>JAUPFR010000004.1:612376-1812376 GCA_036925125.1 Oreortyx pictus | reverse complement strand
CAGACAGGTAATTCTAGGCATACAGCAGCAATTTCTCAGTGGAATTAGCTCAGAACTTCACTTTTTCACTTTGACTTGGGCTGATGTTCTTCCAGAATAGTTATATGTTAAAACATTTACTTTAACCAAAAAAACACCCTCTCCCATTTAAAAGGACTGACTAACCAGTCTTCCTGCTTACTAGTGGAGTAAGCTGGTGTTTATTTATTTCACAGCTAGACTTTAATCTGTCAAAGTCTAATCAGTCTCTAATTCTAGTTTATGTAAAAACGAAAAAACATAATATCCATCCATTTATGACAAGAGAATAGTTAATTTACACACTGCTTCAAGCACGTGTAATGACACCAAGTGTCAAAAACTGCAAAGACATGTTGACTCTAAGAATGGATATGTTTTACATAGCTAAATGGTGGAACCTTTATATAGGCTTGTCCTGTGAAATGCATGTGTTTAATACATACAGCAATGTGCTGCTGTGTGTCAGAGCTCTGCAGTGGTCTCATTTTTCATTAGAGCAATCGTAATGAAAAACTGAAGACCGTGACCGTTTTGAAAGACACTTATTTGAAGTGAAGTGTTTCCACTGGATATAAGCAGTGGTAGTTCACATACAAATTTGGTACTCAGCTATAAGCTTCAACTATGCTAGGAGAGTAGATGGTTGCTACAGAAGGATTCAGTTCTGTTCCTATCTTTCACTTTTATTTACCTGAAAAAGATGGTGGCACTTAAGTAACTTCGAGCTTGTGCACGTTTTCCCTGCCTGAGATCATCTGCTACTTCCTTTGGCAACATACCTGTTATAGAACACAAAGCACTGTTAATACTTTGACACAGATAAAAGAACACAGTAATCATAGCATGGTTGTTTAAAGATAAAAGAGCAAAACGTCTGTAAAGGTGAAACATTTTGAAGGTGAAAACACTCTTCAGTATCAAAATCTGTTCTGCAGATAATGTGAGAATTCACAGTAAATCTCCCTGGTTGCAAGATTTTTCAGATGACTCATATTTTTTAGTTATAAGAAGCCAGTACATACATTCTATGAAAGATCAAATTCTAATAGGGCGACTTATGATATTACTAACTCATTTTGTCAACTCTTCATTAGTGCTTTCCTCCTGTCCTGGTTTGCTATCTCTTAGATTTTCATTATCTACTTTACTTCTACTGTCCTGTGCTTTCACAGCCTGTTCCTTTTTCTCTCCTAGGAGTTATGACTACTTCACCATCCCTTCTATTCTCGAGGAATTCCAGAAGACATACTGCTAGCAAAAGTAACCTCAGTACAGAAGCAATCCCTCAGTATTTATAACAATACAGATAGACAGCCAAACAAGGTCAAAACAAACCAGAGCACTCCAGACTATCCAGTCAAAGCTCTGTGAGATTAGTGCATTGACTTTTTCGGGGGGACTTTAAATGTAGCTTTTAAACTTCTTTTAAACTTTACAAGTAACGTGTGTATCAATTCTTTGCCAACTAAGCATAATTTATTAAAGAATCACATAGTATGGGATTTTCCTGTTTGTACTTATACAACAAACATCAGATTATTATTGAGAATATCCAGCTTTTCTTCCTGCATAACTTACTATACAACAGATGATCAGTCTTCTGTTTTTCATGCATTAAGTCTTGGGTTCTCTCAGAAACCAGAATCTCCAGGTGTTTGCTGTATTTCTCCATCTAATAAAGTGAAAAATTGCACAAAAATAATCCGTTTATTGAAATAGGTTCATAGTTGGATAGGATCTAAGCCTTTGAATTATTATGCCTTGAAAAATACTCAGATAAGCAAAGGCCTAGGTTTGAGGTAGCTCACTGCTTTTCTTACAAAATTCAAAGACCAACTTTCTGTTGACATAAATTCACAGTTATATGTTTTAGATTGCTGCTTATGCCTAAAATGACAGAAATGAATCCCAGTGTTTTCAAGGCGTATATGAACAGTAGGGGTAAACTCCAAAACAAAGACCAAGTTTTCAGCGTTTATTAAAATATATTACCAAGACTGACGAGACACATAAGTCTCAATCTTTTGTAAAAAACCTCACATTGCTGTTTCATAAGCTTTCCTGCTATGCCGTGTTATGTTTTCTGCACCCTTGCTCTGTAGGAGGCAACAAGATGTGAAGACAGGATTCTCTTCTTTCTGCTGATGGGCTTAAGACACCCTGCTCAAAATGTGTTTGCAAACATATTTGTGTCATGCAGGGATTCTACAGCCCCAGCACTGCAAAATCACCACCTAGCCATAGGGGAGGGAAAAAAAACAACCAGCAGTATTTGAAGAAAACAAAGTGTTCAGCTGTAAAGCAGTTGAGAAAGTTGAGAGCAACTGACAGAGGATGAGAAGGAAAACCAGGTCTCAGGGAGAACTGCAGCTTTGTTTTTGTAGCTCAAGTTACAATTAATCTGTCAGAAGTGAATAACTGACTAAGAGTATTCCCATCAAACATGAAATATGAAATTAAACAACAAATAAAATAAAATAAAAACCCACAAACCCCCAGGAGTACAGAGGTAGATGACACTGCAAGCAGTTAAATTTAGACAGGATTAAAAATCTAAAATTACCAGATTCATCATCATGTCAACAGGGTTAACTTTATTAGGATTCATCTTGTTTAACATTTTCTTGATTTGCTCAAATGTGGGTCTCTGGACTGGATTATTTTTTCTGCACTTTCTGATTAGCTGTGGCACAGAAAGAGAATGAGAGAAACAAACAGCCTTTTGTCATTCCAAGCACATGCACTGTTTCTCATTAGTACTATTATTTTCTTGGTGCTACCTGTTCAGGTGAAGCTTTATCTGCAGTGGTGAAAAATGGCAGGGCTACACCAAGACCTCCTGACTTAAACAGATACAGATGCTGTGTAATTGAATGAAAGATGTTAGTCCATGGAAATTCAGCTGGGGAAAATCATTAAGTAGATGCTCACATTCGTCCTACCAAACCCTGCATAAGATCTTATCTTGTGCTTTAATATATTGTTATGCTGCTGAATCAAATGACCATTCAAAAAATTCACAAGCACTTAAAAACTTAAATGTGTCTTAATAACATTAGCTGCTCACTGAAATTCAATACTGCTTATGAGAAACTTGTTACATTTTGGTTGCTACCAGTCATTAAAGGTGAGTTATTCAGCTCTTAAACTGAAAAAAGGATGCCATAAAATCTGATTATAATTTAACTGAACAGGCAGGGCAAGGCATTCAGCTCCTTCTTTGCGTGAGACTACTGAACAAGTCAAACTTTTACATGAGAATCAAACTGAACTCATCCTTTGCCTGAGACATACGCTTCAGTACTTGAAAACATTTTGTTTGTAAGCTAAACAGATATTACTAATATGCATGGAACTCAGCACTTTACAGTAAAGTGAAAACCCACAAAATCAATGACTGAATTTAAAAACATTTTTCATTTTACTGTCAATTTGAGGGGACAACTGAAATTTCTGTTTGGGAGGAGGGCTGCTCTTCTACTAAGGATATGAAGTGAATTTCGTTGTTTCTTGTCTGAGATGTGCATCTTGATTTCTTAGTTGCTTACACCCATCAGTAATATTGACATGAAACTTCTGTCACATTTCTTAGATTCACTCCAATAAAGAATTTTTGTGTGCAATACTGTATCTCACCTCTATGTAATCTGTGGGACACGGGCAAGAATCCTCAGCCTTTCCTGAAATTAATTCTGGTAAAGGTAGACACCAGGAGCATTCTGCTGAATGTACAGCATCTTTCTAGAGAAAAAAGTATTAGCAGTGTTGAAAAAGTGCCATATTTCTTTCAGTAAGCTGTGCAGTGGCCCTTTTAGCATATTTTTACCAGTGCAAGTCTCCACTGACAGGACTGGGAATATTAGGGAGGAGGAGAAACTACTGCAGCAAAAGCAAAATGCTGAAGTATGCATTCATCCTCTCATTAAATGTCAAAGAGCTACCACAAAAGCAATTTTAAAACTACAGTTATTTCCTTCATACACTGTTCTTTAAAGCTTCTTTAAACTCCTGGAGGGAAGACTGATATGTTTATGAAGAAGCTCTGGTTGCATTTTCCAATAGAACTGAATTTTCACCCCAAAAGTCAAGAGGATAATGTGTGTTGCTCCCCAATCCTTCAAAAAAGAAAGTATAGTTACTCAGAGTTTTCATTGTATCTTCAACCAAAACAGAATCAAAATTACCATGCAGAGTTCAAAATTCATCTTTACTTACTGGCATAGGGTCACTTCTTGTGGCAATTTCTAGTAAAATGATGGCATAACTGCAGGGTAATAAAAACAAATATTAATGGAGAAATAGTTACTGGAGTCAGTGATTTTGGCTTTCCAGGATTTCACAGAATCACAGAATTGTAGGGGTTGGAAAGGGACCTCTAGAGATCATCGAGTCCAACCCCCCTACCAGCTCATTCTTCCTCATTTTATGACTAAAAGCACAGTATCCCATAAGGAAGGCTAGGAACTTTTCTGTTACCTGTTACTTCTCTGTGTTTTTAGAGATCTGTCACTGACCACTTAAAAGCAATCTACTTACACAGTTATCAGTCTCAGAGATTAAACATCTGAGTTTGATAGACAGCAAAGCAATTTTCTCTGGAATTTAAGGGAATCCATAGGGAGTATGTGCAAGGACAACATGATACCTATCAATTAATCATACAAGACAGGTTGGTGCTGCCATCAGAATCAGATTAACCAGAATCAGAATAGGGATGAGTAGTCTTTTCTTCAATACAGATCACCGTTCCAGAAAATCTCCATAAAGTTAATGATAAAACATAGTTTCCAGAGTAGAACTTAGCAATTAGTAGATCTTATTAGATCTTATCTCTCCATCATCATTCTTCTTAGATAAACCAAGGTTAAACACACTCATCAAGGGTAACAAATGGAACAAAAGTGTTTACAACTTGATTTTCAGTCTCTTTATTGAACTCAAAAGAGATCACTTTCAAAACTGATCTCTGAGAAGCCAGCATCTCCTGCAACCAACAATCCTGATAAATTTGTTCTTGCCTCTGTAAATATTCAAACTGTGTGATATTTACTTCCCTACAAGCATCTCTTCATGATAACATTTATTCTTATGAGTAAACCTTCTTTGCCATCTGTTGTATTGCTAGCTAACGATTGCTCTACTTAGTGTGGCACTAGGACATGCAGTAGGACACGGCTACTGATCTTTTGGGTTACTGGTGGGATCTCAATGGGAAACAGAATAATGCATATAAACAATACTGAATAATGTAGAAATTAATCTGTTGAAATTCTCATGCTAATTTTGTGGTGATCAGGTTGTAGGATTTTGTGGTGATTAGGTTGTAGAAAAGATTGTCATTCCTAGTGAGAGAGCGAAGCTCAGATATTCAGGGTGAGTAATTAGGCAGCAGTACTGATTTTATTCAGCTTTAGCAGCACTGCACATGAGTAGTCCTAGCAGAGCGGCAAGTCAGATTCACATAACCATTACAAATCAAGAGAAGTCAGTCTATGAGAAACTGTAATGGGAAGCAGCCTCTTCAGCTCAATTAAGAGGTGCTTTCATGTTCCTGTTCTCATTTCCATTTTAGACTTCCCATCTGACCAACACATTCCCTGTAGAACATTAAAAGCAAATGATTCATCTGCAAAAGCACACAAAATTACATGTCCCACTCCTGCAGTCCCTACTCTTTCTTTATTTGGCCCAGATCTTCAGGAGCATTAGTGGATTTTTCTGCACAGGAATTTTAAAAATTGAGCATTTCAAGAAAAGGCCACTGCTTCCTGGCCTGATATTCATATGGGTATTAGGAAGGCTTATACATGCGGGTATCAATGAACACAAACTCCTTTAAAATTCAGGAGCTGTAGATCTTTTAAAGAGAAAAGCCAGTTAATATTACAGGACACATCTCTTTATCTTTCTTCCGTGACTGGGCATTTGAACTCTTACAGTAAGTCTTCTTTCTTTTGTAACAACTAAGGATTATCTGCAGTACAACAAAAGGAAACCTGGATTTTGCAGACACAGGAACTGACAGCAAAGTAAATTCAGAAGGCATTCAATAAATCTGTCAGAAGTGCATTCTGTAGTCATTTATAATGTAAGAAAATAATCTGTTAGCACTATTTTAAGGGGAGTCCTTGGCAAGAAATGGCTTCAGGAGGCCAGGCTGTCTGCAAAGACAAGAAATGGCATCTAGCCTGAACATGGTCGAAGTGTAAACCAAGCAAGTACCAAGGAAAAAAACATCTGCTGGAAAAAAGAATGCATTTTGAATGTGGAGCAATTATAAAGTGCAATGTATAACATAACTCTAAATTACTGCTTACTTAAAGCACAGTAAATCCAGTCCATACTGACAACATCAGGACAGAATTACAATAGCCAGAGACATCAACATGATGACAAGATGCTTTTAGATGAGCTCTACTGAAGCAAATTAAAAAGATCTATTTGTGCCCATAGATAAAAACACTACGGAGACCTCAAATTCTTACTTCCATAATATGACCTCATAGAATGGATTAAAAATAATAATGTTTTGTCAGGTTCAGGTATTTTATCAGCATACAAGGGAATAATGTGAATGAATCCAGTAAATCTTGTGATTTACAAAATCAAGTGTCAGGGTCGCCTTCAGACTTTAATATATCCCAACTGAATAAAAAGGAGGTTTAAACATTTTCTTTTTCTGTAACTAAATTTTCAACGAAAGCCCCACAATACTGAGGTAAGGCAGTAAACATTTGTTGTAGCCCAGTACAGCCCAGAGTAAAACTTAAGAGCTTTTGAAAATAAAACAGTAATATCTACCCTTTTGTAAGTGTTTTCAGTAAGTACTGCTAACAACATGGCCTCATCTGCTCAACAGTCAGCATTTCAAGCTCCAACTGAATTCCAGTACTTTATGCTCTGACAGCTACTAAATTCCTCAGAAAACAGGAGTCTTCTGCTGTTCCGGGAAAAAAAAAAAAAAGTGAAAAAAAAGAGCCACAGAAATCTTGCACTACCATCTTCCAATCTTCCCTGTCATGTACTTCTAACTAACTAATTACTGGAAATAAGCACAGAGGAAGTATCATTGTTATAAACTAGGATACATCAATAACGCAGTTATTTCCTACTTAGTATAGACAACTGGAGGGAAAGGCAAGAAATACTGATGTAGTGTTTTTCAACTCAGTTTGATGCTTTTGTTAGTAGACTATTATTCTCTAAAAAAATTCAATAGTAATCCCTTTTACTTGAAAACTAATTGGATCTGCTTTACAGGATATCACTTTGCAATGGCTTTTTTTGGCTATCAAGTTTAGTGCTGCCAGCTGTCCGTCACTGGCAATGCAAACTTTGATGGCCAAAGAAGCTCTTGCAATGATCACCCATAATGGCTTTCAGAAGGAAAGGGAGAGAACAGTTCACTAGTGCTTATTATTATTCACAGTCTTCCTAGCTCTAATCGTTATCTGCAAATTGAATATTGTCACTGCATGCATGCAGATAAACAGCGTGCTGACACTAATTATAGAATTATGGGATGCAGAAATATCAAGTCCTGGAAAATCCATGCTATTAACTCTAAGACACTGCCATTATTGAGTATTTTTAAAATCCATTCAGGCACATCCATGAGATGACCATGATACCTAAGCCTAAAAATTGATGAAAGAATAGCTGATTTGAGATGTAATTATTAAGTCAAAGAGACAGGAAATTACCTGTATACATCTGTCATAGAATTGGGTTCAAAATCCAAAAGGGAATGGATTTCAGGAGCCATGTAAACCTGTACAAAGTGCTGCTGGTTCCCCTCAGAAGCATCTTCTTTTCTGTACAACTGCAAACCATAATCTCCCATGGAAGAAAACAGAAAACAAACGGTTCAGTCAGTATTTCTCTGAAACACAAGCATTAGTACTTAGTCTAAAACATGTCTAAAGGAATTAGCAATCTCTCTGAAATGCAAATCAGTGTCTAAAAATGATGTATGTCTGGTAGTCTTCTCTCTCTAAAAAAAACCTGGAAATTTAGGATCTGGAGAGTAAATACGTGCGTGAGGATGCGTAACAGTGTTTTCAGAGGGCCATCTGAACTAAATGGTCCCTTCCAAGATAATTATTCCATGATTCCATAAAACTATATTTAGAGGCAGTTATGTTCACTTCAGAGCAAGACTTACTGTGAAAATGCAGATTTCTTTTCTATTCATCCACCAATCCTCATTTCTGACAGACTGTTAGAGCAATTACAAGTTAGACAGTCTAGAGCTACTGTAGATCAGGGTGGACTTTGCATACAGACCACTAGCTTGAGAACAAAAGCAGGTAAATGTAAAACATATTTACAGCTATACTTTGTCCGTAAGAAAAGGCTCTCAGTATCTGACTTGGAATTGAGGAAAAATAAAATAGATGTACGTTTTGTTAAGTATAAACAGCACTGAGTGTATGGGGAGGCATTTTCTCTTTGTTGGTTTTGATGTTGTTTTTTTTTAATGGAATGACCTCTCATTAAGATAGCCCTAAAATTTCATTCTTCATACTGGATCTCAGTGGACTTTTCCCACTAGGTCCCACATTTGTTATTTCTAAGCATTTCTGGCATTATGAAAACCACATAAACCAAGATTATGCAAAGTCCCTGCAGTGTTTCCATTTACATTCTCAGCAATTTCATGGGACCCTCACTTAAAGCAGAGGTGATGTGCAAATGTGATTTAGTCAGTTATTTCAGTTTTTCTGTTTTTCCTCAGAAAACGCACTAAGCAAAACATATTCTTGCAAGCATAAAGGTACTAAAAGTGGTAGAGAAGCAGCCATAGGCCTTTGTATTGGACTTATTCTTCAGGATAATTTTTTGAAAGACAAATCTATTGCTGTTGGTTTTAAGATGCCTGCAAGTTACAAGTTACTAGTCTGAGCTGAGATGAAAAATTTTTCCAGTCCTTTGGCAATTACAGAATGATCTAGGCTCTTCAGTAGTTTTCATGTCCCCACATACTGTCTTCCTGTAGCAGGAGCAGGGTGACTCGTAGCTCCATCTGCAGGAGATAATAACTGAGTTTGCTTTTCTCCAAGAACTATCTTGTGTTTACCAGTCAGGATTATTCCATGTCTTCAAAGCAATATCCATTGCTAAGGTTTTTTTCTCTGCACCATAACTGAGAGTGAGACAGAATTTCTGTTTAAAATAAGGCTGATAGACTTCATCACTTAGGGAATCTGATGCATGCAGGGGTAACCCATTTTAAAGGAGGGGCTTGACATGATCAGGTAACATCAGCATTTCCACAAAAAACATTGAAATGAAGGTGCTTGGGAGCAGTGTCAAGTGTGAAATCTACATGCATTAGCAGGCTACCTTGAGAGGTTTGAATTTTCACTTATCCTCTCTTTACCTGCAATTTTACAAACCCATCGGTCATCTATTACACAATTATTAGACTTCAGCCGTCCGTGATACATTTTGTGGTGGTGAAGATAGGCCATTCCTTGGGCAATATCAGTGGCAAATGAAAACCTGAAAGACAAAACTTGATAAATTAGCACGTCCAACAAACAAGATCTTCACTCAAGAGCAGGTCTGAAGCCTACTGCAGCTAACAAAAAGGCTCCAGTGATTGGAACAGCTTTGAGATCCATGTTCACTGTTCCAATCTATGCAACTTTACAATGTTTTTTAATCAAATAGAGACGCCCAGGATATTTGAAAAATAGACAAAATCACATAGAAATAAAGGTCTGAAAACAGTAGCTGTATGAACAACGGTGGGTTGAAAAGTCATTATCTTTGTGTAACCAGTGCTCAATGTATGACTGATCAAAAATCCATAAGAGGAGTTAGGCTGGATTTGAATTCACTCTCTTCTTCTTCATTCTCTCATATCACAGTGCAAACCTGTCTTTCCAAGTACTTATCTGTAATTATTATTTTGTCCTAAACAGCACATAGCATCTCTCAGCATGGTTTGTGTCTTTAATTTTTTTTTTTTTTTTTTGGTACCTGAATCCCCAGTTCAAAGGGATATCTTCATTGAGCAGAACATCATGAAGGCTGCCTTTGGGGCAGTACTCTGTCACTATGGCAACATTTGGTATTTCTATACAACCGCCGATGAATTTACAGAGATTGGGATGGTCAAGTTCCCTGTAAAAATTAGCAGAAATTGGAACACATAAATATTTTTCAGGGATCTCTTTCCTACTTTCTGTACAGTAACTGGAAAATCAGAAGTCTTGTATCAAAAAGTAGAGGAAAAAGTAAAATACCTGTAAAAAGATTTTGATCTAGTATCAAAACAACATTTGAAGGAAAGAAGAATATGAATGTATTGTAATGTCTGGTCAGGCTGTAACCTTTAAAGAACCATTATACACATAGAACAGCATACACTTCTCAGGTTCACTTCTTACCTTACTTGCTTTACTTCCTTACGTATGGACTTGGATAGGGTGAATGCTTTCTTCATTATTTTTTTAATGGCCACAGTTCTACCATCACTGAAACAGAAATTCATGCTGTTCAGAGATTATTAGGCCAACTACATAATTTCATAAGGCTGGAAAAATTGACTGGATATTTTTTTCTACTGCAAGCAGCTTTCTATCTCTAGAGATGAAGCAGAAAGTTTGAGTATCTCCATCTGTGGGTGTGAAGCTGAATATGAGTATATGACGAGCTCCTGCTCCTATGATAAGGCAAGCATTAGTACTTACAAGTCAAGCATTCTTGATCTGTGCATGCCATTTGAAATATGAGAGTGTTACAGTAAATTTAGGCAGCTGGATGATTTAGTAGCAGCAATGGGAATATCAGAGGTAGTGAGACACAGCAATACCTATCCATTATTTCTCTGTCTACTGTCTAAAGATCCACCACTGATATTTAACATCATTCTGCTCCCGTGGAATTAAACATTCTCAGTGAAGAAGCAGCTGAATTTGACAGAGCAAAGCAATTTTCCTGTATAGAATCCAGTGGGGATGGATGCAGAAATTAACTGTTACTTAATGGACACGCTCTGATACCCAGCATATAAACACTACGCCGTTCTTCAAATAATCCAGCTGTGCTCTACCTGCATTTTAGAAAAGGTTCTGCATTGAAATCTTGGTTCCAAATGTATTTGAGCCGTAGGCATCATTCATTAAGAGGTGCAGGACACATTATGCAGTCACCTTTGCAAGATGTCCCGAAGAGAAAAGTAGAAATGATAACAAGAACAGAAGACATCATGTTTCAGATTCTACAGACAGCAAGTGGTACAGAAGTCAAAAGATGCTACTAACCTACTAGATTCGGCAGAACCAGAGAATTACAAGCTTTTGGACTGCCTATTAACAGCAAAGTTGCAAGAACCAGAAAGCACAGGGAAACTGTAGAATATCAGATACAGAAGAAAATTATCAGTATACTGGCTTACTATTTCCCAGTCTGTGTGAAGTGCCGTTTCCTGGATGCATTAGCAGCTGCAGTGCAGGAGCTCCGAATAGTGATACAGCTGGCATTGGATTCACTTGGTGCTGGGGTAGCACTCATCATGCTTCCTCTTGCTAACCGGAGTATGTTTTCTAAATGGGATGTGGGATTAGAAACAGCACCTGAAGATGCATATTATTACAAAGATAGCGACTCAAGAGGCAGGCAAATTTAAGGAATTCACCAAATTTTTACATGCAGGACCGGTCTTGTTAACATGTAAGACAGAAAGCTATTTTTTTAGAGCGTGACTGCTGCATAAAAAGTAAAACAACACAAGACGTGATGCATTGCCACAGATCTTTCCACTAAGCCTCAAGATTCAGTGCAGGTCTTCCTGATGGCAGGATGATCAGTCCTTGCTGGTAGTGAAGTGCAGAGGACCGAACTCGAGGAAGCAGAGCAAGCTCTGTGCCATATTTTAACAAGTCTATCTGGAGCTCCTAGAAGACTGTAGAGTACAGGGATGTGAGAAGTGGCTCTTACATCAGAGGGAAGTCAGAGAAGAGCAATAATACAGTTAGATGGGGAAAAAAGAGAGCTCAACATATGGCTTTTAATATATGTTGATCAGCTTTAGGTCACAAAATGAATTTTGAAGATTTTTAATGAATTACTTGTTGTTTCACCCTCTCCACCAGGTTTCTCTGGTTACTCTAAGCTCTGACAAAACTTCTCAGCTCTCCATGGATCAGTTCACAAAGAAGTGCTGCTGAGGAAGTTCTGCATCAGGACTGTCACGTACCCACATCACAGTATTACCCATGTGAGGTTCAAAGTTGCATTGACATACAGAGCCTTTCTACAGCATTCCACCCAAAATTACAGTAGAGATCCCTGACATAGCTGGAGAAGAATACATATATATACATATATATTATATATAGGTGCAATGCATTATAGGTGACATTTTATCAAAATCTCTTCAGATTATCAGTCCCTATTACTCTGTTACCTCTCATGCCTAGTTCTTAAACTATATTGTTTCAACTATATTGAAAACTGTATCTGTCATATTGGATGTTTAAAATTCATTTTAATGTGTTATTTTTTCCATTGTGCCTCTTATTTCTTTAAGCCTGTTTCTACTGTTTTCCCTCCTTTGTGAGCTTACTGCCTCTTCTAATTGACTAAGCTGAAAATCTACTCAAATTTCATTTTTATGTCATGAAAGACACTTGTCCTTGAATGTCCCATCTGTATTTTCACAAAATTGAGTTAAAATCTGGTTTGCATTCTGTACTCAGATTAATTTTTATGCCAATCTCTGTCCTTGACTGCAATAAAGATATCATACTAAAGCCAACGACACATAAATTAACATTTAAGTCAAAGATGAAAGTATCACTATAATATTAGCACAAGACCATCTTCATGTTACTGTAACATAGCTAAAGCAGATTTTTCTAGCAATTGCTTGAGCAAACAGAAAATCATAGAGTTCATGTCAACACAGACTTATCAACTTCAGCCAGTTTCAGTCAGATTTGCCTCTTCTGAGGGTCTAAGCATTTCTCTGCATCTGAGTGCTAAAGCACTGAACAGGAAAGTGAACTTAGTGCAGCATAGTACATAATTAAGTAAAATCTGATTTTACTCTTAATATATTTAGTTACAGACAATTAAAATAATATTATACATCCTGAAGGTAAAATGAAAAAAAAAAAAGTCAGGTCACAATGAATTAATTTTTGCAGCAGAACTGCCAAAGCCAGTATTCGCTGAGAGAAATTAAGATCTCATTACAACTTTCATTTTATTTGTGCAGAGCCAGGATAAGCTAGTGAGGCCAATTATACAGAACCACAGATCCACAGAAGCAAATGTAATTAATTTTTTCCAGGTCTATAAGTCATGTGCTTATCTGGGGATAGATCTGTCTTTTTGAACTGAATAACTTCCTTAAATAAGAAGGAAACTATTTTAAATAACTTTTAATAACTAAGGTTTCAATAAAGAAGAATGTCAGCAGACAGCTCACTGAGCATATGAGGACAAAATTTTGCACATAAATTTCCCAAGCTGGTTTATCTTCTGCGGGACCCTGAAAACAAGATGCACTTATGATTGAGATTACTTCATAACACTATTAATGAAACTGGTAACAGTAACAAAATGACAAGTTACTAACCTTGCTTGATACAGGTGAACTCTATAATCCAGCTTTCATCCCAAAGCAACTTTTGTTTTTGATACTGAAACCACTACAAAAATAAATCAAATTCATTCTTGAATTCAACTCTACTGACTCTGAAGGAATTAATTCAGAGATTATTTTTATTTAACTTGAAAACATTTAAGTATTCAGTAAACAAACAAACAAACAAACAAAACTGATGCTTAAATGTCCAGTCTATATCATATCAGCAATATTGGAAGTCACAGACCTAGAAACATTATCCAACAAAGATCTTTGAAACAGCATATTCTATATTCTAGAATCTATTGACATGTAATATTTTGCATTAGATATGAACTCTTTCAATTATTGTCAGTAATTTTAAGACAGTTTAGAGTTAGGTCTCAGCCTGGACATCCAAACAGTTGTTTACATCCCCTCATAGGGAAACATCCCACATGTGCTGCCTAAGTGCATGACAAGATCATATTGCTCCCTAGTCACAAGAGGAGGAGTGCTACATGTTATATGCAATAACAGAATTATAACCAGATTTACTGATGAGACCACATTAAGTTCAGCACTTTAGTATGTGGCTGTTTTATAAAGAAGGCATAGATGCTCTCATCAGTAGCTGACTTAGGATATTTACAATACAGTGTAGAAGTGTAAGGATATGCTTTCAAAAGATGAGCAGCAGATTAAATGACACAGCTGCATAGCTTCACTCAATGCCAAAACAGCAAACCAAACACACATTTTACTATAATTATACCATTTTCTGCAGTGTATAATTGAATATTAGAAATCATGCATCCACTGAAACAGTCCAAAAAATACTTAAATGTATTCTCCAATAAGTGGAGACTGTCAATATTTTGGAAGAAATTTCTGCCTGATGTAGAGCTTGGTGAATCAAAATGATGTCATCTCATTTATTTCAAAGGATTTCTGAGAAAAGATATCTGCATTTTGTTTTGCAAAGATGTGACTGAACAAAGACATGTTAGCTGGAAGTGACCACTGGTCCTGATGCAGACTCTGAGATCAAAGGAACCCTCTCTTCTGCTTAAATGATACAGAAGATATTAGATTTTGAGACGATTCTTCTCACATATTAATAATTACTGAATTGGATAAAAGCATCTCTCCCTACTTGTTTACTCATCACCTGAATAATAAAGAAAAGAAGATGCCACTGCAGATTTAACAGAAGGAATAAGTATACAGCAAAATACATTTAAAAATCAACTCTCAAAACTTCCCTAAAACCTACAGAAAAAAACAAATGTAATAGGTAAGTTTCACTGCAAAAAAAAAAAAACCTTTTTTTTAGTTAAATCTATTCAAGGTCAAGAAACTCCGTTTTCTTTTTGTAAAATGTCAACTGTTTAAAAATGTCTGAACTTGTCATCTGTTCACTTACAATTCTGTCAGAGCACACTGTTTCACAGGAATGTTACCATAAGCACTATTGTCACACTCTTCATGTGGATAATAAACGCTCAGATAAGAAACAGCCACACAAAGAGATTAAGGCTTAGTTTTCAAAATTCTTCAGTTCCTAACTTGCAAAGCCACACAAAGAGGTGCAGAACAAAGAAAAGATTCAATTGTGACTGAGACCACCCACAGTAACTTACTTTGTGGGCCATCTACATTCTCCCATGTCCTTTCAACACACTCAACTACCTCAGGTGCTGAGCACAAATGAAATATGAAAAGAATGGATGAAGTAAGAGTTTACTGATTTACATGACCTATAGGTCAAACCCCAAATAAATGATGTAATAACTACAGAGTCAACATAGTGACTCTACAACTGCACATAATCATCTGCCATGCCCTTGCTGCAAAATTAAATGGGAAATACAGATCCTCTTCATCAAAAACACTATGAAGTGATAGTGCTACAAGTAATAGAGCAAATAAGTTGTAATGATTTGCTGTCATCTCTTTATACAGATATTTCCAATCAAATGAATCCACAAGACTTGTAGTCACTTCTGGTTAATGTGCCTTGGTTGAAATATATGTTCACAAAATAATAAAATGTAGATTTTTTTTTTTCCTCAGAAACCTCTTGAAATAAATGGGGCAACTTTGATTGACTGAGCTCTGTATCAGTCATAAACTTCTTCCAAAATATTGATGCACTATGTTCCTCTCTTGTTATCCTTTTGCTTTTCCTTCACAATTCTTTTATAATAATCCCTAACACAGATAATCACTAAATTAGTTCAGCAACACTAAGAAAATAAGCTTTTTACAGAAGAGCACACACAAAATAAACAGGAAAAAAAATTAAAAAAAAAAAAAAGGAAGATCTTCTCATTATTCCTTTTAGATGTCCAGCTATCAATAATCTTAAAACATCCCAAGTTGAATATATTCTATAGCAAGATGTATTCAGACACTCAAACTTAATGATCTCTGGTGGATCTAATCCCCTTATGAATTTATCTAATTTGTTTTTGAATGTATTTATATCTCTCACCTCAGGGTTTTGGAGCCATTAATTTCATAATATGATTTCACTGAGTCAAAAGCATTCTCACTTCACTGGCAAACCCTATCTTATGCTGTGAGAACTAGCTGTTCTTATTCCACCATTACATGTCCCTCTGTTAAATTCCCCTTCAGGGGATGAAATTTCCCATCACAACTAGCCTTCCCATGTAAAGAAGCCAATAATGCATTCCTTTCTACCACACAGTTTCAGGATGCAGAAGAAAACTTATCCCTCTACTAGGACAACATTCCATTCAAAATAATGAAATAATGGAGGCAAGAGAAATTAAAGAATACTTACCACGATTGTCATAATGAAGCCAGTGCAGACTAAACATGCAGGTAAGGCAATTGCTATCCTAGCATCAGCAGACAGAGGGCATTCTCCACAATCTGCTGGACAGACAGAGCAGCTTTCTTCCTCCTCACAAAAGCCGTCTCCACAAACTGAATAGAAAAAGAAACAAGAATTAGGTCAATTTAAGGTAGTGTCATTAATCAACCAGGTTGAATTCAGATTTAAACACGTGTTCCTTGGATGGGAAACCTCAGAGTACCTGAAAGAATACATCTGAAAATCCAGAGACGGTACCCAAGAAGCTGAAATAATTGTGTTTGTTTTTCCTTTTTTTTTAAAGTGATGTAGTTTCTGCTTGATCAGATAAAACTGTTAATGAATTGAAAGCCTTTGACTTTTTTTGAGTCATAACTCATTGTCTACATTTTTTTTTCTTTTTTCTCTTGAGACAAGAAGTTCCTCACAGCAGACATTGTCTTTTGTGCTCTTTCTACTTAGTCCAACTCTTGACATCTCTACAATTGTATGATCTTGGGCACTTCAGAGTGAAACCTTGCAATCCATGCTTCAAGGATTTATTTTTCCCCGAGGTCTTAAGAAAATTATCAGGTGTGATTTAAAACGAAAGCCCTAGAGGACAAAACTCCAAATCCCGTGTCCTGAGTTCTGTTTCAATTTTACCTCTGTGCCTAAACTAATATAGTTCTGCACTTCAGCCTCCTGAGACAAGCTAAAGATATTATTCTGTCACTATGTAATACATTTTTTAAAAAATGCTCAGCAAAACAAAATCCACTGCTTCCATCCACTTTGGAGTTGCTTCGTCTCTATTTTCGTATCATTGAGAAATACATTCTCAGACTTTCAGAAGAGTAGCTAACAAGAATACTCTGAAGTTTGCTTAACCCAGTATTTTTCTTTAAGCTGCATGTTTAATTTATCAAATAAATCTTTCTTTTTAGATTTCATTTTTGCTATTGTAATTTTATTAATATTTCTGCTTTCCTGCATCTAGCTAAACTAATGTGAACAGAAGTCTGATCCCTTTGGAAGCAACAGGATTTTAATGTGAACAATGGAACCAACTTGTTTTCTACCCTTCCAACATGGCTAGGGCTAGTTTGCATCCCTTCAGATGAAGAATATCCAGATCTTCACAACATCATGATTGGAGGAGTATTTTCAAAGTGTTTTCAGCTGAAGCTATTGTTCTTGATTCGAGTTTGCCTGTTTGGCAAGAGTGGATTCAGTGGTAGAGGGGGGTAGGTGTTGCTCTTGGTATCCATGCATGCATGTTAAAAACACTGAGATCTGCAGTCGGTGTGCAGATCCCTCACATCTTCACTCTGAATCATACCTACTGCAGGGAGGACTGTGGTTTTCGCTTCCAGAGCAACTTGCATTCTCCCAACTCTGATGTGTGCGATGAGAGAAGTCACACCCACATGAACCAAAACAACCTGCCAAACAAGTGAACAAAGCTACAAGGATCAAAACTTTACCTGCACACAATAGGGTATTTTAACAAGTATCATCCAATTGCAAAGTTCTCAAAAAGAAGGGGAGCATTTTTCAGAATCAGGAAGGAAAGGCGTGCTTGGCTGGTGAGATAAACAGCAGTGAGAAAGACAAGCCTTTTGGGAAGGGCTCTGATTCCCCTCACTGGTATGTTTTCTTTCAGCTAGACATGGCTTTATACCTACGCATCTGTCACATTTGCTTTCCTGTTACTTCTGCTTGGAAGAAAACTCATAAAGGTTGTGCTAACCTGTAACACAGTCCAGTCAGTAATGCAATATTTTGTTAGCATAGGCTTTAAACAGACAGATTAGGCTGTGTTTTTCCTTCCAATCCGTGTTATTTTTCTACTAACTGAATGAGAAGTAGCAGTATAGAGCCCTGGTGCTTCCAATCCAGTGAGCTCTGATTTGATGATACTCAGCCATATATATCACTTATATACATAATCCTGAAATAAGTAAATGAGACAGGGAACATGCACGTGACCTACTACGAAGCAAGCTCTTAGAAACGCAAACTGTTGTATTCAAAGAAATAATTTACCTTGGCAGTCCAGTTTCTTTGGCTCATTTTGCCAGCTGTCGACAAAGTGTGAGTAAATATCTGGCCATCATCAGGAATCCATGGACCACATATTCCTCCTCTACCCTTTATCAGAGAGACTGGTTATGTCACTAACAATGACGCTATAAAAATCCTAGGTCTCCATCTTTTACTTTAGAATTATTTATATTCTTTCTCAAGAAATAAACAAATCTGTTAAAACAACAGAACTCAAATAATAATGATACACTGAGTTAAATATCTCACAAATCTCATTACTGTTTGAAATACTTGGACCAAAATCTGGTCATATATTTAACTGCAGTAATTTTAAGAAGGTAATACTTTTTTTTTTTTTTTTTTTTTTTCAGTTTTTGCTGACAAGAACAAGAAACAGAACTGTATCCCACTCGTTCTATTTTTCTAAAGGAGGTTTATTGCAACTTGATTTTTGATATTGTGGTTTATTTATTTTTAAAAAGGAAAGTCAATGCCAGTTTGCAGAGCATATCTCACTCAAGCTGTCAAAAAGTACAGAGAGATAATGATACCTGCAAAAGACAATTTATTCTTTCTTTTTCAACTGACTGCACAGAAAGGGTGAATATGAATCACGTAATCTTTGAGAATTCAAACTGGTTCCATTAAGCATAATAAGCAATTCTGAATACTACCTTGTCTAAAAATACAGGCATTTGCTTTGCAGCCTCAAAATATAGTACAAAACTTTCTGAAGTTGACCGACATCCCCGCAAGGGCTTCAGTGAATTATTGTTTTGGTCTAATTGTAATCACAGAAAAAACTTCACAGACTTGGATCACTGCAATTAATGTCTTATCCATTATCAGAAGCAGAACACACAAGCTCATACTGTCATACTAACCATGAAGGCCAAAGGACAGGAGTGAATATTGGCATGGTGGACACAGCAGTTCTCGCCATTTGCATCTTTCCAACTGGCAGGGCACTCATGCTCTTCACAGAATTCCTTTGCAGCAGCAGCATTGCTAGAAAAGGAGAAGAGAAAGAGTGATAATTTTATATTACTTCCCTCTTCCTCAAAAATTGTAAAAAGTGTAGAAAATTTTCCATAGAAAAATTACTGGCATAAACATATGCAGTGCTAAAAATACTGTCACACCATTTTTCTTTTGTTCTACTTCTGGTTCAAGCAATCCTATAGCAAAGACTGCTGTCAACTAGATTATCACCTATGTTATATAGTGGAGAGTTTTGGCAGATGCAGCTTACTATACACAAACCTAAGAAAAGTTGTACCTAACCTATGTTGTCTACAGTTTGAGAGGTGATGTTCAAATTTTTGGACAGATTTCAATGCCACAGAAATCAAAATAAGCTCTTCAGTGAGTTCTGGGGATTCAATCCCTATGTCATTAGTTATATTGTGCACTTTGAACACTCATTATTAAAATTGACACAGAATACAATGAGTTTCAGAGTCACACTAGAATTTCAGTTGTAAATTCCTTGTGTAGAGGTCAGAAGTGACATTCAGAGTGGCACTGGGATTGTAATACAGATGCAGGATGACATGCACTATCACTGACATACAGGTGAGTGTGTCATGATGGGATAGCAAAGCCATTCCAGAAGGGCTACTGCCTGCAAACACTTCTAGAAGAGAACGAAAGAGATGGCAAGGAATTAGTAAGGAGCACAAGATAATGTATTCTGACTGTGTTACAAAAAATGTGCACACATACAGAATCCCAATATACTCATGACCATGAAAACATACGACAGGAGGTAATACCTGTGAGGAAGGATTCCATTTTGTACTGCATATTGATAAAAGCCATCGGAAGCAAAGACTGCATAGGTCACATTGAAGAATTCCCCACTTACTGCTGTTTCTGGAGGCTTATGCACCCATGCCATCTCCAGACCTGGAAACAATAAAATTATGAGCCTTTTCTACTCGACAATTGTATAAAAATGTAGAATTTCCTCTGTAGTAGGGAACATAGTGTAGTGAAATGGAAGTGTGATTTTCAACTATTTTTCCTACTGCTTTTTACAGGCCACAACTATTCAGCCATCTTCCCTGTTGTTAGACAAAGGTTTTAATGTCTAACATATCAAGTTACTAACATCAATCAGACATGCAGACCTGTATTTGTCAGGAAATGTAAAATCCTTTTTCCAGAAGATGGGCGAACCTGCTGTTCAGTTCTTCTTCAGTTGTAAGCTCACTTATTTCTCCAGAGCTGTTTGTACGAGTGTTGCACTGTTGATGGAATGAACCACTATCTTCCCCCTTAAACACCAATCCCTTTCAGATATAAATAAGCAAACTGTAACATAACCTGAAGATATCATCTCTCCCTTAAAATATAAACACTCATGATAAGAGGCAGCATTACGAGAGAAGTCCTAAAACAAAGATTTACGTAGAATGCTAATGTGATTGGCATTAAAAGCTATGAGAGTTAAGCTTCAGGAAATGTGAGAGAATGAGGGCAGGTCAGCAAAAATTTCAGAAAAATTTATTTATACTTCTTTTTAAAGGTCTCACAAAAACAAACAAAACTCTTATTTCGACAATAGATACTTCCACATCTAAATGATTTGAAGATCTTGCATTACAAGTTAAATTCTCAGAAATACACGCTTTGCATTTAGCAGTGCACCAAAGATGAGAAGGAAGAATCATAGAGAAAGGCAAGATAAAGATTAGAGTTCATTCTAAAACCATTTGGAAAGGGTTTTTATGTAAATGAAGCAGCTTACTCATACTAGTTACGTTTGTTCTAAGTTTACACTTATTTATTAGTAAGAACAGGCTCCAAACAAGTCTTATTTTCTGGAAAATAGTAGTTTCAATGTTAAAGCAATAGTCAATTCCTACAGCTTGTCAACTTACTTGTCAATTACCGAAACAGTCTTAATTTCTTTGTTCAATCCAATTTGTTCACAAAATGTTTAACTACAGCATGGAGTTCAGAGCATCACCTAGAAGTTTATTTCCTGTAGTATTTTTACCAGTATTACAGTTTCTCAGGTATACTTGTTTTGTTTTGTTTTATTTTAAAAACCCTCTCAAGAAGGAAACTTTTCTAACATAAAAAAGTCCAAACTTTTCTAATATAAAAATATAAAGTTTTCCTTTATACCAGCTATATACTCTTTATTAGTTATAGTCACAGGATTATAAACTGAAACCAGAAGGTATCTCCAGAAATCACCCAGTCCAATCCCGTCCCTTCTGGGCCACAGTCACAGACAGCATGTTGCTCAGTATCTTGCTCAAGCGGGTTTTTAATGTCTATAAGGTTGGAGAAATCACGACTTCTCTGAGCACACTGTTTTTCCGTTTGACCATCCTTATAGTAGGAAAGCTTCTTCTTATATTTAATTTCCCATATTTTAATCACTTTGTTTTTCCATCTCAATCAATGAATTCTGGAGATGAAAAAAAAACCCAAAAAAACTATTTTTTTGTTATGTCACCATGTAAATTTAGTTTTGAAACTGAAATAAGTGGTTAAAGACCTCAGATTTTAAGTACTCATTGAACAAAATTTTGAGCAAGGAGATGAAAGCATGAAATGTAGAAATGATACTTTTGCTTACTGGCTGGAGGGTTTAAATTGTCCTCTTCTGAAATGACGCCATGAAATTCCAGGAACAGAATTTGCAACAGCACTGAGCTGACTACCTGACTTGTTTGGATTATGTTACATTTGGTTTTCTAATGAGAAATAAAATGTTTTCGATTCTTATTTTAGGAGAAGGGGTTGAAATTACTTTTTCACTTGGAATCAACGAATATTGGGCACACAGTTGCTCAGAAGTATCTTCTGACTGTTTTCTTTCACCTTTGTTTTAAGAAAAGGAACATCATCACCGACTTTGATGCCTTCTACCATGTGAAGCATTTGTTATGAGTTAGGTATCAGTCTGAACACTTCAATTTTAGGTCCTCAACCATTCCCTATGCAAGAAATGGTATTCCTTGAGCAGCTTTAGAACTCACTTACCTCCACAGTCCATCATGTTATATTCATCTGGTTTTTCCAGAGGCCAACAGTCATAGTCTTTGTTGTCTAAATCATGCCATCCCTCCACTAAAATCACCTGCCAGAAATAGATCTCATGAGGCACTGTACAGAAACAGGGGAAGGATGCCTTCCATCTGCAGTCTGTCTTTCTTCTAAAGAAATTAAAGCAAGCATAGAAACAGTACCTGGCATATTTTGCTTTGTCTCTTTAAGTTCTGGAGCCAAAAATGAATAGTTTCCAGGGATCAGTATATTTTGATATATTTTGATCTAGCCAGTAATTAGTCATGAGACAATTAGGTGACTTAACTAAAAGTTATCTTGTAGGAGATTTCCTCTGCAAAAAATGGGCAGTTCTAGGACCGTATGCAGTGAGATGTAATATTTAAAGCTTTTTCCCTTTGTGTTTAAAATGACATACTCCTGCTCCAAACTATATTTCTTTTAATCTTTTACACATAAATTATTCCAACGACTATTTTTCATTGAATGTTTGATAAAAAAATGCAATTAATTACAATTTTACAGTAGGCAATTATAGGCAAGATTATATATGCCTATTACATGCAGAATACAACATCATAATAGCATAGAGAGTAAATTTAAATGGTAGCAAAATACACAAAATACCTATATATACAAGTTATACACTGTAAATATATTTCTACTGATCAAGTAATAGAATATACATTGTAGGCTGTATATTAAATATATATATATATATATATATATGATAATAGATTTTGGACTTAATCCACAATTAGTAAAAAATATTAAGTACTATTCTTATGATCTATTTTTTTACTGTACATATTATCAGAGAATAATCATCTAGTGGGTTATTGCAATGACTTATCCCATTATTCCAGGAGTAAGATTTATATAATTGATTTTTACAATGCATTTGCCATTATTCTTGTTTTCTATATTACTAAAATAGCATTCAACAATTACCTGGAATTAATAGCCATCTCCCTGCAATAATCCACTTACAGTTCCTCCAGTACGCATAGACCACACGAATATGTGATGATAAGAGGATCTACTTAGTTTACCTACCAATAAACTGAGGAGGCTTTGGAGCCCAAAGGTTTTGGCAGCAGTCATGATCACTAGTGTGCATCCAGCTTATCAAGTGATGAGGCTGCTTCTGATACTGCTATTGTTGCTGAATTAGATGCCCCTTTCTAAGAAGGGGGGTTGCTAGGCAAGCTGATCCTGACAACTCCAGCTGCCACAGATGTTCTGCCTCCTCCTTCCCTCTTCTACCCTACCCTCCTTCTTTTTGATGCAGGTTGGAAACACTCCACCATACCTCTGCCAAACCTCTCTGTAAAAACAGTACTTCTTTTAGGGGCAACCCTACTTTCAGACTGTAACCATTTGTGCTCCTGTCAGCTCTAAACTGGAAGGGCAATAGGAAGATTTTATTGCACTCCCTGTTTGAGTCTGGGACCCTTAGATGGTACCAGATAGATGATGAATTAATACTGTGGAAATAAACACAGAGACAAGTTGGGTCTGGGTGAGGAGAGGTGTCTTCATGGCAAGACAGGGCCAGCTGGAGGTTGAATTATGTGACCTCCCAGTGTTCCTTTTAGATCCCATAACCCCAATCACTCAACCCTGGAAGTGCAGGACCAACTTCTATCTGTAATCTACTACACAGGTGAGAAAGAATTCTGCCTAGGCATACTGAAAAAAAATGTTTCTAGCACTCTTTCTGTTTGCTGAAGTCATTGTTAACACTGAATGTCAGTAGTGACTCTTCTGAGCAACTTGACTCTTAGTCAACACGCTTGGACTTCACAATCTATTGAATTAAAAATTACTTTGATGCAATATGTGCCCTGTTCATCTTGAAAGTTGTTGTAGATCAATTAAAAAATATGTTTTGAATCGCTCATAAAATTGAAAATGAGCTAAGGGTGAATAAACATATGAACGAATATAAATCACAGGATCACAGAAACACAGAATTGTAGGGGCTAGAAAGGACCTCTAGAGATCATCTAGTCCAACTCCCCAAAAAAAAAAGACCTCAGGTTGGAATTTTCTGTTGGCAGTGAAAACCTAAACCTCATTTGTGTTTCAACTTCCTGTAGTTTGCTATGAGCATTTCACCCAAATCATAAGTTTAAATATATGGAAACATTTATAGACTATTTCATCTTGGCTAATGGTAGAGAGGAGGAAAAAAATTGCCATTTTTGGCTAGAATTATCTGCTTAGAAGAACTATACATATATTAACAGTGGGAGAGGTTTTCTTCGTGATTTGTTTCAGGATATTTTGTGCTTAATGAGGAATTTGCTGGCAGGAAAGCTAAGGATTACAGCTTTCTAGATCCTATAGCAGCCAACACATATAGATTAACAGACTGATCCTCTTTTATTTAATAGGGCCATCAAACATTCACATAACATTAATACCACGATTCAAGGAATATCTTACCCTTATAGCCACTCGTCTGTCACGGAGTTCAGAATTCCTGAAAAGTGGCTTTGTACAAGAAACTGGTTCAGGAATCTGAATTAAAGTTGGATGGAAATCAATGGCTGGTGGATATCTGACTTAGCCTATCGGAACAATACATTAGTCATGTCTGTATACAACTCTGTGTATACAAAGGAAGTCAGAAAGAGATTCGAATAAAGAGAGATGCTAATCTCAAACTTTATAACTTTTCCATTTGCTTCTTTTTCTCGTTGCAAATTACTTGCATATAATTTGTATTAACTTTTCAATACTGCATTATACTATATTTCAGACACAGTCTGACTAAAATATAGATTATTCCATCTACTGCCACTTGACTGACTCATTGCACTCAATAGTAAAGCTCTTCAGATCCCTCTCTTATAAGGATTTCTGCAACTGAAAAAAAGTATTTTCTACTGCTTTAAATGAAGTTTACCTAAAACTTTACTTTTACATATTTATTTCTGATGGTTATGCTCAGAAGGTCATATAAGAAAGATGGTTTCCACTTCATTCTTTAACTTACTTACAATTTCTAATATCCAATAGAGAAGAAAAAAGAAAGTTTCAAAATTCTATGAGAAGTAACAGCTTGATATGATGTTGTGTTGAGGGACAAGGTTTAGAGAGAGCTCTTGGTGATAGCTGGATGGTTGGACTGGATGATCTCTAGGTCTTTTCCAACCTTGGTGATTATATGATTCTATGACATTGGTAAAGACATAAATTTTCATTAATGTTTGTAAAAATGAAGGAGAATATTTCTTTAACATACACAGGCTGTATTTGTGGAAAATAAAAGTGGTTAAAGTATTGCTGAATAAAATTTGTTTAATATATACTCCAAAATATTTTAGAAAAGTAATTTCCAGCAATATAATGAAAAACAAAACAAAACAAAACAAAAAAGAAAAAACAATCCAACCCTTATAACAAAATTTCCATAGCCCATCTTTGAAGATATCTATTTATTCTGGAACTCCAGCTTTCTAGATAGTTCCTGCCTTGGTAACAATCTGATGTTAAAACAGGGACAGAAACACTTAAACTCTTTTGTGTCTAATTTCATCAAATTTTGTAGAATGACAATTATTTGCAGCATAAGAATTCAGAATGGTGGAATGCCAATGATACTTCTGCTACAAATGCATTTTTTCTTTGTAAAATCACTACTTGAAGCCCATTTAAAAAAAATATATGACATGCTGCTATGCACTGTATATTATTGCCTAGATGTTATCAGAATGTATTATATGTATACAGGAAAAGATAGATTAAAAAAAAAAAAAACTTTTATAAATATTTTGATGGACTACAAAGAAATGTATTCAAGAATGAATCAAGAGGGACAACTGAGGGGGAAAATATGAAAAACTGGGCATGGATTATATAGAAGGGAATCGATCAGGTGCATGAAAAAGTTCAATTAGGATTTATGTTTCCTAAGGAGAAGTGGTTTATATAACCTTTCATATCATATGCATGTATTCACATGCAGTGATGTTATAACCCTAAAAAAACCCAACAAATTCCAAGCAGAAACTGCAGAGATCCTGATCAAAAGTCCAGTGCACATCAAGGAGTCGTGAGCTGTTCTGTGCTGCACACCCAGAGGGTCCATCAGGCCACTGCTGTGCTGCACAGATCTGGGGGTCACAGAACAGCCTCAGTCTGTTCTTTGTCACAGAGCCTGCAGGCAGTTCCCCAACTAATGCTTGTCTGATCTTGCCCAGCAGTGTCAAAAGAAGGTCTAATGAGCAAGTAGTTTCTTTTCTGACAATAAAATGTAGGTAGAGTTGTTTCCTTGCAAGAAAAACGTGTAATAGTGTGAATGACTGAAAGGGGACAATCTCTGCCACGAACAAGTTCTGCATGACATACTGTGTGTGGGTTGAATGCCTGTTTGGTGCTACAGGGCTTGGGGTTCCCAGCATCTGAAGCAACATAAGATTTTCCGTGGGATTCTCTTTTTATAATCTTATCTCAAATACCAAGCATTCTTAATGGAGTTCGATTGACTTTTTTTTTTTGTGTTTGTTTTTCCACTGGGACACAGTGGACCGGCACTTCCTTGCACAAAACAGAAGCTTCCACCGTCATTTTTGCAAGGTAAACAGCCGCGATCACAGCACTCTGAGACCTCCCTCTAGTGGTGTAATGGCGGAACAACGAGAGGACGATTGCCCCTTGCGAGCCGGGAGGTTTAAGTTTAGCTTCCTCTTGATGCCAAAGGTGCCTCAAATGGAACAGCTGCCGTGTCATCTGCCCACGAGCAGTGCAGCACAAAACCTGTTTTATCTTCTCACCTAGGAGTCTGGTGAGGCAGTACTGGTGGCTGTCTACCCCTTCCCTTCAGAACAGCAGGTGATGCAATGGACAGAGACTCAAGAAATTGATGGAATTCAGCATATGGACACGTACATAGCAAGTTTCTACAGGTCCACTGTTTGCACATGTTTAGCCTGCAGAAAGTGCTCTGCCATTCCACTTGACACAGCTTACATACAGAGAGTGTTGTTCTGGTGTTGCAGTTCCATGCTGACACAAAGTTCATGTGTTGAGTCCTCCCTGCATGGGCTTTTGTGCATTCCATTGTGCTGCTGGTACTCCAGACTTCCTGCTAATTATGAGATTAATTGG
The DNA here is from genome assembly GCA_036925125.1 of Oreortyx pictus. Taxonomy (NCBI): domain Eukaryota; kingdom Metazoa; phylum Chordata; class Aves; order Galliformes; family Odontophoridae; genus Oreortyx; species Oreortyx pictus. The sequence goes on along the minus strand of JAUPFR010000004.1, from coordinate 1,784,756 downwards.
GCAATTGGATCAGAATCATGATCTGGTTACAACTGAGCTTTTCTTGTCATTGTTCAGCTGCTAATGTTCTAACTGGGTCAGTGTTTTTTCCTCCCACCCTTTGTCTTTTCTCATCTATTCTGGCTGCAAAAATCACTTGCGTTTAAGTAAGAACGGGGTATGTGTTTGTAGTATGGCTCAGTGAGATTCCAATCATAGCAAAGCTTGGATTAGCAAGATCAAGAGCCACCATCTAATTTTCTCTAAAGTTCTTGGTAATTTCACAGAATCACAGAATTGTAGGGACTGGAAGGGACCTCTAGAGATCACGGAGCCCAATCCCCTGCCAAAGCAGCTCCCAGCCCAGGTTGCCCAGGGAGGGGTCCAGGTGGGTCTTGAACATCTCCAGAGAAGAAGACTCCACCACCTCTGTGTGCAGCTCCAGTGCTCCGTCACTGCGCTGTGAAGAAGTTCCCGCACACATTTATGCACAACTTCCTATGCTTCAGTTTGTGGCCATTTCCCCTCGTCCTATTGCTACACACTGCTGAGAAGAGTCCGGCCTCGTCCCTTTGCCTCCCACTCCTTTAGATATTTATAGATGTGGATCAGATCCCCTCTGAGTCTAAACATTTCCTAAGTTTTGTAGTAGGTCAGTAGCTTCAGAAGTACTGAGTCTCAGGAACATTGAACAGACACCAAATTACAGTGTGGTGAAATGCTGGAGTGCAGTAAGCAAACCCCTGAGCCTTACATAAAGCACACCATCACATAACTATGTAGTGTCCTTAGATTTCCATCACTCCCCCAAAGATTGGAAGTTGTAGAGAACTCCAAAAAAAAGAGGCCTTGAGCTAGAAGTATGCTAATCAGAAAATAAAAAAGAGGTAATAACATATTTGTTCCCAAAGATCTGAAAGCTTAATGTTAGATGATTAATCTTTGATGACAGTTTAACTCAATTGCTACAGAATGAACAAATAGTTACATAGTTTACACAAAGGAATAGAGCTGGAAGGCAGTGTGAAAGCATGACAGATCAGAGAAAGAGTTTTGTGAAAAGGTAATTAGGGGCATTGCAAATTATGGCTGGGAATCTGGTTCTTCTGATTGCTATCTTAAATGTTACGCACTTTACAAATTCACACAAATCTCAAAAATGCAAATAACATTCATCCGTAGGGCGACAGGTCTTCTTTGGACTCTCGAGTTGCTTAGTGAATTTACATTTTTATAAATGCATTCCTTAGGTCCATTCCTGTTTGTAAGGAATCACAGGAAGGCTTGTTCTGTGGCTGCAGCAGTGTTTAATCTGCAGCACGATGTAAGATTAAATATTTAATTCTTCTCCAAATGTTTTAAAAAAATTAGAACTCAAAGCAGTGTGCTCCCTGCCAATTGGGTGAAAACTGTTGTCTGAGGTATGTTGCAAACATGAAGTACTTTAGAATATACACTACTGTCTGTTTAGAGAACTGATTAGTACACGAGCTGCCTTGGAAGGAATGCAAACTTCTAGGATTTTCATTGTGTAAAGGAATCTATCATTTTCCTAAGAAGAAGGTAGAAGGAAGGATGAATCTGGAATTTCACAACCAGAATACTCACAATGAGAAATCTAACAAGTAATGGTGATTCTCTAGCTGGAAATTCTGTTGACTGAAAACTTTCTAAGAGACTGCGTAAGAAAAAACAACTTGCAGTTCTCAGAGAGTTGAACAGCAGCTTGCCTTCCTAAGTGATCCAGGTTGACCTCCAGAAATTCTTAGCCTAAGTACGTAACTTAAAAGAGATTTCTGTATCAACAGATTTGCTTAAATTAATCACTGGGTTTGTGTTACTGTAATGCAACATGCCAACACCAAAGTTGTTCAAAAGGCATTCCAAAAGCCCGAGAATATGAGAATGCTATCCTACTTCAGTTTGAAAGGATGACTTCCTCAGAGGCTTAAGAAGAATTGGTCCGAGTTCAGCACAAAATAATTCTGTTTGGGAAGAAACTGAGCAGAACATCTCCAATGTTCTCAAATGCCTCCCATCATTCACAACTCCCACGCAGGCAGAAATGTCTGTAGTCCTAGAGAATAAGGCAACTTAGCTATTGTTAATTCTGCTGAGGAGGATCCGAGTGTCAGAGTGATAGAAGTGGAGGGACATTTCTGTTCTTACTGAAATCAAGTTCCTTAGGTACACTGATCACTCCACAGGTCGCAGTGACATTTGAATGAAATCTACTTTTAGCCTTAATTGGGATTTTATCTCTTCCTCCTTTCTCACTGCATGACTCATTTCTGTTTACTGAATTCTTGACTGATTTTCTGACCATATTTTTACCCACATTAGTATTGCATATTTATTGGCACTTACTTCAAAAAGATGCCCCTATAAGCCACAATAACCTCAGTGTTTCTAGGGACTCAATGAGATCAGGAATTCCTAAGTGATGCTGAGATTTCAGTGACATAAGGATCTTTTAACCTTACTCAACTGAAGGATAATTTGGTCTTTTGGATAGTATCTCTGGATCAGACCAATAGTTAAATGGGGATCCCAAATTATTTCCTGAAGTCATTATCATTTTTGCATATGTCAGATTAGACAGATGTTTGCTTGACTTATTTTTAATAACCTTCAGTATTATCTTTATTCCTTCACTGGTAGTCTAGTCCAATGATTCACTAGTCTTCCTTGCAAGAAAGCTTTTGTAATGTTCAACCTCTTTCTATCTTGCCATAATTTCCCTTCAGAATATGGAGAGCAGTTAACATGATCTGGTGATTTGTACACCAGGACTACAAAACCATTCTCATAATGGAATTTAAATAAACATCACACTGCTAGAAAGAAGTACAAAACATTATCTGCTTAATATTCCAGTCTCTCTTCCAATGGAAGCTTCATCTCAGTGAACTTTTCAAATGTGTGAACTTTTTAAATGTGGAGTAAGCTTGGTCTATGTCCAGTTTGGCATAATGCCATTTTACAGACTGTTTAATGACTAACTAGTTGTCAGAACTGTGCTCTGGGAGATGATGAGGATTTTCAACCTCTGCTGAACCTGAAAAGATTTCCATGCCATTCCTTGAATGAATTCTCTGCTTCTTTGAGTACATTACTTTCTTTGCTAAAGGCGGAAGTGCTTTCCTTCTGACAGAAAACACTGGAGAGTCAGCAACTCTATTCCTGCCACGTTTGGCACCCAGAGATCAATATAATGTTTGCACTGTAACTCTGACATAAGGCACAGTGGCTCAAGAGTGGGTAGAAGAAACAACAGAGAAAACTGACTTGAATTTGAAAGCTAAATATCCAGTGCATTTTGCCTGTTGGGATAACATAAGGTATGCTTTTGCATGCAACCACCACTAATGTAGGATTCAGCCTCACTTTGAAATGCCCAGCACACGTCTTTGCTTTTTTGCATGATCTGCTAGTCCCAGACTGAGGAACTCGAGGAGAAACGGGAACAAAAAGCTTAGCCATATGAAATGAGTAATAGAAAGAACATCTGTAGTTTCCATGATCCTACTTCTTTTATTGCCATAGGCAACTGGCTATATAGCTTTTCCTACTGTCTTTTGATATCTCTTTTCTTCAGAGAGCACACACTAGAGTGCTGTCATTATTGCCTTCCACTACAGGCAAACTAAGTAGATGCACGGGGTGTCAGCATGACTCTACCATTATAAATTTTTTCCCCTGCTCTATTAAATATGAGACAGGACTTAAGCTGTGTCTTTTCATTTATACTTCCCTCATTCCCCTTTTAAGTTGTATAATTCCTTGATTAGTTATCTTATTAAACCAGTCGTCAATAGGAGATTCTCAAAGGCACCAATAGAAGCCAGAAGCCTGATACACACTGAGTCTCCCTATGGTATGCCACTTCTGTTTTGGAATAATCTCCTCTCCTTTTTGTGTTTGATGACTAATAAAGGAGACACTAAGAATCCTGACAGAGGCTATCAGAACCTGAGTGTATCTCTCCCTCCTGAAAGCTATGCTGCCTGGTCTTAGAGCCAACAATGAAAGCACAGCTATCCTCCTTTGAAGTGATGTGAAGGAGAGCTGTCTAAGAAGTGCTAGCAGGAGCTCTCCACCTTTCTCTTTTAAGCTGCCTTTAGGCTGGTCTTTCATGCCTGTTTTCTTACAAAGCAAAGTTGCCCCTCTGCCCACACCTGACCACATATCTTCTCGATTTGAATCCTGACCCTGAAAAATGCACTTCAGAATTCTCTCATCACTGTGGACTGGACAGGAAAACTGGAATGGCTCTACTCTGTCTGTCTTGCTGTCACATGCAGCTCCTGCACCTTCCTTCCTTGTGAAGGACTCTTCTCTTGCTGCTCCCTACAAGGAGATCTCAGCTGTACTGCTACAGAAACAAACAAACAAACAAGCGTGTGTGTGTGTGTGTGTGCATTCTGAAGTAAAAATGCAATAGAGTAAAATTCTACTCAGAGAGGAGGAAATATTTCATCAAAGCTTCTCCACTTATTGTGATCACCATTTCTTTCCTCCTCAAGTCTATGGTATATTTTTCTGAACTTTTTCTAAAAGAATGGCTTATAGAAAGCCTTACCCTCTACAAATAAAGAATGTCATTCAATATATTTTAACTAGGTAATTATCATGAGAAATCCTACGTAGAATTAACTTCAAAACCAGGTGTCACCATGCTTCAAGATTTTGGTTACTGGCTTTGTTTTTGTTTTTTGTTTAATAATATTTTAAACAAACAGTACTATTATTGATTTGTTTTGCTTTCCAAGCATACTGCTACCCTACAGTATTTGCTTCAAACTGTCTGTGGATTCAGATATTTTTACTAGATTTATACAAGCATTTTAGTTTTTCAATAATGATAGCTCTGTTACATTAACTGACTACTACCAGTTGTCACATTAGTTCATCAAATCACTCTGCAATCGTAACTCTGCAAGGAATGTCCTCCCCTCATGACAAAAGGGAATTAAAGAGTCAGGCTACTTGTCGAAATGTTAGGAAAACTAGATATGCCACAGAGACAAGTAGAAAGGAAATAAATTGCTCTTCTGTCAACTCCTACATAAAGCAAGGCTTCCACGGGATTGTGAATCTAGTTCACTTTACTTTTGGTGAGCAAACATCTGGACTGAGAAGTAGGGATCTTGAAATTAGCTTGATGTTAGAAGAATCTGTATTTAAAGTGAGAATAGGTATGTGAAAACCTGACTGCCCAAGGAACTGGTGTGCCTCTGTAGCGATGAAGAAGGTATGACATTTTCATGGTGGTTTGGGATGAACTCATTAGCACATTGAGTGTGACTCATGAGGACTATTATAGAATATTTTAGAGATTTTTCCCCTTTACATTTGAGCAGAAGGATGCTTTTCATCTCTGGCTCGGCTATTTCTGATACTAGCTAGGGCATATTTCAAGGCATTCTCCATGTTTCATGCAGGGCTTATAAAAAGACTATTTTTACCACATGATTATTAGCAAGTCTCTCCAGCCCTCCTGCCTCCCTCAGGGTCAAATTCTCCCCTGAAAATGCACTCTGATTATGTAAGAGATAGAAACTGAAATTCCACTGGGGAACTGTAGGTAGGGTAAATCTGAAGAGGAGATTACTTACATGGTTCTGGTTAAGCACAAGTGGCTCATTATCTTAAATAACAATTGTTATTTCTGTTCTGTCTGATGTTCCAGTGGTTCAACAAATGTCCTGCTCGTAAATTCAGTTCTTAAACCAACTTACAACCTATTCTGCTTCAGAAAACAGCGAAGAAACAAATCTATTTGAACTAGTAATCTTTTGTGATGCAGGTACACCTGTTTGTATTATGAATAGAATGCATTTAAAATCTGACTTTCCTGTACAATTCTTTTCCCTCTGAAAGGCACTCTGAGATCACTTTTTCACTTCCAGTCATGGAATAAGCATGGAATACCATTCCTCTTTGTTCACAGTGTGTAGTTGGTGGGACAGACCGAAGAAGAAACGCTTGTTACTGTGTGCTTGGGATGCACTCTGGTTTAAAAAAGAAGTCGTGTTATATAAACTAATACACATAATATACAAGGTAGCATGCTGTAGTGTATACGCTGTTACTGTGCATGGAAACCAGGGTAAAACAGCTTTGCTGAGCATGCAGAAGTGACGGTTTTGGGGTATAAATGTCAAAACTTTTAAAGAGGAGAAATAAAATTTTCCCAGTTGCCTAGGCTTGTATGAACAAGAGGTCTAGCTGTATGTATTCTAACAATTTAAATAACCAAAACGTGTATGGTTAATAGAGCAAAGGGCAGAGCAGGCAGTAACCAGGTGAGAAAGCAAAGAGCAGCAACCAGGATCAAAGGCTTAGTGCTGCAAGGACAACAGTTTACTTGTGCCTGGCATCACGCAGTGAAGAACTCCTTGTACTTTTGTGTTGAACAAAGGTGTTTCACTGGATTTCTGGGCGGAAAGTGATCTTGATGGGATGCAGATATACTCCCACTGCTCTGTTATGCTATTCTCTTTATCTGACTGTAGTTTCTGTTTGCTAAATGAAACTAGCTGACAGTGACAGATTTCTTGAGTACTGCCCCCTGGCACATTAGAAGACTGCTACATGGCTACATGTTGCTAGGTACTGGGAGATGGCAATGAGAAATCATGCAGAATGATACTTGACAGGCAATCACAGAAGCATGTAGAGGTGCAGGGTTTGCTGATCAACTCTGAGGAGCTGTGGCTTCTAACACAGAGTAAAAGTTAGTTTGGACTAATTTAACTGAGAAGGACAAAAGTACCAAAAAAGGAAAAATGAGTCTCAGTTGCCGTGGAGGAATGGGGAAGCACTTACTATTCATTACATACACAAAATTAATCAGAGTGACAAGAGCCAGGCATGTCTAGACTTACCTCATGATATCAAGTAGATCATCTTCCCTGTCTCTTTTGAGAACTGGAACTGTTGCTGGTTACTGCTGTCTTCCATATTGAAAGCAGAGTCCATTTATCGCTTAAATGTGCTGAAAAAGTTGGCTTGTCTTAGATCTACAAGGAGTAAAGACACTTGTTTACTAAATGTAATCTCAGATCCTAGGAAAAACTGTCAGAATCCAAGCGAGTAGCTTCTCTTACTTAGACAATTATTGACAAGATGTAAATAAAACAGAGTTGAGTAACTTTGATTTTTTTATCTTCTTCTAGGTTCACAAGCCTTGAGTTAGTGTTGGCTGCAAAACTACAAACTGAATTTCTACTCCATTCAGCACACTAGGATGTATTTAAAGCAGTTTTCTTCAGAATTTGTTCCCCTACATATGCTACTAAGCTTTGACAAAGCTTTCCCAGGAAGTATAATTGTGTTGCACTGATTACACTTCGTTTAAGGTTTTCTAACTTCTTTTATTTTAGTAGCAGTTGGCTTGTATTATTCTGTTAAATTATGGGAAAAATATAGTGAGCATTAATTGCCAGGATAAACAATTTTCTTCTCAGAAATTTTCACTTCATTAAACATTTCATAGACTATTAGTAACAAAATGTAGGTATAGCAAATTATCAATTCACCGTTTTTTTATCTCTCATGCCTACAGTCATATATTTTTAAGAGTCTCACTTCTCAAGTGGGTCTTATTAATTTCACTTATACACTGCTTTTTCACTGTTAAGATTTTCTTTTAACCTTGTTAAAAGATTTTCAGCAGTATGTATGCTGATGGTTATTTTCTGCAGAAAAGAAGAAAATGAGTTCCAGAAGATGAGAAGTACTGAAAAGAATGTGTTCTGGTAGTACAAAGCAGCGCTGATTTTCTCTTTAGTGGAAAGTGATCTTAGTGAAAAATACAGATATTCAAAAACAGAGTGTACTGAAAGTAGAAGAGGCAGAGTGGCACTGACTCTACAGCATTTGCTTTGAAGTTCCTATAGCCCTACAGTCAAAGTAAACAAAGAAGGAGACAAAATCCTAGGTCCTACAACTAAAATTAAACAAGTAATTTAACAAAGTATTAAAAAAAAAAAAAACCCACAAAACATCAACAACAGAAAACAGGCTTATCACTTTTACTTAGAGAAAAATAACAGCACTGCAATGTTAAGTTGTTGGAGGGGTTGATGATTTGGCTGATAATGAAACTGTTAAGGTCAGTTCAACCTCTCTCTCTTTAACCACAGTTCTATGATGGCAATACACTTTTACTGAATCCCTCCTGAGATAATGCCAAGAAGGCAGCTTACAGCAGCCCTGCTGACTTTTAACATAACCCTACTTGTGAGGTTGCTTAAAATAGGTCTTCTAAATGTCTGGTCACAATCAATGAGATCCTGATTTACCACAAATGAAGCTCAGTGGTTTTGCAAAGCAATCTATTTTTAACCCACATATATACTCAGAAGACTAATTTAAGGCGCCTTCATCTTACAGGTCTTTACTTTTCCTTTCCAACTAAATGACCCAGTTATTTCAGTCCCTGGAGATGTCATTTCAAAAGCACAGGTCTAAAAATTCTTTATCCAGGAGTAAGCTAAAGAAAGTCATTAATGGTAGACAGACCCAACTTGTGAAAGAAAGAGAGGTGGGAAATGACCTGTCCGTAAATCGGCTGTTATCACTAACTTGGGTGATTTAAGCTAAAATTCTCTGAGGATACCATTGCCAGCAAAAACTGAAAGGAGTTATCTACAGTTACGTGAACAGATTTTGAATCATTTGGCAAACTACTTCCATTATTTTATCTAGCTCAAAAATGTAGGTAGCATTGTGCTAACAGGACAGTATAGGCCAGCAGACATGAGGAACCAGCTCCATCTCTGCCATATACCCACTCTGTACCAGTGTAGTTTATCAAGCTTCACTCATCTTCAGTTTTCCTGTTTTTAAAACAGTGCTACAAATTATTGCCTAAATAAGAACCTAGAGATTAGAAAAATGCTTTATAAAGGTGAAAGTATGGTTGTTGCTAGGCAACCAATAAAAATAAATAGCACTCTTTGCAGCTGTGTGCATGTTTGTCTATAGACAGTGGTAGCAATCTGACATTTAAGTAAAATCCAGTATAATCTCGTAGCCTCTTTACTACAAGTAGGCTGAAAGAGATTCTGAACATGATCTGCAACTTCTATATCCCAATATTGTTATTAATGAAAATGTTTCTGATACCAGTCAGGTTATGATAAACATAGATCCAAGTGTTCATTCTTACCCATTTTCACTCATTTTTAGAAGCCAGTTTTCTGTACTAAGTATCTTGCCTTTTCCTTACAAACAGATAAGCAGCATTCTTATGTGTTGTCAAAGAATCTGTGTTCATGAACCTATAGTGTATTTTTCTGCTTACCTCACGGTGTCCTATTAGTTTGGGAGTTTCACGCTGTTCTTTTTCTTTATTTTTAAAAAGAGGTAGTACAGTGCGAATTAAGAAAAACTCTCTTCCCTGCATTTCATAGGAGCTTCCCAATAACATCTTTTGGCCGTAGATCTGATGCCATTCTGTTCCCTGAAGATGCAAAATAGCAAGGCCCAGTTATCTATTTGGAAGAAAATAAAAGTTCCTTCAAAACAATTTACAATATCAGTTGAGGGCAGTTTATCCCATCTTTAAAACCCTTGGTTGGTGTGATTACTTTGATATTCCCTAATACTTTAAATCACAGAATCATAGAATGAGTTTGAATTAGAAGGGAGCTTTAAAAAGTCGTCATGTTCCAAACCCCTTTCTATGGCTTTGACCTTGAACGTTCCCAGGAATGCAGCACCCACAATGCTTCCAGGCAACCTGTTCCAGTATATAAACATCCTGATAGCAAAGAACTTATTTCAAAATCTATCTAAATCTACTACCTTTTAGTTTAAAACTGTTATTTCTTGGTCTGTCCCTACACATCTTCATAAACACCTCCCTTGCAGGCCCTTTTTATGTGTGGAAGGCCATGATACAGTCGCCTCAGGTCATTCTGTTCTCCAGTCTAAATAATCACAGCTCCCTCAGCCTTTATTGATAGGAAAGGTCCTTTAGCTTTCTGTTAATCTTCATCATCCTTCTTTGGATCTGCTTCAACAGCTCCATGTCTTTCTTGTGCTGGTGGCCCCAGACCTGGGCACGTGAAGGAGGATACATGTTTGTATGTTAACATGTATGTTTTACGCATAACCAGAACATGCCACTAAGAAATAAACACTATTTTTTGTACAATCTCTAAAACAGAAAATATTGAAGAAGCAAGATTAAGCAAAAGGAGCATATTTTAGTGGCATTAAACATCACAAGATTTCAATCATCCACTAAAATAGAAAGAACATTGTCCTATCACACATATGAATACAGTTCCTTCCATTAAATGTAGCACGTCTAATGGATATTCTAAGCCAAAAAGAAAAAAATCTCCAGAGAAAATTATGCACATTAGTTTTGTGGCACATCAAAAATGCAAACTGTAAAACGTCTTGTTTCTGTAGTCACTGTGACATCTATGAGATTGGAAGCTGGAACACCTTTAAGTATTAGTGATTAAAGTGTTCTCACTTTCATACAGTGCCGATAGGTTCTTAAGAACAGAGAGCTTCTTAGAGGTTTGGTAGCATGTTGAATTAAAAGACTAGAAATGAAAAAAAATACATACATTCAATTAATATATATATATTACACTGCCTTTTCATCTTTCAGTTTTAGTGCTGGCTTTCAGAAAATACAAAGTGTCTACCAAAGCTAGCAGAGGTGTCAGTTATTAAAGAATGAAGAAAGCGAATTAGTAGTCTAACCAAGTCAAGTCAATTAAAATTGGTTTTCAAAACACTGCGTAAATGTCTGCGCAATACTGTGACTTGAAAACTAGTTCAAAGCTTTGTAAAGAATGAATGACAACAAAGGGAAGACATTCAAAAATGTGTGAGACACAGAACAAGTTACTTGACACCAGACAGATTTTCCAGAGAACAACTAAAAATAAAAATAAAAATTGAAAATCTAGAAATATCTGTCAAAAATATAACGCTTTTGCCGTCGTCAGCTTTTTGCTGATCCAGTGCTTGGCAATCCTGACCAGAGGGCGAGGGGTTGGGACTGGATGATCTTTAATGTTCCTTCCAAACCACATTATTGTATGGTTTCATGATTCTGTGATTTCAAAGACTGATTTTGTTTGTTTGCTTGTTTCCCTGGCAACTTTTTTTTTTTCTTTTTTTTTTTTTTTTCTTTTTCCTTTTCTTTTTCCCTGATAGAATGATGTCAGAGGTACCGGATGGAAGCTGCATCTGACCCAGAGCCAGAACCTGGAGTGACTCGGATAGCAGTTGACAGCTCTGGCAATCTGTTAACTGCCACCTGCCGGTTACAAAGCTTACCGATCGTCACAAAGCGTTTAGATTTAAACCACCCGCAGTCACATAAAGTAACCTAACATTTTTATAAGCGTCCAACCACCGGCAGATGGCAGATTCGCACAACACGTTGCCTCCCTGAGTCTGCCCGCTGCCTGCGGGAAGATGGCGGCTTGAGGCGACCCGGGAAGATGGCGACAGACGGTAATGAGGGGAAGGCACAGCAGGCAGCGTGCCCTGCCCGGGCTCCGGCTGACGGAGGAGCGTGGTGTGTGCACGGTGGCTGCAGGTGATGGAGGAGCTGGCTGGTTTCAGGCTGGTCCGTGACGTGGCCAGCGATGTGGCTGCCTCAGATCTGGTCTCTGAAGCTCTAAGAAGCCTGATGGCCTTTCTGGGGGTTTCCAGTTGTTGGGCAGCGTTGTCTTTTACTGTCCTCCAGCCGCCTTCCCCACCAACCCTTGTGTGGCAGTCAAGTGCTGACTCGGTACTTAAAGAGATGGATGAGGTGAAGAGAAAAACAAGTTAAAAAATAAAAAATCTGCCATTCATCTTAGTTATGCAGTGCTCCACAGCTTTGGCTGCTTTGGAGAGTGGTGCTCAGTGCCATTCCCCAAGGTTGCCCATTCTGTGCGAGCTGTGGAAATGGTGAGGCCATCTCTGGGGTCAGAACTGTTCAGGGCTTGAGTAGAAGATCAAGACTTATCATTGAATCTTAGAATCGTTAGTGTTGGAAATGACCTGTAAGATGATCAGGTCCTTCTTGTCCGTTAACCCATGTTCTTCAGTGCCACACACACTCATCTCTTGAGCTCCTCCAGGGATGGTGACACCACCGCTTCCCTGGGCAGTGCATTCCAATGCATCACCACTGCACACACTCCAGGGTCTGAATGTCATCTCGCAATGGCCCAAAACTGAACACAGTAGTCGAGATGCAGCCTCACCACTACCAAGTGCAGAGCAATAATCATCTCCCTGGTACTGTTGACTATTAATGGGCCTCTGCTGTGATTTCCATCTTACTTTGGTGACACACTGGATAATTCACAGCATGAAAGCAAAAATCTGTCAGTGCTTAGCTCTGTAAATTATGTGTCAACTGATAGAGAAGGGAAGAGCACATCCCTCTTTTTCTCTATTTGATCTCTGTTGAAAGAGCTCAAGAGTGCTTACAGAAGTCTAACTTGTACTGGTTGTTATCATATAGTAAAATTCCTCATCCAAGAATGTATACTATGTGGTGTGGTCTTACTTGCACGAGCTTTCTCTAAAACAAAACAGAACAAAATAAAACAAAACAAAACAAAACAAACAAAAAAAGCCACAAAGGCCATAGGTTCAGGAGTTGTCTTTTCTCCTGGAATTTCTGGAGAATTAGCAGCTGCATCAGTTCCAGCAGACTAAACCAAATAGGAACAAATAGTAAACTGGGAACATTCACTTCACAAAATACAAATATAGGTCTGGCACCATGTGGTGACTTATCCCAGATGGCATTGCTGAAGTAACACAACATAATAAAAACATCAGCGTCTTCTCTCCAGCTCTATCATAAACACTTTTTTTTTTTAACTAGTGCATCCATTACAGACTCTTTTCATCATTTTCTGGCTTCTTTCTGGAGAAATGTCCAAAAAAAGAACAGATATACTGATATACTGAAAAGGTATGAATATATTGCTTGGGAAAACTCAGAATGGTCTTTAATTAGCAATACTGGTCTATTTTGTGTTGTTTTTCAGTCAGTTGCGGGATAACTCAGGATGATTAAAAACTGCTAGCTGTCTAACAGCCTCTCAGATGCTTCTACTCACTCTTGCTACAGAACAATCTGGAAGGTCTCAAGGCAGAGCTGCGGTTTGTGGTACCTCAGTATCACAAAACCATAGAATCATTAAGGTTAGAAAAGATCTCTAATATCACCTAGTCCAACTGACCACCTACCAGCAATATTGTCCACTAAACCTTGTCCCTTAGTACAACATCTGCATGTTACTTGAACACCTCCAGGGACAGTGACTCTACCACTTCTCTGTGCAACCTGTTCCAATGCCTGACTACTCTTTCTGAGAATAAATTCTTCCTAATATCCAATCTGAACCTCCCTTGGAGCATGAGGGGAACCTTCCCCTCAGTTCATGAGACAAATTAGTAAATTAGTAAATCAGGGTGTTTCACAGCGTACATGTCAATATAGACTGTAAGTCACAGCAGCGTGTCCCCAGCTGATTGTGTGATACAAGTAAATCACTAAAAGCAGTGTCAGGAAAGTCCTGGGGATAAACATGAAGCTGCAGTGCTGGAAAATGCTTAATTAAACCTAAATTTAGCTGCCTTTAGCGCTCCTTTCTGAATGTATGATCATCACAATTGTGCTTTCTCTGTTTTCAGTACTATACAGATAAGAGTTCATTACTTCTTAAATTCACAGGAATTGCTAAGCTGTATATATGTGCACTGAAAAGTACAGATGAAGAGTTAGAGAAGTGCTAAGAAAAGAATCTTTTTCTTATTTGCTGGTAGCCCTTAACATATCCTGAAAAAGCAGGTGATTATTAAAGGAAAAGGAAAGAGACTTAAGCAGCTATGGAAAGATAGCTGCCGCATGGACATCCACACAACAAATTGTGTCTGATTTTACACTCTCTTAGCTTTCCTTACAGTTTGTTATACCGCAGTCTCAATTGTTACATAACTTCAGATAAGTGGCTAATATGAGTGGCATTGTATACAGAAATACGTGACTCTGCACTTTCAAGATTGTTCTAACCATAGGAGAATAAAGAAATTTTTGAAGTTAGAAGCAAGACTTTAATTGAATGTCTGATGACCACTTTTCTCTGTTGCCAGATGCTCATCACTGGAGATGTGAGACAAGTGTATAGTATAAAGAGCTGCATGCTGTATATGGCTGTGGACATGTGCTGGGTTCCTCTTCGACAGTCAGCTAATACACCTGGAGTGTGGTGATCCTGCTGCCTGACTATACCGTTGGATAAAGCAAAACAACTGTGTGAGTGAATTTATGTCAAAGATTTCATTTTACAATTTGGTAGAATTAAGTATGTGACAACAGTTTCCTGTGATGTCATGCATAAAGATACAATATTTTAGCTAGATTTAGTTAGTGATTTCTCACTTCAAAAAATGTGAGAATCAGTACTAGACAAAATGTTCCAAAAGTGGAAACACTTTAAAATGCATTTGTTGGATAGTTGCTGACCAAGACTGCATCCCATAATGAAATTACAGTACGTGCCGATCACTTATCCTCATTCCCTGTTAAACATTTTCATGACTACAGGCCTGCTTGTGCCAAGTTAACCGTGTCAGTTCACTTCATGTGGGCCAGCAATTAGCTGCTATATAATGACAGCTTTCAATTCCTGCTGAGGTAAATTGGAAAAAAAAAACTTTTTTAAAAAAGTCAAAGTTTCATTTCCAGTTGTCCTATTAATAACTTCTAAAAAATGTTTACATTCCCATGTACGTGAGATATGCATGAACCCATACATGAACCCATACAGATATGTGCTCAACGAGTTGTTTGATTTATACATCAAAATGTAGTTTAAAAAAATATATATATATCAGACTTGTTCAGTGTAATGAGTTTCTTGGGTGTGAGCATTTTGGCAATTTTTTCACACTGAACAGTGAGTTGGGGTTGATCCTGAGATTCTACAGGCAGAACTGGTACACACAACAAAGGGAAGACATATGTGATCATGTGTCTTGTATGTAATGCATACAGATCAACGCATGCAGCATTGTTCCTTCAGCAGTTAGTCCGTTGCTTGTTTTTTTTCTGTCCCACCTTTTACCAGCCATGGCAGGAGAGAATAAAATTTGGAGCCATTTGGAGCATGCTGTGAATCATGATCTTTTAAAGGGTGCATGAAGTAGCAGACATGAATAAATGACAGAACAAAGGCTGTGGACTGTCTCTTTGGTACTGAGTAGAACAGTTCAGGAAAAACTCGTGCACACTGTTCTTGTGAGCTTTTTGCTGAATAGTAGCCACCATCAAGTCATTCTGAAACCATTCTGAAGATTCTTGTTTCATTCTAAAAGAGGGCTCAGGGATGTCCTTTAGAGACATCTCTCAATATTATAAATCTGGCACAGCCATTAAGTCACTTAATTAGTGCATTTGTGTTTCTTGCACATTATCTGAATTCTGTTCTTCTCCAGGATGTGGCAGCCTTGTAAATTCTCTGATTTTGATTTTGAACAGTAAAATGGAAATTATTTTTTTTTTATTTCAGCATGGTAGTATGTTTGACAGACCCACATCACTTTGTTCAATTTGAATTCATGGCATAGTGCTTGGCTGAGGTAACTGATATGACAACCAAAGTACTGGATCGTTGCCTTTCCTTTTGAGTTGTTTAGAGAGCACAGGAGTGACTCTGGGGATAGATTTGTTTTTGCCCTGCCTGCCTGTGGTTTGCAGGAAACATGGGCTGCAAACTGGGCTTAAAGATGCAGTCAAAGTGAAAAAACACAGCTATGAAGATGAGGAGGTGTACTGGATCGGTCACAAGCTTTCTGTTAGACCACTTACTGTGTAACAATTGAAGCTGTGCCTGCCTGCAGATAAGGCTGCCGTTCAGTTTAGAAAAGTGAGGAACTTGTCAATTATGGACAGTTTTGTGATGCCCTGTCTCTGTCTGCACATGACTTAGTGGCACACAGCTATGTGCCCCACTGTGAATATATTCTGAGAAAATATTCTTTCTCTGAGCTGTTCCCATGAGTCTCCCGTCTTCACCTCCTGATGGGCTGACACTTTCCCAGAGAGGACAAAACACTTAAGTGTGGAGACTTTGACCCTACCTACCCATGTAGGATGAACGATGGGTTGAGGAAAAACTGCTGCTGCTGAGAGTCCTGGCATAAAATCAACCCAATCAAGCTCCTTCCTCCAGTTCCCTGCTCTCATTACAGTTTTTCTGAAACCAGGCTTTCTTTGATGTGGTCTTTTTCAACATGTAAAGCTTGATACTCCCAATCAGTCTGTCTTCTGCATCATTTACTGTGATAGCACATGTAGTACTGATGTAATGTTAAGCTCCTGAAAACTCTGTGGTTTTCTAAACCACAGCCTTCTAACTGTGGCCTTGTGAGACTCAGTAACACAGTAAAAATTTTAACAGTGGACAAGCAAGACCTGCGCTGATCATCAAATGAGCAACTGAAGCAGCCCTCGCCATTACAAAATCAGCAGTTTCTGAAAATCTGCTGTAAAGAACTCAACATCCTGAACAGCCAGATGAAGTCTGTACAGTACTGTCTCAAAAGACCTTGATTTTCTTGCTTAAAAGTAAAAACTTAAGGGGGAAAAGCAAACTAACAAAAAAGCTCTTTACTAAGATTTTACTTCCAGATTAGCTAAGTCCCAAAATAGGTTCCACTGGTCTAAAAGAGACATTCTAAGGTTCAACTTTACTATAGATTTATATTTGCTTTTGATTTTGAGTGAGGGTCTAGACAGTATAAAGCAAAGCTATGCTTTCCTGTAACCCGAAACAGATCAAAGGGACTGGCAAAAAAAGGGGGCTGTGGCAAAGTAATGCAAAACAAAATCCTGTTTTGCTCTCATGACCTGTACAATTATTGGATCTGAATAGTACAGAGAGATTTGCCACAAGAGAAGAACTGATTCTGACTGTATTGGTAGTTGCCGGAACTGCTATCTGAAAGTATATAATAAAGTTTAAGAGATTTGTCAGAAAGAACTTAAAATGCATAAGGAACAAGGACTGCTATATCTGGTGTAAATAACAGAGACTTGAGGGCTCATGACATCTGTTTAATCACTTGCTTTATGTAGAAGTGCTCCAGTAAATTTACAGGTTGTCTGTTTAATTCAGTTATGCGACAGCTCTCCATTCAATTGAACCTTGCAAATTTATCTCAGATACTAGTGTTTTTTTTTTATCAATGGTCACCTCTTCTAACCACAATAAAACATGGTCCCTTGAAAACACCAAACATGGTTTGAAACTATCTGATCTGCATCTTTCTAGCAACAACAACAACAAATCTGTTCCCAAGCCTTATGACGTATACAGAAGACAGAGCTCTATCTGAATGTTTGAATCTAAGAAATAAAACCCTACGTTTACAACTACACCCTCCTAAGCCACTGAAAACCTCCAGTTAAAATGTACTTTGTCACTTCCAAAAAACAAATTATGCTTTCAGGTTTTGAATGAAGGAAACATGAAAGAGAAACA
The DNA here is from genome assembly GCA_036925125.1 of Oreortyx pictus. Lineage (NCBI taxonomy): Eukaryota > Metazoa > Chordata > Aves > Galliformes > Odontophoridae > Oreortyx > Oreortyx pictus. Next base: position 1,767,243 of record JAUPFR010000004.1, on the reverse strand, counting down.
CTGTTCAGTGTTTCTTTGCCTCCTAAGCTAAGGAAAATCTGTCAAGTACTTTGTGCTCATGAACTCATTGCAAAGCTCATTCGAAGGAAGAAAGGAGGAGAAAATGAACCTGGGCCATCTTAAGTGGGCATGAAAGCTTTCTAGGTGCTTGCACTATCAGGCAGTGAGATAAGAGACCTTCAGAGAAATGAGAGACAGAAATTAAGTTAGCTTCTGAGTTTAAGAGTGCACTGGGATGTTGTGATCAGAATGAACGCTTGGGTATTTGATTTAAAACCACATAGTTTCAAACTGCCTGTGCTAACAAAGGCCACTTGCATGAAAGCGCTCGCATTCAGATTTTCCAAGACTGTCTTTGTTTTGACAAACTATGCCAAAATAATGTGCTGTAAACATGAAGACATCTGGTCTCATCCTTGACGGACATTTAAAACAGAGGAATTTATAATCCCAAACACCTGTCTAATGTGAAAAACAGTAAAAAAAATAATAATGCCTTTGTTTTTGTTCTTTTCTAACTGAATAAAAAACACAACTGTCTAAGGATGTGTGTGTGCTTGAGAAAAAAGGGTGAGAGATAAAACACATATTGATGAAGTGAGCCCTGTAACTTTCTGCCACTGGCAACTGCATTGTCTATTATAATGCAGGTCTGAGTCTAAGACATTTTCCTGGAATGCACTTGGGGCTATTGTGTTCTTTCTTTTTTCTTATGGAAGTAAATGAGAACACTTTTATGTTACTGAGCTGAGTCAGTTCTGAGCCGATGTGCAAGTAAGAAAAAAAACAAAGATCTGAGTAGGTAGGTAGGCAGAACGGTATATTTCAAGTTGTAACAAGTCTCATCTCTTATCAGGACCTGTCAGTTTTACTCTGTTTTGCCAAGGAGAAAAAAGTGATAATGATGTATTGATGTATGCCAGATTATTTTTGGATTTGACAAAGGTTGTAAAGTCTGGAATGTCAGTGAGGTTTGTGGCATTTAGTTTTGTGAGTTGTGTAATTTTATTTGAATTGCTCCTTCAGTAAAAACCTCAGTTGAACAATATGTTTACATTTGTGCATAAAAGCGCTAAGGAATCAGAGTTTCAAATACATACATTGTACAAGGTTTACTTTTAGGCATATGCCTAGCAAGCCTAAATTTGGGGACAAAAGTGTTGAAACCAAATGTATTCATTGTTAAGTCCACTATGTTGTTCTGCAGAAGCTTTTGAGATGTTGCTGATAGATGGAGCCTGGCTGAGGTCTGCAGCAGCCAGAAAATGATCACAGGATCACAGAATTGTATGGCTTGGAAGGGTCCTCTAGAGATCATCAAGTCCAACCCCCCTGCCAAAGCGGCTCCCTAGCCCAGGTTGCACAGGTAGGCATACAGGCAGTGAACATCTCCATAAAAGGAGACTCCACCACCTCTCTGTGCAGCTGATGATGCTGTGGTTAGGTATAGAAGTCTCGATCACAAAACCCATTGATCCTTTGCTTCAGTCACCCACCATCTCCAAGAGGATTAAAGCATAGTCTTGAATGAACAGCTTTCCCAGAGCTGTGAGAGAGAGTGGCATCACAGATCAGAGGAAGTTCAGCCTGTCATGGAGCACCTCCACCCTGTATTCAGCATTGAGCAAGGAAAAACTCTTTACAAAGCTGTGGCTACTGGCATATTTCTAGAGGAGCCCTTTTCTTTGCCTGCTGCCTGCAGTGTTCTACTGACCTCTTGAATTCCACTGCAAAGCAATGCGTTTTGGCCAGCTCTGTTCCCTGTTTAATATCGCTACTCTTTGCTACTATTTGAGCCTTGCATGAACAAGCCTGTGCCTGTTCCTTTATTTTCCTTCACTGTAAGATGTATTTTCCTAGTTCTTTTGACTACTACTTTTTCTGAGGGAAGGCAGGCTTTGGATTGCATCTTGCTGTGCAGAGGTGCTAATACACATCAAGCATTGTCTGTTCCCTATTGTCTCTGTGAGCGTAGGTTTTTCAGGTGACTTGTACTGCCTCAGGGAGCTTCAAAGAACTGAGAAAAAAAAAATACTGGATTCCATGTCCATGTTACCATAAAAGGATGAAATATGTAGTACTTCCTCCTGCAGTATTTTTTGCAGTTATGAAAGTGGTGGTACCTGAGTCCTTGGATTCCTTTTGAGATGGGTGGCAAATTGCTTCCTTCTTTAATTTTCCTGTTTTTCCTTAAACAGTGTGGGTTTCTTCTTCACTTCTTAATTGGTCATCTGCTACTGTGAAAGTGTTGTTTGAATAAGGTAACCACTGAAATTAGGAAAAGCTGATTTGCCACAACATTGTGTTTTCCGTGACAAATAATGGGCTAAAAGTATGCTTCCTGTTCTTCCACACAATCTCTCCTTGGAATATTAATAGAATATATGCATAACTCAAAGATAATCGACTCCTCTTATAGTAGCACAAAGAAGAAAGATCAGGGGACTCTGTTGTTCTGTGCTTAGCACTGTCAGAGCTGAAGAATAAAACAGGACGTGGTAAAAGTGTGAGTTAAGGACAGGACTATCAGCTCAACAAATCCTCTAGCATGGAAAGATATTATTGCAGAAAAGTAGATGTCCTGGTATGGGAATCTGCACAGAATCTGAAGGGACAGGAGAACTCTATCTGATCTACCTGACTGTTATTAGATCTATTGCACTTAAATTCTCCTGAGTCTTTCTGGTTTTTTTGCTGCTACAAATGGCATTGTTGAGTACCAAAATTGAATCAGGAAGAGCTGAAAAAACCTTTCCACATTCTTGTTTAGTAACAAACAGTCTTTATTCAGGTCTTAGCAGGCAAAGGATGTCAAAGTTGCCTAACCGAGATGCATCAGGATACTATTTCAAACAAAAACACTGCTTTTAAGAAAAAAATAAATAAATACAAGCATGATCTCTTTTGAAAACCACTGGGTGCCAGTGTTGTCTTATTATGGCAGTATCATTTCACTGCATTTCTCTCTTTAATTGTTCCTGTTTGCCTTTAACTATGATGTCAACTCATTCCAAACAGTGTTTTGTCTCTTGTGTCTGAAAAAGCTGTGTAATGCTACGCAGGGAGTCCCCTCGTGTTTGCTTTACCTGCACTTCTGGAGTTCTTGGGGGTTCCCTTTTTAACCCTACAGTTTCTGTAATTGTGGTTTTAATAATGAGCATATGGGAGGATGACTAACATAGGCTAGTGTCTCAGAGACTGCTTTCCTGATCTCTACACTCTGAGAAGTGCATCCACTTGTTGGGGGAGATTCCTGCACCAGTTTACATGGGATAGCCAGGGTGGACCCATGGCACCTCAGCACACAGAATCCAGGGCAGAATGCCCACCAGGCTGCACGATGATGCCACTCATCCCAGAGGATGATTAATTGTGATTTTAAGAAATCACTGACATGTTTTTTTCCTATCAGTAAGTGATGCATAGTTACTTCAGGAATGAGAGCATGCTATTTATTAATATTCAGTAGCTTAAAAGAGTCTAGATCTAGATCTGATTAAATTTCCTGGTCTTGCTCAAACTCCTAAGTGCTAGGTCTGTGAGGCAGTTTAGTATGTAGGGTGTGAATAGAACACCATCAAAATATTATGTTTAATTAAAATATATATTCTTATGGGGGCACCATGCAAGGCAGTGCAACACACAGCATGTCAGTATGAAGCTTACTTGTTAGCAAATTTTTGAACCATAGCTTTTCTCGTTGTAAGTGTAAAAATAATGAATTTATCCCCCTCTCTCCTTTCAAATCCTTCTGTTTCTCAAATATTTACAGACACCTTCATAGTCATGTAGAAATCTGGGCTCATAAAATTTTCACTACGCATTCCACTTGGTATGCAATTATATTAATCATATAATCTTATATCTGGATAAAATGTAAGATTAAAATTCCTATTGTGAGTTGAGTGGTGCCATTGCAGAAGAAAGGCCTTAAGTTTAGAAGGAAATTAATACAGAAGAGAGACAAATATGTAACTGTATTAAAACATACTTGGAGATGCAACTGAGCAATAGCATGCACTCACTGTAAAGGAGAAATGGACAAATCTATCCCTTTTTTTTTAGTATTATGGTCGATATATTTAATCAGTGCCATCTTTTGTGATTTTTCTTTCTCTGCAATTCTTTATTAAGATGTGCCTGCGATTGTGACTGTGTTATGGACCTTTACACTCTTGTTCACACAGACAGCCTCTATTAAGCTTACCTGAGAGGACCAAAAGTTTGTTCTCTAGGGCTCCTGAGGACACAGCGAGCCACAGACCTTTGGATGTTTGCATGGAATTATCTCCCTCCTCTCCAGTTACCCCTAGTTCACAATGTCCTGACAGACTCATGCTGGTCAGTTTCTCATTTTCCGATGGCCTTGACTCATTATCTTGAAGTCAGAGCTGAACCCATCTTTGCTGACTGGTGCATCACGTGCCAGTGTCATCCTGCCACATGTACCAGTGTGCTTTTAATCTCACAGATTGCATCCTATGTGCCAAATGAACCTCTTTGGCCCTGCCCAGGGCCCCATGGGGCTGAACATTTGCTTCCCAAGCTGTTGCCCGTAATACCTGCAGGAATAACATAACTAAAAGCAGTGAGGGGCCTGGACACTCAGCCACATGCTTAGGATGGTCAGACTAGCTGACTGCCATACTGCTGCCAGGACACCAAGATTTCCTGCAGGAATGTTCCACCTGCTACATCCCGTAGCACACTGTGGTGTGAGATGGGTGCTGTGTCAGAGACATGATGAATAGCTTGACCAGATGCTGCCCCTTGCCATGGAACATGGCAGGGGTGAGGAGATCTTCTGGGTTCATTTTCAATTCCCACTGCAGAGCTGCAGGAAAGAAGCAGCAGTTCTTAGTGGTTAGAGAACAGTGATCCCAAAACTCTGAGCTCTGGACACATGCTGAAGTGTAACCAGAGAACATTTAGAACTGAACCTGTGAGTGACAGTGGGAGCTGTGGCTCAGCAGTGACCTAAAGTCCACCATTGGATCTGAAAGAGCCTGATTGGTTGTGCAGCAGAAGTTACAAGAATCTTTATGCTAAGTTTAGTGGCTGTAACTCAAATGAGAAGTTGTGAAATTGAAGCAGTGCGTATCCTTATAGCCAGGAAACAGAGATTAAGATTTTCTTTTCCCTCCTGCATAAACTCCTGCATAAATGGAATAATAACATCCCAAAATTATATTTGCAGAACTCTTAAGCGTACTGAAATTCCTTTGGAAACTATACAAGTGTACCGTGGTACTCTTTGCATTCTGATCAGGAAAAAAACACCCTCAGGTTTGAAACAGCAATCCTATGACTTTAAGACCTCAGAAGACATCAGTAACATGAGTTGCTACAAAAATTCAGTGTCCCATATGCACACTGGTAATGGGAACAAGTTGGGTAATGATCTGATGAAAAGTAAGAAGTGATGCAAATGCAGTTGTAAAATTAAGCTATTTGCTGTTGGTTCTTTAAATATTGTTCATACTGCTGACCTAAACCAGACTCATTCTCTGGTTCATTCTGGTTAGTGCGAAGGCCACATAATTCAGTTTTTAGTAGGGTCTCTGCTAATTTGCTTTAAAAGAATCTGTAAAATGAAAGGGTGAAAAGATCTATTCATTATCTCGTATGGAGAGTGCACTCAGTGTTTTTCACTAACCTACTCTGCTGGAAAAAGTCATTAACAGATATCTCTCTTTCCCTTTCTCCTGGGTCTTCTGTTTTCACACTGTTCAAGAGTGTGTTGCTGTGGGATGAGTGATACTGCATCATTTTCAGGAGAGAATTCAGTTTCTGAAGCAGCAGAGCTTGTCCTTTGAGACTGTGTTCCACTGAAGACCAGATTTCTGGAGAGCAGTATCTGTGGACTGGTTCCACTGAAGAATAGTGGTGGTGGATGAAGGTCTTGTGGCTTATGTGTTGTACAGCCAGCCGCCTGTTGCACTGAGAACCTGGGAGACAGAGCCAGTTAGCCTAGGAAAATGGGCAAGACCTAGGTGCAAAATGGAAACCTGTATGCTTGTAGGTGCCTTTGCCCAGACTATGTCTGAGCTCTGCCAGGAGCTGTGGAGGATATGCTTGGTGCATCTAAGACAAATGGAACAAGGAGTAATGCCCATAACTTTACTGAACCAACATGCAAACAAACAGCATCTTTAAAACTGCAAACCATCTCTGTGTAGTTCATGGTAGGTCTTCCAGGTCTCACTGCACTTAGTGCTGAGACCGTTGCTTCTTCCATATCACGGAGGCTTGTGGTAACCTCAGGATTAAAACATCATCTCCTGGGTCTCCACAGCAACTTACACTGTGGTCGACTTCTGCCTTGTCTTCTGCAATTTGAACCTTAGGCCAGGCTGGTAAGTTGGTCTTTAGAAGGAAGCCAACACTGGTTTCTGCTGTGCCCTTAGAAAATTGATATTATTCTTATCACAACAGAGAAACTGTGGTGATCTTCATGCCACATGTTGTAGGCATGTTTACATTCATGCTCCTCTTTGTTTCTGCTGGAATCTCCATTAAACAGCAGCTTTAGTTCCTGATTCAACAGTGTATTCTACACTGAACTGTGTGGACTACTTCTGTTTATCTCAAGTTGAGCTTTTTCTTTCAAACCAAGAAACGATTCTGCTCTGAAAAGATTTTTCCTTTTGTTTTATAAGACTCACAAGCTGCTGTGACTATAAAATCAAACCTGTGCATGTTTTAGGTTGCTTTGTTTTCTGAAAATATCTACTCCCACTGGTGCAACTTATGGAGATATATTATGGGTTATTATCTTGCTAAACATCTAAGATTTCCTCCAAGAATTTTCATTTATTTTCTCCTGTACAATTTATAGTACATAATATCCTATTTTCACACCCATGTCAAAATACATCCTTGAAGTTTGCCTTGCATTGATAAAAAGTAAGAAACACAGACTTAGGGAAACTTTGAGTAAATTTACTTTCTGACACCTAAAGGCCAGAGAGCAGCAGGAACTTGCTGCAATACTATGTAAGAAAACTTGGCTTGCCTTGTTACCTCCTTCTCAGTAATCTTTGCATTCACTGAAAAGTGCTAAGAAGTGCCATCAGACTGCAAAATACTGTGGCCAATATATTGTAAAACAAGTTGTTCTATCCTCATAGCCTTGGCACAGTTCATGTGACTTGAATGTTGATGAAGTTTCCTGTTTCCTCTGGACCACAAATATAAAAAATTGCTCTAATTCACAGGATGTTCAGACAGTTTGAGGCAAACCTCAAGCTTAAACTTTTCTCAAAGAACAAGGAGGTGCTGGGAAACTCACTTTTAAGATTTGGGAGCAGACAGAAGAGCAAGGTCTGCTCTGAGAGGGATCTGTGTTTTCTTGGTTTTCAGCTGTAGTGCAACAAGAGTTTGAGAAAGAGGTAAAAGGAGAAATACTAAGTCCCATCCATGTTATAAAGCTGAAATCCATATCACACATCTTCTTCCTTGGAATAACTCTACTGTCATCTTGTGAAGGAACTTAAATTTTACACGATGAAGGTCTTAGCACTGAGTTGAACTTTCTTGATTAATATCTGGTGGTTTTGTCTGGTCTTCAGTACCATATCTTTGACCAAGCCTAACAATTCTGTCTTCAACAGATTCAGCAATAACTGCAGCTGGAGCTGCAGCTGTGGGAGGTATGTTCAGGGAGTTTCTCCTGGCTCCCACTGACCCTGCTACTGAGACCACATTATTAGAGTGGAATGAAAAGATGCTTTGAATACCAAGGTAAAGTAGCTAAACGTCTGTGTGTGAATAGAGACTACTTTGGGCTAGATACTGAAGGAGGCTGCTGGAAAATAGCAGTAAAAGAAAGGTAAAATGCATATTGGAAATACTAATGAGAGTGGAGAAACTAACCCTCAGAGATGGGGCTTTGTTTTTGGATTAACTGTTCAATATAAGAAGAGATAGGGGGAGATTTGAAGGGTGGAGAACTTTGAGTTGGAAAGAGAAGACATTGGAACTGGCCCAAGGAGGAAAGATTAACTTAGATAAATGAAAGATTGGGCAGTGAGAGTGGAAGCCTGGAGTCAGTAGAGGTAGCACAGCACATTGTGCAAACTGCTGATGTAACAGTCTGACATCGTACTCTGTGAGAGGGCTCTGCATCATCAGACATCTAACATTTTCTCATGTTCTGGATGGTCTGAGGATAAGATCTTGCTGAAAATAGTGATTTGTTGGAATCCCAGTCTCGTTTTCTCCCTTCTGCCTCTCTGTCTCCACATATGCTCCTCTCACAAAGTTCTTTGTGTTGACCTGGATTTGGGAGGTTACACCACCAAGATGTCTTTTACTATGAGAGAAATTGCTCCTGGGTAAAATGGTGCATTGCACTTGCAACCCACAGACTTGTCATCAGTTCATTTTGGGGTCATAAAGACCTTCCTACACCTTACAGTATGGGCCATATGCATCCTACTTGACATGAACTGCCAGCACTTGATAACTTGGAGAATGATGTGAAAGCCTGGTCTCTTATTAAGGAAAATATGGTTCAGAGAACAAGAAGCAAATGATTTTCTTACACTTGTTGACCCAGAGCTGTGTGTTTTGCAAAAACCATGGCTTCAAGCATAGCCTCTGGATATATTAAGCAGAAATTATTTGGTTATTTGAATAATATCAAACATACTCCTAAGCTTTGTGATGAATGGCAGTCAAATACCATGCAGCAATGCTTATTACTTGAGCTGATAATGAGAAAATGACAAATACTTCTGATGAACCTCAAGCATGGTAACTCAGAATGAAAACACAGCAAAAACTTGTGAGAAAAGGAGAATTACCTTATTTGGTTTTATTAAAGCTTATCATCTGGAGCACTGCCACAGTGCTTTTCAGCTCATTTACTCTTCTGTGCATTATGTCTGCAACTGAATGTATGATGGAGTGTCTTGTATGTGACACTTCTCATAGTAAGTTATTTTTGCATCACACTTCTTAACCTCTGTGCTCTTCTTCCCTGCTTTCAGCAGTCCTGCTTTATGAACAAGGGAGACCAATTACATCGCTTAGTTCACATGCATGTGACAGTGTGGGTTTCTGGAGCAGAATGTGACAATGGCACTTTACCAGTGCTCTGTTGTTTGCTTAATTTCATCACCATGCACAGAGGTACAGTGAGACTGGGACAAAAATACTTTTTGTGAGTCAAAAGGATGGTCCAAGTGTAAAGAATGCAAGCAAGCCTAAATGGACACTAAGGAGTGATGCAGTTTAGAGCTAAGGGATCTTAGCTTTTATTCTAAAAGAAGAGACAATGAGATCACAGTGAGTCGCACTGAGCTGATAATATTCCATCTATTCACCAATATGTGTGGGCATTACCTAAAAAGATGCTTAATTTTAAGTTTCTAAAGAACTTCTCATATTCTTATATTTGAAATTAAGCAGATACTTTTTCCCCATAAGGCATCTTAACCTGAAGGTTTCACTAGAAGAGCTGAGTGCTATTTCTAATTATCTTAAGTGAAAATTTTTAGCTGATAACTGAAAAAGTTCTTTTTCTTTCCTTCTGTCATTGTTATTTCTCTGGAAATTGGAATGTGAAGGGTTATGGGAAAGAGGTGAATGGTCACTAGGACTTTGTAGCACTGTTTCTTCAAGATTAATGGTGGTGGAAGAATCTGTAAGTGAATATAGTCCTTCAGAGGGAAATGCTGTAATAACCTGACACTCTTAAACAGCTGTCTGTGAACAGTGCTGGTCTGCACATGTCCTCTTGAGGGTATGTAGCATCCTGAGCTGTTTTTTTGCACAAAGCATATGCACCTGTGCCATCACACTTTTAAAGATAGCAGTGGAAAGGGAGGCTTCATGCTTTGCAGTCTGAGGGCTATCAGTGAAGCACTGAAATCACCAGCTCTTCAAAATCCTTACCACGTGCCATAATGACTCATGTACATACATGTTGCTGGCAGCCTCCAGTCAAAAGCAGCACAGGATTTCAGTGAACACTGTATTGCATCCCAGAGTCCTGAGGGAATTAGCTGACATAGTCCCCAAGACAGTCTTGATGATATTTGAAAAGTCATGGCAGTCAGGCAAAGTCTCTGGTGAATGGAGAAAAGGCAATATAGCACCTATTTTTCAAAAGGATTAAAAGAATGACCCAGAGAACTACGAGCCTGTTCTTACCTCTATGCCAGGAAAGATCGTGGAGCAGATCCTCCTGGAAGCTATGTCAAGGCACATGGAAGAAGACAAGGAAGTGTTACAGACAAGCATGGTTTCTCCAAGAGCAGCTGCACCCTGACCAAGCATGTGGGTTTTTTTTATGATGGTGTAACAGCGTCAGCAGATAAGGGAAGAGTCACTGATGTAATGTTTGGACTTTGGTAAGGTGTTTGACACGATCTCCCATAGCATCCTTCTCTAGAAATTGGAAATATTTGGATTTGACAAGTGCATTGTTTGATGGATGAGGAACTGGCTACAAGATTGTACCCAGAGAGTGGTTGTCAATGTCTGAATGGAGATGAGTGATGAGTGATGTCCCTCAAGGCTTAGTACCACAGTGAGTGCTTTTCACCAGTGAAATCTACAGTATAATTGAGTACAGCCTCAGCACATTTGTGGATGACACCAAGCTGTGTGGTGCTGTCAACACAGCCAAGGGATGGGATGCCATTCAGACAGGCTCAAGCTATGGGCCCACGTGAACCTTATGAAGTTCAGCAGATCCATGTGCAAGATCTTATATCTGATTCGTGGCAATCCCACTGTGAAGACAAGATACGGGGCAATAGGATAGAGCACAGTACTGTATCTAAAAGGGAGACAAAAGAAAGAAGGGGACATATTCTTTAGCAGTGTCTGCTGTGACAGAACAAGCAAAAATCGTACTCTGTTTTTACTATTAGAATTCTGAATACTCTACCCAGTGTACATATTTTAATACTTAACTGTAAATCAGCTTTATAAAGCTTCAGGCTGATCTTTTTGGAGTTCTTCCTGGCTTCTGGTTTAACATTATCTTGGCTGGAGTGGGGAATTGTACCCCAGTTGATAACAGAGTTTTGTGAGTGTGAGTTTTGAGAGTGTGCTCTGGCAAATGGAATACACTGATTTTTGTTCTGAACTTTTCCCTACCACTCAGAAGAAGATCCTCTTTGAGAAGAAATGCTTGGAAATACCAGCAAACACTGCTATGCTTGGCTTCAAAACAGTGAGATCTTAAGTCATTTAAATAGGATCCTGTGTTTTCTGTATGCATTTTGCTGCGCACAGAAAAATAATTTTCAGTTAAGGGTTAAACGTGGTTAGCAGACACATAATACTATGTCTTCACTGTATTTAAACTGTTAAAACTCTTAATGGTTTGGTAAACCAGTGTTTTCTTCTAGCAAGGTTATTCTGAGAAGCTGCAGCAGTGAGAATCCTATCCTCTCACCTGATGGAGGCATTCTTAATCAGAGCCAGCTTTCTAGCCTTGGGAACAAAGCTTTGCTCGCCAAAGCTGGGAAACAGGTCTCTTGTTGCCTCAAGGAGAAAACAGAAGAATGAGAGAAGTCGGGACAAAAGCAGGAAGCAGGGCAGATGTCTGAAGGCTCGGGCTTACCACTTTTGCAGGTTTCAGGGGCTGTAACAGATGCCAGAACGGGCAAATTATCACTTAGCTTGGCTTTTCAGGCCTCTGACACAAGTCAGACAGTATATCCTTGGTTTATTTGAAATTTTCAGCAGTCTTAACCCGAATCTTGTTTGTCATGTTTAAAGCTTTTTTTTTTGTTTGTTTGTTTGTTTGTTTTCACCAGTGTATCAGATGAGGGAAGTGAAACTGTTCTGAAGTAAGTGCTGCTACCATGGCTTACTCTAGATGAAAATTTGGCTTCGTTTATATGATTTTGGAATCCAGTATGTATTGTTATTTCTTGATATATTATCCTTGAAAATTAGGATTACCTAAGTAGGTGGAGCTGGCTCCATTAGAAACAGCAGAATTTCAAGTGATGAATGCTTGAAAAAGCCAGACATTTGTCCTGTGGCATGAAGAATAATTGTTTATTTGTACCTGCAGTAACATGGTTACAGGCTGACACTTAACCCTTGATTTATAAAGAAAAATATTTTTTATCAATGGAAATAGACTGAAGACAGTACTGTGCTTGCAAAAGGGAAATATAGGGGGCTGATACAATTTAATACCTATTTTCAAAGCCAGATATGTTCTTCTATTGATAGCATTAGACATGGGTCAGAGTCTCAAAGAGATTCACAGAAACAAGCAGTGTTTCCCAAATAATCTGCACTTCTTATGAAAAACAGGCATGTCTGGTCTGACCAGATCTGTGTCTGAACCACTTACCAGAACAAACAGCCAAGGTTATTTAAGCAATGCATCCAGCCACGGAAGGAAAACTCTTTCAAGTGTGGCTCATAAAGTGTCTCGTGGCTTAAGTGATAATGCATTTAGGATCTAGATCAGGGTAGATATCACATGCCTTCTTAGAAGATACGTAATCTATTCAACCAGTCATCAGTACTGAGGCAGGTTTAAAAGCCTTTCCTTTTACCTAAAAATTTTTTCTATGCTAACTCATCCAGAAATTGTCCTGAGGTCAAGTTATGAAAACAGTTTATTTGTTATGAATTTAGGTTTTGCAGACATTGTGTTCCTCTTTATGCTTCTCTCTGTGTATGTGCTTAGGCAAGGCTAATAGAGGATTGTGCATCATTTCTGATAATAAATCAGCTTTTTGTAAACAAAAGAATTTCTAGAAAAGGTTGAATGTAAACCAATTTTATAGGGAGGAGTCTGGGGCTATTTAAAAGAAAAAAAATAAAAAAGAGAAGACTGAAAGGGAAAATTGGAGATGGGACAAAGTAGGAACAAATTATGGAATCTGGAATCATTAAGATTGGAAAAGATAAGTCCAGCCATCAACCTACAGCTACCATGCCCTGCCAACCGTGTCACTCAGTACCACATCCGCATGTCTCTTGAGCAACTCCAGAGGCAGTGAGTGTACTACCTCCCTGTCCCAACACCTGACCACTCTTCCTGAGAGTTTGGTTTGTCTTTGCATCTTTGTCTGGGATATATACATAAAATCCCATTCTCTTGTTACTAGAAAACATATAAGGAAAAAAGGAACTACGTTTCCTTTTAGGTAATAAATTTCATAGAATTTCATAGAGTGGTGTAGGTTGGAAGGTACCTTGATGATAATCTATTTCCAACCCCCTGCCGTGGGTAGAGTTGACAACCAGTAGATCAGGCTGCATTAGGTCAGAATGCCATCCAGCCTGGTGGTCTGGAGCATCTCCAGGGTACAGCTTCTCTGGGCAGCTGTGCCAGGGGCTCACCACTCTGAGTAAAAGATTTCTTCTTAATGTCTAAACTAAATCTCCTCTATTTTAGTGTAAAGCCATTCCCCCTTGTCCTGTCGCTATCAGACTGTGTAAGAAATTGGTCCTCCTCCTGCTTGGAAACTTCCTTCAAGCACTGGAAGGCCACAGTGAGGACTTCTCAGAGCCTTCTCTTCTCCAGGCTGAACAAGCCCAGCTCCCATAATCTTTTTCACAGGAGCAATGCTCCAGCCCTCTGGTCATCATCATGGCCCTTCTCTGCATCTGCTCCAACAGCTCCACATCTTTCCTGTGCTCGGTGCCTCAGGTCTGGATGCATTGCTTGCGTTGTTGGGGCCTCACAAGGGCAGAGCAGAGAGGGAAAATCCCCTCCCTGCCCCTGCTGCTATCCCTTTATTGATATAAATCAGTCAATATGTATTTCTTTTAAAATGGTTGATTCCATATAAGAGCAGAGATCCATTACTGTTTCACATCTTCATTAACGTTCTAGACAGTAAGGTGAAGTTTACCCTAAGTAAACTATCTGATAACCCATAACTAGGAGAAATTGTGTGTAAATTAGAGGGCTTTGGTGCCACACTGTTAAGGAGTCTCCTCCTTGGAGATATTCCAGTGCTTCCCGGACATGGTCCTGGGCTCTGGGTATCCCTGCTGGAGCAGGGGTTGGAACAGAGACACTCAGAGGTCCCTGCCAACCTCAGCCATGCCATGATTCTGTGATGAGTGCTATAGAAGAAATTATAATCCAGAAAAGCTGAGGAGGATAATACACAATAGCTTTTCTTAACTTTAAGCTGACTCACTGAAGTGATTGAAACTGCTCACTGAAATTCTATTATTCAGAGAACACGGTAGCCAGTAGCCTACAGGACAGAAAATAGTTAGGTGAAACTCATTCAGCAGTTGTTCAAGTTCAAAGACTTGCATGTGTGTAGCTCTAGGTGAAAATTATGCTGCTGTTGGGTGAATAGTGAGGATCCAAGTTTGTGCTTTCCAGTGTGTTAGACAGACTGTGTCAACTGGGACATCAAAGCAGCAACAGTGTTGGATACCATTGAAGCCCGATCTTCCAAGTAATTTGATCACAAACCAAAGTCTATTAAACATACCAAATTCTGTTTTGCTTTGTTATTTAATCTTTCTGTTTTACTAATGTACTCTTGATTAGTCAGTGTTTATTGCCCTTTCAGGAAGATACTCACCTCTAAAGACATTACTTGCCTTAATAGTTAAGAAATGGGAAGTTTGTTGTGTATTCACACTGCAGTATGCACCGAGGAACCAAATATATCTACCGCAGCTCAGTTTCCAGATTCCACACTCATGATCTCAGTTTCATCTAAAGAATGTACCTATTCAACCAGTTCCCTGGGCATGGTTAGAGAGGAGTGAAATGTAACAGGAAATCGCTTTTTCACGTTTTGAAAACGAAGCCAGAGTCTTTCAGGTTCTGTTTTCTTCCCTCATCTCCAGGAACAGACATGAGAATCCAGGCTTTCTTTGCTCTGTGCTGATGTCCTCTCTACTGTGGGCAAGCATTTTGCTTACACTACTCTAACTTGCCTAGGTTTCCATTACATGTAATGTATGCACAGGGCATCGTATTGCAAAACTGCTTGGTAGATATTTGCAACTATCTATTTCTTGAAATCAACTTCAAGATAACCTTCCCACAGAACGGTGATACTGAGGACATGAGAGGAGAGTAGGTCAGCTTCTTAAGCAGACGTTTCCCAGATGCTGATTTATAAAGAGTAAAAACTGGCATTTTATTTTTCTATTTTCTTTGTTTCAAAGACTGGTAAACAAGGCTTTTTTTTTTTTTGTGTGTGTGTGTGTCAGTTTTATAGCTTTTTAACCTCTTCAGACAAAATATGACACGGTATTTGCATGGCACATATAGTCTGGAAAGCACCTGGATTTTATTTGGAATTGACATGAGAAGCTCTGATTCTGTGCTTAATTTTAAATGAAAACCAGATGGTGGTGATGCCGAGCAGCAAACACTCCTCTTTCTTCCCTTTACCTTTAGCTGCCCCAGGTGAAAAGTATTAATACAAATAAAGGGCTGGCATGAAACCAGGGCAAGAGCTCCAGGGCTTCTGGGTAAAGAAAACTTACAGCTCTAGTTAATGCTACGGTACTAATCAAGCAGGCATCTTCACTGTAGAGGAAGAAAAGAGCAGGGTACTAGAAAGGTCAGAAAACAAAACATTGTTGATTGCAAAAGGAATGGAACTACAGCTGCTGGGACAAAGACTGTGGATTAGTTTGTTCTAGAGAGTATACACACTGCAGGCTCTAGTTATTCTCCTTGAGACTGCTTCCAGCCACATGGAAAGATGCTTTTTTTTTTTTTTCAAATTTGTACTTACAGATTGATTTAGTTGGCTTATATGGTAAAGCCCAATTGTCTTTGATGGCAGCTTGTTCATTGACAAGTAGATAAAATCTTCCTAATTCTGTCTGCTCACGTGCCTTCCCACAATGACCCTTTACGCAAGATGACAGACATGTTCCTGGGGCGGAATAGTAGTGCACCTTACTTCTCGCAAGTGAGGACTCAATGACAGAAACAAGTACAGTGCAAAAAGGTGAATGTAACAACAGTGGAAACAAATAGAAGCTGTGGAAGGATTTCTGGGCCCTGTGAAACCATTGGTCCATGGCCTTGTTGAAAGTGCAGAACTTAAATACCCTGGATTTTGTTTCAGCTGGCAAAAACAAAGTTGCTATTGTCCTTTCAATAGATGGAACAAACTGAGAAATTCTGTGTCCAAACACACTGTATAAAATCTGTAAAATGCATTCTCTGAAATTTAGGTTAGGTGTTAGGTGTTGAATCTCCCAGACATGTAAGTTTTGCTGCATCTTGAACCATCCAGCAGTGTTACATGCGGCACAGAATGACTTCCAAGCAAGTTTCACCTTCAGTTATTCCTATGGGGCTGAGCCTCCTAGGTGTCAGCCACAGGAGCTGTGCTGCAGGTTGGCAAAGCTGTGATCTATGATAATGAAAAAATGCTGGATGGGTGAAACCTGTACCTAAGTCTTTAACAGTTGCAGTTTTGGTCAGTGAGAAGTTCTCTCTTCAGAGGTTTTTTCTTCCTTTCTGCTTTCCTTTACTCAGTCATCTTCATGGGAATGCAGTGATCACTACACACAGAGTCAGGCAAGATTAGAACCCTCCCTGAGATTATAGGAAGTTCTGAAAAGGCCATTCAGTATGTGAACGAACCGAAGAGCACACCACATGTGTGGCTATGCACTGTGTACATTATGTTTCTGTCTTCTCATCACTTCATTACTCCCGTTCCTTCTTGTAGCAGGGAACAAACAATTTCCATGAAACTAGAAGCATGAACCTAGAAGGTTTATAGTCTCTTCAACATAAGAAAGAAAACATTGTAATTGTACTGAGGACAAAGAAAAAAACCCTACATATCTGTTTTTGATGGGCAGGAAATATGAGAAGACATGTTCCTACCTCTCTAATTAACCTATCAGGGGGAAGTGGCTTCAGGATTTTAGATCTGGTTTGGTTCTGTAGTATAAAAAAGCTGTAAAACTTGTCAGTGTTATCCTGGCAGGTGGATGGGTGTCTTGTAAATTTGTGTAAGCATTGGCTACTTAGAAGACAATTTGTAAATTGTGAATCATCTTTTCCAGCAGCATATGTAAGTGAGAATATCTGTACATTAAAACCACAGAGATTTCTATGCACACATGTAAGCCCCCTTTTAAGGCACTATGTCTTGGTGTCTCTTCAGCAAAACTGTGGTTTCATAGACTTTTCCAAAATCACATAAAGAAAAATGGTTTGTTTTTCTGGAAGTAACTCGTTTTTTTTTTTTTTTTCCTTTAATGATGAGAAATTCCAAATACCTGCAATGAAATGATTTTCTTCTTTCCCCATTTCTGTTTGCATATTAAATGTTCTCTAAACTCTTTTCAGAGAGAAAAAATGAAAGTATTCACTGTTTCAAGCCCTTTCACATTCCTGACTTTGACAGCAGATGATGTGGCCTGACTCCAGGTTGAGTTCTGCAGTGAGTGCTTGCATGGGTGCAGACAGAACATGCTCCCTCAGCCTCCCTCACACACAGGACTGTCTATGAGGAAGGTCCAGCAGGAGCAGGGCTTCAGGTTCCAGGTTCCAGCTTCTCCTAGGACTTTTCATTGCTGCTACAAAGCCGTGCAAATCTGCCCACAGGCACAACAGATGACTTGCACCCCCTCCGAGATGCACATAAGGAGACAAGAGAATGGCTTTATGTGAAACCTCTTTTTCCAAAAGCATCAACTGTTGATACAAGTAAATGCTGACTTCTGCTTAACAACAAAGAGTGGTCTACTGGATGCAGGATGGATGCAAAAGATAAGCATGCAAATGCAGACGGAGAATCATAGAATTGTAGAATATCCTCTGAGTTGAAAGGGACTTACAAGGACCATCGAGTCCAACCTAGGCTCCACACAGGACCATATGACTGAGTGTTGTCCAAATGCTTCTCAAACTACTGCAAGCTCATGAAATGATAGTCATATATGCTATCAGATTGCAGCCCCATTTGTGTGTACAAGTGCATTTTTGGCGTTGTTTTTTTTTTAAATCTCATGCTTATTCCAAGTGGGCAACTGAGCTGGAACTTGACTGGGAAGGGTAGTGTTTCAGTTCACAAATTGGATAATGACATACAGTGCTGCTTTTCATGTCAAGCAGCCCAGCCTGGTCCAGCTCTTTTCTTTCTCTTACATACCCTTAGCTCCCAATTGGGCTGTCTCACCAAAAGAAGAAAAAAATTCAAATGGGTTGTGGAATGGTCTGTGTTTGTGCTGGAAGTTACAGGTTGGGAAGCCTGAAACATTATAGAAATAACAGGAAAAGGTAGACGTTGTTTTTAACTTCCAATTTATATTTTTTAAGCTGTTTTAAGTCTTACACCAGGGGCATAATGCAGAATCTTAATTGCTCCCAGTTCCTGTAAAAGATGAAGATGACTGTATCATTCGTTAGGTACAAATTTTTATTACTTAAAGCTGGAAGTATCCTTGCAATCTGTGTCCAGATCTTGTCCTGCTCTGTAAATTAGCACCTTTGCTGTATCACAGATACTCAGTCTCTCTGGAACATCACTTTTGACAGAGCTCTGTTTCCATCATTGGCCCAGATGTCTCCCTAACATAACTAAAGAAGTTTCAAGTATTCAATTTTCCATCATTTTGAAGGAAGTAATTTCTAAGTCACCATCCAATAAACTGACATTAGACATCGATTCAGTGCGTGCATTAGTTTCATGCCCCTGAACCTAGAACCTCCGAGGCAAACAGTGAATCTGCAGAAGAGCAAGGGCTGCCTTGTTTTTGAAATAATGATGTAAAGGCTGTGTGTTTAACTCATGACGTCTTGTACATTTCCCTTAGTGACATTTGCAGAGACATTTCAGTCTCTACATGCCTATGTACAGAGTCAGTCAAAGAAGGTATGTAGACAGCATACTGCAGCTTCTTGGAAAGAAAGGAATCAGGACAAGGCTGGCTGGGCCCCACCGGGCTATACACAATGCAGCCAGTGTATTTTTCCAGGAACTCTGGAAACTAGTTTGCAATGCCCTGCTGTTTGCTTGCGTCTCTCTTGGTGAGCCTAAGCTAGCTCGTGCACCAGTGTGTGGATGGGAACTCAGCACTGCTGTGTCTTTCAGGCCGGATATTGCAGGAAATTTGGGAGTCGGGGGAGAGAGGAAGGGCAGCAGGGCTTTAGGAATTGCTGACTCAGATTACTTGTATCATCGTGAGGATGGGCGTTTTCACTCTAGGTATAACTAATTGCTCCCTACCTACCTCCTCTGCAGTGTGGTGTCTTGCTAACATCTTTTCTTTCTTTTTTAATTTTTTTTTTTAATTTTTAAATTGTTATTTTCTTTTAGATTAAGGACTAGATTCCACAAAAGCTGAGGTGTGGTACCTGGGGATGGAGTTTTTGAAAGAGGATGGAGCTACACAATGCCCCAGAGGGGTGACCATTTCAACATTCTTCTTCCTCTGACCTTGGAAGTCATCTGCTAATGCAAAATCTGTTCTTGCAGGTGGTATCCCTGCCTATCTTAAAGGTCCCTTCCAACCCAAATGATTCTATGATTCTATGAAAAACACACCTGCTTAGAATCATAGAATGTCCCAAAGTTGGAAGTAACCCATGGGGATAGTCGAGTCCAACTACTGGCTAAACACAGTAACTCCCAAAAGCCAAACCCTGTGTCTGAGAGTGCTGTCCAGACACGAATTCCAAGAGCTTGGGGCAGTGACCACTGTCCTGGGGAGCCTGTTCCATGCACGACTACTCTCTGGAGAGGGTCCTAGCTTCCTGAGAAGCAATAAATTATTATATATATGGCCACCTGCTCAGAGAGAAGCATGTCCAACTCATAATTTCACAGAGTCAATACCAGAGATAATGAAATATAGCAGAGAAGCTGTAATTTAAGTCACATCATCTTGCACTAGGCAATCAGAGGACAGATTTTCTGATATGTAAAATTATACCTTTTTCTAGGAAAAGACAGCAAAATACGCCTCAGTATTGTTTGTTCTCATAAGTCTGGTAGAAAGGTGAGGTACTGCTCATTACAGTGACAGGCTCGTAAGTTAATATTTTCCTTGCTGTCACATTGTATGTATATATATTTTTTGGAACTACCACAGGATGTGCTCCAGCTTTAGGCCTCTTTTTGCCTCAACATAAGAACCTAAGGAAGTGTAATCTGTAGGCCCTGGTTCACCTAGGCTTCTGTGGTGTCTGGGTCCTTCTGTTCTCAGAACTCCATCACCCCCATGTCAACCCTCCAGAAATGTTCACTCATTATACTTCATACTATCTTCTGAACAACTTTGAAATGTTTTCTAAGATTTGACAATCCGAGTGCAAGAAGAGAAACTGCATGGGTTATTGTGAAAATATTTTCCAATATTCTGATCTAATTCCAATAGTTATTAAACCAGACGGTCCTCATGATAGATTCTGAAAGTTAACTAATATAAATTGTGTATAATGGGTTTTGGTTTTCAGTGAAAGATTCTTCAGAAAAACAATACATTCTTTGATTCATATCTATCTAATTTATACCATTATTATTGACCACTGTTAGGCATGGAAAGAAACAAATGAAAGTCTCATTTAGTCTCCAGATCAGAGAAGCTCTTAAGAATGTATTTATTTATCAGTAACTGTGGTGCTTGAAACTTCTCTTTCAGAGTGTGTCTTGACAGAACTTAATAACTTTCATAAAGTAGAAGTCATCAGTGTTTATGAGAAAACCTCTCTCTTTTCCTGTCTTTCTCTGAGGAAAACAAATGACCCTCTAAAAATTCTTTTGGTTTAAATATGCTGTTGTGGTGCTGCACAAGTCCTGTGTTTGTGAACTACTTTATTCAGCTTGCTTTTGCTTACAAACTCTTGCACCAAACTTTCTCTCATATAACATGGGATCTCATGGGACAGTCATCTGTCAGCAAATTTTCAGTCCTTCCTTTTGTTGAGTGTACTTCTGTGTGCAGTTTCAGTGTTCAAAATTAAGCACATTCAAGTAATCTGACACGGAATTCTGCAGTCTAATGGGCAGACTGTCAGCCCTGGAGTGAATTGATTTGTTCTATTCAGTGGTGTGATTTAGACTTTAAGTGTTAACCATGACCTGTAGGGATTATGGAACATTTAACCCCAAAGCAGTAAAATATTCAATTTCCTTCTGTCTCAGGCAGCACGTACCTACAATGACTGTGTAATTCAGCTGAGCGTGTGTGGACTATCATAAAATGAAACACTGGATATTTAGTGATCCTTTTGCTGACACCATTTCCCTGTTTCTGAGTCATGGTAGGCATTATCCTATTGGTTTAGCCTTTGGTTTTCCATAACTGTAGATTTGCCATTCAACATTTAAACTGCTCAGATGAAGTTGCCCCTTGCTGGCCCTGTCCTTCATGTTGCTACCCATGCAAATCTTGCACGAATCTCCCTGAAATGCATTTTTGATTCTTTTTCATCCTCTCTTCAAAACTTTTAACGGTAGTGTAAACATCAAAGGAATATTCCTGTCAGCAGGCTCAGAAGTGAAGTGTAACTTCTACATGACACAGAACAATTATGGTTTTGGTCTAAACACCTGGTTTCAGAGGGCTTTTGTTTCTGACACCCACAGTGTTACTTGTGAATGCCAAACTGTGTTTTAAATTAAAATCTTGGTAATTATAATGGTTAGTATTTCTTGTCATATAGTTGGCAGTGGTTCATAGAAATAACTCAGAGCGTCAGCCGTACAGTCCTTGGCACTGGCAGCTACTTTTGGGGGTATTAAGAAATCTACAGAACTCTAGGATGGTTGAGGATTACAATTGCAATGTGATATAGTAACATTAACAAAGAGTTGTGAAGAATTGATTTCTGTGCTCTCCACATTGTACCTACAGATTTTCAAATTTGCCACCAAAGTGCAACAGAAGATGTGCAATTAAGACCGCATTCCTCCTCAGTAACTTAAAACTTCCCTAGAAAGTCCTTTCCGTGAAGCCAGAACTATTATTTCATCTACCATGTTTGTATCTGGAAAACCTTATGTGACATTTGCCATCATTTGGATATCTACAGAAAAAGGGGTGGAAAAATAATCCCTTAAGAATCTACCAGAAGTAAATAAACTAAATCTTTTTACTTCTGTTCTCTTAATTTGGTTGAAAGTGAAGTTTTTGGAAGAGATTCTTGTTCAGTAGTATAAGTAAAAAAACGTGGATATAATCCTAATCTCCAGATTTTCCAGGGGATTGGTGGCTGTTATTTTTCTCAGATCATTCTCATCATGAGATACATACAATAGCGTTACCTATTTACACAAGCATCCTTTTATTTTTACTTGACTGCATTTAGAAAGTAAGTTTTGGTGGACCAAGGCCCTTTCTATGGAATTTAAAAGCAAAATTTTCATTCTGTACCTGAGAAAGTATGATGATACTGTGACTCATTTTTCTCTTCCCCTTCTCCAGACCTTGGCACAGACGTTTTTGCTGAGATAAATATCTTTTTGTTCTTGTTGTTAAATTGGTTTTTATCCTTAATCTCTCATTCCTTTCTCCCACTTCAAAACTAGACACCAAACCACTGTACTTCCACTGGAGGAGCAGTGATGACTGTGTACCAAAGAAATCTGGAACACAGAAAAACAGGATATTTTGTGTGGATGCTTAAAGAATTATTCTCAGACAAGTGATGTCTTTCTGCACCAGATTTCAATGTTTATTCTTTTTTTTCATTGTTTCTTTGTTACTCAAGTCTCCTGTATGGATAACAATTATGAAACTGTGAGGAGGAAACAAGAAAGGACAGAAAAAAAAGCCAGAATGATTTCATGGCACATGAAGCACCGAAGAGTACTAAGTCACATTTTGTCATGCCTATTTAGAGGTTTAGAAGCTTGAACTGATAGTCACTTGAAAAACTGGACATTGTATTTTCCTCACCAATGGGAGGGCCTCAAATGAAACACTCCGAAATAAAATTCATTCCTGTCCAAAGAGAAGTGGAAGGGGGTGTGAGAAAGAGCCTGAAGAACAGCAGGAAAAGTCAGAATTGGCTGTTTAAGGATAATGAAATGCCACTTCCTAGTTTGTTGTTGGCCAGAATCTGTCTTCTGTTGGTGTTGTTGTATTTATTCATAGAATCATAAAATCATAGAATCATAGAATCATAGAGTTTGGAAGGGACCTCAAGAGATCATCGAGTCCAACCCCCCTGCCAAAGCAGGTTCCCTACACCAGGTGAAGTATAAGTTGTGCAGTGGGACCTGCAGCTAGGATAACAGCAGTGGGTTGGTTATTGCCAGTCCTATGGGGGGCTTGAGCATTTAGACAACTTCTGCTGTGTGAAGTAAATGCACCGTTGTGTGTATTAATGAACTGTCTCGTTAAAATAAGACTGAGGAAGTGCTGAGCCACCCTTCCATGTCTCCTTGGACACGACTAATGAGAGCCTGACCTGCACTACTGAAATTCCAGAAGAATATCATCCAAAAGATTGACTTCCTTCCCCTCATCTCTAGGTTTAAGTGGCGGTAAGCTGGCAAAGAGAAGAAAGGCAAAAATTCTCACTGTCAGAGCTCAGCCAGTCTACAAGAGGAAGAAACACTCTTACAAAACTCCTGTTGGGCATGGACTCATCACTGCTCTTCCTCTGGTCTTTTTAAGATACGCTGTATGACTAGAAGCTATTGCTTCTCCATTACAGTCTTCAGACTATGTTTGTGACTTGGTAGTGTGAAGGAGTTATGGAGAACTTTTCTCATGTTCCAGAAGGAACATCTAGCTCACAGCTCTGTGTTGGCTGCATGAAGCAAAACTTGTCCATGCAGGCCCATTTTTCACTCCTGTGTTTTTGTACTGCTGACTACATCTGCCATTGGAAAGTTAATACTGAAATTCTCATGTAACTCCTTTTGCAGTTGTGGAGGATGGTTTACTCCTCTCCAATTTTGCAGGTCATTCTGAGAAAAAAGGGAGTTTGAGCTGCTGTTTCTACCCAGTAATTGCAAATGGCACATCCTGAGGCTGAGTCCTGTGGGAGGGAGACAGAACTTCACAAAGGTGTCAGTTCAGTTCCAGAGGCCAATAAAATACTGAGTGAGCACAAATTCAGATTATTCTGTAGGCTGGTTAGGAACACTATCCATAACAGCAAGTGTTTGAATTACTTCTTTTTTTTTCTTTTTAAATCCAATTAATTGGATTTCATAATTGTCCAACAGAGTAATTATTAGTCATGCCAGTTGTGAAGCCTTATTAGGATTATAACTGAGGTGCTGTAGTACAGCACTGAGTCAGAAAGAAAAACCCCAAACCTGGCTGAGAGGAAAGGGTTTCTTTGAAACCAGGGAAGCTCATTAAATCCCTGTGCGCTGTAGCTGCAAACTCGTTATTGTATATGACCAGCCTCCCAGTAAGGTCCAGTGTGTAATGTTCCTTCAATCCATCAGGTTTACATCTCCTCCTGTGAAAATATGGTTGGGCAGTAGCGTGCTCCTTGTGACCTTCAGATACCCTTCCTGTGTGACAGCAGTGTGGTGAAGCCTGGTACAAGCAAGCTATTGTCCTTGCTTGCTGGATGAGTCCTCCCTGTTAGCGCGTGGTGCTGTGTTTTGCCAAGTGCCAAAATTCCTCTGCCCCCAACACCTCCCTTCCATTTATTTAAAAATGAAAAGCACTGGAATTCAATATTTTCATAACTTTTGAGACCTCTTGCTTGGATAGGAAAGGGGAGGAATAGGAAATGTGGAACAGCTGAAGCAGGCAGAGCCTTGCCTCTCATTTTGTCTGTTTCTTTCACTGATATAGACCTGCAAAACCATGCAACCTTCTTTCCATCAGGAAAGGCATCTTCCCTGCCTGTATAGCAGGAATGAAAGAAACCAGGCTCAGAACAAGTGGGTGAAGTTGCCAGAAGACAGCTGGGGTCACAAGCTGTCTAGGAAGCAAGAAACGAGTCTGGTGGTCTCTTTTCATGCTCCTGCGTTCAAGGATTGGAAACCGCAGTGGACCACTAACTTCCTGGTGCTTTGTGCTTGCAGAGGGGTGGGGTGGAAACCATCCTAAAGGGGGTGAGAGTATGGGGGGAAATCTTTGCTCCTCCCATTTCAGTGGAATTAAAATTTTTATTTGTTAGGAGTGAGTGAAAACAAAGAAATAATGACGTTATGACTATTCACTAGTATAATTTGAGAATGAGTTTGGACCTATTAATATTTTGTCATTCACTCACTGCACAGTAACTGTGTAGTGTAAGAAGAAAAAATAATGAAATCTTAAGGGAACTCTGAGGTTATAAGCCTGACCCCGAGGTTATGAACCCAAATCCTTCAAAAGCCACTGTAAAAAAAATACTGAAATGAAACTGTGCGGTTTGTTTCCTTTAGCTTCTTGAGACTTGTACTTCTAATTCAGCTCTCTCTTTAAGGAGGGTGAAATCTGTGAAATAGATCAGTGCAGCCCTCATACAGCATAGTCTGTATGGTTTCAAAAGGTACGTATCTTAGTAGTCATACTGGTTCACTCATGTTGTGAGTGTTAAAATGTGAGCTACATTTAGCCATGTACATTTAGCTACGTTCAAATCATCCAAATTGTAGGAAACCAAGAGAATCATAGAAAAGAATTGTCTACTAGTTCATCTAAAGTACACCAAACAGCTTTCTGTGAAACACAAAACACATTTTAAATCCCATATTTTTCTATTTCTCTCAAATAATTGCTGGACATTGTCCTTAGTTTAATGTGGTCCTGGGAAATAGGATATAAATTCCATTGAAAAAGTTCCTCTTCTCCCTCTCCTAGTGTTGAAAATGTATAATGTGACTATAGAGTTGAAATAAAAGCAGCACACCAAGTGCCATGAATACAGCTATTCTCTGTGAATGAATATAACTGTGTTTTCTTTTGGGCACAAGAGCAAATGAGCAGTGTTTAGCTAGCTATGGCAATAATGGATATATTTATTCCCTGTGCTGTGGGCTGTGTTACATCAGGTGTTTGCAGAGGAAAGAAATGTCTTCCTTTTTGAAAAAGCGGAAGCTACAAATAAAAAGTGACGAATGTTGGCATATTGCAAAAAGAGAAAAAGACAACTTTTTGCTGTAATATTTTGCAGGTCAACAAGGACCAATCTGTAAGTTTGTTCTGTAGCCAGAGTTTAATTAAAGACTAGAAAATCCACAGAAGAGAATCCTTCTTTGTCTCCTCAGTGCATATCCAGAAGGATCACTTAAATCCAATGGAGTCCCTGTGACATTTGTACCAAAACAGATGACGTGTGGCCACCAGCATGCTAGCAGGCTCATGAAATTTCCAGCAACCCACACAGTTCTATTAGGACAGCAAGTAGAACGTGACAAAGTCTCTGTCTTTGTTTATAATGACCAAGTTTTGGGACTTGTTCCTTCCCTTTTGTCACACTGATACATCAGGGTGATGGAGCAGAACGCCAGGAGTCTTGAGGGTCAGCCTTGCAAGGCTGTATGCTCCACTGGCTCTGGGAGAGACAGCTATCTTCAGGGACATTCTGAGGTTTGATCATGCCCCTGCTCTTCTGGAGCTATATCACTTAGTTTTTCTACAGACATAACAATGGTATGATGTCACAGTTTCATCTGGGAAGGAGTTGTTTTCACTGAAGTGCCTGGTATGATGCTATGTTTTGGTTCAAGGAGAAACACAATACTGATAACACATGGATATTTCTAGTTGATGCTAAGCAGTGTTGTACAGAGCCAAGGCTATTCACAGTAGAGGGCCCAAAGAGCTGGGAGGGAGTAGAATTAGGACAGCTGACTTAAATTGATCAAAGGGATATTCCGTGCCATATGACATCATATAGAAGGAGTTTTGAAGGGGATGGCAGTTCATCTCAGTTCCATGTTGTATGCATATATATATGTAGTCTTAATTATTATATATTTATTGCAGTTTTATCTTGACCCATGAGTTTTACATTTTCTTTCCCAATTCTCTCCCCAATCCCACTGGAAAAGGGGGAGTGAGCAAATGACTATATGGTACTCAGCCATATGCTGGGTTAAACCACAACAAACGCAAAGTCTGTTTTAATTGAGGTCCCACAGAAAATCAGAAAACTATTAGTGGAGACTGTATTAGAGGAGGGGTGGGGTCAGGACTGGGATTGCCTCTACCATTTGGTTTTACGACCTTGTCAGGAGTCTCAGCTGCCTCCTCTAAGACATCATGTGGGTGGCCTACGAGGTCATGCAGATGTGCTAGCCTCTAGATTTGCAAGATAGTTGGTTGCTTTGACAGAGTGTTATGCCAGAGGTTGAAATCTCTTGCCAGGGAAGTTTTCTGGAAGAAAGTGACTTCTGTGCTTTCATCTCTGTGAGGCACAGCTCCAGGTGTGGATGAATGAGAGGGCTTGCACAGACACACCAGCAAACAGCAAGCCTTGTTCCACGGTGTAGCTTTACATACCTTTCAATATTTCAAGACAAGTTTTTATACTCAGAAAATTATTATATTGCAGCTGGGCAAACTCAACCATAACCTTTTCTATGTTGTCAAAAAGACAGAGCTGTGATTAAAATGTCCATTCAGTGCACCTTAATAAAATAATGAAGATACAGACATAGAGAGCAAGTTATAAATAAGGTGTGAAAGTAATTGTGACTATATAATTTGTCCTTGCAGAATGTTCTCATCATTATACTGCATTTTTGTGTATGGACACGTAGTGATTTATTTTTGAAGATTGCTGATGAAAACTTTTTTCCTGATGAAAAGATGAAAAACTTTAAAAGTCAGAGGGAGAGAAGAGGGAACTAAAAGTGAAAATGAGGAAAGTAGGTCATTCTGATGTCTTATTTAAGTAATCTCATAATTTTTGAGTCAATTAAATTTAATGGTGGAGAAATAAGAAAATGGCACTGAAGTTTGATACAGTACTGTGAAGATGGTATTGAATCTCATTGCTACAAGCATCACTGTGTATGTAACAGGTTTGAGAAGGGTCTGGTATTACCGTTATGAACCATCCAGCATCAAGCAAATTGGGATCAAAACTCTGTGGTAGCATTCTTCCTGCTTTGAAGTACAACTTCCAGGTATGGAACCAGTTCCCTGGACAGTCCGTTCCAGTGCCTGACCACTCTTTCTGAAAATAAATCTTTCCAAATATCAAATCTGAACTTCCCCTGGTACAATTTGAGGCCATTCCCTTGCACTCTGTCTTCATCAGTTAAGTCTGCCATGGCAGGTTCGATTCACTGTTTTTAATATGATGGCATTTATTCCTAGTAAATATCATATTGAAGGCTGTGCTGAAATCCAGGGATATTTGATTTGTTGGTTTTGTTTTGTTTTTCCCCTCTCCCTTGATGTGTTAAGACTTGCAGCTGCTCCATTTTTCTTTTAAAAAGGGGAGTGTGTTTGCCAACAGCATAATGAGTCTTGGCCCATCCAATCTGAAGGTGTTGGTATGTGGGGAAAAAAAAAAGTACTGAGTATGATAATTTGCAGTGCTTCAGTCCTCTGTGCATGTTCCATGTTTGCCTGTTCTGCCTTTCCCTTCTCTTTCCCCTCTGCACTACTGACTCACATCTGTCTGGCCTCTGGCTCACCTCCCACCCTCCTCTCTTGCAGGGAGAGGAAAAGTGATCTCATTTGGAGCTCTGCAGTCTGTGTGCTACACAAGCTTTGCTTGCAGGGCTGCAGTGCCCAAGGCTTTTGTTCTTGGAGAACCGAAAAATCCCAACTTCTTTTTATTCCCCTTTTTATTAAATAGTGGTTTATTCTACAAGGCGACTCAAAGAAAATTACTTTTATCATGAAGAATAAGTGCGTGTACTTAAATTAGAACCTGACTATAGGCAACGTGACAAGCATTAATTCACACCCATCTCTGCAAACACTCAGCTCCATGGCAGCAGTGAGGTCTTGTGTCTGATATTCAGGCATAACAGCCAACTTTTCACTCCAGTTCTTGCTTTGTTGAGTTATTTATGATGCCATGCAGGCAAAGAAAGGTTCTTTCATGTCATTCTTGAAGGTACAGTTTATAAACCAAAATATATTGTTGGATATTTTTTTTTTTTTTTTGTAGTTGTTTGTTTTCTGTAGTAGCCATTGAGCAAGGCTTTGTCTGACTTGCTTTCACGAGCATGAAGAACTAAAATCCAACAGTAGATACACTGAGATATCTACGTCAGCAATGGTATTAATGTTGTGGATGTCATTTTTCCGTGGCAAACCGATGAATTTTGCACTGCTTCTCTTCCTAGAGATGAATCTTACTCCTATTACTTTTTGAATACTACCTTTTAGGGACCATTTTCCCCATGCTGAAATAGGAACTAATGTCAACTTTGATTCACAGTGTGCAGTCATCACTTCTGGACCCAGATTTTTGGAATACAGGAGCTGAGTACTGGCTCTTTATGGAATAAAATCTACAGATTTATTTCTAAGATGTGGTTGAGATAATGTGTTTCTAAAAGAGAATTACATTCCTAGAAACAGAGCTTTTAATTTAAGAATTGTTGCAGCTGTTTCATTCTGGCTTTGCTGCCTGAACTTGTCAATGGACAGAGATATGCCTAAGTCTGGTTATGACTGCCTTGACATTTTTTGTTGTTGTTGGCTCAAACTCTGAAAAAATAATGATGTAGGAATGAGAAGCAGGCATGAGACCACGATGAAGACCCACTACTGAGTCAGTTTTTCCAAATCTCTAACTGAAATTCTGAACTTTTTGGATTTTTTTTTTCTTTTTTTTCCTCTGTCAGCAGATGGCTCTGATCAAGTGTTTCCAGACATGCAGCCTTCGGGGCAATTCTGTCAGTTCACTGGGCCAGACCCTGCGTCTTTGTGTGGTGGCACCAGAGAGCCAGCTGGCACTGTTCAGAGTCCAGGCTGTCCTGAAGCCAGATCCCCTGAGAGCCATGCTGTAGCACAGGACCGCTTTCATTAAATGCTGAGCTCTCCCCTAGGTCTCCTGGACTGATGGATGTTCACCTTTTCCTGTGGAGGTGATTATATGACAGGATATGGAGGTGAATGTATGACATTTCAGGGGCTAAAAAACCCAGATTGCAAGTGAGAACTTGTGTTCATTCACACGATCCTGCCGATACAGAGTGCAGTGCATTATCAGGACCTGGGAATTTAGCAGAAAAACTTTGGATTCTCTGAAATTTTGGTCCGGTGCCACCTCTTCCATGTGATCATGCCAGAATTAATGGAAAACAACTCCACTCTCCCCTCCTTCACTCACACCCCAGCAACCCCACATCCCGAAATAAAACTAGCTTCTGAGTATCTTAAAACCACATGCTGGCTCTTTAATGTGGCATATTTGTCTGAAAGCTACTTTCCTCTCTGTGTGATATGGAGAGGTACCGGGAGCGGCAATGATTAGTAACTGCTGTTTTCCCCAGAGCAGTTTTGCTGTGTTGTTTTCATTTAGTGTTCATTTAATGGAGAAAGAGAGAACAGTGAAATTGATAAGGGTGCACAGAAATAAAGATTTCTTCTATGTATGGAAATTACAGAGACAGAATGGAATTTCAACAGTCTTAGGAAACCAGCTATTAAGCCAGACTAAAGAATTCCCTTTAATAGCCTTATATTAAATTATCCTGTTGAATTCTGTCATGTTTTTTTCATCCTTTCATGTCATAGGATTTCCTGATGGAGGGCTGGACCTGTTTTTACTTCTTTCCCAACTGACTCTCCAGCCTGAGCGAACAAAATCTGAAGCATTGTGATGTTCACATCCCCTCAAGCTTTTCTCAGAAAAACATCACTAGGTGGATAGAAGAGCACAATTATTTTTATTCCTCCTCTCCTGACAGTGGTTGCAATCTTTCCGTAATTAATGTTTTAAGGAAGAAGACAAATCTAGTCAGGATATCTTTAAAGCAATATTTTAACCAAGAGTGACCAAGAATGGTTCCTTGATCTTATGACAAAGTGATGTTTTGCTTCCTCTCTGTCACTTGCAGGACTTGGCTTTCCTGCTTGGTTTTTGGGCTCCTGGTGATCAGGCCTGCCTCTTTGGAAGGCTCTGTGTTGACTGTGTCTAGATTGCAACCAGCCTGCTCTCCTCAAGCCCTATGTAAACAGTGAACTTCTGCAAATCATTTAATGCCTTCATGGCTGAAGTGGTCTTTTACTGGTGCCCTGTGTGTGTCCCACTGCAGGCTGCCTCTAACAGCAGGCACTCAGCCACATCCTGTCAGTACAAGAAGGTCAAGGGATGCTAATGTGACATTTAACAGGGCACGTTACTGAATGTGGCATTTTATTGGTAGAGGTCTCATAAAGAGGGCAGTTTAATGAGAACCAGGAAGTGAGCATTCAGTTATAGTTTTAAAAATGAGTACACATCTATTTTTTCACAGATTTCAGTAAGTCATTTCTTTAGTAGGAGTTAATTTGTAATAGTCATATAGATAAAGGAAAAAGAAAGCAAATAATACACCAGCTTCTATTGAAGACCACTGCCATTATGAAGTTTAGGACGAGCTTCACCTGGCAAAACGTATTTTATTTTCTGTTTTCAGCTGTTGCATAAAATTAATATGGCTTGTCAGAGGGAATATGGTCAGTTGGTGTTGTGGCTTTATCTATTAAACAGGAGCATTCTGGATATGGGAGATGTTTTTGTTTTCAAGAAGGAACACAATATAGCATTTCTGGAGACCAGAAGACAGTTGTCCGAGACCCTTTAGGGAGAAGTTGTGATAGGACAAGGGGAAATGGTTTCAAACTAAAAGGGAGGGGGAGATTTGGATTGGACATAAGGAGGAAGTTTTTTATGGTAAGAGTGGTGAAGCTCTGGCACAGGTTCCCTAGGGAGTTGATTGATGGCCTGTTCTTGGAGACATTTTAGGTCAGGCTGGACCTGACTCTGAGCATCTGATCAAACTGTTGGTGTCTATGTTCATTGCAGGGAGTTGGACTAGATGGCTTTTTAAGGGTCTCTTCCAAATCAAAAGGTTCTATGAGTCTATGATGAGTGTTGAATTGACTTGAATTCTTGCAGCTGCCCATTTTCTTTTGTCCTTTTCTTAATCTGAAATAGAAGTGGAAGATTTTTATGAATATGTGATCATTCTTACCTTACTTTCTTATCAAGATGACATATCTGTAGAGAAAAAAAAAAAAAACAACAAGAACAAAACAGGCTGTTTTGAATGGCTCTTGTAAACATCTTCATTTTTTGCCTCTGCTTTTCAGCACCTCACTGAGGAAGACTGATAAGCTGAAGTGTCTCTGAAGCATGGCATTCATCAGACCATGCCATCCCAGCAGGCAGAGTAACTGCACTCCAGGATAACACAGAGGCATGGAATGGTAACAGGACAGATTATGGCTGGTACGTCATCAAAGGAGAAATCATCTCCCCCATCCCTTTAGAAGTATCTTACCCATGTAAAAGACAATCACAAACAAAAACATCAGGAAGATGCCAATTTAAAAACTGGATCCAGTTTATTCAGCAGAAATGTTTTTCAGGAAGAAATAGGAGGGAAAAATTAGGAGAGGAAATGACAAACAACTTTGTCAAGGTCAGATGTAAAGCAGAAGGGCTTTCCTGATTTCATATCAGAGTGTAGGGGAGAACGGCAGGCCCTGGAAAATGATATTACTTTCTAATCACGCTTGTGGCCCCCCAGATTGCAGCCCACAATCAGGGAGGGAAAGTAGCTGTCAGACAAATCTTCCTCATTAAGAAGTTGGCATGTGATGGCAACACATCCACAGCTGGTGAGTTATTAGAGGATTTTGTTATCTTTGGGTGCATGGGATTTCTATTTCTCTTAAAATTTGTCAGCTCTGGGCATCTTCCAGCAGGTGACAGGAAGCATACACTGTCTATTCAGTGAACACAGGGTTTTCACTAACCTCATGTACTGTCATTCTAAAGAGACTGCTTCATTGTGTGCTCAGCACTGAAATGAAGTGTGATGGAAAATGCTTTCTTCTAGTGTTCCCAATTGCAACACCTCTGCCATTTTAGCCATTAATCCTGTAGAAGCTCCACCAGCAAAAGCACATGACCACTTTCTTACTAATTTTAGTTAGATGCTAAGTGCCCCTTGAAAGAAACTGAAGGCTGCATGAACTCAAAAAAGCTGTTTGTATAGAGGGATGGAGGCACAAACACATCCCACCAGTAAACCATATGTACTGAAGGGTGGAGGGATGGGGAAACAACCAATAGTTAGTGGAGACATTTGAAAGCTGAGAAAAAAGAGGGCAGGAAGTTCTGTATTTTCACAGAAAATATAAGAAAAAGAAACAGAAAGCTGAAGAAACTTCCCATTGAGCACAGGCTATTTGGGGAATGACTCTGCAGAGCTGCAAGGGTAGACTTGGCTCTAGTGGTACTGATCAACTTCTAGAGATCTATAGAAAGGTAAGCATGAGCTTCTCATGCCTGTATATGGGTTTCTGTCTGTCTAGCTCATACCTCTGTGCAATGAGCATGCAGAATGGCTAACTATGCATTGTCTAAGTTTAGATAGGTAGTACTCAAGTGTAGCTCCAGCCGTCCCTTTGAAGGTTTAATGATTCCTGCATCTTTCACAGGCTTTTCTGAACTGAGTGAACTTCACGGTCTATGAGCTGAAAGGGATTTCCTTGTGGGAACTGGTATTAGTGTATAATTACGATAATTGGTGCTGGCAGAAAAAGTAATTAGGAAAGGGAAAGGTTAGCTTTTTTTGATCAGTCTTTTTCACAACAAATAATGGATCCTATTCTCCTTAGAGAGTAAGTGGAGAAGATCTGGGAAATGAATGAGTTTTACGTTACCGAAAAACTGTAGTCACATGCATGGTAGGCAGAGGGAAAGCTTCAGAGCATTAGAAGTTTAACTACCCATGTCTCAGTGTAGTGAAAGAAAAGAAAAAAGAAAGAAAACAACAAAGGGAGATAGATCCACCTAATAAATGAAGAACAATCCAGTTGATGGGTATCTTAAGTAGGAGGGTTGCAGTGGACAAAGACCTTAGTTATACTGGATGTTGGTACACCTTGTTTATTTATTTATTCTCTGTTGTGCTTCTGCCTTATATGTAGTTTGGCCAGCCCCAGCAGGTTTCAAGCCCTGCTCAAAACTGAAACTGGCTTGAAATTGTAAAATTGCTAATAATAGTATCTACTGATTGTTTTTTTCTGATCCATTGGGTTGCAGACAAGTCATGTTTTACACCTTGAGGTAGTGAGATGGAGAACCCACGTATTCATTGCTTTCATACATAACAATGTACCAAGCCTCAATAATCATAGATTCACTGCATCATTAAGGTGGGATAAGACTTACTAAGATCACCAAGTCCAACCATCAGCCCACCCACACCATGCCCCTCATTGTCACATCTACACATTTCTTGAACACCTCCAGGACAGTGACAGCATCACTTCTCTGGGCACTCCATTCCAATGCACAGCCACTATTTCTGAGAATAGTTTTTTCCTATTATCCAACCTGAACCTCTCCTGGAGTGACTTGAGGCCATCACATCTCATCTTAAAATAAATCAAGGATTGACAAATGCAAGGAATAACAAATAAAAATAAATCAAGGAATAATAAATAAAGGAAATCATAAGCAGGTACTTTGTATGAGACAGATACCAAAAAAGACCATTAGTCAGTATTGTCACAGTGGGACTAGCTCAGTGTCTTGTTTGTCTTTATCACAAGGCCCAGTCCCATTTCCTAATGTACTGACAATAACACATACCTACAGTCTGCCAGGACAGCTACCTACAAACTGGTGTACCAACCAAACCAGAGCTCTGTGACCTCCTCTTGTAAAGGGGCACAGGCCAGAGAACTGCCAGGATAAATATTCAGTTTTACACCAGTCAGTGTTCCTGTGACAGTAAATGGGACACTGGAATCATTTATCACTATTCAAAATCTCGTGCCCTTGTTTATTCACGAATATTGTATAATTCAACAGGAATTTGTTTACTTTCATAAGAATATACATTTCCTTGAGGAAAAAATAAGTGATTCAGAAATTAGTAACATAAAGATTCGCTTCTCCCTTGGTTTGACAGGATATTTCCTTTCTTTTTCTGCTTTAACCCTCAACTGTGAAATCTGTTTAAAATACAGCATATCCTGCAGACACTATAGAAAGTTATATGCCAGCCAAATAGCTATTCTTTCCAAGTAATATGAAATAAGCCCTTCGGATGTAAACTTGAGGCTGCTCGTTTCTTCTTATTATTATTTTTTTAGTAGTAGAGAGGTCTAAAAATATTCATTGGATTTCAAAAGCATGTTTCTCAGAAGTAAAAGAAGTTTGAGACATTTGTTTTTGACAGTTCTTCTATGAGGTTTTCCTCAGTTATTTTTGATGCCAATGTAATAAGCCTCCAGTTTTCAGGGAGAAAATATCTTTGTCCTTAGCTAGTGTTAAATCCCATTAAATAAGACCCTATGTACATAAAGACATGTGGTAGCATTCAAGTATTAAAACATAGCAAAGGTTGAGAAAGGACAGGCTTCAGGTATCGATATCGGAAACTGTTTGAATGTGAGCTTTGCTTTTGGACAGAGTGGCCATGGACCAAACCTTGTTTTACAAATGATCTGTGAGAATACTTCTGTGGAAACTCTATGAGCAGTTTTCAGAGTGATACTCCATGGAGCTACTCAGCACAATGACTAAGGCTAACACCCCTTCAAAGGACTGCTGATGGAAGACTGCTCTACACGGGCTCCCCTTCCACCTTATTCAAGATAGGCTGCTCCAGAGTGCACTGGAATTCATTGTTTGGAGGAGCTGGAGGAGCTAGGTTGAGTTGCAAAGAGCAGTGTTGCCTAACCACTGCCTTGTTTGTAGGTACTGTGGAGGATACCACTGGATGCTCCTATCACACCGAGTTAAGCAAGATCCAGCGTCAGAAAATATTGTTTGCTTCAGAATTTCTATTGACATCACCTGGTACTGTTCTGCTGAAGTGTGGAGTTAAACAAAGTGAGTGGAAACCATTTCCTAGGACGCGTTTCACTCTCTAGATTATATGGCCTAGAAAAAAATACAATCTAAACAAAGTAAAATCCATGGGGCTGTCACTTGGCTTTATACTTCTGCTTAGAAAGGAAAAAAAATCTGGAAAATAAGTTGACACTGTTTTATTATTTGATCTTTAACAGCTTGCCCTCCATATGGAAAAGCTTTAGAATTCAACTGGAAAATTTAACCCTTTTAAGTCCTTTAAATATTTTAACAGAAAATGTGCTTTGGACGGTGTTTTTATGCAGCATATTTTACAAGTAAAAGAGTTGTCACTGAATTCCGAAAATTGGATCAGAGATTACTGTAAATAGCACAGTTAGCATAGATGTCTGGATTTACACCATGTAAGAGAAATAAGAGTGGCCAGTCCTCTGTCTTCATCCTGGTTGGATGCAATAGGCTTGCCTCAAACGCTTTCTTGCAGTTTTCCCATTGTGGTTATGCACCTACAAGTCAGTATTTGTACAGAGCTTCTTTTTTAGCTTTGCTTCCAAAAGAAATAAGACTTCTGCAGTTGAACTGTCTGTTTTGGAAAGAGGATTAAAAGGGGGAAGCAGGCAAACGCCATGCTAGTTTGGATGTTGGTTTCAGCACACAGCCTTCTCAAAGCTGGCAGCTGGCTGCAGAGATGTCCAGCTATGGTGGGATGGAACACTGGTGGAGCTGCAAATGGAGCAAGCTTGATCTAGAAGTGAACAGGGCTTGCTTCTGTCCCACATGGACAACCATATCCTCACACAGCTCCTTTCTGAAGTCAAGGCAGGACCAAGCTAAACAAACATGGTTCAGATAGAATCATAGAATAGTAGAATTTATAAGGTTGGAAAAGACCAATAAGATCTTCTAACCCAAGCATCAACACATTACCAACATGCCCACTGAAACTTCTTGGAAGTTCCACTGTTTAACCTGTAAGGTTAAACCTTCTTACTTTATTCTACCATGAAAGAAATGGAGAAAAAAATGGAACAAGAGGAAACCTTTGGCTATCTTTCAGATCAGGATGAAATCCATGCATGAATGACTTCTGAGTCTTCCCAGCTTTTGTTAGTTTACACTGATCTGCTTTGACTGCTATATTTTCTTAAATGTTTTCAAGCTATTATATCATTCTCTATTTTCACTTTACTCCAGACACTCCAAAATCTATTCTGATCAAGCCAAGTATATATGTCCAAAGTAAACATGCTTTCAAGACAGAATATGGCAGTGCTCCTATTTAGATACATACTTCAGTTTTCACACACAAGCAGTCCAGATGAGTTTTGTTCTTTTTCAAAATTTAGTCTTTAATAATCCTGCACAATTAAGGCCAAGA
Source organism: Oreortyx pictus (assembly GCA_036925125.1). Lineage (NCBI taxonomy): Eukaryota > Metazoa > Chordata > Aves > Galliformes > Odontophoridae > Oreortyx > Oreortyx pictus. The sequence continues at coordinate 1,730,005 of JAUPFR010000004.1, read as the reverse complement.
AAAGAGATACCTCTGGATTCACAGGTCTGTCTTGTCCTCTGTGTGCAGCTTTCAACAGGTTGCTACACCTCTGCTGCTTTCCATTGCCAGACATTGGAATATATCAGCAGCCTAACACACCTGACACTAGCAACATGAAATTTGTTGTCTTTTTTTTCTGGCACCTAGAAACACAGCAGCCAGAACTGTGCTGGGCAAAGGTTAGGAGTGCATGGATATGTTTTGGCTGAGAAAATGTGAGGAAAGAGGACAGCCAACAGTCGAAGAGAAGAACAGGGAGAAAAGCAAAACCGAGCAATGGATATTGTGAAGAGCAAGAAAGATAAAACATTCTGAAAAAGAAAAAGGAAGGCAAATGGTATGATGAAGGAATGTTCGTTTGCTTTTTGAGACAGTTTATTGAAAACCTAAATTGAATTCAGATGGGAATAGAACACTTAGTTTACTTCCAAATGTCATTTTTACTGTCATGTAATCTTGGAAGTGATGTAGAAAATAACAAAAATTATTTGTGCAATTACTAACAATAGAAATGTTGATTTTCTCACTGTTTTCTCACTATTAATTTTACTAAATTTATTAGTTCAGTAAAACAAAAGAATGAACAGATTTTAGGGATGCTGCAATACAGTTTCTCATTATATCTGAATATTAACAAAGTCCAGTTATGCTAGTTATCTGGAGAAGGACTGGGGCTTAAAGCAGAAAATGATAATATGTTTGCATGAAATATTGATCCTGAGCTTTTACTGCCTGTTTCATTACATCATTACATGTCTTAAGCAGAGGTTTTCTCTCAGCTTTAGGATGTACTGTAATTATTTCTGTCATAGATCCAAGTCAAGATCCCTCAGTGCTGTCTGCTCCTGTTCCCCTGCCCCTGCCCCAAGTAGGTCTGTGAGCATCCAGTTTTGTGGAGGCCAGTGGTATAAACTTCAACATCTACTCATCTGTGAAAAAATAATTGTTTTCCACTCCCTTCCTTTTTTATTTTATTTTTAATTTAATTAAGTTTTATTTTATTTTATTTTTTATTCTTTTTATTCATTCATTCATTTATCTATTTTTTATTTTATTTATTTATTTATTTATTTAGGCTTTTGAGAATTTAGGAGCACTTTCCAGACTGGACAGAGAGGATTATACCTACTGATAGGGAGAAGGATAATTTAAAATTAAAATGGTTAATTCAAAAGAGAGTGGAAAGACTCCTAAACCTGTTTTTTACTGGTAAAGATATATGTAGGTTGCTCTGAAAATAATGCCTCCTATTTACTTCCATGGAAATTACATGATGAGCACAATCTCACTACTTGATCAAATTCTCAGCTACAAAACTCTGTTTTTCAACACAGTCGCTACCATTAGCTCTGTGTTTTCACCACTGATGAATGGAAGCCTGCCTGCCCTGTTCATGACAATCTGCACCAGTGGTGGTGAGCACTGTCACCATCAGTACTGCTGAAATGCACTGCTGTGCTCACATCCTCTGATTGGTCTCCATAAACATTCAGCAAGTGTCGATGAATGTCAGTGGGTGTCATTTTACCTGCATGGAGGAATTCAGTGATGGGATGAAGTTCAACGAGACCACCAAGTCCTCAACTTTGTTCACAACAACTCCTGGCTGCACTAACAGGCTTGGGGCAGAGTGGCTTCAAGCCTGCATGGAGGATAATGTTCTGGGGGTGGTGGTTGATGCTCAGCTAAGCATGAGCCAGCAGCGTGACCAAGAAGGCCGATGGCACCCTGGCTTCTGTATGAACAGAGGAGGAACAGGGATGTGGTTGTCCCGCTATACTCAGTTTCCTCTCCAAAAGAGTGGTCAGGTGCTGGAACAGGCTGCTCAAGTAGGTGGTGGAGTCACCATCCCTGGAGGTGTTCAAGAAACATGTATGTGTGCTACTAAGGGACATAGTTTAGTGGGGATACATTTATGGTAAGTGGACAGTTGGACTGGATGGTCTTGGAGGTTTCATCCAGCCTTGGTGATTCTGTGATTCTATGTTCACTTCTATATCAGATGTCGCTTTATCAGGCTGCCCCTCTACTGCATTCTGTTGTGTGGTAACAAAGCGTAATGGAAGTATGGTGGGAAAGTTCAACCTCTTATGCCATACCACCAACATCCATCTGCCTCTGTCATCATGCGCCAACAGTATAAAATAAGAGGCATTACTTCTGGAATAGCCCTTGTACTTAATCTATTACTAACCTACAGCCTTGTTTTCGTTCTCAGTACAGAAGGTTCTTTTAAGGATTTAAAGAAATCTTCCTTCTTAAGAGTTTACAGTGAGAAGAAAGGAGAGATGGGCAAGACAGAGGAAAACAAAGACCTTCCTCATTTGTATATCTTTAGGACCACCCTCGCCAAGTTACTAGGTCAGTTGGTTTGTCCTAAAGATGACACACATGGGTTCCACTTATTTATTTAACAATTTGAAGATTTCACAGTCATGAGATAAGTAAGGTGCAAGATCCTTCCAGTGGTAAAGTAGATTCAAAGTAAGGAGATCACTACTGCTGGCCCATTCTTTCAGTTGCATGTAGAAAGAGATTCCATGTTGTTGTAACATTATTAATAATAGTAATAGTAATAGTAATAATAATAATAATAATGTGTGAATAACAGGTAAAACTAGAGTGAATATTGCTGTAAAAATCCCTCACATGCACATCTTCTCATCCAGCCCACTGTTGGGAGTCTGATGAATGAATGAGAGCATTTGGGACTTTCTGGATTTGTCAGGTCGAAATCAACCTACTGTGTGTGAGAATGCAGATTAAGTGGGAGAGAATCTATGTGACTGATCCCTAGAAATAGACTGCTTTTCATTCACAGTTTCAGTGAAGCTAAATGTAAAGCAGAATACAGACCAAACTAAAGGAACTTACTGAAGTCTATCCTGTCAGAAGTCTGGACTGTGCTGAGGTATGGATTCTCCAGCATAGGGGTAAATCATTGAGTCATAGAATGGTTGGGTTAGAGGGGACCTCAAAGCCCACCCAGCATCAGACCCCTGCTGTGGGCTGATTGTCACCCACCAGGTCAGGCTGCCCAGCATCCCATCCAGGGATGGGGCATCCACTTCCATCTTTCCTACTTCAATGAGACAGCATGCTCACCTTGGCAGTATTGGTGCAAGGCTTACCTGTGGGCATCCTAATGTGAAGTATTCAGTGCTGGTCCTTCAGACCTATTACAAGAGAAATTATAAATAAGAATTGGTTAGATTTCTGCTTCCCTGGGCTTTGTAATACCAGAAGAGAATAAGGCACCAGCTGTGAAAAGTGAAAAGGGACTAGCTGTCTCCAGGGCACATTAAGGAAATAATTTTCTGAGCTGTAAGGGGCATCGTTCCTTTTGTGCTCCTGTTGCACGTTTCATGAAAGCTTACACCTCCTGATACTCCCCAGCTGTAGGCTCTGGAAAATGTGTGGCATTACAGGACCTTCCAATAGCACTGATTTTCATGAAAAAGAGAAAACACAGAGAGAGTGAAATAAGTCATCTGTGCTAAATGAGTAGCACTCTCAAAAAGGTGTGTGTGTGTGTGTGTGTGAGTGCAAGGAGAGAGAAACTCAGAGATCATACTATGATTTATTAGAAAGACATTCAAAGATCTTCATCTCATAGTAATATTTGCTACCATATACTTTACTATGTGTCATCTTGTCTATATTATGGTTTTAACGGTAAAATACCCCAGCAAATTGGTTTTTCTCACAGGTAAAATTCACATCTGCAGGTGAGCTCAAAAATGCACTGCAGAGGGATTGGATAATGTCTGCTTAAGCATCATCTATTCTCTGGAACTGAGCTGAATATAAAATTTGTATGTGACTTGTGCTGACTCTGTACAAAGCTATGTTTTTGATGATGTAAGAAAACCAGTACACTTTAGAAACAAGGCTTTCTGAACAAGTACCCACACATAAAATAAATAATCTAGGTTTAGGATTAATGGAAACTGATTGAGCAACTGATTTTCCTGGTGTGGAAAAAGTGCCGGCAATATTAATTTACTAGTATACATATTTTGCATAAAGAAGAGAAATGGTAAAGTTTTCAGAGGGGGTCCTGAAAAACTCAGTGTGTTTTCTCTCCATATGTGTGTCATAAAGGTTTTTCATTTAAGCAGTGGAAGGAAACAAACATACACATCTTTTCAGTCCACAGTAAATACAATGAGCCAGGATCACTCTTGATAATACAGAGGTAACCTAAAGAAGTGTTTTCTTCTCTTCAAACACTAAGTGTTGCAAAACTACTGCCGAAAATTCCAGATGCTCCAGTCCCTCACCCACCTAGGTGAAACGTGACATATAAACACGACACTGCACTCTCTACAGGAATAAAACACATGAGGAAAGTCCAAGTGTGTGGCTGAAGAGTTGTCAGAGCACAAGAGGGATCAATGGGAACAGTCTAGTCAAAGTGTTCTCTCCCTTTCTCTTTTCTCCCCCTTCATCTGCCAATTTGTATTTCACAACATGGTGTGTAACAGAAGGTTGTAAACCAGTATGGCGTGGCCTTACCTCATACCTCGGAGAGAAGGCTGAACTCCAAGACTGTATGCCTCATTCCCCAAGTGCAGCATGGGTCATAACCTCTTATTGTTGTTTGGTTGTAGTGGTGCCAGAATAGACATTTTTCTTGTCCAGATTCCAGTAATATATCTCACAGCTTGCTTTTTTTTAATTACTGAGCTAGTCTGTCTTCTCAGTTTACGTTTTCCTGAGTACCGTCCATTGCTCCAGTGGCTACTAGATTGCTGAAATCTCCTGCACTTATTCCCCCAGTGATGATGTGGGAGAATAAAATACAGTGGCTGGGGAATTACTGTATACGAATAGTAGAGAGAAAGAGTGGCATGTGCTTTGTGCAAAGCCGGGAAGGGAAGGGAAGGGGAGGGGAGGGAAAGGAGAAGGGGAAGGGGAAGGGGAAGGGGAAGGGGAAGGGGAAGGGAAAGGGAAAGGGAAAGGGAAAGGGAAAGGGAAAGGAAAAGGGAAAGGGAAAGGGAAAGGGAAAGGGAAAGGGAAAGGGAAAGGGAAAGGGAAAGGGAAAGGGAAAGGGAAAGGAAAAGGGAAAGGGAAAGGGAAAGGGAAAGGGAAAGGGAAAGGGAAAGGGAAAGGGAAAGGGAAAGGGAAGGAACACGAAAAACTCACTGAATTTTCCAGGATTCTTTCCTGGTGAAATCACACTGACTCTAAACAGAAAAGTGGTTAGGTGGGAAAGCACGTCAAAGTGTGGACTGATCAGATGTGAGGTTTTGTCCTCACTTTGATACAGTGGCAGACCTAGGCCTGTTCTGTGTCTTCTCACAGGGATTTACTTTGAGGCAATGGTGGAGAAACTGAGAAGGTGTATGTGGTACTACATTTTTCCAGAAATGGAAAAATGAACTGCACATCCATTAGCCCATTTTGTCTGATATTCAGTCTGTATTGTGAGGAAGAGATGTGATGAAAGAATAGGAAAGTTTTCAAGAAAACATCTCTCTTATGTCCAAATAGTGGTTGATAGTTTCCTAATATTCAGTGTTTCCCCATTTTTATGCTATGGGTTAGGACCACTGGGCTTTCTTTGCCTGTGATGCCAAACAATACTGATCTGTGAGAAAATGAGAAAAGATTGGGTTCTTTTTAAGAAAGCTGTCATTTGGTCATGTTATTGACCCTTTTACAGGAGAGTAACTCAGTTGCAGACCTTAAGGAAAGTTCACAATGTCTGAGATTTGGTCATGTCTCACCAGATGCTCAGATCTCGTTCCAGTTCTCTCTGCAGATATAAACTTCACGAATTGCAGTCATGTCTTGATGAAGTACAGCTTGAATTCGTTTTGAAACATGATCTTGGGTTTTTGGAATAGCAAATGAGGTCTTCATGAGGCCTATCGCAGCCCTCACTATTTTTAATATGTTTCTTAAATCTCATCTACTAGATCCAACAGATCTTCATTGATACCCCCCAGAAGTATTTGAAATGTCTTACCTCTGGACAAAACTTCAAGCAATGCGACAAGCATACCAAAGAGATTCAGAAAGTGTTGAAACTATTTTTTAAAGTGGTCATGGTTATTTAAGCAAATTCCTTCACATCTTTTAGTCTAAGTTGTGACAGCTCAACTTGTGTGTCAGCCAGAACTGGGATGGTCGTAGAAGTTGACAGGGATAAGAAGGGAGATGATCTAAATGGAAGTGACTGTGCCTTACCAGTCCCAAGGAGCTTTGAGGGAGACAAGAGCAGCTGTTTTTACTACACAGAAGTTAGAATTTTGCCGCTGGGCTTTCTGAAAGAATAGAGTAAAGGAGTAAGAGCGAAGGAGCTTCTGAGGGACAGTCGTGGTTCTTTGTCCCCTCCAAAGCAAGATTACTGTAGAAAATATGTTTTTGCAGTAGCCTATATGTGTGATTGAATCTAGGAAGCTAGTACAAATGCAATAGCTATTCTCAAAGGAAAACATGAATATTTCAGCCTACACAGTTATTCTGTTACATACTGAATGGGTAATGGAACAATTTAGGACTGCCTGCCTGCATATTTTTTCTGTATTTATTTGAAGATACAGATCTCAGTTGAGAAAACAAAATCTAAGAGAGCTTTCCAGAGCCTGAAAATAACATTATTTATGGATAAGAATGATTTAAATTGATTTGAGATAAACATTTTTGAAGATTCTGGCCTAGATATTAACTTCTGGGAAAGCTGGAAAAATAGAAAGTATCATGTCTCTCTTTATAAATGATTTTGAAGTGGCCTAGGCCAAGATTTGAAATGCACTGCACAGACACAGAACTCTTCTCCAGGAAAGTTAAATAAACAAGACATTTAGTCAGCTGATGTCCAATGGAGAAGCAATTTTCTTAAGAATAGAATACATCAGAGGAGAAACTCTAGTGTCCTAACCACCTTATGTAAAAGACAAGGCTGACTTTCTCCAAGATCAGAATAGTACATATTCATTTTCTTATGTCACATTGTTGGAAGAGTCTTGGAAATGAAGTTAACCAATTTGAAACATTTTGGAGGAGGCCAGTGAGAACAAATTATAAAATACTGCTGTTACGAGAGAGCTACAGAAACAGCTATTTAGTCAGTAAAATGGATGGAAAAGGGGAATAGAGCTATCTCCTGGTGTATGAAAGTCTGATGCAAAAAAGAGGGGAATTACTATGATCCTTTCTGCTACAGGTGTTGAGCATCAGTAGAAGGGAAGAATCAGGTTCAGCATCAGAAAGGAAATTCTTCTGGTAGAGACTGAGATTGGGTTTAGGGACTGCTTCGGCTGGAAGTCATGCAGTCTCAACCCATTGGGAGTACATAAATACCAGAGAGGCTGACATGACTGACAGGAAACCACTGATCTTTCTTTGAGGTAGGTGGATATAGATTAGATATCCACTGAGGATCTTTTTATCTCATCTCCTAAACACTGAAGCATCTTGTTAAGAGCAATTTTTCCTGTGACATTTCTTTTGCCTATTGAAATTCCTGAATAGAATATGCTGTAGGGAAACATAGTAGTTATTTTTACTATCTCTATCTAAGTATTCATAATATTATGATAGGATCATAGAATGGTTTGGGGTGGAAGGGACATTTACAATCATCAAGTTCCAACCTCCCTGCTACAGGCAAGGACACTTCTCACCAGACCAGGTTTCCCACTCTCAGGAAATAAGAGTGTGAACTCTTCTAGTGACAACCAAAGATCTTATCTCCTCATTTTCCCCTGTTGTCTGTTTGTGGAAGACAGTATCGCATCTCACAGTAGTTAGAGGGAAATAGAGTGGAGGAGGCTGCAGAATTAGGAGTTACTTTGTGCTCAACTTAGGTGGGCATCCAGCTTCTCTCTCTGTTTCATCCTGGAGGAAATCAGTTGTCAGTAGGGTAGCAAGCAAATCTAGGAAAGTCTTGCAGAACCTTAAAATCTCTTTGCAGTACAGGACATTTTGTTTCTTATTACTGATGTATTTTTTCTGTTGGGAAATTTTTTCATCTCCTGTAGAAAGTCAGTAGCCATTGTGTTCTCCTTTCTTCCTTTCACCATTGCTACTTTTACCCCCCTGCAAAGACATCCTACGGGTGACACATGGCTTCATGTGTCAACAAAAGCTTGCCAGTAGTTCAGGCCCATTCATAATAACCAGTGTCTTTTGGTCTTCACTTGTGTAAATCTTTTGGTCCCTTTGACCTTCTCATTCATTGCAGGTAGACTTTCTTGTCTGCACAGATGGGGAGGACTTTCAAAGGGTTCCCTTCCTTTTCCAGTGGGAACAGTCAGAGGAACAAGATTAGCCTTCCAGAAGATCTCATCAAAGAGTTCCAGTACTCTTCATTTCCTCTTTTCCGTGCCTGTGTAGCAGCCCATATCTTCAACGCCTCAGGTTGCATGGGACTGAACACGTTCTGCTTCATCTCACATTCCATCATGTCTTCTTTCACCCAAGCATCAAATACAGAAGGGACAATCAATGATGAAGAAGAGGTAAGCAAGGGAAAACAATGTTTGCTAAGGGCTTCTGCCCTATTGCTGAATATTGATATGGTTTATTTCTTAGCTGTAGAATGTCCTCATTAAAACCGATTCATTATTTCTTGTGGACAGCTACTTTGCCTGTGCAAATCAACTCTGTTCCATTTGCTGCAGAGTGCTTGCACTGATTCATGATTTAAAGGTTTGCTCCGTGTATTGCAAGAACAAACAGACAAAAGCATCTGATTTTATTCCTTGCATTCATAGATCGTGAAATTGCACTCGTATGTCCAGATGTAGGAGTATTCATGATTAAAAAAAACCACTTCAATATGTGGATGTACTGAACAGCAAGGTATTGTACTAAGTAAAGGGAATGTTGCTGCAGGTGTCTAGAACAAAGAGCAAATAAAAGTTTGCACTCCACGTTGTGTGGACAAAAGCTTGTGAAATAGTATACCATTAGGGAGAGATTTTCCTGCTTTGATTCATTAATTTCCCTTTAAGGCGCTTCATTTCCCTTTCCAATCCTCTGTCAGTTATTTTTTTGCTACAACACCCCTTGAAGTGTGGAAGTACTTCAGCTTCAGGTCTGGCTCTTGCCCTCTCTTCTCCTCTGTCTGTGACCTTAGGACTTCAACACTATTTTCTTTCCTGAGTCAGGAAGAAGAGGGCAGTTAGCTAGGACCTTGCACTCATCACTATTTCCAACTACAATATGTTTGCTTTTCTTTCCCAGCTGCGGTTTTATCTTGCCTCCTTCAGTCACTCATTCTTTGGCATGTATGTCGTGGGCTCAGTTCTCCACTTACTTAACATATGTGCAATACTGCTGGCTTCAGAGAGGTTTATGGCTTAATGGAGAAGGCAGTCTGATTCTGTTCTTGTGCTGTGGACACACGTTTCACCAACCTTGGTGGGAAGAAGTTGCTACAGGTTACAAAAAAAAACCTGTAGAAATGTAAGAAGTTTGCTGATGTCATATAAAAATAAAAAAAAAGAAAAAAAAGAAAAAAAATTGGACTGAAGAAATCTGTTAGCATGGCTGCTGGAAAAACAAAGGGAGGAGGGAACAGCTGCAATCCTCATCTTTTACATCGCAAGCAGACTGTGACAATGTCATTCTTCTAGCACTTTTTTTTTACAGTGCACCTCTCATCTTCCTGAGGCCAGACTTAAGAGTCCTGTCTGGAAAGATGACCATTAGGCCAGATGAAATCTTGATGTGATGCATGGACAATACCAAGCCTTTCTGAAATGAAAAAGAAGGTTCTGCTGTGTGTTGGATTAAATTTCTTTACTAGCTACTCAGCTTCAAAGGTAGGTGGGGTAGGTGAATCGGACAGTGTCATTCATCAAATTCCATCTGCAGATAGTTGTGCTAATTGAGCAGAATTTCGTCACCAAATGGAACACAGAAAAGTATCTTAAGATGTCCAGGAACATGCTGCAGTTTCAGCTTGCTATCTGATGTGGACAATTGTTTTCAAACACAAGCACTTGAATTCCCATAGAGCTCCATCCTGCAAGTTGCTACGCACTCTGACCCCAGTCCAGTAAAGCACTTAAACACATGCCTAGCTCAGACATGTTGATCTTACTGTGTCCCCTCGCATGCTTAATATGAAGCACATGCTTAATAGCTTTGCTGGAGCACGATCAGGATGCTTTGCAGCTTGCACAATGGGACCCATCACTCACACAGATAATCATAAAGGTTTGAAAGCCTCATAAATTAGCAGTCGGTGATTTACTATAACATATAATAGCTATTGTTTCTCTTGAAACCAATTAAAAGAAATCCATTTTGAAAAGAGTTCTCTTTGTAAGGTCACTTTTTGGCTCCAGTTTGTCAAAGCATTCACTGTGAGCCTCAGTCTAGAAAAAGATAATGTTAGTCAGTGACATAGTGAGGCCAAGGAACAAACCTCAGCTCATATGGCAAATGGGGTTGTTGTTGCTGACCTGTCTCTGGGTAGCTCACTTTTGGTCTGCTCTGGGTACTTCCTTGTAGTTTGGAATCCAGTGCCCAGGTGATACTCCCAGACATGTACAAGTTGTTAGCATAAAGCCAAGAAGGAACTTCAAGGGGAACTGAGCCATTTTTCCAGAAATGCTGCTCCCCTGCATGTGCTCACACATGCTCATATGCATAACTAGTCATCTTGTTACATCAGGTGCTTAATTAATTAATGGAAAGAGGTATGTATGTCTAGCTTGGATCAACATGTCTTAACACTTTGGCCCTCAGGCCCATGTTCTGGACAGAAACTGCTGCTGCTGCCGTGGTTGTTCTTTTCCTTGGCCAGACACATAGCTAAATGAAGAAAGACAGGTCATGAAAGTCTCTAGTTGGTCACAGGGCAAAATCAGCGCAGATGTTATTTAATATTATTTAAATCAAGCCCTGGATTTCACCCTATGTTAAACTCTTGTGTTTCCACATAATCTAGAATATTTAAATTTGCATTTTGAAATACAGGTACAGCTCTGCCACATTTTTGCTATTATTGAGCTACTCAGCCATCAGGTTGAGCATTCCTGTGATGTGCATTACCTGGAATTTTCCAAACCTTATGTAGATCTTTTTCACTCCGTCCTCAAATCCTTGGCTCATGCCCAGAATTCTACATTGGCTAGACATAGATTAGTTCAGTAGAAATTCTTGATGACCATGACAGCTGGAGCATATGTGTTCTCAACTCTTCACATACACATTTTTAAATAATTACTATATTTTATATATGTACAGTTTGTAGAGAACACACAGAGGTAATTTTGGAACAGTGAGTTTAGAAGTGGGAAACTGCAGTGAAATACCTTTACTCCCACTTTTAAAATGCGTTTTGATAGTTGAAATCTGCATGCCTTTTAGTTCTGTATGTGTGCAAGAACCTCCTGTTTCATATTTCTACCTGTTTTTTCTACTTATTATCCATTATTAGGAAGACTGCATCAGCCATGCATGCTTTGTCTTACATTTCCAGTGGTGAGAAGTGTTCTGGGAGGGAGGCTGCAGCAGCCAGCATTAGAAATGTCAGAGGGAGATTGCAGGGCTGAGATGTATGCCACTGCCCACAGGCACACCTGTAAGATCTGGATATGTTGTTGGTCCACCCCTATGTACAATCTGTTTGTCAGGTTTGCTGTATCCCTTGGAACTGGGAGTGTGATCCCATCAGCATGTTGTTGGAGCTTGCTCAACTTCCACATGAGCTATCAGCCTTGACAAAAGGCTTGGAGGCACAAGTAATCTGCCATTTCTCTGAAGCAATTTTTGTGCACAAATCACCCTTCAAAACCATTTCACAGAATCATAGAATGGCTTAGGGCTCTGGGGACATCAAAGATCCTCCAGTTCCAACCCCCCTGCCATGTTCAGGGTTGCCAACCACCTGCTCAGGCTGCCCAGGGCCACATCCAACCTGTCCATAATGCCTCCATGGATGGGCCACAGTTTTTCTGGGCAGCCTGTGCCAGTGCCTCACGGCCCTCTGAGTGAAGAATTTCCTCCTAATATATGATTTAAATCTCCCCTTTTAAAGTTTAAAACTGTTCCCCCTTGTTCTATCACTATCAGGCTGTATAAAAAGTCAGTTTCCCTCTTGCTTGTAAAATCCTTCAGGTACTGGAAGGCCAAACTGAGGACTCTCCTCCCCTCTCCACTGCTCCCCCTCCCCTCCTTTCACCACAGTGTACCACGTCTTTGGATGGCAAGCTATTGTAAATCCTACAGAGATGAAGGTCCTTCACTGAAATACTCTTCCAATCCTGCTATAATTTTTATCTGTATTTTCATCAACTGCTTTCATCAAAGAGGCACAGTGGGAGTAAAACACTGAACTGAAATTTTATGGCTTTAATTTTCTGCACATAAGTAACCAGTTTTAAACTTTTACCTTTTGTGTGACATAGTTACAGCAGATGATTAATAAAGCTTTTTTATTATTATTTAAATTTAATGTATTATTTTTTGCTTTTGAACTTACAAGAGGTAATGCTTATTTTTTTTTTTTGTTTGTTTTAATGATCTGTTTTGCCCTGGCTTAGTGAAGAGGTTGTCACGCTTTCAAAGCCTCAGAACAGGTATTTGACATAAGTTGCTGTAATTTGCTCTTCTAGTTTGTCCTTGTCTGCAGAATTAATTGATATTACATAGTCAGCTTTTGGTCCTCACAAGACACTTTATTAATAATGTAATGTTGCATTTCATTCATGCCTGTGAGGCTTTTCGAGAACAATACTGGTGCAGATGTGGTATGCTAGCACAGCACACAGTGCTACTACCAGCTAATTAGAAAGATGGGGGTGTGGGGAAACTCAGGTCCTGAACACTAAACAGTAGAAAACCAGCAGCCCTAATGAGCTGATAATTTAATGGGTCAAGCAGGGGATGCAGAATGGTTTCCACAGGGCTGTGGGGAGGGATGGTGGGCAGGCTGGGGGCTGTGCTCCCTGCAGCCAGCCTCCTGCCCAGAGCAGGGCAGGAAGCCATGAGCACAGCTCCTGGAACCCACATCTGGAAACAACATGTTTCAAAGGGTTTCTAAATCTTGAGCTCAGAAAGGAATAGGCTGGGGGTGGGGTAGGCAGGAGGAGGAGGGAGAAACCGCAGAGGGCTGTGGTAGGGAAGGGCAGCACAAGGAAAGACAAGAGGTATTTTGCCTGTGGGATGCCCTTCTTGGTGCTGAAGAAGAAACATGCGATTTTGGGGCACCCAACCAATAGTGATAAGCAAGAGTGTTTGTTCAGGCCAATGTTGTGAAGTCAGGATCTGCAGGCTCCTAGTCCAGCTTTCCCTACTCCCTCCTGTTGAGGCTGGCTTCTCCTTCCTCTCACTCATCAGCCTGAAGATGAGACCTGATGCACTGTGTAAGCAGAACTGGCTGCTTGCTCTAGGGCTTTGCCCAAGACACGCTGATTTGTTCCATGCCAAGGAGGATGCACATTTTTTGCCAAGTCTCTAATGAGGAACATTTTCAGTAGGGTTGCACTATAGGAAATCATTGTTGTGCTTCCAATCCCCTTCATGGAGTTGATTTTGTAACTCATGTGGAGCTGTACTGCCAGCAAGGTTGCTCCACTCAGTAGGTACAGCTCCCACAGCTGTCAGCCACGTACACTCCCTTCTGCTGCTAGATTTGTTCATCCATTTGAAGCTCTCAGTGTAGACACTTCTGCAAGAAATGTCATGTGCATACTTAGTGCATTGTCCATCATCAGAACTGTAACACAAGTGGAGAGATGACAGCATCGCATCAGATATTTTTCTGCCCTGCAGAACTTAGTGAAGTTACCCAGCACTCTGAACTGTTGAATTTGTATATCCAAATGGAAAATCATGATTAAACTTAAATTGTTAATGAGAAGCATTTTGTGTCCTGATTAGCACAGACATTTTATGAAAGTGATACTTGATAATCATTTCCCGATATTTTTTGTTTAATTACAGGGTTTTTTTTTATTATTTTTTATTTTATTTTATTTTTTGCCTTTTGTTTCCTATTTATTACCATGTTTTCAGACTGGATAAAAGAAAAATGACAACGAGAATTCCTATACTTGCCATACTTACTAGCTGTACTGAATATCCTCTGCTGTGCGAATGCAGGAGATTCTCAATGTCTCAAACAGCCATCATAGCTATACACTAAGAGTAGAAACTGGTGACCAGTTGTGTGTTCCAGTTTTGTCTTACAGAAAAGCATCATGGATGATCTTAGAGGTCTTTTCCAACCTTGGTGATTCTGTGATTCTCATATCGTGAAGTGAGTGAAAATGGATTAACAATAGTTTCTGATTATTGTTACTAGTGACTGTAAATGAAAAGTATACATACACTTACAAATAAAAACAACAAAAAACAGCTTCCCTTTTTTCTGTCTAAAGGAGCAGATTCTTATTTACACTGTGGTTATCTTAAGCTGGTAGGTGAATATGTCAGTTGTTTCTTTTACCAGTCTGCTTACCTGTTTGATTGTTACCAGCTAATGGATTGAGACGTTCTCTTGGTCTAAAAGACTTTCTTATAAGAAAGATTCCTTTGTTCTAACATTTAAATTTTCTTTTATGCATTTCCATTCCATTTTCTCCTTTTCTAGTCACTACTGGATACCACATTTGGCATTTCCTAACAGCTGTAAAGAAAAATGACAAGGTATTGTGTAAGGTAGAACTTAAATCACAGTGAACTTCACAAGATTTCTTCATTCCCTACAATTTGATTTAAGGCTTAATCATGTATCTCATTCATATTAATAACATGTTACATTAATAAAAACATTTCTAATTGTTGTGCCGTTTGTCCATTAATCTTCGCAAATTTTAGGACATTTTCTTGCAGTAAAAATTGTACATTGCACAGATCACAATAAGCTGAAATGAAATATCAAATAATGGAGACTTAGCATTGGAAAATTGTGGCTGAAATATATAACAATTTCTAAAGACTGCATGTTGTTTAAAAGCTCTTCAGTTAGTTATGAAGCAGAGTGCTTCTGGAAAGTTTCCTGGCTCCAGCTCCAAAACATCATGGCTTACAACTGAAAACATTAACATTCACTTCTCATTTTCATCGCCTTTTGTCACTTACCACTTCATTAGAGCCAGTCTCATGAACTTCCAGAACTATCAGCTGTAAAAATGAAAACCAAATGAAACCAAAAATTTCCCTGAACGTGTTTTTTTTTTTTTTTTCCCAGGTATGCAATCCTCCTTCCATCAGAGGTAACACTCACAGTGTTCACATCTCTGTTTGCTTTTTTAGCAGTGCCAAATTCTGGCACTCATGGACTGTCAGCAATGAGTTTTCCTTCTCAGGTTTCATTGCACTGGTATTTTGTGACTTCTGATGGTTTCTCCACAAGTCTTTCCTACCACTTTCAAAATAGGCCTTAGCACCTTACCTCCAGTAGCTGTGAACCAGTGGACGACATACCATTCATCCCATTGCTGATGTCTGGCTGTCTGAAGGTAGGCACAAACTCACCAATTGAGAAATATGTTCTAAAAAAAGTCCTGCACGTACCTCATGCTCCTGCAAGTTCCAGCAGTCTCTCTTCCTTGACTGACATACTTGAGTTCCTACATTGTGGCCATTAAACATCTTACAGGACACCTAACAGTACCAACACCAGTCCTTGTTGCCTTCACCTACTGTGTTGTGTTGATCATAGATTCTTCTCTGCCTCTTTCTGTGTAGTCCAATCAGCCCGTAGGGCTTGGGAATGAATTCTCTTCGATGCTTGTTTGTCTTAGTTTCATCTGAGACAGAATTGAACTCTTCTGAAACACGGAGCTCCTGAGAGAGAGGTGACTCAAGCCTCAGGTGCCTCAAGTGCTGGGCTGTCTGTGTTCTCTGGAGATTCATGGTTCACAATACTGGCCATGGTAGGAACACGATGCTCACTTACATAGCTTACTTACATAACTATTTCTAGCTGACCCATTTTTCACCCCAGGCTCTGCCTGCCCTTTTGGAGGATCATATATCATACTGGCCAGAGAGACACCAGTGCTAACTGTGCTGAGTACTTCTATTATAATGCAAAGAAACAAGTACAACTCAGAATGTCTTGTCTAAGCAGTGCACAGGATTCTTCTGTGTGTCTTATTTACCTCATTTGAAAACACAGTGTTGTGGTAGTACGGTATGCTACCAGATGCACAGTTTGCTGAACACAGATAATGTCAGAGACCCTTCTACAAAAACACAAAAATCTTAATTCAGCACTGGTGTCCCACCAAGGGCATGGTCAGTATTTACAGTCCGATTTAGAAAGTGCATAATATAACAGTTAACACCTCCATGAAATGGAGGTCTGTACTTCAAGAAAATGTTTATTGGATGGCCTTTCACAAGAACATTCCACCCATGATTTTTCAAAACTAAACTCATCTCAAAAGTAGATTTTCCTTACCTATCATCTAATTAAAACTCAACCTGGATTCAGTAGCTAAGATGAGAGCATGAATGAAGACAACAGACCAAACTTCAGCTCTCCAGATCCCTTTTTGCTACACGTGTGCCAGACCATTTTATTGGAACTGATGAGTAGGAGATAGGCAAGAAAGTGGTACAATTGCCCGGGGACAGCAGTGAGTTTGGCCTGCTTGCCTGAAACCACTGAGCTTCCTGACAAACATGGTTCTGATGACTGACACAAGGTCAGGCATTGTAACAGGCTGCCCAGGGAAGGAGTGGAATCAGCATCCCTGGAGGTGTTCAGGACACATGTGGATGGGGTACTGAGAGACAAGGTTTAATGGGCACGGCAGGGATGGGTTGATGATGGAACTTGATGGACTTTCAACCCTGATGACTCTGTGATTCTGTGATTCTACAGTGTGTGAGAGTCTATCCCAAGCAAATTTCTGAGCTATTATTTGGAAGGTGTCTGACAAGAAGTTAGATTCTGAAAACTGTAATGGTTATAGGAGGATGTTAGAGAACTTGGGAATGTATCTGTAGAGAAATCATAGTGTAAAGATGTTAGAAACTTCTAGATGTCATTTTAGAGGAAGACTTTTTTGACATTTCGATTGAAGGAAAGGAGAAAAAGATGTGATTAACCATTTCATATGTTCTAGGTATTAATAATCTTTTTGAAAAACCAAATGTATTGTGTTTCTCTGATTCTATATTCAGCCTGCATCATTTCTTGCTGAAAATCACTTCCATTCTAAATTCAAATCTTCTAACATTATTCTTTGCACAGACTTACCCTTATTCTTTTACTTCTGTTGATCACATGATTGCAGAGTGCAAAGAATTGTCTTTGATCTGTTGTGTCCTTCCTGAAGACTATGATTCAAAAAAAGGGTGGAAATATGAATTGAGAAAGAGACTTAAAGAAAAACAATGTGGTAGAAGATAAGCTAAAGAAAGATGGAACACACAGGGGTTTTTATTTGGATTAGGGATTTGGTGGGGTCAGTTGTGTTTGATTTTTTGTTTGCTTGTATCACATGGAGTTAAAATAGAGGGGGAGAAAGGTAAAACTGCAAGTGTAGAAAGCTTGTTGCAGCTGGAAAAAGCACTGCATTGTAAAAGAGAAGGTGGAGCAAGTTGGAGCTGTGAAAAGAGAATAAGAAGATAAAGAAGAGAGAACTCATCCTCTTTGACACTTTCTGACTGGCCAGAGAACTGAGGCAGGTCATTATGGTAAAGCCTTTGTCCATCATCACCAGCTGGTGCATCCTGCTGTGACTGTTTATTTTTCTTTTGTTGGTGATACCTATGGCCTTGCACATCGAAATGCTTGTGGCGTGCTGAAAACTGACTAACAGTTGGGAGTCTGTCTCAGGCATTTGAGGCAGTTAAGCTGATATATTATATGAAAGGTTAGAAGTTCTTAAATTCTGTTGAAGGCACAAATGTCCTTTTTTGGTATGAGACCTTACTTTCTATAATAATATGTATGGTTATTACTTCTTGTCAAGACTTTGCTAATTAGTGTTGCTTCTCTCTTCTAGATCAGAATCACAGAACTGTAGGGGTTGGAAGGGACCTCTAGATGTCATCAGGGTTTCTCTAGGCATGGACTCTGTTGACCTTCAATGAAAGCTGACATTGGTGTTTTGCACCATGTTTTGTTGATTATATTCATCGTCAATTCATCTTCAGGTCTCAAATGCTCTCTCTGCTCAGCAGCACCAAGAAGTAATTATTTGCTTAAATCCTTTCTTATATCAAAACACAGGTCAGAATGCTGTCTACAGGCAGCACTTTCAGACTGCATTTTGCAAAGTGATGAATTCCAGGGAAAATATACCATCAAGGACACTTCATTTTTGTTTTTCTCCTGAAACTTCATACAGGAATAATACTGTATTCACACTGGCAAGGAGGACAGCTAGCAAAGGAGACCATTTTTTGTCAAGATTCATTATTTTGGAGGAACTCAGTGCCAACTCAGGCAAAACCTGCTTTTTTTGTACTAACTCAGGAAGCTCAAGAAGTGTTTAAGAGACCTGCAGAGTGGAGGGAGACGTGTCTAGAGCAAGCCAGGTGATGGAAGAGCTGCAGTTTACTCCAGGACACGCTCCCGAGTCTTGCTGAGGACAGTTATTGCCTATAGGAGTTCTTGGCCTATTCTCAAATGTCAGTCCAAAGATGATGGAGGTGACTGTTTTTACCTGGCATGTGTTCACTTGTGTGCATACATCCTGACTTACAAGTAATCTTGTCATGTAAACAAAAACCTGTTCAGATCTATTCTTTGAAAGCAATCTGGGAAAGGGAAATTCCAGTTGACAAAACAAAACAACAGAAAATTTGTTCGGAACTCATCAATCTGAACTCTTCAGTCTGTTAAGGATTTTAAACTTGATGGAGACTTGCAAGACAAAGCAATGTCATTCTTTCAGCCATAAACCCATCACACTTTCTTCAAAAATAAAATTACTTTTTCTTATCTGAGGACAAAAGGACCAAAGATTTAAAGCAAAGCCATTGCCCAGCACTAGCATGAATGATTATACACTTCCTACTGGAAGATTTTTGAGACATGTATCTCCACAGAATGTTTTGACCAGTGCATTTTTCACTGGAGTAGCTGTGATTTTTTGTTCATTTTGAGGGGTTGGACTCGATGACCTCTTGAGGTCCCTTCCAACCCCTATGATTCTACGACTCTATGATTTTCACAACAAATTGACAAATGGGACCAAGAAAGAGTGTAGCTGTTGCCTGATATTAAGTCTGCTTCCACCTTGGATGAAAGCTGAAACATAGTCTTTAAAAGTTCACAGCTAAGCAGAAATATGACACTTTAGGAAAAAAAAAAAAATTGTGTTTTCTTTTAATACAAAAAGAAAAAAAGTTGGATTTTTTTTTCTCTGAGTGCCTGAAGCCTTTACTCTATAAACAGCACTGACTTTCACTGAGATGGCTGCAGCAGTTCTGCCTCAGCTGTCCATCCACATACCCAGCACACTGCTGAGGCAGCTCAGCTGCCTCTTCAAGCAGCTGCACCACCCATGGCAGCACAGAGATTTAAGGCAAGCAGAAACCTGTGCTGATTTTCCTCTTGGTCTGCACGCTGTGGTGGGGCAGCAACTGCTTCACAAACAGCTGTGTTTTCTCTGGGGTGGTTTGATGGCCTTGGGAGAGTGATGGGAGCTCTCCTAGCCATCCTCACACATAGGTCAGGACATGGAGCTAAAATCATTAAAGGGCTTTGGGCCACCTTACCTTTTAAGGTCTTAGTTCTTCAGAAATTCAAAACTCCCAACACTCTAAACAGTGAAATTTAAGCCTGTGTGGCTCCATCTTTACAAGTACTTAAGTGAGATTGACAACAAATGGAGTGGAAGCACACAGATGTTGTTTCTGACAGTGGAGCCTAGAATCCTATGAGCTGTACCTTCATAGATCAGGGATTCATTTGTAATATGTTAAATTAAATTGACCCACAATTGGCATCAAAGTGTACTACTGGATTTAAAATAAAAATGAAGATTCAGATTAAGTGATTTCTTTCAACCATTCGTCCTCTCATAAAATGAAGAGTCATAGGATCACCGAATCATTAAGACTGGAAAAGACAATAAAGATGCATCCATCTGTCCAACAATCAACCCATGCTCTTAACACTTGATCCTTTTCATTTTGGGAAAATATACATTTGAGAATATTTGTAAAGAGTATCTGAAGCAGGAGAGACTAATTTGTTGTGTCTTGTGTTTGCTTTTTTTTTTCTTTTTATGTAATTATCAAGTAGAATTCAGCTTAATGTTGACCAGCAAGAAAGTTCTGCTCCCAGAAACTTTAGAGAGTAAAGCTTGAGTAAGAGAAACAATAACAAAACAAACAAACAAAATGCTTAGAACTTCAGGATAGCACGTGAACATTTTTCTCTCAGATTGGTTAGTGTTAATTTTTGTGACTGATCCACATTTAGCTGTACCATACAGAAAAAAAAAAAATCAAAATGTCAGACTTCTAAGAACAACTCATGTCAAGATTCCCTGCTCAATTTCAACCTCCAAAAAAAAAAAAAAAAAAAACTGAGATGAGATTTAAAAATCATGTCCTAAAGTGTAAGGTGGAATTGTACCAAATATTCTTTTCCTTCTGCAGATTTCAACATTAGTATCTACATTATTATTACATACACTGCTTGTTATTTCTTTCTGCATTAATCCTGTCAGAAGCTTTGGATAATTTTACTTGCATATATGATTCCAGAGGATCCTCTCCAAGTGGTTGCTAGTGGCTTTACACACCGATTTTAGAACTGATCATAGCTATTTAGCTGCTAATTTTGCACACAATCTCAGAGCAACATTTCCATGGGCTTCCAAATCCTGCTGGCATTTTTAAATACTCGAACATAGAAGAAGAAAGGAATATCTCACCCACCTTAGGAAAAAAAAAATTAAGCAGCAACAAAAACAGAGAGATTTGGCCAGTGAGAGAAAAATAAGACCAGAGGAACACTGGGGCAGAAGTTTGAAAAGATACTAGCCTCAACTGTGGTCTTCCTTCCTGTGCTGGGAGTGACTGCATTTAGCATAGAGTCAGCAAAAAAGAATGCATATTTCAGCCAATTCAATAGGAAATCCAGTGTCTTATTTTGAAGAGCACAAAAATGATTTTTCACTACTATGCCAGATTTTGTTCTCAAGAGGGTCAGGATGTGACTTGGGTTTCCTTCTACTGGCATAGTAGGGTGGAGGAGAAAAGATGCAAGGTCTGCTGAACAGGCAAAGGGCATTGTTTGGGGTGGTCACCTCTTTAGCACACAGTGATGCTTTGCCAGGATTCATCTCCAGGATTGGTGTGAGGTTCATGGAGGTGCACTGACAAGTGCTGGTGCATGTCTGCTGGCATTATCCACTTGTAGTGAACTCATAACAGAAGAAGCATGGAGGAGTCACAATTATGTTGATTTTGCCTCCAGGCCTCCTCCTCTCTGAGCAACAGCTCAGCCACCTGGGGCAAATAAGGCAAGGAAGCTGGGGAGGGCTGATGGCCATTCATTTCAGCCATCTGAACAGCCTCCAGATTTTGCTGTTGATGTCTGGCGAGGGGATTTTCACCGTCATTTGTTAGCGGGAAGTGGAAAACGCCGTCCCCACCCCTCAACAGTCCCTTTGATCTTAAAAAGGCAACACATCTGGTGTAGGCACAAGTGACTTCTCATCTGTGTAGACCAGCAGCTAGCGCTCTGCCACCAGCCATCCCCATTTCCCTTGGGCAGGGTTTTTTGGCCAACAGCTGGGATTATTAGTGCATATGAGGTGGCAAAACCTACACCGACAGTGTTCCTTTCCTTCTGTGGCATGGGAAGTTGCCCGACAGTGCCCCACACTCTGAGTCTCTTGTTGCCTGAGTGATTCTTGTCTGGAACTGAAGTAATGTTCTGGTACCCCCATGCAGATGCAGGTGAGGATGAGGCACTGGCCAGCCATCAATTGGTCTTTTTCAGTCATCACTATGCTATGCAGTTCTGCCAAGGTTTATGGTAGCTTTGAAGAAAAAGAGTATGAACAACACAAATCAGAAATCCCATTTAAAGAAGACAACTGGGCTATAACTTCTTCCTCCAAATTGAAGTGAAAGCCATAACCTTCAGCTCAGTTGGAATCTACTCAGTAAAATAAATACATATGAATTCTATTTCTTCCCTTCTTAATTCCCTTGTCTAGATTTGCTGAACAACAGTCTAATAATTTACTGCCTTCCCACTGATTATTTCTTTTTCCTATCACTCAGAAGTGCAGTATTTATGATCTCCAGACTATCCTATACATTCTTATTAATTTGTACATAAATCCAAGTTACTAAATTTTTTAATCATTAATTCCAGTTGGAAAGAACAGTCAAGACTGTAGGGCTGGTTTCTCTGCAAAATTAGCTCTCTTTGAGCTGGTTGTTCCCTTGCATGATCTGCAAGGTTCCATCTTCGGAGAACAGTGTGAATTTATATGGGTCAGTTTTATCATTTATGACCTTGTATTTGGGATATCACAGCAGCGTGAAGATAGTGGGTACAATCCCCTCGGGGGATGATAAATGCTCATTTCAGTTTAATTGAGCCCGGAATATTTTTGCTCCATTGAAGTATTTTTGTTTCAGAAACATGCACTTTGCCAATACTCATACAGAAGATACAAAAAGGAAAATGGTATCAAAATTCTGGTAAAGCCCCATTTAGCTCTGTTCTGTGTAGCTGACATTTAATAACTGTTGAGCAAACTGATTGTGCTTTTTCATAGTAAATGTATAGGGAATTATTTCATATCTGTTCATTCCCAATAGATGCCCTTCATGCAAATTTTTTTTTTCCTGAAAATGTCTCATTTTGCAGATCATTTCAAAAGCATTAGGAGGTACTGTAAAATTTCTTTATGTGTGCCACAGCCTACCCAATGGACAGGAAGCAGAGATGAGTCTGCTTCCTGACTGACTGATGACCTTGTTCACATGGAAATGATCAGTAGCTGACAGTGAGCAACGATACCTTGTTCACAAGTTTCAGTCTTGGACATTCTTGCAAGTGGAAATCAAGCAGTTTTTTTATTTGTACAGAAGAACAAAAAATGGTTGTGCGATGTCATGAGGTGGATTTTACAACATATTTTGAAGTACCATTGCAGAGATGAAGAGATGTCCAGTGAGTAGGGCAATAGCTTGTTGCCCCTCCAGTTTCCTGCCTTGCTTCAGGGAACTGGTAGACTTCTCCTTGAGTTAAAATGTCCTTTAATTTTGATCCAGGATTCTTCCATGCATCCTACATCAGTGTCATCCCTGATTAATAGAAGGTGATAATAGTGTTATCAACTTCACAGGAAGACAAAATACTGCGAAACTTAATGTGTGCTTTTATATGCCATGTAAGTACCTAGCTCAGATTATTCAAAACAAAGAACATCCCTGAAGTGTCTGATTACCTGCAAGTACAAAGAAGCTTAGACTGATGCCCTTGGGCAACTAATTTGATTCTGCAGTATGTGTGAGCTAAGCTTTTCTTCAACCATGAGTCAGATGTTTTTCTTGGGCTTGATGATCCTGATGCATCCCTTCCAACTCTATTCTATAATTCTTTTCATTCTTAATGAAGGATAAAGCATGGTGTATGTTTGCATGCTGTCATATATTGCAACAATAACCTGTAAATCCAGGTTCTGTTCTCTACTCCTAGATGATTAGGGCTCCAGGATTTCACTTTAAATGGTGGAGGAATTCTGAACTTCTGCTCTCTCCACTGTACGTTTCTGCTGTAGGACTTCTGGAGACCTGGGCTGAGATGAATGTCACTGGTAAAGGATTACCTGCAGGTCTTCGTGGGACACATCCCTGTGTAGCATAAAAAACAAAGCCATATGCAGGGTCATTTATTTTGGGAAGGAAAAGATTAACAGCAAGGAATTAGACTGGGAAGCATGAGGAAGTTTACACAGTGTGGCTCACATAATTCCTCAGCTCCACGAGTTTACCTGTGTGTGAGGATGTGAAGGCTTCTTTGGATGATGAAAGCAAGCACTGTCCAAGTCAGCAGCTACAATTTCACGTTTGTTGACCTGCTGCAGGACAGCTTTGTCTCCTGGATGTTTCACTGTCACAGCATTTTCTTTCTCTCCACCTCTTTCACTTGCCAGCCCTGCCTCCTATGCTCCCTTAGCCTGGTTTATTTGATTTATTGTAGAGTCACTGGGGAGGCTCAAGTTACAGCTTTGAAGTGAGCAGTGACTTCGGGGTCCTTGGCATGCACACACTTCCCTTGTCTAAGCCACATCAGGCATTGCCCACTCTCAGAGAGGCCCTTCTTCTGAGCAAGGGAGCAGACCTCTGCAGCTTGCAAATGAGCTCTGGACAAGTGCAGCAGGATTTGGGGCTTATTTGTTCTTTGTAATCGTGTGTGTGTGTGTGTGTGCGTGCAAGGCATGCATGGCAGTGGACCCTGACATGTGCAAATTATTAGCTAGAAAAGTAAGCCATCATTAAAAAAGCCCACAGAGCACTGTGGTTGGATAATGGACAGTTACACGCAGTTATCTAATAAACATCCCAATCAGCATTAAGAAAATTTTTCCTATGCAAAGCAGCAAGTAGAACCCTGCTTTGGAAATTTAACATCCATACTCATGGCAGCATTTATTACCAAATTATTCAGGTGTCAGTGTTAGCATCTTAACACATTTTCCCTGTTGTGAATTGTTATTACTTTATTTTACTTTTTTCATTATTCACATGCACGGGCAAAGCTCTCACCACCTGTGGTGGAGCCCTGATAAGTTAATTCTCAATAAGCAGTATACAGAGCTGTTGCATTGTGTCTTCAGCTCCTGTGTGGGAATGTTTTCTTGACACAGAAAAATACACACAAGTGGTGTTTACCCAGGACCACTGCAAGACTGAGCCACAGCAAAGCTGAGGCAAGGTGTGTCTATACTGGGGTGAGACGGAAGGTGTGGAAGTGCTTCAGGATGCAAGAAACCTATCTTGCCATAGTGAAATCCCTGACTTCAGTGTAATAAGGTTTGGATAAGTAATTTTTAAGACTTCTTTCCTACTGAAACACTTAAAAAAAAAAAAAGCCAGGAAAATGTGTTCAAATGCAGACTAAACTTTGTCACTTCTATCTGGATGACCAACGCCTTCTTGACTATTTTTTTCTTGTGCGTATGAACGGCTTAAGGAGCGCCAGAAACAGCAACATCTGACATAAAAACTTGAAAGTCCGAAGTCTGCGGGATGCCTTCACACCGGGTCAGAGTGCTTGAACACGTTGCCAGACCTTAGAGAACGCTGCTGAAGTCAGCAAGCGTGTTGTTGAGTCTCAGCAACCACATCCAGCAGGAGCCAGCCCCCTGCGCAGCCTGCGAGTTGTAAATGGCTCTGTCTGTGGGAGACCTCGCCTGAGTTGGGATTTACAGATGCCCAGCTTTCTGGTGGTTTGATTTTGACAGGAAATGCTTTGCAATTAGGAAGTTTGTTGCTGGAAAAAGAAACGAGTTTTTAAAGGCAACTTGATGTGATGCTGGAACACGCTCGCTTTAGGTAAACATTATCCAAACAGCGATAAGCATTTGTGAAAAAACTCTGGACAGGTTGGTTTTAGAGGAAAAAAAAAAAAAAAAAGAAAGTGTATTTGTTGATTCATGGTTTGTCTTTTTGTTTAGAAAAAGACGTGATGGCACGTTCACAATTTTAGCACCAATATTTCTAATGGAAGCCTTCTGAGCTTCTGACCTCTGAGATGACCAGCAGGAGAAAAATGAGTGGGCACACACATCCCCTCATACCCACTGCACTCTGAAGTGCAAAGCTATTGCTTCCAGAGACAGGCAGCTGATGCCTCTGGGAGTCGGCTTCTGAGTCAGTGAACATTAATCAAGCCCTGTGCCTTTAATTACTGAAATACGGCCCAGCTGTGTGTCTGTAGGACCCATTCCAAATGAGCACAGGAAATTATGAAATGGGCCATATAACTCCTCTGCACAGCAGTCTGAGTGCCCGGCTGCTTTTGGTGCCTGTGTTACTTCGTGCATTTCCTCTGATTTTATCAGGCACGTTAAAAGTAGAGGTATGGCAAGCTAAAGCATAACAAGCCCAGAGATACAGCACTCAGTTACCAGGGTGGAAGGAAGGGGTGGAAGACTGGTGGGATATCAGCTGTCTGTCTGAAAGACAGGTTTATTCCTGGAAAATGTTGTTTCTTTCCAAAAGCAAGTTGTTGGTTATTACTGCTAGTGTTACTTCATGAAACTCAGACTGTCTTAATGTTGAAAATCAGTAAAGATGGTCCCACAGTCCTGTCTGACCTTCTACACCTTCAGAATCCATGGATTTTCCAGCCTGCCTTCTGCAGCAAGTGGTTCCACAGCTAGGCCAGTTCTGATTATTTGTAAATATCTTCTGGAGCACACAATGGTTCATTATGTGTGAGCCCACGTCACAAAGCTCCTTTGGTGCATCCTCACACCCTGGTGCTGCAATGTCCCTCTCTGTGCCTTCCACTGAGGGCAGACAGAATGAAACCCGTGGGCTGCTCCGACTCCTGCTGCCCAGATGGGAGCCCTGTGCCAAAAGGCTGCAGGACAGAAGCTCTTTTTACTGAGGGGAAGCACGTGGTATTAATGAGATGTGCAGTAATGCGTTTTCAGTTCCAAAGCTATTCCAGAGGGAGGTGCTTCAGGGATTAATGGAAACCAAAACACTGGTTATCTTGTTAAAATTGCATTTATGGTACTCCTTATCAGGACTTAGAAATATGAACGGTACTGATGTTTCTAGGGTGAACAACATTTCTTTCTGTGCAGTGCTCATGCTTGTAAAATCTGCTTGATAAAGTGAAAGGCGAAAGATAACAAAGAGGAGAAAACCTTTTGACTTAACCTTCAGGACCTCATCCTCATGTATTGGGGAGGGCTGAGAAGAGGCAAGAACCACTGATTTCTCCTTCAGCAGAAGGGAGGGCACTGGATAGTTCACTTGGAGAGCGCAGGAGATTTAGCCCCGCATTTCTGGAGTACTCTGGAATTGTTCCTCAATTCTGGGTCAGCCAAACAGAGAATGAAAGAGATGCACGTCTCAGCTGCCTGCAGTTTTCTGTCTGTTCCATGGGCAGTTTCATATCCTCTGTAATACCTGTTAAGATAACATCTAAAAGCATGCCCCAAAGCCCTAACAAATTTTAGAGGACATTTTATTTCTTTTTTTCCCCCATTCCTTGCTACTGGCCTCAGGCTTCAGGTTAGGGGAAGAAGATATAAAAGATTTACTATTATTATTCTTGTTATTACTTTTGTAATTAAATGTTTTTCCAGTTTTCAGCTTGACTCTTTTGGAAGCATACAACTCGCAAACGTAGTATGCAGGAACGCAAGGAGCATCCACTGCTCTTTAAATAATGTCCAATGGAGAAATCTGTCAAAAATCAACCTTTTCCATGCAGATGGAAACAGTTTCATCCTGTGAGAAGACACAGAGGCCCAAGGGCATTCTCAGTAACAGGAAAATTACTTGCAGTCAGTCAGACAAGCTGTCTGACTCAGGTAATCTACAGTTCATCAGGTCAGCTGGTTGAAACTGAAGTCCAAGATGAGACGCTGTGTTCAGATGAAGGGGATTGTAGTGGTTTTGTGTGCGTGCACGCGCCTGCTTTTGTGCGTCTGTGAGAACCTGGGGTTATTTGCTTTACGTGTGCTAAGGTGTCTGCAAAGCTTTTGGACAGCAGCAGGGAAAAGTCAGGAACAAAGCAGACGTTTCATTCATCAATTTATTTTATAGGGCGAAAAGAAAGAAAGGAGAAACTGCATCAGGAAAGAAGACACAGATGTTCCATATTAAAAACCAAGGGAATTGGGAGAAATATCCCTTCAGCAGATGGACCAGTGTCAAAGTGCCCAGCAGAGTGAAATTCAAATTCCTACTGGTGATCAAAGTCACCAAATGCCTCTCCTGACAGAGGATGAGGTGTGTTCAGCATTCTTCTTGCTGGTCACCAGAGGATATCCCAGTGTGTCCTTGTTAGCAGGAAGGAGACGCTTTGTCTTTGCTTGACTCTGTCAGCGAGAGGAGAAGAAATTAAAATTGGTTAACACCATAAGCATAATCCGCAGTTCCCTGGTGCAAACCCAAACTGTGCTAATCTCTACCAGTTTACAATGGTAGATAATCCCTGCCTAGAGACAGTGAGAATCAGAAGCAAAGGAAAGGAAAGAGCCTTGTCCCTGTTGCTGTCCTAGGCTGAGGTCTCTCAGTGACATCTTGTCTAGTTGCACAGATGTTGAGACAAAGAAAACTGCATACATCCACTTCTAACATCCTATTAATTTCGGTTGGAAAATACTGTCTTGTAACACAACCAGTAAAACCATCCTTTTCACCAAAAGCAAATGATGCGTCATGCCCTCAGAAGTGCAAAGTGCCAAGGCACCCATCTAGGCTGGTGCTAGCTTGTTCTGCTCCCTGGTAGCAGATCACAGCACAGCACTGTGAGTACACAAAGGGCAGGTCCTTGGTCTGAGAGAATTTTTCTCACCTCTCTCCTCCAGTCTGTCAGACTCCCCATGCTGTGGATTACAGGAAGGTTTGCCCATCTGCCTACATATGCTTCTGGTTATCTTTTCCTTCTCCTCCCCCATCTGCTATAAGCTGTGAGTTGTGCGCAGCTCAAGGGGCAGTGAGAGGAAGCAAAGGGCTGCCTCGGGGACTGCTGAGTGTCTCCAGTTGACCCTGGCCATGGCCTGAGTTCTTCAAACTTGGTAACTTGCAGGCAAAATTTGCTGAGCACTTCTTCCTGGGCAGGAGAGCATCCACATCAGGAGAAAGAAATACGGTTATAGTAACATTATTATCTCTTCAAGCATCTCCTTCCATCCCAGAGTTAGAGAACAACAGGCGTTTAAGCCCTAGCTTGCAGACCACAGGTGTGGGCATCGTTGGGTTCTCAGCACTGTGCCTGAGTATGAGGCCTCTTCCCACTCCAAGAGCTGGGATTTTGCTTCACCATGGCACTGGCATTATGCAAAAACTTTCAGGACAGAAGAGACTTTGAAGTCAACCATAATGTTTTACACTGGCCATTTGTGTAGGGGTTCTTCTCTCCAGAAAGCAGAAAACAAACTTCAAGAGTGAAGCAAGATTTGCCCGGAAACCAAATCCAATGTGAAATTATTCTGTGCTTAGAACAAGAGCTAGAACAACAGTCACAGGAGCTGTGGTGGTGTGTTTGTGTGGCCTGTACTCTGAATTGTGAAAGCTGAAGAGTGATGGGCACCAAAATGCCATTCCCAGTCCTCATTTTCTGCCCAACCGAGACCATTGGGTTGTGATCAGGGCCATTAGTAGATGTCCTCATGTTGCATGACCAGGATCTTGCAGATGTCCTTCCTGTCCAGTCCCACCTCACCAGATGGGTTTGTTTGGATGTAGCCTCCAACTTAGAGCAGCACATCTCTGTGCAGCTGGACGGGACCTTTCCCATTGCTGAAAAGCACTTACTTGTATTGTAACAGAATTTTATAATATATTACAGAAACACTTGGGGTCCCTGCCAACATGTGTCCCTCACTAAATTGGTTGCATGGGTTGGAAGAAACTACCCTCTGGATTTTAAAGCCTTCTTACAAACAAGACAAAATGCACTGGTCAGAGATCAGAAAACACTTCCCGTAGTATCCTGATAGGAAAAAGTTTTCTTGATACTTTAACTTCATTAGAAGCAAGGATATCAGTAAGAGTACCTAATCCACATTACTAATTTTCTGAATAGTATCATCCACAAGCAGAAGCTGACTGGAAACTTCTGATAATTTTCCTTGAGAGAAAACAGCTGTTGAACTATATGAACTTTTTTTTCCTTTCCTTCATTTCTAATTGTGTGTATATATATATACCGATATTTTGCCATAAGACTGAAGTACCCAAATCAGAAAATTTACTCATTTACACTGAAATTTAAGTCTCCCCAAGTGTTTCATTTTTCTTCTGAAATGAGGGGGAAAGTCACTGTATATAATTTTTGCAAGAAGTAAGAACTACTAAAGCCTGCCCATAGGGACAAGGTAGTGCGAACAGGAGTGGTACAGAGCCCACAGAGCCTCCTGTGCCACTCACTCCTGTGCTGGCACTGCATTACCAAGCACTGCCTTCCTCATCCAGTGAAGCAGAGCTTCCAGACAGAGCCATAAAGGGCCCATCATGACATGTTGGCATCTGCTGGCAATGACAGTGCAGGACATGCCAGCCTTCTGTGGTCAGGGACCAGCACTCCTGAGCTGCTTCTGCTCTGCAATAATACCAACTGGTCCCAAAAGTTGGAATCTCTGAAGACGCTGTTGATCCTTGATCTGATGATGGATCCTCAAGAATGGCCCTGAAAAACTTTCTGTCGTCTGAGGTGGAGCCGTTTCAGAGTGGAGAATGCCAGAATTCACAGTGTTGCCGAACTGTGTTACAGCGTTAGAAGAGTGAAGTAAGAAGGTGGGCTGGTCTACGCACCTGAAGTCTACCTGCAGCTTGGCAATGTGTTTCAAGAGCTCATATACACCATGTGCAACTCATTTAGCATTGACTGGAGTTACTTGGCCGCAAGTAATGGAAGGAAGGGGAGAGGGAATAATATTTCCAGCTTTGGAAAAATTATCTCTGATTACCCATTTTGAGCCAAGTGATCAGGGGTAGGAAACACTCGCATGAAGGAAAATGTGTTAGACATTTGCTTAAACTATTACATTTACTGGCAGCTGTTCAAAATTTGGGAAAATGTATAGCCATGGATGGCTGTTATCGGCTGAGTCAGAACCTGGAGCATGACTGATAATGGATTCAACCTTCTAATTTAAAACACAGCCCGTGTTGTTTGGGATGCTGACCTGCCTGTGCTTCTCCATCCTGATTTTGTAGTTGATGAATTGCAAACAATGACTGGCTTTGCATAAAGCAAGTGGAAATTGTGTTGAGGCAGATACAAGAAGATTACATGGACTTTGCTCCTTGAATTCCTGGCTCCCCGTGGTGACCACAGTAGCTGTTGTCAGCAGCACAACTTCGAGGTTCTCTATAGCTCCACAGTGCTGAGAGAAAATTAATACTGGTGAGGTCAGGTTACAACAACAAACGAACATTCAAATTCTGTTAAATAGAAGAGTCTGGGTCATTAAGAAAGACAGGCTGCTGTATTCAGTCTGAGGATTACATATGGACCCAGGCAACATCTCATCTGCTGAATGCTGCCTTCCCTTACACTTCTGCTACTTTTTTTTTCCTGTCAGCAGTAGGTGAGGTGGTTTTGGTAGTGCTACTGTTGGCAGAGACCTGTCAAAGTTAAGTGCAAGTCTCTCATCATCCTAAATATTAAAGCTGATACAATCTATTTGCTTGTATGTCACAAGGCAAGATGAGGAAATCTCAATTGCAAATTTTGGACAGCTTGGAAGAATTTTCCATTTTCTGCTACATCAACAGAAAGCTTTCTAGTAGAAGAGGTTTGAAAACCATGAAAGCCGTGAGAGGAAGCCCAGCTGGAGAAGGAGCAGGACACTTTGTGTGGTGTGATCTCCTGCTACTCACGTTGACCACGGTTCTGTTATTTTTCTTTCCAGCCATCTCAAGTTTAACCTTCTGCTTTGTCAGGTGCAGATTCTGTGTCCTGAGAAAGCCAGAAGCACTGGAGCTAATCTCCAGCAACCTCCCTGTCAGACAATTTCTGCTTTGCAAAGTTTGACTGCTTGCCTGAATTACATCAGAACTGTCGTGTAGCTCCTGCCATGTGGAATTCCAGCATCAGCATGGGATACTGGTGTTTTGCATGACTTGTCTGAAGGAAAGCCTGAATCTAGTCTTAAGACTTACTGAGCACATGAAAATCCAGGACACAAGATAAAATGTGATTTCTGCTTATTTTTTTTTCTGGGCATGAGGGATGTTTGTTGATGACCCCCTCTGTCCAAGAGGGTGGGCAGAATGAGTCACACCTTTTCTCCTATCAAAGGCACTAATAGAACTCTCTCTATTATCAGGAGGCTCTGCTTCTATCTGCTGCCTCTTTTCATGGGCCATACATGAATGCAGACACCCCCATTCAGTCCAGACGAGGAAGGGTGACAAGCTTTAAAGGTGCTGGAGAATAAAAACAGCCATCCCACAATTCCCATCATGCATAGATGGGAAGTGTATGGCTGCATGCACCAAAATAGGTGAGCCAATAAGTAAAACCCTCCCTGCTTGTTGAGAACATCTTTTACTCACGTCAAAATAATTTAGGTTAAAATGTTGGAGGATGGAATTGTAGATCTTCTCACCAGTGAGACCTGTATGCTATAGAAACTGCATTGTTCTTGTCCACCTCTTTAACAGGTATTAAGTCAATTCAGGGAAACTGCTTTTATGATGCATAGTAGTACTACACGTAGTTCTTGGCCTCCATTATCCAGGCCTGACTTTGTGGTTTTAGGAAAAAATAAAAGCTGGGGACACAATATGACAAGGGTTGCTCAAGAATTCAGATTTTAAAACAAATTCACTTTGACTGTCTCCAACTCCTCATTGTATTAGTAAATATTTTAAACCCACATTTGGCAAAGGACTTAAGGACAAGCCTAAAGAGCAGATATGTTTACTTCCCAGTAAAAGCCTCAGTGCTCTTTAGATTTAACTTGTTTACCGTTCAGTGTGGATACGACCCCTGCCATGAGCGAGGGTCCTGGAAGCCCTTCCAAAACCTGATGGAGCTAATAGAAAGGGTAATGAGACATTCCCAGCTTTGAACCAGACCCTGTTCAAGGCAGCCTTGCTACCACCATGTGGAAATTTGCCAGGAGGAGACTTCAAACTCCATAACAAGCAAATTGCAAGCGTCAAACAAATATTTAAGCATGAGTGATTCGCCTGGCTCTAATCAGGGGTATATTTCTATGAAAATGGAGGACCAGATCCTCATGTGTTTTTTATCAGACAGAATCCATGAACTTGAGAGGAGCTATTCATAACTAGAATAGCCAAAGGACCGGTATATTATGTGCAGTATTTCTGCTAGGATGAGGTACACTCCTGAGTCTTCTTAACGGAGTAATCAACGGAAAACTGTCCTTTATGTGCAAAGGTGGACCAATACCTGCCTCTAATCAGCGCCCAGCACACAGCCCAGAACTCCAGAACAGCCAAAACCTCTGAGCTTCCCTGTGGAGCTGGAGGCCAGGGTGGGGATAAGACTTCAGAAAATGCTCTGTGCCTGCTGGGCTTTGTCATCTGAATGGTCCTCAAGAGGTGGAGCTAAACCAGAGTGCAGGATTACTGTTTTGTACCCTGCAAATCAATAAACAGATTACACTTTCTTTACTATAGAGTCAATCCACTAGAGTGCAGGCTTTATCCGCAGCTGTAAGAAAAGAAACAATCAGGATCTGCTCCTGCTCCCCTGTTGCTTGCTGAGCAGCCCAGAATTGCTCAACCACCCTCCCTGCATGCCACAGAGAACTGGAAAACAGCATGTTCCAAGCTCCAGGGTGATGCCGTGGCCATGTGCCAGAGGAGCAGCTTCAGTGTGCAGCCCTAAGAAAGAAATAAAAAGAACTGAAACTTCAATTTCTCTGAAGTTTAAAAAAAAAAAATAAAAAAAAAAAATGTGGCACCAGTTGAAATGGTATAGTGGGCGTGGTGGTGATGGGTTACTGGTTGGATAAGATGATATTAGTGGTCTTTTCCAACTTTCAAGATTCTAAGATTCTATGATTCTTTATTTCCTTTCGCTCCTTTAAGAAAACCCCCTGAGTAAAGGAATAAAGAGCACTGACATCTTAGACGATGGGCAGGGCAAACGATAGAAAACACCTCCCTCTCTCTTCCTTTCCTTTCCTCTCCCCTCCATGTCCCTCTGACCTCCCTCCTCCCACGGGATGAGCACCATGGCCTCACGCATGTTTTTCATTTAAACTGCCTTCAAAGGAGCCGTGCTGATCTTTACTTGTGCCCTGTGCAGCAATGCAGATGTGCAGCCACCTTGCCACCAAAATGTGAGCTCACTGTGTCCCTGCCCAGCAGCGCTGGAGCATCACATTCCCAAAGGAGTCCTTGTATATGGAGGTGTTTGCTCCATATACAAAGTGGGGAAGGCTACTGGAAGGAACCCACCAGGTTTTTTATGTAGGGTATCCTTATCTTTCTCCCATCATCCTTGAGATAAGGGGCAAACATCCCACTTGATGGACTGCAACTAGATGATTCCCAGAAGTCCCTTCTAAACCCTACAGTTCTGTGATTCTGTTTATATATAAGGTAGGTTCCTGTTCCACCTACACTCCCAGCTGAAGCTCCATGTGAACAGAGAGTCCCTATTAATCAGAAGCCACCAGCTACTGGTGTCAGCAGTTTGTATTCCATGCAGCACCAATAAACAAGGTGCAAACAACAGTGGGAGAAGGGTGAGAACAGGGCATGGTGACACAACAGATCTGCCTTGATGCCTGTGACAGCAGGAGTAATTTTTCATGGGGCAATTTATGTAATTACAGGGTAAATTCATTTGGTATTTCCAAGAATACTAAAATAATGGGAGGAAAAAATGAAAACACTCAACAGATTTGACTGGCAAACACTCTGGTTCTGTGAAATTCTATCCCAAAAAGAGATGGTCTGCAAGAGCGTTGTGCCCATCCAAATGGATTCTTATTTCTTCTGCTTTGTGTCCATGTACAGAACGCATGCATGACTTAGTGCCAGTTTCTTTGATTATTTCCCATTGTCCTTTGTTTCTGTACTTCCCAGGAACTTACAAACCTTCCAGATGCTCCTGAAGCTCTGTACCAATGGGCTGCACTGTGTGCATGGGGTCATTTTCTAGAGGAAGACGTGGTTTCAGAGACAGGATTAATGAATTACTTGCATCTAGCTCATTTATATCATCAATTTCCCAGCTGTCTGTCTCCCATCCCATGTTAGTGGATGCAAATGCTAATGCTCAGAAATCAGCCTCCCAGCCTATGTGAGTGGTAGCACTGAGACCTGAAGCTGGCTACTGGGAGCAAAGTGCTGCCATTTGGCACTCCTGCCTTGGAAACCCCATCACCAGGACACAGCTGCTATGTCAGAAGCTGCACTTGGAGCCCTTTACTATCTTCACACCTTGGCTGCTGGAAGAGATGCAGGTGGCAGTCACAACGTGTTGGGCATAGCTTGGTGATGCAACTATGAGATTCAGTCCTGGTAGGTCTGTCATCGGATTTCCAAGTCCATAGCTTTACTTCTGGCTGTTAAAAATTAATTTTATCATCCTGTCACATCTTTTCCAGCCACGTGCAGCTCTTCTTTGCCATAGTGAATCATTTCAGTTTGGCCATGGCAACATTTGTTCCTAGGTCCAGTTTGTGTTTGACTCTTCTGCTCAATAACTCTTCTTGCTTTGCAAATCTTCAACAAAAGTCAGGAAGAAACACATCTTGTGCTGATGAAAAAGAATGCCACAGGAGGAATCTGCAAAATTTAAAGAAGTTTTGCTGCCATTTCTGGTATTTAAATTCCTGAGTACACACAAATGTAACATAAAGCTGTCTTACAGTTGTTCTAAAATACCTTGGGACTGCTGTGGACCTCAGATACCCACAGTGTTAGGATGGGAGTGTTAAAGGTTGCCTCTGTGCACCTCCAGCTGCACTTGGTGTGTTCTCACAGCTGAGAACCTGCTAAAAACGTAACTTAGCATTTATCTCAGACTCAAAGCCTGCTGACAATGGCAGGAAGAATATTTTTGCTTGCTGCTTTTAGGGGAGTTGCCATGGTTTGAATATGCACAACAATAGCTCTTTGTTTAATTTTATTCTACATTTGGCTATGGAAAAGCATTAAAAAAAAGAGAAGGATATATGAAGACTGCTTTTATTATTTTTTTTTAATTAATATTTTTATCAAACACTGCATCACTTCTGTTCAAGCCCACATGGCTAACAATCTTCTGAAACAAAAGTTTTCCTGTATTCTGCCACAGGAATTCCATATAGCATCCACTAGCTGCTCCTTAACATTGGGACTTACGGTGTCATCTTATGCATTTCTGCTCCATGCTTTTCCAATGGAGGCTTAGAAAAGCCAGGAGTTCTGTCTTCCCCACAGACACAAAGCTGATGGAGGGCTCTCCAAGTTCCTGGCCATGCACAGGGGGTAAAGCAAAGGGAGTACAGTCAAAAGAGATGTGTGGGGTGTTGTGTCTTCAGGAGAGGATGTTCCCATCGGGAGACACAAGTGCAAGTGGAAAATCTCCTTCAGGGAAAGCCTGTGCTGCAGACAGATCTTTTTGTTTTACTTTTTTGAATGCAGGATGCCTGTTCTGTGATCCCTCCCACAACACAAGAAGGGCTGCAAGAGTCTGAAAAGGAAGAGCAGGGCATAAATAGAAAGGAAAAAAAAAAAAAGGATGTTAGAAAAGGAAAATGCGGAGGAAGGAGGGAAAGCCTGCCTCTATTTCAAAGCAAACTTCACCCTGACAATGTGGAAAGGTTGGTGTGTCTGAACACGCTCTATAATTTGCTGAAGTTGGTGTCCTGTAATTTAGACGCTAGGTGTGTTTGTACAGAAATAGAACTAAAACTAAATCACAGTATGCCAGGAAGTTGAAATGGAGTGTGTACTTCTTGGGACTCTTTGTCCAGTTTGGAATACCCTTAACCTGTTTGGGAACGCAGGATTGGCAAAATGCATCTGCAGAAAAAGGAAAAATTACTATTTTCCCTTCAGATCTTCTCAATCATTAAGGAGCTATACTGGAAGTGTTAATTCACTGCTATTTCAGAAGCTTGCTCAGGATCTGCCATCAAAATGCAGTGACTGAAAAGCCACAGAAAGACACTTCTCAATCTAGGAACACTCATCAGGAGTACTGAAATATTCCTGCCTTAGAGTGGGGTGTTCGTTCATTTGCCTGGGATTTTTTTTTATTTTTATTTTTTTATTTTTTAATTCAGAAGCAGTTTTCACTCTTTCTTATTAAACGTAATGTTTTTGGTGTGGACAGCATCCAATGACCAGGGGAACTAACAGCCAGCTGTCCTCCACTTGCTTTTGCAGCCAGGATGGAAAACATGACCCTGGTCTCCTCAAACTTGACTCTGATTTTACAGGGTTTGGCAGTGTCTGCAGTTGGCAGAGTTGTTGATCTGACGTTTCTGTTTCCTGTTTTGTGTATACAGCCCATGCTCTGGGCTCTTTGAGGGCTAGATCCACACTGTGCAAGGTGCTTGGTGAAGCACAAAGCAAAAGTTAGTGTTTGCAGATGAAGATGGAAGTACAAAACAAGAAGCCAGAAACAGAGGGAAATGTCACAAAACAGTGAGATTGCATGGCTCAGGTCAACAGGCAGTGTTTGCCTGTTCACCTAGGACATTTCCATCTCACTGCATCTCACCCCCTGGTGCTGCTTGTGCCTGTGGATATGCTGAAGCTTTAAAATAATGTCACCTACAGTAGTCAGCAGCAGCCTGAGCTATCCAGCCTGGCCAGAGTGGGTGATGCAGTACATTTAAAGACTCCTGGTTCAAAGAGATCGCACCCAAACCAGAATCAAGATTTGAGTGACTTATTATTTGAAGGGATGCTTCTGTAGAAATGTTGTGGAGACTTTCCAGATACTTGTGTACACAGGCGTGGCATGTTTAATTAAAAACAAATGTGAAATTTGTGAGCTGTTCCTTCACTGATCACTTTTCCTGGTGACCATGCAAGGATGGTGTTAAAAGCTGCAGGTTGTGAGAGGGTTTGAAGGATTTGAATCCAGAAGTTGTTGTTGCCTGCTCTGTGCATCTGCTTAGGCAGAAATGAATAGATAATAAATAATAGTTAATATAGCTAAAATATTATTCCAGTGTTCGTTGTTAATAGTGTATAGTTTATAGACTCTGGTCCATAGTTAGTATCATCAGTATAGCATTCAATACCTAATAAACAACTGTTGCAGTTACAGTACCTGTTAATGCATCAAGAACATCCATGAATAATAAAGTAATTTATGTATTTGGTCTGGAGCAAATATAGTCAACTGTCACCTAATGGTCTGGAATGGAATAGCCACTGCACATCAAAAAACGTGGACTTACGAAGACGACAGGTGAAGAGAAAACTGAAGCAATTCCCTGAAGAAGCCCTTTCTGGCTATTGTCCCTTATTTTCAAAGCTTCTTAACATGCTGAAAGGCAATTAGCTGTCACCGTGTTCGTTCTGAAACCTATGTTGACCTCCTGATCATCAAAGACACTTACTCATATTTAACAACAGAAGGTCACAGCTGTGGTCACTTGTCAGAGCTTTTGATCAGAGTTGTGGGTGGAGTGGAGTCTGTTGCAAGGTGTCTAACAATCCTGAGCTCCTGCAGAAGGGGCAGATGGCAGTGTCGTGATACAGAGCCTGGAGTCTGAGCACAGTCCTTAAAATGTAAATTACAGGTACTTCTGTGCCAGCAACAATGACTAATAACAGAAATTTGGAACTGTGGATGTGACAGCACGTAAGGGTGAAAAAGAATTTATGCCCTTCTGCACGATCAACGTTGTTGTATGCAAAAAAAAAAAACAAAAAAAACAGCAAAGGCTTGGATGAGTACAGAGCTTTGAGATGACAGAGGATAGGAAGGAGTTTTCAACATCAACACTGCTGTCGTTCCAGGGAAGAACACTTTAGGAGGCGTAGAGAGGAGGCAGTAATTTCTGGCTTGTGTTAATTAAGTTAATCTGGGAATACTCCAAGAGCAGGGTTCACAGGGATGGCTAAGCTGTGGTGGGAGCTGTGTTTTTGTCGAGAAAATCAAGGTTCAATTCCCAAGATTGCTCAGCCTTCTTGAGGCCAAGCTGTGGTGTCTCTGACTTCCTCAGGGTGACCTGGCTCAAATACCAAAAGCTGAACCTCACTGAGACACATATCCCTGTCACATCCACACACTCATAGCTGCAAAGGCCTGCTCTCTATGTGTAATGAACTAAGCAGCTGCTTTTCCCTACGAGCCCACAAGGAGCTTCCCTTTCTTGGTTGGCACCTTCCCCATGTTTCCTGGGGTTGAAAGGGGATTTGATTTACACTGAGATTCAGACTAAGCATATTGACATCAAAGCAACGGAAATCAGGCCCCAGTAAGTGGTTTATAAATGCAGCCTAAGTGTTTTGAATCAAAATAGTTATTTCAGTAAAGTTGGTGGGGTACTGCTGTCATCCTTATCATTGTTAGTTTCTGTCTCAAAAAACACTGTGAAGTCACTGGCACTGAAACCACTCTTGGGGATCCTTAGAAAAGAAATCTTTTATTCCTGAGTGAAGTCATTTTATTTTATATTTTCTTCAGGTTTTCCCATTCTTTTTTAGCATTAAAGGATAGTAACTTAACCCAGTGAGAAATGTACAGATTATCTCAGAGGAATGCCCTATGGGTTGTGCTGTACAACATCAGGGAAAGGATTCTCATCTCATGCACAATTTTCTCATCCCAGATGGAGAAGGCAAGACTTGCTTTGCAGCCTTTGCTAACAGCCTGGAGACTGTTTCAGCCCACTGAACAAAGAGCTTATCCAGAGGCATCCAGTGAGGACCAGATGTCTGACTCATAAAGTACTTAGCTGAAATGACAAAGATGTATTGGTTTGGTGGATGTTTCTTTTAGTAAATGTGCTAGTATCTTTAAGATGGCAATGACTACATTTCCTTTCAAATCTGGAAGAACAGTGTCTTTTTGTAGTGCAGGCACATCTACTGGCTGCATTGGATAGCATAAAATAAACAAAATGTTAGAAGAAAGGAGGAAGAAAAACCCAATTACTTTTGGAATAAGCCTTTTGTATTGCTGAGCATCTGAAACTTCTCGGAGCACATGTGTATAAACATCACACATAAAAAGAGAAATAAGGCATGAGTGAACATTTTTGTATTAAAATTCACCCAAACAGAATAATTGTTTGAAAGCCACTCTTCATCCAGGTTTGACTTCTACAAATAGACCCTTGATATCTGATCAGCTGGATGCCAGCAGTGTTGTTACATAGGAAAAGATGCACTAGAGTGTATGAGGGAAATGCTGCACCTCAGACCAATCTTATCTGAATCCGAAATGACTGTGTAATTTAATGATGTCATCCTGTTAATAAGACCAGTAACAAAAAAAATAATAATAATTCTGAAGGAAAATCTTATATTTGTATAAAAAGCAAAGTGAAGTCCATAACCATTGGGATTCTTGTTTCCCATTGAAATCTCAGTGTGCTGAGCCTCGAGGTTTTATTGGATGGGTTGAAGCCTAAACAAAGAAGGCCAAGTGTGAACTGGACTCACAGGCAACCTCGAGGGAAGATGTCTGCTAAACAGTGTTCAACAAAGTGCCACACAGAAACTTGAGTTTCTGTTTCATGTAAATCAATGTCTTCATTTTTCAGTCTCACCCAGAACGAAGGCAGGTTTTCCACATGGGATGACAATAGCAGCACCCTCCTCCACTGACGGATGTTTTTGACATCCTTAGCAGAAGGACAAGATTTACCATTCCCAAATTAATGGATGACAAAGGGAAGTTTTATTTCACTATATTGAAGGAATTAATGCAGAAACAACAGGGAATCCCTAGTTCTGATCCTGAATTAATATCTGTAAGCTTGGTAAAATCTCCATTTCAGTTTGAGCTCATCTTTTCAAAATAAAAAGCTCAAACAGAGCTCATTTCTTGAGTTTGGTTTACAAAGGAATCTCCAAACAGAAAAGAAAGAGAAATATCTTCACTCAATAATCACTGAAAATCTTCCTTCTATCAAAGTTATTATTGAAAAAAAAACAATTTTTTTTTTATCAGGCATAGGCAGTACCACAACTTTTCTAATGTTACTGAATACTGTGGGTAAACTGTAGCTCAGACGTGAAGTAAGCTAAACTGCATAAATATTCTTCAAATTACTCTTCACAATGAGGAGTCTGTCTAAGCAAAAGCTTCTGTTATTGTCCAGACAATACAGAGAACTTTCTAGCACTGATATTAGAAAAAACATATTGCCCAGTCCAAATCCAAACATGAGCTTGCTAAGTGTGGTAAATGAAAGTAAACCATGGGTGCTTTCCTTTCATTAGACTTTCTCCCTGACCTCTGGATGACAAGGGCATAGGAAAAGGAAGTAATTTTTCTTCTGTCCTGGGGGAAAGAACATTTGAAAGAGATTTCCTGTGACTGGACTACATCATCCCTCCAGTGTCTGTTCTGAAAATCTGGAAGACCACCTTTTCTGAGGATCCAACACAAATGCATATTTGTTTTTCCCTTTGCAGCAACTTGTGGCATTTTCACAAAAGCCGTAGGTGAACATGCATGTTGACAATTTGAGAATATGATGCCTTTTCTACCTCAGTTTATATCACTTTATGTTGTCATATGCATCACAAAAGCCATACCTCTAGTGTGTTTGCAATCCTCTTGAGTCGTTGCCTGTTTACTTATGTCAAGGCTGTACATCAAAACTTTGTTCTCAGAGCTACAGATTCCCCGGGGCAGTTGGCTGTGGTCAGCAATCCAGATATCAGTGCTGGACCTCTCAGAACTTCTCTCTGTGATGTTGTGGGATCCACATATGGGCTATTTCAGTGTCCAGATTTCTTACCAAAAAGGTCTTTCTGATATGTGACAGAACTTTCTTTTTGTCCAAGCTGGATGTATAGGATGCCTCAGCCTTCTTTCTTTGTCTTTTCACTCTGTGTAAGTACTGCAAGGAAAAGCACATGAAGTGTGTTTTAAACCACAAAAATCATGGTTTAACAAATGATTTTCATGGGCCATATCAACACTATCATATTTATATGGGGCCCCAGTCACACGAGGAGAAAGACTCTGAACAAAATGGAATCTACAAGTATGGGCAGAACTGACGAGCATACTGAGCAAATGAGCAAAAATACAGTGTCCTACTCTTTCAGGTCTGGAGCTGTTAGATGCCTCAAGATCTAGAAT
Source organism: Oreortyx pictus (assembly GCA_036925125.1). Lineage (NCBI taxonomy): Eukaryota > Metazoa > Chordata > Aves > Galliformes > Odontophoridae > Oreortyx > Oreortyx pictus. The sequence goes on along the minus strand of JAUPFR010000004.1, from coordinate 1,688,121 downwards.
GAGGCTAGGGTTGAGAATCTGGACTGTCAATTTTCTCAGAGTAAAACATATCTTCCATGATTCTGTGATGCAGAACTATGGTTAATATCAGGGTAGCATTTGCAATTGTTGCTTGGGCTTTAGGGAGACAAACTAGAGAACAATTAAAAGGTAGTATGTTCACAGAAGTGGTGATGCCTTCACTTGGCACAAATTGGAAATGTTAAGGTGAAAGTTTTGCTAGGGTCAGAGATTTTATATTAACACTAAAACTAAAACTGGTGTTGTAGCTGTAGTGATGTATCAGTCTTGGAAATATGAATGGGTTATAAGTGAAGGAAGGACTTCAGAGCAGACGACACCTGGGGCCGTTGCTTGAATGTGTCCTAACAGTACATTTGCGTTTTGGGTTTCATATTGTCAAAATTTACAGGAGTTACTTTTAGGAGTTAGGAAGATCTGGAGAAATGGGAAATTCAGAGTAGAGCTTCTGCTTGTGCTGAGAGCTGTCATCACACTGGATCTACATTTTGTGTTTCAGAAAATCACTGAAGTTACAGGATAATTACCTAGCATCCAAATAGGATTTGGGCATCAAAAAATCAACAATCAACTCCAATGTGGATATTCAGAGCAATTTTCCAAATGGAGCTGACGGAAAAGAGGTGTTAGTTACAGGGCTACTTATAGATGTGCTAATTTTAGTGGTTCATACGATGAGTCTACTGTTATAATTAGGATTCAGGCTTTAAAAAGATAAGAACTGAGGTGATAAGAGTATTTCATCTAGTGGAAAGTCAGTTTTTTGTCTCTGAGGTTTATACTGCAGTTAGGATCAAGAAAGGGACGCCAAAATTTGAAGCAAAATTATCTTGCATTGAGTCTGGTTGCTGTCATATCTAATTCCATAACCTCTTTTAAATCTGAGTTTCATGGGTGTTGCATATCTTAGATTGAGAGCAACATTACGTGTTCACTCAGTTGAATAACTGGGTAGAGGAATGAAATCAAAGCAGGTCACCAAATATGCTGAAAAACCATTACTTCCAAAATTCTTTAAGGATCATAGGTATCAGTAGGCTGGGGTTCAGATTTGCATTGTTACTGATGTTAGAAATAAGTTTCATTTCATGAAGGAAGAAACCAGGAAGGATATTCACTTCTGCTTTAACATCACTCAATCTGAGTTTCAGTTGCTAAAAATCCTCAACACTGGATGACATTGAGGTTTGGTTTTCACAGACGCACAAGGGCGGTGATTAAGGTCGGCATTCAGGCTGGGAAGAAAAAAAAATAGAAAAATAGAAAAAGCAAAAAGAAAAGAAAAACTGAGAAAAGCCCAGCAGCCTGAGTTAGGACCTTGAGTGGCTTTCTGTGTGTTTTTAGATCTAAGGTTTGTGGGATGGGTGAGGCTTGCATTAAGGCTGTGCCTTAGATTATTGATGATACTTTCTTGGGAAAAGGGAAGGGAGACCATGAATGGCAACAAAAGCCAAAATTGGAAATGCAACGAGATGTGGTTGCACACATGGCTTGTACTTCTTCCTGACCTACTGTCTTTGCTTACTGCGTTCTACTCTGAACCTTAACCCTGAATACTCAGCAACCCCCTTCTAGCCCCTCCCCAGCTCCCTTATCTTCCTTGAGGAATAAACAGAATGGGAGTTATATGGAAGGTCTGAGCCTGCCCAGGACTTGGCATGGTGGATGGTGTCATGCTGGCCTGCAGCTCAAAGTGTGCCTAGAAATGGACCTCTAATTTGGGCTGGTGACACTAGCTATTCCTGTATCTTTCCCAGTTTGCCAGTTTTCCCCAGTCCAAAATCTAACTCCAGTTTCAGTGATAACTATGGCTCCAGTGTCCAACAGAAAGCTGGAAGGGGAAACTGGAACAGTTTATCTCTTAGGCTGGCCATATGTCTGGAATAGACTTCTCACTGGTGCTTGCCTCCAGTTAGGCCTCTTGCTGCTAGCCCAGGGACTTAGTGATAACCATGTTCCATTTCACAAGCAATTAATCACACAGTAGGGTGGCATTAATTCTAACTTTACTTATAAGCATAGGTCATGTGTCTCTTGCGGCCCTGACTGGCGTTCTTCCTAACCTCAGGCTGCCCCTGTCCTGCTATACTTGGAGACACTCAGGAAGCCATAGGCTGGTCTTGCACTCCCTCAGGTCTCTAGCACATATGTGGTGCACATATTTTCTGATTCTCTCCAATCTTTTTCTCCCATCACTGTATCATCTTAACCATAAACCAGATGCTAAATGAGCCCCTTGATCCACAAATACTTTGTGGGCTGAAAGCAGTAAAGGGATCAACTTTTGCACTTTTCCTTAATTCAGACTAATGATGCATTCTGGACTTCTAAACCCCCCTGAACATTTTGTTTTGATTTTTGATCCTGGTTGTGAGCTCCCTATTCCAGCATTAACTTAAAGATTTGTAAAATTACCCAGAGACAAGTGCTGAAGTTGTTTTAAAATCTTTTCAATGAACTCTACTGGTGATACTCATTGGATTAGGATTTTTGGTTTTTTGTAGCATTAAACTGACCTATAACTCTCATATAGCTATAGCATTATTCTCAAGACAGCTGAGAAATACAACAGGGAGCCATTTGGACATTAGTGCTCAAATTCTCATCATAGACTACTTACCACATTCTTATTGTCTGAGGTTGTGTGCAAAATCATCAGTCAATATTTTATCCAACCCTTATCGATCTACAATTTGCATGTACTGAGACCTAACTCTGCTCTGAGTGTTATGCCTTCAACAGCACCAAGCATCAAAAATCCTCCCAAAATGAGAGAAAATAAAATGGAGCTTATGCTGAAACAACTACAGAGCCTCATCCAACCGCACTGGGTATACCAGTCAACTTGCACAAAAGATCCAGGCCCCATGTGCCTTGCTGTAATCAAACAGCCACCATTCCTATCAACACAAGGGGTTAAATGTCATCCTTTTCCACAGCTGTTGAGATAGTCAGCAAGAATGCAGACTGAAAGAAGGGGAAAATGGACATCACACTACCGTGCTCATACTGAATTACAGATCATTTCTGTGATGACAGTCAATGTCGCTGGACAATCTGGAAGCAACAAGTCTGTATCAGAAAATAACAGAGTAGAAAAAGTAGTTTTGAAGGCATTATGAGATAAGATTTCAGTAAGAGCACCTGTGCTGGGCTCAGGCGGGTCTGATAGAAAGCCAGGGCAGCTTCCAGATATATCTGGCTTTGGCAGAAAAACAAAAGAACCACCAAGGAGCTCCACCTATTAAGTTCCACTGGATGACTCACCTCATTCAGTACACCTGCTCCTTGGTGTCATCTGACGTTGTATCCCTGCAGCAAAAAAGCACGATGGAGTCTTTGGTGACGGAGATTAAAAATGTCACATGGCATCAGCAGATAAGGGGTTAACTAAATTTAGATGAAAGGATCAGCATTAATGGACCACTGGCAAAGATATGGCAGAGTAATTTGGGTTTTTTTGGTAATCCTTGGGTTGTTTTCCTCTGTAACACTGCATTTTCTGTATTCACATCTTCTCTTCAGTTTGGGCTTGGCTCTTCCTTAGAAGAGCTCCATCTGAGAGGAGTGTAGAGAAAGGAGTTCAGCACAGTGAGCCAACTTAGGATATTCCATAATTCTATGATTCCATGAGTCTATGTGGCTTTTGCATGCTTGTATGTTGGAAGAAAGAAGATGCAAGCCTGGGACATGCAGTATGAGCTAGGCCTTCCCTAACTGTAGAGAGACTGTAAGGAACAAAACCTCCTTCCACAAGGAATAGCACAAGGTGAGGATCTCAGCTGCAGCTCACAGCTTTTGCTGTGCATCCCCACACAAGCTTTAGGTGAGGGGAAGGAGTTGGCCCTGATACCAAGGTGTCATTCAGCACCTTGACCCTATCCCACCCATTACCACCAGTACAGCCATCACCAGATCACTGTTGCTTACCCTTGAGTCAGAGAGTTGCACACTGTATTGAGCAGCCTCTGCATCTCTGTAACAAGCCACATTCCTGCCTGGATTACTCATACTCTGATGGCTGCTGGTTTTCTTCATGTGCACTCATTTGCAAGTCCTTCAACAAGAGACACAAAGCTGTCTGTAAAATTAGGTCACGTGTGTTGCTCTGTGAAGCCATTGGGTTTGCCAAAGCCCAGATTTTTCTGCCCATCCCCCTCACTGAAACCTGTACTACCATGTAATAATGATGAAGTTCACATACATAAGTGTATTCCGTGTCATTTATTCTCTGGGACACCAAAGCACTGTCCTTCAGTCTGACATTTAATTCTCAGTACAAGCAGATGTTTCTTACCACATTTAATTCACTCCTCTTTCAGCTCAGCTTCATGTGAAAAGGAAACTCCATTTTAGAGAGAATATTATTTTTGTCTAGCGGCATCTCTTTCTTTCATCTTCTGGACTGAACATGAGCTGGATGCCAGGATCAGAGTGCAGATAACAACTGACTCAAAACAGATGACAAATAGGCCAGCTGCTAAAGTTCACCCAGGACCTCAGAGCTGGGACACTCAGCACTTTTGCCATTGCATAAACTGTGCATCATTCCTGTGCTTGGGACTGTGCTTGGGAAAAATCCTTCTGGTTCAAGGGGAAGAGAAAGGCTGTTCCCTGAGGCAGACTGATCTGAAAAGAAAGCCAGGGAAATATGAGCTTGCAAAAATGATGTTGTAAGAAAATTTCTGTTGAGAAGCAAAAGTCTATACTGCCTTCATCCCTTGATAACGAGACAAGCCCAGCCAATTTGGTCAAAAGCGTTGCTACAGAAGCAGAGAAGTGGAAGGGGAGAAGCAAAAGGGCAGAGATGAGCCACCCACAGGAGTTTTTTCCACTGGGGCTGAAGACCAACCTCAAGGCAACAACAGCATCACCATACCCCATCACTGGTCCTGGTTTCTCTAGCATGTGATGCTCATGGAGAACAAAAGTTTTTGCACTCCACTTTGTGTTGCACACACCAGGAAGATGAGGCCAGATACATGGTTGGAGCAGGAGGCCAGGGAGTAAGACGAGGGCAGTTTTTTTGCACCTAAACAAGACAGAAAAATTCAGAGTCTAATTTGTTCTGAACCATCATGTACAACTTTTGTGCTGAGAATGATTAACATCACAAAATCATTTTTAAGAGCAGTAGGACAGAGCCTCTTCAGTGTTACTTGTGCTCAATTCTAAGACGTGCTCCTCTGGCAGTGAAGTGAAGCCTCTCTTGTTTTCTACTCGGAGAGTGTTTGTTCTGGACTGTCTGCTCTGCAGCACACCCCAAAAAGGAATATGAGCTATAAAACAAGTGGATCTATGAGTGATATATTCTTCCTTTTTGTGGCACAGCTTCCTAGCTTCAGGGACTACTGAATGAGCATGCTGACAAGGTCTCCATTGTACATGTATTCTGGGGACTCACAGCAGAGTTATTCACATGAACCTTGCCCAGAGCACACTCACAAGCAGAATTCATTTTAAATCTAAGAGGATGTTCGTATAATTCCAAAGAGAGATTCAGCTTCCTGAAGTCCGAAGTTCCAGTTTGGATCTTAGTTGTGCAGGTGAAAACTCTCACTACAACTCTCCAATAAGCAGATGAACACCATCAGCTCAGTGTCACTCCTGGAGGAGGAACATGGGCTAGTACACTTCCCAGCAAGACAGAGCAGTGATTAAGCAGGCATTGCATCCCAAGCATAGTCTGTTCTGAGTGCAATTTTAATAACATTAATGTTTTTGGCCTTCATCTATCAAGTAGATTTATTCCTTCTTTTATGAGGCAAAAGCAGTACTGCAAATTTCCTGTCTGACTACATTATCCCTGCTCTGCCTGCATTATTGGCTATGTTGTCTGGACACAATAAATTTCAGCTACTGCAGCTCTGCTTCCATTGGTGATGCTGAAGTTACACCAGGAATGAACTTCAGCTTGCATTTTCATATATCTAAAATTTCCACATTATTTGGACAGTGGGACTGCAGGGATCACATTAGAAATCTCATTTTCTCATTGATAATTCTTTCATAGTGTATGGGAACTGTTGAATCACGGCCTGAACCACTGATTGATCACCTGAGGCGAGCACTGGGTCAGCCGCAGGGGCACAAGTGAGTGTGATTGGAAGGGGTGGAGTTTGACTCCACCTCTCCCAAGACCCCATTTAAGGGCTGACCACCACCAGGGAAGGATTTCTGGTTGGAGATCCCTCCCTAGTGGAGTTTTCGATGAGCCTCAACCATCTTCAAAGGTGAGCCACTCTTTTCTTATTAATTTTCTTATTAACTATCTGTATACCATCTACCTAAGCCTATCAAAAATATACTAGCTTTGGCACTATTTCTTCTGGGTGCTATTTCTGGGGGTTATTTGCCCTACACATAGCTTTCCTCTTCTAGGAAGTTTGGGGGACAGGGTGGCCTGCCTCACTCAGTCTCTTCCTCAGACATTGTGGAAAGAGGACCAGGCAGCTAAACAACCCCTGAATGCCTGGAATACCACTGCTATTGCTCTGGTTCATTGGGCAGATAGCTCCTCTGGCTCTGTGATCCTGGGAGAATCACACACTCCTTGCCTTTAATTCTTAGATCCTGTTTTGCAAAACGGGGCTTTGATAGCCTCACTGTTCTTTACTAAAGAGGTTTTAAGGTTTCTGTTGTTGAATTGACTGTCCCACAGCTATTCTTTCTCCCAGGAGATGCTTTTCCTTAACTCACAGATCTGTGGCAAGGGTCATCCTCCCCCGCTTCCAAATATTAGACAACAATAACTTGTTTTCTAAGAATGGAGGAGCCTGGAGGAAATGCTTGAGCGTTTCCTAGAAATCTGATAATGAGATTAGCTGCTAAGGGTGAAAATACATATGGCCTTAGACATTGTTGTGGAATATCTCACAGATGTTAAGCACAGCTGCTGACCCCAGTGTGTATGTATTCAAAGCACTACATGTGGGCTATGACCTTTCTTGGCAGTGGTTTTGCAGGTTATCTTACAGCTCCTGTGTTGCTTACTAGAAGGTTGGATGTGTAACTAAATTAAAACTGTAGATTCTCGGAGGAAAGTCAGTATTAGCTTATATAAAGTAATCTGGTGAACACGGAACCTTGGGGAGGTAGATGACCTTCCTTACCATCTTATATCTCTTTTGTATGCTCGGAGAAGAAGTCATATGGCTTAATGCTGTTCCATCTTGATATAATAGCAGATATGGTTCTGGTGTCAATGGTAAGAGTATCAAACCTCCTGTTAGGAAGAGGAACAGATTTTCAAGTAGGAAATATTCTTCACAGAATAATGAAGTTATTAGTTAGTAGTATTAGTAGTATTAGTTAGTAGTTATTAATTAGTAGTTAGTTAGATTGGCCTTTAAAAAAAGTTCAGGTTTTGAGCTTTATAATTATGGAATATGACTAAAATGTACTTGTTTGCTTCACTTCTCATTTTGGTTATTTGTGAATGTACCAAGTGTTTAGCTCTTCCATTTAAGGATGAATCTTTCATGGACAAATGTGTCTGAAATGTGCACATTTTACTGTAGCTTTTGGCATCACTGAAAAACAGTGAAATTTCTGTTAACAGAAACAGAAGCAAAAGCAGACAGTGTCTCAGTATTATGTGATTTACTTCCTACAGGATCTGAAAGAGAATAATTCTGTGCCACTGCTATGTGTCTGGGCTTCTTACAGGGAACTGTACCTCAAAACCACGGCCAGCTTTTCATCTTCAAAAACTCATGGTGGATAGCCACACCAGGAATGATACAGTCTTTTGAGGAGAAGATTGGAGAAAATTGTTTTCTCTGAAAGATTAAAAAAAAAGGGGCTGTGGAATTTTTTTAACCTTGTTTGGTTAGTTTTGAAAATCCAGTCTCCCATACAGTCTACACTTTTTGTCTGAAAGATTATCAGTGCTGTGTGGGATGAAAGAAATTTGGTGTTCCTAACAGAACAGGTTCCTTCTGGTCGTTCAGTAACACTCTATGTAGACTAAACTCATACCTGGCACCTCTCATTGGTTGTCTCTTTTGCAAAATCATGTGTGTTTGGATTTGCTGTTGCTAAGTGCAAATTACCAAAGCACAACTTTGCTGATGATGAATAATGAAAGATATAAGGGAGGAGACACAGATAAAGAAGCTGAGGTGAGAAGATTGTATTCTGCAGGTATTAAAAAAATAGTCTAACACACGTTGTCTCTCTGGGTCAGTACAGTGGCTTTTCTGCTCTAAAACATATTTCTTTCAAAAGGGAATTGAAAAACAAACAAGCAATAAAAAAAACAACAACACACAAGTCAATCAGATGATGTCTCTGAAAATATCAGGTAGGAAATCATTATTATTCTGTAACCTTTGCAGTATAATCTTTTCCCTTTTTCATGCAGACTACAGGTTTGATATGACATGTTCACCAGTTCCCTACTTGGAGCTGAGGAGGCTTTAACAGGAATGTGCTGCGGCCTCTTCACTGTGTGAACTATGGAGCCAAACGTGAGACATAAAATATTTAGAAAATATTTCCTTTTTTCTCCTATAAACAGCTAGAAGTGTTTAATCTAGGGAGAAAATAAAATAAAGAAGATGCAATAGCTTTTAAACTTTGAAGTTGGTTACAGAAAACATGTAATAATAAACCGTTTCTCACTTATAGCAAGGAGTGAGATGAATCATAGAATCATAGAATGGCCTGGGTTGAAGAACACCTCAAAGATCATCTAGTTTCAACTCCCCTGACGTGGGCAGGGTTATCAACTACTAGAGCAGGATGGCCAGAGCCACATCCAGCCTTGCTATGAGTGCATCCAGGGATGGGGCATCCACAATCTCTCTGGGCAACCTGTTCCAGTGCGTCACCACCTCATCTGAGTGAAAAGCTTCCTCCTAACGTCTAAATTTAATCTCCCTTGTCTCAGTTTAAAACCATTCCCCCTTGTCCTATCACTGTCAGCCCATGTAAACAGTCATTCCCCCTCCTGTTTATGCACTCTCTTCCAGCACTGGAAGGCCACAGTGAGGTCTCCCCGAAGCCTTCTCTTGTCCAAGATGAACAATCCCAGTTCCCTCAACCTTTCCTCATAGCAGAAGTGCTCCAGCTTCCTGATAATTTTGGTGGTCCTCCCCTGGACCCATTCCAAAAGCTTGGAATCTTTCTTACACTGGGGGCCACTGGACTGGATGCAGTCCTCCAGATGGGACCTCACCAGAGCTGAGTAGAGGTGGACAATCACCTCCCTCTCCCTGCTGGATACCCCTTTTTTTTAATGCAACCCAGGGTACAATTGTCCTTCCATACTGCAAATATGCGCTGCTGGCTGATGTTCAGCTTGGTCTTGACCTGAAAAAAAAAGAAGGTTGCATGAACTGTGGGAGGAAATTCTCCACTCAGAGGGCAGTGGGGCCCTGGCACAGCTGCCCAGAGAAGCTGTGGGTGCCCCATCTTTGCAGGCACCCCAGGACAGGTTGGATGGGTCCCTGCTCTACTCTGACCTGCTTTGTGGCAGTGCTACCATGGCAGGCACTTGGGGATTGGTGGGTTTTAAGTTCCTTTCCAACCCAAGTCTTCACACATCAAAGCCTCAACACTTATACAACTAACAGAGGCAATGTGGCATAGCCAGGTCACAATTTCCTTCGAGTCTACATCTAAAAGGAGTCAGGAAAACTCCTGAGGATTGCTTTCTTCCACCTGCTGGCAATGGTCCCCATGCCAGAGCCAGGAGAGGAGCTGTCCCTTGTCCAGGGCTTCAGCCCTGAAGTCACACTTGGAGCATCCCTGCTCATCCAGCCTGACCCCCTTTCCAGCTTCTCCATCAAAGTGAGGCCAGTGTGGACGGGAGAGCCCTCATGTCTAAAGAGCCTTCCTCAGTTGAGATGCTCAAAGCCTCATTGGATAGGGCTCCAGGCAGTCTGATCTAGTGGGCAGCAACCAATACACTGCAGGAGTCTGGAATGAGGTAAACTTTAATGTCCCTTCCACCGCAAGCTATTCCAGGATTCTGTGATTCAAAATGTCTATTAGATCCAGCATTAAGCCAGACTACTAAGCCACCTACCCAGCTAGTTGTGAAATCTACAAAGGCTACTGCATTAGTCAAGCGTGAAATTTTCCTTAGTAATAAATACCAAGTATACTTCTCTGAAGAGCACTTATTTTGTTTTCCACCTGCTTTGGGATGATACCAAGAATAAGTTGTTCCAACACTTTCCCAGGGATGGAGGTGAAACTGACTGGCCCATAGTTTCCTGAGTCCTTCCTCCTGACATTTATGAAGATTGGAATGACACTGGCTATCCTCCAGTCTTCAGGAATCTTTCCACTTCTCCATGACTTCTCACAGAGGATAGACAGCAGTTCAGCAGACCCTTCTTCCAACCCCCTCAGCACTTGTTAGTGCATCCCCTAGGTCCCTTGGATTCATGTGCATCAAGTCTGCTTATATAATCTCTAGCCAGATCCTCCACTACCGAGGATAGACCTTAGTGTTACAACATCTATTCGGAAATCTCTGGAAATTCCCAGACAAAACTTAAAGTGACACAGAATTATAACTGAATTGAATGTTGCTAATAGCTTCAAAAACCTCTGTTCTTGGCACCTTTGTGTTGTAATGCAGCATGTAGTAGTCAGCAATTACTTCAGCCTTATGACTCCTCCACGTCCAGGGCTCATAGTAGTTTTGCTTAGACAACCACAACTAGTTTTGCTTTAGACAACCACAGAATTTTGCAGAATTTTGGTAAACAACAAGCCACACCTAAATTTTTTCCATCTCAGCTGTGCAAGAAGTAGCTTATGCTTTGAAAAGAATACAGCTTCTTTCTAGGAGAGCAAGCCCATGTTTGAGTAAAGTCAGACTGCTTCTGAACTTCAGAAAAAGTGCTCGTGGATTTTAGGTTTCATGGCAGGCTACGGTGAGGTCTTCAGTTTGCTTTAAGCCTTTCTGACCTGAATTGCACAGCTTTATATCAGCTGTCCAAGTGAACAGTATAAAGTCTTAGTCCTTCTCTGTTGCCATTGCTTCATACATAATATGGGAGTTAGCAGGGGTGAAAAATGAGCATCTGTGTGATATAGTCATTTCATACTTAGTAAAAGGAAGAAGATTATTTAGGTAGATAGAAGGCCTGAAACCATCACCTGCACTGTATGGAAGGACTGAGTAATGCCAATTGCTGTCATTGCTAGATGGCCATAACATCTTCTTGACATCACTGGAGTGTGTGCATTTTTTTGCCTGCAACAGGCTGTGGCACTATAAAGAATGATATAAAAGTGGGACGTGGAGGTTCACAACTGGGCTGCAGCCATAAGTGGGTTGTAATCTCCCAAGAAATGGGAGACTGAACATGAGCAGTACTTGAGTAAATCGGTGAAAGTATCTGTCAAGATGACTGTCGTGGTTTACATTACTATATTGTCTGTGATGCCATGCAATAGCTCTCTTCCTTCGGAGAAATTAGGGAGACTATTTTCAGTTACTTGAAATATTTTTTTGCCAGCAGCACTTCTTTGATGGTGTACAGGAATGTTAGTGAGAGGAAAATTCTTCAACCTGGTGTCATCTCTTGGACGTGTCCAACAATGATAGATTCCTCTGGTATTTTTCAGTGCCACCAGATGGGCTCCAGCACAAGGGCAGAATGACTGTGGCAATGGAGATGCCTTATCTACTCTAACTCTGCACTTGAAAAATCTTCCTGATAGATACTGAGGAAGGAACCAATTGAAGAAACTGAGCAAAATGTTCAAGGGGAACGGTGCCAGACTAGAAAGAATCTCAGAAGTGACCCAAAGAATGCATCAGCTATGATGGAGATTTTAGAAGGAAGTGAATTAAAACATCTGCTCCAGCATTCTTTAGATAGTCTACATTATTTGAGAAAGGATACATTGAAACTATTTATTTTAATTAAAAATAAGAAGATTCCAGTGGGAAAAAAAAAAAAAGCTTACAGTGTCAGCAAAATAAGGAAAAATATAGGGAGGAGAGAGTATGTCCAGCCAAAGTTTAATATACAGTTTAGCCTTAGGCTTGATTACATTCATGGAAGACTGAATATAAGATAATGTAATGTGTGTAATAGCTATTTTAAATTTTCATACAATAGTGGGTTTGGAATAAAAAATAATCATAGAATTATAGAACATCCCAAGCTGGAAAGGACCATAAGGGTCATCAAGTCCAACATATAGAAATACAACACACATTGGAGACGACGTATCTAAGTGCACTGAATTCTTTTTAGAAATTTGGGCCCTCTGCACCCAAGTGCACAGAAATATTTCCTTCTGTTATGATCAGCTTAATCTTTGCTTATGCCAAGTGCTTCTGCACCCCTCAGAAGTTTAGTCCATTGCCACTGACTTCCTTGCAAGAACCAGGCTGCCAGATCCATGGGTGGCAGCTCCCATTTGTCCTGCACACCCCCCTTACATGCATTATTTCTTCAGTGGATACTGAGGGCATGGTTATCCTCAGGGCTGGTTCCTGGCCTTTGTAAAGACAGATGTTATATCTCGGCTATCTGGGTATGAGGGATGTGATTTCAACCCATGTCCACGTAGTTAAAACGTCTTCCAGTGTTTTTCAATAGGGTACTGGTAAAGCTAGTAGAATGGGGATAAATAAAACCTCCTCCAGACTTCAACTCACATAGAAGCCTTCATTGCTCTTGGGGCTATTGTTCATCTTCTGCTGAGTAGTATCCCATGGGTTCAGACCTTGCAGAGCTCAATAATAATTTCCCACTCAAGGGAAGACGTGTTTGGCATCATAACTCAAGAGAAGTCCCCCACCAGGAATCACTATGATTTGAGGTGGATGTTGAATGTTGCAACAGTGTTCTAGAAGCTCATAATTGAAGCCCAGGGCTGGATAATTCCTCTCTTATCTCCTCCCATAAAATCCCCTGGCTGCAGCTGAGCTATGCTACCTTTACTGGCGCTGGCATAACCGCAGGCTCCAGCCCTACACCTTTTCTTTCATTACTGTTTGAGTGGCACATAGCACGCTGCACAGCAGGCTGCTGACATGGCCTGGAGTCCTCACTTCCTCTGAGCCCACGCTCATGAGGGTGGGGACCTCTTCTGCTTTCAGGGAAGCCAACTCTTACCTCACAGCAGGAGCCTGGAAAACATCTCTTCCCTCCTCCCCATTAATTACTTGGAAGGAGACATTGCAAGAGCTAATAGCTTGAGGTAATTCACCTAATTCATAGCTGGGCTGAAGCATTGTGACTGTGGGGGCTGGGACATCAGTGTTTGAACTCAGAAGTTGATAAGCCCTCTTAAATGACACGGTTTGTGTGGAAGGTTGCATTGGCAGTGGATGGTGTAGAGTAGATCTGGGTTCGTGACATGAAGACTTGGAAAAACTGCAGGGAAAAATCCAGTCTTCAGGCTCACTGAACTAAATGGAAGTGTCTTTGGAGACCAATCCCATGAAATCATGTTGCGCACAGTGTGAGGGAAAGGAATATGTAATAGCCTCATGAAAAGGACTTTTTTTTAACCATGAGTGATTACAGATGAGGATACTCAGTGTCAGACAAGACAGCATTCCAGTTATCTCCAGCAGTCACCATCTTCCCACTTTTTCTCAGATGTCAAAGTAAAACCATAATGAGTTGCTGCCAGTTTTACCAAGCATCCCAAATCCAGACGATGGCTGAATTCAGCCTAGGAGAAAAAACCCTTAGCAGCCACTTTGGCCACTCTGTAGAGACTTCCCTTCTCTCTCTCTCTCTCTTTTTTTTTTTTTTTTTTTTTTTTTTGAGTTGTGAACCACGTAGCAATTACTTTACTCACATTTTTAAGCTTTTCTCCACCACTGAGCAAGAGAAACTCTGGGAAAAAAAAAAATGCATTTCCTGGAGCTTCATTCATGTTCATTCATTCAACGTAGCCTCAAGCAAAAAACTGAATGGGACACAGGATGAGCAAGATAAATGCAGCTATTTGAGGGGAAAAAAAATAAAAAACAACAGAGGAAAAACCCATATCTATTGAAAATTAATATTTCTCTTTCCACTAGCAACCAGAATTTTGGAGATAACTTTTTACACGCTTTTGCCAGCTCCTGCATGTCATTCTGAAAGCACAATGGCAGCCTCAGTTGTGTGCTGCAGCTGTCTGCAGTGTTCCAGAAGCAACTAAACAGGCATAGTGGGGTTCACAGGTGAGAGCTGTGCTCCTGAAAATGTACCAAACTAACCTTGGTGATGGTGGGGTCAGGGCCATATTGCCACAGTTTTCCTCTTGTAAAATTACATCAATTTAATCAAACCAATTTCTTGTGTTAAAACAGATTTAACTGCTTTGTGAGATGTTGTGCTAAGAGTGGTTCAAAAGTGTCTGTATCTAGATCAAGCCCTAAAAAGGGTGCAATCTTGGTTGGGATTGATTTTTTAGGATGTTCTCTCAGAATTGCTGATTTTTCAGAGAAGTGTTTTTATCAGTTCTGCTGAGGTTTGATCAGACAGATAATGCTATCTCCTGATTTTTCATATCACTAGCAGTTTGTATTCAGTGTTAGGTTCTGAAATCACAGAATTGCTGTAGTTTCGTGTTCAAAATTACAGGACATTTCTTTGGAATGTTGAATTTGGTGGTAAATTCCTCTGAAAGCTTTGGTTTACACAAGGACTATCATGATTATTTTGCTACTCAATGCCAGGTTTGCTGTTCCCTTAGCCCATTTGATCTTAATGAGATCCACATTGCAAAAACCCCATGCAGTCTGTAGGGAATATATACAACCTTGCATGTTTATTTAATGTTGCTTATTTCAAGACCACTTAGGATGAGGAGAAAGAAGAAGACTTGGTTCCCGAATGTGCAAAAGTAAAGGCAGATACAAGCTGTGTCAGGAAATTAGGGGCACACTTGGAATTAATTAGTTTCTGTATTGCTTTGAGAATATTATATGCTGGGCTTGAGGAGCACTGCTGATGTCATCTGCCATGAAAGCACAGCTGGAGCACAGCGTGAAGGCAGCAAATCCCTGAGACAGAATCACACTCCTGGTATTTCAGCCACAGCTAAGCGCAGTTTTCTGGGAAGTGATGCTGTCTTGCAGACTAGAAAGTCAGTATGGAAGCTGAGCATCAGATCTGTCCCACAGGCAGGAGAGATTCCTGCCTGAAGGTAGGGCTGCCTTCAGCCTTAGTGTGGCACAGCCATCTGTGGGGTCCTACACACTTGGCCAAGCCCACGCCAGCTTGCCTGCTCAAAACGAAACAAGGTGGGTACATCTCAGATCATGGAGACATCTCACATACCCGACAAGGACAGTTCATGCAGAGCACTTGGAGCAATAGGGTGGTGCTGACAGAAAGAACACAGTTTAGGGGGTGAAAAGGAAAAGCTTTGATGAAAGTGACATTGCCTCATCTCCTGCAGTTCAGGTAGAACCGAACCAAGGAAGAGGATAAAGGTTTGGTTGAAATCCAGGCTGTCTGTACTCTAGTTTTCCATGTGCTGTTGTAGTGAAAACTTGGAAAAACAGAAGAAAGGGACAACTTTTAGGTCTGGCAGAGCTCAGTATAAATCAGAATTTAAAAGAGCATTTGTTCAGCACAAAACTATGACTTGTAACTGCAGATCAGTTTTCCCCAGTGCCGGCTTACGTACTGTTGATGAGCAATATACACCTTCCCTTCCCCATTTATTGTGACATGACTGAGCCCTCACTCACTGTCATGTGAAACCCATCAACACTGGATTTCTTCTAACCTCAGTGCCAACAAGAAGATCCTGACCAGGATAAAAGTGGTCTTTGCAGAACTGTGGGCCATTTCTCCTGCTTCAGCCATCTGTCTGTAGATTTTGAGCAAAGCATTATCTGCACTCTAGTGCAAAATGGTGTTAAATGCATGAAATTGTGGCTGCCTTTACTGATACAGACATTGTCTTTCCCTTCACCCTTTCCCTTTAATAACAGAGAATTTTATGTATTTTATCTGCAATTACAGTTCAGCAAATGCACTGTCTTCTTCCAGTTGAAATTTGGCTGGATTCTGAACTTTTTTGCACTTCCCTTTCCTACACAGCTGGAAATTAAACCCTCTCCACTCTTTTGGGATGGGATGAAGAGTGGAAAGAGAGAGAGAGTAGTAGAAGCCGTCAAGGAAAATGTTTGTTCCAGGTAGAGTAAAGTAAGCTGAAGTGTCAGTGTCACCTCTTCAAGGCTAAGCTGACGCTTGCGTTAGCCCCGGTGGGCTGGTGGGGTAGCATCTGAAGGAGGAGAGCAGAAGTGAGAAATGTTCATCTGGAGGAATGTTTGTCTGGGGGAAGAGGTGTGACTGCTGACCAATGGTTTGGGCACAGACTTGTGAAACAGGCAGGTTCTCTCAGAGAGAAAGTATCCTGTTTTGTTTCGCAAACCATGGCTGACCCCAGCGTACGTTCATGAGCCTTGGTGAAGCTGCATCTGGGTGTAACAGTGCAGTCCCTTTTGTCCCTCCCTTGGAACATGGGAAAAATTACTGCCCTGAGAAACATTTGACACAACTGCAAGTACTGAGGGCATGTCTCTTGAAGTGAAGCTGTCATGCACAAGGCTCCCACTGAACCACAGCTTGATGCTGCAAACAGCTCAGAGTGTGAGTCAGCCCCACATCCCCTTCCCAGTGCCACCAGGACAGCTATTAGAGATGCAGGAGAGGCTCTGCAGGCAGTGGTCAGAGAGAGTCACCTTCTCCCCTGTATTTCATGACTCTTGCAGAGCAGGAAAGGTCAGATTGTGAAGACCGTGAGGTTTTGTTGGGGTTTTGGCTTTCAGAAAAAGCACTGTGGTTTACAGTCAGGCTTGAAGTTTTTCCACAAGTCATCCTGACAGCCTGCCTGCTGCCTAATTCCTCTACGCTGCTCATTGCAGATATCAGGTTGAACATGCATTCTGCTACCACCTCAGGAAACCTAAAGTTTCCTGCATACAACTTAGAGAGAGCGAGAAGCACTGGCCTAATTAAGCTGAAGACGTTTAGAGTGATGCACAGTGACAATGGCTGTGAAGCTTCATGAAGATTGACCACCTACCTCCTAATTGCTTTGATATTCTTTATTCTGTCTGCAAGGGAATTCATCTCTGCAAGGGCTGGTGGAAAGAAGAGTGAGAAGAAGGAAAGAAAGGCAGAACTGAGTTTCTTTTGAAACAACAGATTGGGAAAAACCTGTAACATTTGCAAATAACAATGTGGTAGTAAAAAGAAAATTACTAAGACTCCAGGGAGCTCAGCTTAGACTTTTAGATACAAAACTATGGTATTGCCTTCTGTTTGTCAGCATATTACATTCTTATCAAGACAAAAATATAATATATATTAGGTGCTTTAGTTTTGATTTGATGTTAAGCAGGAAAGCATAATACAGTTGTTTGCTCATACAGAAGCTCTTTAGACTGTAACCCTTTTATTTGCAGTGAATACTTGATTTGGGATTGCTACGAGTTCACAGTACCTCCTGAAGTTGCTGGTATGGATGGCACACAAAGCAAAGAGAGAGACAACAACAAAGAGAGAGAGGCTGGGAGGTCTCAGCCCCTGCAATTTTGAATCTATGGTTGATTACTTCACCCTAGAATCCCTTGGAAGGAATGGCTAACAGCTCCTTCTCTGTGTAACGGCCCAATTTGCTTATGCTAACTTTGTAGCGCTATTCATAACTTCACATTCTCAGTTATTTTTTCCCAAACAGATTCGCTTCCTTTTTTTCCCAGAGCTCGCTCTCTCAAAAAAAAAAAAAAAAAAATTGTCTCGCAATTGCAGGCATACTGGCATAGCCACAAGCTAGTACAGTAATGCAGTGATAGCCATAACTTAGAGGAGAGCTGGCAGTCTCTATCGAGGCTGTGATAGCAGGTTCCTGAGAAAGGAGAGGTGCTCCTGTCAGACGCAAACATGTGAAAGCCCCTGATGCCATTTAGGGTCAGATGAAACTAATCCTCACTGCACCACAGAATGTAGAAGTGGCAGCAGGATTTTTTACATTCTTTCACCATGGTTTGCTGTTTCAAAATCTTCACTGGATTCACAACAGTACTTCAGGCTGCTTCAGTTCTGGTATTGTCACCCAAAATAGTGGCTTTACAGGTGACACTACTCAGCAGTCAGAAAAGCAGAAAATAAGTGTGGTCACCATCCACATACAAAGGAAATATTGTTCTGCCTGTAAGTGCATTTCTGTTTTGCTGTGGCTGAACAAGAGCCACCAGGTCCATTCCCAGTAGAGGGCAGAAACAGTCATGAGGTTTACCGAGCATCAGTTTGAGGCACTTGTTTTTGTTTTTTTTTTTCCCAGATCAAGGTTTTACATCCGAAGGAAATCTAAGAGCATTCAGAGCTGCATTTGAAACTAAATTCAGAGTTCAGTACTCACTGGAAAATTCTGTATCCAAACACCACCAGCCTCTGGGAATACTTGGTTCTCAGTCTGAACTTGACCCATATCACTCAAGCCTCCTTCAGCTTTACAGTTTCTCACTTCCATAGATGTGAAAACTCCTTCTATTAAAGAGTACTTCTCATTAGGCTTAGCATACATTTAACATTTTAAGTGTCTTTATTCAACCTGCAGAGCACGCTGTTCTGTGTCCCTTCCCTTCCCTTTCCTTCCCTTCTCCCCTTTTGGACCCTTTCCCATGCAGCTATGCCATTGTCTTCTGCCCACTTGTGGTGACTCCATTAGCTTTGCATAACAAGGGCAACAAAGCCCCACAGAAGATGTTAGTCTTACCTCTCCAGGAGTAGAAGATGGCTTCAAAGATGCCAAGGAACCTCATGAGGCACATAACTCTCTCATCCTGTTTCCTAAGAAATGTTTTTGCTATAATCTGTTTGAAAAATACAAAGGAGAAAAGGTAGCTTGTAAGCCATATGTCAAGAAGCACAATTCGGTGAGCAGTTTGTATTCCTGAAGATGATCATCATGCTCTAAATGCTGAGTCACTTTTCTCAGCCCTATAGGCAATCAAGAAATTCTACAGCCCTTGATTTTCCCTTCTTTGTGACCTCAGACTTGCAGGCTTCTTTTCATAAGAGTGCACTCTTGTTTGGGATTTCCAAAATACAGGATAAAAAAGTAACCCATGCACTTGCTTTGCAGCTTCAATTTGGTGGAACCCTTACTGTATCCATTTAGCTGTGGTAATGGTGGCTAATCAGAAAATCATTAGCTGAATATTTTCAGCAGCTGAGGGAAAAAAAAAAATACCTTCATCCAGGAAGGAATAAAACCTAAAATGTAACTTAGTGTCCCTGTCAAAAAGGGAGGGACTGTTCCAAAATATAATTGGTTTCCTTGGGGAAAATAAGGAGGAAACATCACAGCCTTCAATACAACTTCTTATTTCCCTTTATTTACAGTAGCCTTTTATTTTTTGCACTCATACAGCTATCTGCTGAGTATCAGTGATTGCCATCACTGTGTAAAGATGTAAAGAAGGGAACCACGATTCGGCTCAGCACCTTGAAAGGAAGATCAGGAAAGAAGATGTTTCCCTTCAGCTGTGTTTCCACAGCAATTTCTGGCCACCACAATTGATAGCGTGGTACAGACTGAGGGCTGCCTCTTCTCAAGGAGTTTGCAGCCCTGAGTAGAGTGGCCTTTATGGAGAGGGACGCAAAGGGAGAGGCAGGGAGGGGGCTGCCCCTTGCATCACAGCCCCTCCATCTGCAGCCACAGCTCAGCAAATGAAACATCTGGTTTTACCACAAAAACTGCTTCTACCAGGTCAAGCAGTCACAGGCGAGCGGGGAGGAACAATTCACACACAGCAGTTACCTTTTTTTTTTTTTTTTTTTTCCTACTGGTCTGCACGACTGAGAGTGATGTTCAAGGTCACAGCTGCAAAAAGTGGCTGCCCTGAGAGAAGGGCTCACAGAAGCAACGTTTGCAGAAGAGCCGATAACTGGCGTGACCCGAGCCCCAGAGGGCTCTGACACACAAAGCTGCCTTGTGTGGTGTGAGGTCCCACAGGGTGTGCAGCTCTGTGTGTGGGAAGTCCATGCAGTAACCACAAGCAATCGCCCGGGCCATACCTCATTTTGCAAATGAAGGCCATTTTTGTTCTCCGGTGTTAGTAATCAAATGGGATGGCAGGTAATTTGACGGATGATGCTAAAACATTTGGGAACTCAAAATAGCTTATAGAGGCTGAGAAAATTGCAAAATTCACGGGCTGTGGCGATAAAAGAGAATTACATGATCTTAGGTTTCCCCTCCTACTGGACCTGAACGCTCGCTTCCTTCTCCTTCTGTTGAATGTCATATTTGTTTAATACCCTACACATAATCACTTCTCTGCTTCACACTCTGTACTGACCTGGCTTGTCCAGAGCCACACTGCTGCCTTCTCCCCACGCTCCCCTGCTCCTGCAGATGCATTTCATCCAAAATCCTGTCTTTCCTCGAGATACGGACCTCCACACAAGCAGGAGGTTCACAAATGGCCCCAGGGTTTGGCCTCCACAGGCGGCTGGCAAGGCTGTAGCCTGTCCTTACAGGCTGCAGGAGCAAGCGTGTGCCCTCATTTCTGTTGTGATCGCCCGACTTCTGGGACAATTAGTGCTGCGCTGAGGGCAGTTTTAAGGGTGAGCTTCTTACGGTGCTGGAGTGAGCATCAGTAGGGTCAGGCTTGATGACAGCAACCTCAAGATGTCTGAAATACCACAGGGATCCTCTAATGGGATTCAGGAATGCCTTTATCCTCATTTACTGGCTACAACTGGAAAGACATACGATTTTAATTTTAGCTAGCTCTCTGCCATTTGAGAGGGATATTTACAAGAGTATAAACTGACAAGAGAAAAGCTCTGAAGTTCATTGAACTACCGTACAGCATAAAAAACACCAAAAACAACAACAACAAAAAATACCACAGTATAGCACTGACTTCAGAGCACCTGATGGAATAGACAAAAATGACCAGGGAATGGTTTCTTACTTATAAGTGTGCATTTTTTTATGGCTGTGTAAGTGGATTTGTGCCTCTATCAAAATGCCAGAGGAAGATAATCACTGAGCTAGGCATCTGAAATTCTTCATTATTTAAAGCCACATAAGCTGCTTTTCCTCTGATCATTTTGGTGGATCCTGTAACAGATCATTTATTTACTTACTAATTTATTCATTAGAGCTTCCTTTTTCTGATTTAACTGTTCTTATTACAGAGTGGATTCAAGCCATATGAAGGAGGCTAAAGAAGTAATATTTACATGTAGTATGGCCAATTGGATATGTTCAGGAAAGTGTCCTCAGTGTTGAAAAGCTGAAGGTTTCTGAGTATGGTAATGACAACAAGCAATGAAGTTATTAAATCTGGTAGGAAGAAGAGGAGGAGCCCAGTTTGGAACAAATTAGGCTTATTGAATTAACAGAACAAGTGTGGTGAAGTGTCAGGAAGCCTGGAGGAACCCTCAGGGACAGTTTTGCATATGAGTAACTCTCGGTGTTCGGGGCACTAAGGATACCAAACACTTTGTGATTTCAACCTCATATCCATCAGGAAGGCATGGAAAGAAAACAGCCTAAGACCTATCAGACATTTTCATATTTAACTTTGTTTTATTATTTTAATGAGCTGTATTTTGTCTGTGTAGCCAAATGCTACAAAACCAACAAAGATTGATTTTAAATAATCTGTTGAAAGCACCAGTCAGGTCCCTCGCTGCAGGGCTTTCCAGGCTTTCAGTCAGATGGCTGTTGCTTGCGTAAACATGGTATGGCTTGTTTGTTAGGAGCTTGTTTTCTAAATAAATGCTGGATGTTCCAAACCTGACACTGGGAGGATGGCAGAACTCCAGGGAGAAGAGGCAACTTGGACCTAAAGGATTGCACCAGAGGTGGACAACTTGGGACGATGCCTCTGGCTGCTAACTTACTGTTTGGGAAGTCTTCTTCTTTTGAATGTCCTTGATTATTATACTGTGAAGGATACCTTGAAACTGTGATTTAGGGAAAAAAAAATATAGCGAGAAGAAATGTTGTTTTTGTATCCTTTTTGCAGCCCAGTGTTTTTTAAAGAAGGCAAACAAATAGGGATCTTTTTTTTTTTTCTTAATTGATCCTAAATTGTAAAACATTCCTCATCTATTTTCAAAGCCAGCTTTGTCGGTAGGCAGGCCTTTCTTACATTATGTGTACCCAGAAAGAAGAGGAAAAGAAGTATCTAGCCACCTCTTGATGCTTTTGCTGCTAAGTACCTTCCCGCCCCACCCCAGGCTCAGTCACTATGGCAAAACTTGACCTGATACATGCTTTGTCACTGTATGCTGCTGCAGTAGTCCTGAGTATCCATGTCCCGTGCAGGAGATGCTGCACTGGTGCATGAGAACTGTGCAAGTATAGTCATAGGAGCACACAACCACTGTGCTGATAGACATCACAGTGTTTCAAGCAGCTCAGCTGAGATGAAAGTTGTAATGGAAACTTCACAAAGATAGAGGTAAACACGTTAAGAGCTGCAGGGTGCTTGGATATAATATCCAGAGTCATATCCCTGCTTAAAAAAAAGGACAAAACACTATAATGTTCCTTGACAAGTGACATCACTTCTGAGCTGGAAGCTGTGAGTTTTTGCAGGGCTCACTGTGTTAGTGTTGGTTGTGCTTTCATTTTAACGTGAAGGCTGATTTGTTCTCCCAGGTGCACATGTATGCATTCAGCAGTATACCTGTGTGTCCAGCATATATTCAGGACTTGTCCAGCCTGCAAGTACAGCAGTCAAGCTGGAGGCTTTGCTCCCTGTTTGCATGGTCTTGCTTTTACTTCACATTTAGTCAAATTTATCTTCTCAAACTGCTACTGGAAAAGTCAACAGAGATGTCAGGGGTTATGTTAGCTCATGCTCTTTCAAGGCACTATTTGTCACAATGCAGCACAGAGTAGATAGTTGCCTCCCCAAGTCCAATAGTACTGAACACTGCACAGGAAAAGATAGCAGGCCAACTGCGTACAGGTTCCTATTTGCTACATTGGTAATGCTTCAGTCAGATAATGCCTTATCTCAACAGTTAAATTGCTGTGTTATCTGAACCACAAACACTGCTAAAATACTCAAAGACAAATTCACTTTAAGCTTTCAGCACTCATCAGTGTTGGGATTAGCCATAGCTATTTGGTACCAGATGAAACAATCAGATGAAGGTAAATCCAGCAGCAGAAGTTCTTGTGATAATTGTTCTCTGTGTGCATGAGACTGACTGTAGGACAGGCTCCTGCAGCAGTGAATGGGCTTGCCAAAGGAAAGCACTGTACAAAAAAGATGGAAATGTTGGCTCTTTAGGGTCCTTCCTACTTCCAGGGCCACTTTTGCCAGTTGTCCCTGGCATTCAAGCAGAGGAGCTCATGAGTCCCAGGTAGTGGACATCTAGATTGAGAGGAGAGGGAGTGGCTGAGGGAACTGGGATTGTTTTGTCTGGAAAAGAGAAGGCTCATCGGAGAGCAGGAGAATAAATGGAATCAGTGCTCAGGTGTTCAGTGAAAATATAAAGGGGCAAGAGCTGCAGCAGGAGTGGTCATTAACCATGAGAACAATGTCACCAAAGTATGGCCAGTCTGGATCAAAGTAATTGTGCGGCTGGAAAGCATAATTTTGGGCACAGTAATATCTGAAGATGTTAACTAGGACATTTAGAAAAGCTATTCCATGTATTATCACCACAAGAACACGGTTGATGGCCAAAGCATTATGTTTATGGCTTCATAAAGTAGAAGCTCTACAGGGAGAATAAGACTGTAATTGGATAATGGACCTCAAGTGAGGACTGAGTCTATGAAATATTTCAGGGAGAAAATTAGGAATATTGTTCTGAGTTTATAAAAAGCACCCAGGAGCCAGAGCCAGAGGAACAAGGAGAGCTACTCAGTTACAACTGTCCACTGAACAAAATTGCACTGATTTAGATAAGCACGAAACACACACAAAAAGTAGAGTAAACATAGATCCATCCAAAAAAAAAAAAAAGAAAAGAAAAAGAAAAAAGAAAAAAGAAAAGGGTGAAACATTAAGTACAGCCACCTGTGATAACAGGAGTCAGTACAGGAAAAATATCCCTATATCCCTCTGTCCTCAATCTCACAGCAAGCTGAGTTTCTCACCAGCAGGTACAGAGACCCCTCTATCCTTTCAGCAAAAGGGGAAGATATAGCTTTACAAAGGCTGGGAATTTTTCTTCACAGACCACTAGGAGTTTCCCTGCTGAGGCTTAATATATAAAATTCTATTTCCTGACTACTTTTCCATTAAATATTAGTGTTGAATAACTGTATTAAATCATTTATATTCACAAGTTATCTTTCTCAGTAAAGATATCCTAAAATCGTTTCTCTGGAAGCAAATCCCTGAGTATTTTGGGGACAAGATACTTCAGGCTTCATGGGGAAATGAGAATGCCGTTATTTCATTTGCCTCTGGATGCTCTCCATGTCTGTAACAAAGTTTGCAGTTGGGAAAGGTGGGGGCTCTAGAGCAACAGTAAGTACCACAGAAAATTAGATCCAAATTAAGTTTATTTGAGCAGCCACTAGGTTTCATAATGAAAAATTACAGTTAACTCCATACGCTGTCTCTAGAACAAGCACAAATTTGAGAAAGTAGGTATGGAGCTGCAATAAACATGACAGTCAGAGGACTCCACAGTATTATCTTAAAACAGTAAAATCCCAAGGTCTTTCAGTAACAAAATTAGGAGCTGTAAGTAGAAATTCCATTTAAAAGGTTCAACATCATAGCAGGAGAGAATAAGACAAATAAATGTGACATGCAAATTGCAAAAACATCACAAAACACCAAAGGCAGAAAAGTGAAAAAAGAAACCATGGA
Source organism: Oreortyx pictus (assembly GCA_036925125.1). Taxonomy (NCBI): domain Eukaryota; kingdom Metazoa; phylum Chordata; class Aves; order Galliformes; family Odontophoridae; genus Oreortyx; species Oreortyx pictus. The sequence goes on along the minus strand of JAUPFR010000004.1, from coordinate 1,663,298 downwards.
GCTTTTAAAAATGCCATTACAGATGTAGAAGTTGTGTGCTACATCACAAAAGGAAGGCAAAAGAAACCTAAGTCTCCATCGCTCACTGTTGGTAGAAGTCAAGGAGCTAGCAAAACAAAAACATTGGCATTTAATTAATAATAATAATAATAATGTTCCTTAAATGTTATGAACAGCAAAGTTTAAGAACACACTGTAACACAAATTTGTGGACAGCGGGTCCATAAGCCAAAGAGAAGTGCTGTCTAACATCCATCAAGAAAATGCTGCGAGATTAGTATAAGCTCAATGGGCCAAAAAGCCCAATCAGGCATGCAAGCTTTTTCCAAACAGTATCTCTTCAAGCTGGTTTTCAGTACCAAAAACCACTGGCCTGAACAGGTAGCATATTCCTTACATTCTTGCTTTACCCTAATTTAGATTTCCATTTTTGCTGAAATAAAACGTACCAACTCTAGCTGGAAAAAATAAAAGTGAAAGGAAATACGTAGAGAAGTTTTTTCAGCGTAGGATTGCATTCCAGCAGCAATGATAAATCTCATCCTGATAACTAGTAAATCTGGGGTGAGAAACTTTGTTTCTTAAAGCAGAAGTTAAAGACATGCACTAACAATGTCTTTCTGAGACACTCCCTACCCCAGAAAATTTAGGACAAAAGATTAACTAGAGTTTCTGAGAATCTTATTGTAGCTTTCTGTTCTTTAGTGTGGACAAGGGTTAAGATTAGGGTGATGGTGAAGGGAGGGAATGTATTCGGTGTGGCTCTCTGAGTTGCCCTGAGCAAACTAAAGTCAACAGCTGTTTGCTTTGTTGGTGATAGAACTGGGAATGTCATTTTATGGGTATCGCAGAGGCAAACCTGTGCTTCAACAAGATGCTGAAGTTTGATTTCATGCTTAATGTTTGACAGGTGAAAGCAGGCTCCAGATTAATTTAGGATGGGGACAATAGCCAGAGATCTTCACAGTGACAAGACGAAGAAAGCATTTCCCTATGAGCCCCCACAATTTACTCTTGACTCAAGGCTATGCATCTTCAGTGGGGGTGCAACAAAACAGAACCCTAAATGCCGAAGTAAAATTGTGAGTGGAGCTTACAGGTGTAGACCACAGTAAATGTAGACTTCTCACGTTGAGATCCCTCAAGCAGGACTCTTAGAAACGTCATTCTTCAGGGTAACACTTTGAGCTGTGCAGTGGACACCACAGGATAAATTTTTTGATTAAGTACAGTGGGATTCAAAGAGCTACAGCAGTGGTGAGGAGTAATCAGTGAATTCAGGACAGCTATTCTAGCTTCCAAGAGACAGACATACAAGTTCAAAGGGGTTTTCCTGACATGACCCTACGTCTAGGGTTAGTCCAGGTAGACTGAAATGGAGGAATAAGAGCAATAAATAGTAGGGATGTCATGGAAAGGCAACTACTACTGATAGCTAGTTCCCAAGCTGCAGCTAGAATGTATTTGTTTTTGATATCATGGATTTGAATTGGAATTATAAAACATTAAAGAAGATATTCTGAGAAGGCCACAGGACTCAGCTGTGGCAGCTTCTAGCATGCTGTATTTATGTTTGAGAAGGCGCAATTTGCTGTGAGTAATTAAGGAAAGTGAAAACTCACAAAGTAGCAAAGAGTTGCCTTACCTCACAATCCTCTTATTGAAAACATAAATGGGACACAATAATTATTGTGAAACACCTGTTGGACACACTATGTGCTCATCAAAAAGAACAGGTCTGTGTGCCTCTCTAGAACTTACACAGTACTTCTTAACTCCAAAGGGACTTCAATCCAGATGGGTGAAACCTGTCCTACAGTGAAGTATATCCTCAATAACAGGAAAATGCTATGCGGCTCCATAGAGGAAAAAAAATAAAGGCAACATTCCCAAAAGACCTGGCTCCAGTATTTGCTTTATGATTCCTAAATCTGTATTCCCCCTCCAAAGCAAACATGATTAAGATGGTTATGATGTGTCTGCACAGAACTTGAAAAGCAAAATGCTTTCGGAGACCTCTGCCAATCTGTGACCTCAAAAGGTTGGATTACCTTTACGCTTAGCTAAGACTTGAAAGCTCTGTTAGACTTCTCTCCAAGCCAAGCTTGTTATTTTTATAAGGGAAATGAAAGGAAAATCAGAATGTCTAACACTTTGCATAGTTGTATGCATCCTGGAGGGTGGGAATCAAATGAAGATGAATTAACTGCCTTTACTGTTTGTAAGAGTGAAGATTACTGGCGTCGTTATCTTTAAATGCCAGGGGAAGCTGGATGGGACAAAGATGGCTTGCTCAACACAGCCTTCTAGCTTGACCCTAGAATTTCACTCCTGGCTTTGTATCTTTTTCTGTACTTGTTTGTACTTGCAGTGGTTCCCTGACAGTTTGCCTCTGGTATCCACGCAAGTCTAAGTTAGTCCAAAGCTTGTTGGTGAAAACATCTACACAATACACACAGCGCAAGAGTATTTAAACAGGTTTTTATTTCTAAAAAAGAACTCTTTTTTTTTTCCCCCTCATTTTCTTTTCTTTTTCATCTCTTTAACAAAAGATATCAATCCTATGTAGCAGTCATATTAATTCCTACAGTTCCTTCTAAGCATCACTCAGCAGAAAGCCAGATGGAAGGTGCTTTGGACTCTTCCCAGACCATTTAGATTAAGTTCTGCCCAAACACTGTTGTGACTTAGCAGCAATGGTTCAATCCATATGTCCTGGAAGTTCTATTACAGCCATTTGTTCTGCACAGAGTTTAATAGCAGAATTGATTTCTTTCTCTCTCAACAAAACAGTTAGGAGCTCACTTTTGTGTCTTTAATCACGTGCTAAATGGAAACTATCTACTGAGTGTTTCCATTTAGCCTAGCATGAATCATTTCTCAGAGGTCAGAGCAGCAAGGATTCAAATTCAAGAAACACCCAGTAGATGAGGACTGGAGATTAAGATGAGAAGCCAGACTAGCATGGAAACAATTCTGTACTGTACTGTAATAGGAATAAACAGTTTTGCAGAAATTTAAATTGCTTTCCTGGAAGGGTCAATACAAAACCTCATCTCTCTCTCCTGTTATCTCTTCGCTTATGTCTGACTTACATCCTCTATTCTCACTTACATCGTTTATTCTCACTTACATCCTTCTACGTCTTTGTTTCTTAAATCTTCTTTTTAATTTGCTTTGAGGAAGGACCACAAAGAAATTGTTACAAACTGAGTATTCCTGCTCACAGTGTCTGTTCAGTAGCCAGTCAAAATGTGATAGGACTTAAGATGGTCTTGATGATGGTTTTGATCCAAAACTCATTTACAAAAATGCTTTTAGTATTAAGGAAATAAACATCATGTAAAATCATCTAATGTGACTAGAAATCGAGCTCTTATTCCTTTTACAGCTAAATGAGGAGCAAAGAAATATTCTAGAAATCGTTAGTCATGAAACTACTCGGTTGTGGTTTGTGAGTGATTATATTGTTGAGCTTGTTGTTTTCATACTTGCAGCCTTCCAAGCACTCTCTGTCTGAAGTGTTCCTTGGATAGAGGCTGCAGTTATGTGCTCCTAGTGTATTTCATACTCTGCAAGACTTGAAATAAGTTTTGGAAGTAAAAAAGACAGTGAAATAAAGATGAATGTGGAGTTCTAACAGAAGAACAAATGAAATGCACCCAAAGGAGAAACCTTCCATGGTGCAAATATGGAATTCTCCCAAAATTTTCTGAGTTTTTTGTGTAATTTCTGTCTGGGGATATGGAGACAGAATAGGAAGTTGTTTCCATCAGATGGAAGCACTTTATGTATCCAGAAAAATTATTCTGATAGAAAATCCTTAAAAAGTAGGTCTTGTGTTTATTTTTCCTAACACATTCATATGGGATGAAAGGATTCATTAAGCATCTGAAAACTTTAGTGCTTTACCAAACCAAACTCAATATATGAGCCTGACTATTATTTCAGGCTATACATTAATCTGTACTAAACTCAAAGATAAACCTTCTCCATTTGCCTGTTGTCCAATCATTCCACATCCTACTGAAAGATGCAACAGTGGGATGTTAAATGGCATGAAAAGCACTTGTGGAACCATGGATTGCCATACTTGTTACTGTCGACCTTCTTGTAATTCAGTGCTGAAGGCAGCTGGCTCATGACATTCATGACACTCTTGTGTGCCACAAGTCTTCTTTGCTCTGTATTTACTTGCATGCATCTTATATACTCCCATTACTTTAAAGCTGTTGTTGGCCATATTCAGAATCACAGTTCTTACATCTGAGTTCCTACAAGCCATCTTATTCCTTGCTGAGGATTCAGAGTATGAAGATTATCCCATCTTTTCATTGCCCGGAATGTGACTTTACTCTGAAACATGAAAAGTGTGTCACCCCCGTTCCTTACTATTCTGTTCCTGATCTGAGCTTAGAATTATGTCTGGATGCATTAGTGACAAAACTATTATTTCTTGTTGGCTTTCTTTCTAGCCACCACTCAAGAGCCATCCAGGGTAACAGAGAAGGAGCCATCTTCAATTATTTTCTCTACTTTGCTGCACAATAGAAGTAGCGTACATTAGCCAACATTCTGCTACTTTACTCATGAAATCAATCAGATTCATACCAAAGTGACTGCATCACTGAGACTAACAATATCCAGAGAAGCAGACTTCTAATTTTTTTTGTGCAAGAAAAAAATTGGGCTCGCTTTCCTCTTCTCACTTTTGTGAATACTGAGGCAATTTTGCTTAACATATATGGTTTTTAAAATACTATCCTTCTTAGTCAATGGAAAAAAAAAGAAGGGATGGCTGCTTTGCTGGAGGAAAATGGCACATTACATAAATAAAGATGTGCAGCAATACTTTGGTTACAGCAGTTCTTCATGCTAGTGAGTGGCAGAATCCTTCTAACCTTCCCAGCTTCTGAGTGAGTATAGAAAGTATTACTAAGGCACTCGGGCAGTTTTCATCTTTTCTAGTGTCTTGGGAGTCCCATTTCAGTTCAGTTACTGCATGAAGTTTCAGAAGCAGCTGAGGTCATGTGAGTGCATAAGAAATAGTTCTGCATGCTACAGGCATTTTAGTTCAGCTTGCAGCAGCTGTTCTCTGCAAGGTGAAGATCAAGAAAGAAAGGAGGAGCTTCCTTCTTCAAGCATAGGGTGAACCAGAGAGATTAAATAAAAATCTATGCATGCACCACATTTAATGCAAAGCCATAGGTGGCAGAGTGTGGACTCCCATGCAAAAGCAGACAGGATCCTTATTTGACTTCAGCTTGTAAACTGCAAGGCTTTCTTCCTTGGAGAAACTGGGTATTGGAAGATACAAGGAAAAGCTGAGAGATTCAGAGCATATTCTAAGAAAGAATTTCCTTCCGCTGCTGACTGATTAAATACAATGGTTAAATCTGGCATCCCAACTGCACAGAGTTCTAAGGATTGCAGGGATTTAATTAAATTTGGAATAATAAGTTATACAACTGCAGTGCATGAGTGATGATTAGTCCCTGGCAAAAAAACAATGGTACAAAACAGGAGGAGTTCCCTTTCTTTCTCTCTGTGCTGCCTAAGTTTCCACAAAGTGACAAAACTCAAAGCCAAGGAATAGTTCACTAAAAATACTGCCCGTGTTTCCTTGTGATTCTACATTTGTCTTACTAAAACCAGCCTGTGGCCTGTGGCTGTTGGTAGTGCAAGTAGCTGCAACTGAGCTTTGCAGGTTGCTTCAGTGAGTGCACAGCTTGCTCTCCTTAGCAGAGCACTGATATCTCTGTAAAGCCTGCTGTCTGCAGCGCAAGCTGATGGAGGAAAAACACTCATGACAACAGAAAAAACAAACCCTCCATCCACATGTTCATCCACGTATTTCCCTGCTGAACCCTTTGAATATTGTGCTGGGACCATCTGTAAATGTTCTCTGTCCTTATTGTAGGAGGCAGCCTTGAATCAAAACCTGCTGATTAAGAATCAGTTACCAGTGGTAAGCAGAATGAGGGGAAGGGTTCAGGTAAGTTTTTTCCTCCTCTGTGGACCCTGGTACAACTTCCAGTATTCTGGTAAGCACTTAGATACTCTGGTGCACTGAAGCAATTGCAAAATGAATAGGAGAATATGAGCATCATATCCCAGATCTGCTCTGGAGAACTACCAAAAAATCAGTCAGAGTGGGTGTGCATCCATCCTTATACTGCCACGTAATCTAAATGGCTGAGCAGCACAGAGGGGTGAATGCAATGCTTCACAGTGACCATGAAGTCATGGAAGGTCACTTGCCAGTTGCTTGTGGTAAAGAAACCAGGGAGATGCATTAGGGAATACTCCAGGAGAAGCAGTAGACTCATACTGCTTGTGACAGAGCAAAGTAAACAATACTGGGTGAGTTGCTCTGAAATATAAATTAGCAGTGGGCTGTTAGAGTGGTTTGGTTGAGGTTGAAAGTCCTTTCCAACCTGAGCAGTTCTATGATGATTCTATACAGTCAACTAACAATAGCTGCAGTGTAACATTCATTTGAATCTGGTATTATTTCACAACTGAAAAATTAATCCGCTATGTGAATAAGGAGCAGACACAGAACTCCCAGCAAAAGTAGGAAAATGGAGTGTTCTGGGTCCCAGAATGGATGTACCCAGCCTACTCTAATGTGCCAAGAGAATCAATAAAAAAGATAGAAAGGGTAACTAGCATGTGATTCTCTGCTGTTGGTCCTGTGCAGCTTTTCCCAGAGGCCTTTGTAAGTGTGCAAGAAGAACTTACATGTGCAGTCTACTTAAGGCTGCACAGTGGATTACACCCTTTAGATAAGACCTAGACATGAAAAGCACATAGAAAGAGATGTGGTCATGGATCATAGCCCATGTAACAACTTCCTTCCACTATCTGTCCTGAAAGGCCTTAGATTTCTTTTCTAAAGCATGGTTATTTTTATCTCTTCCAAAGAACAATCTTTCTAGGCTCCCGTGCTCCCTGCAGTCATGCAAAGACCGAGCCTTTATGTTTTTCCTGAGAAATCCTGGAAACATGGACTCCGTGTGGCAGTTAGCTACACACAGGGACATGTGTGCTGTCAGGAGTGGATCAGTGTCTTCTCATTAGCCTCGCCTTCCCCTGAAATGCTGATTCTATCCACTCTGAAGTTGTGATCTGGTATCTGTCCTCCCTGGGAAAAATTCTTCTGAAAAGTTTACTCCTTTGCACTCTTCTTCCCTTGCTCTTCTGACTTTCCACTGGACACTTTTAAGGGAGACTAAATCTTGGCTCATTCAGCACTCATTCATCAGGTATGTCCAGATGTTCCTTCTGGAGGGTGAAATGATTTTTCTCACTTGGCAATGAAGACTTCTACCCCCAAAACTTCCTAAAGCACAGGATTTTTTTTAGTTTTCCAATCTGAAGCTTTGGTAAGACCCTAACTCCCATGTTTCTCCACAGGGCAGCCTCACCTGGACTACTCCACCCATATGTCAAGTTCTCAGTTCAGGAGAGACGTGGACCTGTCGAAGTGTGTCCAAAGGAGGGCCACAAAAATGATCCAAAGATCCAAGGGATGAAACACCTCTCCTACGAGGACAGGCTGAGGTGAAGAGAAGGCCGCAAGGTGACCTGGCAGTGGCCTATTAGTATCTAAAGGGGGCATAGAAGAAAGAAGGAGACAGACTCTTGAGCAGAGTCTGTTGTGAGAGAATAGAGGAAAATGACTTCAAACTAAAAGAGGTGAGGTTTAGATTGGATATAAGGAAAAAGTTTTTTCATAATAAGGGTGGTGAGGCACTGGCACAGGTTACCCAGAGGGGTGATGGATGCTCTGTCCCTGGAGACATTCAAAGCCAGGCTGGACCAGGCTCTGCGCATCCTGATGTCCCTGAAGGTGTCCCCGTTCATTGCAGGGAGTAGGACTAGATGGTCTTTAAAGGCTCCATCCAACTCAAACAGTTTTGTGATTCTATGAACTATTAACAATCCACATGTGATGTATTGTTCAAACAGAAATCCATGATCCATTCATGCAAGAGCTAGTATCAGTGGAAGAGAAATGCATCCACCCTTTATAGGAGAACTCCTGCCAAATCACTATTTATTCTTTCTCTGATAAAGCACTTCACTTTCCCCTAAGAAAGTGTTAATAACAACCAAGTTTGTCCAGGTCCAAAAGATACACCACAGCAAAGATTTCCTGAAGTTATTCTGTGAGTTTTGAAAGCCAGAGATGTGTTTGCATACAACTCTAAATGACTTTAGTGAACACGTCTGGTCTACAGAGAGCTGTTCTCAAAACTTTCTGCCTGCCACTCCTTTTATCCCATGAGGTGAAGCACTTGCAGAAAACTTCAGACTAAAGACAGCTTATAACTTTTCTCCAGACATCTCCATTGCTGTGATCACACGCTGGGGGCATTTTGACAATTCTGTGTTTCCAGTGCAAGAGGGGATCTCTTTTGCAGCTGATGAAGCTCTTGACCTCCACACCTACTTTTTAAGTCAGAGATGTCACATATCATTAGCACTACTGCTGAGGCTTTTTTGTTTGCTGCAATTCATCTTCTCAATTGCAGCTTTTGTCACTGACATTTCTACTGGACTGATGCTAACGACACCTGGATTAAGATCCTGTATTTCACAGAGGGTTTTGTTAAGGTGCAACAAATTTCTTTTTTAAAAAATCTGTGAATTTTCTTTATTTGTCTGTTCTGCTATTTTTCTACCTAAATCTGAGAATATTTCCACCTTTGGTTTTGATTGACCCATTTCTTCTCTTTCAGATCATCTCTTGGCACAAAGCTCTACGTTTTCCCACTTTCCTGCCGTTTCTGTCTCAGTCATTAAACCTTTCATATTTCTTCATACATATTTTTTGCATTGTTTTTCTCTGCTCTGACTGTTCCCAATTTTTTTTCCTTCCTTTCGTAGTTTTTTTGTTTTGTTTTGTTTTGGTTTTTTTTTTCATGAGCTTTGCTTAGGAAGTTTCCATGTTTCTCAGCTTCTCCAGTTCTTGCTCTTTGAGACAACATCCAGCTTGAACTGTGCTGTCTCTGAATAATGTCAGTTTTTCTTGTAGTGTGCTTTAATCCCTCCTATCAAACCCATTCCCTGGTAAAGGGGAAGTTTTTCTCAACACTTTCTTTTCCAACACACGCTCTGCCTGCTACCATACCTACTCTGCATTTTCCAGTGTGTTCCTCCCCCCTCTCTGAAGGTGCTGTTTCAGAAGAAAAATTGTGGTCATAAAGGTGTACCTATATAGAAGGTGGTTAGCATGTCATAGATATCTTCTAGTTCCTGCTTCATGCTAAATAGAGTGTGGTAATGCCCTCCCTTACTTTACGAAGAAGATACAATGCAGACTAAAGGTGACTGTTAATACTAGAAGAACATGGTCAGGCATTTTCCACTACTGTGCTCTGTGGAAAAGCTTCTGGAGGTCAACTTCAGGCAGACTGGGGAGGGTGCACATAGTCACGTAGTCACTCCTGGTTGGCATGCTATCCCTAACACCCTTCAGCTGCGTTCTGAAGGTCCAAAGAGGGCAGGAAGATCTGACCCTTGAAACCTCTATCTGTGATTTTTTATTTAGTTATTTTTGGTGCAGAAAGCTATCTGCAGTGTTAGCTCAGCTCTCTCCAGTGTGCAAAACAGCTCAAAATAAAATCACATATTTCTGAGAACTGACTGTTCCTCTTATTGTGACTGTAGGAACAACAGTGCAATACGATCTCCTTTGTCACAGAAATTATAATGCCTTCTGGCTGAAAGACAGGAGTTCTGTTTCTGCTTAATGGCTCCTTCTGTCAACTTTACTTGTGCTGAGTAGTGTCTTGCTCTGAAGATTCTGTTCGTAGAACTAAAAGAGAAACCTCAGATTGAGGAAGCACCAAAGGATTAGCCCCACTATTTTATTCCTAAAGCCTTTGCTCAAAGTGTTGAATGTTATTTGCAAACCTTAAAAAAAAGAAAGAAAGAAAGAAATAGAGGAAGAAAGAAAGAAAGAAAGAAATAGAGGAAGAAAGGAAGAAAGAAAAGAGGAAGAGAAAGAGAGAAAGAAAGAAAGAAAATCAAAGAGAAAAAAAAGAGAAGAGAAGAGAAGAGAAAGAAAGAGAGGAAGAAAAAAAATAAAGAAAAATTAAAAGAGAAAAAAATCCAAAAACACAGAAACCAGAAACCAGAGCATTATGAATTTGTTCCATTAGGAACTCAGCAGGAAGGTGAAAAGTTTAAACAACTGAAAAACAGAGGAATAGACAACAGTTGGAAATTATGGTGCAGATGCATACGTACAAAAATATTAATGGAGCATGTTGTCAAAGACACACTAGTTCAGCCCTTTATAAACAGGAACAGTTCCAGGGGAATAAACCAAACTTCACCCACATAAACTCTGAATACATCTTCGTGTGTGTCTGTACATGCATAAGGAATCTAGGCTTGAGAAAAGAGGGATTTTCCTTGCTTGTGTTTTAATTTATGTCAAGAATGTAAAACTTTGGGGTTCATTTTTAAGGTGCATTTTTATGTCGTTTAATCAGAGCTAAGCAAGTTTTGCAGAAGTCTACTTTCCAAGTTCTGGCCCTTCTGATCTCCAGACTGCCGTTTCCCATTCTTAACTCCAACAGAATTCATTTCTGCAACTTTGAACACATCACTAAATCTTATTTTGTGAAGGAGGAATATAACTCTTCCTTCCCTCCTACTCTCTGCATTTCTTGCTTGTTTAGACTGCAGCTATACAGACCATCAACTTCTGTTCCAGCATATGCGTATCTGCCTCTGCACAGTCCTGATCTCCATGAGTGGAGACTGGGAGGAAGGAGAGAAAGTAGGTGCTGCTAGAGCAGAAATAATTTCCAGATGCACAAGTAAGGGACTGGGCTATAGTGAAGGTTAAGCGGACAGCTACCAGAGATAGCCTTCTGACAGAGACAAGCACTTGAGTAGACATAAGCTTTCATGCAACCTAATGCTCATGCTGGGTGAAAGGCAAGTGGTACTCAGTTCAAGATGAAACAAAAGAGCAGAGGTGTATAATTACTTCCTGCTGGTTTTTCCGACCAAGAAAAATACATGGCTTGAATTTATTTATACATACAGATGTTGTAAAAAAAGTAGTGCATTTCACCATCTGTGCTGATGATGCTTCCTTCTGGCACCTTCAGTACTGGTTGTATTTATCAAAGTCACAGGAAGCTGTTCATGCATGGAAACCACCCCAAAGAACTTAACTGGAGGCAATACTCAGAATGACAGAGAAGTATGCTCTCTTCTAAAGTAGTCGTCTTAGAGGAGGTTCCCATGTATGGGGAAAAAAAAAACAAACTTTTTGATAAAAAAGAAAACTTAGTAGTGCTGCTCCCTTATTTCTGCAGTGCAGAGAGGACTGAAAGGAGGAAATAGCCAACAGTCCTTGAAGTAAATGACATTTTGCCTGTTTTACAGGTAACTTTGCTTGCAAGATGAAGCAATGAAACCCATGCAGACAAAGCGTCTTATTTATTTTTATTTCATTAGGCCAGATACTTATTTAAGCAAAATTCAGTTTTCTTTCTGCCTTTCCATAAATCACTACTTTATAATCTCAGAGCAGCACACCGCTTTCCCAGGCTCTTGCTGCCAATTCTTCCACTCCATGCAAACCCACCAAATCCACCTCCTCAGCACAATATTCCCAAATGAAGATGTCTAAAGGGGGTTGATTGCCAGGCCTGTACCTTCAGTGCCCACAAACCACCATCCAAGTGATCACCAGCAACTGGCTACGTGGGGCAGAGGAATGGGACATGTGAAGCTAGGCTGCTTGTCAACCTGCTGCAGGCCAGGAGAGAGACTTGATGGATTCCAGGGCAGCACAAGCCATCTTTTCCTCCACTTTCCCCCCCAACCTTTTCTCCACCCCTCCTAGTTGCCAGGAGTTCCTAAGGATGATGACGTTTTGAAAGGACAGATCCTTTTTACAGATAGCCACTCACTGTCCACTCAAAGGGAATCATCCTCTAGACAAAATCTAGGCATGGGAAGAAGGGAATTAAATTTACTGTTTTTGGTAGTCCCTGGAAGGCAGGATGGAAACCAACCAACCAACTAGCACGGGAAGGGAGAAAGGAAGAAACATTCTCATAATGCCAGGGATGCTGAAATGAGCTCTTTGTCCTCTGTACAGGGAGCCCCCTTACTTCAAGAGAAAATCTTGTACTCAGAATTCAGTGTCATAAAGCCAATAAATCTTTGGCGTCACAAAAGCCAAGCACTTGAGTCATAGGAAGCAGAGCAAGGAAGTCCTGCTGCCTTTTATTCTTAAATTTCATCCTGGGGAGCATGAGTATTTGTTCTGCAGAATGAGCAGCATGAGGAGTGCTGCAATTTGAGGAGCAGCACTGTGCACAGCTCCTGGTTGACTGACTGACCAAAAGAGCATCTGGAAACCACTCGCTCTGAGTCACAATGAGTGCATTGCTCCAGCCTTCCTGAGAATGTGCTGAAATATGAGGGTATGCTGCTAGCTTGAAGAAGAGGGATTTTGCTGTATCATACTACTTTCAAGTGCTAATGGGAGTCACATGCCGTGCTACCTTGGCATGCAGACAGTGGTGTAGATTGCTTCATGTAAAGCTGCTTAAGTCACCTTAGCCCTCTCCTGACACTGAAAACTTGATCTTGACCTCAAACATTAACTCATCATTGTCTACACAACTTGTGTTTTTGTTTTTTTTAGAGCAGTAACTGATTTCTGGAGTTGACAAAAGATAGGCATGTTGCTGTTTGAATGACTTCACAGAAGTTTTCTTGTTAGGTATGAGGTCTCCACAAAATGTAATCTTTCACTGATTTCAGAAAGTAGAAGTTTGGATGAATCACATAGGATGAGAATAGGTCAAAAAAGCAAGGAAGAGCAGCAGGGCTGAGAATATGACTTTTAAAGTGACAAATTCAAAAGCTATCCTACCAATGATCACGAAGCTGCAATAAATTATGGTATTCAAAAGACTTATGTAGCACATTATACAGATTGTTGTTTTGTTGGGTTTTTTTAATGTAAAGACTACGCACAATACCAGTCCTTTTATAAAGAGAATGTTTAAGTGTTTGCCGTAGCACTTTTCCAAAAGTTTATAACCTCCAGCTACTTAGCACTCCATCTAGATTTTCAGCAGTGTTTCCCAGTCACCTTCTGGAGAGCATGTACAGTGGGTCTTTCAGTAGCTGTTGTTTTCTACACTTGCAATCAGTTTCCCTCCCCAAAGGAGAGTTACCTCTTCCTTTATGAAGCTCTGTACTCTGAAATGAGAGCATGGGGTACAAAACACGCAAGGTTTCCTTCAAGCAGCCTCTCTGACCTGCTCACCAAGTCAGGAAGCACCGTTGGTCTGGTAAAGGAAAACAGCTAAATTCAATTGCACACTACTTATGGGACCAGGTTTGGGATGTAAGAAGACTTCTACCCATGTTCTCCCTCAGCTTAGAAGAACCCATGTTGAGAGGTGGATTTCACTCTGGTCTTCTGGCTGTTCATAGCTCTCTAACATGCTTTGAAAAAGGAAAATTGGCCCCTAGCATAGACATAAAGGAAGTCATTTCTTGTCCTCGTAATCTGATATTTTCCAAACAATGTCAAACATGGATTTTTTGCAATGTATCAGAAACTAAGACACATCGTTGGGACAGTAGATCTGTGACCATAAAGCAAGTTATCCATCTGATTTTCCCTGAAAAGGAGGTGGCTATCTGATCTTTTTCAAGCTATGAACCTTGTCATGTAGATGGTAGCTGAATGGAAAGAGGCACGATGAACGTCTGTTTCCAGTGATTCAACAACTGTGCAACCTGAGTCAGGATTTCTTTCTGTTACTGTGAGATTGTGTTATAGCCCTTACTTCCTGATTTGGTAGCCCTTGGTAGAAAGGATTCAGGATGGGCTAGATTTTTAAAGCCTCTACTTAGAGTACCTTAAGTGTGCCATTCAGAGGTAGGGCTCTCGGTATATAATGCTGAGCTGCCTTACACTCAGGCCTACTCCATCATACTCAACCTCAACATTTCACAGAATTCATGAGAATTTTTTCCAAGAAGGGAAAAAATAAGATAAAAAGCTCTGTGTATCTGTGGAGGCTCTAGATGCAAAAGATTGGGCTTCTGTCTGAACACTTCATTCATGTAGGATGCATATCTCCACCTTTCTGTGGAGTAGATGCTTCTATATTCTCATTAAACTCCACAGGGTTTATGAACATACCTCAAAGAGAGGGAAATATCTTTGCTTTAAGCCTTCATGCACAGCTGCTCAGATGAAGACCAAATTTTGGCTCAGATTCTTCCAGAACAGGTTTCCAGAACATTTTGAATAGATCTGTCTCCAGTGGTATGTTTATAATTTTCCTGCTGCCTCTTTTTGTGGTATTCATTTAATGAAATGCTTGAGCAGTGTATGTTCTCCATTACGCTGTACCATCAAATAATCCAAAAATTCACATTTTTAAAATTACCATTATTCAACTGACATTAAACCCAAACACACAATTGCAGATCAGTCTCCTAACTCCTATTGGGGGGAAATAAATAAAGTGTCTATTTTAAAAACTCATTGTTCAACTTCTAATTGTTAATGCAGTCTCCAAACTAGTGGGTGCCTTTCTCTATTCTGCTGTCTTGAATAGTAGTAGTAGGCAAAACCATACAGTACAGCCTGTTTCTAATTACACTCTCATATTTCCGCTTAATGAACAAAAAATCTCCATTCTGCACATTGCCTGTTAACCTCTGGAAAGGTCAGTGCTTTGCTCCTGTAATGCAGCACACTCTTTTTCCTTTCTTCCTAACCTAGTTACTGATTTCTGGAAAGGAGGGTATTTCTTGCTCAGGCTCCTGCAGAACTGAACTTCTAAAACTCAGTCTGACCTCCTGTGCAACATGCACATATACTTCCATCTCTACACACTGTGTGTGTGCAAAATTGGTGACTGATAAAGCATATTTTCCATAAACAAAAAAAAAGGTATCTACACATTCTTGACTTGAAGATCTTAAGCCACAGCAGAAAAAGACCTCTAATTCAGACATCTAGTCCTGTACAACATGACATGCATTACTTCCATCAACAAAACTACAGGAACCATTAACATGGTGGGCTTTTTCCTCTCTTTTCTGTCAGTAAGTTAAAACAAAACAAACAAAAATACAATTTAATGTCAAGAAATTTCAACTTTATTTTATTTCAATTTAACGTGCTTCTAATTAGCGATTCTAGTATTGAAAAATAAAATCAGGCAAAAAAAAACCTCAGAGAGACATCTCAGTTTTGCTTCTGACCCCTCTCCTCTCCTCTTTGTGCAGCAAGGGATTGGCACAGGGGGCTGGTGAGTTGGGAGTCCTTGGCTTTCGGTCTTCTCATTTCTTGGTTCTTTCATAGGTCCCCTTGGAGCTGTGCATCCTCCTGCGTCCTCTCCCTGCTCCCGAAACCAAAACTAAAAACCAAAATGTATTCTGGCCCCACATATGTTTCATGGCACAATTCAAAAGTGAAATCTGGAGCAACTTCAGGTTTCTATCAGCGCTGAAGAGGTTACAATCAGAATGAGAATGTCTCTACTGAACTATGATGGAAATTACCAAAGCTTCCCCAGTGCTTCAAGCACTTTCTTCCTAGTAAAGGAAAGAAGAACTGGACACACAGATATTGCAATCTGAACCAGCAAGCTTCTGACAGCTGCTCGGAAAAGCAGAGGTGACAGGAGGGAAATCTCTGAAAACGATGGGTCTAGGCTTCCATCAGGCTTAACATGGCTTGAGTGGTTGAAGTCTCTGTTCCCCAGCTCCATTGACATTAAGCAAATACTTTCTACTTGTTTATCACTGTTGCCCTTTCTGCCTACCCTGCAAAGGCAGCACAAAGGAACATCAGGAACATTTGCAAACAAATGCTGCAAACATTATGTGTAGGTTTGTAAACACCAGCAGTGATTCAGCCCTAAATGACAACAGTTTGCAGTAGCAGCCAGGCCTTAATAATTAACCAAGAAGGCCGAGCTGACCCCAAGTCATTCATCTGTGCGTGGCAGAGGGGACGTTTCACAGAGTGTGTAGGCCAGCCTGATGGCAGGGAGGGATGGGGGCCACCATCCCACACCAACAGCACAGCAGATAGAAGAGTGCAGCATGGGTTTCTGGGTTACATAAGCCTTGCACCCTCAGTGATGTGCCAAGCCTTGAGATGTCTCCTCCACCAAAACATCTCTCAGCCACTTCTTTCTGATCCCACCCCAAAAATCTGCATCTGAGGATAACTTCAGGGGCAGGGTGTGGAAACGTGGTGAGAAAGGAAGCCCTGTGGAATACACAAGGCAGAGTGTGTCTCCAAGGGTCTTGTGAGAGACCCACTCCTCTACACAGAAAGAGGGATTTCCCTCTTTCTTCCTGCACTTATTTATACGTTACTTCACATTCTTTTCAGCTTGCTTAAGAAGTAGAACTTCTGAAGAACTGGCATGAAAGCAAAAGAGGAAATGAGACAGCTAGCTTTACCATTGACATAAGGGATTGCAGCCCCTCCAGCATCTCCAGAGCAAGCACACACCGCAGAAACCCAGCTTTGGAAAGAAACCTTTACATGCTGCTAATCTAATATTTAGATTTATTTTTCATCCCTTTTTCCACGCTCCCTCTCTGTAAGCTTTGCTCACACATGGAGATCTGCTTCTGAGGACAGAGAAGTGCACAGGTCCATCTGTGACAATGAATGGTCTCAGAGCCATAGTGGAGCTGAATCTAGCGTGGAGCTGAGTGCTGCAGCTGACAGCAAGTTTACAGGGGAGGTGTAAGTCAGAAAAAGAATTGTGCTCGTGGTAACAGACCCCAAGAGTGAGCTCCTGGACTGGTCACTAAGCAAGTCAGGAGGTTGGATATTTTTAATAGGAATGATATTTAATGAAGAGGGTGTAGGCTCTGGCAGAGGACTGTATCTCCCAGAGCCTGACATCATTCCTCTATTTTCACATATCTGGAAGGAATTTCTCCCTGAATACACACCCATTATTCTTTTTTTTTTTTTTCCTTTATCCAGCACATTCATTTCCAGGTAACCCTGTTGACTCAAATTGAGCATCGCCTGGAATTAATTTACCTGTGCCTGGGAAGAATACATGCTGCATGGGTCCTGCATACATTATTTAAATGGCAGCACTAAGGACTGCCAGAGGTGTTGCACACCTGTGGGTCCCATTTGAGGCCGGTGGAAAACGGAGGCTGAGAGGCATCTCTTCTTTAGCATTCTGAGAACTGAATAATTTATCAGGAGGTTACTGAAGGTTTCTAATGGTGCAATCAAGTCATTATAAGCAAAAGAGCTACATAATCAAATTCAGAACAATGAAAGCATCAGTTCATTAATGGAACAGTTCCAGCCATCTGGCATTCATATGTTTTGTGCTGAGGCTGTTATTGTGCAGACATAAATGACCCAATCTTACCTTCAAGCAAAAACTTTCATTAACTGAATATATCCAAATTCTTCACAGTTCAGCTAATATTGCAAGTTCTGTCCTGTGTTTTGGGGGTCTTTCTTTATCCATTTTGTACAGTCAATGCTTCAGCATCTCCCCTGGGGATGCCTGTGTTCCCCATTCCACTGTGGGCACAGCCCCATTTGAAAAACTGTTAGTGATTCTTGTTTGCAAGAATTCTGGAAGAAAGAGAAGGGAGCAAATGATATTTCAGCAAAAGCAACAACACTTAATATAAATAATATTGCTCACATGAAATATAGGAGTGAATTTTTCACCTGCCTTTTTTTTTTTTTTCCTCCAGATGCTCCAGTAACCATGCACAGATCTGACCTTTAAACAGGTTAAACTGGTGTGTGAGGGTATGTACAGCACAGAGCCATCCATCAGGCTTTTCCAAGCATTTTTTTATGTTATCCTCTCAAGGAGGATAGCATTCAACTTACTGGTGGCACAGCATCATTCAGTTCCAGGTAAAAGTGCAGAGGGAGATAAATCATGCATTTGGCGTGCTTCATGTGTTAGCTAAGGACTAACACAAATGTCCTGATGCCATGGAGATGATGGTGTGGCATGGACAGAAAGCCTTCTTCCAAAGGCAAGGTTTGGCTTTCCAGTGCAACACAGTTATGTTATGATTCCAGCAGCCAGATAACGCTGCAGAAGGACCAGGATGAGCTCAAGTCTCAGCAGCATGAGTCTGGGAGAAAGACTTGTCATGTTTTTTGATGGAGCACTTTCCAGCTCCTGGCCCATGGAATACCGCATGCAGTGCCTCTGAAAGCATAGTGTGAGGCTGCATGGGGCTGACCCAGAGCAGAAGTGCAGTGACACAAAGATGCCATGCATTGGGATAGTGCTGCTTTCTGCAGGACTTCAATCTTCCTGAAGCTGCTCAGAAGAGCAGCACTCTTCCAACTGTGAGATAATGTGGTCATTTGCTCAAACTCCTCTGGACCAAAAACACTTGCGAGCTCTAGGTTATGGAATTAAATATACAATAAATGAATGTCAGGCTCCAGACAGCATAGTTTTCTGCATGCATTGCTGTAGCTGCTCTTCATTACATTGCAATGTACAGTGGGCTGCAATATTTTAGAAAACTGGACAATTTTTTTAAACCTGTTTACTTAACAGTGCCATTTCATCCAGTCGATAGAAAGTGTACACTGCAAATACAGATTCATAGACATTCCATTCAGTTGGAAGGGACCCTTAAAAGCCAAATCCTCTGCAATGAGCACAGACACCTACAGGAACATCAAGCTGCTCAGAGCCCAGTCCAGTCTGACCTCTGAGTGCCTCTGGAGATGGGGTATCCAACATTACTTTGGGCAAACGGTGTGCCAGTGCCTCACTGCCCTTCTTACAAAAAAATCCTTCTTCTTTAGATCCAACCTATTTCTCAAGTTATTCTGTTACCCCATCTCAGGGACACCGATGCTCACCTTTTTTCTGTCATTAAGATACCAATAATTGCAGTTGCAGATAACACTTCCTTCAAAGCATCCACTGCACTGAGAGATGCAGCATATGAAATGAAATGAAATTATCCATCACCTGAACAACTCCAGAGCATGCTGCATGGGGAAGTGCCAGAGCGAAGGGACATCTTAACTGTAAATTCCCCAATTTTTTTTTTTTTTTATTTTTTGTAATTAAAAACATCAGAGGTGCTTTCCAGGCCTGGATTGAACTGGAATGAGATGTGTAACTTTTCAGGGTCTGTATGACTAATCCTGAAGACACCCGGTTCAAACTGTGTGAAAGCTGAGAATTAAATGTAAATAGATCAGTGTGCGTACATGTTAGGCATATTTATGATTTGAATCAATTCACAAAATCGGGCACATGGAACTGATGTGGTTTATTCTGGAAACAGACGCTTTTTCCAGACTGAAGGATGTGGAAACTGCTTCCCTATCTAATGCAATTCAGTACATCTGTATGTGATTAGAGGAATGCACTACAGACGGCAGTGCAACACAGCCAAGCCTCATAGGAGATATTCATTGAGCTCCATCGGGCCACGTGATCTTCAGCATGTGCCCATTTCCAAGACCTACTGAAGATTGCCTACGTTTTCTAATAAAAAAAAAAAAAAAAAGAGAGAATTCATTAACTAGATTAATTTAATAAATAACAAGTCACCGCTCCAGGGCTCAGCAAGGTTGCATGAAGTTACTAACAGCAGTGAAAGCAACTAAGAAGATCAGAGAACTACGGAATCATTAAGGGTGGAAAAGATCTGTAATGCCACCCTATCCCCACCATGCCCATCAACCACATCCCTCTGTGCCACATCTACACACGTTTCATGAACACCTCCAAGTTTCACCACTTTTGTGGACTAAGAAATACTTTTTTTTGTTGTTTTTATGTGTACCATTATGTCTTCCTATAATTCCATCTCACTTGTGGGGCAGCCTTTTCCCAACAGCATAGCTAGGAATGCTGTTCTGCACTAACCAGAGAGTCTCTGCTGACCAGAAGAGTGACCATCCCATTGTTTTTATGGACAGGATGCAGCCCGCACAAAGCTAAGAGCTATCCTGGTATGTGGTGTGTGGATGCTCAGCCAGGTATCACAGCACGTGACGGAATATCCTTCCTGGGCGCATCGGCTTGCCTTGAACACAGAGGAAGAAATCTGCCGGTGTCTGGTTTCCCGGGAAGCACAGAGAGTGTTTTAAACGTGCAGCGTCTTTCATTATAGGCCGCTGGAGGTGGGCAGCTGGCACGTCTGTCTGTTAGTAAACTGAGAAATCTTTCAGCGACGTTGTGGAAACACCGAGCCGTTTCAGCCACTGAGTCTCAGCAGCACACGCCGGCTTTGCACGAGACGCATGCACATGCAAGTGTGGCCTCTAGATGCTACTGCAACCCAGCTAAATCGGACCTTACTGGACAACTCATGAGGGAAAGGGAAAAAACAAAACAAAACAAAACAGAACAACAACAACAACAACAAAAAAAAACCAAACAAAGTTGTTTGAACCTGTTTTTCTATAAACAACTCCTCCAAGCCAGGAAAAGCACCCGACGTGCAACGCCGTCCCTTTCCAACATCGCTGACCCTACGGACCGGCTCAACTTGGAAGCGTGGTTCCCAAACTCTCGCCGCACACGGCAGCGGGAGCTCCGGGCACTTCTGCAGGAGGAGCAGCCCCGTCGCTCCGATCCCATCCGCACACCTCCGGGTAGCTCCGCTCATCCCCGACGCACGGCTCGGGACCCCGCGACGGGGCCGGGCGGGGGTCCGCGGGGCCGCACCTGGCTCCCGCCCGGCGGGGGCGGGCGGACTGTAGGCGGAGGGACCCGTCCTGTCCCTCCCCGTCCCTCCTCCTCCTCCTCCTCCTCCTCCTCCTCCTCCTCCCTCCCTCCCTGCGGGCCGGCGGCGGCGGAGCCGCGCTCCCTCCAGCCGCGCCCGCGGAGCCCCGCGCAGCCCCCGCAGGTAAGCGCCCGCAGCCCTGCCCGCCCCGATGTCTTTTTTCTTTTCTTTTCTTTTCTATTTTTTTTTTTTTTTCTTTTCCCCCTCCTCTCGCGTTTGCTTTTGTGTTTCGGAAAGTGGACTTAAACGTGCGGAAAGTCGAGCTGCTCCTGCGGGACGAGCGTCTTCGGGGCTGGCCCGGAGAGAGCAACGGGCACTTGTTGGATTTAGAGGCGCTAACAGTGCTGCCATTGTTCGCTCGTCCTGTTCTGGCTTTTTTTTTTTTTTTTTTTTAATGTTATTATTATTCTTTTTGATCTTCCCGTTCAGTCCTTTTGGATCTGGTTATACCAGGTTAAGGCAGTGGAAAGAAGTCCGAGCTAAACATGGTTGCCACCTCTCCCTCCTGCCTACCTCGGTCCTTCGGACGATGAGTGAGTCCGTGGGACGGGGGACAGCAGCTGCCCTCGCGCGACCGCGCAAAGGTGCGGGACGGGAGAGGATGGATGGGAAACGCAGCGGTAGGGAGTGCCGGGGTGGAGGGGAGCGCTGGAACAAAGCCGCCAGCGAACTGCAGCGAGAAGAGAGAGGTGGAACCAGAGGGACCCGCTTCGTTCCTCGCTCTGATTTAGAGACCTGCAGTGGGAAAACCCAGAAAAAAAAACCTTTCTTGGAGAGCGTATGAAAACGATTCTGTACAGCCCTTGAGCAAAGAAGATGTTGGAATATCTGAACTTTTTTTTTTTTTTTTTCCCCATTTCCTTTTTTTTTTTTTGTTGCTGCATGTTGCTTCCTATTTTTTGAAGATTGACGGCAGAGCCTCCAGAGGCAGCCGGTGCTCCCCAAGTGCAGGGGCTTGGGGGCAGCTGCAGCCTTCAACTGCTGGAAGCTGTTGCTCCCGTGTCTTTTCACAATAAAGGCTGTGGCGTGCGAAGTCAGGTCCGGTGTGCTGTACCGTTTGGTGTGAAGTGAGTCACTCTCAGGTCTGAGAGTCGTGTTTCAGTCTGGCAGCCGCGGCTGCGTGCCGTGCAGCCTCGTTACTGCCGCGATGGATGGGCAGAGGAGTATTAAAACAATATGTGCTGGCAGTTTCTGCCTCGGACTGGAACGGTGCTCTGCCTGCAGAGGTGCAGCTGGGGCTGTAGGCGTGCCGTTCACTTCTCCTTAACTGATAAGTGCTCAGAAGGTGCTTTGGTATGTCTCGGCTGCATGGTTGTTTTTACTACGTACTCAAGAGTCCCGTCCCTATGCAGTTCTACGTATACTGCGGTTCTTCTGTCTTTGCAGTCGCAAAAAAAAAAAAAAAAAAACAAACAAAAAACTGAGGAAGTACTACTCAGGAATTCTGGGGAACAGTTTTGTGCTGCTCTCTTGCAGGTTGCACTGCTTGGACCCTTGGCTGCTGCTGTAAACCTTGTTCTGGGAAGTTACTGGTAACTGTGCTGCCTTGAGTGAGTGGGGTAAAAATACTGACCGGTGTCTGCTTTCTTTCCCTCTCTTCAAAACAAATATTAAGAATGGAATGATTAAACAGCCTTTGAGATGAAACACATGTGCAATGCAAAACCGAAGTAATGCTGGGCTGCGTACCCAGCTTCAGTAGGTGGATGTGTGAGTAGGAGGCAATCCCAGTCCCGTGAGCAGAGATACTTCTGGCCACATGGCTTTCAACAGTAACTCTGGGAGAATGTGTTTTAACTAAAGCATAATTCTTTTTCTGGTAAGAAGTGGGATAAAATAAAAACGGGTCTTCCCCTTGGTAAGTGCCACAGAGAAAGGCTGTCGGGAGTCCAGGAAGGGGTGCTGCAGAAAGTGTTGTGCTCTTGGAACTGAATCTTAGGTAGGATCTCTGGTAGGATCAGATTTTACATTGCTGTGATGGACCATTAATAACACCTTAATGAATAGTTGTTTTTCCGTAGTCTCTCTGTATTGGGCCTGCTTTGTCCAGTATTCAAGGGTTCAAACTAAAAAGAAACCATTTCTTCCCAAGTATCTTTTGTAACTGGGAGAAGACCACCACTGTCCAACTTTGAGAACCCAGCAACTTTGGTGGCCAGCTGGCTTTGAGCACCTCTAGGTGGTGAGCTGCTAGCAACTCGGGAGCACCATCACAGTGCCATTTGCTGTGTGGCTGGCTGGAGGGGAAGGCAGACAAAATGCTGGGTGTAGTTCTGTTGCTGATGAGAACTTGTTCGTAACCATTGCTTGTGGGCTTGGTGATGGTCCAAGAATGGACCTACAAGAGCAGGAGCAGTCATACTGCGAAATCGTTGTCCTTTCCGTCATTGCTCCCAAAAACAAACAGCAATTCGAAATGTTCGTGGGAATTCCCCATCTTTTCATAAAGAAAAATATGTGTAAAATATTGTATATTTATATCCAGCTTAAGTGCATCTAAATGAGTTATTTGTACTGCAGCTGCTAGTAGCAGTGCTAGAGAAAAGAAGCACACCTTTTTAATGAAGAAAGGGTAAACAGTATTTGATCCCTGCATCACTTTTGGTTTTGTGAATTAGTTCTTTCTACGCAGTATATTATTTTACTGCTTCTTCATGCACAATGAGATACCTACATACATATATATATTTGTAGTTAGTAGGGATGGAAAAGGTGATAAACAGATGAACTTCTGAAAAGAAACAATATGGCTGTAAAAGGCAACACGGGAGTTATTGAAAGAGAACTGTAATTGATTTTTACGTCCTTTGGGGTTGTTTCTTCTTCAGATTATGTGCCCGTTTCACCTCTTAGAATTCAGTGATGATTTGAAGGGAGAAATCAGAAAGATCTGATCATGATTGAGTGATGGTGACGATGACTTGAAATGGTAATGATTACGTGTGTGTGCGGCTTTGCTTTCCCATGTGTCACAAGGTGATACTGCAGAAGTGTGGCTTACCTTTGAGGCTGTACTTAAATATTTTGCACTTTGTTTGAGTGTCCTTCGTGGTTATCTTCATCAGTGTCAGTGACCTACAGTGAACGCCTATGAATCAGACCCAGAGCTGATGTATTGTTCTGACAGAACTACGGAATCAGTCCCAGCACAGGGGAAAGCTCTGCCTGGGGAAGAAGAGCTGCTTCTCTGTTTACATTTCAGGGAACTTGAATTGTTGTTTTTCTTGATTTTTCTTCCAAGCTTAATTTTCATAAAACGAGTAGAAGCTTTGCTGCTCGTTCCTGTTCCTTCACTGCTGTTCTGAGGGAACTGACAGTGAACTTCAGAAAGAGGTTGGATGCTTTGTTCTGAACACAGAATGACAGAGTCATTAAGACTGGAAAAGTCCTCAAAATATCATACGACCATCAACCCATCACACCATGCTTGCTAACCATGTCACTCAGTGCCACATCTGCAGGTTTTTTGAACACCTCCAGGCTCAGAGACTTCACAGTTATTAATGAAGCTAGGGGAGAATTCTCAGAAAGGTCTGTCTTTGTATATCCAGGTCCATCTGCTTGCACCCAGTGCAGTTTTTTGCCTGCCTGTAACCCTTCCTGCACACTCAGGCTGTTCAGACCAGCTTGCAAATCCTTGATCATTGCTTAGCTGAAGGTTGCCCTTAAGATTAATTCAATCTTAATCTTAAACGAGGGGTGCCTTTTACTCCTGAAAATGTAGTTTCAGTTCGTGCAACGCATAGCGCTGATAACAAAAACAGCCTGTTTCGTGCCAGCTTGAATGGTGTGAGTGTGACCACATCCCACACGGCCACCCTGTGACCATTGGAAGAGACCTTCTGAGGTGGTTTGTGCACCCTTCTACACAGAGGAAGAATAGCCCTGATCAGAGTGGTGTAAAGTCTTCAGCATTTCCTGATAGGCATAGCCTGCAGTGGTTTGTTGAACACATTTTTCTGAGGTCTGCCTTTACGTCCGACTGGATTTGGCTTCTTCTCGAGTCAGATAATGTCAGCAAATATGTTAGTGCACATAGAGCGGAGAGTGCTGGTGCTTTTACCCCAGGGCATGGAATTTCTTCTTAAAAACAAAAAGAACACTCCCAGCACATGCCAGCAGCCAAGGATGCCTCTGTGGACAAAATGCACATCCCTGTGCCAGCAGCATGCTGCTATCCAACTGCCCGTGCTTTCATCCTGGCACCCATAGGGTTCGTGGGCAGCAGAGTGGGGTGGAGACCAGGCCATGGAGTGGGCTGCTGAGGGGCACTGGGTCACAGGGGAAGTGCCTCGAGATGTGCATGTGGGAGGCTGCATCTCCCCGGGGACAAGGTGAGGTTTGGTCCATGGGTACCATATTGGTGACAACTGCACTGTATTTTTGTGCCAGCTCGTATGTTTGATTTTTTTTTTTTTTTTTATGTTACTTTAACTTGAGGTGCATTAGAACTTCTTTTTTTTTTTTCTTTCCCGGCTTCCACGTGGCATAAGCTAGGTAAAATATGGTGCTTTCACCTTCTATTTAAAAATACAAAGGTGCCAAGTATGCAAGACTAGCATTGTCTTTCTGTTTTTGCTTCTGACTGTGAGTAACAGGCAAACCTCTGCTGAAGTCAGGTTTCATAAACAGTGCTGGTGAGTTTGATTGTCGTGCGTGATGAAGTTCATCTCTCAGAAATACACCAGTGTGAGCAAGGCCCACGCACCATTTAGCCTTTTCCTTAGGAATTTATGTGCTGTAGTGACCCCCTGAGTAGGGTGAATTTCACAGGCACCCTCCAGACAGTATGCTGTTTCTTTGCCAGAGAGAAAATGTATTGCACACTGTAGTGCTTGCAGGAGCAAGCAAAAAAGCATTGGACTGACATCAGAGGCAAGATCTTTCTGTACAAAATGCTGGAAATTTTTAGAGTGGTAAGAGCCTGGCGAAGGAAATGCATACTGTTTTTCATTGTAAGCCCCTCTCCCTCCCTCCCTGCCTCCTCCCCCTCTTTTTAGAGAGTGTGTGTCAATACAAAATGGTGCCAGCACATTATTTATGGGAGCAGTTTCCAGAGACTTTTCTTAGAAGTTATTTGGCCATTTGGAGATGATTGTTCTCAGTCTGAATGGAAAAATGTATGTATAACTAGGGCAGTATCCTTTTTCTTGTCGTGAAGAAGCTAGCTACGACTCTGTTTAAAAAAGAAAAAAAAAAAAGTTGGAATAGTACTGAATGTTCACTACGTAGAGAAATTTATTTCTTCTTTTGGCAAGTGAGTGATTATTTAAGTGTTAAGCAGGGTTTAAGTGCTGAGCTTAACTTGTACTCCTTCAGAGACTTACTGGTGTCTGAGAAGTCACAGAAATGTGGTACAGGTCACATCCATTTGCCATGTAGTTGGTTATATTTTGGGCTGGAGTTTGCAAGAATGGAGAAGGACTGCTAATGTATCACGAGGAATAGCCCACAATCATTGTTGTTTTATATGCTATAGCAGAATTTGGGGAAAGGGTCTGTTCCAATGGATTTCTCTGAATGTGTGTTCATCTTTGAAGCTGTTAGGTGCAGAGCATTCTGAGTCTCCTGGGATATTAGGGGCTGGAAAAGCAAATGATCAGATGTGCTGTGGGTCAGCATCTCCAGGCAGCTATTACATCAGGCAGAGGCCACCTTGTCCCCAGAAGCATTTTCTCACCCTGGCACCATGGCAGTCATCGCTGTGGTTAACATGTCGTATTCCTTTGATTCTCAGGACTGCATCAGGTGCTCACAGACCTGCACAGACAGGTCTTTATCTGTCTGATCTCTTACCATGCAGCTGTGATGTAATTTGCCCAGCCTGAAGAAGGCTCTGGGGAGACCTTACTGTGGCATTTTGGTGCTCAAAAGGAGCTTATAAATCAGGGAGGACACTGACTTTCCACACAGTTTGATACTGATAGGACAGCAGGAAATGGCTTTAAACAGGAATAGGTGGTATTTAGGTGAGATGTTAGGATAAATTGCTCACTCAGAGAGCAGTGAGGCCCTGGCACAGCTGCCCAGAGAAGCTGTGGGTGCCCCATCCCTGCAGGCGCTCCAGGCCAGGTTGGACTACCCTGAGCTGCTGGGTGGCAGCCAGCCCTGAAGCAGGGGGTTGGAACTGGATGGGCTTTAAGGTCCCTTCCAACCTACACAACCACTCTGTGGTTCTCTGATTCTGTGAATTTCTAAGATTCCCTAAGCAAGAGAGGAAGGGTTGGGTTTATTTTTTTGTCTGTTTATTTTCTTGTTTGTTTGTTGGTTTGTTTTTCCTATCCGTACAGTAGTGAGCACTTCTATCAACAATCCTGCTCATAGAAGTCAACTGCATGCACTGAGATGCCTTGTAGTGCATTCCTGTGCATATTGCAACAGGTCACGTTTCCTGTGCCTCCCCAGAGAGAGTGGGTCTGTAGTTTTACAAGGCACATACAATTGTGAGATGAGCTGCAGTGAAGAGGTGTTGCTTTGATGTGGTGATGTGGCTTCAGTGTAAGATGTACACGGACAGTTTGGCATCACTGCCTCAGGTTGTGCTTGTAGGGTTTAAGTTTTTAGTACCTTTCTGCTCTTGTCTGCTAGCTTAAACATATAAAACTAATCACTAAAGAGCAAAAAGCATTTGGGAAGTTGATAAGGGGATGGACCAGAATAGGTTCAGACTGATGACAATAAGCATGTAAAACCTAGAGGGAAGTGTTGCACATTAAATTCCATACTAATACCACATTTATTGTGAATATTGAGCTTGGAAGAAGGTATCTTTTCAAATGTGTAGACAGCTCAGCTTACAGTTGGATTGACAGACTTTTGGCAATATATTGATACCCAAGAACATCTTGAAAGTTCTTGGAGTTCACATTAGAAACTCCTCAGACATTCCTGTCCTGTCAGGAGAAACCAATAGTATAAAGAGCATATTGTCCTCTGTGCCACAGCGACACCTGGGACCTGCTGGGAATCACGTTCAAACACGTGTTTGCCAACCACAGAATCTTTAGATGCAGTCAGGGAGTGAAGGATTGGCTTTTGGTCTAGGATTCTGGGGACGTTCAGCTGTTTCTGTCCAAGCATAAAGTTCAGGATGATGGCTAAATATGATCTGAAATAATGGTACAATCTTGCAGATACAGTGCCAGTACTCCAACACTGTGCTTCTCGTTCAGTGTCCAGAAGAATGGACTGGTTTATTGTTTTCCCCAGATAGTGTGGCAGCAGTGTAGCCAGCTTCATGAAAATGGGTGTCTGGTTAGACATCCAGTGTTCAGGGATTGAACACAGCCCTGCAGATGGGACATATTGTGCTCGAAAGGTATGTCTGTAACTGCAAAGCTCAGTGGTCACTGCTTTTGCTTGCTTTTCCACCCAGAACGCAGCTGCCAGGCTGCATTGGACCTGCCCTGTACAAAGTGTCTGTGTGGGGCTGAGAGCTGTCCCAAATGTGTCTAGCCACAGTGCTGGCTTCATTTTGCTCTTCCTCGGGTGGAAGTGATAAAATCTTTGCTTTCAGACAGGGCACGGCCCCTCACAGAAACTCACATGCAAACTGGGGGCAACTCTTGGGGTCAGTCCGGTTGCTGTCCTCATCTTTCAACTTCTGGTTGACAGCAGTTGTAGTATCCTGATTCAGATTCCTGATGCAGCAGGCACGGAAGCTGGCTGAGGCTGCAGGATATTACTGTGATCAAAGCAATTCAGGTAATTAGTGAATAGGCTTAAAACGTGTCTCTAGAAACCATTGCATTTTTGCAAACACTTGGTAGGAAGTGCATAGTTTGCCACCTGGTTCTCCAGGAAGTGCCATTTGTTTCTGTTCCTTGCTCAGGTTGCATGACTTTCACAACCAAAAGCCTCCTGGAGGGGCTCAGCCTAGAGAAGAATATCCTGGGAGAGCTGATGACAGCCTGATGACAGGAGCAATCACGTGTTTGCAGAACACACAGAAATGCCCTAAACTAATAAGCCTCAACAAACACTCCTGCTGCCGTCCTGCATGTTTGCTTCCTCCACATCTCCTCCATGAAGTTCCTTTGAACAGAAAACAGTTGCCCATGTTTTTGTGACAAAATCCACTGGCTCCTTCATCCTCTGGCATCTTCAGGCATGTGAGGCAGGAAGGAGAGGAAATGCCATCCTGCTTGGGAGCTGCTAGGCCAGGTGGTGACAAATTTCTCCCCCTCCACTTCTAAGTGAAGTTTGATTAAATTCCCCATCCCCCTCCCCAGCCTGTGACTCTGCAGGAGGCACTCACACTGGTATAAGCTGTGTCTCCACTAGAGGGGGGTGCCAGTATAGCTATACTGCTTAGCTTTGGGGATTTGGCCATTTACCTTGCCTTAGGTTTCCTGGGTAAGTAGAGGATTGCCGGAGCAACCAATGGTGACTATCTGTGGGGCTGGCTGAGGTGCAAGTACTGGGTTTCTCCATAGCGGTGTCATTTCCATAAGGTTGGCCAACTTGGGGAGTCCAGTGAGAGATGGTTCCTCAAAGCCAGTGCTGCCCAGTGGGCTTGGTACAGTGGACACCCACCCTGGGATGCCTAAACATTCTGTCATGTGGGCAGATGGCAGTACATTCACCCCTATGGTCTGGATCTTTTCGACTCTTTAGTTTATGTATATCATCACAAAACATTCCCTGGTGGTAGTGCTTTAATGTTTCGTGGTTTGTTAGCTGTTGGAACGAGGCCTTGCAGTGTTCATTTCAGAGATTTTACCCTTGCTAATGTGAATTCCAATGGGAAAGTTTGAGGCAAACTACTGCACTGCTACATAATTCTGAGGATTTTCTCATTTTTGTACCGTAAGAGACGTGCAAAGGCAGCGTATCTGAAAAACAGTAAGATAGAGTGACTAGGTAGAAGTCCTTGGACACTAACTTTTCTCTCTTCATATATAAGTGCTAGAAGTACTCTCTTAGTGGTTTCTTTTTTGTTTTTGTGTTTTGTTTGTTTGTTTTCACACTGACTGCATTCTGCCTCCTGGCTCTTTTGTCTCGAATTGTTGATATCTCCCCAACATTCTGACCAAAGTATATTGTTCCTGTTGGATAGTATGTGTGCAGAGGACCTGGTTGGAGAAGCTGAGTAATCACTCAAGTATGGTGTGAATTTACAACAGCCTACTTAATTCACGTGACCTCTTCTATGCACTGAAAGCTAAACACAATTTAGAGTTAATCCCAGTTGATTTTTAAAGTGAATTAGTCAAGCTGTGCACTAAGCCGCTGTATTTACCTGTGTATTCAGATATGCAGCAGCCTGACCTGCGATGAACCTCACTTGATAATTGGGAGGGGAAGGGTCGGAGGGAGAGGTGATTAAATTTTGGTGTTTCCTTCTAGGCCATGTTTCAGAACTGATTTGCTTTTATAAATCTTGAATTCAAGGAATGATAAGCATGAGCTACCTGAGGCCAAAATCCAATGCCCTGCTGCAGCTCTCCACGAAATGCATCTCCTTACTGGTAGTTGCTACTACCAGTACCCTGTTTGGAACATGCTGCTTCCTGATCATCCCTGAAAGCTGTTCCTCAAAAACTGCAGCAAGTTGGGCTGAGGTGGTGATGGGGCGTATGGTGTGGACCAGAGGGACACACAGAGGGACAGAGTCCTTTTGATCCCCACCAGGAAAATAACAGCCAGTCCCGATTTTGCATCGCAGGCTCACAAATTGCTATGGCCTATTGTTAGGGGCACACACCAGCAACTTGCATGGTGGGCAAGGAGTAATTACCTTTCATTTGTCAACATTAGGATTTTTGTTGTCTTGAGCTCCTGGGTTCGCTGCCGCTCCATTGTGGCGAGATCAAAGGTAAGATCTTATTTCTGGGTCACTGCTGTCCATCAGATAAGTTTGTTTGTAGCCTTGGGAAAAAGCAGTGACGTGAGAACAGGGAATTTAAACCCCGCCATTAAGATAATTCTTTCTTGTCAATTCTTGGTTCTTTCAAACTTCATTCAGCTTAGCTGTGCAAAATACAGTGCCACAGAAATTGCTGTGATAAGTCGTTTGAGCTGATGCAGACATTAGGAACAGTTTTCTGAAGCAGCACGACGGCTGTTTCTATTTTGTTTGGAGTGATTGATGAGGAGTTGCTATGCCTGCATTGGTGCTGGCCTCAACCACGTCGAGCCAATGCCTTGCCATCTTCAGAGTAATGTTCTGCGGGGAGTGGCGGGCAAGTTTCTGTTTCAGATAAACTTAATTAACCTCCTTTTTTGCACACAACTGCTCAGGGTTCACGCAAATCTGTATTTAGATGGTACATTTGTAATTTGGGGTTTGGGATTTGGCACACTTAATTGTGGACTTCTTTGGCTTCAGCACTTCCAGATTATTGCATTTTGTGGTCATTCATTCTGTCTGAAAACTGAACATCTGTTTTGTGGATGTGGGGCGGGGAAAATATTTGCTTTAACTTTGCCCCCCCTCAAAGCTGTTTAGGGAATTGTGACATTCTGTTATCATCCAGATGTTTTTTATCCAGTGAAAAGGATATGGCCTTAACGTTTAAACACAGACTTGTTTCAGAGGAATGCCAGATTAGTACTTCTCTTTTGTGTTTCAAACAAGGGGTGGGTCATGTCAGGTAGGGTTAGCAGATGGAGCCTATGTTGTTGATCCATGAAAGTGTTGTATCACATTACACTGTTTTTTTGGTGGGTTTTTTTTTTTTTTTCTGTTTTGTTTTGTTTTGTTTTTCTTTTTGGAAATATATATTAGAAGCGTGTAGAAGCTTGTTACGGAGAATGCTTTTTGCTGCTTTTCCTTGCTGTGGAGTCAAAGCTGGAGAAAAGCATCGTAGTGTCATATGGTGATTTATACCTTGATGTGTCTTTGCCTACCATTGTCATCCCAATCACTGAGCACAATGGGGGTGAGAGTTCCCTCAGAGCAGAATTCTCACAGCTACCTATGTGAGGCCATGCCCTTCTCTTGGCTCAGCAGTGTGAAAGATGCTGCTTGCTGTCCCAGCGAATGGTTTCAGTGAGCTCCTTGCTCAGTGGTGGAGGAGGACAAAAGCACGCAAGACATTATTTTCTTTTCACACTTCCACCCCTAATGAAGCTGGTGACAGTTGGTGACGCATCATAAATGATAAGCTATCCACGGTGACTTTGAGCTTTTCTCCCTGCCTGTTAAACTCTTCACACACGTCTGCTGGTAAGAATAAACCACTTTGAAGGAGTTTCAGAAACTGCTTGGAAATGACTTGTTTGAGAAGCATTTGTTTCTTTAGAAGTCATTACAATGGAAGTGCAGATTATGAAAACATCGTCATATGACAGCAGCTTCCTTGTGGTTGTGCTCTGAGAGAAGATCCATGTTACAGTCAGTTGTTTACATCGGACAGAGCAGTTTGGCGTTACTTTGGTGTCTACTCACATTTTTCTCTTGCTTTCTGGTGGTCCTTTTAGAGTAATTTATTTTAGAGTAATGAGATAATGTTGAAATTCAGTAACGGTGTGCGTTGTCAGCTCGGGAGTTTTCCCAGTCCACATTGCTCAAGGATGGAAATCAGAATTTCTCTTTCAGGGATATTTTACTGTTCTAGGCAACTGCTTCTTGCAGCTGACATTGTGGTCAGTACTCATGCTTTAAAGAACATTTTTGGATGGATGGGTTTTTTTTTTTTTTTCTGTTCGTTTCTTAACAGATCGTTTTGGTGAAGAAGTGCCTAGTGTAGCCAAAGAAACATGCATGTGCCTGCTGCCAGCCCCGGGCATTGAGGCAGATGCATGCTCAGCACCAAGGTGAGAGCAGGAGAAGGCTCTGCAGCCTGGCTGAGTAGCAAACAAAAAACCATCTCTGAGCAGTCTTCGTCTTGCAGGCATGAATGGAAGCTGTTGCAAAAAGTAGTGCTGCTGGTGGAAAATGACTGCACTCAGTCCAGAGGTTCTGGGTGGTATGTGGAAGGCAGCTGACATGTTGGCCTTAAAGGGGGAACTGTGAAAAAATAGAAAAAAAGAATCCGAAGAAACTATGCAGAAGTTTTTTACACTTCTCAGGCTGCGCTCAGAAGTGTTTCAGAGAAGTGGAAGCTTTGAGAAAAGATGAAGTACCGTTTTGGATTTTAAAAAGGCAAGAAAATGCCGTCCAAGGGATGGGTGTAGGACAGAAATAATAATATGAAAGTAATCAGGAGAGGAAGCTGAGTGAATTACGCTGGATGGTGCAAACTGACCTAGGTCAGGGAGGTACAAAAAAGTCTCTTCTAAAAAGAGTGCCTGAGCAAACGAGGCAGAAGTCTTGTCTAACCATAGCAACAAATTCAAAGCCTTCAATCTGTAGCAGAGTGAGAAAATGTGTCCTGTGTCCCGTGTTCACTGGTGAAAAGGAGCACAGTTGTACGGTGGGCAGCATGGTGATGGCACTTATAGTGAAAATGATGAGATTTGGGTAGTGAGCGCCTCTTGGGATTCTTTAAACTCATCTGAGCAGTGTGCAAAGAAACTTGGTGTGCTGCTGCATGCCTTGTGGATTAGCCTGCCACTGATGTGAGTCCAGTTTTTACCATAATTGACAAGATTTAGGGAGAGCACGTTTATGATTTCACATGTTACAAAGCCAAATACTGTGGGTTTGTCCTTTCAAAATGTGTTTTCTATTTATTAGTAAAATGCAGCATTTGCTTTTGATTTCAGAAGCCAGAATAGTAAAGATGCAAGTCCCCGAGAATATCCAGAGGCAAAGGAGTTAATTATATTGGACAGAGAAAATCAGAAAGGCCAAGAGGATTCCTTTTTTTATCCCTCCTTTTTTAAAATCAGATACAGCAATGTTTAGCTTCCTGCCTTCATGATGAGATGTTTATGTGCCTCAGAAAAGACCTTTCAAATGAGCCACTGACACAGGAAGGTGTTTGTTTTTCTCTCTTCAAGATGTTCGTGGTCATTTCCATTAATCTGAAAGCAGATGTCAGGGAGGGCTCAACAAGCATCCCTTCTGCCTCTATCAGCACTGCAGTGACATCTCCCAGCCATTCCCTCAAATACCTTTTGCCATGAGTAACCACAGCAGCAGGAAATTGTGTGGATATGTGTGGCAGAATGAGGGGTCAGAGCTCTCTGCCTTCAGCCTGGCTGGACCTGTAGCAAATGCTTGGGAAGGAGGAGTCCTGCCTGCCTGCCACTGAACTTCACGGGCACAGGATCAGGTTTGCCAGAATAAACAACAGGAAAAAAAACAAACAAACGGAGAGAGAGACTAAAACAGTTTCCAAAGCATTGACTATCTTGCAATTTTTGGAATATTGTGCTCTCTGAAGAGCCTTCGTTGTGGCCACAGCAAGACATCTGGAGGTCTCCTGTGGATCAGCATTAGAGTAGCTGAGGGAGAAAGGCAGAAGAGCACAGGTTAATTACAGACGCTTGAACTGTCTGCCCTTTGGTGGAACCCAGTGCATAGCTGTGGTCAGCCTGCCTTTGTCATCTTCAAAGGGCTGTGAGGCATGGTGACGGTCAAGCCAGATTGGCATATGGAAAAGATTTCCCTGCAAGATAAATGCTTCAGGGTAGTGTATGGTCTGCTGAAACTTTTGTGTTGTAGATTTGTGGGAAGAGAACTTTTTCTGTCTCATATTTATTCAGATTGATCTTTGATGGATTTTGGGTTTTTTGGGGGGAATGGGGAGGGACTGATCATGCCTTGGTGTGATGATGAGGAAGGTTCATCTCCTGACCCAGGCATGCTGTACGTGAACAGATGTCTTCTTGGAGGGACTGCCACTGCATGGTGCTACTCTTTTTCTGCTGTAAATGAGTGAAGCGTGTGGAAGAGGAATAACGTGAGAATTTTGTTGCTTTGTGGTGAGGAGAAGGGGCAGTCCTACCCAGCCCTGTCTCTGCAAACCTTGTGAAGCTGTTTGGTGTGGGTGCAGGGGCTCCATCCAGTGCATCTCTCTGCACTTCCTGCCCAGCTCATAGCTGGCTGTGTTCTGCCTCCGAAAGATTTAGCAGCCTCCTGCAGCACTCATATCACTAATGCTGGAGACCAGAACAATGATCTCTCCCTGTTTAGCCACAGAGCCCCTATTCAAAGAGGTTTGACTGATGTCATTTTTCTGAAGCACAAGCTGAACTGCGAGTGCAGGCGATGTAGTTTTGACATCTTCTGTTGATTGTTGTGTTGTGAAAGGCTCCTGCTGACAGCAAGGGCAGTTTTTTCAATAGCCTGAAACAATTTTCTTTCTAGCCTCAGCTTAAAAATTTCAAGTTTTTCCTTATTTAAGGAATATCTGTATTAT
This sequence comes from Oreortyx pictus, assembly GCA_036925125.1. Lineage (NCBI taxonomy): Eukaryota > Metazoa > Chordata > Aves > Galliformes > Odontophoridae > Oreortyx > Oreortyx pictus. The sequence goes on along the minus strand of JAUPFR010000004.1, from coordinate 1,628,247 downwards.
TCTCCTGAACACGAAAGACTGAGACAGTGTAAGTCTCAGTGTAAGTCCCCTCCAGCTGCAAGCAGCTGTGGGCTCCCCTGCAGAAACTTTTCAATGCTCTTTGAGCTGTACAGGTGTGAGTTGGCAGGAGGCAAAGTAGAAAAGATTATTTCCTCCTTTTGCTTTAGTAGTATGCTCTTGGATTTCTGCGTTTTCATTTTATCTCAGTAAGTTAGCTCTCCTACAACTGTTTTTTTTTTTTAATAGATGCTTTTCTGCTGGCTGGGCAAGTTGAAGTTGAATTTCCCGTGGTGATGTTTGTTGGTTTGGTCTGTGTGGAAGCTAAGTGCTGAAGCCTGAATCACTCTTCTCAGTCATGCCATCTGCAAGGTGGTGTATAGGCAAACACACACTGTGTTTTTGCTGCTGGTGGTAGCTAAGACGTGGCTGTGCATGCATTATGCAGAATCTGTACTGTGACTGACAAAACGCAATCAAAGCAAAGTCATGCAAACATAGAAACAAGTGTATTAAATAGAGGGGACCACAGCAAAAATAAAATCCCCAATTCTCTGGGAATTTGGAAGAACTGAATTGCTTCCAAGACAACTGTTGAGGAGTCTTCGCTCTGAGGACAGAGCAGCAGCAATGTAAACAGGTAAAAAGATACCTGCTTTGACATGTTCAATGTCTGGGCTAGGCCCAAACTTGTGGAAGTTGCTGTCCTATTGCTTTTTTTGGCTGTTAATGTCACAAGTGGTTAGATCATAGAAGTCTGAACCATAAAACAGATGGTGCCCAATGGGAGAAGAAGGACGCTTCTGAGCAGCTGGAGGAGGGGAATTTCCATTCTTGTGAGCCAGGCTGGGGGTGTTCCTGCTCCTCAGCAGGCTGGACAGTGTGGGTGCTGGAGGACACTCTTCCTTCTGCAGAGGCTGTGCTGGTCCCTCTGCAGCTACTCTTTAGTGGCTGCTTGCCCTGGGCATCCTGTGTCCATTCCTGGAGCCCTGGTCATGCCTCTCCAGCTCCCTACTCTGGGGGACGGCTGCCAGACCCCAGAGACATTCAGAGTCAGGCTGATCTGAGGGCCTTGTCAACTGATCACTACTAGATGGCCTTTAAGTGTCCCTTGCAACTCAAACAATTCTGTATTTCTATGACTCTCTGATTGCAAAACCCCGTTGATTTTTTTGTATTACCAAACAGGAGAAAGAAGGCACTACCCCATTCTGCCTTTCAGTCTCAATACTTCATTGTAACTGCCAGATTGTTACTAAGAAGTTGATTCTCAATGACAGTGAAACATCTGAAATACAGTATTATTCCTCTTGCATATCTCCCTCCCTTCCTCCAGCGTCCTTCTTTCCCTTTTAATCCTTAATGATGTTTTATTTTGCTGCTTTGTTTTTTGTCTGTTCTGTCATGTTGGGAAAATAAATCCCTTTTTTTAATAATTGCCCTGGAAATGTTTGTGCACAAACAATGCATTACTTTACTGGTAGGGACATTCTTGAAACAGAAATGATCTGGGTGGAAATCAGTGCTGTTGGATTAACCCAATCAGCCTGCAAAAGAAAGTATTTAATCTTTTAAATTGCACCTGCATATAAATGGCTTTTAATGCCTAAGCGAATTAACCATTCGTTAACAAAATGAAATGAATAGTTTCTTTCTCCACAGTGATATGATGGAAAAATGTTCCTGGATATGGATTAATTTCCAGTTGCTGTTCAGGCAATGTGTGTGTGGCACAGTGGGCATGGGTTGTTATTCACATGAGCATCCTGCAGTCTGTGCTATTAGTGCCTGTCTAGGTGCATGCAGAACACAGATTTTACCTCCCATATGTTGTGATAGTTGAACAGCAGCATGGAAAACTTTGTCGTGTTTCCTGCGAGTGTCTTGGTTGCTTATGAAGCACCAAATGAGTAGTTCTTTGCATCTTCAGTCTGCTGTAGGTCTTCTCAAGTTGAAAAATTTGGCCAAGTGCTTAGGGCTAGTTTTAACTTCAGTGACATGAGCTATTGCTAGTGGGAAATAGACTGTAACGTATGGTTCATGTTCCATTTTTCTGCAGTAGAGATTGCCCATCACTGTGCCTGTATGTTCCCGTATGTTAGGTAATTACAATAGAACACATCTTTCTAGGCAGTGAAGTTGGACTCGGAAGTGTCCAGTAGAGCAATTTTGTCCCTTTTCTTTGGCACTCCCATTCCAGACTCCCACGACCCCTCAGTAAGACCTCACAAATCCACTTTCACAGTGATTGCATTCATTTGGAAGTTCTCAGTATGAATGGGTGAGATGTGGTAGCTCTGCTACTCTTAAAAGTAACGTGTCCACTGGCAAGGGGGTAACGGGCAGCAGTTGCATCCTCCACTGCAACAATGAGGGTAATGTTGCATGAGCTGTAGTAATGGGTGTAACTCATGCCATTTGATGGCACAGGATCTGAAGATGTGCCGAATGATTGCGAGTATTGCTGTGGTGTACTCAGTGCATACGTGATACCAGAATTAGATATTTGCTTCCCATGCTGTTAGTGAGAAACTTAATTTTGAGTCCAGTAGTGTAATTTCAGATTCACTGCTATTAAGCCAGTTTGAGAAGAGAAAGACCAGCAAGCTTGCTATGGTTGCTCAGAAGGGTTTGAGTAAGATATAACAACAGGCCACACTGTCTGTCAGGAAATCTCTTTTTTTTTTTTTCCTTGTTATTTTCTGCTTGTTTTATTTAATATGGTATCATAGCTATAAACTTATTATGGCATTTTTAATCACTGAGTAAGTTAACTTGGGTCACAGGAGGTTATTTTCATTTGCAGGCAAAATGCATCCTGGAGCAGAAGGAGAAGACAGAAATGGGAGGAAGCATGTGTTGTAGAGATCTTAACCACGTGAATTAATTTAGCTTGTCAGTATGCTTTGGTGGGCCATTTGGTGAAGCTCCCCATCTTTTATGGAGCTCATCCTGCACATCTCTTTGTCGCTGTACACCATGTGCACAGCTCACAGCGAGATGCAGCAGTCTGGTCTCTGACACAGAACCAGATGCTTGCTAATGTGCCACACAAGGCACACCATGAGGGACAGTGGAGGAAGGTCACTGGTGACAGGATAGGGAGATGGCACATGACTTTTCCTCTGGTTTTAGCTGGTAGAGCTGGTGAATAGTAGAACTGGGAGGTGTTATTGCGACCTTCTAGGGCCTGAAGGGGAGACAGGCAGGAGAGAGATTGACTTTATACATAGTCTGATAATAGGACAAGGGGGGATGGCTTTAGACTAAAAGAGAGGATGTCTGGGTCAGGTGTTAGGAAGAAATTCTTCGCTCAGAGGGCAGTGAGGCCCTGGCACAGCTTCCCAGAGATGCTGTGGTTGCCCCATCTTTGGAGGTGCTCCAGGCCAGGTTGGATGGGGGTCTATTTTATTTATTATTTATTCATTTATTATTTATTATTTATTATTTATTCTATTTGCTGAATGGCAGCCAGCCCTGAAGGAGATGGTTAGAACTGAATGATCTTTAAGATCTGTTCCAGCCTAAGCCATTCTGTGACTCTGTAATAAGTTCAAAAAGTCACTGTGAATTTCTGAATAATTTTAAGGAATAGAATTGCACTAATGTGAATGAATCTGCACATCTGCTATTCTAAGTGCCAGTGTCAGATGTGGTAAAGGCTTTGCATAAAATAGCAAGAACTCAAAAGAGGTAATAACTTTTTTTAGGCAGGGGATCTAATGCCTTGAACATGCAAAAGAAAGCCCAAATTTTTTGCAGTAGTTCCCAGCAGTTACTATTGTAAAGGCAAAAATAACAGTGCAGTATCTTCTCTTTTCTTAGGACCATGAAATTGAAATGAAATTTCTGCCTTTCGTTTTTACTTAACGTGCCAGAGACTGATCTATGGTTGTTCTTTTGTTAGCTGAGTGAAATTACTGAAGAGGGAAACAACAACTCGATCAGTCCATAGTAGGTAAGAAAAAAATAATGTTTGCATTGTAAAATCATTCTTCCCCTCCTTTATTTTTTATTTTTTAAGAGAAAAACTGAAAGACAAAAGTCTGGAAGGGTTATGTTATTCCTGACGATTCCATCTGTATGAAATGGAGAAGTCACAAGCCCTCCATAGACTACGGCAATCAGTCAAGTAGTAGTTTAGTAGTTTAGGAGTAGTAGTTTGAGTTTAGTAGTATCAAACAAAACCTGTTGGTGCAAAGATATGGGTCTGTCTGTTGGATATGAAGACCCTGTGGAGTACAGGGAGCAGCATTACCTGCCTCTTCCCTAGGTACTTTTCTGGAAGCTGCTTGGCATAACAGGTGAGACTGGCAGAGCTTCCCCATGAGGTAGGCCCTGCTACTGCCATCACATTAACAAGTGGTGCAGTGAATCAAGAGACAGATAGGTGATCATTGCAGCCTTTCCCTGGACCACATTTCTGTGGTTGTTTTGTTTGTTTTTTTTTTTGTCTCGGAAGGTTGCCATGGAAGAGCCATGCTTTTATTTGTGTGTTGAACAAGCTTACAGACAAGGGTTTGTTTGGCAAAGGAGGCTGCTGGAGGTGAGTGGTACCAGACGATGGCTCTTTGGATGGCAGGTCTGAGGATGTCATGTAAAATGTGCAATGTCTCTGGAGCGACATCTGGAAGTGGAAACCCATGTATCAGATCTTTGTCTAATCTTGCCTTTCTGAAAGTTGCTTCAGTTTTTTCTTTTCCTTGACTTTCCTAGCCATCTGGGGTCAATTAGTACTTAAAACTGTCCTCTTTACGACCACAAGTTAGGCTTTTTTTCACTACAGATGGACAGGGAGAGTAGCCTTGTTCAGCTGAGCCAAATACAGTAGCTTTGAGATCATGCTGAATTAGTATCTCCCAAGATACCTAATCCAGAAACTTGAAGTCTGTGGAGAGAGGCAGAGGTACAAAAGGATGCTGTGATAGGTACCAAGGCTGAACAGCTGTAACAGTGCCAAAAATTTGATGTGAACTGACAGAGGAGGCAGACCCAAACTCTGAAACACAGTAAGCTTTTTTGAAGGTCTTTGGAAAAATAGGGTGATTATTTTTCTCACTGCAGTGGATATTTCACAATTCCATCAGTGTTCCTGTGTTTCTCCTAACTACTTGAAGTAATGACAGAACTACATTGCTCCTATTTACTGCATTCTCACGACAGGTGATCCAGAAATTATGATGTTTAATCATGATGTGTTGGAGCCATACTTCTTTTGGTGAGAAGATGCTCTTGGTCCGTGTGTTAGATAGATGCTGCTCTTTCAAGTGTCAGCTGATTTCTCCAAAGTTAGCCCAAGAACACAGTGTGTTACTATAAATGACTTCCTGAGTGTTGTATTTATGGTGAAATGCTATATGTTGAAGTTGAGTAACTTTCACAGAGAAAAAGAAATTCTACAACCTTCATTTTACTTATTTTAAGTAAGTGTTGAATGTCTTTCCCCACCTGATAGGTCTCTTAGTGGTATCTGTAAAGGCTGCAGCACCTATACAGAGAAGACAACACAGTGCTGCAGGCGGCGCTTCCAATTCCAGTGTTTGGGAGTGAAATGTGGGAAGCTGTTTTCCAGATTTGGGGATTTTTTTTTTTAGTGCTGTAGGCAGTACGCCATCAAAACCTCATCAGTAAGAAGCCATTCCTTTGCTTTTGTGTTTCAGACTTCCTTTTTAGCGGAGATTAAATTTTTGCTGTAATGCTCCTGAGTGGAGTTCGTTGGGAGATCCTGTTGCCTTTATTTGCAGCTCTTGAAAAACACGAGGCTGCACCCAGAGCTCACACGGGTATTAAGTTAGGAGCTACCTTTGTTTGCTGTGAAAGCAGAGTCCCCTTTGCGTTTTGTTACTGCTGAAGGAGCCAGGGTGGGTTGGGGGCAGGGGGAGAGTCCCTTTGTACAATCGGACTCGCTTTCAGCAGGAATGCTTTTTAGGAGCATTTGGCAGATAATGCTCATTGCCCCATACCTTATGCTCAGGAGGCTGAGTAGCTCCAGTACAGTGCAAAAGTAAAACCCCATTCTTCATGTCCCCTGTCCCCTTCTGTCTGCCCACTCCTACCCATTTATAGGCTGGGCAGAGGCAAAGAAGCAACCAATTTGATGGCATGGATAGCATTCAAGGTATTGTAGGTGAATCCTATTTTGCTTTAATTGTTTGCATCTTTTTGTTTAATTGTGCCAGTGGGAGGCAGCTTTTGCCACGCAACATGTATGTGAAAGTCCTTTCCCTGCCTCGATGGAGGGATCTGTGCAGTGCAAGCAGTGAAAATGCCGCCAGGTGACACAAAATGGTCATGCCCAAGTGTTCTTCATTAATCCTGTGTTTTCAGTTTCCTGGAGAGATGGTGAAAAGTGACTGCTGACATATTTTTCTTTCATCTGTGTTAAAGTACTAGGGGCCTATTACAAGATTAGGCTTGCTCTTTTCTTGGTGTACTACCTGGAGCTAGTTAAAGGCTAAACAGATTTAAGACTTTTTATTTTTTTCGCTTTTTCTCTTCCATTCTGTGATGATCCCTAATAAAAATATTTATATCTCCTTTTTATATGTGGCAAACAGAATTCTGAGCATACATCTGTTTTTGTTCAAGATGGTTCTCGCTGAAGTTGCATCATATGCAGTGTGTTTTGTTCTCTTCTTCAGTATGCCATAATGACAACATTTCAGGAATGAGAAAGGAGAGTATATTCAAAAAGGAACAAACTGTGAGCTGCTGTAAGGCACTTGCAGGGTTATTGCTACTTTTCTGCATGTTTTCAGAAGGGTGGAAGCAAAGGTCTAATGAGGTGTTATTTGAGTTACACTGGTGACAGTATATTGCAGCTGATGACCTTGAGGCTGTTGATAAAGTTTTGCTGGAAATCACTCTCTTCTTGGTCAAATAGCACAGCTTCCTTGAGTCAGAATGGCAGCAGTTTCAAGTTGGCATTGTAGTAATGTTTCCTTCATCTGTTGTGCACAGTGGAAAAATCAGTGAGTTTCAGAAAGTAGACCAGAAGTGTGTCTTGGAAATAGGAAGCCTGAAAGATCTACAGTGTGATTCTTTGATTTCCAGTGAAGGTTTTCTTGGAGGAATGCTAAGTCTCCGTTTTCTGCCCTCTGCATGGGCATAGTAGTAAAAATTTGGAGCAAGGAGTGGAAAGAATGAAAGGCTGCTAGCAAGAGGTGAGTAAGAAGGAATAGGGGTCACTGGAAAGCTATATAAAGATGGGAAAAATGATCCTAGAGCTTGGAAGACGAGCCAGGCAGCTACGAGTGATGTCAGGCATGCTGGGATGTGTTGAAATGTGAAGCAGGCATTTGAAGATAATGCTTTTTGAGAAGGAGGAGTAATTTCCAGAGTGGTGTGTGAAGGCTGAGTTTGGACACACGGGCACACAAAAAGGCAAAATCAACTCCGAAGAGCATGTGGAGAGCAGATTACCTGCTCCTTCCTGGCTACGTAAGTATGGGCTGGCTTTGAGAAAATGGACCAAAGACCAGGAAAGCTGCTAGCTTTGGCTGTGTGCTTGCACTGTGATCTGAGTTTGAAAAAAAAAACAGTTAGATCAGGGGTCATTTTAGGTGTATTTGATGAATGCCGAGTACACTTGCGGGGGTGGTTTTCCACTGTGACTTAAAGAGTAGGAAGTGGTAGATGCTATGAGCAATAGGTCTTTCTCCCAAATCCTTTCTGGTGGCTAGTCTGTGGGCTGTATTGTGTACGTCTTGCATAACTGTGGAAAAAAATTAATAGCTGCAGTAACATAAGTCTGGAATTTTAAAGTGGGCTTGATTTTGCAGCCATCTGCATTTTTCTATCTTTTTGTTTGGTTGCCTTTGCACACAGGAATATAAACATACACCGAAGCCGATCTAAGCCTTGATAAACATGATAGCTAGGGAAATACCTTGTTTTGTTGTATCACCTGATCAGCCTTTACACATCCGTTCAATATATTTGCCCAAAGAATAAGTATGGTTGAAATTCACCTACAGTAAGTTTTTCGTAATCCTTGAGTTGAAGAAGAACGTTTGTGGTCACTGAAATGTAACACAATAGTAGTTGAGAACCTGAGGATAATCTTCTGTGTGGTCTCCCTGTTGTTCCTTTCAGTGAGGAAAATACATCACTATGACTCTAGCACTCTCATGTGACCATCTTTCCTTAGAGACGCGTGCGGGGTCGGCACGTTAGTCTCCTTGCTGCATGATGTTTCTGTGCCTTCTAGTTTGTGTGGTCAAGTGAATTGTTTTGCTGTTCTGAATTAAATGACATGGTGCCCTTTGAAACTCCTCCTGTGAGTCTATTGTAAGTTGGATTGTGCAAACTCCCAGGCTATATTTGCAGCAGCTGAGGGGCTTGGGTGTTAACTGCATACCCAGTTCTCATGGTATTCTCAACCATATTTTTTCTTCTTGCCAGGAGCAAATAACAGCATGAGTAGGATCTGAGGAAGCATCTCTGTATTCCTGCCAGAAGCTTGTGACTGCAAAGGAGGGGTGCAAGGACAACAGGAACGTTTTGAGCTAAAATGGATATCCCCACCAATTTGGTGCCATCCTCCATGATGTCACAGCCTGAGGTGATTGAGGTGAGGAGATGACAGTGAAACTCAGGCAGTTGAGCTTTCTGAACCTCTGTTTTTATTTCTCCAATGAATCCCTGCTTTTTTTTTTCTCTTTCAGTTTTGAGTCATGGAGGGAATTTTCCCTGAAATGTTCTGTTTAAGACACTCAACATTTGCTAAGAATGTTGTTAAACTTTGAGGCATGACACTGTGTTACACTGCTATTTGTAGATATGGCATATTATGATCTTTACTGTTTCCACATAGGTGTTCCCTGCAATGTGGTTTGATTTTACCGTGCATAATGAATACAGAGTAGAAGGTCACAATGGGGTTCAGCTGGAATAAAACCACGGGAAATTTCAGGTTCAGGCCTCTTATCAGGAGAGCTAAGGTTTTAAGCCAAAAGCCGCAATAAAATTAATAATACACTTACAATTACTAACAATTACTAATCTTAGTTCCATGAGTCAAAGTGCGTGTTTAAGACTTGGTATTTATAAATACCTAAGTGATTTCTTCAGCTCCATGTACTGAACACCACGTACTCGTGCCTGCTAGTGAAGTAAATACTACAAACAGAAAAGGAGATGTTAGTGCCTCTGAAGGTTTCATCTCAGAAAGTCCCTTTAACTTCAGACCCAGGTGTCTATTGGAACTTAAAACTTTTAAGGATATATACTTTTACTGAACATTGCACCACCGCTGCTTAAGTTAGGCGATACCATCAGAAAACTGGCAATCTAACATTTTTATTTTATTTTGTTATTTTTTTCTTTCTTTTTGCTAAAGATCCTTTGACTCGGGAGAACTGATTCTCTGAGGAATGCAGCAGTGCAGCAGTCTGCAGAGATCCCCGGATCTCTGTGAAGCTGCAAAATTTTACTAATGGGTGGTGGAGCTGGATCCAACATCTTTTTTAAGGAGGCTTATTTGTGCTCCTTTTCCTTCTGGATTTCAGATGAAGAACTAGTATATTTTAAAACTTCTCTAGTGGCTTTTCAAATCCATGTTAGGGTCAGAGAAGGATTTTATCTGCTTCCTTGAAGAGAAAATAAGGTCAACTCTGGTGTAAGAATGAGTGGCAGGAAAAGCTATCAGTTGTAAAGGGTCTGATTGAAAATGGCCTTATAAACCACATGGTCACAGTTCTGTTGCATTTACCATAAACACACACTTTGGCAGTGCGTGCAGGGACTTTCTGCTGAGTGTAACGTGCACAGGACTTGGATCTCTAGACCAAAGGCAAGAGCCAAATAGACTATACTAACATTGGCTGGTACCACACGTGGGTTTAGTGGGAAACACTGGTAATAGGGAGGCAGTTGGACTGGATGATCTTAGAGGTCTTTTCCAGCCTTGGTGATTGTATGATTCTGTGGCTTTCCATTCCACATCCAGGTTTCAGAGGCCATAATTCCATAGGATTTGACCTGGGAGCAAAAATAAAATGGCAACAGGAAACAAAGTAAAGATTTTGCTTCCTGTTGCAAAGATATCTTGCCGTTGTTGTAAAATACTATTCTCTGAGCCTCATATTGTAAAAGCAGATTCCAGTTTCACAGATGATATCCACATGGGAAGATCTAAGTGCACGTGTGAACTCCCCACAGATTTCAGTAAGCCATGGTGGATATGTTGGTTACAGGGCTCTAACTTATGTATAGGAGAAATGTCTCCAAAAAAACAGCCTGGAGACTTGTGTTTCTGAGGGAGAGGAACATCTCTTTTTTAAACAGAAAAAGGCATTGTAGCACATCTAAAGAGGAGGGTCATTAGATGGAATTACTGAAATAAAGCAGTTTCCTAATGAATGGGTTTGCCTTTAGCATTCATGCTAAATGAGCATTAAAACGAGCTTTGATTATCACTTAGAAACAAATACATACGTTAGAACACCATTTTTCCTTTTAAAACTGAGTAGATACCACAGTCAGCTACAGAAGACACTTAGAGGCTAATGTTTTAAGGATTAAAAAGTAAAATGACTTGGAGGTAGCCTTGTATGCTTTCTACATGAGCTAGATGGCATCTCATTTATTAAAAAGAAGGAAGCGTTTTTGTTAGCTTGCTTCAAAGGTTTGTGTTTTGTTTTGTTTTTATCTTTCAGCATTAATTTTTTCTTTAGCACTACCAGGACAGTTGGTTTCCTTTCATTTAGACACTTTAGAAATAAGTGCGTACGTACTCATCACAAATACTCCTTTGACTGTCATCAGCCCTTTAACTGCACAAGGACAAGCAACAATAGGCTATTACCATGTGGGATAATCCCAGAGGGCTCAGCATTGCGTTTTGTAGTCCCAAGCCCACTCTGACAGGTTTTGATTTAGGCTTGATACTACAGATGCTTCTGGTGACACCACAACAGGGAAGTTTTTGCTAAGTTAACCGAAATCGGTATTTTTCATGAGATTTGTTTTGAGTCAGCAAAAAGGCTCAGATTTTGGAAGGGTTTTTTAAAGTTGCCTCTTAATATCAGGTGTAACTGCTACACTGCTTTCTTACTGCCAATCTGTCAGCACAGGAAGGGATTTTGATGCTTCTCTACAAGCTTCTGCTGAAGCGATGTTTGTTTTCCACTGTGATCTCTCTTGATGTCCTCCCACACACTAATCTCTCTGAAGCTCTGCTCCAACCTTCTTTCCCCCTCCAGCATTCACCAGAGATAAAGACTCAATGCATCTTGGCCACGTTTAAATGTAAAGGATTGATAAAGTCCCAGGATTTTTTGACTGTCCACAGCTGAAATCTGGAAAAGAAAATGGTCCTGAGGCAGCACTCCCAATACATCAAAGAAGTAAAGTAAAATAAAAATTGCCACATTTAACTTTTTTTTTTTTTTTTGTGATGCAGTTTTATTGTAAGGCTGGACCTATTAATTTCTAATGAGACACAAGCTGTTCTGTTCCTTAAGAGAAACAACAAAATTACAAAACTTAGTGTTGTTTTTTTCTTTTTTTTTTTTTTTTTTTTTTTAAGTTTCAGGATATTTTTTTGCAAGTCTAACAACTTCATCCTTCAGCTTTGTGCATGCAAAAAGATAACAGAAACCTGATCGGTCTGATAATGAAGTAAATCAGAAAGTTAAAGCAGCCTGCAGGAAATATTTAGCATCCCCAAGGGCTTTGCATTTTGCAAAGAGGAAACGTAATGAGTGGTGATCTAAGCAGAGCAATTTACTCTGCAGTGTGATTAGTATCTTCTCTTCTTGTGAATGGAATGAGATGAACTCTGCTATAAAAGCTTTGAAGAAGTGATGTGAGCCTTACTTGTTTAATGAACTGGAGACTTCCAAGAGTGCTTCAGAAATGCTTAAAACGAGAAAACAACAAAATTCATTCCCTCTTTGCTTTTGCCAGCAGTGGATTCTACCAGCCAAACACTAGAAGTAAATGAATACATTTAAATAACCGCCTTGCAGCTGTTCCAAAGAGAAACCCATAGCAGATTCCATTATAGTGTCCTTTCATGGCTGTGTGCTTACCAGAGCCAGAAAAACACTTCTTCCACTCAGTGCCATTGAATACTTCTTTATTTTCCCTTCTCTTTGTTGAAACTAGGGTTGAAGAGATTTAAGCTATCCATGCCCACAGAGTAGTTATTCTCAGCAGCTTTTTCCTCTTTCCAGGGGTGCCTGAGAACAGGCTCCTGTGTGATGGCACAGCTGTTGTCACCCATTTCTCCAGGAAAACCCAGCACATTTCATATATTTATATGTATTTGCTGCCCAAATTTCTGCAGTCGGTACGAGGCACTGCATTTTTCTTCACTTCAGAAGAAGTAAACAGATTAACCTCCATACCAAAACAGATTTTTGGGGGTGGTAAATGAGAGAACAAAACAGAAATGGTCAGCCAGGAAGAAGCAAACAGATTGTGATTAGAGGTATGTCTACCCGAGGACAGGCAGATACCATAGAGAAAAATTGAAATAGAAATATGCACTTTTTTTTTGCCTTTTTTTTATAATACTAAATGAAATCGTCTGGTGTTTAAAGTACAGTTCTAATTTGTTCAGAATGGACCAACGTTGCTGTAAAGGCAGCTTCGTAGTACAGTACAGTCACGTTACTTATAGGGAATACATTCCTGCCTGAGTGAGAAAGGTTTTTCTGTATTGTTTATACGTTTCACAAGAGTGCAGCAAAGCAAAAGAAAGTGAAACTATTCAATATATATTTCAAGAAAAAAAAAAAAAAGTATTTGCAGCGGTAAACACAGGACAATCTTCTTATTTCAAAATCTTTGTTTCCAGCCCACATTGAAATCTGCACGTCTCGTTACCATAATTCTGAATAAGCGTTTTGCTTGTAGGCTAAGCTCTCCCAAGTGCTTGCATTACTGGTTTGCTCTGTGAGGAGTGATAGTAGGTGTGCCCTGGAGACGCTTCCAGGATTTTTTTTTCAGCATAAAAGACCAGTCTTTCAGCTGCTGGAGCCAAAAACCTCATCCCAGGCTTGGCTTGTAGAACACCAAACAGGGCCTGAGGGATGCATGTTGTGTTCTGCTGTGCATGGGAACTCAGTTGGGATGTTGGAGGTGTGGGTTTTGTGGAGGCTTGTTCAGTTTGTTTCTTGTTCTGTTTTCCCCCTGGTTTGTTCCACTTTGAAGGTTTCTGAGGCAACACACACAGAGCAAAAGCCCTTTCCTCCTCAGTCTGGGTAAGCCTGTCCTGAGCTGCCCAGATGCAGGAATAACTGAGCAGGTCTGATGTCAGCTGCAGTGTTTAGGTGGAGGGTCAGGCAGGTGGGCATCAGGTGTGTAAAGGCTTTCAAAGCAAAGAGACCAGCACAAACAAGGAGATGTTACAAAAGAAGGAAAATGAATGCTCACCTGTCTCCAGAGATCTAGGTTCCACTCCACAAAGGAGGGATCTCCAGCAAGAGACCCTTCCTCAGTGGCAGTCAGCCCTTAAATGAGATCTGTGAGGTCACACAAGTGAACTATGTCCACCTGTGCTCCCAGGGCTGACCAGATCTTCCCTTCAGGTGCTCATTCAGTGGTTCAGGCTGAGAATCAGCAGTTCCCATACAGGCTGATACACTGAAGAAGTCTGTTGTATACTGTAGCACAGACTATTTTTAAGGTGTGTGAAGTAGCCTATTCTGCTAGATATATTAGTTGATGGAATATAACCACCTTGCTGTGTTTCCCACAGAGCCAGGATGTGCCAGGCCTGTATCAGGCCTTGTTGAGATCCCTCTGACAGGGGGAAGGGACAGCTGGAAAGCCCAAGCAGTCATGAAAGCCCCTCCAGAAGAAAGTGAAACTCAAAGAGCTTTGCAAAAATCCATTAAATAGTGTGCACGGAACATTCAGTCTCAACAGTCTGCAAGACATGCTTGATCCTGTCTTTCCAATTAGTGTATTTTTTGCAGTACCTCTGCATTGTAGTGATGGCCTCCCTTTGAGACAAGCTTGGAAGGCAGCATCTGGGCAGCAGGAAGGTGCTGAGAGGTTTGGGAACAGGTAATCAATGCTCAAGCCATTCAGCTAATGGAAGGGAGAATGCTGTGATGTGAAACTGTACCCTGAATCGAGTGGCCCTTATTTCCTGCTGAGTTGGAAAATACTCATCAGAACATGTAGGTAGGGCGTGGAAAGGATGCAGCTCATCTGAAAATGCTGGGAAAGGAACAGTGATGCAGCAGGGCCTGAATTCCCTGGTAAGCTGGTGGAGGGATGCTTCATTCTGTCTTCCACTAGATATTTTTTTCCAGTCAGCTTTTTCATTTCCTAAATCTCCTTATGCAGCGAAAGGAATTTATGCATGTGAATACTCCTTTCATGCAGCTGAAGAAAAGCAGAAGTTTGAATCAAGGGAGTTAGCAATCTGGGGGCCTGATAGAAAAGTGTTTCTTACCATCACTGCTCCACACTAATGAGAATGCAAGTGTGAATGGCACAGCTCCTGATTTATCTATCCTGAAAAGTTGTACTGTTGAGTCTGGATATTTCAGACTGACTAGTTAGCTTCCAGAGGAAAATAATTTTTAGCTTTTGCTGGACTTCCAGTTCTTTCCTGTTCTGGTTTTATTTTTTTAGTCCTCAAAAGCTATTTTGGAACTTGATTTTGTACTAATCACAGTGAATAAGCAGTAGGGAAAGTCAACACCCTTCTTGGTTTTATACTCAATCTGTGGAGGTTGTTGTAATCATAGCTTCCATCAGGATCTATGTCACTTGTGAATTATACCTTCCAACAACAAAACTGCTGCTTCTTTCAGTGCTGCTGGGTCCCTTTGGTGCCCTGAGTGCTTAGATAGGTTAGGTTACCATTTTCAGGTGCAAGCTGCTGGATAGCCAAGGACTTCTCAGTTCGATTTGTACTAGTTGCAACATCAATTAGATCTGAAACTCAGCAGTAGAATCAACTACAAAAGCATTCTTAAAATGTTTGCCACAGTGTCTGTGTTATTTTTTTTTTTATCGTGTCATAGCAGAATTGAACCCTTGCAAAGGGATTGATTTTCTCCTACTTTTTCAACTGTGAGAAATGAAAAATGTTCCTAGAGAAATGAGGAAGAGGTTTGCTGTGACTGAACCACCAAATTTAACATACAAGTTTTATTCGAGTCTATCAAACAATTTATGCCATTCTAGAAAGGATATGTGAAGATCTGTTGTGTTTTGGTGGTAGTGTATTATACTTTGTTTTACAGGTATAAAAACAAGGCATAAGGCTTGCCTATTCTTTTATATCCTATAAAAACATAGCATAAGGCTATGACGAATCAGTACCCTTATCTCCAGATTTTCTTGATTTTGACATGTTGAGTAAATGGCTCCTATCAAATTCTACTTTTATCTTTAAAGGAAATACCTTTATCTCTTTATTTTTGAACCTCTTGTTTCCTCTGCATTCTGACCAATAGGTTATGCTTTTCATTGGATAGTGAAGAAATTTTTCTTGCAAATTTAATTTTTTTCCTCATCTGTTACAACTTTACTTTTATAAAGTCCATGACTTAGCGATTGCAGCTTGAGACATTATTCACATACTGATTCAATTATTCCTAAATGTACTCTTCTGTGCTTATTTTAAAGATATTCTTAATTGATACCCTTTTTGAGGATTTTGAAATTGGCAGTTTCCCCAAGTTTTTTCGCTCTAGCCTTCCCAGTATATTGGTAAATTTCAGAGTGTTTTGCTAAATTTATAGCATGCTATTGCTTCTCTCTTCACTGCTTGCTGTTTTAAATTTAGAGCTGTAAGCCACCTATTGCTATTTTGGAGTACTAACCTACCATTCCAAATTCTGCCTTTCCTCTGAAATGTTTTCTGGATTTCTGGATAACACTGAGAACGATAAATATTATTTTTGGGATCCAAGGGCAACTACCTCAGAATTAAAAACTCATCCTGTATAGAATGAGTCTCCTCTGAGTCTCATAAACTTCAAGGAGACTGCATGCAAGTTGAATGACTTCTGCAAATTTGAGGTCTCTGGCTTTCACTGGGCATATCATTCTACGCAGAACTGTCATCTTCCTCAGGCTTCCTTGCCAGATAATCAGCTTTTCGTCTTCTCTTTGAGTCCTAGTTAAGAAAACAGCAGTATGTCAAGGTTAATTCAGTAAAGGGGAAAGGAGAGAAGCAGACTGCATTTGGAAGGCTTAGAGTTAAAATATTTTAAAGTGTTCTCTTGGATATGGAAACATTTTTGTGGCTTCCAAGTTTTAAAGACTCTGTAAAAGTCAAATCTTAGTATTCTAAGAATGTTCAGCTCTCTTTCCCTCAGCAAGAAATAAATGTGCCCATGTTCTCGGTGGGGGAGTCTTTGGGGGTTTTTCCTTACTAAGTGAACTAAGGAGCTCTGCAAACTCCCCGATTGCAGGGGTTTATGAACGGATCGTCTGCCCTTCAGGCACCTGGTGCTGACTTCATTTAGCCAGTATCAGTCAGTATATCTTGCACCCTACCCATCCCCAGGTGCACAGCCCTCCCCACTTGGGTTGTCACTCAGCACCGAGCTCCCTTCTCACCTTTCTGCTCCAGGCAGCCAATGCCTTCTCCACTGTAGTGCAACAGAAGGTGCCAATGAGCTGCTCACTAGAGTGCATCCCACGGGCAAGACAGTTTCTTGCATTAATCCAATCCCTTACCCCACTCCTCCAGCCGTACTGGAGAGGCCAGGGAAGCAGAAAGATGGATCAAGCACCAAACACTGGAGATAAAGTCACTTTTTTTCTCAGTCTTCCCATTGCCTCCCGTGGCTGTGTACCACCACAGGAGAGGAGCTGAGGGGATACATAGCAGATAGTGTCTGGAGATGCCAGTGCCAAGGCAGTATTCTCACCAGGAGATGAATAGATACTGGCTGTAGAAGCAGAGTGATTTTTATTTGTTATTAAGGCGCCAAATTTCCTAGTCTGTGTGCACTGTGTTGTGGTTGTGACTGGCTCTTGCATTTTTAAGAGACTTAACCCCATGTACTGAGGATTTCTTGTTCTTTGGCTTGGGACAGCTGCGTCTTGAGTATTAAATCAACCTCAGATGGTTAGAGGAGCCTATGATTTCAGCTTGCTGTTAGACCATTTTCCTTTATCTGTCTTATTGGTTTATAATTCAGGTGTTTTCCTGCACAGATGTGTCTTCGGGGTTTAGTTAACATAGGCAATTTGCAGCTCCATTTGTTTTAAACTTCTGTTGAGATATACTAAGTGGATGAGGTAAATCTCAGGGCACTGCACATCTGGCTTACCCAGGCAATGAAACACAGAGTGAAACTTCAGGAAATTAAAATATAAACTTCCCTGCCCCTTTTCCTGCCGGGACAGGAGAGGGGCTGGGTCTGCCTGCTTGCATGTGCCATTATAGGATGTTAACACTTTCAGTACTCAGAGGTACATTATATTTCCTTTTTTACTCAAGCCTTTGCCTCCAGACAGCAGCGTCACGCGTAAATGGGATGCCTTGGGATCACCATATGTTTGTGACCTGTGAGGTCAGAACTTTCCTATAGGATATTTGCTGGCATCTGAGAAAGCTGATCATCTGGAAGTCCCCTGTCTGAACTTTGGTCAGTGACCTGTTCCTTATTACTCTCACAAATGGGCCCATTTATTACGGCACCTGGAAACTCCACTGGTGGACACAAATCAGCTCCCAGTTAAATTCTCAGAGGCAAGCACCTGCACAGCCAAGATCCTGATACACTACTCTTTCCCCTGCGACTGAAAACATTGCTCTTAAAGGAGGATCCCAGGATTTAGATTAACACAGACCTTCCTTCATATTTCCTTACACCTGCAGAGCGTTTCGTTCCTGTATCTTCAAAATGAGAGAAGAAAAAAGTCAATCTCTTGCTGTTACTCCAGTTATTCGGGCACTGTCCTGTTTTCAAACCTAATAAGCCTCAGCCTGTGGCATTTTACATACTCTTTAAGTGCACTGCACTTGTTCTGCCCTGGCTTGGCATTTTATGAATGAGACAAATGCACTGCACTTGTGTGTTCCAGTGACCCTTATGTGAATCATATGTGAATCATCACATTTCATATGAGGAGAGCAGGGAGGATGTTACAGTATCAGAGCAATATTTCAAAGTCTAAGCCTATATTCAAAATCAAAACAACGGAGAGAGGAGAGGAAAGGAAAATCTACCAAGTTTCACGTTTCTGTATTTAAATTATGTGTTCTGCCAGGTGTTATTTGCCTCTCTCTGCAGGAGCAACAGCGAAGCAAAAATTGTCAACTATAGGCAGCAGCCAGCTGCAAGAAAAATTTAGATCAATAAACACGTAGACAAAGAGAGAATTTATTCAGGATAACAAACATTCACTAGAGTTTGGAGTCATGACCTCCTCTGCAATTGAAATTGTAAGACTGCATCCAAATATTCCTATAGAGGGCAAAAACCAGGCCATTCACATAATTAATGCAGATGTTGGCAAGCTTTTTTAAGGGCCACTAATTCATTCCTATAACTTCCTCCCTCCCTCAAGGTTTCTTATACTTGACTTGTTATTACCACACAGTCTGTATGCAAAGAATTAAAGCCAGATGTCTTGTTGCTAAGTCTCCCTTTGTTAAGTATGCCTTGTAAATCAGTTTTTCTTAGCTGTAGAGAAATCCTATATGAGAACTTGTTAAAATTCTTAAATAATTAAGACTGAACGATTTTTAACCTAAGAGTTGATGTATCCTAGATGAGCAATTGGAATTTTACAGTCAGTGTGCTGAGAAATACTATTGAGTCTAGTTCTTAATTATCCTGGGTTTGAAAATGTTTCTGATCAATGTTTAGGTTAGAACTGAAATTATTTTTAGAAAAAAAAAACTCCTTCTGTAGCACAGATCTAGCTGGTAAAGCATTTGGGCTATGGGTGGAGAGCTTTGTGTATTGCTCTATTGTAATGACCTTAGTTGGGTTGACAAACAGGTGTAAATGAAAGCAAAGAGAAATAGCTTTCAGTAATTCCAAGGAAATCTTTTATTAGATACTACTTTAACTGGAGTGCGATTACTAATTCTGTTTCCTAATTGTGTACACTTTTAGTTTCGACCTGAAGGTTACGTTACTGAAAGCATTTCCTTCTAAATGACTGGAGCAGTCCAAAACTTGGGTTTTTTTGTTTGCATGTTTTAATGGGAAGAAGTTCTTGCATTTTAATGTTGTTGTTCTGTTACTTGTTTGGGCATACTACCTGCTTTCTTGCTAAGAGTCCTCTGTTTCTGCACTGAGAAAAATAGAAATGAGTTTCAGTGAGCAGAGTTTTGACAGCAGTAAAACCAGAGTCTCCTGAGTCTCTTCAGACAGAGGCATGAACTTCTTATAGGTTTTCTTTTTATTACCATTTCATTGTCAAGTCCTTTCTGATAAACCACACTGAACAAGAAACCAGTATGTTACTCGGCCTTTTGGGAATTGGACTTTGAGTAATTGATTTTAATAGAACAACAAGAAATATTCCTGATGGAGATCTAAGTGAATCAAAACCTCCTGGGAAGTGCCGCGACTTTCCTTCCTCTTTAAGGAGCTCAGCATATATCACAGCTACGGCCAAACAATAGTTTTATGCGCTGATAACATAAACAAAGTGTTCTGTAACAGAGTTAACTTCTTTTAATTATGAATTGCATGCCTGTCTCCCTAAGTGAGTTTTTCAGCAGGTCTGCCTGGACAGAAGCTCTTATGTTTGTTATGTAATTTACAGCTATGTCAGAAGTCACGCTCGTTCCCAGAGCAGATGGAAGCATTTCTGGTTGTTTCTAATCTGGTTGCAGTTATTAGACTCCTCAGAGCAATTGTTTGTGATTTGTGGAATGCTGTTTGTTCTGAAAAAGTAAATTTGTTCTGAAGCATGTTCCCTTTCTGCCTCCAGTGCCTCTCCCTGCTCTCTGTGCATGCCTTGTCCATAGAGGCAGTCGTATGTTTTCAGTTCTGATGTCGTTCTTTTTCTCTCTCTTTCCCCGCCCCCCCTCTTCTTTCAGTCCACAGCCATGAGTGAACCACAGTGCTACTACAATGAAACCATTGCCTTCTTTTATAACCGGAGTGGAAAATATCTAGCCACTGAATGGAACACTGTCAGCAAGCTCGTAATGGGCTTGGGGATTACCGTCTGCATCTTCATCATGCTGGCCAACCTCTTGGTTATGGTGGCTATTTATGTCAACCGCCGATTCCACTTTCCTATTTATTACTTAATGGCCAACTTAGCTGCTGCGGACTTTTTTGCAGGGCTGGCCTACTTTTACTTAATGTTTAACACAGGACCTAACACTAGAAGACTGACTGTAAGCACCTGGCTTCTCCGTCAGGGTCTCATTGACACTAGCCTGACGGCCTCTGTGGCCAATCTGTTGGCCATTGCTATCGAGCGGCACATTACAGTCTTTCGCATGCAGCTCCATACTCGGATGAGCAACCGGCGAGTGGTGGTGGTAATTGTTGTTATCTGGACTATGGCCATCGTAATGGGCGCCATACCAAGTGTCGGATGGAACTGTATTTGTGATATCACTCACTGCTCCAACATGGCACCGCTCTATAGTGACTCCTACCTGGTCTTCTGGGCTATTTTCAACCTGGTCACTTTTGTGGTCATGGTGGTCCTATATGCTCATATCTTTGGGTATGTCCGCCAAAGGACTATGAGAATGTCCAGACACAGTTCTGGACCTCGCAGGAATCGGGACACCATGATGAGCCTCCTCAAGACTGTGGTCATTGTGCTTGGTAAGTGTTTACTTCATCCCCTCTACCTTCCCTCTCTGTTTCTCACCAGGTGATTGCAGTAATGCATGTCCAGCTTCTGGGAGGTCAGCATCATTTGAAAGATGGTAGAAGGGACAAGGGCAATAAGAAGCCCTGACATTTATCACTGTGTTGGTATTATCAAGTTTATTTATGAAAAGGGATTTCAGTGATGTGGTCACCCAACCACGTAACATGAAACTTATGAAAATAACAGGACACTGATACATGAGGGTTTTTTGGAGCGATGCAAGTTTAGAAACTATTATAGCAGCCTCGTCCCGGGCACTGTTCACCTGTTTGCGCGGGAAGATGCCAAACGAGGAGGGTCTATTATCTACTGAAATACCTTTTCTTTCCTTCTTGCTACCCAAAAATTGATGTGTGTATTAAAACAGTATTTTGTGTCTGAAATAAAAAGAGGAGCTGCAAGCTCTTGTTGAAAGGACGCTCAACAAAGAGTAACGGCTTATAACTCAAGCACAGGAATTGCCATACTAACATGTGGAAGAACTTTTTTATGGTAAGGGTGACAGAGCACTGAAACAGATTGCCCAGAAAGGAAGCGGAGTCTCCTATGGAGATATCCAAGACCTGGGTGGACACCTACCTGTGCGATCTTATTGTAGAGTACCTGTTTTAGCAGGGGGGTTGAACTCAATGATCTCTTGAGGTCTCTTCCAACCTCTACAGTTCTGTGATTTCATATGTTAAACAAGACTATATGTTCAGTATGCTCAGGTCTTACAGGTTATATAAACCTTATAGGTTTGGCACGCCTGAAGTACCTTCCCCTGTATTCATACAGAAAGATACCACATGAGGTACTGGTACAGTTCTCTGGGGATCCCTAAGGTTCAGGGCTTGGAAGATGAGGAAATATCAAGCAAGTATCATAATGCACTTCGAAGTCTAAAGGTTTCTGGTTTTTTGGACTAGTGTATTTGGTTTGGTCTTGGGTTCTCTGCTTTCGTATGCATAAGCACAGCCTGGTTGGTGGGTACCATTCTCTGGTGATTTTCGTTGCAGTTACTTCTGTTCTTTTTTGCAGCTAATGATGATAAGCTGCAGGTAGGTAGGGATAGTACTAGTTATCTTTGTCTCCATGAGGTCCTTCAGCATTGTGCACAAATGTCTTGTGATGCTAAACCCCTGTTGTGTGGTAAACTTGGCTTAGTTATCCATAAGTGCAACTGTCCCAAAGTCTGCAAAGACTTAACTTAGCCAGAGTTCTTGTTTTGACATGCTGAGTTCCATGACTTTACACTGCGACTTTTGATTTCCAGCAGTTACTATCTGCACAAAGAAGATAGTTGACTTTGATCATTGACTGTGATGTAAGTCCCTGTGACAACTCTTAATTTCAAGAATGCAAATGCTCTTTTCTCACCTAGTAATACTTTTTTAACCACAATGTGAACTGTGTTGTCAACTGACCTGTTCAGCTATTGAAATGCTATTCTTAAGTGCCTTGTTTTTTTTTTCTTCTGGGAAAGAAAATCTCTTCATGTTTTTGCATGGGAGGCTGTAGGGGTGAGTAGAAACCTCTCGTGATTGGGACAGCTGTCCCTTCCTTGCTTCCTCACAGAAGGCAAGATGAGGTTATGAAAATGAAAGAAGTTTGATTTTGCAGACTTTTTTCTTGGAAATAGGTCCTTGTTTCCTCTTCTGAATTAACTGCTGTTCATACACCAGTGAAGTATTTCCTCTGAGGAAAGGGACTTTTTCAGGCTTTAAATAAATGAACAGGGGATAGTAAGCACTGATATCAGTAAAATCTATTGCTGCAGGAATAAATAAATACAAATCATTGAACAGACAGCAAACTGTATTAATTACGAAGCATGTGTGGGACTAGATGGCGGCGTAGGTAGTGACTGCATCCTTCTCTGTTCTCCTGAGAATGAGCGGAGATCACAGTGAAGATTTATAGACCACCCAGTGTGGCTGCAAGAGTCGAGTTGTACAAAAAGCCTAAACTAGCCATTATTTTTCCTAGTGAGAACTGTATTTTTTCTACGTGTTCTGGAAACAGTAGAACAACTCCTTTGGTTAAATAACATTCACTAGGCCGAAGGTGACTGGGGTTTAAGTGCTGCTGGAATTCAGTAATATCCCTGATTCCATATTTAGATTCTTTTGAGTAAAATTTGTCAGTACTGCAGGCAGTGCATGTAATGTTTTCCACAAAATTCAAGCAGGGCCTTGTTTCCTATCCCTAAATTCGGTGTTGTGCTTTGCAGTAGTACCTCAGCTAATCTTCATAAGACACCATTCATAGCAAGACACAGTGTGTTCTTTTATTAAATCTCATAGAGGAAGAGAAACAGATCTCCAGGCGGTTTGATTGGACGAGTTCTCAGACATTAAAACCATGCCTTCACCTTGCTATTGCCTCTCAGGCACAGCTGCAAGATGAAGATAGGGGCAACCACAGAGACTGGGGAGGTTGAATGTACATCAGGGCGTACAGCAGATGACCAGCTGAGCCACGAGAAGAGCTAATTAGTTGTCACCAGCCCAGGAGTGCTGCACCATATCTCCAAACATCACTTCCAGTCTGCTTTCTAGCTCTGAGCAGTTGGAAGTGCTGGCTAGGTGAAGTCTGTGCTCAGAGAAGACCTGCAGCAACCTCTGATACGTTGGTTCTCTTTCTCTGCGTGAAGTCTGCCTGCAAATCTGGTTTACAGAGAGGAAAAGACTCTCCTGCCTTCCTTCATGATGCAGAGGAGGCTAATACATCACACTGGAGGCAGATACCAACTTCTTCTGAAGGCAGAGAGAGGAAAGGCAACATTTTGGTGTGTGAGCAGCTCTGCTTACAGCTGTGTAGGGAAGGAGTTGGAGTGATTTGAGCTAAGGGAAGTTGGGAACTCGGTACACCTGTGAGCATGGCAGGTGGAAGCATGAACATCCTTGCTTTAGGACCTTTGTTAGAGTGCTTGCACTGAGCACTATGTCCCTGGCTGTGCACAAGCAGCTGACTGTGCTTTGGGAGCAGTCGGGATCTGGCACCCACCGTCATCCCAGGGAGCAGAGTCCCAGGAACACATCAGAGGCAGAGGACAGTTTTTTTCCCCCCTTTTCTCTCTTTCTCTCTTTTTTTCTTGCTGCTCTTTTGTTTTTGCTTTTTGCTGTGTTTTTTTTTTTTTTCCTTTTGAGTGAAATATTTTAAACAGAAGGAAGTGATTTCATAGTTAAGCCCTTTTTTTTCTTCTAACAAGGCGGCTTTTGAAATCTTTTGAATGTAGCAAGGAACATAAAGCTCTCTCTCCAGAGCATGCCTTTTCCTGCACACTGGGGCCAAGACAGCACTGATCTGAACTCCACACACAGCCATAAAGAAGGGTCTGGCTTGGCTTGCAGTTCAGTGACACTTTGCATTTCACCACTACCATGTGTTATGTGTAAACGAGCCACCAAATGAACAAGCAAAAAGCCAGTGGATGCAATAGCTGAAAGCTGGCATCATCCCTTCTGTCCTCCCCATTTTTGTGTTGTTGTTTGTTTTTTTTCAAGGACAACTCTAAGCTGCTTTTTGTGGTGGAAGTCATCATTAAGACACCACCAATGAATTTCAGAGCTCCAGGCTAGAAAAAGAGCTCTGCTTTAGCTTCCCGTGACCTGAAATAAGACATGAAAGGTGAAATGTTTTTAGACATTTTTATAAACCTATTTTTGTAGGTAAATATCAGACTAGGTCCTAAGTGCTGATCATACTGTATGGTCTGCTGCCTTGCTTGCAGCTCCTGTTTTCGTAATGTGAATAAGTCTTTCCTATTCTTCCATACATATCTTTGGGCAGTGTGTATCTAGACGGTAGTCTTTGTCTGGGAACCATTCTCTTGGCACCATTATGGTACAAAAGAGATAATTAAGGCCAAAAACACCCACAAACCTGAACATGGTGTGTGGTCCCTCTGCAGAACGTTTAAAATTGTGAAGTGGTTTTGCTTGTCCTTTCACAGTAATTAGTCAGTAGCTCTCCTTGAGAAGGATAGGAGGCTGCTGTCAGTGAGATAATGAAACTGAAGTTTTTTTGACTAAATTTTGAGTAATAATAGCAACAACTTTTCCTCTGTCAGTTAGCCTTAGTTCTCAATGGTGTTTGGCCAAAACCAGGTACGCCTGTTAGGCTGAGCAGCATAGCTACACCCCGACACAGGCAGGGCAAACTATGAATTCCTCACTGTTCACCCATTGCATTCCTGGGAACTAAGAAGGCACTTCAGGCCTCCATTGACTGTGAGACTGTCTGCTCTGCTTGTAGGAACGAGATTTAATCTACAAAATTTGGAAACTAATGTGAGCGCAGAAAAAGAAGTGAAGGTTCATTTTGTCTAAACTACTTTGATTTAAAGGAGTCTTACTGTGTTTGAAGACAGTGCCTTGCCATTCTGTAATGAAGCAATAAATGCAAGGAAAACATCTGGAAGTTCAATATAAACATCTGGAAGGGTGGAACTGCTCAGTTACAGCTTTTTTTCTGCCCTTTCTTTCTGCTACAGTTATGAATTTCATGAGAGACTTTTGTTTTTGTTTTTGTTTTGCCAGAGGGGTGTCTTCATTTCTATATCTGTCATGCAGCATCGAGTGATTAACAGACATGGCCTGTCTTGATTAGCTCCCAAACTTTAAAGCTTTGACATACCTAGCCTTTATTAAATATGTTTCACCCATTGCCATGTGGCCCTGGGTTGATATCAAGGTCATTCTGTCTAGACAGGGCTTGGTCATGGCTTCACTTGACCTTCAGTGGACCTTCCCTGCCCATAGAAGGTTACTCTCATGGTCCAAAGTGAACATCAGCTCTGGTAGCATATGCAACTGATAACAGGATGCTTCAGAGACACGGGCTTGAACTCTGAGCCCTGCAACTGAAAGGGGACATCTTTACCTTTCCATCTTCTCCTTAAGGAGTTGTGCTGGCATGAAGAGAGACACAGCCTTCATAGCATTTTTCATCTGGCCAAGAGCCTGTCATCTTCACTTGAAGACATCCTTCTACAGAGTACTGGTAGTCCTGCTTGGAGAAAACAGTAGTATTCAGTTGATCTTTTTCACTAACATGGCATGTTCCGTGGAGAGCTGAGCTGGGTAATGAGGTCTGGCCAGCATGAGGACATTTCCCATCTTCTCTGGAAGTGAGGGAATAAAGTGAAGCCATAAATACCAGGTTATCCTGTGGCCAGCATGGGGTCTCATTCAGAGTTACCAACCCAGGCTGACCCCTGCATCACAGTAATGTTGCTTGTGTATTGATTTAGTCTTGGTGGAAAAACAAGGCAATAAACTCTGGGGCTGGCGCAGGCAATATGAGCCTGAGCATCAATGACTTTCTGTTCTAACACACAAGGTGCAGTTATGCTCAGTCCTAGTGCTTTTAGATAAGTATGTTTTAAAAGTGCATAAACTCTGAATTTAACCCACAGTCAAGTAAGCTGGGGAAGCTGTGGCTGATGGCCACAGTCTAAATGGAGTGCTCCTCATGGATTTTATAAGATTAATTCTTATTAATATTGTATGGGGGATGTGGAGGAACAGAAGATTTGTAATTAGTGGAAAGGAAAATAGTGCATACTGGTGTGCGGATGGTTTCAAAGATTCTTATTATGTATTGTCCTTCTTTATTTCCTGTCCTAGTGATATTTTGATGTTGAAGCTGAAAGTAGTGTGTACCTTCAACTTATATTTAACTGAAAGAAAACAGAAGTCTTCATATTACTGCTGGTATTTGTTACAGTATTTAACTACGAAGTTACTCTGATTTAATAGCAACAAAAAATAAAATGTTCATGCTGTTTATTATTATCCACAACAAAAACTGATTACTGCTTCTTGTATTCTTACATGTAACTGTCCACATTCTTATTTTGTTGATATAACTTGCTTGCTGTATTAACTAGATATTGCATAGTTCAGTGAAAGGATGGACAGTTCTCATGAAGATCTATTTAAAAATCAGAGGGATGGGTTCCTGCTCTGAGTAATGGAAGCATGAAAACTTCATAAGAGTCAAATTTGCAATTCATATGTCATTATGCCGTAACTTGGATTTGATGCTTTTTTCTTGCTTTCTTGCTTTTTCTATGCTGTTAGAAAGCAGAATACTCTGTGTGCCCTCTGACATTTAAGGGGTTTCTCTTTAAATCTCAGTTGCTAGTCCTTTTTACTGCTGTGTTCACTCCTGCAAATGTACTCCAGCTGCTCTTACCAAATCATGCCTTGCAGCCTCAAACCAAATAACTTCTCAGTGCTGCTTGGCAGGTGAGGGTACTGAAAAGGAAAAGAATAAAGAAACGTGGCATGTAGAAATTACACTGTGGACTGTTTCTTTGTGCGATAAACTTCCCGACTAGCTTCCTTTTTCAGAACAAGCCTGTGCAAGCTCTCACTCCTGAAGGAGAATTTTTTGGTGCCTTGGAAGCAGACAGCTCTTTCTCTGAACCCAGAGCCTGATGGGGTGTGTTACAAGTTTGGTTCATAATGTTTTCTTTAATTTCTTCACTGACTCTCCCAGTTGAATTTATTACATCCTCAGCTAAAGCTGATATGTCCTTGGTAACTGTCTTTTCTCTAAAGTATTCCAGGTATCCCTGTGTAATTCATCACTTCACCCTGGGGAAACCATTTGAAACTTTTCCCCTTCTTTCCCCCTTCAGTTAAGAATAAGTATTATTTATTTTCATTTGGGATCCTTTGAAACTGTGCTTTGAGGAACTTCCATCATTTCCCAAGGCAGGAATGTGGTTTTATTTTATTTTATTTTTGAAGGGGAAAAATCCCTCTAGTAAATCCATTTCTTTACACACGATGGAAATGAGACCTTGTTTAATAAAAGTCTTTCCCCTGACTTCACTGTAATTTATTACCTTTCAGGGAAGAAATAAATTTAAAGGGCAAACGAGAGCTCTCTGGGTTCCTCTAGGAACGGCCAGAGAGAGATAAAATTTGAGTAGTTCAGTGCTTATACCCATGTTATCTTTTTATTTAAAAATAAAAATAAAATAAAAAGTCTTCTAATTGCTTGCACTGGTTGTTTCTTGTTTCAAAAAGCCTTAAAATACAAATTTCAAAAATAGGTTTTCCTCTCTACAAGGCCAAAGGAATTGTATTTTATCTTTATGACGTATAATAGCATTTGGAAGCCACACCCTCATCCCCAAGCAGTAGAAGACAACCTTTTCTCTTGAGTCCAGGTGAAATAACAAGCCATTGGCTCCAGAGTTAAATTCACTTTGTGAAAATCCACATCAGACCAAAATGAATTATTGCCATAGTGCTCTCTCTGTTGCCTAATTCCGCTTAGCAGTGCTTCAGCCATGACCGTTCCCATCAGCCTGGGCCTCTCTGAAGCAGCTGAGATGGATGCATGCCTGCGGGACATTTGTTTTAAGCCAGAACTCTCAGCAACCTGAAAAAGGCTGAAGTTAGAAGTTATGATCAGCGAAAAAGCAGGTAGTCAGTGTATGTAAGTTGATACGCTTGTAACAGCTCAGCACACAGCTAAGAAGGCCTGATCTCAGACTTCCTCAGCTGAATTTTTGGAACAGAAGATGGGAATCCATCCATTAGAAGTGGTAACAGTAAGGCTTAGGGTACATCATTTTGCAGTGTGGGGGGAGATCTGGAGTATAGTACATGTCCAGCCACTGGCTTGCATTTTCATCTTCAGGATGGCATTTGTGCCTTGGTGGAAACTGCTGAAGTGCTAAGCCAGGAGAGCAAGGTCAAATTTACAGCTAGACCTCAGCTCAGGGCTGCATGCGCGAAAATGCCAGCTGTTAACTTGTCACATTGCAAAACCGTACTCAGCAAGGCACTGAAGGACTGTTTGTTTGCAGCAGTGGAAAACATTTTGAACAAGAGGCTGTTTTGTGGGAGAGGAGAAGGGTGCTGCTGGCATGTTGTCTCATTCCACTCAGGCAGCAGAAGCAAGGACTCCAGGTCCTGAAAACAGAAAAGCAGAATTTTCTGTCTGACATTATTCCTGCCTCTGTAGTTTTAATTGCACTTAACATTAAAAATACAAAATTGTTTCCAATAGGAATGCATGTGGAGACATCTAAGATGCATCATATCTGATCTGTCCTATTCCTGGCTGGTGGGCGGTGAATGCAGCCTTCAAACAACAGCCTTTGTGCCTCCCTGCTTGCAGTCTCCATGAGAAAGGAGAAGGCCTGGGTGTTTTTTTGTCAATACATGCATTTTGAAGCTGAATGTGAATGACAAATGTGATTGGAGTGCTTCTGTTTCTGGCATTATTAGCAGCACAGCTTCCTGTTTCGTACATCTGTGGATGCCATCACTGAGCTCACAGATGGATGTGTGCTGGTTTTTTTTGTTTGTTTCAGACAAAAGTCTGCTTTTTTAATTTATGTTTTCAGCCCTTCCATGAGTAAGGTTCAGTCATGCACTTGCACACTTGTTGCACTTCTTTAATGCTGAAAGTAATGACAGCAGCAGAAAGTCCTCATGCTGTCTGCTGGTCTCATTCTGGAACCCTTCATTCTGGAATCCTTCCACTTGGCTGAGCCTAAAAAAGGAAAAAAGTCCTTGGTCTGCAACCTCAGGATGTCAGAGAGATGCTGCTGGAAAATGTGGGTGCTTGCAGAAAAGCAGGTGGTCAGGCCATGGCCATGACTAGGCTGGTGGAGAGCAGCCTGGGTCTGGACATTTTCTTGTCCCTCCTGCTCCCCATAGCTGCTTCATCTGAAATCCTGAACCTGTTGGGAACTTGGCTTCCCTCAGAATTTACTCTCTTGTTTATTTTAATTCCCTGGCACAGCGAGAAAGGTCAAAAAGCATGATCCATGCGAGCTCGGAGGAAAACCTGGAGAGCAGATAAAAGGACTCTGAGCTGGTATGGAGGGTCACAGGGCCTCAGAAGGGGTTACATCACTTGTTAAATCCGATGCATTTCTTTTCTACCCTCACGTGTTTTCAGTGGTGGGAGGCTGTGCTCAATAATGAGGTGCTCAAGCTCGGGGACCTTCCATACGTGATGGTGCTTGATATCTGGAGAGCATCTGCTGCAGTGAGCTGGAGAAGTATGATACTGAAAGCCTAGAGGATTATTTAGAACAAACAAGCCAACGAAATCACACTTCCAGTAACCTCGAGAGGGAATTGAGAAGGAGCATGCCTGCTGGTTTTTGCTGTATTGGACTAATGGGTGTCTGCCTCGCTGCTTCGGTTATGACCTTATAACTTAGTATGCATTTGCAAATATAACTGTACATTTGCAAGGTCAGTTAAGTTTTTTGGAATATCTCCTTTTGTGAAAGAAGAAGTGTTCTCTTGAAGAAGAGGGAGAGAATATAGCTGTTACAAGCAAGAAAAGCTGCCAAGCGGACGCATTTATCTCTTTTTCAAGGAAATTGTTTCCTATGACCCTGGACTCAGTGCCTCCCTTGTTCACCTAAAAGCAGTTCTGGGAGCTGTTTTCCATTTTCTGATACTGCTGTAGCGACAGGAAGAAGTTGTTCTTACATATGGTATTGATAAATCTCTTCTCCCCTTGTTTGAAGTTTCTCTTCGTGCCCATTTTCTACTTTTCTACAAGTATGAAGAGCAACAAAGAGTTGAACTTTTCCCAGCAGAAGCTGTGTGTATAGAAAAAAAAAAAAAAAAAAAAAGAAAGCTGTATAAATCTGTTGTGTATTTGTAGAACAGTTGCTGCACTCTTCTGTTAAACAAACTAAAAATGAAATTCTAGTCCATAAAAGGAAAAGGAAGGATACTTAAAAAAAAGAGTGGTTTTAGATATGTAACTGGATGAATTGAATTGCACGTTATTTGGTTTCTTTAAAGTTGTTAACCCCTGTTAATCAACAAAAGAAAGCTATTTAATGGCACATTTTCTATCATAGCTTCATCCAACTACTTTTAGAGGAGAGGGCATTGGATACTCCACTCACACACCAAGCATGATGCAGTTGTACCAGCACTGGGGACCCAGTGTCACCTGCCAGTCCCTGCACGTGTGTCAGTCAGTTCCCAAGTGTATTTCTCTCATCAGCTGGCAGCAGGATGAGAAGAAAAGAGGGGCTGATGGCATTATTACAAAGCCAGTCTTGTTGTGCTTGTTAATCATCAGCTGCAAGATCTGTGTTTGACACAGGCAGGTTAGGTCACATTTAAAAATTCGATAGCACAGCTATTTCTTTGGGGGAGTACTTAAAAGTAATGAGATAACCTCCAGACTACAAATCTTCACCAGGGATATATATTTCTTTCAACATATAACAAGGAACTACCAGCTTTAAGTGATGTGGAAGGCAGCCCTTTCTCTCTGTTAATTGGGAAAAGGGCCACAAATTTCTGAAAAGTCTCATGGATGGGGCAAGGCTCAGGCTGGATTTTCTGCAAACAGAAAGGCATGGCAACTGCACTGGAGGCAGTGAGTGACATAGAAAAAAGCTGCACCAGTCCCAGAGTTGATGATGGTGCATCCTTGGTGCACAACCAGGATGCAAACATCTTGACCAACACAGCAGTGCCACCCAGCACAGGCAGCGTGCCTTGCATTGCTAAGACATAGCACTCTTTCACATGTTTGTGTGGTTTTGGTAGTGTGTTTTTTGTTGTTTGGTTCCTAGTTTCTGCCTTGGTTTCTCTTTCTGCAGCTACTTTTGCGTCACATAAGAGTACGGGAGTTGTGTCTCTCTCCTGACCCTTCACTTCAGCCTTTGATGCTCTGAAATGAGCATTTGGGACTGTTCCCATGCAGACACATTCAGGGCAAAGCAGCTGATATTCCAGGAGATCCCCTGCCTTTGTTGTGTGTATGCCCAAGCAAAAAAAAAAAAAAAGTGTACATTCAGAATATTTTATCCCTTTTCATCTTACAGAAAACTGTCATGGTGATTTCTGAACCAGTAGCAATGTAGAGGGGTTTTTGATTCTCCAATTTCTGAATAAAAAAATTTATTTTCTCTCTTTTTTTTTGTACTGATGTTATCCAGCCTCCCCCGTGCAGCAGTTCTTGTTTGCATTCTGCTGCACACAAAAGAAACTGCTGTGTGTTGCTTGTATTTCTTATCTAAGTTACTTTTTGAGCTTTCTGAAGGGACATTAACCATTTGTAACATCGGAAACTTTATGTTTCCCACTCCTTGGAGCAGTGGAGGAGAGCATTTGAGAAGACTGTAAGCTATTCTTCCACCTTAGGGCAGGAGATGAGCGTGGTGTGGCATTCTGGCTGAGATCTTTATGTGTTGCAGCCTCCGTGCAAGAACAAGAAATTTCTCTCTTCTTTTCAGCCTGTCAAGAAGTTAGAGAGGTCACAGTCTGCATTTTGGGTAGTTCAGCGTTATGCCTCCATGTGTGTGCCTACAGCTTCACTGGAAGCATATGATTTGACAGCTGAGTCTATTTATAGTGAGTGTTTATATGTAATTTAGAATAGCAAAAGGCTTGCCTGCTCACAGTGGCTCTTCTGCTGCAGGCCCCCAAGCACGTGCCATCATAAAGCCTCAGTGTCCATTTGGTAACTGCACCAACTGCAAATTAATAAGTGCCTCTCCATGACGGGTGTGAGTGCTGGTGTGAAGAGGGTTTGCCCTGGGACAGGTGTAAAACCTCAAGGCCAAGAAAGTGAGGTTTGGAAGAATGTCAGCCTGGCTTCCAGAAACCAGCTACAATGCAATGCAGGCTGTGAATAACTTGGTGTTTCTTACAATGCCTGGCATAGTTTCTGGGAGTTGTGTGATGTTTTTTATGAAGATTTATGCATCTATTTCAACAAAGCTTTCTTTTGTAGTATGGAACAGTGGAATGTACTCATTGTTCCTTATAGAGTTGATGACTTTTTAGTTACTGTTTTAATATAAGTTCTGGTTACATAATGTAGTGGAGCAGGGAGCACAAAGGGAATTAGTTGGCCTTTCACCTGCCCTTCCTGAACCACATGTGCTGTTCTGACTTGGACCCACTTCCCTTGAACAGCAGAGCATATTGCAGCTCATCATCCTTCATTTTGTCATCGCGAGTTTCGAAAAAGTAAAAATGAAGGGAGTGTGTATTAGCTGATAGGTTCTGTAGCTTACATAGGCCATGTGGGTGAAGCAGTCCCCATTAAGGATGAGGAGCATTAATCTCTGGCTGTTAAGCCAGCATTGTGCATGAAGAGAGTTGTCATAGAGCATCATAGAATGACTTGGTTTGGAAGGGATCTCACAGCCCACCCAGCTCCAACTTATGTTCATATCCATACGCTCATATCCTTCCTTGCAGGGCTTCTCTCATTGAGATCTTCTCGCAGTCTTTAATCATATCTGGAATTGTCCCCACCCGCAGACAAAATCTTGCACGTGGCCTTGTTGAACCTCAAGAGGTTCCTGGGGGCCCAGTCTTCAAGACTGCCCACATCCCTCTGGATGGATTCCTTGTGCTGGTTTTGACCTGGAAAAAATGAAAAAAATGAGCTTCTTTCCATGTAGAGTGAGGAGGAGTCCACTTAGATAAACAAATAAAGCCAGATAATTATCTGGAAATAATTAACGTAGCAATTCTAGCTGAGGAGAGCACTTGGCCATGCAGTGTGTGTGCACCGCATGCTGCCATATGCTGTTTGTGGAGAGCAGAAGGCTTCCAGATGCACAGTGCTGCCCCACCACCCAGCCATGAGAGCTCCGTATTGAGCCGTGTGCACTCAAGTAGCAAGACTTCTTAAGCACATTCCAGAGCACACATTAGTGATGGGTGCAGTTTCCCATGAGGTTTTCCTTTTTCATATTTTCAGGGGATGTTTTTCTTCATTTCTTGTGTTTTACACTGCCACTGGCATCCTATCTCATGTTTTATTCAGTGTGTATTAAAAACAGATTTATTTAAACAATGAGTAGATCTGAATAAACTGTTGTCAGGAGCCATGCACTGGGGATTGAACCTCTTAGATTTGTGGATATGGATCTTAATCTCACAAGCAAGTGTAGGTTATTCTCTATATCTGTAGGGGAGCACCACCTGGGTGGGAGGACCATCTTGCTTGCCCAGCTGAGTAGGTGAGTGATTGCTCAGAGCATCTGTGTTCAGATTATTGCCTATGGACCACTGGTACTCATGGTCCATCACAGCTAGTTGCTGCTCTGCCTGCAGTTCTTTTTCTGGTGAACCCATTTCCCTCGATTCATACAGCAGAGCAGATCTTGCAGGGTGTCAGGTATGAGTTCTCTCCATTGCTTATTTCATTGCTGAGTGAAAATTTCCTAAAAACTAACTGAAAGGATAATAGAAAACATCATATTTGCCAAAAAATTTTGTTAGAGGAGCTCTGACGTCTTTGTGCTGCTGTTGCTTGCTTATAGCAAAAAGGAATGTCTGCTGGATGTAGCAGTTATATTGAATACCTCTTCAACAGAAGGCACAAGAAACAAAAAGTAAGAAGATGGCTTCTGGTGGTGACTTAGTCTTTTTGTTACTAAGAAAGCAGTCTTATTATAATGTGTGGAGAAAACACTGGTACTGTCTACAAAGCTGAACGTACTTGATTTGGCATGTGCTTTCTAAATGTGTGGTAGTAAGACATGAGCATCAATACATCTTGAATCCATCTCCTCTACCTCCATGATATGGACTGACCAGTTAAAAAAAAAAAAAATAAGAAGAAGAAAGGAAAAAGTCTGCATACTTGGAAGTATGTTTTCATTGTTTAAAGACCTCTATCTTCAGTGCTCCAGGGGAGGAAAAAAAAAAAAAAAAAAAAAAGCTAAGTGCTAGGAAAAGTCAGGCATGCTGCCAGCACTTTAAAGAGCTGTTAGAAGAGGGTTTCTAGGGTTAGAGAAAGGTTCAAAAACTTCCTGAACCAGCACGAGAGATATCAGTGACAGAAACATCCAAAAACGTTTAATCATATCATAGCTCCCCTCACAGTGGAGTCGTTCTGTGGTGGAAGTGGAGTGGGCTCGCATTGGGTTATTTCTATCACTGGAGGCTGAAGTGTGTGTGCATGGACTGGACGTGGTACTCAGAGCCTCGGGGGTCACTTTAAATACAAATGCTCCTGGTAGAAATTAGCTAAGAGTTGTAGCAAGGAATGATTCGGTCAGCAAGTTTGTGCTTCTGAATGTTCAGCACAGGAAGGACACGGGTCATGGTGAGAAGGCAGCCAGGGCCAACGGGAGCTTTCCATCATGTCCACGAGGCT
Source organism: Oreortyx pictus (assembly GCA_036925125.1). NCBI lineage: Eukaryota > Metazoa > Chordata > Aves > Galliformes > Odontophoridae > Oreortyx > Oreortyx pictus. Next base: position 1,593,348 of record JAUPFR010000004.1, on the reverse strand, counting down.
GATCAGAGCTGCATCAGGGTCCCCCTGCTCACTCCTCTCCTGTGTTGGCTTGGAAAATGTTCCTTAGTACTTCTTTTATTCTAACACTTTTTGAAAGAAAACGAGATCAGCTCTGATTGGCTTCCTTTAGCGTGTTACTGAACGGTTCGAGTTCTTCCTTATCTGAAGAAGAAAAAAAGCTGTTTGTTTCATGTGGAGCACCAGAAGTACTTCTTGGATGCACTTACTTTGCTGAGTAGAAAGATTTTCCAAGCGTGTTGCTTACAGTGTACTCTCTTAAAAAATTCCTGAGCAGAGGGCCTTGAAGATCTTCCATTTAACTCATGCTGCAAACCCAGAACTATCTGCTAAAAAGAACTGTAAGAGATCTTGCAAATTCGTACATTAGTGTGTCCACCCCAAAGTAATCAGATGTAAACACTGGCACAGGTTGCCCAGAGAATGGTGGGTGCCCCATCCTTGCAGACCCTGAAGGTCAGTCTGGACTGGACCCTGAGCCCCTGATGGAGCTGTAGGTGTCCCTGTTCGTGGCAGAGAAGTTGGACTAGATGGCCTTCAAGCATCCCTCCCAGCTCACACTGTTCTTTGACTCTGTGAGTCACAGTGTGAGCACTGCTGAATCAAAACCTCTGAATGATCCTGCAGGCACTGTTTCAGCTTCGTGCTGTTGGAGAAACACTTAGTGTTGGTGCTCTGGCATTAAATAAAATGTCGTTTCTGTGTGCCTGGATTCAATCTACTGTACATGTGCTGGAACTGCTTAGCCATGCCAGTGAGCATTACCTGTCCTCTTGGTACCAGAGGCATCTTTTTAAATCCCAGTGGTTCTGTTGTACCCTTTCTGCTACTCCATTAAGTTGCTGCCTCCACAGCCAATAACCAACTCTGCAGCTGCTGAAGGTAGTCCATATGGACATGGTATTTAAGGCTTGGTAACAACCTTGGTGCTCCGCTTCAGCAGGGAATGTCGGCAGATGTATGCTGTCTGGGTTTCCTGGTTTGCAACCCGTGTCCATAATCACAACCCCGTATTGTTTCAAGTACAAGGTTGCATGCTACGAACTACTTTTGAAGACCTCACAACAATTTGTTTGGAAACCAATAACTTCTTTCTATAATCTCACAGAAAGTTCTTTTGCCTTTCCATGGAGAGCTTGCTCTTTTTCTTCTAGGTTCCATTTGTGACCGTTTTCACAATGGCTCTTGGCAGCCAGTGGAGCTTTGATGTCTTTGATGGGTGGTGCCCTGACTATATGCCATCCCCTTTCTTTGCACCAGTACCCAGATCCTGCAGATTCCCTAGAACCTCTTCTGTCTGAGAGATCAGAGCAGCACTTCATGGGCATAGCATGCAGGATCAGTAGGATCAGAAGGATCTAAGGCCTGTCCTGAGCATGCAGAACAAATTGCACTTGGTTTTTGAACGCCAGTCTTTTTCATACTCTGCTTTCAGCGTCAAGATTTCCAAGCATGGAGCAGATTCTTTCAGGGGTGTGTTCTGCTCCTGGCACCCAGTGGTGTGTCCTGCATGCTCACACATCTGGTATAAGTGCTGGTGTGTCCTACATGCTCACACATCTGGTATAAGTGCTCACTTTAAAAAAAGAAAGTGCTGCACAGCTACCCCTGATAGTGATGTCAGTTGTTGCTTCTTTCCTTGCTGGGTTGTTAGGGGATGGATTTAAAGGACCTTTGTCTGTCTGGAGAAAGGTGGATGGGAGACAGTTGTGCCATGGAAAGTCTTGCAGCATTCTGCCACAATATCGGTTGCTCTTTCATGAGTAGTCGAGAATGAATGAAAGGAAAGAGAAGACCTTGTGCTGTTGTTTTTTTTTTTTGTTTTTTTGTTTTTTATATCATTGTTATTCTTTTAATCACAGCCAAAATCTGTAGTCATTTATGGGGACACGGATGCAAGCACTGTGCCAGAGGTTAATAAAATCACATCCTCAGAAACACATGGATTGAGCAACCTTCAGCATGGTATGATAGTGTTCTTTTTTTGTGGTTTCAAAAGCTGTTTATACAGAAATCTTTAAGCCACAGTGACACAGGATGTGCAGTTAACATAGTAGCTGAAAGGCAAGTGCTATTCTTGGATACTTCAAGGTGCTATGCTTTGCTTACCAGGGGTTAAATTTTACCAGGGGAGCACAGCTCCTGAAAAGCAGTAAGGAACAAGAACGGAACCGGTGCTTTGAATCAGACTTATATCACTAATAAATGTATGAAACTCAGAGTACTCACCACTGACTCAACCTGGGACCCATTAATGGCCCTTTAGCGGGATGAGGCTGGGGCTGCCTCTTTCATGGCAATAAGGGGTGTCTGATGCATTCTGAATTCTTCCCTTGTTTTGATTTTTGCCTGCCGCTATTGACCTGACGATGTAATGCAAAGCTGTGCAAAGCATCTCTTCCACAGTGGCTGTGTTCCCACCATTAACAGCTGAGAGAAAGGACTGGCTGAAATGCATGCTCTTTTTCAGTGTAAGTCACGTTTTGGCAGTGTGATTCTCGAAGCTATGAGTTGAAATAAAGGCTAAATTTTATCAGTATAGCGTTCTGTGTTTGCCTGAAGAGTTTTAATGAATATCAATACAGCGAGGGGCATGGACAAAGGAAGTTAACAAAGAAGCTGCCTCTGGAATTCAGGTATTCACCAGTAACAGCAAAACATTTCCAGGCTTGTTCACTGTGTCTCCTGTTTTAAGAATGGGAAATGCTGCATTTTCTGCAGTAAAGTTATATGCTGCAGGATAGCAGATACCCTTCTGACGGAAAAAAACTACTTACTGTGCACGCTGCTGAAGTGCTTCTTTCTTCTTGATAACAGTTTTAATGAATCCAGAAACTGGCTTCACTGCAGTTGATAAAACACTAATCTTCTTTCTTCCTGATACCTAGGACATAAGTTACAGTATAATGTGATCTTGTCCAGATAGCAAACATTGGATGTTGCAAAGGAAACCAGAGATATCCATGAGAGCCAGGAGGCAGTTGCCTCCCTTTAAATCATGTCTCATCTTCAGAGTAGAAGTACGAGGCAAAAACTGTGCTTTCTGCCCTCGTTATCAGCCTCATCTAGACAGGTTTAAATGAGCACAGACAGAATTAAGTGCTGAAACCTAGAATCTGACCGTCTTATAAGCTGTCAGCATATACTCACCACAAGCAGGATTCAGGTAGTTAATCACTGAGTGATTCCCTTATGCAGAGCAATGCTGTTTCTCTGCTGTCTCACAGCTTGTCCCTCCCTCTGTTTTATTGCTGCTATTTGTGGACGTGTCAGGCACTGTCTGATAGTGGGGCAGTGTCATTCCAGCATGGGTGCTCTCCCTGTACTGTGTGAAGACTGTTTGGTGGCAGGCTGTTGGGTGTTGGGACTGTGTGATTCTATGATATAGTGGTATCCCAAATTTGCTGCTGCTTTCAAGCAGTGTCTTATTTTATTAGCATCCGTATTAGGAGCAGGAGGTCTGTTTGGGACCGAACAAATCCAGAAGACTAACTTTCCAGGAGGACTTACTCTGGAGTCCTCTTAGCCACCTTGTTGTCCACGTCACCCTGGGGCTATATCCTTATTTTTTTCACAGCTGTCACGGTGGATTATGCTTCTAAAAGCTGTGCTGTGAGTAGCTGGACTTAACACCGCTGCCTCGAGGGACGTGTGCCGCACCTTAACCAGCCAGCTATCGTCGGATCAGTTCACTATGGCTCTGTCGAAAGAGAGCACACACAGATTTCTGGCAGCTGATGGTATAATGCTGTCATTTCAAGTGCCTCTGCCCTTTCGTAGCACTTTGTCCTATTCACAGTCTGATACTAGCGTGGAAGAAGCAGCTTTTATTCCTATTAAGGAAACAGATAGAAGTTAATATGTCTCTTCTAATATTACTGGTTTCATCTTATGTAAGATCAAAGCAGGCCTTTGCACATTAAGTTGTGTTGCAACTGGAGCCCATCCAGACATAATACCAGCAGTGCTTAATGTTCTTAACAACAAAAGAAAATACAATTAAACAATCTCTTCTACCAATGTTCTTTGAAATCCACCAGTGAAAGTGTATTGTCTGGGTGTAGAGCTGTGAGCATCGCTGGGAAAATACCAGAATACACACGAGCTAATGGATTTCCAACAGAGAAGTAAGGGATACGGGTTTATTTTTTATTTTTTTCAATATCACTGTGAAATATTTTTCTGTGCTTAAAACCTGCAGGTACAGGAGCAAAGGAACACTCCTTCTAAATATACCCTGCAGGCACAGGTACAATAGAGCCCACCCTGTGAGCTGTCTGCAGGTGCCAGCTGTCCGACATCTGCCTGAGGTCACCTCTGGCCATCAGATGTCACACTTGCCTTGCCACTGTGTTCACGGCGGGTGCTTTTGGCACCTTCCATGGAGATATGGATGGACATGAGAAGTGTTTCCCACGCCTGGTGTGGCAGACCTTTGGGCTCCCTGTTGGTAATCTCTGTTTCAGGGTGTCTAGTGCCAGAGTGGTGAGTAACCCTCATCAGATCCCCATGTCAGGGGCCTGAAAGCCCCTCCCAGGTCCTCTTGCCTCTGAGACCCATCAATTTGATGAATCATGTAATGACCATGAGCAACCCATCGAGTCATGACCTCATGCCACTAAAGAGGAGGCAGAATTTGGGCTAGGTGATGCAAGCAGGACAACTGATGTGGACTGTTGAATGATCGTAATTTTCCCCACAGCTGTGCTGCTTGCTTTTCACCACGCCCAAGGGGCAGCAGTGCTGTTTGCCCCAGGAGCCTGCTATCAGCAGGATTCTTGTGCTCCTGTTCCTACCAAGCTACTGCCTCTGGGGCTATAGGAGCATTTCTGTCTGTAATAAAGCATTAAGTCTCTTGTGGAACGCTGGAAGTTGAAAGAGACACCAAAGTTTCCTCTGCGTGTCAGGTTTTTGGCAACAGTGAAACTCCACAGGGACTACTGTTTGTCTTTACGCAGAGATAAATATTGAAATTGCTTTGGCAACAGCCGGGCCTTTATTCAGAGATTAGCTTCACATATCTTTATGAATTTAAAAATCAGTGGGAATCCTGACCATTGACACTTAATGACTTCCTGTTTTTGTCCAAAATGCCCTTTTTATGGATAAATGGCTTAGTTTTGTCTTTTATGAGGAAAAAAATAAAAGAAGGACTGTCTCTCTCCTGCAGTCATTAGTGACAATATCCATTTTTTCTTAACAACCTTTTGATTTGAGGGATTCAAATGGATATGGATAAGCTGCCTTAGACTTAGATTTTTATTTTCAAAGAGCAGTTGAAATATGCTTTCTTTGGAAGATGTTCTTTGAAACAAAGACAGAGATTTGAAATGAGGGGATACTCAAACACCTTTGATTTGCACCCATCATTTGAAAAACATCCCCACTCTCCTCCATTCGCATTAAATTTCTCCTGCAGAGATGTGAACCAAAGTCTGTTTCCATGCGGCCGGAACAGGTGGCCAGAGACCAGCAAACTCAATTCACAGCAGGCAAAGAATTACACCAAGCAAGTGCTAACCTGGTACAGAGTTCAGTGAGTACCCATGAAATGAACCAGCCTGTTCAGCTAGCTTGCTGCTGCCCTTATCTTGTTTTTCTCCTCAGCTTGTTTTGCTTTGCCGTTGGTCATCCTCCGTTTTTTTCCGTTTGTTGTCATTTTGGACTTAGTTTCAGACATGGACAAAGCTGACAAGGACTTGGAGTCTCACATGGTATCTAAAACATCCACAGCTTGTGCAGAGCTTTGTGGAAAGGCCATCCAGAGTCCAAGTGAGAAGATGCCCAGCAGCTTGGGCTTTCAGAAGGGCATCCAAAAGGCTGAGGTGGGCATGCCCTGCTTCCAGCACCACTTGGCTGCAAGGAGAATGCTGCCCTTCCTCCACCAGCAGCTGCAGGAGGACCCCCCCCCCACGAATATCAAGCCGGCCATTTGTTAGTCCTGAAGACATAAACCTGCTTGGTGTTGCTTCTGCATTGTGCTTATAAACCGAGTTGGTTCTGCGGTGAGCACCATGCTATGCAAGAAGTAGGAAGACTGAAAGATGTCAGCCACCCAAAAGACAGAAAAACGAAATGATGGTAGGGACTGTGGATACAGCCACACCAACCACTGGTTGTGTTCACATTTCCATGCTGGAAGGCAGTTAGGGATGTTACTGAGGGTGTTAAATAGCATTTATTGTCAGGGATGTTACTGAGGGTGTTAAATAGCATTTATTGTCAGCATGAGCCAGGTGTATCTTCAGTGTACATTCAGTTGTGCAACAGGTGTAGATGCAGGACAGTACCTGGTTTAAAAGTAGAGACTTAAGGGTTTCATAGAGCAATTTATAAGACAGAGTATTTCAGTGATAAATTGCATGATGTGATGTGAGCTTTGAAAGAGACCAGGAAAGCAAAAACCAGCAAAAGAGTTTGTACACCAGGGGAATTGTCAGTTGTGGTCAAAGTTGTATGTGAATTCAGGTAAAGTTTTTCATTTTAAATACTTTTTTCTAAAAAGAAGGAAGCCTCCTCCCTGGAAAAGAAAGCTCGGGGGACTTCATCACAGTGTTTCAGTACTTAAAGGGCAGCTACAGAGATAACAAAGGCTCTCTCTTCACAAGGAGACACAGAGAGAAGGCAAAGGCGTAAGGTGGAATGGGAGAAGTTTGTCATGATACAAGAAAGACATTTTTTAGAGCATCCATCACTGAAACACATGGCCTGGTTCTCATCGGTGGGACTGTACAGGATGCTAAATAATTTCATTTTTCCCATGAAAGGTTGAACCTGTTGGTCTTCTGAGGTCTGTTGTTCTATGATCCTGTGATGAGAATGGAAGTGGTGAGCAGTCACAGATGAAATGTTCCAGATTAAGGCTGAGAATGAGGTGGTGCTGGTACGTACTGGAACTTCACTTTCTGTTGGCACACGCTTGGTGCTGCCAGCCCAGCTAAAGCAAAGACGAAGACCCAGGGAAACTCTCACGTGAAGTCATTACTCTGTTTTAAGAGGCATAAATATTTCAAGAGGGAAGCTGCCAGGTTCCTCTGAAAGGGGATATTTGTTGACAAACACAGCCATGTCTTAAGCACTGAATAAATTATGTGCACGGAAGTTCAAAGACAAAGTTGAAGCAGACACATACTGTATTCCTCCTGGGAAGAAGAAGCAAGTTTTGGAGAGGGTCATGGGTCTTGTATTCCTCTGCAGTGCAGCCATTAATTTGTGCAAAGTCTGACCAAACACAGCAGCTCAGTATCCTGAAATGGGATTCTGGAAGAGATGGGAGTGTGGGTGTGCATCTATCTGTGCAGGAGGTAGGAAATCAGGAACGGATGCAGTGCTGGGAGAAACAGGTTATTATTTTAAAATCCCTTTGTCAACCATGCATGCAGTGGATTTAAGTATATGGCAAACCAATTTTCCATGTGAAATTCAGATACTGGAAATAACTGTTGGAGATTTGCTCCTTGCCCATAGGGAGGTCAGAATTTTGTCTGTAACCTGCAAATGCAGAGTTATGGAGCTCGTGGGAGTCAAGAACAGGAAGCCCCAAGGATGGGACATGTATAATGCTGGGAAAGACAGGCTGGTAGCACATCAACACCAGGCTTCTCCCATATGCCTCTTTACTGACAGTTTTCTCCCATTTGGGTTTTCCTGCTCCGAATCCTCTCACAAGAAGTACGTGTAATACGCTTTTTCACAAAGATGCAGATTTTAATTAGCTTTCATTCATTTTCATTTCTCTTTTTACACTGCTGGGCACATTCCGTCTTCCCGTCACGCATACCGTCTGGTGCGAAACCCAGAGTTTCCACTGCATCATTGCAGCCAGGAGAAGAAAGCAACGTTTTGCACTCAATCAGAAACGCAAACTGGCAAAAGAAGTGTGCTATTTATTCATCCAGGGGAACTCCATAAATACAGGCACCTTGAATAAACGAAGGGTTTGGGCAGCTCTTGCTGGCAGACTGCATGCTGTCCTGCCTGGGATATTTTGCCACGGTGCTCTTTCAGTGCCATCCCCACAGGGATCTGTAGAGTCAGTGGATGCGGGGACATGACCTTCATATCTTGGTTTCTACAGATTTTTATGGATTTAGGGATGGGATTATTTTACCTCTGTTAATCCAGACCACTTGTGGTAGTCACACTTTATATTTTCTCATAACAATCCCAGGGGTGGAAGTAAGCCTTACCCAGCGCTGTTTCCAGCAACAGCTACAAATAATAGCAACAAGGATGTTTTCATTCACCAAGAACTATAAGCTATATTGTAGTCACGCTGTGGCAAAATCAAGGGCAATGATGTCAGACTCGAATTAGAAGAGTGACGCCTACGCTGTGTGTGCTCCTAGCAAGATAAGTGGTCTTTGCAGGTCCTTTGCACTGATGATAATTCAGCATTCATTTTGCATTTAGTTCTGTAATGGTTCTATGTGGAGGGAAACAATGCGCAGCTATAAGTGAGCTCCATTTCACAACTACTTATCTCTGTTCGTGCCCTGCACACGGCAGCAATGCAGTGTGATAAGGAGGCTTATTGACAGGGCTTACAGATGGGGACTTGTGCAGTCGTCCTGCAGCTGATGAGCTGGCCCTGCTCAGGCTGTGATTGCGCGAGGACGTGGAAAATGCCAGGCATTTCTGAAAGCCCCCTCGTGTCTGACGCTTTGTTAAGCGGAGCTGAGGCTCTCTGCCTCCGTGTTTGCTTTCCATCAGCGGGGCAGCGGCAGTGCCGACTTTCCCTCTGCACCTTCGCAGAGGTGGCAGATGCTGCGCAGCGGGCTGGCCACCGCTTGCCTGCAGCTTGTTTTGGATGCAGCGATTTGTTTTGCTTTCGCTGTGCTTTCCACACCTTCCAGCTTCCTCTCCCAGCCACCCGCCAGCCGGGTCTGTGCTGCTGGCAGTGCGGGAACCCCCTCCTCCCCCCACGGCACTGCTCGCAGTGTAGCGCGGCGAGACCCTGCTCCCTGTTGGTGAGCAGCGGTGATGCTCAGCGTCCTCCTGGTCCTGGTGGAAGAGCTGGTGTGGCTGCCCAAGTGCACTCAGACCAGGCTTTGAAGAGCTCAGCCTCTCCTTTCGCTCCCTAAGATGGGCTTTTTCCATCTCTCTCTCCCCTCCACATCTCCTGTGCAAGAGGAGGCTGCGTGAGGCCGTGCAAAAAAAAAAAAAAAAAAAGCAGCAGAGCCTGGGGTGCGCAGCCACAGAGGTGGAGGAGAGCTCGCAGGGTTAGAACAAAAAACAGGAGTGTTTCAGGAAGGGGATGCAGTAGTGAGGGCAAGGGCTTGAGGATGACCTCCTCACTCTCCTTCCATCTCTGCCTGCCTCATTGCTTTCTGCTGGAAATGGGCTTTTTCTCCTCCTTCGTGAGAAGCAGCGGGTGCTCGGTGGACAGAGGAGTGTCTGCCAGGCTGTGAGCAGAGTGGTGTGTGACTTGGCAGGAGCAGAGGCACTCCTTTTATTTTGCTATTGTGAGCAAGGGGAAAATGAATGTTCACGGAACAAACACAGTCTTGGGCCATCCAAGGCAAAAAGAGAAAAAAAAAAAAGTATATAGTGCTGCTTAGGAAATGCTTCATCTGCTGATGTGTGAAGTCGCAAGAGCAGCCATCCTGCCTGGTGGCTGGGAGGTGATATCGTGAGAGCTCTCCCTATCAAGGCTGGATTATGTCCTTGACCCACTGCTTTATCTTTCTGTACCATCTAAAGTTGGTCTGTAGACCTTCCTAAGAGGACTGAGGACCTAGCAATGAGTGACACGTTTGCCAGTGTTTATTCTCGTGTAGCTTGTTTCCTTTACGCTGATGTTGTGTCGGAGTTGTTTTCTTTTTTTATTTTCTTTCAAATCACTCATTTTTGTCTGATTTATCATGCTTGGTTTTATGTGTCTATTGCCCACAATGGTTTTATGGTATTGTGGACAAATGGTGACGAGATACCGCAGCTGCACAGGAGTTTCCAAGCTTGCATTTACTATACAAATACAATCCAGACTGCTGCACCTGACAGAGGTTCAGGACTGACCTGATGTAGTTTTGTTGTGGTCATTGGAAGGCTTTCAGTGGGCTTCTGTGACAGTGCAGCAGTGCATGACTTGACGATGAGTCATGCTGAAATCTTTTCAGTATATCAGGAAGCATTCAGAACTCATTATTTTATTGAACATGATATTTTCAGATCTTCAAGTGTTTGTGAAATCAGTGCACGACTGATTTCAGAAAAGGGATGAATTTGACCTCACTTTCAGCTTGTAACATCCTGCTTTGACAAGTACTCCAAGTAAGAGGTTGAAAAAATCAATGTCAAGCTTTTTCATTCCAGGGAAAGAATCCCACTTTTAACAGATAACTTAAATTTGAAGTCACAGGAGCCTGGCATTTTTACTTTCCTAATTCAACCATCCCTACACTGTGTGTGATGCTATACAGTATTTTCCAGGGTACTGACAGCTAAATAACAAGTGAGAAAACCCAAGTCTTTGTTCGTGTCACTGTTTGCAAGCACTTCACTTAGTAAGCCACAGGAGCCATTACCATGGTGGGAAGTTGTGCTAGGAAAAGACCAGGGGCTGAAGAGAAACCAAACCCAATAGAATGAATGGGGCTGGCTTGAGTGGATTTACTTCCCAATATTATATGGACCATCTGCTCAGCCTGCCCAAAGGTCATTCTTGGATGTTGTGTGGAAGAAACCAGCTGAAAAGTCAGGGACTGACCTCTGATGTGTGAAGCCATGTATTTCTTCATAAACAGTGTAGTTTATGTGACCTAGCTGGGACACTGTGGAGCCCAGAGGGGTTTCAGAACTCCACCTGAGACCAGACTTCAGTCAATGCTGTCAGGGCTTATAATAATAATAATAATAACAAAATATAGCAATGAAATGTTCTTTGTGACATACTTAGTTTCTCAACAAAAGATTGGAAATAATACGACAACAAATCAGCAGATTGTAGGAAAATTGGAAGCTTCTTGTTGCAACTTTGAGCAGCCCAGTCTGGTGAGGATGCTGTCATCATCCTTTGTCCTTGACTGGAGATCCCATGACTTGTGGTGCTCCTATCTCTGATGTTATTCTCTCGAGGCAGTCTGTAATGAAGAAAAATCATGCTCAAGCTGGAACAAAGTCCACCACTGCCTTGCTGGCTAGGGGTGCGAGTGCACACATTGCTCCTGCATTGAGTAGTTTATTTTGCAGGATTTGCTCACTCTATGCAGAAACCAGCCCAGCAAAGCTGCTCAGCATGGAAGGCAGCCTCTGAACCAACCTGGGTAATGTGTGCATAAAGAGATGCAATTTTCTGCTCTTGAGGGAATAGATATGAGGAAGGAACAAAGGAATAAAGTGTTTTGCCCGGGCTTCAAGTGCTCTCTTCTAGTATTGCTGGAATCCAAAAGACGTGCAGACAAAAGCTATGAAGTGGATTCATGTGTCTGATGCCACCTCAGCGTGGGAGAATTTCAGCCCTCTTCTGTAGATTCACTGGCAGCCCCTAACAGAGTCATTTGGCAAAAGAAGTCAGGGCTTTGTACCAGTAGCTGGCAGCTTGCCTCCAGCTACTTTCCCTGTGTGAGCGTTGTTGGCCAGCAAAACTATGGGCATTGAGGGGCACTGTGCCACCACTGTTTGCAAGCAAGCTCAGTTCAGAGTTGTTTTTTGGTGTACTGAAAGCCCATCTGTGCTTTTCTGGTTGGTCTCTGTAGCAGAGCACACCCTGCAAAGCTGTTTGGAAACCACTGTTCTGCCTGACCTCAGTGAGCTGGATGTGTCTAAAGGGAAAGGTGTCACACAGCACCTTCTTGGTGGGCAGAGCGAGTGGATGGACTGAGATCAGCCACGACACCCAAAGAGCACGCTACTGCCAAAAAGAAGGAGCTGGTGTGTTAGCACATACCACAGTGACACAGGAACCCATCTGGGAACAGTGCTGGCTTGCTCCTGTTGGGAAGCCCCTGTGGCAGCTCCTGCACTGAGCCCTCTCATCATGATGATAAGGCTCCAGTTCCCACCTCCACCAAGCATGTAAGCCTGGAGAATCTCTGCAGCACCATCGTTGCTCTGATGTGATCTGTGTGCGAGGGCTCTGTGTTCAAAATATTCTTAACCTTGCAGTAAGTCAGCCCTGAATTTCACTCCTGGAAAAATTCAAGTCATTCTGATTTCATTTCTGCATTGAACTCAGAATTTTGTTCTGGGCTTTTCCCTATCAGAGCTTTTTAAAGTAGGGAAGGGAGGGGGAGGCATTTTAAATCAGGGTAAGGCTCTTTGGCATTTACCCTACTGAAGCCTGAGGAGCCTCTGAATTTCTGCTGAATAGAGCCCTAAGAAAAGAAGTAGATCTGTTGAAGGACGACATTTCAGCGCAAGAAGGATGTGTTTAGGACTTTCCACTACATAATGGGACTGAAATGGATTAACATGACCCAGGCTTTCTTTTTCTTGAGAATTGCTGCCTGCACCACTTTTTCTCTGTTACTGCTGCTTCAGTCACAGCGCTCACAAAAAGGTTTTCGTTGTTGTTAATAGCTAGAGAAATGAATTACAGCATTGTTTCTCCTGATCAACAGATTGATTAGTCAAAGGTCTCTAGCTAGAGAAAAACATGTTCCTCATCGTCAGTGTTCGATGCAAGTGTACTTGCCAAGCAGAGAACATTTAAAATCATGAGGGTGGAGAAGCACCCTGCTCTTGTGATGTGCTGCTCATAACTATCCGTGCGTCTCTGCAAGGCAGCCATCTCATCGGGTCAGTGAAGAAATTGTGTGGTAACTCTCAAAAAAGAAAATTATCACAGCTTCCAGTTGGATGGCTGTGGACATCGTAGAATGGCTTGACTTAGTAGGAACGTCAAAGATCGTCCAGTTCTGCAGTGGATATTGCTGCTGGTGGATAGTGCTGCCGACCGCTTGATTCTCATGGTGTGTGACCGGTTGTGCTGTGTTTTGTCCTCTCTTTCTCTCTGTAGGTGCTTTCATAATCTGCTGGACCCCAGGACTAGTCTTGCTGCTCCTCGACGTGTGCTGCCCGCAGTGCAACGTCTTGGCTTACGAGAAGTTCTTCCTGCTCCTGGCAGAGTTCAACTCTGCCATGAACCCCATCATCTACTCCTACCGGGACAAGGAGATGAGCGCGACCTTCAAGCAGATCCTCTGCTGCCAGCGCAGCGAGAGCGCCAACGGCCCCACCGAGGGCTCCGACCGCTCCGCCTCCTCTCTCAACCACACCATCCTGGCCGGTGTCCACAGCAACGACCACTCGGTGGTATAAAGACCCCACCGTCGGCTGCCCCACCAACAGAGCTGCCCCGGGGAGGTAACCCACTCGCAAGATTTTCTCAAACACTAATGGACCACGAGCGCTTCTTTTCCAGGGAGCCCAGTGCAATTCCGTGCTGGAGTCGCCGCACTGCGAGGCCTTTGCCTTCTGCTTGCAAGAAGGTGGAAAGCAGAGACCTTGCTGGAGAGCTGGCCCCTGGGGAGCCTCGCTGAGACTTGGTCGGCCCTTGCAGCGTCTTGGTGCCGGTCTGAATAAACTGATTAATTAAGCTTATACCTGCTTCACTGCATTTACATGTAGCCACTTAGTCTTTTTAAAAAAGGGAGTAAAGGGGATAAAAGTATGCCTTTCATTTAATAGACGTGTAATATTTATCACCATCAGCATGCTTTTGATGAACATTTTCTGTGCAGGGAGTAAAAATGTGCTGTAGTCTTCATATCCTTAGCCACACTGCCGTAACTACAGTAAAAGCAGAAGTATTTTTTCTAATACAGGCAACAGGAAGATGATGGGAACTGACTCTCCTTACCTTCATTACTGGTGTTAGAAAGCATGCATGTTCTGTGTGTATGCGCATTGTTCTAATTATGGGGGGAAAAAAAGCTCGTTGTAAAGTCTGCAGGAAAGTAGAAAAGCGTAGACTGTATTCCAGTGTTTGTTTAGATTATTGAATAAACAGTACTCTAGTCACAAGGTATTTAATGTTCTTCTTTGAAATGTGGTATGAAATGTGTAACACGTAAGGGGTCCCAAGTTTTTCAGGGTCAGGTTCTTAAAGGAGGACACATCTCTAGGGCTACAGTCATGTTGGTAAGCCTGAAAAAAAAAAATCTTATCTTGCTGTTGGAATGATTTTCTTGCCTATGATGGAAAGGAATGAGATTTTTAATGTGAAAAACAAAACATACTGTTTAAGAAGATACTTGTAATTAGAAACAAAACAACTTCTGTGTCTCGCGCTGGGGAATTGTTTATGGGGTTTCTTTTAGTTTATTTACCCTGCATTTTAAAAGCAGTGGGCTGCTAGGAACCAAGGTACAAATGTATTTTGTAAAGTCAAGACCAAATATTTAGTAGTCTATTGCGAATGACTGAACTTTTCTACATACAGTAACCACACTTGCACATTGCTTTGAAAAACTAAGCTAACAGATGGATTTTTTTTCATATGTGGCTGTTTCAAAAAGAAATGACACTAACATGAATGTCAGTTCCCAAGAATCGAAGGCGTTAGTCAAAATTCCTTGACAGGAATAAGGATAAGCAAAGATGGGACTTTGCAGATAAAGAACTTGGGACCTTTCCCTGGGAAATTACGTTCTAACATTGTAAAATATATCAGCAGCAAATTTCTAGGACCGTTTTCCTTATAGTAATATGCTCCTATAGCAAAAAAGAAAAAGAAGGAAAAAAAAAAGAAGAAATCTGAGGTGTATCAGTCGGTATAATGTTCTGGAATGTAACATAAGGCACAATATTCTCCCATGTGGGCAGGGAAGAGAAGGAGAGGAGAGCATCAGCCTATCACAAAGCAGATCTGTTTAAAATCAAGGGGAAAAAAAATCGCTTTGATAAAAGCAAGACAGAGGGAAAAACAACAAGTGCGCAAAATCTGACTGCACTGGATAAAGGGAGAGTTTTGTCACTGCTTTCAGTAAAGCTGAAATTCACTTGTACTGTTGAGCAGAATTTTTATGGACATGAAGATGTGAGGAGAGGAGATAGAAGAAGCACTGCCAGCTGACTGAGGTATCCTGTGTGGCACTTCCTTTGGGCAAAGCTGAGGTTTTTTTTCTGACTGTGTAAGAGCAAGTGAATCTGAAGGATGATTTGTGTTTTATTCACGTGGCTGTACTGAGAAAGAGGAGAGCAGGCAGTGTGAACTTTTTCATTTTAAAGCATCTGCTTGCTAAGCTACTCATGAATGTTTCATGGTGCCTGCACAGTGGTCAGGCTAGTGCAGGTAGACAGAAGAAAGGAGAGGGCAAGTATGTCTCCGAAGAGAGGGGACATCTGGCAGACGTTTTTTTCTCATTTCAAGGGTGCTCCAAGTTGTTTTCTTCCCTGGATCCAGGGAGGGCACTCTTTCGCGTCTCTTCCTTCCACATTAAAGAAGAGCATCACGCACACTTTGTCTGGGGGGAGGTTTCTCTTTTCCCAGGGTCCGTTTAACTGCTCTTTGCATGTTCTTTGCAGAACGAGTTGGGAGGGTGGTGTTGAGAAGTAACAGTTTCATTCAGTCCAGTTTTCTGTGCTGAAATTGTGTGGTGGTTTTGGAGAAGCATCGGCTGAATGACGTAACCAGGAGCGTGATTGTGAAGTCCTGGTGGGTCCCAAGGGCCCACGTGAAGATGGATGCCCAGGGAGGCTTTTCTTGTTCTCATTACAATTGCAACAGGTGACGAATGCTGCCCAGGTGCATCGGTCAGACCTTCTCCAATGGCACACTCAACTATTCAAGAAGCTGGACCTGACCGAACTGTTAACAGCAGATAAATTTCACTTGTGGGGTAGAGTAATCTGGGAGCACTTCTGGCAGCACATGGCTTTTTCTTGCGGAAGGTGAAGTGCTATGCTTTAGATCAGAGGCAACAAGATGCAAAAGTTTCTTCGAAGATTCCACTACAGGACCTAACTGAGCATGTGGCTGCTGTTTAAAGATTTAATTAGTGCTTTGTTTTATTGACATGATCTCCCTCTGTCCTTGAGAAATCTGATCTGTGGATTGAGTGTTTCTTTGCAAGCTAATGAAATTAAAACTGCTGTTAGCAAAGAAAATAAAATCAAGAGCTTGGAGTAGAAGGATTTTTGCTGTTTTCTTTAGAGTGGTTCCTGTGCCGCTTGGTTTTTTCTCTTTTTTTTTTAACTTTTTCATTCAGATTTTGCCATCTTCACTATGCAGATGTGGAGTTCACTTTCTGCTATGTGAAAACAATGGTGCTGAGTAACCTAGTGGAAAAAAATTGCTCCACTTATTTTTCTTATCTCAAATCCTGCAGAGGGTCTTAGAAGACTTCTTAAAATACCAACAGTCCTCCCACAGTCATTAAAATTCTTCTGTTGCTGGCTGCCTCTGGTCCAAGTAAATCCTCTTGAAGTTCAAATATGAAAGTGTTTGTTTCAACAACTGTAGCAGTGGGAGTTGTGTATTAATGGCAAAATGGCTGATGAAGTCACTTGCAGGTCAAAGAAAAATGTGCTTTTCCTATTTCATTTATTGAGTAGCATCACAAGTAGGTAATAGAAAAGACTGCCCTTGATTAAGGGATTATTAACGAAGATTTTAATTCCTTGTTGCTACCACATCTGCTCTTACAGAGTCTGAGTGACAGGCTGGTTTATGGAGCTGTTAGTCACAGCATTTACACGAAAAGCTGAGAACATTCTGTGGTTGACACAGAGCATTTCTTGTCAACCCTTTTATTGCTCCACATTCTCTGGGATGTTTTGGTAGCTTCAGGCTGGCTGCTGTCTGGGATGCTGAAAGCTGAGTGCTTAACTGGCATAAGGAGAAATGTCAAACCATTAAAGAGCTTCTTCAGGGCTTCCTAAAACCAAACTCACCTGTCCATAATGCAGCTGGATTATTCCATAGGCTGCCCCAAGGTCAGCTCTTTAACTCTGTCCTCCCTACACATGAATGCTGCTGTGGCACTACTTTAAAAAGCTGCCAGGAAAAGCTTGCAGGTGTGCAATAAATGTTCACGGTGCAAGCTAAGTCTGGGTGATTTGTGTGTCAAAGACAGAAGAATATATTTTTATTACCGATGTCTTAGTTTTGCTTCTCCTCCCAGTGACAGCTCTCATCTGTGACAGCATGAATTTCTCCCTGTGTATCACGTCAGTGAGATGAAGCTTCTCAGGTAGCTCCAAGGAGTGTATCTTTTGGGTTGTACATCCATGGGCCAGGCCACATCCAGCCCAGACCACAGGAGCAGCCTGTCATGGAATGCTCAAAGCAGTCCTGCTTAGGAGAGAGGTTTTACAGCTTCTTCTGAGCTTCCTGTTGTCCCAGAAGTATGCCAGCAGATACCAGCTGGAGTTTCTCTCTGCAGTGCTGTCACCACCACCCCTGTGCATCCTCACAGCAGCAATTACCTATGTAACTAAAACCATGCTCTTTTTTTGAAATAAACATGTTCTTCCTCAATGGAATTGAAGAGGATAAAAACACTCCCACTCTGTCTTTTACTTAAGGTGAACCAGGTTGATGTCAAAGTCGAGCAGCAAGGGCATTCCTCCAGGGCACGACTATGCTGAGGCATGACCTTGTCCCGTGGTACCTCTTGGTCCTTCAGGTCCCTGAGATGAGTTAAGGTTCACAGAGGTCAGTCTGAAACAACAGTTCATTGGCTTGCCAGTGAAACAATTTGCAAGTGCTGTTGGACAGCAGGTTGACCACAAGCCATCAGTGTGCCTTTGAGGCCATGAAAACCAGTGGTATCTTGGTTTATATTAAAATAATGTGACCAGCGGAGTGACAGGGTTGATCCTCCCACTCTATTCTGCCCTGGGGAGGCCATCTCTGGAGTATTGTGTTCCCCAGTTCTGAGCTCCCCATCTCAAAGGAGGATGCTAAAGAGAGTCCAGCAGAGGGGCACAAAGATTATTGGGTCCTGGTGCACTTCCCTTATGAGGAAAGGCTGAGAAAGCTGGGGCTGTTCAGTCTCAAGAAGACACTGCTCCTAAATATCTACAGGACAGGTGTCAGCAGAATGGGGCCAGGCTATTTTTGCTGTTTCACAGTGACAGGACACAGGCAGCAATGGGCACAAAGTGGAACATAGGAAGTTCCATCTTAACATAAGGAAAAACCTTACTGTGGGAGCGACAGAACTCTGGAGCAGGCTGCCCCGAGAGGCTGAGAAATCTTCTCTGAAAATACTCTAGACCCACCTGGGTGCTTTCCTATGCAACCTGCTATAGGGATTCAGCTTTAGAAGGGGGTTGGACTGGATGATACACTCTTCTAAACCCTATGATTCTGCAGTCCTTGAGGCTTGCTAACTCAGTAGGTACATATCAGTATTTACTAAGGTAATATTTGAAAGATAATTGCCACTTGTGTTAGACATGACTAGTACTATGGGTTTGTTCCAAATCTGCAAGTGAGAGAGACAGAAGATTTCTTCCACAGAGGAGTTAGGAGACCATGGAGAGCTTTGGTACGCCTTCACAGTAACCATCTCTAGTCATCTCTATTTCCCACCAGTTATTGCAGACAGCAGTCAGTCTATGCAGTGCATTGATTAAACTGCATGGAGAGTCTTTGCAAGTGCAGTCTCCTAGTTTTTTGGAATCAAATTACCCAAGCTTTACAGTTTGATTAGAAAGGCTAACTTCCAAAAGACTATTCTCAACCCTGTCCAGCCACATCTCTTCAAGACAACATACCTTTCTCTTTCTTCCCATTTTCACCTCTGAGAGGATTTTCCAGTTATTTACCTAGCTACTGTTTTCTCAGTCCACCAATGAGAAAAAAAAAAAAAAAGAGGGAGTTACAAAAGCATAAAAGGATATTAAACTATGCCACTGTCTTCTGTAGTATAAGAAAATTGAATCTAGTGATAAGCTGCCAGCATTTTAAGAAGAGCCTCCATGAAATGTTCCCTTTTGCCTGTGATAAACTTCTGATAACCAGAAGTGTATGTGAGAGACTCAGGAATCTGCCCATTTGTTTTCCTGTTTAAACAAAACCATATTTATAACTTGCAAGTACAGAGAGAGCCAGTGAGATCTGGCAAACAATTTTGCTATTAAGTGCACTTACTGTAAATGTTTAGAGGTTGTATCTAGTACAATAAAGTATTTAGCATGTGTAATATGGAGCGTGCAAGAAATGAACTGGGAGAGCTGGTATTTTTGGGTGTGGAGGGGAATTCAAGAAGTGTGTCTGTGCAGAGGTATGAGCTTGTCTGACCCAGGATTCAGCACAGGGATGAAATGCAGGGACAGTGAAGGGCAGGTTGTTTCACGTAAATCACTTTCTGCTCCAGCCTCTGACCTGCCCACCCTTCTCTGTTCCATGTCCACATTTGTACCTCTTAACCCCAGGCCTCTTCACAGTGCTTAGAAAAGTCATCTCACACAGAAACAAATCTGCTGCTTCTTCTCCCTGTGCCCTCTTCTTTTCCTCTCTTCTTTCTTCCTTTTCCCCCTTCACCTTTCCTTTCCTTTTCTTTTCTTCTGTTCATCAACAGGTTTCTCTCAGAATACATCCACAGTTTTATTCTAACCATAGAATGTCACAATTTGTCTAAGCCAGGGCTAGAGAGCTTAAATGTGGAAATGCATCGATTTACACAGTCACATGCAATGCAACTGAAAAAAAAAATATTAACTGCAGTGCTAGCAGAGCAGAACTGGTTTATTATTATTATTATTATTTTTTGCTAATTCCCACTTCATTAGCATCTTAAAGGAAAGAGGTCTCCGATGAAGGGCTGATTGACCCCTTGCCTTGTTAGAGAAGCTGATCACTTACATAACAAGCAAAACGAAGTTGCCTGCTTCAGAAGAATAACAGCAAATAAAGTTGACATTCCTAAGTACTAATCAATAGGGGTATTAATAAGTATCTTACAAAAATCTAAAAAGGGAAGAGTCCAGGTTTTTTTTTCCTCTTCCAAAACGTCCTTGGTGATCCAAGAGTAATGAATGCCCTGGTGATGGGCTTCAAATGGCATAGCATGTGTAATGTAAAGCAGCCCCATGGGCTTGACTGGATGTAATGAACAGGAAGCCAAAATACACAACTGCTAAATAAATCACACTTTGTGCAAATGGACTGCAGTGCCTCTGGGATTTTTTTGTTTGTTTGTTTTAAGACCTGGATCACGATTTGTTGGCAGGGTTAGGCTGCATATATGGCGATCTGTTAACATTAAACACGTAACATATGCAGCAACGCAGGATGGGGCTGCAGTGGGCAGCCTGCCAGACACGAACACGGAGATCCAGCCCCCTTGGAGTGACAATGCCCAGAGCCTGCAACACAGGGCTGGGATGCGAGGCCCATCAGGAGACATCCAGGCCAATCAGGACTTGGAAGCTATAATGCTATTCTGTTGAGGTTAAAAATGATGTGTGCGCGTCCCCATGCTACTGGTGCAGAATAGTATACCCTTCCGCCAGTGTGCTCCTTGGGCCAGGACTCCAGCCTTGTGTGATGCAGGCTACCCAACTATCACTGACATTGCTTACCTTGCTTGAAGCACCTTACTTTTAACCTGGGTTGACAGAGCCACATGTGGTTGGGAACCTTGAACCTGGGAAACTTAAGCAAGGATGTCTTTTCCCCTGGAGCCAGCTGCAGTTCTTGCCCTAGTTTTCAGGAGTGAAGCATAGGAAGGAGGTATCTTGACAGGGACAGGAAACCAGCCCCTGTAGAGAAAACTCCTTACCACTTCATTGCTGTGAGTAGCACACTTCTTCCAGGTCTAGAAGCATTTCTATTTGCATTCCTAATCAGTATGTAAAGAAAAAATAGGTTATGGGAATTATATGTGCTTAAGTAGGAGGCCAACTCTGATTCTACTTCTTAGCATTTGGGAAACTGCATCTTCAGTTTGCTGGATGCCCATATTTAACCTCCCTTGGGTGCCTACCAGGCTTTTGGTTTTGCTTTGGAAGCATCCTAGCAAAGTGCTTCAGCTTCTCTGTGTTCACCCCTGCACTGAGCAGCTGCAGATGGGCTAGTCCCAGTAGGAGCAGCTGCCAATGGGACTCCTCCACTTTTACCTGAAGCCTTCCTCTGCATAGATCTGTGGCCTTCACATGCTTGTAGATTTGGGAAAGCCTATTGCAGAATCAAGTGCACAAGAGCTGAAGAAGCATTTGAACAGTGCTCTCACACATAGGGTTTGAATTTCGGATGGTCCTGTGTGGAGCCAGGTGTTGGACCCAATGATCACTAGCCCAGAGAAGCTGTGGAAGCCCCATCTGTGGAGGCATTCAAGGCCAGATTGGATTGGGAACTTGGGAAACCTGATCTGGTGGGGGGCAACCGGACAGCCACAGGGCTTCAAACTGGATGGGCTTTGAGGTCCCTTCTAACCTAAGCTATTCAGTAGCTCTATGATTGTTGTTTGTCCCTTCCATCTGACATATTCAGTGATTCTATGACTTCCTCTTTCTTACTAGCTTTCTAAAGAGCTCTTCAAGCTCCTCATTAGTGCTAATTTCCACTGAACCTTCTCCAGGTGCTTGCCACCACTGGTACAATTTCCTTGTAATTCCCTGGGGACAAATTAGGAAATGAACATAGCACATGGAGTATGCAGAAGTGAAGAATTCTGGACAGGGAAGGACAGCATGGGAGAGAACTCCTACCTTCAGTGCAGGATTTTGTTTATCAGTGTTTTAAAGGCTTTTTGACAAGTTCAGAAAAGGATTTCAGTTGGTCCTTTTTTATGTTTATTTTTTTAACGTCTTAGAATGAATAATGCTCTTTTCATGGCATTACTTTTTTCTTTTTTTGGTCCAATAGAAGAATTTGTTGTTTTAGGTGTATTTCATTTATTAAGAGCTAAAAAAGCCAACTGAAACAAGGATAAGCCTTCCCATTTCCCACCCACACTCTGGGCAAATTTAAACTGTTTTTATAGAAATGGTGTTTCACCACTGAAAGATTGAAAGATGATTCAAGGACTGACATTGGTTATGTATTTTTCAGTTCTCTGTTTTTCCAAGTCTCACAATATCTGGATATTTTAATGCTCGTCCTGCCACAGATTTTGAAGTTTGTACATTCTTCTTGTCCTCAAGTGTCTCTTTGCAATCCTGCTTTTTCAAAATATGTAAACACTCCTCAGTTCAAGGGAGTTACTCAAAAATGTGCCTAGTTTGAGCTAGGCCAGCTGCTATTGCCTCCCAAACCCCTCTCTTCTGTGCTGACAGTGAGTGCTGTGTTCAGCCACAACTGGATGCTAGTAAGTGACAATTATTTTGTATAAAAATTATGTCAGAGAGGATGCCAGTAGCATACGTATGTCATTATCACCAATGCACTGTCCTGCAGGAGCACTGGCTGCTACCATTCCATTGCTGAAGGAAAAACACCACGAAAACACAATTTCCTACACTGGAGCAGGTTAAAGGTTTTATTTCTAAAACATAAGCACAATATCCTTTCATGACCATGCCGTGGGATGAGCTGCTGTTTAGTCTCCAGAACATTTGTCCATTTCCTAAGGCTCCTCACAGCAGTGTTGGTGAACACACGTTGGGATGAGGCACACTTACCCTGGAATGGAAAGGGAGGCCAGTCAGCGTGATCAGGAGTGCTCCTGCCCCTCTTTTTTGGTCCATGTTGATCAAAGCACAAGCTGGCCTCACTGGGTTTCCCCAGGGAAGCAGACCACAAGGGGAATTGGGGCCTTGATGGCCAGACCTACCTTCTTTCAGAAGGAGGCATGCATAGTGTCTGTGTTGTAAATGGCTATTTTGGTCTAGGAACACAAGATGCGTTTAATGACTTTTTCTAAGTGCAGAAATAAAAGTCAATTGCAACACTGGCAGCTCATTTACTTCGATAAACTCCATGGAAACTTGCAAGGTGAGAAGACTTTCATTCAAGAGGATGGGGGTTTTATTATTATTTTGTATTTCTTCGTGGAAAACTGGAAGAAGCTGGGCAGCATCACTTTTTTTTTCTATGCAGAACACACCCCAAAGCTGTGCAGGTGCTACAAAATCCTGGAAAAGCACAGAGGGCCAAAATAAAGGGAGAAATTATGTTTTTAATCAACATCCATAGATGGCATCTTCCTTTACTAAACAAACCGCATAAACCTAAGCTGCTCTGGGACTACAGTCCTTGAAAAGTACCCTTGCCAGCTTCTGAATCCAGCCCACAGGCAGTGAAGCCAGAGAAAAATATGTGGTTGGGGAAGCCAGATCTTACACTGTGGGGTGAAGAAGGCACAGTCTAGAGGAGATGGAGGAGGCAAGGAAGCACCAGCTTCAGCAATATTGCACTTGATGGTGCTTGATGAATACAGCTTAGATGAGAAGGATGCATACAAGGGTATGTATGGCTTCATTCAAATGACAGAGTCCCACCAGGAGGGTGGAGAACCCTAATGTTCTCCTACCACTCCAGTAGCTCACTGCAAATGGACATTTCTGGCTTGCATTGGCTGACCAGGAGGTGTCTGCCACAACAGATACAACGAGCAGGATTAGTGCACTTGGCAGGAGGGTTTGGGGATTTTTTCTCCCCAGCATTTGAGGAGCGTGTTGGAAGCTCCCTGCAGCACAGCTATGGCTGAGCTTGCCCATTTTGCTAGTAGTTCTGTGAGAAAAACATCTAAAAAGTCATCCATACAAAATCAAGTTAAGGAGCCTATGTAACACAGTTGTTTCTGTTAATTTCTGGTGCCCTTTACTTGCCAGGCTACTATTTCCCCAGAAATTTATTTATCTGAAGAAGCGTGAAGTTCTGGTAGAATGCTTTGAATGAATATTAAAAGGACTTCTTTTTCCAAGTGTCCCACACCACTCACAGATTTGTCCACAGTCGTTTTGCTGAGCATGGTGCAAGAAACACAGCTCCCTTTGCATGAATGTGTCTGCACTAGCCCACTCGTGCTTGTGCCAGTGCAGGTTATTCTGGTTCAGGAACCCAAGGAAACTGCTGGTAAAAGGCACCTTTGTTCCAGTGCTTTGTATCACTGTGTGAAGAAGCAAGTATTGAAGGAAAAACATCACATCCAGCCCAGCATGAACCAGTGAAAATTTTCTGAGGTAGGCCGTAGACTCTTAAGTAGCTCAGACACTTTTGGAACTATTACTCTTCATCCAAACAAAGTAAAAGAACAGCCAATATTTGGAGTAAGTGGCTTTGCTAGTAATGTTGCTTAAAGCAACCTCCCGCAAGCTTCCACCTTCAGTGAGTAACTTCATAACCGAAAAGTCTGGAGATGGCCCAAACCAAACAAGAGTGTTTTTCATTACGAGTGAAAAAAAAAAAAAATTACGCTGCGTATATGATTTACTATGAAGCCATGTTGTTTGTTATGAACTAACAGTGACATACATGTGATTTTAATAAAGAAAACCATGACTTCATTAGTTAACACTGGGTGGAAGTCAAGCGTACGACGAAAAACAAAACAGATACAGTTATTCATCAATTAAGCTACGTGAGCCATTGCAATAAGATCACCAGGCTGGGTGGGCTTCTGTCTCCTCCTTCCTCCCTAGCCAGTTGCAGCCCATTCACGATTGGATTTGCCCCTGCAGCTGGCTGTGGAGCACTGTGCTGAGATGTGCTGTGGATGTGGTCCCACCTTGTGCCCCTCTCCCACAGCTTGGTGCCCACACAGGAGGTCATCATGCCAATACAATGCAATGGTTTGGTCACTGCACCAACCCATGCCTTCACTGCTGGTTTTGCGTCCACCCCAGGGATCCAGGACACAGTAAACAAATGCAAAGAATGACAAGAAGAGAGGATATACAGTTGGTTGAGTGAAATATTGGGCCAACACTTTGAATTCAATTACTCCTCCTGGTTCTGCCATAGGCTGTACATGACTGTGGGCAACTTTCATAGTATCTAAGGTTTTCACTTCAATGAGGGGCAGTAATTTTCTTCTCTCTGTTCCCTTTCCATCACAAATTCAACAAAATGGAGAATGCCTCTTAGTAGTTTGTTCAAGCAGAGATAAGAGCAATAAATGAGCACCTCCACATTTCCACCAAGAAGTGAGGCCATTTCTGCAGCACTCATGAGTCCCTCAATCAAGCAGATGGTGCCCAGTTGAGTCAGTGTCACCTCAGGCCTGATCTGGTAAATAACATACTTACCTCATTCTTTGGAGAAGAGTTTGGACAAGAAAGCAGGAAGAGGGAATTACATGACAATACACTTGGAGACCAAAAACTAGTAATCATGGAATGTATGTTCAGTGTTTATAAACCAACAAGAGAAACATAGAATCACAGAATTGTAGGGGTTGGAAAGGACCTCTGGAAATCATCTAGTCCAGCCCCCTGCCAAAATAGCTCCCTAGCCCAGGTTGCAGAGGTAGGCATCCAGGTGGGTCTTGAACACCTCCAGAAGAGACTCCACCACCTCTGTGTGCAGCCTGTGCCAGTGCTCCACCACCTGCGCTGTAACGAAGTTCCCATGCACACTTGTGCAGAACTTCCTATGCTTCGGTTTGTGGCCATTTCCCCTTGTCCTATCACCACACACTGCTGAGAAGAGTTCGGCCTCATCCCTTTGCTTCCTGCACCTTAGATATTGATAGATGTGGATCAGATCCCCTCTGAGTCTTCTTTTCTCAGGCTGAACAGTCCCAGGTCATTCAGCCTTTCCTCACCAGAGAGGTGTTCCATGCCCTTTATCATCTTTGTAGCCCCTCCACTGGACTCTTTCCAGGAGATCCCTGTCTTTTTTATACTGGGGAGCCCAGAACTGGACACCAGAACTGGACTCCAGGTGAGGCCTCACCAGGGCAGAGTAGAGGGGGAGGATCACCACCCTTGACCTGCTGGCCACGCTCTTTTGAATGCACCCCAGGATGTCATTGGCCCTCTTGGCCACCAGGGCACACTGCTGGCTCATGGACAACCTGTCATCCACCAGAACACCCAGGACCTTTTCTGCAGAGCTCCTCTCCTGCAGATCATTCCCCAGCCTGTATGGATACAGGTGGTCATTCCTTCCTGGGTGCAAGACTCTACACTTGCTTTTGTTAAACCTCATCTGGTTCTTCTCTGCCCAGCTCTCCAGCATATCCAGGTCTTGATGAATGGCAGCTCAGCCTTCAGGCGTGTCAGCCTTTTCTCCTAGCTTTGCATCATCAGCAAACTTGCTGAGGGTGGACACTATTCCATCTTCAAGGTCATTGATAAAGGTGTTGAACAAGACCAGACCCAGCACCAACCCCTGAGGAGCACTGCTAAATACAGGCCTCCAACTGGGCTCTGCACCACCAATCATAACTCTCTGAGCTCTGCCAGCCAGCCAGCTCTCAACCCACCTCACCTTCCACTCATCTATCCCACACTTTCTCAGCCTCATTATCAGGATATCATGGGAGACAGTGTCAAATGCCTTACTGAAATCAAAGTAGATGACATCCCAGCTGTCTGGATGTCTACCCAGCTGATAGTCTTCCCTGTCTACCCTGCCTACCCAGCTGGTAGTGTCACCATAGAAGGTTGGTTGAGCACGATTTCCCATTGGTGTATCCATGTTGACTTCTCCTGACAACCTTCTTCTCTTCTAATTGCTTGGAGATGGCATCCAGAATAAGCTATTCCAACACCTTTCCAGGGACAGAGGTGAGGCTGACTGGCTTGTAGTTACCCAGATCCTCCTCCCTGCCTTTTTTGAAGACTGGAGTGACACTGGCTATCCTTCAGCCTTCAGGCCCCTCTCCCATTCTCCAAGACCTCCCAGAGATGATGGAGAGCAGTTCAGCAGTCATCTCTGCCAACTCCCTCAGCACACATTGATTCATCCCATTGTGGCCCATGGATATATGTACATTAATATTGCCTAGATGCTCTTGAACATCTTCTCTCTTGACAAAGGGGAGCCTTCCATTCCCCAGACTTTCTTATCTCCAGGGTTCCATATTCCCAAGGGAGAGTCTTTGTAGTGAATACAGAAGCAAAGAAGGCATTCAGTATCTCCACCTTCTCGCTAACCCCCATCACCAGATCATCCCCTCTCTTTCAGTAGGGAATCCACATTTTCCCTAGTCTTCCTTTTAGTGCTGATATAATTAAAAAAGCTTTTCTTATTATCCTTTATCTCCTTTGCCGAATTCAATTTCAGGTTGGCTTTAGCCTTCCTTGTTGTATCCCTGCAGGCTTGACAACATTCGTCTATTCTTTCCAAGCAGTCAGACCCTTTTTCCACATTTCATGGACCTTCCTCTTCCTTTTAAGTTTACACATGAGCTCCTTGCTCATCTAGACAGGTCTCCTGCCACCCTTCCCTGATTTATTACTCATGGGGACACACCAGTCCTGAGTTTGGAAGAAGAGCTGTTTAAATGCTGACCAGTTCTCACAGGCCCCCTTACCTTCTAACACCCTAACCCATGGGATAGCTCCAAGAATGTCCTGGAAGAGGTCAAAGACAGCTCTCCTGAAGTCCTGGAAAAAGGTGAATATATTGGATTTGAAGTAAGTTGAAAATTTTGTAGTCAAACCTTGCAGGACCATATCCAGAAAGTAAGTGAGACTGCAAGGCTTGATTTTCTGCAGGACTGGAGATGAGGAAGGCACCACTAGACCTATCTGACAGTAGGAAATAGTTCCCAATAGGAAATGATTATATTTCCTGAGTTAGCGTGTTTATCATTCATGCGAACTCAGATCTTTACAGCTTCTGAGGGAGGTTATGGAAAATCAGTGGAACGTTGCAAACCTGCAGAGTGCTCTTGAAGGTGAGCCTGTGGTACTTAGGAGGAGAGGGGAGGGAATGGACTTTGCATGGAGAACAAGAATCAGAGCCATGCAGTTCCAAAATATGGCTACAGCACAGAGGGACATTTGTTCCAGCAGTCTGACTTGACAACAAGAGATGTATTATGAAGGGTTTTGGCTTGTACCTGCTGCATCAAATTCACTAGTGGGTGAGATGCCTGTTGGGTGAGAGTGTGAACCCACAACACCCTCTGAAAAAACATAACCTATCTAATTACTGGACACGTTCCCTGGCTTTCTCTTCTGGGCCTGTTGTCCCTTCACACCTGCTAATCTCCCATGGGCAACTAAGAGATTCCTTTCGTAAATATTGAGATGAAAAACTCGACCTGCAGTGGAGTAGGGCTCCAGTGGCCATGTTGACATGATCTTCTGTGGGCTACCTGCCAACTCACAGGTATCGGTTTGCATTGGACTTTGTGCAGGATGGAGCCCAAGCCATCCGGCTGCTGGCCCCTCTGTTTCCTGTTGTCATCAGTTTTAGTTGGGCTTATTTCTTTCCTCCCCTTTATCATACCTGGAAATATGTTCTTATTTTTCCTCCCAGAAGCCAAGGCCATGGGCACAGCCATGTTTTGCTTAAACAACCAGCACAATGCTTAATTTTACTGAAACAACCAAGTACATCAGAGATGAAGGAAACATGTACAGTGACTCAAAACTGGCCCAACTACAGTTCCCTCACATCTCTGTGTACAGACAGAGGGAAAGGCAGTATGGATTTTTCTCTGTAAGCATAACTAAATAGGAATGTGTTGTCCAAGAGTGACAAGGTTGGTGCCGTTGAAAGGGATTTGCCTCTAGAATAATTCAAGTTACAGACCTGGCGGTCTCAGAGCACATGCAAGCCTTCTCATTTAAGTAATCTCAGATGTTGAGATAAAAAGTATTTTCTAAGACAGAAAAGGAAGATGTAAGTAATAGTAATAATAACTATGTATAATACAAACAAACACACACATATGAATATGTACATATATATATAAAACAAGTAATGTGCTACATGA
The DNA here is from genome assembly GCA_036925125.1 of Oreortyx pictus. Classification (NCBI taxonomy): domain Eukaryota; kingdom Metazoa; phylum Chordata; class Aves; order Galliformes; family Odontophoridae; genus Oreortyx; species Oreortyx pictus. Next base: position 1,564,600 of record JAUPFR010000004.1, on the reverse strand, counting down.
TTGCCATTCCCTCCCTGCTTTTTATTTTATTCCTCCACCCCCTTGATAGCAGGACAGTACAAGAAGTCAAAATGTCCTCAACAATGACTAAAGCATTACCATGTTATCTCTGTCATTCTACTCCTAAAGCCACAGCATCATACCAGACACTATGAGGAAAATCAACTCTGTTCCAGCATCATCATATCACAACCAGAAAAGCATCTTCAGATTTATGTCTATAAAACAATGTGGGCTTTTCAATGCTAAGCCTGACTTTGGTGATGTAACCCCTGAAAACACATGAACTGAAAAACGAAGGCTGAAGTCTGGATTAATATCAGGGACAAATTTCCTCTGTGATGAAGATGCATATTGAGTCTCTGTGGTCTTTCCATGACAGTGATTCAGGAAGGAAGACTGCATTTCTGACTGGAGGACACTGGTAGCACTTGGGTGAGCACTGGTTTTGAGCATCAGACATGGATTTCCAAACGTCCTTCTCATTATCCTCAAAAAAATGTCCGTTTTTCTTTTCCTTTTTCTTTCTCTTTTTTTCTTTCTAATCTAATTTTCTTAGTTTGGAATTGTACAGACATAATGGCTTAGACCTCTAACAAAAGCTTTCCACATTATACCGAACATCTTTGTGTAGAATTATTGCTGATTGTGAGAAAACGTTAAAACTTCTTTACCACTAATGAGAATCTAAATTGACTGTGCAAATATGTTTCGGAGAAGCTTTTCCATCCTCATCATTGCCTACACACCTGCCTCTAAAATTAGTGAGCTGCTCATGTCATTCCCTGGAGGTTTTCAAGGCATGTAGATGTGGCACTCAGGGAGATTGTTAGTGGGCACGGTGTTGATGGATTGGTGATTAGACTTAGTCTAATCTTAATCATCTTTTCCAACCTTAATAATTCAATGATTCTACAATACATTTCTGAGACTTGAGAGTCAGGTGTAACAAATCCTTCTAGTTATGGAAAAAACTGGAGCTCTAAATTCACGTGCTGATCCATACCCAGTTGGGAAAATGCCTGTTTCTAGGAGACTGCACCCTGGAAACAAGATAGTTGTTCATATTATCAAGGGTAGTTTTCAAAGTAAGCAATAGTAAAATTAATTTAGCTTGATATTGGAGATTTTACCTGCTTCTTAGTTGGGTATCCATTTACTTTAAGCTGTTGGGATACATGATTTTCTTTGGAATATTCCTTTTTCAACAAATAATTTGACATCCAAAAGAAACGCAAAGAGGACAACAGCAAGTACGGGTACAGTGTTTTGCCTTCTTGTCCCTTCTTCCCCTTTTGAGAACACAGAAAATAGAAAATCCGAGCTGGCTCAGCTCAGCAGCAGGTTGTCCTTGAGAGGTGTCAGCAAAGTTTGTAGATCTGCTGAGGGGGAGACTCACTGCATCATGTGAAAATCCTCACTGTGCCATGAGGTTTGTGACAAGCAGAGAACTGTGGAGGGAGTGGAAAGCTGAAGGAACAGATAAGAGCTTACTACAGGATGTGTTTGGCCTTTGCTTTATAGGTCAAAATAGGCTTTCTGAAGGAGCAGGGGAATGCTCAGAATTCCAGGCATGAAGATGGGGCTGCCTTTAGCAAATACCTAGAATTTTTGACCCCCAAGGTTCATCCCAGTGTATCAGCAGATCCTGGAAATCTTCTCTTTCCTCCTCCTGCTGCCATAGGAGCATTTAGGATACAGAGCTGCTCTATGACTGCTCACAGCAGCAGCCTCTGACATGAGAAACAGCAGACTCTGACAGGGTGAGCAGAAATAAAGAATGAGGCCAGGATGCTGGAGGTCTTTCCAAAAATGATCCATCATTCATTAGCACAGACATGTCATGAGTGCTGACTGCATTTCCTATCATTCTGTGAATGAACACCAGCAGCTGATGAGGGAACACTAGAAGTGAGCTCTTGGAAAGGGTCTGCATGATGACACTCAATGTACTGAAAAGTGTTAACATCAGAAAGGGAGAAAGCTTTGGAAAAAAGGAAGTGTGGAGGCTGTAGAGGGGAAATGAAAACTGAAAACACAGCCCTAATGAGCAGAGGGCTCTCTGTCCATCTGATCCAGGGAGTGGTGTCAGCACAAAGTGGTTTGAGTCCTACTGCCTTTGATCCTCCAGCCTAGTGCACACACTCTCTGCAACCAGGTACAGTTCTCTCTTGCATGCATGCATAAAAATACATCCATCTGATTTCTGAGTGTTTTCTTCCATTGTGCTTGGCGTTACCCTGCCTCCCAGAAAGAGAAGAGTTAGCCCAGTGCTCAAAAGTTTTCAATCTTTCATCCTTTGTGCTCTGATTAGTGATAGCAGGTGAAATGTTGTGGCTCTGTAGGCTTCATTGGTAGTAAAAAGAGGTAGATATCACACACAAACCCAAACATCTGCAAAAATACTGCTGCCAGTCATTTTCCTGTTGTTTTGCTAGAAAGCTGTGTCCCCTCAGAATCCTGCACATAACTGATCTTGCAGCAGAAGGTGCAAAGATTGGTACAGGCAGCTCAATAGGAGAGGACTTATCAGTATCCAAGATGAAAACTATCATTCCTCTTCCTGCTTCATGCATAAAAATAAAAAAGAAGACGAGAGGAAGAAGAAGAAGAGGAAGAAGAAACCAATGCTGACAATGCCACTAGTTTGACTTTCCATGAATAGCTGCTTCTATTTTCATACAGATCTTTCACAGTATTTTCTCTAATCCCGTACAGAATGCCACTTCTGAAGTCTGCACACTGGTCAAAAACATCAACACCCAGGGAGCAGGGAGGCTCACCCAGTGCATAGGTGATCCAGAGACTTTATTTCTAAGGACACACGAGCTGTCCACTGCAGGTCTTACAAAGTTCCGCTGGATGGAAATGCTGTAGAGGCTGCACAGCTTGGAGGACACTGTGCCTCCAGGAGCTGCCCCCAGCACAAGGTACTCTGCTGCTCCACCTGTGTCACGAGGCTGTGTCCACACACTGGGCTGTGCCATGTTGGCTTGAGACTGCAGAACCAGCCAACTCTTGTCAAATGCTGACCTGAGAAAGGTGGAGTCAAAGATCTTGAGTGAAAGAAGTAAGGCAAAAAGGTGGTTTGTGACCTTGGACTTTAAGAGATCCAAATTTGACCTTTTCTGAGGCCTACTTGGAGGGCTCATGGGGTAGAGTGCTAAAAGGTAAGAAGGCCCATGAGAGCTGGGCGACACTTAAGCAACACTTCTTCCAAGCTCAGGACTGGTGTGTCCCTAAGTGGTGCAGAATCCAGTTGGAGACCTGTGACTAACAGTGTTCCCCAGTGGTCAGTGCTGGTCTGGTCTTGTTCAACATCTTCATCAATGACCTGGATGACAGGACAGTCCACCCTCAGCAAGTACACTGATGATGAAAAGCTTGGAGGAATGGCTGACACGCCTGAAGGCTGAGCTGCCATTCAAGCTGGAGAGCTGGGCACTGAGAAGTCTGATGAGGTTTAACAAAAGCAAGTGTAGAGTCTTGCACCCAGGAAGAAATGACCACCTGTATCCATACAGGCTGAGGAATGATCTGCAGGAGAGGAGCTCTGCAGAAAAGGTCCTGGGTGTCCTGGTGGATGACAGGTTGTCCATGAGCCAGCAGTGTGCCCTGGTGGCCAAGAAGGCCAATGGGATAGTGGGGTGCATTCAAAAGAGCATGGCCAGCAGGTCAAGGGAGGTGATCCTCCCCCTCTACTCTGCCCTGGTGAGGCCTCACCTGGAGTACTGTGTCCAGTTCTGGGCTCCCCAGTACAAAAGTAAAAAAAAAGATTAGAATCTCCGGGAAAGAGTCCAGCAGAGGGCCACAGAGATGACAAAGGGCCTGGAGCAACTCCCCTGTGAGGAAAGGCTGGGTGATCTGGGTCTGTTCAGCCTTGACAAAAGAATACTCACAGGTGATCTTTTTGTTTATGAATATCTTAAGTGGGGGAGACGAAGGGACATGGACAACCTCTTTTCAGTGGTCTGTGGGGACAAGAAAGGGGGAAATGACCATAAACTGGAGCACAGGATGTTCTGTACCAATATACAGAGGTACTTCTTCACAGCAAGGGTGTAGCAGGTTGCTTAGAGAGGTTGTAGTCTGCATCTCTGGAGATATTCAAGATCCTGCCTACCTGTGCAACCTTCTGTAGGGAAGCTGCTTTACAGGGGAATTGGACTCGATGATCTCTAGAGGTCCCTTCCAGCTCCTACAATTCTGTGATTCTGTAGATGGCAGGTCAGCTTTATTTCCCTGGAAGCAATGCCTGTTTCTGCCAGGTGAGTCACCAGCAAAACCAATTCAAAACCTTTTTTTTTTTTCTTTCTTTTTTTAAGGTGATAATTCATTGGTTAATACGGGCTGGAGTTAGCATTTAACTCCTGTGCTGACACATACACAACACCTGTGGTCAGGAAATGCTTGTAATCCCATCTGAAACCTGAGTGAGTGACAGACCAAAGAGATGGAAAGCAGGTATGGATCTGTCCCAAAGCACATGAGAGGAGCAACAGAACGTGAATGCAACAAGGGGGCAACATCAAACCTTCCAAAGTCCTTACACACCTGAAGCACTTTACAGACCATGTGCCAGCATGTCACCCCTCTGGAACAGTAATGATCACTGACTTTAGCAGGAGCAGACCCAGCCTGGTGTGTGGATGCGGGAGAGTCTCTTCATGCACAGCTGTAGTCTCGCTGGTGCAGCAGGAATCTGGAAATCTATTAACATCACATATCTTTGCTCTGTCCAGAACAGGCAAATTAATAATCTAGCCCATCTTCTAAATTACTGCAGTGAATTAAAACATGTGTTTCTGAGAAAACCGTGCAAAGCACCATAGGCATGTGAGCTGTGCTGTAAAAAGCTATCCCAGGATTTGGGACTGCTCAGCTGAACAAGTCTCTTCCTACAGCTGGAAAATCCATATTTAAGCAACGTGAGGGCCAAGGGATTATTGGAAATTCTTGTGGGATGGATTCTTGCAAGAAGATGTGTTATTAAGAGACCTTTTCTCTCATAAATGTCTTGAGGTGATCTGGAAAATCTGCCTGCCTGGAAAAAAATCAAGCCTAAAAGGTAGCTTGACCATTGCAGATGCAAGGTGTCATTTTCAAAAACAAAGTATTCGTTTTCCATCATCTGGGGATGTTGATTTCTTCAGCTCTGCTGCCACGTAACAAGCCCCTTCCCCTCTCCACCTCACCTTCTCACCTCTTTTTTGACTGTGTTTGGAGACCAGCCTGGCTGAACAGAGACCTTTGGCTGGAACTCAGGAACAAAAAGAAAGTTTATGGTCTCTGGGAGAGGGGACAAGCAGCTTATGAGGATTACAAATACACAGTGAAGCTGTGCAGGGAGAAAATTAGAAAGGCTGAAACCCAGCTAGAACTGAACTTGGACGTTAAGGTGAAAGACAATAACAAATATTTCTATATATACATCAACAGTAAGAGGAAGGCTTGGGAGAATCTCCATCCTTTGTTGGACACAGAGAGGAATCAAGGATCAGCTTAAGCTGAGGTACTTCATGCCTTCTTTGCCTCAGTCTTTAATAGTAAGACCAGTTGCTCCCTGGGCACACAGCCCCTTGTGCTAGAAGACAGGGATGGGGAACAGAGTAGGCCCTGATTAATCCATGATGAGATGTTAGCGTCCAAAATCTGGATGCTAACAAGTCCATGGGGCCAGATGGACTGCAGTCTAGAGTACTGGGGGAGTTGGTGGATGTGGTTGACAAACTACTCTCCATCATCTTTCAACAACCCTGGCTAACCAGGGTCATCCTGGTTGACTGGAGACTGGCAAATGTGATGCCCATTTTCAAAAGGGTCCAGAAAGATGATCCTGGTAGCTATAGAACTATCAGTCTCACCTTGGTGCCAGGGAAGGTCATGGATAATCTCAGGGGCAATCACAGATCAATTAATGGCCAACCAGGGGGTCAGGCCCAGTCAGCATGGGTTCATGCATGGTAGATCCTGTTTGACAAACCTGATTTCATTCTATGACAAGGTGACCTGCTCTGTGGATGAAGGTAACGCTGTCAATGTGGTCTATCTGGACTTCAGTAAAGCCTTCAACACTGTTCCCACAACATCCTCGTGGAGAAGCTGGCTGGCCATGGTTTGGATGGGCATATGCTCTGCTGGGTGAAACACTGGATGGCCAGGCCCAAAGAGTTGTGGGCAATGGACTTAAATTCAATTGGCAGCCGGTCACAAGCAGTGTCCCCTAGGTTCAGTACTGATGCCACTCCTATTTAATATCTTTTATCAGTGATCTTGATGAGGTGATTGAGCACACCCTCATTAAGCTTGTGAATGACACCAAGCTGAGAGGGGGTGTTGCTCTACCAGAGCAAGAGGGACGTGGATAGACTGGATCGATGGGACAAGGGAAACTGTATGAGTTTCAGCAGGGTCAAGTGTTGGGTCCTGCCTTTTGGTCACAACAGCCCCAGGCAACACTACAGGCTTGGAGACGAGTGGCTGGAAAGCTGCCTGACAGAAAGGGATAGTTGTCTGAATATGAGCCATGAGTGTGCCCAGGTGGCCAAGAAGGCCAATGGCATCCCAGCTTGTTTCAGGAATAGTGTGCTGGGCAGGAATAGGGAAGGATTGTTAAGCACTGGAATAGAATCCCCAAGGCTGTGGTTGAGTCACCATCCCTGAATGTGTTTAAAGTCCATCTGGATGTGGTGCTCAGGGACATGATTTAGATTATTAGAATTAGGGCAGTATGGGTAGGTTGTTGTTAGACTTGATGATCTTCCACCCTGAACAATTCTATGTTCCTCCTCTCTCAAGTGCTTCCCAACTAAGCAGTATTCTACCTTCTCCCTTTGACCAAAATTCCCTGCGGTTTCTTTGTGTTAGTGCATTTCTCCCATTTCTGGGTTACCTCCTCTGCCAAGACAGGAGCTCAAGATGAAATAATAGCCAATATTCTTAGAATTGTTTTCAAAATAAATCTCTCTCGGATTTCATCGCACATCTCAACCACATGATGGAAGCTCTCAACAGCAGCCCCATATGTCTCAAGCATAATTTCTGAGGAACTCAAAGAGTCATAGCAACTCCTGGTGCTCAAATGCTTAGAGAAAGACAGAGATGGTTTGCATGGTCCAGAAGAAAATAGGCCTGAAGAAGGTTGCCTTCTGGCAGCAAGCTCCCAGGTTCACTAAAGATAGGGAACTGCTGGAGAGAGTTCAGCTAAAGGCCATGAAGATGATCAGGGACCTGAAGCATCTCCCCTATGAGGAAAGGCTCAGAGACCTGGGACTGTTCAGCCTGGAGAAAACTGAGAAGGGATCTTACCAACTTTTATAAATATCTAATGGACAGGCATCAAGTGAATGTAGCTAGGCCCTTTCTGGTCCTGCTCCATGACAGAACAAAGGGCATAGGGCACAAACTGGAAAACAGGAAGTTCCATCTGTAAAGTAGAAAGAAATGTTTTACTATGAGTGTGATAGAACACTGGAACAGGTTCTGTCAACCAGGCAGGTTGTGCAGCCTCCTTTTCTGGAGATATTCAAGATCCTTCTGGACTCTTCCCTGTGTGACCTGCTGTAGGGAAAGTGATTTAGTGAGAAGTCTGACAGGGGAATCTCCAGAGATCACTCCCAGGCCCTACAATCCTGTGATTCTGTGAGTCTGCTGCACTTGTCTGCACTAAAACTTGCTTACAGCCCTATCTTGCTACCTCCACCTGTTGCATTGAAGTGGAGTGAAAATATTCTCTTTCCTGCATGTTTGTGATGCACTTGCTGCCACAGAGTTCAAACTTCACAGGCAGCCCCTGAACACTGCCTAGAATTTCACAGTAACTTTAGCTGTGCTGGGATAGAGTCAAGGGATAGGTCATGAGGGTTTACTCTGACATGAATAAATAAATAAAATCTTGGAATTCTGCACCTGTGTAGCAATCACTTCACAATCAGATTTTCTTCTCAACTAGCCCACCCTACAGAAAGGTGTTCTGCCAATTGAATGTGCTCTAAAGCAGAGGAAGACAGGATGCTCTCAGGCATGCTAAACCCATGGGCTGCATACTTGGTGCTGTAGAGTATCACAGATGGAGTTCTGTCTCAATCTGTTGCTAAGGCTTTTATAATGCTTTTGGACAAATGTGCAGTTCCTTCTCCAAGGACACTGATTCAGTTATAAAACTGTCTATTGGATCTGCAAATATATGAATCAGACTTGATGTTGTCTGATGCTCTGTGGATTCCACAACTTGAAATAATCTTTCTGGAAAAAACAAAGTCAGGACTGTGGGGAGCAGTTAACGTGAGTTTGAGAGGATGCATGATAAATAGTTATTTCCATTTCCAGGCCATTTTTTTTTCCCTTTGTTTCCCAGTCCTGTTCATTTTAGTCATGCAAATCAGAATCTTTTCCTTTTCTGCTTCTTACACTTCCTTCTCTGTAGCTGCGTGCAATTAACAAAGAAGAAATATCTGTGAAAAGTCATACAAACACCTTCCCATTTGCCAGCCTCATTCAACTTGGTCCTCTGCAGCAGCCCACTGTGCTGGTGTGAGGTTGAGCAAGCAAGCGTGATGCAGGTGAGGGGTCCAGCCCTGTCCTGCAGCAGGCATGCAGCCATTCCTGCAGTTCCAGCAAAGGATCTTGGTGCCAGCAATACAGAAAGCTTTGGGGTTACTTCATTCAGTTAATTCAAGACTATTTCCAGCCCACTTCCTATCAGCAGTCTGGTTAATGAATCAAAACTCTGTGAGCTGGCAACTGTTTTCCATGAAGCTTTTCTGGGAGGAATTTTTGGCTAGTCACAGAGGCCCTTTAGTCAAAAATTTTCAGAGTGAAGAACTAGCATGGGAATTTTGTCCCTTTGCAAAGGTAAAACGATATGCAAAGGTGAAAAATTTTTCCCAATGTGACTCTGAAGAAGTTAAAAAAAACAAGAACGGGATGGCTCCAAACCAAGCCTCTCTTTACAGCCCAGTAAAAAAAGGTCCAGTTTTCTTACCTTCTGTCCTCCTGACGGCACAGATCCATTCTGTCTAGGATGTTCCATCTTCTGAAAGTGCATCCAGACAGAAATGGTGTGGTGCACTGCAGGATAGCTACAGTCCTACCTTGCATGAAAGTTATGTGGGAAAAGATGTACCATGGGCTAATGCATGACTTAAACCTTTTCATGTCTAATGTGTGCCACAGTGGATTTCAAGTAACTTGGAAATAACGGATGTCTAGAAGCAACTCACGGCCCTTTGGACTCTTTAAAAATTCATTGCCAGTCACTAAGGAAATCTATTAAGTATCCATTAGCAAACTTTTTAGAATTATTTGCATGAAAACTATGACCTACATTCAATTTCTAAACCTTCTTCATCTGCAAAACTGTGTTTTGCAGCCAGCTGCTGCCTTTAGTCACTTGGAGCTCATGGCGTGATTCATCAGTTTCAAAGCAGCTATTCTTCAAGGCAAGTGCAACTTAGACTGACAAAGGAAGGCAAAGTCTTTCTCACTACCTCTGTTATTCTGAAATCAGACCTTTCCCCATAGTTCAGCAAAAATTTGCTGCATGCTCAGAAGGAGGTAGCATGGCAGGAGATATTTTCAGCCGTGCAGAAGACAGAACCAGGATGAGTGAGGCTCTGTGGCTGCCAGGCAGGAGCAGATGCATGCTCCTCCAGATAACAAAACCACCTGTCCTGCTGCTGGAAAAGGCATCTGTGCTCCGACTGACTCATTAAACCTAGCCTGCTGTGTTGCTACTCCTCTGCAATAAAGCAGCCTGTCCATCTTCACAGAAGGAAAGAGCATAAAAGAAGGCAGTGAGGTAGTTTTAATGGCTTGGCTAGCCAGGCTAGGAAAAACCCCAGCACGTAATTAGGAACATATTCTGCATTTCAGCTCAGATGAATGCTCCATGGTGAACTCATGGGAAGATGTCTGGGGACGAGCTAGTTCCCAGCTTTCTGCACAAAGCTGTCTGCCTGCAGCTTGCTGAGGACAGAGCAGTGTGAACCACAGCAGCAGCACCCAGGAGGGATTTTGGGAGCCTGTGGGTGTGAGTGTGGCATTGGTGGCACAGGATGCAGCAGGGATGAATTTGGGGAGAATAGGACCCTGGGTAGCAGGGAAGGAAAGGAACGGTCTTCGAGTCTTGTGCTCAGCTAGAGAAGCTTCTGTTTTTCACATTGCCTTTTTTTCTTTTTTTTTTTTCTTATTTTCAGCTCAAATTTATCCCTTGAATCTCTTTTTCCCTCTAGTGGGATTTTTCTCAGTAAATCTCAGTGCAATAGAGAACTTGGAAGTGTAAGTGCCTCCACTCCTCTTTCCCTGCTCAGGCTGCTTCATTCCAAAGTGTCCTTACCAGGAGGCAGTAGATGCAGCCAGAGTGACTGTGTGCCCCATGAATGCTGGGATTTGGAAAGTAAGCCACTTTCTAAATCTTTCAGGTGGAGACCTAGGTGTCACCATGGTTAAATGCCATGCACTCTGCACTCAGAAATCAAACTACAACAGCAAGAGCAGCAGAAGGAAACCTGAAGAGGGAAAAAAGGCAATATACATATGGGGCCGAGGAGTGTGAACCACAGGGCTGCCCAAGATGTCTGTTCCAGCCCTCTGCACATGATCTGCTTGAGGTGGAGCAACACAGCTTGAGTCATCTGCCATGTGCCAACACCCAGTGGAATAGCACAGCACTGTCACTTGGCCTTTCAGCATCTTTTTCCTTCATTAGATCTCCACACATTCTCTCTCCTCGCTTTTACTTCTGGATTTTGCTTTTCCTCCCCCATTTCATTTTTGTGTACATGGGAAAGAGCAGAACAAAGCCAAGTGATGCTGAATGGTGATGGCTCTAGAGGATTCCCACACAGAGCCAGTGCAGTGTGGCCAGATGGCTGCAAATCTGTTCTCCACATTTTTGGTGGGGGAGTCTGGAGAAGATGAAGGTAGGCTTTGTGTTGTGTTTTTTTCTTGGAAAACACAAGGTAAGTTCCTTTGCAGAGACTGCTAACTGTGAAGTTTCCCAAGCTGCTTAATACGTTCATCTTTTTATTCTGTGACACAGCCTTCAAAAACAGCCCCTGTCTTTGCTGACTCTTTCAGTCAGACCTTCTGGATAATGGATGTCTGTGCTTTTTGCCACTGAAAGACAGAGAAGGGATCTTTTTGTTACTTGGATCAGTGTGTTATTTTGCCCTGAGGCAAAAGACAGAGAAAGGAAAAAGATATTAGTTTGCTTGCGTGCAGAGACTTTCAACCATTTTCCATTTCCACACGGAAAATGTATCCTGCTATTTTCACTCATCTCAGCACTGCTACCAGGGACCTATGCCTGTTCGCACTTGGCAAATGGAAGGCATATCTCATTTTCAGTGGCAACTAGGTTGGGCTCAGTGCCCTGAAAGGCAAGGCTGGACCAGCCCCATGTGCTGGAACACGGACTCACTCAGCGCAGCACCAATGTTTTCATCTTCTGCTGACCAGCATTACACTACAGATCAGAAATAGTTGGTTTCTTCTTCTTTTTTTTTCACTTAATATTACAGATTTAATTATGGTTATTATAAATATAAGTAACAAAATAAGCTTGAATTGAATCTAATATATCTTTTTAAAATTTCTGATTCACTTAGTCCTTTGGCAGGGAAAGAAATGCACATTCCTATTCTGTCCCAGAGTAGTTATGTCAACTTTGATTTGGGATGCTGGATAACCCTCTTCCTCAGTGTTTCACGATTTTGAGTTGATGATTGCTCTGACATAGCTGTCTGTGTGTCAAGAATGGGTGTGTAACAGCATGAGCCCAACATGAGATATTTAAGAGCCGGGAAAGACAATCTATGGAAACATTAAAAATCTGAGGTGTGAAACTGCGTCAATGATTAAATGCTGGAGATTTGATGTGGGACCAGGTCCTCTGAGCAACAAAGACCATACTTGTTTTACACGGTATTTCAGAATGCTTTCCTTGGGTGTGCAGCCTTAGCAGTTATTCCCAACCCAAATATCCACAAGTCACCTTAAAATTAAAAACCATGAACGGTTTAAAACTATACCTCTAGGGCACTTCTGCCTGCTGGTTACTACTCCTTTAGGACTTGCAACTCCTTTCCAGCTTTTTTACATCAACTACAGGAAAGTTCAGAGATTGTTTTAGGCTTCAGACAAATTCCTCTGTTCAGGTGATACTTGGGATGCAGGCTTCAACAAAAAACAGCACTTGCTGCATTCATAATCTGAAGCTGAATGGCAGTGAGCCAACACTTGAAACCAGATGGAGAGAGTTCTTTCGGGGAGAGAGCACCTGCTCCAGGGACAGAAAAGGGAAGCTTTCCCCTCTTCCAGCCAAAGGAGAAAGCAAGTTTTCCACTCCCTATCCCAAATCAGCCTTGCTCACTCAGATCCTCTGTGCCCAAGTCTTGCAAACTGCACTGAAAAGTCCAACCTACATTTTGAATCTGGGTTCAGTGCACTGTCCTCTGTCAACAGCATTTGTGTGGCAGTCCAGGGAGTCAGACACAAAGATCTTCCTGACCTGACTCATACCTTCAGAGTCTTGTTTATGGACAGACTATCTTTGTCCATGCATTGCTAGAGGATGATGTACAGCATCAAAGAGGGCTTTCATAAGGTGCGGGCCTGGGGCAACCTCTCTCTATGCCTGATAGATAGAGCATTTATTACTATTTTCGTAAGGAAATAGCAGTAAAACCTTTAAATTTGAAGTTAACAGCCCTGCCAAAGCTGTCCTCTCCTGTCTCTGGAGGCATGCCCATAGCTCGCAGTGCAGGCAGATGTGTGTGGTCCCAAATACTGTCAGAGGTGAAGAGGTGTCTATCGCTTTTGAAGAATCTTTTCTGACTTCTGATCTCTGAGAAAACACTCTCTTCAGAACCTGGACACCGAAGCAGCAACACCACAGAGGTGGATAAACTGTAGGGAGACAGTGTTTAGCACGGAGGCTGCTGACTTATTGTTGCTCCTTGGGATTTGTTTTGGCTCAGCACAGGCTCCATCTTCCAATGTCCTGAACATCTCCTGCCAGGGATTGGGCCTTATTTTGTTTTCAGCTGACCACAATGTTTTACAGAACTCCTGGAATATTTCCCACTGACAATATTGTTTAATTGTTTATTGGCAAGCCTCTCCTGGCCAGCGGTCACAGAGCTGAGGAACCGAGGGCTTCCAGGGATGAAAACACCCGCAACTTAGCAGCCGGAGCTTTGTAACAGCTCCCATCTTCTCTGGCCTGAAACACAATGTGTGCTCCCCCCTGGGAGGTGTACTTCCTCTGTGCAAAAGATGCTGTCCCCATTGTTTGAGGCCTGCCACATTCCAGAGGCTGTGGCCTCCTCCTGCATTGTGGCCACCACTTGACCCCATGTGAGGTCTGCCAAGCTCTACAGGTCCTAGTGCTACCCGGGGAGGTGCAGGAGCTTAGAGCTTCATGCACTAAGCAGGGAGAAGCATTTTAAGGGGTTTCATTAATGACATTCCCAATGGGATTTTGTTTTTGTGTTCCCTCTGTAGAACATAGAATGTATAGCAGCTGTTATCCAGCACCTACTGGCTATTTTTATTAAACCCAGCACTGAAAAGTAGGGAGGTGATGTAGTCTTTTTTTTTTTTTTTTTTTTTTTGCACAGGACAATGCTGGCAGATCTTGTCTTTGCATTAAGGTGAGGATTTCTCTCTCACTTGCAGCAGGAGCTGAGCTGTGAAATTTCTGTGGCATCTTCAATAAAAAAGAAGTTGGGATGAACTTGACCAGGTATACTTGAATGAAAGGGCTAGATATGTCTTAGCATAATGACGTCCTACTGAGCCATGCCTGCTGACAAAGTGGCATGCTGTATATGTTAGATGATGGCCTACAAGGGAAACTTGCTTGATCAAGGCAGGAGATGCCTTAAGAGATCACATTTCTGAAACAGATCCTGCAGTGCCTCTATACTCTGTGCATATGATTTAATTAGGGGAAAAGCAATGGCTGAAAATCATCTATGTTCTGTTTTTTTTGTTGTTGTTGTTTTGGGTTTTTTTTCTGTTTTGGGAAGTTGATGCAAGTTACTGGTGCAGAAAGCAAGGGAAAGGACAAGAAAATAAAGGGCTTTTGTGACACCATGTTGTCCTTTAAAGACCATTACCTCTATCCTGCTCTTTATAAGTCCTTCAACAAAAGCAAGAATTGAATACATGTATTTCCTGCACTTGTTCAGTCCTGTGAAGTTTTTCAGCTCGCACCATATTAGGCACTCCTCCTACTCAGAGCCATGTCCAGAGAGATGACATTGCCAGCAGACCAATAGCCCTGGTACCCAGCACTGGGGAAGCAGAAGGGATCCAGACAGAGATGGCACAGCAGCTTTCTGGGGCTATCTGTGAGCACAGGACACAGAGCTATATTTAATCTCCTGCTTTCTATTAAAGAGCTCAATTTCTCACATACTCATTAATTCCTAGGGGGCTCCCACAACACTGCCAAGTGGGGAAGGCACAGAGGCACTCTGATGTCCAGATGTCACAGAAAAGGTTAGCAAAGGCTCTGCACTAGCAAGGCACTGAAGCACGTTCTTAAAATCAAACGGATATTTTGCTGTTCTGATGAGTGGGTACAAATTGCAGAATTAAGGCCAGAGAGCAGAAGAAAGTGGTATTTTGAAGTATAACATGAAGGTCAGGAAAAGTCATGGAGGTATACAGCATTTTCTTCCACCAGAATAGTAGTGAAGTAGACAAACATAAGCATGCATTTCAAAAGTTTCTAGTCCCAGAGCTGATAGAGACGTCTAGTTTTGCCCTGCTTACTTGCAGGACATGACACAGCACTGATATTAGGTTGTGTCTCCTCAAAAAATGTTCTTATCTGGCTTACATGTCTTTCTTTCTTTTGCTAAATATCAGGTGCATTCACCATGGCCCTTTAGAACTTTCATCAGACATCGTTTTATCTTTAAAGTTTTATCTTCCTCTTCCTTTGCAAGAACGCTATGAATGCAGAAGATGAAAAAAAAAAAAACAAGACTGCTGCTCTTCAGTTCAAAAGACTGCTCCAACCAAAAATTGTGTGAGTTTTTCAATATTGCTCCCCAGAAAAAAAATTAAAAAAAAGAATTACGCATCCTTGCACATCATGGCTTTGATTTTTATAACGCATTTCCAGCTTTTCTATCATTACTTACATTTTGAGGGAAGATTCAGTGAAGAAGCAGCTCCAGATGTGTTAGGTCCCAGATCACTTCAGCAGCTGTCAGGGCACAGAACTGGCAGCGACAGGCTTTCTTGTGCTGCTGAACTTTGTGCAGTCCACTCCATAGCACATAGCATCTTCTCTGTCTGACTGAATAGATTCATAGATAGATTCATAGATACATTAGGTTGGAAAGGACCTCCAAGACCATCTCATCCAACCATCCTCCTACCACCATCCCTACCCACCAAGCTACTAAATCAAATCCCTTAGCGCCTCATCTAAATGTTCCTTGAACAGTGCTAGGGACGGTGCCTCAACCACCTCCCTAGGCAGGCCATTCCAGTGCCTGACCACTCTTTCAGAGAAAAATTTTTCCTCAAATCTAATCTAAATCTTCCTCGGCGCAACTTATGGCCATTCCCTCTCATACTGTCATTAGTTATCTGGGAGAAGAGGCGGACCCCCTCCTCACCACAGCCTCCCTTCAGGAAGTGGTAGAGTGCGATGAGGTCTCCTCTAAGCCTCCTTTTCTCCAGACTAAACAATCCCAACTCCCTCAACTGCTCCTCGTAAGACTTGTGCTCCAGATCCCTCACCAGTTTCGTTGCCCTTCTCTGAACACGCTCCAGGGCCTCAGTGTCTTTCTTATAGTGAGGGGCCCAAAACTGAACACAGTACTCAAGGTGTGGCTGCACCAGAGCTGAGTACAGGGGGATGATCACCTCCCTGCTCCTGTTGGCCACACTATTCCTAATACAGGCCAGGATGCCATTGTCCTTCTTGGCCACCTGGGCACACTGCCGGCTCATGTTGAGCCGAGCATCAACCAACACCCCCAGGTCCTTTTCCTCTATACACTCCTCAAGCCGTTCTGCCCCAAGCCTATAGCATTGCATGGGGTTATTGTGGCCAAAGTGCAGGACCCGGCACTTGGCCTTATTGAACCTCATCCCGTTGACCTCAGCCCAACTGTTCAGCCTATCCAGATCCCGCTGAAGGGCCTCCCCACCCTCAGGCAGATCGACACATCCTCCCAACTTGGTGTCATCCGCAAACTTACTGAGGGTACACTCAATCCCCTCATCTAGGTCATCAATAAAGATATTAAACGAGATGGGCCCCAATACCGACCCATGGGGGACACCATTCGTAACAGGACGCTGGCTGGACTTGACTCCATTAACCACTACCCGCTGGGCACGGCCCTCTAGCTAATTCTCAACCCAAAGAAGAGTGAACCTGTCCACACCACGGGCTGCCAGTTTCTCCAGGAGAATACTGTGGGAGATCGTGTCAAAGGCTTTGCTGAAGTCCAGGTAGACTACATCAACAGCCTTTCCCTCATCTACCAGTCTGGTCACCCAGTCGTAGAAGGAGATGAGGTTGGACAAGCACGACCTGCCCTTTGTGAACCCATGCTGGCTGGGTCTGATCCCCTGGTTGCCATGCACGTGCCGTGTGATCTCCCTCAAGATCAATTGCTCCATAACTTTCCCTGATACCGAGGTCAGGCTGACAGGCCTGTAGTTCCCCGGATCTTCCTTACGGCCTTTCTTGTAGATGGGAGTCACATCGGCAAGCCTCCAATCTTGTGGGACCTCTCCAGATAACCAGGAATGCTGATAGATGGCAGAAAGTGGCTTGGCAATCACCTCTGCCAGCTCCCTCAGCACCCTTGGGTGGATCCCATCTGGTCCCATGGAATTGTGGCAGTTCAGATGGAGGAGCAGATCTCTGACTGTCTCAGCTAGGATCACAGGGGGTGTATTATGCGCTTCGTCCCAGACTTCCAGGTCAGGGCAAAAAGTACCTAGAGGATAACTGATCTATTAAAGACAGATGTGAAGAAGGCATTGAGAAGCTCAACCTTTTCCTTATCCTCCATGGTTACATTTCCTGGCACATCAAGTAAAGGAGAGAAATTCTCCTTAGTTCTTCTTTTAATATATTTGTAAAAAGATTGTTTGCTCTCCTTTACTGCAGTAGCCAGTCTAAGTTCAAGCAGGGCTTTTGCATTTCTAACTTCCTGCCTGCAAATCTTGGCAAGTTCTCTGTAGTCTCCCCAAGTAGCCTGTTCCATCTTCCGGAGGGCATAGACTCCCTTTTTCTCACAGAGTCTCAACAGAAGTTCCCAGTTCATCCACACTGGCCTTATTCCCCTCCAGCTCGACTTACGGCTCGACATACGGCTTACACTTAGCTAAAATAGATGTCTGTGTGTGTGAGTGTATGCTGACTAAAACTCTAAACCTCTGTGTTGCTCTGAATGCATAGTTTGCTTGCCTTTGCTCCTGAGACATCCTATCTCCCAGATCCAAACATCCCCCTCAACAGCACGGCTCATTCAGGTTGCAGGAACAAAGGGATTGGGACTGGTTGGACAAATTCTTGGGATGGGGTCTCAAAGGTTGGCTTTGCAACACCTTAAAAATGATGTGCTATATTGTGATGACTATTGTAATGCTTTTGCTGTTACTTCCTTGTATTTTACAATGTGTGCAAAAAATGATTGACAATGCTACAAAGAAAATATTGATAGTGCAACAGAAAGGGGGAGATGTGGGTAATGCCAAGAGTGTGAGCCAGACATAACTGCTAGCTAAGCAGGAATTTGACCACAAGCCTTGGATGCAGGTTGTGTAAAGATAAGCTGACAAGGTCAAGATAACCGTGTTTGAGGAGTGAAAAGAAACAGGACACTGTAACAGAAGGCGATAGGGAACTGCTCATTTAGAGGACCAGGAGTGCCTTGTATTCTTATGATGTTTAACCTTAAGGAATGTAACCTTCGCCCAATCAGATCTTAGCACGCGTTGCCTTTCTGTGTATAAAAGATTGAAGTAGTTGCTCAATAAATGAACATTAGCTTGCATCAAGCTGGGTTCCTGTCCCTTCATGGCAGCACAAAGGAGAGAGGAAAGTAGTGGTTTTGATGACAGATCACCATGCTTTAGGAAGACGTTGTTTTCAAAGTCTGCTCTGGGGAATTCTCTTGTTCTCGAAGTTCTTGCTAGCAACCTGGTCATGCTATTTAGGTTCGGTGATGATCAAACTTTGCCCTTCGGTACAAGGTTGTTGTGGTTGGATGCCGGTATTGCACTTCAGAACGTCAAGCTGGGAGTTCAAGAGTCAATGCTGTGGCGGGGAGTGGAAGAGGGGTGGAGCTCCAGAACGGACTGCAGCCTCTCTCTCTCGGTGCGCTCTCTGGGCTGCCGCGGAGTGAAAGTACGTGTGCTTCTCCTGCAGTTTTTCTAAGGTAAGATCTAAGATTTGGTTTGGAAACATTTCTTTCCCTCGATTCTTCGGTTTCGTTACATTTAGTAAAGTTACGGTTCCTCCACAGATTCTTTTTTTCTTTTTTTTAGAAATTTTTTTTTTATTTTATTTTTCATTCTTTTTTTTTTTTAACATTCATTGTCTCCATACCCTTCCCCCACGCTCTCCCCCAGCCCCCTCTTCCAGAGCACGTGGCTTCACGGTTCTAGCTGATCAATTTGTTCCAGGCTCCAGTCCCTTATTATTGCTGGAGGC
This sequence comes from Oreortyx pictus, assembly GCA_036925125.1. Classification (NCBI taxonomy): domain Eukaryota; kingdom Metazoa; phylum Chordata; class Aves; order Galliformes; family Odontophoridae; genus Oreortyx; species Oreortyx pictus. The sequence continues at coordinate 1,545,900 of JAUPFR010000004.1, read as the reverse complement.
ATTTTAGGTTTCATCATCAGGATTATCCCGGTTGCCAGAGAACTAACTGCCAGATGGTCATCATTTTCCAAAGGACGAAGGGCTGCAACAGAGGGAAGCAGAGCAGAGATGAAACCCACTGACCTGCAGAGACCTGCCACCGTCCCCTCCGGGCTATGCCGGCCCCACATTGCTTTTCCTGGACTGGAGGATTGAGAGTGAGCGAGGGATCAGCTGAAGCCGTTGCTCAAGGTTGCCCCAGCTGCCCCAGGAACGTCCTCCTGCCCGTGCAGCGTTTCCTTGCAGCCTGACAAGGCCTGGCTGCACACTGCCCAGGCTCTGTCCCCTGCCCCCATGCCCAGCACGCACAGCACTGCCGTCACTCACCACTTTGGACTTCATTGAGCATTTCCTCTCTTCCACCTCTGGAGAGGCACACAGCAAGCCCTAGGTAGAGAGCTCCCGTCAGACCCCCATTCCCCAGCACGCTCCCAGCAGCACAGGCTGCAGCCCGGCCAGCCCAGCTGCTTCCCCTGCTGTGCCCCAGGCAGGTACGATGCCTGAGGGGGGACCTGATCAAGGCGCCCGTCGGGGCTCCCAGCACGGGCAGGGTGTGTCTGCGGGGTGCAGGGCTGCACCTTGCTGCCAGGGCAGGGCCCGAAGAGGGGACTCAGGGGCTGCACTCACGGATGAATCTGACAGCCTCAAATCGCACAGAGGCCTGAGAATCCTTCAGGTACGGCAGGCTCTGCCGCAGGTATCCTTCCACTCTCTTCCGCTTTTCGTACAGCTGGAGAAGAGCACAAAGGCATGGGGCTTGCAGACCCTCCTCAGCTGCCGGTGTCACCCACCCCTCCTGCCAGCATCCCCTTCCCACAGGCAGGGGGGCTGTGGCTGTGGGCTTGTGCTTACCAAGCAATCCCTGACACTCAGCGTGTTCTGTTCTTTCGCCACGCGCTTCAGGCTCTTCCACCTCAGGAACTTTGCACAAGTGACCAGGGTTTCCCCAGCGGCCTACAGAGAACAGGCGCTGGGAGTTGGCACCACAGACACGCACCCCAAGAGTCTGAATGCTTGCCGACCTTGCCCTCCGTTCCCAGTCCACCCCTGAGCTCGGCACACGCTTGCCTGCATCCTGATCGGCTCTGAAATGCGTACCTGTGCAACACTGGGGATCTCGTCGCTCATCCGAAGGTGCAGAGGAAGCAGGCCCACACGCACGTTCTTCTTCATGCTTCTCTTCTGCCACCACACCACAGCCTGCATCAGATCTCTGAAGAGGCGGATGGAACTCTCTCGCACTTCACTTGACACCTGAGGGAGAAGGATGGGAGGACCTCAGCGCCACACTCTCGCTGCCCATGGTGAGCATGAGCAAAGGCATGGCTGATGTGGCAGGAGATGCATCAGTCCCATTCTGCACAAGGGCACAAGCTGCCTGCTTAGCCTCCACCTCCCTGCTACAACAGCCGGAGACAACGCCTGGTGCTGGAAGTAAAGGGAGCGCTCGTGGGTTTGAGAGCAACCCTTGGCAGAAGATGCTCTGCGCAGGCCTCAGTCTGGGCCACCACACAGGGGCCTCACATCACTGACAGCGACAAAGCTGCCAGGGACGAGGCCGGCTGGGCTGCATGGCTCTGAAGACATCCCACAAGAGCCCAAAGGAGCCAAGAGAGAAAGGATAGGGCCCTCCCGTTGCGCAGTATGCACAGAGCTTGGCCTCCCACGGCGGACTTACATGGTTAAAAAGAGGCAGGATCTTCTCAGCCAGCGTCACAGCAGTGGAACTGGCCTCTCTCATCCCCACGTGACTCATCACGTTTTTGAAGATACGCAGCGCCTCCAGAGTGACATGTGCGTTGCCAGTACTCGCGGTCTCCATGACATTTGGCAGCAGGGCCCGTATTTCTCTTGCCTGTCCAAAACACACGATTTTCTTTTCATCGAGAGGGCACCGGCCACCCTGGCCTAAAAGCTCAGGAAAACTCCTCCCCAGTCCCCACCACATCCTTCAGCCCAACTCCTGAGTCTCAGGCAAGGCCACGGCACAAGGATGCCCACCACCCGCACACCAGGCTGCCAACAGGGCTTCATTTGACCAGGTCCTGCTCACCGTCTCACGTCTCTCCGACAGCAGGAGAAGGCCTCTGAGCCCCAGCCAGAGTATTGGCAGGCTTTCCGTCTTCAGAATATTCTGGAGGACGGCAGGCTTACATAAGTCTTGGAGGGTCTCCTCGGTGGGGGGCATCACCTGAAACAAAGGCAGCGGTGAGAGCCGGACAGAGGCAGCAGGACTCCGTGCAGCCTGCAGCTCCTGGCTCCTCTGGCAGCTCAGGGCAGGAGCTGGGCAGCAGTGTCCTTGGAAAGCGTGATGGTCCCCCTGTGCCCCATGCCTAGCACTACACAGGCCTGCTTCTCCTGCCCTCTGACCAGCCACAGCTTTGGGAGCATCTGGCCGGCAGAATCTAACACAAAAACGGCACCAGACTTGGGTGGCCACGGGCACTTCCCCTCCCCGGCCCTGCAGCCTGCTCAGCCTGTGCAGAGCCATGGCTTCATCCCTGGCCCTGCCACAGTCCTGACTGCCTCTGCCCAAGCCCCGATTTCCAGTCTGGGTGGGGTGGGCAAGGCAGGGGAGGCAGGGAGCTGGGGCAAGAGAGCCCTGAAAGAGAGCACGGTGCCTTGTCTGGTGACTCACAGGTAGATGAAGGAGGCCCAGCTCCGCTGTGGTGATGTTAAAGATCCCACACAGCTGTTGGTCCTGGAGAACACCGCGCAGTTCTTCCAAGATCCTCGCAGGATCTGGCAGGTGGAGCACCAACTTCCAGATGTCCAGGGTGGTGCTGCAAAGCAAGAGCAATGCTGTGTCAGCAGGGCTGCCTCAGCCACAGCACCGTGGCTCCACCCCGCATGCTTGGGGAGGCCTGGGGACCCGGCTTGGGTGAGCAGGAGGGGCTGAGATGGCCTTCCCCGAGGGGCAGAGCAGGAGCCTGATGGATGGGAGGCTCTGGGCTGCCCTGCTCGGCGTTGGCTGCTGCAGCCCCGAGCGGGCCGGCGCTGGAATGTGGGATGGAAGGGCTGCTCCTCGATGGTGTCCTGCAGCTTTCTTTGGCTCTGGCAGCCAGAGCATCTTCCAAGCCCTGCTCTTCCCATGGAATCAGTGTGTGGGGCTGTCGGGGCTGGTACCTGTCACTCTGTGGAAGTTTGGTCAGCACGCTCATCAGCGCGTCCCTGGGAAACTGGTTGCTGAGCACATCAAGCACCGAGAAGAGGATGTGCTGGAGCGATGTGCTGATGCTCCCCAGGTTTCTGTGGATGAACCCCAGAATCTGTGGAACCTGGTTGGAAGAGACGGGGAGATGGCTGCTGCTGCTGTACTGCAGACATCTGCCCTGCTGCCACTGATACTGCTGTCCTTCCCACTGCTCTTTCCTGGCTTAAAATGGCCTTGGATGCCCACGAGCTGTGGAGGACAGGGCAGGGCTGGGCCTGTGTACTGCAACACAGCCCCATACTGCTTACATCCGTCATCCAGATGCCAGGATCTGTCAAAACCGAATCCAGTATAATCTTGGCTCCCTCCTTCTCCTCCGTGTTGCTGTCTTTTGTGGTCGTCTCAAGGGTCATGAGGAAGAAATCTGTCCGCTGACAAGGGAGAAGGCTTTCTCCAATGGACTGCAGTAGGAAGGAAAGAAGGAAGGGAGTGAAAACATGTCAAACTGGGAGAGAGAACATGGCCAAGGTGCAAGACAGGAGGGAAAGGAAAGGTGAAGACCCTCCTTTCGGGGCAGAAGCATGCTGAGGGCTCTCATCTGTAGCCAAGCTGGTCTCGCAGGTACCCCTGAGCTGTACGCTGCTCTGGGATGCAGGGAGTGGGAGATAGCCTGGCTGGAAAGGTCCTGGCTCCTTACCTTCCCCAAGTGACTGCTGGCCAGGAAACCACAGACCTTCAATATCTGCACCACTGCCCTTTTACGCACAGCTTTGATCACGGAGCTGGTGAAAGGCAGCAGCACCTGTGAGGAGAAGAGCATCTGTTTTGCCTGGGAGCTGCTGATGGCCACTCCAGCAGAAGCAGCTCTGTTGAGTTCCCGGCTGGAATTACAGCATCCATTCAGGCTTCCCCCCCCGCTAGAGCCAAGCCCGTGTGGGGCTGCTGCCTTTGCCAGCTCCAGCTGCTCCCAGTGCCGTTCCCGTGAAGAGGGCACAACAAATTCTATCAAAGAGACCTCTGGGGACAGAGCTCTGCAACAGACAGACCTTCAAGGTGCCGTGCAGCTCCTCGGTGACACTGGGGGTGGGATAGTTGGCCACCACTATCTGCAGCATCTCGTCCATAGCACGCAGGGTCTGCAAGGAAGAGAGTAGCACATGAAAATCTCTCAGAGGTCCCTCTCACCCCCGCGGGACTGCCGTGAACCCCTCTCACTGTCGAAGAAGAACACCTGCAGATCTATGCACAGTCTGGGAGAGGCCCCAGGGCTGCAGAGCTGCAGTGTGCAGAGCAACACGGGGGGTTGCCTGGCCCACGGCAAGAGTGAGAGAGAAGGGGTGAAGGGAAGCAAGATCCTGCCCCTCAAGGATTGTTGTTAATCTCTGGACACAAGTAATCCAAGGGAGCAGCCCAGAGACGTAAGGTCTGCAGTAGTTCACCCACTACGTACATGGTTGTAGAGGGAAATGCTCAAGTCCTCTTCCGGAGGAAGGTTGAAGACGACTTCAAAGCAAGTGTGGAGGAGTTGTGATATTTCATCCTCCGTAATGGCCTTCATTTCGCTGCAGATAGAGAGACCTCGATGCTAGGAGCGGTGCCTCGATGCTGAGGCAGGGGTAGAAGAAGTCCTCCCCTGGGCAGGACTCCCTGGGAGAGATGGGTAGCCCTGCCAGGAGGTGCCTTCTCCTCCACGGGGCTGGAGTAGGGGAGAGCTGAGGCCATCGCTTCCCAAACGTGGGATGCCTCCCTGCTAGGGTCAGGGCCACCGGGATCATGGCCTGGGGATGTGCTGGCCAAACCGGGGGCTGGGCAACTTACCTCAAGGCAGCAATGGCATTCATGCTCTGGTATCGCAGAGATGTGCTCAGCTGCTGTGTGGGCTCCTCGAGCAGTAGAACCTGCAAAGCACAACTGGGATGGCACCTGGCAGCCACCAGCGCCCAGCACCAGCAAGCCTAGCACTGGCTGGCAGGGCCTGAGAAGCTCCAGTGCCCCTTAACCAGCACTGGCACACAGATGCTGTTGTACACCCCCACTGCTGAGCACTCAGCAACACCTGGAGTCCCGCCTGGGGAACCTCGGTGCCTGTGCATGATTTCCCTGCCTCCCCCTGCCCCAGCCCTGTCCTCCCAGGGTAGAGATACACAACACAGGGGCCAGGTCCCCTCACCCTGATATTCTCTGCCAGACTGTTTTTGGAGCAGAAGACATCCAGGCCCTCTGTCAAGCCCGTACTGGCAGCAGTGCTGCAGAGCGTGAGGATGCTGTTCAGGAGCTGCATCTTCTGATCCAGATCCTGGCGGGCACACAGAGATGAAGGAGTGTGAGTGGGGAAAGCCACGGCCAGGGAGACCGAGCGTTCTGGGGTGCGAAGCAGTGCGGGATGCCTGGAGGGCAGCAGCTCTGCACAGCCAGCAGCCCTCCTGCAGCCTGACAGCAGAGCCGGAGGGACAATCCGGAGATGCAGGCACAGTGGAGCTGGAGACTCGTGCCGTTACCTTTTCCGCGTGTACATCAGAAGTGTAGGCCTTGATGCAATCTACGGCCTCCTTTTCCTCTTTGTACACGGGCAGCCAGTCAGCATCTAAGCAGGGAGGAGAGTGAGCAGCGCTGTAGAGGGGCCGAAGGCAGGCGCGAGCAGAGGAAGGAGCTCTGCCCTGTCCAGCCGTGTGCCCGCTGCCCTGGCACGGTGTGCCCGTGGCTGTGAGGACAAGGGACCCTGGTGTCGAGCAGGGGGCACTCGCTGCCCCAGCCCTGCCCGCCATGCCGGGGACCCTCACTCACCGTCACTCAGCACCTGCACCTCGGTCTCCTCATTGGGCTCCGGTGGAGGTGTTCTCCTCCGGACAGACCCACTCTCCTCAGTAGCCACACTGGGGCGGCTTGAGGGTTTCTCCTCCATCCTGCAGGATGAGGAGGGGGCAGCCGCTGAGCTGCCAGGTCTCGAAGGAAATGATGTGGGTGGGCTGCGCTCGGGGGCTCGTCGCCAGACCCGCACACTCCTGCCCTGTCCCGTCGCTGTCCTGCCGGACACTGAGTGGTCTCCGTGTCGGCACCAGCTATCCATGGGTGTCTTGGGATGAGTCACAAAGGGCCCCGCTATGACACGCTGCCCCGCCCGGGCGGGGCCGGTTCTGTGTCCCGGCTTCAAATGGCTCAGGAGAAACTCCTGCAGCGGAGCACTCGGTTTGCTTGAGATAAATCCTGCCAGTGGAAGGGACGTATCGCCTGTTTAGAAACGTACGCTGACTCAACAAGACTTGGACAGATGATTTCCTTGGACTGCTACCACACAGTCAAGTGCACATCTGTCCTTGTATGCCACTTCAGACAAAGGGTCATCTGTTAGAAAATGGTTTAAAAGTATCTCAATAAAGGGGATAGATCAAAATCTTGTGTATGAGATAAAAGTATCAGTTGTGGTTTTGTGGTTTTGATGCCCGTATTCCATATCATGCTGGGAGTTGAAGAGTTCAAGCTGTGTTAAAGCACGGAGTGGCAGAGGGGCTCCGGACTGGACACCAGCCTCTCTCTCTGGGCTGCCGCAGAGATTCAGCGCTGTGCTTCTCCCGCCGTTTCCCTGCAGTAAACTCTCATATTTTGCTTTGGAATCATGGTGTCTCTCTCAACCGTTCCATTTTGTTACCAGTCCTCCTCTTATTGTGCCGCTTTTTTTCTTCTTCCTTTCTTTTTCTTTTTTGACTCATCTGTTGTCTCCGTACCCTTCCCCCTTCCCCCTCCCCCCGCACGGCACTGCTCAGGCAGCCAAGTGGGCACCAATATTGCAGGTTTTATTTTCCATCTCTCTCTCCCTTCTTAGTTTCCCTTGTGTCCCTGTCACTGTGATTACACTGTGACAGTTATTGGTGCAGGGTGGGGGCAATCGAGATATCTCTACTCCGTTGTAAAACTAGCACAAAGAAGACAAGGGCCTTTTGCGTACCTTAGAACATGTTGCCGTATTTTCAAGCTCCTTCCGTTCAGTACCGGAGTCGTATCTGCGTGTAACCGCTTAGGGACACTGTTGGAGATACCTACCTGGTGCCTAGACACCCCGGCTAGGGTAACTGACAGCTGGCCTGGTTTCCAGGTTTGCTTTCCAGTTCCTTATGGAGGTTCAGGATGCCAGCATAAGGACTGTGTTATCTGTTTCCCTGCACGTACTCTCTGCAGTAGTAATTTCCATCATGTGGAGGAGGCTTTCTTCAAAACCCAAGAATGTTGAATGGCAGGGAACGTGAAGAGATTTAGGGAAGAGATTAGAAGCATGGGGACCCCCGGTGTCAAGGGATTTTACTCTTGAACACCTGCGGGGTCCTGAGAAACTAAGCAAGGATTTGGCTGAGGGGTGGTGCGGCTAAGAAAGCTCAGAGGAGGAGCAGTTTTTGGGGGGGATTGGGTTGTGCTAACCGAGCTCTATATAATACTATTCTTGAGAGAGGTGGTTTCCAAACCGAGGTCCACAACTAAAAGGGAAACCTCCAAGTCAGACCCCACTGGTGACTCTCTCTCTCTTACTACCTACGTAGCCTCCTTCCTTTTACTTCCAATCGATTTCTATTGCCCGTCCTCCCTTCCCCATCTCCCTTAATGACTAGGACTTGTAATGAACTGACTGGGGAAACATCTGACCCATCGTGTCTTCATCCTCCTCTCCCCCCTGAGACTGGAGGAGGAGAATGGGAAGTCATCGAGCTGTCCTGCAGAGACTGCAATTAACCTGAACTGGTTAAAGAGCAAGTCAAAGGGGAAAGGAAAGTAGTGGTTTTGATGACAGATCACCATGCTTTAGGAAGACGTTGTTTTCAAAGTCTGCTCTGGGGAATTCTCTTGTTCTCGAAGTTCTTGCTAGCAACCTGGTCATGCTATTTAGGTTCGGTGATGATCAAACTTTGCCCTTCGGTACAAGGTTGTTGTGGTTGGATGCCGGTATTGCACTTCAGAACGTCAAGCTGGGAGTTCAAGAGTCAATGCTGTGGCGGGGAGTGGAAGAGGGGTGGAGCTCCAGAACGGACTGCAGCCTCTCTCTCTCGGTGCGCTCTCTGGGCTGCCGCGGAGTGAAAGTACGTGTGCTTCTCCTGCAGTTTTTCTAAGGTAAGATCTAAGATTTGGTTTGGAAACATTTCTTTCCCTCGATTCTTCGGTTTCGTTACATTTAGTAAAGTTACGGCTCCTCCACAGATTCTTTTTTTCTTTTTTTTTAGAAATTTTTTTTTATTTTATTTTTCATTCTTTTTTTTTTTAACATTCATTGTCTCCATACCCTTCCCCCACGCTCTCCCCCAGCCCCCTCTTCCAGAGCACGTGGCTTCACGGTTCTAGCTGATCAATTTGTTCCAGGCTCCAGTCCCTTATTATTGCTGGAGGCATTTTAGGTTTCATCATCAGGATTATCCCGGTTGCCAGAGAACTAACTGCCAGATGGTCATCATTTTCCAAAGGACGAAGGGCTGCAACAGAGGGAAGCAGAGCAGAGATGAAACCCACTGACCTGCAGAGACCTGCCACCATCCCCTCCGGGCTATGCCGGCCCCACATTGCTTTTCCTGGACTGGAGGATTGAGAGTGAGCGAGGGATCAGCTGAAGCCGTTGCTCAAGGTTGCCCCAGCTGCCCCAGGAACGTCCTCCTGCCCGTGCAGCGTTTCCTTGCAGCCTGACAAGGCCTGGCTGCACACTGCCCAGGCTCTGTCCCCTGCCCCCATGCCCAGCACGCACAGCACTGCCGTCACTCACCACTTTGGACTTCATTGAGCATTTCCTCTCTTCCACCTCTGGAGAGGCACACAGCAAGCCCTAGGTAGAGAGCTCCCGTCAGACCCCCATTCCCCAGCACGCTCCCAGCAGCACAGGCTGCAGCCCGGCCAGCCCAGCTGCTTCCCCTGCTGTGCCCCAGGCAGGTACGATGCCTGAGGGGGGACCTGATCAAGGCGCCCGTCGGGGCTCCCAGCACGGGCAGGGTGTGTCTGCGGGGTGCAGGGCTGCACCTTGCTGCCAGGGCAGGGCCCGAAGAGGGGACTCAGGGGCTGCACTCACGGATGAATCTGACAGCCTCAAATCGCACAGAGGCCTGAGAATCCTTCAGGTACGGCAGGCTCTGCCGCAGGTATCCTTCCACTCTCTTCCGCTTTTCGTACAGCTGGAGAAGAGCACAAAGGCATGGGGCTTGCAGACCCTCCTCAGCTGCCGGTGTCACCCACCCCTCCTGCCAGCATCCCCTTCCCACAGGCAGGGGGGCTGTGGCTGTGGGCTTGTGCTTACCAAGCAATCCCTGACACTCAGCGTGTTCTGTTCTTTCGCCACGCGCTTCAGGCTCTTCCACCTCAGGAACTTTGCACAAGTGACCAGGGTTTCCCCAGCGGCCTACAGAGAACAGGCGCTGGGAGTTGGCACCACAGACACGCACCCCAAGAGTCTGAATGCTTGCCGACCTTGCCCTCCGTTCCCAGTCCACCCCTGAGCTCGGCACACGCTTGCCTGCATCCTGATCGGCTCTGAAATGCGTACCTGTGCAACACTGGGGATCTCGTCGCTCATCCGAAGGTGCAGAGGAAGCAGGCCCACACGCACGTTCTTCTTCATGCTTCTCTTCTGCCACCACACCACAGCCTGCATCAGATCTCTGAAGAGGCGGATGGAACTCTCTCGCACTTCACTTGACACCTGAGGGAGAAGGATGGGAGGACCTCAGCGCCACACTCTCGCTGCCCATGGTGAGCATGAGCAAAGGCATGGCTGATGTGGCAGGAGATGCATCAGTCCCATTCTGCACAAGGGCACAAGCTGCCTGCTTAGCCTCCACCTCCCTGCTACAACAGCCGGAGACAACGCCTGGTGCTGGAAGTAAAGGGAGCGCTCGTGGGTTTGAGAGCAACCCTTGGCAGAAGATGCTCTGCGCAGGCCTCAGTCTGGGCCACCACACAGGGGCCTCACATCACTGACAGCGACAAAGCTGCCAGGGACGAGGCCGGCTGGGCTGCATGGCTCTGAAGACATCCCACAAGAGCCCAAAGGAGCCAAGAGAGAAAGGATAGGGCCCTCCCGTTGCGCAGTATGCACAGAGCTTGGCCTCCCACGGCGGACTTACATGGTTAAAAAGAGGCAGGATCTTCTCAGCCAGCGTCACAGCAGTGGAACTGGCCTCTCTCATCCCCACGTGACTCATCACGTTTTTGAAGATACGCAGCGCCTCCAGAGTGACATGTGCGTTGCCAGTACTCGCGGTCTCCATGACATTTGGCAGCAGGGCCCGTATTTCTCTTGCCTGTCCAAAACACACGATTTTCTTTTCATCGAGAGGGCACCGGCCACCCTGGCCTAAAAGCTCAGGAAAACTCCTCCCCAGTCCCCACCACATCCTTCAGCCCAACTCCTGAGTCTCAGGCAAGGCCACGGCACAAGGATGCCCACCACCCGCACACCAGGCTGCCAACAGGGCTTCATTTGACCAGGTCCTGCTCACCGTCTCACGTCTCTCCGACAGCAGGAGAAGGCCTCTGAGCCCCAGCCAGAGTATTGGCAGGCTTTCCGTCTTCAGAATATTCTGGAGGACGGCAGGCTTACATAAGTCTTGGAGGGTCTCCTCGGTGGGGGGCATCACCTGAAACAAAGGCAGCGGTGAGAGCCGGACAGAGGCAGCAGGACTCCGTGCAGCCTGCAGCTCCTGGCTCCTCTGGCAGCTCAGGGCAGGAGCTGGGCAGCAGTGTCCTTGGAAAGCGTGATGGTCCCCCTGTGCCCCATGCCTAGCACTACACAGGCCTGCTTCTCCTGCCCTCTGACCAGCCACAGCTTTGGGAGCATCTGGCCGGCAGAATCTAACACAAAAACGGCACCAGACTTGGGTGGCCACGGGCACTTCCCCTCCCCGGCCCTGCAGCCTGCTCAGCCTGTGCAGAGCCATGGCTTCATCCCTGGCCCTGCCACAGTCCTGACTGCCTCTGCCCAAGCCCCGATTTCCAGTCTGGGTGGGGTGGGCAAGGCAGGGGAGGCAGGGAGCTGGGGCAAGAGAGCCCTGAAAGAGAGCACGGTGCCTTGTCTGGTGACTCACAGGTAGATGAAGGAGGCCCAGCTCCGCTGTGGTGATGTTAAAGATCCCACACAGCTGTTGGTCCTGGAGAACACCGCGCAGTTCTTCCAAGATCCTCGCAGGATCTGGCAGGTGGAGCACCAACTTCCAGATGTCCAGGGTGGTGCTGCAAAGCAAGAGCAATGCTGTGTCAGCAGGGCTGCCTCAGCCACAGCACCGTGGCTCCACCCCGCATGCTTGGGGAGGCCTGGGGACCCGGCTTGGGTGAGCAGGAGGGGCTGAGATGGCCTTCCCCGAGGGGCAGAGCAGGAGCCTGATGGATGGGAGGCTCTGGGCTGCCCTGCTCGGCGTTGGCTGCTGCAGCCCCGAGCGGGCCGGCGCTGGAATGTGGGATGGAAGGGCTGCTCCTCGATGGTGTCCTGCAGCTTTCTTTGGCTCTGGCAGCCAGAGCATCTTCCAAGCCCTGCTCTTCCCATGGAATCAGTGTGTGGGGCTGTCGGGGCTGGTACCTGTCACTCTGTGGAAGTTTGGTCAGCACGCTCATCAGCGCGTCCCTGGGAAACTGGTTGCTGAGCACATCAAGCACCGAGAAGAGGATGTGCTGGAGCGATGTGCTGATGCTCCCCAGGTTTCTGTGGATGAACCCCAGAATCTGTGGAACCTGGTTGGAAGAGACGGGGAGATGGCTGCTGCTGCTGTACTGCAGACATCTGCCCTGCTGCCACTGATACTGCTGTCCTTCCCACTGCTCTTTCCTGGCTTAAAATGGCCTTGGATGCCCACGAGCTGTGGAGGACAGGGCAGGGCTGGGCCTGTGTACTGCAACACAGCCCCATACTGCTTACATCCGTCATCCAGATGCCAGGATCTGTCAAAACCGAATCCAGTATAATCTTGGCTCCCTCCTTCTCCTCCGTGTTGCTGTCTTTTGTGGTCGTCTCAAGGGTCATGAGGAAGAAATCTGTCCGCTGACAAGGGAGAAGGCTTTCTCCAATGGACTGCAGTAGGAAGGAAAGAAGGAAGGGAGTGAAAACATGTCAAACTGGGAGAGAGAACATGGCCAAGGTGCAAGACAGGAGGGAAAGGAAAGGTGAAGACCCTCCTTTCGGGGCAGAAGCATGCTGAGGGCTCTCATCTGTAGCCAAGCTGGTCTCGCAGGTACCCCTGAGCTGTACGCTGCTCTGGGATGCAGGGAGTGGGAGATAGCCTGGCTGGAAAGGTCCTGGCTCCTTACCTTCCCCAAGTGACTGCTGGCCAGGAAACCACAGACCTTCAATATCTGCACCACTGCCCTTTTACGCACAGCTTTGATCACGGAGCTGGTGAAAGGCAGCAGCACCTGTGAGGAGAAGAGCATCTGTTTTGCCTGGGAGCTGCTGATGGCCACTCCAGCAGAAGCAGCTCTGTTGAGTTCCCGGCTGGAATTACAGCATCCATTCAGGCTTCCCCCCCCGCTAGAGCCAAGCCCGTGTGGGGCTGCTGCCTTTGCCAGCTCCAGCTGCTCCCAGTGCCGTTCCCGTGAAGAGGGCACAACAAATTCTATCAAAGAGACCTCTGGGGACAGAGCTCTGCAACAGACAGACCTTCAAGGTGCCGTGCAGCTCCTCGGTGACACTGGGGGTGGGATAGTTGGCCACCACTATCTGCAGCATCTCGTCCATAGCACGCAGGGTCTGCAAGGAAGAGAGTAGCACATGAAAATCTCTCAGAGGTCCCTCTCACCCCCGCGGGACTGCCGTGAACCCCTCTCACTGTCGAAGAAGAACACCTGCAGATCTATGCACAGTCTGGGAGAGGCCCCAGGGCTGCAGAGCTGCAGTGTGCAGAGCAACACGGGGGGTTGCCTGGCCCACGGCAAGAGTGAGAGAGAAGGGGTGAAGGGAAGCAAGATCCTGCCCCTCAAGGATTGTTGTTAATCTCTGGACACAAGTAATCCAAGGGAGCAGCCCAGAGACGTAAGGTCTGCAGTAGTTCACCCACTACGTACATGGTTGTAGAGGGAAATGCTCAAGTCCTCTTCCGGAGGAAGGTTGAAGACGACTTCAAAGCAAGTGTGGAGGAGTTGTGATATTTCATCCTCCGTAATGGCCTTCATTTCGCTGCAGATAGAGAGACCTCGATGCTAGGAGCGGTGCCTCGATGCTGAGGCAGGGGTAGAAGAAGTCCTCCCCTGGGCAGGACTCCCTGGGAGAGATGGGTAGCCCTGCCAGGAGGTGCCTTCTCCTCCACGGGGCTGGAGTAGGGGAGAGCTGAGGCCATCGCTTCCCAAACGTGGGATGCCTCCCTGCTAGGGTCAGGGCCACCGGGATCATGGCCTGGGGATGTGCTGGCCAAACCGGGGGCTGGGCAACTTACCTCAAGGCAGCAATGGCATTCATGCTCTGGTATCGCAGAGATGTGCTCAGCTGCTGTGTGGGCTCCTCGAGCAGTAGAACCTGCAAAGCACAACTGGGATGGCACCTGGCAGCCACCAGCGCCCAGCACCAGCAAGCCTAGCACTGGCTGGCAGGGCCTGAGAAGCTCCAGTGCCCCTTAACCAGCACTGGCACACAGATGCTGTTGTACACCCCCACTGCTGAGCACTCAGCAACACCTGGAGTCCCGCCTGGGGAACCTCGGTGCCTGTGCATGATTTCCCTGCCTCCCCCTGCCCCAGCCCTGTCCTCCCAGGGTAGAGATACACAACACAGGGGCCAGGTCCCCTCACCCTGATATTCTCTGCCAGACTGTTTTTGGAGCAGAAGACATCCAGGCCCTCTGTCAAGCCCGTACTGGCAGCAGTGCTGCAGAGCGTGAGGATGCTGTTCAGGAGCTGCATCTTCTGATCCAGATCCTGGCGGGCACACAGAGATGAAGGAGTGTGAGTGGGGAAAGCCACGGCCAGGGAGACCGAGCGTTCTGGGGTGCGAAGCAGTGCGGGATGCCTGGAGGGCAGCAGCTCTGCACAGCCAGCAGCCCTCCTGCAGCCTGACAGCAGAGCCGGAGGGACAATCCGGAGATGCAGGCACAGTGGAGCTGGAGACTCGTGCCGTTACCTTTTCCGCGTGTACATCAGAAGTGTAGGCCTTGATGCAATCTACGGCCTCCTTTTCCTCTTTGTACACGGGCAGCCAGTCAGCATCTAAGCAGGGAGGAGAGTGAGCAGCGCTGTAGAGGGGCCGAAGGCAGGCGCGAGCAGAGGAAGGAGCTCTGCCCTGTCCAGCCGTGTGCCCGCTGCCCTGGCACGGTGTGCCCGTGGCTGTGAGGACAAGGGACCCTGGTGTCGAGCAGGGGGCACTCGCTGCCCCAGCCCTGCCCGCCATGCCGGGGACCCTCACTCACCGTCACTCAGCACCTGCACCTCGGTCTCCTCATTGGGCTCCGGTGGAGGTGTTCTCCTCCGGACAGACCCACTCTCCTCAGTAGCCACACTGGGGCGGCTTGAGGGTTTCTCCTCCATCCTGCAGGATGAGGAGGGGGCAGCCGCTGAGCTGCCAGGTCTCGAAGGAAATGATGTGGGTGGGCTGCGCTCGGGGGCTCGTCGCCAGACCCGCACACTCCTGCCCTGTCCCGTCGCTGTCCTGCCGGACACTGAGTGGTCTCCGTGTCGGCACCAGCTATCCATGGGTGTCTTGGGATGAGTCACAAAGGGCCCCGCTATGACACGCTGCCCCGCCCGGGCGGGGCCGGTTCTGTGTCCCGGCTTCAAATGGCTCAGGAGAAACTCCTGCAGCGGAGCACTCGGTTTGCTTGAGATAAATCCTGCCAGTGGAAGGGACGTATCGCCTGTTTAGAAACGTACGCTGACTCAACAAGACTTGGACAGATGATTTCCTTGGACTGCTACCACACAGTCAAGTGCACATCTGTCCTTGTATGCCACTTCAGACAAAGGGTCATCTGTTAGAAAATGGTTTAAAAGTATCTCAATAAAGGGGATAGATCAAAATCTTGTGTATGAGATAAAAGTATCAGTTGTGGTTTTGTGGTTTTGATGCCCGTATTCCATATCATGCTGGGAGTTGAAGAGTTCAAGCTGTGTTAAAGCACGGAGTGGCAGAGGGGCTCCGGACTGGACACCAGCCTCTCTCTCTGGGCTGCCGCAGAGATTCAGCGCTGTGCTTCTCCCGCCGTTTCCCTGCAGTAAACTCTCATATTTTGCTTTGGAATCATGGTGTCTCTCTCAACCGTTCCATTTTGTTACCAGTCCTCCTCTTATTGTGCCGCTTTTTTTCTTCTTCCTTTCTTTTTCCTTTCTTTTTCTTTTTTGACTCATCTGTTGTCTCCGTACCCTTCCCCCTTCCCCCTCCCCCCGCACGGCACTGCTCAGGCAGCCAAGTGGGCACCAATATGGCAGGTTTTATTTTCCATCTCTCTCTCCCTTCTTAGTTTCCCTTGTGTCCCTGTCACTGTGATTACACTGTGACAGTTATTGGTGCAGGGTGGGGGCAATCGAGATATCTCTACTCCGTTGTAAAACTAGCACAAAGAAGACAAGGGCCTTTTGCGTACCTTAGAACATGTTGCCGTATTTTCAAGCTCCTTCCGTTCAGTACCGGAGTCGTATCTGCGTGTAACCGCTTAGGGACACTGTTGGAGATACCTACCTGGTGCCTAGACACCCCGGCTAGGGTAACTGACAGCTGGCCTGGTTTCCAGGTTTGCTTTCCAGTTCCTTATGGAGGTTCAGGATGCCAGCATAAGGACTGTGTTATCTGTTTCCCTGCACGTACTCTCTGCAGTAGTAATTTACATCATGTGGAGGAGGCTTTCTTCAAAACCCAAGAATGTTGAATGGCAGGGAACGTGAAGAGATTTAGGGAAGAGATTAGAAGCATGGGGACCCCCGGTGTCAAGGGATTTTACTCTTGAACACCTGCGGGGTCCTGAGAAACTAAGCAAGGATTTGGCTGAGGGGTGGTGCGGCTAAGAAAGCTCAGAGGAGGAGCAGTTTTTGGGGGGGATTGGGTTGTGCTAACCGAGCTCTATATAATACTATTCTTGAGAGAGGTGGTTTCCAAACCGAGGTCCACAACTAAAAGGGAAACCTCCAAGTCAGACCCCACTGGTGACTCTCTCTCTCTTACTACCTACGTAGCCTCCTTCCTTTTACTTCCAATCGATTTCTATTGCCCGTCCTCCCTTCCCCATCTCCCTTAATGACTAGGACTTGTAATGAACTGACTGGGGAAACATCTGACCCATCGTGTCTTCATCCTCCTCTCCCCCCTGAGACTGGAGGAGGAGAATGGGAAGTCATCGAGCTGTCCTGCAGAGACTGCAATTAACCTGAACTGGTTAAAGAGCAAGTCAAAGGGGAAAGGAAAGTAGTGGTTTTGATGACAGATCACCATGCTTTAGGAAGACGTTGTTTTCAAAGTCTGCTCTGGGGAATTCTCTTGTTCTCGAAGTTCTTGCTAGCAACCTGGTCATGCTATTTAGGTTCGGTGATGATCAAACTTTGCCCTTCGGTACAAGGTTGTTGTGGTTGGATGCCGGTATTGCACTTCAGAACGTCAAGCTGGGAGTTCAAGAGTCAATGCTGTGGCGGGGAGTGGAAGAGGGGTGGAGCTCCAGAACGGACTGCAGCCTCTCTCTCTCGGTGCGCTCTCTGGGCTGCCGCGGAGTGAAAGTACGTGTGCTTCTCCTGCAGTTTTTCTAAGGTAAGATCTAAGATTTGGTTTGGAAACATTTCTTTCCCTCGATTCTTCGGTTTCGTTACATTTAGTAAAGTTACGGCTCCTCCACAGATTCTTTTTTTCTTTTTTTTTAGAAATTTTTTTTTTATTTTATTTTTCATTCTTTTTTTTTTTAACATTCATTGTCTCCATACCCTTCCCCCACGCTCTCCCCCAGCCCCCTCTTCCAGAGCACGTGTCTTCACGGTTCTAGCTGATCAATTTGTTCCAGGCTCCAGTCCCTTATTATTGCTGGAGGCATTTTAGGTTTCATCATCAGGATTATCCCGGTTGCCAGAGAACTAACTGCCAGATGGTCATCATTTTCCAAAGGACGAAGGGCTGCAACAGAGGGAAGCAGAGCAGAGATGAAACCCACTGACCTGCAGAGACCTGCCACCATCCCCTCCGGGCTATGCCGGCCCCACATTGCTTTTCCTGGACTGGAGGATTGAGAGTGAGCGAGGGATCAGCTGAAGCCGTTGCTCAAGGTTGCCCCAGCTGCCCCAGGAACGTCCTCCTGCCCGTGCAGCGTTTCCTTGCAGCCTGACAAGGCCTGGCTGCACACTGCCCAGGCTCTGTCCCCTGCCCCCATTCCCAGCACGCACAGCACTGCCGTCACTCACCACTTTGGACTTCATTGAGCATTTCCTCTCTTCCACCTCTGGAGAGGCACACAGCAAGCCCTAGGTAGAGAGCTCCCGTCAGACCCCCATTCCCCAGCACGCTCCCAGCAGCACAGGCTGCAGCCCGGCCAGCCCAGCTGCTTCCCCTGCTGTGCCCCAGGCAGGTACGATGCCTGAGGGGGGACCTGATCAAGGCGCCCGTCGGGGCTCCCAGCACGGGCAGGGTGTGTCTGCGGGGTGCAGGGCTGCACCTTGCTGCCAGGGCAGGGCCCGAAGAGGGGACTCAGGGGCTGCACTCACGGATGAATCTGACAGCCTCAAATCGCACAGAGGCCTGAGAATCCTTCAGGTACGGCAGGCTCTGCCGCAGGTATCCTTCCACTCTCTTCCGCTTTTCGTACAGCTGGAGAAGAGCACAAAGGCATGGGGCTTGCAGACCCTCCTCAGCTGCCGGTGTCACCCACCCCTCCTGCCAGCATCCCCTTCCCACAGGCAGGGGGGCTGTGGCTGTGGGCTTGTGCTTACCAAGCAATCCCTGACACTCAGCGTGTTCTGTTCTTTCGCCACGCGCTTCAGGCTCTTCCACCTCAGGAACTTTGCACAAGTGACCAGGGTTTCCCCAGCGGCCTACAGAGAACAGGCGCTGGGAGTTGGCACCACAGACACGCACCCCAAGAGTCTGAATGCTTGCCGACCTTGCCCTCCGTTCCCAGTCCACCCCTGAGCTCGGCACACGCTTGCCTGCATCCTGATCGGCTCTGAAATGCGTACCTGTGCAACACTGGGGATCTCGTCGCTCATCCGAAGGTGCAGAGGAAGCAGGCCCACACGCACGTTCTTCTTCATGCTTCTCTTCTGCCACCACACCACAGCCTGCATCAGATCTCTGAAGAGGCGGATGGAACTCTCTCGCACTTCACTTGACACCTGAGGGAGAAGGATGGGAGGACCTCAGCGCCACACTCTCGCTGCCCATGGTGAGCATGAGCAAAGGCATGGCTGATGTGGCAGGAGATGCATCAGTCCCATTCTGCACAAGGGCACAAGCTGCCTGCTTAGCCTCCACCTCCCTGCTACAACAGCCGGAGACAACGCCTGGTGCTGGAAGTAAAGGGAGCGCTCGTGGGTTTGAGAGCAACCCTTGGCAGAAGATGCTCTGCGCAGGCCTCAGTCTGGGCCACCACACAGGGGCCTCACATCACTGACAGCGACAAAGCTGCCAGGGACGAGGCCGGCTGGGCTGCATGGCTCTGAAGACATCCCACAAGAGCCCAAAGGAGCCAAGAGAGAAAGGATAGGGCCCTCCCGTTGCGCAGTATGCACAGAGCTTGGCCTCCCACGGCGGACTTACATGGTTAAAAAGAGGCAGGATCTTCTCAGCCAGCGTCACAGCAGTGGAACTGGCCTCTCTCATCCCCACGTGACTCATCACGTTTTTGAAGATACGCAGCGCCTCCAGAGTGACATGTGCGTTGCCAGTACTCGCGGTCTCCATGACATTTGGCAGCAGGGCCCGTATTTCTCTTGCCTGTCCAAAACACACGATTTTCTTTTCATCGAGAGGGCACTGGCCACCCTGGCCTAAAAGCTCAGGAAAACTCCTCCCCAGTCCCCACCACATCCTTCAGCCCAACTCCTGAGTCTCAGGCAAGGCCACGGCACAAGGATGCCCACCACCCGCACACCAGGCTGCCAACAGGGCTTCATTTGACCAGGTCCTGCTCACCGTCTCACGTCTCTCCGACAGCAGGAGAAGGCCTCTGAGCCCCAGCCAGAGTATTGGCAGGCTTTCCGTCTTCAGAATATTCTGGAGGACGGCAGGCTTACATAAGTCTTGGAGGGTCTCCTCGGTGGGGGGCATCACCTGAAACAAAGGCAGCGGTGAGAGCCGGACAGAGGCAGCAGGACTCCGTGCAGCCTGCAGCTCCTGGCTCCTCTGGCAGCTCAGGGCAGGAGCTGGGCAGCAGTGTCCTTGGAAAGCGTGATGGTCCCCCTGTGCCCCATGCCTAGCACTACACAGGCCTGCTTCTCCTGCCCTCTGACCAGCCACAGCTTTGGGAGCATCTGGCCGGCAGAATCTAACACAAAAACGGCACCAGACTTGGGTGGCCACGGGCACTTCCCCTCCCCGGCCCTGCAGCCTGCTCAGCCTGTGCAGAGCCATGGCTTCATCCCTGGCCCTGCCACAGTCCTGACTGCCTCTGCCCAAGCCCCGATTTCCAGTCTGGGTGGGGTGGGCAAGGCAGGGGAGGCAGGGAGCTGGGGCAAGAGAGCCCTGAAAGAGAGCACGGTGCCTTGTCTGGTGACTCACAGGTAGATGAAGGAGGCCCAGCTCCGCTGTGGTGATGTTAAAGATCCCACACAGCTGTTGGTCCTGGAGAACACCGCGCAGTTCTTCCAAGATCCTCGCAGGATCTGGCAGGTGGAGCACCAACTTCCAGATGTCCAGGGTGGTGCTGCAAAGCAAGAGCAATGCTGTGTCAGCAGGGCTGCCTCAGCCACAGCACCGTGGCTCCACCCCGCATGCTTGGGGAGGCCTGGGGACCCGGCTTGGGTGAGCAGGAGGGGCTGAGATGGCCTTCCCCGAGGGGCAGAGCAGGAGCCTGATGGATGGGAGGCTCTGGGCTGCCCTGCTCGGCGTTGGCTGCTGCAGCCCCGAGCGGGCCGGCGCTGGAATGTGGGATGGAAGGGCTGCTCCTCGATGGTGTCCTGCAGCTTTCTTTGGCTCTGGCAGCCAGAGCATCTTCCAAGCCCTGCTCTTCCCATGGAATCAGTGTGTGGGGCTGTCGGGGCTGGTACCTGTCACTCTGTGGAAGTTTGGTCAGCACGCTCATCAGCGCGTCCCTGGGAAACTGGTTGCTGAGCACATCAAGCACCGAGAAGAGGATGTGCTGGAGCGATGTGCTGATGCTCCCCAGGTTTCTGTGGATGAACCCCAGAATCTGTGGAACCTGGTTGGAAGAGACGGGGAGATGGCTGCTGCTGCTGTACTGCAGACATCTGCCCTGCTGCCACTGATACTGCTGTCCTTCCCACTGCTCTTTCCTGGCTTAAAATGGCCTTGGATGCCCACGAGCTGTGGAGGACAGGGCAGGGCTGGGCCTGTGTACTGCAACACAGCCCCATACTGCTTACATCCGTCATCCAGATGCCAGGATCTGTCAAAACCGAATCCAGTATAATCTTGGCTCCCTCCTTCTCCTCCGTGTTGCTGTCTTTTGTGGTCGTCTCAAGGGTCATGAGGAAGAAATCTGTCCGCTGACAAGGGAGAAGGCTTTCTCCAATGGACTGCAGTAGGAAGGAAAGAAGGAAGGGAGTGAAAACATGTCAAACTGGGAGAGAGAACATGGCCAAGGTGCAAGACAGGAGGGAAAGGAAAGGTGAAGACCCTCCTTTCGGGGCAGAAGCATGCTGAGGGCTCTCATCTGTAGCCAAGCTGGTCTCGCAGGTACCCCTGAGCTGTACGCTGCTCTGGGATGCAGGGAGTGGGAGATAGCCTGGCTGGAAAGGTCCTGGCTCCTTACCTTCCCCAAGTGACTGCTGGCCAGGAAACCACAGACCTTCAATATCTGCACCACTGCCCTTTTACGCACAGCTTTGATCACGGAGCTGGTGAAAGGCAGCAGCACCTGTGAGGAGAAGAGCATCTGGTTTGCCTGGGAGCTGCTGATGGCCACTCCAGCAGAAGCAGCTCTGTTGAGTTCCCGGCTGGAATTACAGCATCCATTCAGGCTTCCCCCCCCGCTAGAGCCAAGCCCGTGTGGGGCTGCTGCCTTTGCCAGCTCCAGCTGCTCCCAGTGCCGTTCCCGTGAAGAGGGCACAACAAATTCTATCAAAGAGACCTCTGGGGACAGAGCTCTGCAACAGACAGACCTTCAAGGTGCCGTGCAGCTCCTCGGTGACACTGGGGGTGGGATAGTTGGCCACCACTATCTGCAGCATCTCGTCCATAGCACGCAGGGTCTGCAAGGAAGAGAGTAGCACATGAAAATCTCTCAGAGGTCCCTCTCACCCCCGCGGGACTGCCGTGAACCCCTCTCACTGTCGAAGAAGAACACCTGCAGATCTATGCACAGTCTGGGAGAGGCCCCAGGGCTGCAGAGCTGCAGTGTGCAGAGCAACACGGGGGGTTGCCTGGCCCACGGCAAGAGTGAGAGAGAAGGGGTGAAGGGAAGCAAGATCCTGCCCCTCAAGGATTGTTGTTAATCTCTGGACACAAGTAATCCAAGGGAGCAGCCCAGAGACGTAAGGTCTGCAGTAGTTCACCCACTACGTACATGGTTGTAGAGGGAAATGCTCAAGTCCTCTTCCGGAGGAAGGTTGAAGACGACTTCAAAGCAAGTGTGGAGGAGTTGTGATATTTCATCCTCCGTAATGGCCTTCATTTCGCTGCAGATAGAGAGACCTCGATGCTAGGAGCGGTGCCTCGATGCTGAGGCAGGGGTAGAAGAAGTCCTCCCCTGGGCAGGACTCCCTGGGAGAGATGGGTAGCCCTGCCAGGAGGTGCCTTCTCCTCCACGGGGCTGGAGTAGGGGAGAGCTGAGGCCATCGCTTCCCAAACGTGGGATGCCTCCCTGCTAGGGTCAGGGCCACCGGGATCATGGCCTGGGGATGTGCTGGCCAAACCGGGGGCTGGGCAACTTACCTCAAGGCAGCAATGGCATTCATGCTCTGGTATCGCAGAGATGTGCTCAGCTGCTGTGTGGGCTCCTCGAGCAGTAGAACCTGCAAAGCACAACTGGGATGGCACCTGGCAGCCACCAGCGCCCAGCACCAGCAAGCCTAGCACTGGCTGGCAGGGCCTGAGAAGCTCCAGTGCCCCTTAACCAGCACTGGCACACAGATGCTGTTGTACACCCCCACTGCTGAGCACTCAGCAACACCTGGAGTCCCGCCTGGGGAACCTCGGTGCCTGTGCATGATTTCCCTGCCTCCCCCTGCCCCAGCCCTGTCCTCCCAGGGTAGAGATACACAACACAGGGGCCAGGTCCCCTCACCCTGATATTCTCTGCCAGACTGTTTTTGGAGCAGAAGACATCCAGGCCCTCTGTCAAGCCCGTACTGGCAGCAGTGCTGCAGAGCGTGAGGATGCTGTTCAGGAGCTGCATCTTCTGATCCAGATCCTGGCGGGCACACAGAGATGAAGGAGTGTGAGTGGGGAAAGCCACGGCCAGGGAGACCGAGCGTTCTGGGGTGCGAAGCAGTGCGGGATGCCTGGAGGGCAGCAGCTCTGCACAGCCAGCAGCCCTCCTGCAGCCTGACAGCAGAGCCGGAGGGACAATCCGGAGATGCAGGCACAGTGGAGCTGGAGACTCGTGCCGTTACCTTTTCCGCGTGTACATCAGAAGTGTAGGCCTTGATGCAATCTACGGCCTCCTTTTCCTCTTTGTACACGGGCAGCCAGTCAGCATCTAAGCAGGGAGGAGAGTGAGCAGCGCTGTAGAGGGGCCGAAGGCAGGCGCGAGCAGAGGAAGGAGCTCTGCCCTGTCCAGCCGTGTGCCCGCTGCCCTGGCACGGTGTGCCCGTGGCTGTGAGGACAAGGGACCCTGGTGTCGAGCAGGGGGCACTCGCTGCCCCAGCCCTGCCCGCCATGCCGGGGACCCTCACTCACCGTCACTCAGCACCTGCACCTCGGTCTCCTCATTGGGCTCCGGTGGAGGTGTTCTCCTCCGGACAGACCCACTCTCCTCAGTAGCCACACTGGGGCGGCTTGAGGGTTTCTCCTCCATCCTGCAGGATGAGGAGGGGGCAGCCGCTGAGCTGCCAGGTCTCGAAGGAAATGATGTGGGTGGGCTGCGCTCGGGGGCTCGTCGCCAGACCCGCACACTCCTGCCCTGTCCCGTCGCTGTCCTGCCGGACACTGAGTGGTCTCCGTGTCGGCACCAGCTATCCATGGGTGTCTTGGGATGAGTCACAAAGGGCCCCGCTATGACACGCTGCCCCGCCCGGGCGGGGCCGGTTCTGTGTCCCGGCTTCAAATGGCTCAGGAGAAACTCCTGCAGCGGAGCACTCGGTTTGCTTGAGATAAATCCTGCCAGTGGAAGGGACGTATCGCCTGTTTAGAAACGTACGCTGACTCAACAAGACTTGGACAGATGATTTCCTTGGACTGCTACCACACAGTCAAGTGCACATCTGTCCTTGTATGCCACTTCAGACAAAGGGTCATCTGTTAGAAAATGGTTTAAAAGTATCTCAATAAAGGGGATAGATCAAAATCTTGTGTATGAGATAAAAGTATCAGTTGTGGTTTTGTGGTTTTGATGCCCGTATTCCATATCATGCTGGGAGTTGAAGAGTTCAAGCTGTGTTAAAGCACGGAGTGGCAGAGGGGCTCCGGACTGGACACCAGCCTCTCTCTCTGGGCTGCCGCAGAGATTCAGCGCTGTGCTTCTCCCGCCGTTTCCCTGCAGTAAACTCTCATATTTTGCTTTGGAATCATGGTGTCTCTCTCAACCGTTCCATTTTGTTACCAGTCCTCCTCTTATTGTGCCGCTTTTTTTCTTTTTCCTTTCTTTTTCTTTTTTGACTCATCTGTTGTCTCCGTACCCTTCCCCCTTCCCCCTCCCCCCGCACGGCACTGCTCAGGCAGCCAAGTGGGCACCAATATTGCAGGTTTTATTTTCCATCTCTCTCTCCCTTCTTAGTTTCCCTTGTGTCCCTGTCACTGTGATTACACTGTGACAGTTATTGGTGCAGGGTGGGGGCAATCGAGATATCTCTACTCCGTTGTAAAACTAGCACAAAGAAGACAAGGGCCTTTTGCGTACCTTAGAACATGTTGCCGTATTTTCAAGCTCCTTCCGTTCAGTACCGGAGTCGTATCTGCGTGTAACCGCTTAGGGACACTGTTGGAGATACCTACCTGGTGCCTAGACACCCCGGCTAGGGTAACTGACAGCTGGCCTGGTTTCCAGGTTTGCTTTCCAGTTCCTTATGGAGGTTCAGGATGCCAGCATAAGGACTGTGTTATCTGTTTCCCTGCACGTACTCTCTGCAGTAGTAATTTCCATCATGTGGAGGAGGCTTTCTTCAAAACCCAAGAATGTTGAATGGCAGGGAACGTGAAGAGATTTAGGGAAGAGATTAGAAGCATGGGGACCCCCGGTGTCAAGGGATTTTACTCTTGAACACCTGCGGGGTCCTGAGAAACTAAGCAAGGATTTGGCTGAGGGGTGGTGCGGCTAAGAAAGCTCAGAGGAGGAGCAGTTTTTGGGGGGGATTGGGTTGTGCTAACCGAGCTCTATATAATACTATTCTTGAGAGAGGTGGTTTCCAAACCGAGGTCCACAACTAAAAGGGAAACCTCCAAGTCAGACCCCACTGGTGACTCTCTCTCTCTTACTACCTACGTAGCCTCCTTCCTTTTACTTCCAATCGATTTCTATTGCCCGTCCTCCCTTCCCCATCTCCCTTAATGACTAGGACTTGTAATGAACTGACTGGGGAAACATCTGACCCATCGTGTCTTCATCCTCCTCTCCCCCCTGAGACTGGAGGAGGAGAATGGGAAGTCATCGAGCTGTCCTGCAGAGACTGCAATTAACCTGAACTGGTTAAAGAGCAAGTCAAAGGGGAAAGGAAAGTAGTGGTTTTGATGACAGATCACCATGCTTTAGGAAGACGTTGTTTTCAAAGTCTGCTCTGGGGAATTCTCTTGTTCTCGAAGTTCTTGCTAGCAACCTGGTCATGCTATTTAGGTTCGGTGATGATCAAACTTTGCCCTTCGGTACAAGGTTGTTGTGGTTGGATGCCGGTATTGCACTTCAGAACGTCAAGCTGGGAGTTCAAGAGTCAATGCTGTGGCGGGGAGTGGAAGAGGGGTGGAGCTCCAGAACGGACTGCAGCCTCTCTCTCTCGGTGCGCTCTCTGGGCTGCCGCGGAGTGAAAGTACGTGTGCTTCTCCTGCAGTTTTTCTAAGGTAAGATCTAAGATTTGGTTTGGAAACATTTCTTTCCCTCGATTCTTCGGTTTCGTTACATTTAGTAAAGTTACGGCTCCTCCACAGATTCTTTTTTTCTTTTTTTTTAGAAATTTTTTTTTTATTTTATTTTTCATTCTTTTTTTTTTTAACATTCATTGTCTCCATACCCTTCCCCCACGCTCTCCCCCAGCCCCCTCTTCCAGAGCACGTGGCTTCACGGTTCTAGCTGATCAATTTGTTCCAGGCTCCAGTCCCTTATTATTGCTGGAGGCATTTTAGGTTTCATCATCAGGATTATCCCGGTTGCCAGAGAACTAACTGCCAGATGGTCATCATTTTCCAAAGGACGAAGGGCTGCAACAGAGGGAAGCAGAGCAGAGATGAAACCCACTGACCTGCAGAGACCTGCCACCATCCCCTCCGGGCTATGCCGGCCCCACATTGCTTTTCCTGGACTGGAGGATTGAGAGTGAGCGAGGGATCAGCTGAAGCCGTTGCTCAAGGTTGCCCCAGCTGCCCCAGGAACGTCCTCCTGCCCGTGCAGCGTTTCTTTGCAGCCTGACAAGGCCTGGCTGCACACTGCCCAGGCTCTGTCCCCTGCCCCCATGCCCAGCACGCACAGCACTGCCGTCACTCACCACTTTGGACTTCATTGAGCATTTCCTCTCTTCCACCTCTGGAGAGGCACACAGCAAGCCCTAGGTAGAGAGCTCCCGTCAGACCCCCATTCCCCAGCACGCTCCCAGCAGCACAGGCTGCAGCCCGGCCAGCCCAGCTGCTTCCCCTGCTGTGCCCCAGGCAGGTACGATGCCTGAGGGGGGACCTGATCAAGGCGCCCGTCGGGGCTCCCAGCACGGGCAGGGTGTGTCTGCGGGGTGCAGGGCTGCACCTTGCTGCCAGGGCAGGGCCCGAAGAGGGGACTCAGGGGCTGCACTCACGGATGAATCTGACAGCCTCAAATCGCACAGAGGCCTGAGAATCCTTCAGGTACGGCAGGCTCTGCCGCAGGTATCCTTCCACTCTCTTCCGCTTTTCGTACAGCTGGAGAAGAGCACAAAGGCATGGGGCTTGCAGACCCTCCTCAGCTGCCGGTGTCACCCACCCCTCCTGCCAGCATCCCCTTCCCACAGGCAGGGGGGCTGTGGCTGTGGGCTTGTGCTTACCAAGCAATCCCTGACACTCAGCGTGTTCTGTTCTTTCGCCACGCGCTTCAGGCTCTTCCACCTCAGGAACTTTGCACAAGTGACCAGGGTTTCCCCAGCGGCCTACAGAGAACAGGCGCTGGGAGTTGGCACCACAGACACGCACCCCAAGAGTCTGAATGCTTGCCGACCTTGCCCTCCGTTCCCAGTCCACCCCTGAGCTCGGCACACGCTTGCCTGCATCCTGATCGGCTCTGAAATGCGTACCTGTGCAACACTGGGGATCTCGTCGCTCATCCGAAGGTGCAGAGGAAGCAGGCCCACACGCACGTTCTTCTTCATGCTTCTCTTCTGCCACCACACCACAGCCTGCATCAGATCTCTGAAGAGGCGGATGGAACTCTCTCGCACTTCACTTGACACCTGAGGGAGAAGGATGGGAGGACCTCAGCGCCACACTCTCGCTGCCCATGGTGAGCATGAGCAAAGGCATGGCTGATGTGGCAGGAGATGCATCAGTCCCATTCTGCACAAGGGCACAAGCTGCCTGCTTAGCCTCCACCTCCCTGCTACAACAGCCGGAGACAACGCCTGGTGCTGGAAGTAAAGGGAGCGCTCGTGGGTTTGAGAGCAACCCTTGGCAGAAGATGCTCTGCGCAGGCCTCAGTCTGGGCCACCACACAGGGGCCTCACATCACTGACAGCGACAAAGCTGCCAGGGACGAGGCCGGCTGGGCTGCATGGCTCTGAAGACATCCCACAAGAGCCCAAAGGAGCCAAGAGAGAAAGGATAGGGCCCTCCCGTTGCGCAGTATGCACAGAGCTTGGCCTCCCACGGCGGACTTACATGGTTAAAAAGAGGCAGGATCTTCTCAGCCAGCGTCACAGCAGTGGAACTGGCCTCTCTCATCCCCACGTGACTCATCACGTTTTTGAAGATACGCAGCGCCTCCAGAGTGACATGTGCGTTGCCAGTACTCGCGGTCTCCATGACATTTGGCAGCAGGGCCCGTATTTCTCTTGCCTGTCCAAAACACACGATTTTCTTTTCATCGAGAGGGCACCGGCCACCCTGGCCTAAAAGCTCAGGAAAACTCCTCCCCAGTCCCCACCACATCCTTCAGCCCAACTCCTGAGTCTCAGGCAAGGCCACGGCACAAGGATGCCCACCACCCGCACACCAGGCTGCCAACAGGGCTTCATTTGACCAGGTCCTGCTCACCGTCTCACGTCTCTCCGACAGCAGGAGAAGGCCTCTGAGCCCCAGCCAGAGTATTGGCAGGCTTTCCGTCTTCAGAATATTCTGGAGGACGGCAGGCTTACATAAGTCTTGGAGGGTCTCCTCGGTGGGGGGCATCACCTGAAACAAAGGCAGCGGTGAGAGCCGGACAGAGGCAGCAGGACTCCGTGCAGCCTGCAGCTCCTGGCTCCTCTGGCAGCTCAGGGCAGGAGCTGGGCAGCAGTGTCCTTGGAAAGCGTGATGGTCCCCCTGTGCCCCATGCCTAGCACTACACAGGCCTGCTTCTCCTGCCCTCTGACCAGCCACAGCTTTGGGAGCATCTGGCCGGCAGAATCTAACACAAAAACGGCACCAGACTTGGGTGGCCACGGGCACTTCCCCTCCCCGGCCCTGCAGCCTGCTCAGCCTGTGCAGAGCCATGGCTTCATCCCTGGCCCTGCCACAGTCCTGACTGCCTCTGCCCAAGCCCCGATTTCCAGTCTGGGTGGGGTGGGCAAGGCAGGGGAGGCAGGGAGCTGGGGCAAGAGAGCCCTGAAAGAGAGCACGGTGCCTTGTCTGGTGACTCACAGGTAGATGAAGGAGGCCCAGCTCCGCTGTGGTGATGTTAAAGATCCCACACAGCTGTTGGTCCTGGAGAACACCGCGCAGTTCTTCCAAGATCCTCGCAGGATCTGGCAGGTGGAGCACCAACTTCCAGATGTCCAGGGTGGTGCTGCAAAGCAAGAGCAATGCTGTGTCAGCAGGGCTGCCTCAGCCACAGCACCGTGGCTCCACCCCGCATGCTTGGGGAGGCCTGGGGACCCGGCTTGGGTGAGCAGGAGGGGCTGAGATGGCCTTCCCCGAGGGGCAGAGCAGGAGCCTGATGGATGGGAGGCTCTGGGCTGCCCTGCTCGGCGTTGGCTGCTGCAGCCCCGAGCGGGCCGGCGCTGGAATGTGGGATGGAAGGGCTGCTCCTCGATGGTGTCCTGCAGCTTTCTTTGGCTCTGGCAGCCAGAGCATCTTCCAAGCCCTGCTCTTCCCATGGAATCAGTGTGTGGGGCTGTCGGGGCTGGTACCTGTCACTCTGTGGAAGTTTGGTCAGCACGCTCATCAGCGCGTCCCTGGGAAACTGGTTGCTGAGCACATCAAGCACCGAGAAGAGGATGTGCTGGAGCGATGTGCTGATGCTCCCCAGGTTTCTGTGGATGAACCCCAGAATCTGTGGAACCTGGTTGGAAGAGACGGGGAGATGGCTGCTGCTGCTGTACTGCAGACATCTGCCCTGCTGCCACTGATACTGCTGTCCTTCCCACTGCTCTTTCCTGGCTTAAAATGGCCTTGGATGCCCACGAGCTGTGGAGGACAGGGCAGGGCTGGGCCTGTGTACTGCAACACAGCCCCATACTGCTTACATCCGTCATCCAGATGCCAGGATCTGTCAAAACCGAATCCAGTATAATCTTGGCTCCCTCCTTCTCCTCCGTGTTGCTGTCTTTTGTGGTCGTCTCAAGGGTCATGAGGAAGAAATCTGTCCGCTGACAAGGGAGAAGGCTTTCTCCAATGGACTGCAGTAGGAAGGAAAGAAGGAAGGGAGTGAAAACATGTCAAACTGGGAGAGAGAACATGGCCAAGGTGCAAGACAGGAGGGAAAGGAAAGGTGAAGACCCTCCTTTCGGGGCAGAAGCATGCTGAGGGCTCTCATCTGTAGCCAAGCTGGTCTCGCAGGTACCCCTGAGCTGTACGCTGCTCTGGGATGCAGGGAGTGGGAGATAGCCTGGCTGGAAAGGTCCTGGCTCCTTACCTTCCCCAAGTGACTGCTGGCCAGGAAACCACAGACCTTCAATATCTGCACCACTGCCCTTTTACGCACAGCTTTGATCACGGAGCTGGTGAAAGGCAGCAGCACCTGTGAGGAGAAGAGCATCTGTTTTGCCTGGGAGCTGCTGATGGCCACTCCAGCAGAAGCAGCTCTGTTGAGTTCCCGGCTGGAATTACAGCATCCATTCAGGCTTCCCCCCCCGCTAGAGCCAAGCCCGTGTGGGGCTGCTGCCTTTGCCAGCTCCAGCTGCTCCCAGTGCCGTTCCCGTGAAGAGGGCACAACAAATTCTATCAAAGAGACCTCTGGGGACAGAGCTCTGCAACAGACAGACCTTCAAGGTGCCGTGCAGCTCCTCGGTGACACTGGGGGTGGGATAGTTGGCCACCACTATCTGCAGCATCTCGTCCATAGCACGCAGGGTCTGCAAGGAAGAGAGTAGCACATGAAAATCTCTCAGAGGTCCCTCTCACCCCCGCGGGACTGCCGTGAACCCCTCTCACTGTCGAAGAAGAACACCTGCAGATCTATGCACAGTCTGGGAGAGGCCCCAGGGCTGCAGAGCTGCAGTGTGCAGAGCAACACGGGGGGTTGCCTGGCCCACGGCAAGAGTGAGAGAGAAGGGGTGAAGGGAAGCAAGATCCTGCCCCTCAAGGATTGTTGTTAATCTCTGGACACAAGTAATCCAAGGGAGCAGCCCAGAGACGTAAGGTCTGCAGTAGTTCACCCACTACGTACATGGTTGTAGAGGGAAATGCTCAAGTCCTCTTCCGGAGGAAGGTTGAAGACGACTTCAAAGCAAGTGTGGAGGAGTTGTGATATTTCATCCTCCGTAATGGCCTTCATTTCGCTGCAGATAGAGAGACCTCGATGCTAGGAGCGGTGCCTCGATGCTGAGGCAGGGGTAGAAGAAGTCCTCCCCTGGGCAGGACTCCCTGGGAGAGATGGGTAGCCCTGCCAGGAGGTGCCTTCTCCTCCACGGGGCTGGAGTAGGGGAGAGCTGAGGCCATCGCTTCCCAAACGTGGGATGCCTCCCTGCTAGGGTCAGGGCCACCGGGATCATGGCCTGGGGATGTGCTGGCCAAACCGGGGGCTGGGCAACTTACCTCAAGGCAGCAATGGCATTCATGCTCTGGTATCGCAGAGATGTGCTCAGCTGCTGTGTGGGCTCCTCGAGCAGTAGAACCTGCAAAGCACAACTGGGATGGCACCTGGCAGCCACCAGCGCCCAGCACCAGCAAGCCTAGCACTGGCTGGCAGGGCCTGAGAAGCTCCAGTGCCCCTTAACCAGCACTGGCACACAGATGCTGTTGTACACCCCCACTGCTGAGCACTCAGCAACACCTGGAGTCCCGCCTGGGGAACCTCGGTGCCTGTGCATGATTTCCCTGCCTCCCCCTGCCCCAGCCCTGTCCTCCCAGGGTAGAGATACACAACACAGGGGCCAGGTCCCCTCACCCTGATATTCTCTGCCAGACTGTTTTTGGAGCAGAAGACATCCAGGCCCTCTGTCAAGCCCGTACTGGCAGCAGTGCTGCAGAGCGTGAGGATGCTGTTCAGGAGCTGCATCTTCTGATCCAGATCCTGGCGGGCACACAGAGATGAAGGAGTGTGAGTGGGGAAAGCCACGGCCAGGGAGACCGAGCGTTCTGGGGTGCGAAGCAGTGCGGGATGCCTGGAGGGCAGCAGCTCTGCACAGCCAGCAGCCCTCCTGCAGCCTGACAGCAGAGCCGGAGGGACAATCCGGAGATGCAGGCACAGTGGAGCTGGAGACTCGTGCCGTTACCTTTTCCGCGTGTACATCAGAAGTGTAGGCCTTGATGCAATCTACGGCCTCCTTTTCCTCTTTGTACACGGGCAGCCAGTCAGCATCTAAGCAGGGAGGAGAGTGAGCAGCGCTGTAGAGGGGCCGAAGGCAGGCGCGAGCAGAGGAAGGAGCTCTGCCCTGTCCAGCCGTGTGCCCGCTGCCCTGGCACGGTGTGCCCGTGGCTGTGAGGACAAGGGACCCTGGTGTCGAGCAGGGGGCACTCGCTGCCCCAGCCCTGCCCGCCATGCCGGGGACCCTCACTCACCGTCACTCAGCACCTGCACCTCGGTCTCCTCATTGGGCTCCGGTGGAGGTGTTCTCCTCCGGACAGACCCACTCTCCTCAGTAGCCACACTGGGGCGGCTTGAGGGTTTCTCCTCCATCCTGCAGGATGAGGAGGGGGCAGCCGCTGAGCTGCCAGGTCTCGAAGGAAATGATGTGGGTGGGCTGCGCTCGGGGGCTCGTCGCCAGACCCGCACACTCCTGCCCTGTCCCGTCGCTGTCCTGCCGGACACTGAGTGGTCTCCGTGTCGGCACCAGCTATCCATGGGTGTCTTGGGATGAGTCACAAAGGGCCCCGCTATGACACGCTGCCCCGCCCGGGCGGGGCCGGTTCTGTGTCCCGGCTTCAAATGGCTCAGGAGAAACTCCTGCAGCGGAGCACTCGGTTTGCTTGAGATAAATCCTGCCAGTGGAAGGGACGTATCGCCTGTTTAGAAACGTACGCTGACTCAACAAGACTTGGACAGATGATTTCCTTGGACTGCTACCACACAGTCAAGTGCACATCTGTCCTTGTATGCCACTTCAGACAAAGGGTCATCTGTTAGAAAATGGTTTAAAAGTATCTCAATAAAGGGGATAGATCAAAATCTTGTGTATGAGATAAAAGTATCAGTTGTGGTTTTGTGGTTTTGATGCCCGTATTCCATATCATGCTGGGAGTTGAAGAGTTCAAGCTGTGTTAAAGCACGGAGTGGCAGAGGGGCTCCGGACTGGACACCAGCCTCTCTCTCTGGGCTGCCGCAGAGATTCAGCGCTGTGCTTCTCCCGCCGTTTCCCTGCAGTAAACTCTCATATTTTGCTTTGGAATCATGGTGTCTCTCTCAACCGTTCCATTTTGTTACCAGTCCTCCTCTTATTGTGCCGCTTTTTTTCTTCTTCCTTTCTTTTTCTTTTTTGACTCATCTGTTGTCTCCGTACCCTTCCCCCTTCCCCCTCCCCCCGCACGGCACTGCTCAGGCAGCCAAGTGGGCACCAATATTGCAGGTTTTATTTTCCATCTCTCTCTCCCTTCTTAGTTTCCCTTGTGTCCCTGTCACTGTGATTACACTGTGACAGTTATTGGTGCAGGGTGGGGGCAATCGAGATATCTCTACTCCGTTGTAAAACTAGCACAAAGAAGACAAGGGCCTTTTGCGTACCTTAGAACATGTTGCCGTATTTTCAAGCTCCTTCCGTTCAGTACCGGAGTCGTATCTGCGTGTAACCGCTTAGGGACACTGTTGGAGATACCTACCTGGTGCCTAGACACCCCGGCTAGGGTAACTGACAGCTGGCCTGGTTTCCAGGTTTGCTTTCCAGTTCCTTATGGAGGTTCAGGATGCCAGCATAAGGACTGTGTTATCTGTTTCCCTGCACGTACTCTCTGCAGTAGTAATTTACATCATGTGGAGGAGGCTTTCTTCAAAACCCAAGAATGTTGAATGGCAGGGAACGTGAAGAGATTTAGGGAAGAGATTAGAAGCATGGGGACCCCCGGTGTCAAGGGATTTTACTCTTGAACACCTGCGGGGTCCTGAGAAACTAAGCAAGGATTTGGCTGAGGGGTGGTGCGGCTAAGAAAGCTCAGAGGAGGAGCAGTTTTTGGGGGGGATTGGGTTGTGCTAACCGAGCTCTATATAATACTATTCTTGAGAGAGGTGGTTTCCAAACCGAGGTCCACAACTAAAAGGGAAACCTCCAAGTCAGACCCCACTGGTGACTCTCTCTCTCTTACTACCTACGTAGCCTCCTTCCTTTTACTTCCAATCGATTTCTATTGCCCGTCCTCCCTTCCCCATCTCCCTTAATGACTAGGACTTGTAATGAACTGACTGGGGAAACATCTGACCCATCGTGTCTTCATCCTCCTCTCCCCCCTGAGACTGGAGGAGGAGAATGGGAAGTCATCGAGCTGTCCTGCAGAGACTGCAATTAACCTGAACTGGTTAAAGAGCAAGTCAAAGGGGAAAGGAAAGTAGTGGTTTTGATGACAGATCACCATGCTTTAGGAAGACGTTGTTTTCAAAGTCTGCTCTGGGGAATTCTCTTGTTCTCGAAGTTCTTGCTAGCAACCTGGTCATGCTATTTAGGTTCGGTGATGATCAAACTTTGCCCTTCGGTACAAGGTTGTTGTGGTTGGATGCCGGTATTGCACTTCAGAACGTCAAGCTGGGAGTTCAAGAGTCAATGCTGTGGCGGGGAGTGGAAGAGGGGTGGAGCTCCAGAACGGACTGCAGCCTCTCTCTCTCGGTGCGCTCTCTGGGCTGCCGCGGAGTGAAAGTACGTGTGCTTCTCCTGCAGTTTTTCTAAGGTAAGATCTAAGATTTGGTTTGGAAACATTTCTTTCCCTCGATTCTTCGGTTTCGTTACATTTAGTAAAGTTACGGCTCCTCCACAGATTCTTTTTTTCTTTTTTTTTAGAAATTTTTTTTTATTTTATTTTTCATTCTTTTTTTTTTTAACATTCATTGTCTCCATACCCTTCCCCCACGCTCTCCCCCAGCCCCCTCTTCCAGAGCACGTGGCTTCACGGTTCTAGCTGATCAATTTGTTCCAGGCTCCAGTCCCTTATTATTGCTGGAGGCATTTTAGGTTTCATCATCAGGATTATCCCGGTTGCCAGAGAACTAACTGCCAGATGGTCATCATTTTCCAAAGGACGAAGGGCTGCAACAGAGGGAAGCAGAGCAGAGATGAAACCCACTGACCTGCAGAGACCTGCCACCATCCCCTCCGGGCTATGCCGGCCCCACATTGCTTTTCCTGGACTGGAGGATTGAGAGTGAGCGAGGGATCAGCTGAAGCCGTTGCTCAAGGTTGCCCCAGCTGCCCCAGGAACGTCCTCCTGCCCGTGCAGCGTTTCCTTGCAGCCTGACAAGGCCTGGCTGCACACTGCCCAGGCTCTGTCCCCTGCCCCCATGCCCAGCACGCACAGCACTGCCGTCACTCACCACTTTGGACTTCATTGAGCATTTCCTCTCTTCCACCTCTGGAGAGGCACACAGCAAGCCCTAGGTAGAGAGCTCCCGTCAGACCCCCATTCCCCAGCACGCTCCCAGCAGCACAGGCTGCAGCCCGGCCAGCCCAGCTGCTTCCCCTGCTGTGCCCCAGGCAGGTACGATGCCTGAGGGGGGACCTGATCAAGGCGCCCGTCGGGGCTCCCAGCACGGGCAGGGTGTGTCTGCGGGGTGCAGGGCTGCACCTTGCTGCCAGGGCAGGGCCCGAAGAGGGGACTCAGGGGCTGCACTCACGGATGAATCTGACAGCCTCAAATCGCACAGAGGCCTGAGAATCCTTCAGGTACGGCAGGCTCTGCCGCAGGTATCCTTCCACTCTCTTCCGCTTTTCGTACAGCTGGAGAAGAGCACAAAGGCATGGGGCTTGCAGACCCTCCTCAGCTGCCGGTGTCACCCACCCCTCCTGCCAGCATCCCCTTCCCACAGGCAG
Organism: Oreortyx pictus; assembly: GCA_036925125.1. Classification (NCBI taxonomy): domain Eukaryota; kingdom Metazoa; phylum Chordata; class Aves; order Galliformes; family Odontophoridae; genus Oreortyx; species Oreortyx pictus. The sequence continues at coordinate 1,510,781 of JAUPFR010000004.1, read as the reverse complement.
GGGGGCTGTGGCTGTGGGCTTGTGCTTACCAAGCAATCCCTGACACTCAGCGTGTTCTGTTCTTTCGCCACGCGCTTCAGGCTCTTCCACCTCAGGAACTTTGCACAAGTGACCAGGGTTTCCCCAGCGGCCTACAGAGAACAGGCGCTGGGAGTTGGCACCACAGACACGCACCCCAAGAGTCTGAATGCTTGCCGACCTTGCCCTCCGTTCCCAGTCCACCCCTGAGCTCGGCACACGCTTGCCTGCATCCTGATCGGCTCTGAAATGCGTACCTGTGCAACACTGGGGATCTCGTCGCTCATCCGAAGGTGCAGAGGAAGCAGGCCCACACGCACGTTCTTCTTCATGCTTCTCTTCTGCCACCACACCACAGCCTGCATCAGATCTCTGAAGAGGCGGATGGAACTCTCTCGCACTTCACTTGACACCTGAGGGAGAAGGATGGGAGGACCTCAGCGCCACACTCTCGCTGCCCATGGTGAGCATGAGCAAAGGCATGGCTGATGTGGCAGGAGATGCATCAGTCCCATTCTGCACAAGGGCACAAGCTGCCTGCTTAGCCTCCACCTCCCTGCTACAACAGCCGGAGACAACGCCTGGTGCTGGAAGTAAAGGGAGCGCTCGTGGGTTTGAGAGCAACCCTTGGCAGAAGATGCTCTGCGCAGGCCTCAGTCTGGGCCACCACACAGGGGCCTCACATCACTGACAGCGACAAAGCTGCCAGGGACGAGGCCGGCTGGGCTGCATGGCTCTGAAGACATCCCACAAGAGCCCAAAGGAGCCAAGAGAGAAAGGATAGGGCCCTCCCGTTGCGCAGTATGCACAGAGCTTGGCCTCCCACGGCGGACTTACATGGTTAAAAAGAGGCAGGATCTTCTCAGCCAGCGTCACAGCAGTGGAACTGGCCTCTCTCATCCCCACGTGACTCATCACGTTTTTGAAGATACGCAGCGCCTCCAGAGTGACATGTGCGTTGCCAGTACTCGCGGTCTCCATGACATTTGGCAGCAGGGCCCGTATTTCTCTTGCCTGTCCAAAACACACGATTTTCTTTTCATCGAGAGGGCACCGGCCACCCTGGCCTAAAAGCTCAGGAAAACTCCTCCCCAGTCCCCACCACATCCTTCAGCCCAACTCCTGAGTCTCAGGCAAGGCCACGGCACAAGGATGCCCACCACCCGCACACCAGGCTGCCAACAGGGCTTCATTTGACCAGGTCCTGCTCACCGTCTCACGTCTCTCCGACAGCAGGAGAAGGCCTCTGAGCCCCAGCCAGAGTATTGGCAGGCTTTCCGTCTTCAGAATATTCTGGAGGACGGCAGGCTTACATAAGTCTTGGAGGGTCTCCTCGGTGGGGGGCATCACCTGAAACAAAGGCAGCGGTGAGAGCCGGACAGAGGCAGCAGGACTCCGTGCAGCCTGCAGCTCCTGGCTCCTCTGGCAGCTCAGGGCAGGAGCTGGGCAGCAGTGTCCTTGGAAAGCGTGATGGTCCCCCTGTGCCCCATGCCTAGCACTACACAGGCCTGCTTCTCCTGCCCTCTGACCAGCCACAGCTTTGGGAGCATCTGGCCGGCAGAATCTAACACAAAAACGGCACCAGACTTGGGTGGCCACGGGCACTTCCCCTCCCCGGCCCTGCAGCCTGCTCAGCCTGTGCAGAGCCATGGCTTCATCCCTGGCCCTGCCACAGTCCTGACTGCCTCTGCCCAAGCCCCGATTTCCAGTCTGGGTGGGGTGGGCAAGGCAGGGGAGGCAGGGAGCTGGGGCAAGAGAGCCCTGAAAGAGAGCACGGTGCCTTGTCTGGTGACTCACAGGTAGATGAAGGAGGCCCAGCTCCGCTGTGGTGATGTTAAAGATCCCACACAGCTGTTGGTCCTGGAGAACACCGCGCAGTTCTTCCAAGATCCTCGCAGGATCTGGCAGGTGGAGCACCAACTTCCAGATGTCCAGGGTGGTGCTGCAAAGCAAGAGCAATGCTGTGTCAGCAGGGCTGCCTCAGCCACAGCACCGTGGCTCCACCCCGCATGCTTGGGGAGGCCTGGGGACCCGGCTTGGGTGAGCAGGAGGGGCTGAGATGGCCTTCCCCGAGGGGCAGAGCAGGAGCCTGATGGATGGGAGGCTCTGGGCTGCCCTGCTCGGCGTTGGCTGCTGCAGCCCCGAGCGGGCCGGCGCTGGAATGTGGGATGGAAGGGCTGCTCCTCGATGGTGTCCTGCAGCTTTCTTTGGCTCTGGCAGCCAGAGCATCTTCCAAGCCCTGCTCTTCCCATGGAATCAGTGTGTGGGGCTGTCGGGGCTGGTACCTGTCACTCTGTGGAAGTTTGGTCAGCACGCTCATCAGCGCGTCCCTGGGAAACTGGTTGCTGAGCACATCAAGCACCGAGAAGAGGATGTGCTGGAGCGATGTGCTGATGCTCCCCAGGTTTCTGTGGATGAACCCCAGAATCTGTGGAACCTGGTTGGAAGAGACGGGGAGATGGCTGCTGCTGCTGTACTGCAGACATCTGCCCTGCTGCCACTGATACTGCTGTCCTTCCCACTGCTCTTTCCTGGCTTAAAATGGCCTTGGATGCCCACGAGCTGTGGAGGACAGGGCAGGGCTGGGCCTGTGTACTGCAACACAGCCCCATACTGCTTACATCCGTCATCCAGATGCCAGGATCTGTCAAAACCGAATCCAGTATAATCTTGGCTCCCTCCTTCTCCTCCGTGTTGCTGTCTTTTGTGGTCGTCTCAAGGGTCATGAGGAAGAAATCTGTCCGCTGACAAGGGAGAAGGCTTTCTCCAATGGACTGCAGTAGGAAGGAAAGAAGGAAGGGAGTGAAAACATGTCAAACTGGGAGAGAGAACATGGCCAAGGTGCAAGACAGGAGGGAAAGGAAAGGTGAAGACCCTCCTTTCGGGGCAGAAGCATGCTGAGGGCTCTCATCTGTAGCCAAGCTGGTCTCGCAGGTACCCCTGAGCTGTACGCTGCTCTGGGATGCAGGGAGTGGGAGATAGCCTGGCTGGAAAGGTCCTGGCTCCTTACCTTCCCCAAGTGACTGCTGGCCAGGAAACCACAGACCTTCAATATCTGCACCACTGCCCTTTTACGCACAGCTTTGATCACGGAGCTGGTGAAAGGCAGCAGCACCTGTGAGGAGAAGAGCATCTGTTTTGCCTGGGAGCTGCTGATGGCCACTCCAGCAGAAGCAGCTCTGTTGAGTTCCCGGCTGGAATTACAGCATCCATTCAGGCTTCCCCCCCCGCTAGAGCCAAGCCCGTGTGGGGCTGCTGCCTTTGCCAGCTCCAGCTGCTCCCAGTGCCGTTCCCGTGAAGAGGGCACAACAAATTCTATCAAAGAGACCTCTGGGGACAGAGCTCTGCAACAGACAGACCTTCAAGGTGCCGTGCAGCTCCTCGGTGACACTGGGGGTGGGATAGTTGGCCACCACTATCTGCAGCATCTCGTCCATAGCACGCAGGGTCTGCAAGGAAGAGAGTAGCACATGAAAATCTCTCAGAGGTCCCTCTCACCCCCGCGGGACTGCCGTGAACCCCTCTCACTGTCGAAGAAGAACACCTGCAGATCTATGCACAGTCTGGGAGAGGCCCCAGGGCTGCAGAGCTGCAGTGTGCAGAGCAACACGGGGGGTTGCCTGGCCCACGGCAAGAGTGAGAGAGAAGGGGTGAAGGGAAGCAAGATCCTGCCCCTCAAGGATTGTTGTTAATCTCTGGACACAAGTAATCCAAGGGAGCAGCCCAGAGACGTAAGGTCTGCAGTAGTTCACCCACTACGTACATGGTTGTAGAGGGAAATGCTCAAGTCCTCTTCCGGAGGAAGGTTGAAGACGACTTCAAAGCAAGTGTGGAGGAGTTGTGATATTTCATCCTCCGTAATGGCCTTCATTTCGCTGCAGATAGAGAGACCTCGATGCTAGGAGCGGTGCCTCGATGCTGAGGCAGGGGTAGAAGAAGTCCTCCCCTGGGCAGGACTCCCTGGGAGAGATGGGTAGCCCTGCCAGGAGGTGCCTTCTCCTCCACGGGGCTGGAGTAGGGGAGAGCTGAGGCCATCGCTTCCCAAACGTGGGATGCCTCCCTGCTAGGGTCAGGGCCACCGGGATCATGGCCTGGGGATGTGCTGGCCAAACCGGGGGCTGGGCAACTTACCTCAAGGCAGCAATGGCATTCATGCTCTGGTATCGCAGAGATGTGCTCAGCTGCTGTGTGGGCTCCTCGAGCAGTAGAACCTGCAAAGCACAACTGGGATGGCACCTGGCAGCCACCAGCGCCCAGCACCAGCAAGCCTAGCACTGGCTGGCAGGGCCTGAGAAGCTCCAGTGCCCCTTAACCAGCACTGGCACACAGATGCTGTTGTACACCCCCACTGCTGAGCACTCAGCAACACCTGGAGTCCCGCCTGGGGAACCTCGGTGCCTGTGCATGATTTCCCTGCCTCCCCCTGCCCCAGCCCTGTCCTCCCAGGGTAGAGATACACAACACAGGGGCCAGGTCCCCTCACCCTGATATTCTCTGCCAGACTGTTTTTGGAGCAGAAGACATCCAGGCCCTCTGTCAAGCCCGTACTGGCAGCAGTGCTGCAGAGCGTGAGGATGCTGTTCAGGAGCTGCATCTTCTGATCCAGATCCTGGCGGGCACACAGAGATGAAGGAGTGTGAGTGGGGAAAGCCACGGCCAGGGAGACCGAGCGTTCTGGGGTGCGAAGCAGTGCGGGATGCCTGGAGGGCAGCAGCTCTGCACAGCCAGCAGCCCTCCTGCAGCCTGACAGCAGAGCCGGAGGGACAATCCGGAGATGCAGGCACAGTGGAGCTGGAGACTCGTGCCGTTACCTTTTCCGCGTGTACATCAGAAGTGTAGGCCTTGATGCAATCTACGGCCTCCTTTTCCTCTTTGTACACGGGCAGCCAGTCAGCATCTAAGCAGGGAGGAGAGTGAGCAGCGCTGTAGAGGGGCCGAAGGCAGGCGCGAGCAGAGGAAGGAGCTCTGCCCTGTCCAGCCGTGTGCCCGCTGCCCTGGCACGGTGTGCCCGTGGCTGTGAGGACAAGGGACCCTGGTGTCGAGCAGGGGGCACTCGCTGCCCCAGCCCTGCCCGCCATGCCGGGGACCCTCACTCACCGTCACTCAGCACCTGCACCTCGGTCTCCTCATTGGGCTCCGGTGGAGGTGTTCTCCTCCGGACAGACCCACTCTCCTCAGTAGCCACACTGGGGCGGCTTGAGGGTTTCTCCTCCATCCTGCAGGATGAGGAGGGGGCAGCCGCTGAGCTGCCAGGTCTCGAAGGAAATGATGTGGGTGGGCTGCGCTCGGGGGCTCGTCGCCAGACCCGCACACTCCTGCCCTGTCCCGTCGCTGTCCTGCCGGACACTGAGTGGTCTCCGTGTCGGCACCAGCTATCCATGGGTGTCTTGGGATGAGTCACAAAGGGCCCCGCTATGACACGCTGCCCCGCCCGGGCGGGGCCGGTTCTGTGTCCCGGCTTCAAATGGCTCAGGAGAAACTCCTGCAGCGGAGCACTCGGTTTGCTTGAGATAAATCCTGCCAGTGGAAGGGACGTATCGCCTGTTTAGAAACGTACGCTGACTCAACAAGACTTGGACAGATGATTTCCTTGGACTGCTACCACACAGTCAAGTGCACATCTGTCCTTGTATGCCACTTCAGACAAAGGGTCATCTGTTAGAAAATGGTTTAAAAGTATCTCAATAAAGGGGATAGATCAAAATCTTGTGTATGAGATAAAAGTATCAGTTGTGGTTTTGTGGTTTTGATGCCCGTATTCCATATCATGCTGGGAGTTGAAGAGTTCAAGCTGTGTTAAAGCACGGAGTGGCAGAGGGGCTCCGGACTGGACACCAGCCTCTCTCTCTGGGCTGCCGCAGAGATTCAGCGCTGTGCTTCTCCCGCCGTTTCCCTGCAGTAAACTCTCATATTTTGCTTTGGAATCATGGTGTCTCTCTCAACCGTTCCATTTTGTTACCAGTCCTCCTCTTATTGTGCCGCTTTTTTTCTTCTTCCTTTCTTTTTCTTTTTTGACTCATCTGTTGTCTCCGTACCCTTCCCCCTTCCCCCTCCCCCCGCACGGCACTGCTCAGGCAGCCAAGTGGGCACCAATATTGCAGGTTTTATTTTCCATCTCTCTCTCCCTTCTTAGTTTCCCTTGTGTCCCTGTCACTGTGATTACACTGTGACAGTTATTGGTGCAGGGTGGGGGCAATCGAGATATCTCTACTCCGTTGTAAAACTAGCACAAAGAAGACAAGGGCCTTTTGCGTACCTTAGAACATGTTGCCGTATTTTCAAGCTCCTTCCGTTCAGTACCGGAGTCGTATCTGCGTGTAACCGCTTAGGGACACTGTTGGAGATACCTACCTGGTGCCTAGACACCCCGGCTAGGGTAACTGACAGCTGGCCTGGTTTCCAGGTTTGCTTTCCAGTTCCTTATGGAGGTTCAGGATGCCAGCATAAGGACTGTGTTATCTGTTTCCCTGCACGTACTCTCTGCAGTAGTAATTTCCATCATGTGGAGGAGGCTTTCTTCAAAACCCAAGAATGTTGAATGGCAGGGAACGTGAAGAGATTTAGGGAAGAGATTAGAAGCATGGGGACCCCCGGTGTCAAGGGATTTTACTCTTGAACACCTGCGGGGTCCTGAGAAACTAAGCAAGGATTTGGCTGAGGGGTGGTGCGGCTAAGAAAGCTCAGAGGAGGAGCAGTTTTTGGGGGGGATTGGGTTGTGCTAACCGAGCTCTATATAATACTATTCTTGAGAGAGGTGGTTTCCAAACCGAGGTCCACAACTAAAAGGGAAACCTCCAAGTCAGACCCCACTGGTGACTCTCTCTCTCTTACTACCTACGTAGCCTCCTTCCTTTTACTTCCAATCGATTTCTATTGCCCGTCCTCCCTTCCCCATCTCCCTTAATGACTAGGACTTGTAATGAACTGACTGGGGAAACATCTGACCCATCGTGTCTTCATCCTCCTCTCCCCCCTGAGACTGGAGGAGGAGAATGGGAAGTCATCGAGCTGTCCTGCAGAGACTGCAATTAACCTGAACTGGTTAAAGAGCAAGTCAAAGGGGAAAGGAAAGTAGTGGTTTTGATGACAGATCACCATGCTTTAGGAAGACGTTGTTTTCAAAGTCTGCTCTGGGGAATTCTCTTGTTCTCGAAGTTCTTGCTAGCAACCTGGTCATGCTATTTAGGTTCGGTGATGATCAAACTTTGCCCTTCGGTACAAGGTTGTTGTGGTTGGATGCCGGTATTGCACTTCAGAACGTCAAGCTGGGAGTTCAAGAGTCAATGCTGTGGCGGGGAGTGGAAGAGGGGTGGAGCTCCAGAACGGACTGCAGCCTCTCTCTCTCGGTGCGCTCTCTGGGCTGCCGCGGAGTGAAAGTACGTGTGCTTCTCCTGCAGTTTTTCTAAGGTAAGATCTAAGATTTGGTTTGGAAACATTTCTTTCCCTCGATTCTTCGGTTTCGTTACATTTAGTAAAGTTACGGCTCCTCCACAGATTCTTTTTTTCTTTTTTTTTAGAAATTTTTTTTTATTTTATTTTTCATTCTTTTTTTTTTTAACATTCATTGTCTCCATACCCTTCCCCCACGCTCTCCCCCAGCCCCCTCTTCCAGAGCACGTGGCTTCACGGTTCTAGCTGATCAATTTGTTCCAGGCTCCAGTCCCTTATTATTGCTGGAGGCATTTTAGGTTTCATCATCAGGATTATCCCGGTTGCCAGAGAACTAACTGCCAGATGGTCATCATTTTCCAAAGGACGAAGGGCTGCAACAGAGGGAAGCAGAGCAGAGATGAAACCCACTGACCTGCAGAGACCTGCCACCATCCCCTCCGGGCTATGCCGGCCCCACATTGCTTTTCCTGGACTGGAGGATTGAGAGTGAGCGAGGGATCAGCTGAAGCCGTTGCTCAAGGTTGCCCCAGCTGCCCCAGGAACGTCCTCCTGCCCGTGCAGCGTTTCCTTGCAGCCTGACAAGGCCTGGCTGCACACTGCCCAGGCTCTGTCCCCTGCCCCCATGCCCAGCACGCACAGCACTGCCGTCACTCACCACTTTGGACTTCATTGAGCATTTCCTCTCTTCCACCTCTGGAGAGGCACACAGCAAGCCCTAGGTAGAGAGCTCCCGTCAGACCCCCATTCCCCAGCACGCTCCCAGCAGCACAGGCTGCAGCCCGGCCAGCCCAGCTGCTTCCCCTGCTGTGCCCCAGGCAGGTACGATGCCTGAGGGGGGACCTGATCAAGGCGCCCGTCGGGGCTCCCAGCACGGGCAGGGTGTGTCTGCGGGGTGCAGGGCTGCACCTTGCTGCCAGGGCAGGGCCCGAAGAGGGGACTCAGGGGCTGCACTCACGGATGAATCTGACAGCCTCAAATCGCACAGAGGCCTGAGAATCCTTCAGGTACGGCAGGCTCTGCCGCAGGTATCCTTCCACTCTCTTCCGCTTTTCGTACAGCTGGAGAAGAGCACAAAGGCATGGGGCTTGCAGACCCTCCTCAGCTGCCGGTGTCACCCACCCCTCCTGCCAGCATCCCCTTCCCACAGGCAGGGGGGCTGTGGCTGTGGGCTTGTGCTTACCAAGCAATCCCTGACACTCAGCGTGTTCTGTTCTTTCGCCACGCGCTTCAGGCTCTTCCACCTCAGGAACTTTGCACAAGTGACCAGGGTTTCCCCAGCGGCCTACAGAGAACAGGCGCTGGGAGTTGGCACCACAGACACGCACCCCAAGAGTCTGAATGCTTGCCGACCTTGCCCTCCGTTCCCAGTCCACCCCTGAGCTCGGCACACGCTTGCCTGCATCCTGATCGGCTCTGAAATGCGTACCTGTGCAACACTGGGGATCTCGTCGCTCATCCGAAGGTGCAGAGGAAGCAGGCCCACACGCACGTTCTTCTTCATGCTTCTCTTCTGCCACCACACCACAGCCTGCATCAGATCTCTGAAGAGGCGGATGGAACTCTCTCGCACTTCACTTGACACCTGAGGGAGAAGGATGGGAGGACCTCAGCGCCACACTCTCGCTGCCCATGGTGAGCATGAGCAAAGGCATGGCTGATGTGGCAGGAGATGCATCAGTCCCATTCTGCACAAGGGCACAAGCTGCCTGCTTAGCCTCCACCTCCCTGCTACAACAGCCGGAGACAACGCCTGGTGCTGGAAGTAAAGGGAGCGCTCGTGGGTTTGAGAGCAACCCTTGGCAGAAGATGCTCTGCGCAGGCCTCAGTCTGGGCCACCACACAGGGGCCTCACATCACTGACAGCGACAAAGCTGCCAGGGACGAGGCCGGCTGGGCTGCATGGCTCTGAAGACATCCCACAAGAGCCCAAAGGAGCCAAGAGAGAAAGGATAGGGCCCTCCCGTTGCGCAGTATGCACAGAGCTTGGCCTCCCACGGCGGACTTACATGGTTAAAAAGAGGCAGGATCTTCTCAGCCAGCGTCACAGCAGTGGAACTGGCCTCTCTCATCCCCACGTGACTCATCACGTTTTTGAAGATACGCAGCGCCTCCAGAGTGACATGTGCGTTGCCAGTACTCGCGGTCTCCATGACATTTGGCAGCAGGGCCCGTATTTCTCTTGCCTGTCCAAAACACACGATTTTCTTTTCATCGAGAGGGCACCGGCCACCCTGGCCTAAAAGCTCAGGAAAACTCCTCCCCAGTCCCCACCACATCCTTCAGCCCAACTCCTGAGTCTCAGGCAAGGCCACGGCACAAGGATGCCCACCACCCGCACACCAGGCTGCCAACAGGGCTTCATTTGACCAGGTCCTGCTCACCGTCTCACGTCTCTCCGACAGCAGGAGAAGGCCTCTGAGCCCCAGCCAGAGTATTGGCAGGCTTTCCGTCTTCAGAATATTCTGGAGGACGGCAGGCTTACATAAGTCTTGGAGGGTCTCCTCGGTGGGGGGCATCACCTGAAACAAAGGCAGCGGTGAGAGCCGGACAGAGGCAGCAGGACTCCGTGCAGCCTGCAGCTCCTGGCTCCTCTGGCAGCTCAGGGCAGGAGCTGGGCAGCAGTGTCCTTGGAAAGCGTGATGGTCCCCCTGTGCCCCATGCCTAGCACTACACAGGCCTGCTTCTCCTGCCCTCTGACCAGCCACAGCTTTGGGAGCATCTGGCCGGCAGAATCTAACACAAAAACGGCACCAGACTTGGGTGGCCACGGGCACTTCCCCTCCCCGGCCCTGCAGCCTGCTCAGCCTGTGCAGAGCCATGGCTTCATCCCTGGCCCTGCCACAGTCCTGACTGCCTCTGCCCAAGCCCCGATTTCCAGTCTGGGTGGGGTGGGCAAGGCAGGGGAGGCAGGGAGCTGGGGCAAGAGAGCCCTGAAAGAGAGCACGGTGCCTTGTCTGGTGACTCACAGGTAGATGAAGGAGGCCCAGCTCCGCTGTGGTGATGTTAAAGATCCCACACAGCTGTTGGTCCTGGAGAACACCGCGCAGTTCTTCCAAGATCCTCGCAGGATCTGGCAGGTGGAGCACCAACTTCCAGATGTCCAGGGTGGTGCTGCAAAGCAAGAGCAATGCTGTGTCAGCAGGGCTGCCTCAGCCACAGCACCGTGGCTCCACCCCGCATGCTTGGGGAGGCCTGGGGACCCGGCTTGGGTGAGCAGGAGGGGCTGAGATGGCCTTCCCCGAGGGGCAGAGCAGGAGCCTGATGGATGGGAGGCTCTGGGCTGCCCTGCTCGGCGTTGGCTGCTGCAGCCCCGAGCGGGCCGGCGCTGGAATGTGGGATGGAAGGGCTGCTCCTCGATGGTGTCCTGCAGCTTTCTTTGGCTCTGGCAGCCAGAGCATCTTCCAAGCCCTGCTCTTCCCATGGAATCAGTGTGTGGGGCTGTCGGGGCTGGTACCTGTCACTCTGTGGAAGTTTGGTCAGCACGCTCATCAGCGCGTCCCTGGGAAACTGGTTGCTGAGCACATCAAGCACCGAGAAGAGGATGTGCTGGAGCGATGTGCTGATGCTCCCCAGGTTTCTGTGGATGAACCCCAGAATCTGTGGAACCTGGTTGGAAGAGACGGGGAGATGGCTGCTGCTGCTGTACTGCAGACATCTGCCCTGCTGCCACTGATACTGCTGTCCTTCCCACTGCTCTTTCCTGGCTTAAAATGGCCTTGGATGCCCACGAGCTGTGGAGGACAGGGCAGGGCTGGGCCTGTGTACTGCAACACAGCCCCATACTGCTTACATCCGTCATCCAGATGCCAGGATCTGTCAAAACCGAATCCAGTATAATCTTGGCTCCCTCCTTCTCCTCCGTGTTGCTGTCTTTTGTGGTCGTCTCAAGGGTCATGAGGAAGAAATCTGTCCGCTGACAAGGGAGAAGGCTTTCTCCAATGGACTGCAGTAGGAAGGAAAGAAGGAAGGGAGTGAAAACATGTCAAACTGGGAGAGAGAACATGGCCAAGGTGCAAGACAGGAGGGAAAGGAAAGGTGAAGACCCTCCTTTCGGGGCAGAAGCATGCTGAGGGCTCTCATCTGTAGCCAAGCTGGTCTCGCAGGTACCCCTGAGCTGTACGCTGCTCTGGGATGCAGGGAGTGGGAGATAGCCTGGCTGGAAAGGTCCTGGCTCCTTACCTTCCCCAAGTGACTGCTGGCCAGGAAACCACAGACCTTCAATATCTGCACCACTGCCCTTTTACGCACAGCTTTGATCACGGAGCTGGTGAAAGGCAGCAGCACCTGTGAGGAGAAGAGCATCTGTTTTGCCTGGGAGCTGCTGATGGCCACTCCAGCAGAAGCAGCTCTGTTGAGTTCCCGGCTGGAATTACAGCATCCATTCAGGCTTCCCCCCCCGCTAGAGCCAAGCCCGTGTGGGGCTGCTGCCTTTGCCAGCTCCAGCTGCTCCCAGTGCCGTTCCCGTGAAGAGGGCACAACAAATTCTATCAAAGAGACCTCTGGGGACAGAGCTCTGCAACAGACAGACCTTCAAGGTGCCGTGCAGCTCCTCGGTGACACTGGGGGTGGGATAGTTGGCCACCACTATCTGCAGCATCTCGTCCATAGCACGCAGGGTCTGCAAGGAAGAGAGTAGCACATGAAAATCTCTCAGAGGTCCCTCTCACCCCCGCGGGACTGCCGTGAACCCCTCTCACTGTCGAAGAAGAACACCTGCAGATCTATGCACAGTCTGGGAGAGGCCCCAGGGCTGCAGAGCTGCAGTGTGCAGAGCAACACGGGGGGTTGCCTGGCCCACGGCAAGAGTGAGAGAGAAGGGGTGAAGGGAAGCAAGATCCTGCCCCTCAAGGATTGTTGTTAATCTCTGGACACAAGTAATCCAAGGGAGCAGCCCAGAGACGTAAGGTCTGCAGTAGTTCACCCACTACGTACATGGTTGTAGAGGGAAATGCTCAAGTCCTCTTCCGGAGGAAGGTTGAAGACGACTTCAAAGCAAGTGTGGAGGAGTTGTGATATTTCATCCTCCGTAATGGCCTTCATTTCGCTGCAGATAGAGAGACCTCGATGCTAGGAGCGGTGCCTCGATGCTGAGGCAGGGGTAGAAGAAGTCCTCCCCTGGGCAGGACTCCCTGGGAGAGATGGGTAGCCCTGCCAGGAGGTGCCTTCTCCTCCACGGGGCTGGAGTAGGGGAGAGCTGAGGCCATCGCTTCCCAAACGTGGGATGCCTCCCTGCTAGGGTCAGGGCCACCGGGATCATGGCCTGGGGATGTGCTGGCCAAACCGGGGGCTGGGCAACTTACCTCAAGGCAGCAATGGCATTCATGCTCTGGTATCGCAGAGATGTGCTCAGCTGCTGTGTGGGCTCCTCGAGCAGTAGAACCTGCAAAGCACAACTGGGATGGCACCTGGCAGCCACCAGCGCCCAGCACCAGCAAGCCTAGCACTGGCTGGCAGGGCCTGAGAAGCTCCAGTGCCCCTTAACCAGCACTGGCACACAGATGCTGTTGTACACCCCCACTGCTGAGCACTCAGCAACACCTGGAGTCCCGCCTGGGGAACCTCGGTGCCTGTGCATGATTTCCCTGCCTCCCCCTGCCCCAGCCCTGTCCTCCCAGGGTAGAGATACACAACACAGGGGCCAGGTCCCCTCACCCTGATATTCTCTGCCAGACTGTTTTTGGAGCAGAAGACATCCAGGCCCTCTGTCAAGCCCGTACTGGCAGCAGTGCTGCAGAGCGTGAGGATGCTGTTCAGGAGCTGCATCTTCTGATCCAGATCCTGGCGGGCACACAGAGATGAAGGAGTGTGAGTGGGGAAAGCCACGGCCAGGGAGACCGAGCGTTCTGGGGTGCGAAGCAGTGCGGGATGCCTGGAGGGCAGCAGCTCTGCACAGCCAGCAGCCCTCCTGCAGCCTGACAGCAGAGCCGGAGGGACAATCCGGAGATGCAGGCACAGTGGAGCTGGAGACTCGTGCCGTTACCTTTTCCGCGTGTACATCAGAAGTGTAGGCCTTGATGCAATCTACGGCCTCCTTTTCCTCTTTGTACACGGGCAGCCAGTCAGCATCTAAGCAGGGAGGAGAGTGAGCAGCGCTGTAGAGGGGCCGAAGGCAGGCGCGAGCAGAGGAAGGAGCTCTGCCCTGTCCAGCCGTGTGCCCGCTGCCCTGGCACGGTGTGCCCGTGGCTGTGAGGACAAGGGACCCTGGTGTCGAGCAGGGGGCACTCGCTGCCCCAGCCCTGCCCGCCATGCCGGGGACCCTCACTCACCGTCACTCAGCACCTGCACCTCGGTCTCCTCATTGGGCTCCGGTGGAGGTGTTCTCCTCCGGACAGACCCACTCTCCTCAGTAGCCACACTGGGGCGGCTTGAGGGTTTCTCCTCCATCCTGCAGGATGAGGAGGGGGCAGCCGCTGAGCTGCCAGGTCTCGAAGGAAATGATGTGGGTGGGCTGCGCTCGGGGGCTCGTCGCCAGACCCGCACACTCCTGCCCTGTCCCGTCGCTGTCCTGCCGGACACTGAGTGGTCTCCGTGTCGGCACCAGCTATCCATGGGTGTCTTGGGATGAGTCACAAAGGGCCCCGCTATGACACGCTGCCCCGCCCGGGCGGGGCCGGTTCTGTGTCCCGGCTTCAAATGGCTCAGGAGAAACTCCTGCAGCGGAGCACTCGGTTTGCTTGAGATAAATCCTGCCAGTGGAAGGGACGTATCGCCTGTTTAGAAACGTACGCTGACTCAACAAGACTTGGACAGATGATTTCCTTGGACTGCTACCACACAGTCAAGTGCACATCTGTCCTTGTATGCCACTTCAGACAAAGGGTCATCTGTTAGAAAATGGTTTAAAAGTATCTCAATAAAGGGGATAGATCAAAATCTTGTGTATGAGATAAAAGTATCAGTTGTGGTTTTGTGGTTTTGATGCCCGTATTCCATATCATGCTGGGAGTTGAAGAGTTCAAGCTGTGTTAAAGCACGGAGTGGCAGAGGGGCTCCGGACTGGACACCAGCCTCTCTCTCTGGGCTGCCGCAGAGATTCAGCGCTGTGCTTCTCCCGCCGTTTCCCTGCAGTAAACTCTCATATTTTGCTTTGGAATCATGGTGTCTCTCTCAACCGTTCCATTTTGTTACCAGTCCTCCTCTTATTGTGCCGCTTTTTTTCTTCTTCCTTTCTTTTTCCTTTCTTTTTCTTTTTTGACTCATCTGTTGTCTCCGTACCCTTCCCCCTTCCCCCTCCCCCCGCACGGCACTGCTCAGGCAGCCAAGTGGGCACCAATATGGCAGGTTTTATTTTCCATCTCTCTCTCCCTTCTTAGTTTCCCTTGTGTCCCTGTCACTGTGATTACACTGTGACAGTTATTGGTGCAGGGTGGGGGCAATCGAGATATCTCTACTCCGTTGTAAAACTAGCACAAAGAAGACAAGGGCCTTTTGCGTACCTTAGAACATGTTGCCGTATTTTCAAGCTCCTTCCGTTCAGTACCGGAGTCGTATCTGCGTGTAACCGCTTAGGGACACTGTTGGAGATACCTACCTGGTGCCTAGACACCCCGGCTAGGGTAACTGACAGCTGGCCTGGTTTCCAGGTTTGCTTTCCAGTTCCTTATGGAGGTTCAGGATGCCAGCATAAGGACTGTGTTATCTGTTTCCCTGCACGTACTCTCTGCAGTAGTAATTTACATCATGTGGAGGAGGCTTTCTTCAAAACCCAAGAATGTTGAATGGCAGGGAACGTGAAGAGATTTAGGGAAGAGATTAGAAGCATGGGGACCCCCGGTGTCAAGGGATTTTACTCTTGAACACCTGCGGGGTCCTGAGAAACTAAGCAAGGATTTGGCTGAGGGGTGGTGCGGCTAAGAAAGCTCAGAGGAGGAGCAGTTTTTTGGGGGGATTGGGTTGTGCTAACCGAGCTCTATATAATACTATTCTTGAGAGAGGTGGTTTCCAAACCGAGGTCCACAACTAAAAGGGAAACCTCCAAGTCAGACCCCACTGGTGACTCTCTCTCTCTTACTACCTACGTAGCCTCCTTCCTTTTACTTCCAATCGATTTCTATTGCCCGTCCTCCCTTCCCCATCTCCCTTAATGACTAGGACTTGTAATGAACTGACTGGGGAAACATCTGACCCATCGTGTCTTCATCCTCCTCTCCCCCCTGAGACTGGAGGAGGAGAATGGGAAGTCATCGAGCTGTCCTGCAGAGACTGCAATTAACCTGAACTGGTTAAAGAGCAAGTCAAAGGGGAAAGGAAAGTAGTGGTTCTGATGACAGATCACCATGCTTTAGGAAGACGTTGTTTTCAAAGTCTGCTCTGGGGAATTCTCTTGTTCTCGAAGTTCTTGCTAGCAACCTGGTCATGCTATTTAGGTTCGGTGATGATCAAACTTTGCCCTTCGGTACAAGGTTGTTGTGGTTGGATGCCGGTATTGCACTTCAGAACGTCAAGCTGGGAGTTCAAGAGTCAATGCTGTGGCGGGGAGTGGAAGAGGGGTGGAGCTCCAGAACGGACTGCAGCCTCTCTCTCTCGGTGCGCTCTCTGGGCTGCCGCGGAGTGAAAGTACGTGTGCTTCTCCTGCAGTTTTTCTAAGGTAAGATCTAAGATTTGGTTTGGAAACATTTCTTTCCCTCGATTCTTCGGTTTCGTTACATTTAGTAAAGTTACGGCTCCTCCACAGATTCTTTTTTTCTTTTTTTTAGAAATTTTTTTTTATTTTATTTTTCATTCTTTTTTTTTTTAACATTCATTGTCTCCATACCCTTCCCCCACGCTCTCCCCCAGCCCCCTCTTCCAGAGCACGTGGCTTCACGGTTCTAGCTGATCAATTTGTTCCAGGCTCCAGTCCCTTATTATTGCTGGAGGCATTTTAGGTTTCATCATCAGGATTATCCCGGTTGCCAGAGAACTAACTGCCAGATGGTCATCATTTTCCAAAGGACGAAGGGCTGCAACAGAGGGAAGCAGAGCAGAGATGAAACCCACTGACCTGCAGAGACCTGCCACCGTCCCCTCCGGGCTATGCCGGCCCCACATTGCTTTTCCTGGACTGGAGGATTGAGAGTGAGCGAGGGATCAGCTGAAGCCGTTGCTCAAGGTTGCCCCAGCTGCCCCAGGAACGTCCTCCTGCCCGTGCAGCGTTTCCTTGCAGCCTGACAAGGCCTGGCTGCACACTGCCCAGGCTCTGTCCCCTGCCCCCATGCCCAGCACACACAGCACTGCCGTCACTCACCACTTTGGACTTCATTGAGCATTTCCTCTCTTCCACCTCTGGAGAGGCACACAGCAAGCCCTAGGTAGAGAGCTCCCGTCAGACCCCCATTCCCCAGCACGCTCCCAGCAGCACAGGCTGCAGCCCGGCCAGCCCAGCTGCTTCCCCTGCTGTGCCCCAGGCAGGTACGATGCCTGAGGGGGGACCTGATCAAGGCGCCCGTCGGGGCTCCCAGCACGGGCAGGGTGTGTCTGCGGGGTGCAGGGCTGCACCTTGCTGCCAGGGCAGGGCCCGAAGAGGGGACTCAGGGGCTGCACTCACGGATGAATCTGACAGCCTCAAATCGCACAGAGGCCTGAGAATCCTTCAGGTATGGCAGGCTCTGCCGCAGGTATCCTTCCACTCTCTTCCGCTTTTCGTACAGCTGGAGAAGAGCACAAAGGCATGGGGCTTGCAGACCCTCCTCAGCTGCCGGTGTCACCCACCCCTCCTGCCAGCATCCCCTTCCCACAGGCAGGGGGGCTGTGGCTGTGGGCTTGTGCTTACCAAGCAATCCCTGACACTCAGCGTGTTCTGTTCTTTCGCCACGCGCTTCAGGCTCTTCCACCTCAGGAACTTTGCACAAGTGACCAGGGTTTCCCCAGCGGCCTACAGAGAACAGGCGCTGGGAGTTGGCACCACAGACACGCACCCCAAGAGTCTGAATGCTTGCCGACCTTGCCCTCCGTTCCCAGTCCACCCCTGAGCTCGGCACACGCTTGCCTGCATCCTGATCGGCTCTGAAATGCGTACCTGTGCAACACTGGGGATCTCGTCGCTCATCCGAAGGTGCAGAGGAAGCAGGCCCACACGCACGTTCTTCTTCATGCTTCTCTTCTGCCACCACACCACAGCCTGCATCAGATCTCTGAAGAGGCGGATGGAACTCTCTCGCACTTCACTTGACACCTGAGGGAGAAGGATGGGAGGACCTCAGCGCCACACTCTCGCTGCCCATGGTGAGCATGAGCAAAGGCATGGCTGATGTGGCAGGAGATGCATCAGTCCCATTCTGCACAAGGGCACAAGCTGCCTGCTTAGCCTCCACCTCCCTGCTACAACAGCCGGAGACAACGCCTGGTGCTGGAAGTAAAGGGAGCGCTCGTGGGTTTGAGAGCAACCCTTGGCAGAAGATGCTCTGCGCAGGCCTCAGTCTGGGCCACCACACAGGGGCCTCACATCACTGACAGCGACAAAGCTGCCAGGGACGAGGCCGGCTGGGCTGCATGGCTCTGAAGACATCCCACAAGAGCCCAAAGGAGCCAAGAGAGAAAGGATAGGGCCCTCCCGTTGCGCAGTATGCACAGAGCTTGGCCTCCCACGGCGGACTTACATGGTTAAAAAGAGGCAGGATCTTCTCAGCCAGCGTCACAGCAGTGGAACTGGCCTCTCTCATCCCCACGTGACTCATCACGTTTTTGAAGATACGCAGCGCCTCCAGAGTGACATGTGCGTTGCCAGTACTCGCGGTCTCCATGACATTTGGCAGCAGGGCCCGTATTTCTCTTGCCTGTCCAAAACACACGATTTTCTTTTCATCGAGAGGGCACCGGCCACCCTGGCCTAAAAGCTCAGGAAAACTCCTCCCCAGTCCCCACCACATCCTTCAGCCCAACTCCTGAGTCTCAGGCAAGGCCACGGCACAAGGATGCCCACCACCCGCACACCAGGCTGCCAACAGGGCTTCATTTGACCAGGTCCTGCTCACCGTCTCACGTCTCTCCGACAGCAGGAGAAGGCCTCTGAGCCCCAGCCAGAGTATTGGCAGGCTTTCCGTCTTCAGAATATTCTGGAGGACGGCAGGCTTACATAAGTCTTGGAGGGTCTCCTCGGTGGGGGGCATCACCTGAAACAAAGGCAGCGGTGAGAGCCGGACAGAGGCAGCAGGACTCCGTGCAGCCTGCAGCTCCTGGCTCCTCTGGCAGCTCAGGGCAGGAGCTGGGCAGCAGTGTCCTTGGAAAGCGTGATGGTCCCCCTGTGCCCCATGCCTAGCACTACACAGGCCTGCTTCTCCTGCCCTCTGACCAGCCACAGCTTTGGGAGCATCTGG
Organism: Oreortyx pictus; assembly: GCA_036925125.1. NCBI lineage: Eukaryota > Metazoa > Chordata > Aves > Galliformes > Odontophoridae > Oreortyx > Oreortyx pictus. Next base: position 1,492,077 of record JAUPFR010000004.1, on the reverse strand, counting down.
CCGGCAGAATCTAACACAAAAACGGCACCAGACTTGGGTGGCCACGGGCACTTCCCCTCCCCGGCCCTGCAGCCTGCTCAGCCTGTGCAGAGCCATGGCTTCATCCCTGGCCCTGCCACAGTCCTGACTGCCTCTGCCCAAGCCCCGATTTCCAGTCTGGGTGGGGTGGGCAAGGCAGGGGAGGCAGGGAGCTGGGGCAAGAGAGCCCTGAAAGAGAGCACGGTGCCTTGTCTGGTGACTCACAGGTAGATGAAGGAGGCCCAGCTCCGCTGTGGTGATGTTAAAGATCCCACACAGCTGTTGGTCCTGGAGAACACCGCGCAGTTCTTCCAAGATCCTCGCAGGATCTGGCAGGTGGAGCACCAACTTCCAGATGTCCAGGGTGGTGCTGCAAAGCAAGAGCAATGCTGTGTCAGCAGGGCTGCCTCAGCCACAGCACCGTGGCTCCACCCCGCATGCTTGGGGAGGCCTGGGGACCCGGCTTGGGTGAGCAGGAGGGGCTGAGATGGCCTTCCCCGAGGGGCAGAGCAGGAGCCTGATGGATGGGAGGCTCTGGGCTGCCCTGCTCGGCGTTGGCTGCTGCAGCCCCGAGCGGGCCGGCGCTGGAATGTGGGATGGAAGGGCTGCTCCTCGATGGTGTCCTGCAGCTTTCTTTGGCTCTGGCAGCCAGAGCATCTTCCAAGCCCTGCTCTTCCCATGGAATCAGTGTGTGGGGCTGTCGGGGCTGGTACCTGTCACTCTGTGGAAGTTTGGTCAGCACGCTCATCAGCGCGTCCCTGGGAAACTGGTTGCTGAGCACATCAAGCACCGAGAAGAGGATGTGCTGGAGCGATGTGCTGATGCTCCCCAGGTTTCTGTGGATGAACCCCAGAATCTGTGGAACCTGGTTGGAAGAGACGGGGAGATGGCTGCTGCTGCTGTACTGCAGACATCTGCCCTGCTGCCACTGATACTGCTGTCCTTCCCACTGCTCTTTCCTGGCTTAAAATGGCCTTGGATGCCCACGAGCTGTGGAGGACAGGGCAGGGCTGGGCCTGTGTACTGCAACACAGCCCCATACTGCTTACATCCGTCATCCAGATGCCAGGATCTGTCAAAACCGAATCCAGTATAATCTTGGCTCCCTCCTTCTCCTCCGTGTTGCTGTCTTTTGTGGTCGTCTCAAGGGTCATGAGGAAGAAATCTGTCCGCTGACAAGGGAGAAGGCTTTCTCCAATGGACTGCAGTAGGAAGGAAAGAAGGAAGGGAGTGAAAACATGTCAAACTGGGAGAGAGAACATGGCCAAGGTGCAAGACAGGAGGGAAAGGAAAGGTGAAGACCCTCCTTTCGGGGCAGAAGCATGCTGAGGGCTCTCATCTGTAGCCAAGCTGGTCTCGCAGGTACCCCTGAGCTGTACGCTGCTCTGGGATGCAGGGAGTGGGAGATAGCCTGGCTGGAAAGGTCCTGGCTCCTTACCTTCCCCAAGTGACTGCTGGCCAGGAAACCACAGACCTTCAATATCTGCACCACTGCCCTTTTACGCACAGCTTTGATCACGGAGCTGGTGAAAGGCAGCAGCACCTGTGAGGAGAAGAGCATCTGGTTTGCCTGGGAGCTGCTGATGGCCACTCCAGCAGAAGCAGCTCTGTTGAGTTCCCGGCTGGAATTACAGCATCCATTCAGGCTTCCCCCCCCGCTAGAGCCAAGCCCGTGTGGGGCTGCTGCCTTTGCCAGCTCCAGCTGCTCCCAGTGCCGTTCCCGTGAAGAGGGCACAACAAATTCTATCAAAGAGACCTCTGGGGACAGAGCTCTGCAACAGACAGACCTTCAAGGTGCCGTGCAGCTCCTCGGTGACACTGGGGGTGGGATAGTTGGCCACCACTATCTGCAGCATCTCGTCCATAGCACGCAGGGTCTGCAAGGAAGAGAGTAGCACATGAAAATCTCTCAGAGGTCCCTCTCACCCCCGCGGGACTGCCGTGAACCCCTCTCACTGTCGAAGAAGAACACCTGCAGATCTATGCACAGTCTGGGAGAGGCCCCAGGGCTGCAGAGCTGCAGTGTGCAGAGCAACACGGGGGGTTGCCTGGCCCACGGCAAGAGTGAGAGAGAAGGGGTGAAGGGAAGCAAGATCCTGCCCCTCAAGGATTGTTGTTAATCTCTGGACACAAGTAATCCAAGGGAGCAGCCCAGAGACGTAAGGTCTGCAGTAGTTCACCCACTACGTACATGGTTGTAGAGGGAAATGCTCAAGTCCTCTTCCGGAGGAAGGTTGAAGACGACTTCAAAGCAAGTGTGGAGGAGTTGTGATATTTCATCCTCCGTAATGGCCTTCATTTCGCTGCAGATAGAGAGACCTCGATGCTAGGAGCGGTGCCTCGATGCTGAGGCAGGGGTAGAAGAAGTCCTCCCCTGGGCAGGACTCCCTGGGAGAGATGGGTAGCCCTGCCAGGAGGTGCCTTCTCCTCCACGGGGCTGGAGTAGGGGAGAGCTGAGGCCATCGCTTCCCAAACGTGGGATGCCTCCCTGCTAGGGTCAGGGCCACCGGGATCATGGCCTGGGGATGTGCTGGCCAAACCGGGGGCTGGGCAACTTACCTCAAGGCAGCAATGGCATTCATGCTCTGGTATCGCAGAGATGTGCTCAGCTGCTGTGTGGGCTCCTCGAGCAGTAGAACCTGCAAAGCACAACTGGGATGGCACCTGGCAGCCACCAGCGCCCAGCACCAGCAAGCCTAGCACTGGCTGGCAGGGCCTGAGAAGCTCCAGTGCCCCTTAACCAGCACTGGCACACAGATGCTGTTGTACACCCCCACTGCTGAGCACTCAGCAACACCTGGAGTCCCGCCTGGGGAACCTCGGTGCCTGTGCATGATTTCCCTGCCTCCCCCTGCCCCAGCCCTGTCCTCCCAGGGTAGAGATACACAACACAGGGGCCAGGTCCCCTCACCCTGATATTCTCTGCCAGACTGTTTTTGGAGCAGAAGACATCCAGGCCCTCTGTCAAGCCCGTACTGGCAGCAGTGCTGCAGAGCGTGAGGATGCTGTTCAGGAGCTGCATCTTCTGATCCAGATCCTGGCGGGCACACAGAGATGAAGGAGTGTGAGTGGGGAAAGCCACGGCCAGGGAGACCGAGCGTTCTGGGGTGCGAAGCAGTGCGGGATGCCTGGAGGGCAGCAGCTCTGCACAGCCAGCAGCCCTCCTGCAGCCTGACAGCAGAGCCGGAGGGACAATCCGGAGATGCAGGCACAGTGGAGCTGGAGACTCGTGCCGTTACCTTTTCCGCGTGTACATCAGAAGTGTAGGCCTTGATGCAATCTACGGCCTCCTTTTCCTCTTTGTACACGGGCAGCCAGTCAGCATCTAAGCAGGGAGGAGAGTGAGCAGCGCTGTAGAGGGGCCGAAGGCAGGCGCGAGCAGAGGAAGGAGCTCTGCCCTGTCCAGCCGTGTGCCCGCTGCCCTGGCACGGTGTGCCCGTGGCTGTGAGGACAAGGGACCCTGGTGTCGAGCAGGGGGCACTCGCTGCCCCAGCCCTGCCCGCCATGCCGGGGACCCTCACTCACCGTCACTCAGCACCTGCACCTCGGTCTCCTCATTGGGCTCCGGTGGAGGTGTTCTCCTCCGGACAGACCCACTCTCCTCAGTAGCCACACTGGGGCGGCTTGAGGGTTTCTCCTCCATCCTGCAGGATGAGGAGGGGGCAGCCGCTGAGCTGCCAGGTCTCGAAGGAAATGATGTGGGTGGGCTGCGCTCGGGGGCTCGTCGCCAGACCCGCACACTCCTGCCCTGTCCCGTCGCTGTCCTGCCGGACACTGAGTGGTCTCCGTGTCGGCACCAGCTATCCATGGGTGTCTTGGGATGAGTCACAAAGGGCCCCGCTATGACACGCTGCCCCGCCCGGGCGGGGCCGGTTCTGTGTCCCGGCTTCAAATGGCTCAGGAGAAACTCCTGCAGCGGAGCACTCGGTTTGCTTGAGATAAATCCTGCCAGTGGAAGGGACGTATCGCCTGTTTAGAAACGTACGCTGACTCAACAAGACTTGGACAGATGATTTCCTTGGACTGCTACCACACAGTCAAGTGCACATCTGTCCTTGTATGCCACTTCAGACAAAGGGTCATCTGTTAGAAAATGGTTTAAAAGTATCTCAATAAAGGGGATAGATCAAAATCTTGTGTATGAGATAAAAGTATCAGTTGTGGTTTTGTGGTTTTGATGCCCGTATTCCATATCATGCTGGGAGTTGAAGAGTTCAAGCTGTGTTAAAGCACGGAGTGGCAGAGGGGCTCCGGACTGGACACCAGCCTCTCTCTCTGGGCTACCGCAGAGATTCAGCGCTGTGCTTCTCCCGCCGTTTCCCTGCAGTAAACTCTCATATTTTGCTTTGGAATCATGGTGTCTCTCTCAACCGTTCCATTTTGTTACCAGTCCTCCTCTTATTGTGCCGCTTTTTTTCTTCTTCCTTTCTTTTTCCTTTCTTTTTCTTTTTTGACTCATCTGTTGTCTCCGTACCCTTCCCCCTTCCCCCTCCCCCCGCACGGCACTGCTCAGGCAGCCAAGTGGGCACCAATATTGCAGGTTTTATTTTCCATCTCTCTCTCCCTTCTTAGTTTCCCTTGTGTCCCTGTCACTGTGATTACACTGTGACAGTTATTGGTGCAGGGTGGGGGCAATCGAGATATCTCTACTCCGTTGTAAAACTAGCACAAAGAAGACAAGGGCCTTTTGCGTACCTTAGAACATGTTGCCGTATTTTCAAGCTCCTTCCGTTCAGTACCGGAGTCGTATCTGCGTGTAACCGCTTAGGGACACTGTTGGAGATACCTACCTGGTGCCTAGACACCCCGGCTAGGGTAACTGACAGCTGGCCTGGTTTCCAGGTTTGCTTTCCAGTTCCTTATGGAGGTTCAGGATGCCAGCATAAGGACTGTGTTATCTGTTTCCCTGCACGTACTCTCTGCAGTAGTAATTTACATCATGTGGAGGAGGCTTTCTTCAAAACCCAAGAATGTTGAATGGCAGGGAACGTGAAGAGATTTAGGGAAGAGATTAGAAGCATGGGGACCCCCGGTGTCAAGGGATTTTACTCTTGAACACCTGCGGGGTCCTGAGAAACTAAGCAAGGATTTGGCTGAGGGGTGGTGCGGCTAAGAAAGCTCAGAGGAGGAGCAGTTTTTTGGGGGGATTGGGTTGTGCTAACCGAGCTCTATATAATACTATTCTTGAGAGAGGTGGTTTCCAAACCGAGGTCCACAACTAAAAGGGAAACCTCCAAGTCATACCTGACCAACCACAGGAAGCACCGATATCAGTGTCGATTGATACAGCAGGAACTTCACGTTGCATGCAGCCGTGTGGAGCTTCCTATGTGCGAATGGAGGAAACATGAAGAAATGGCATAAAACACCCACACCTGCACTGCGAGCACGGGTGAGAGAATTAGAGCACAGATCAACCATCAGTGAAATTGTTCCAGCATGGTTTTGTTCACTCCTTTGGGTTCTGTGCAAGTCTAGTCTGAATTGGACTGGACTGGATTGGATTGGGGAACATAAAAGGATCCCTCTTATTTCCCCAGATGTTGGAGTCCCCCATCTAATTGCTGTGGCCTTTCTATCCTTTGGTTTACCCTGCAGTATTTCTGTGTCAAGCCTTGAGATCCTTTAGCATGTGTCCATTAAGATAAAAAGGGTCTGCATTTGCTGCCTTCCTCCAATGTGCACTCTTGATTTACTTGCAAAACTGAGGGAAGCAATCAGCTTTCCCTGCAATCATAAATGATCTTGCTGGGCAAATATCAGACTTATTCAGGCATGCTGAACCCTCTGCTCCCATGTTTTGATCGGAGCTGTCCTGCTAATAACTCTGAACTGCTGTAACTAGCAGTCCTGTAAATATTTACAAGCTAATTCCCTCCCCAGAAAGGCAATGGTTGTTATTTCTGAGACCCCACAGAGCATTCTCAAGTCATAAGACATTGCTTTTTGCCTGCAAGCACACACACAGACATAAAAAAAAATGCTAGCTAAAAAGGACGTGGCCTGGAAATAAAGCACCAAACGTAAGCAGTCGGCCTCTGCATCTCTCTTCCACTAAGGGCACTGGCAACATGTACTGTGCCTCTCACCCTCTCCGGATGTGGAAGGAGAACTGAACCTGTAAAAGACATTCTGTGAGCTCTCACAGAGCTCTTTTGGCTCTTCTGATTTCATTCTCCTCCTGGAAAAATAAGCTGTACTGTCTTTTCCCTTGTGGCAGTGTTGTCTATGGCTCTGACATGAGTGAGCATCATATTTTGGCAGGCCAGCATCCCCCAAGGAACTGACACACACCCTGCCTAAACTCCCACAGACCTGTTGTCACTGTGCACCTGTGCAGCCCTCCCTGCTGTCACCCCCTGCTCACTGCACTCAAAAAGATGTGGAGCTCGCCAGATGCAGCCTCTCCTGCTTTCATCTGTGGTGGTGGTGGGGTGCTTTTTTGTTTGTTTGTTTTTTTTTTTGTGTGGGGAAAATCTTGTTTCTTCCTGGCATTTCTTAATTCCTTCAGTTTCTAACTTTCTGTGTCTCCCACTGATGAAGATGCAACCTGGATCTTTGCATATAGACAAGAGCTAATGTCTCTGCTTGTGGCTCAGCCTACACAAACCTTACTGCTGTCAACTACAATCTTTGCCTTATCTCGTCCTCGATTCTCTGTTGCAATGAAAGCAGGGAGGAGAGCAGGAACAGAGTCTGGTTCTGAGAGGTGTTGAGTCATGCAAGTTATTGCCTTGTTTTCTCAGGATCTGAAGGGAGGAGGCAAGAGCACCATTAGTCAGAGCTGTCAAGATTTTGGGCCATCAGTGCGAGAGGTGATGAGCTGATTCTCCTGCCCCAGTAAACAAAACCCAACCAGAGGGAGCACAGAGGTGCCCCACCAGAAGCACTCTCTTCTAATGGTGATGCAACCTGTGTGGTCTGAGCCTCGTCCAGCTCCACAGCAGTGATAATTTCATTCATTATTCACCAAAAATGGCAACGTCTTCTGCTCCAGGATATCTACAGAAATGTATCACTGCTGTGACGGAGAAAGCACAAAGGGACAGCCAGTGCCGACAGCCAGGGAAGTAATACCCGTAGGAGTGAAGGAAAGGAGCAGAGTTACAAAACACGGTCTGTCTCCACAACTTTCACAAATACCATTCCAGAACTCATTTAAGTCTTGCTCGTTTGGTGTAGTACCTAAAGAAACTGGTACAGTGCTGGAAGAAGAAGCCCTTGAGGGAATTTTTTCTGTGTAAGAACTTATCCCACAGTGGTTCAGGCACATGTATTCTCTTGCACTCCTTAGGATGCCAGCATGCCCCTCACTGCTTTATGAATGCTTGGGTTTGTGTTTAACATAACTACTGACTTGAACGGAGGCTGGATCAGACCTCATTATACCATGTATAATGAATTGTTTTAGTGATGCACACCATACTTTCATTTACATTTTACACAAGATTGTGAAAAAAAAAAATAATGAAAATGTGGGAATGGGGTGAAGAAAATGGCCGAGCACATTTCAGAGATATATCTGATTTATTTGCTAATAGGTTTCTGGATCCTAGTAATCTGTTTATAGACGTGCTTGTGTCAAATACAGACCATTTGAGCTCAAATCCTTATGGCAAGCAGTGTTTGCATTCTCGCCCCTTGGCTCCGCAGAAATAGCTCTTAACATCTTGCACAAAATACTCAACAGGGATTAATAGTTAGCTTGATAGTGACCCATTCATAAGGGCAGCTCTTTGCTCACCATCAGAGAGACCAAGCCCTTTTTATGAGCCTGAAATGTGTTGGCTGTGGTGGGTCTAGCAACATTTCCATTGTGCTGCCGTGGGTGTATTTTTGATACATCTGACAGATAGAATTTGGAAAATGTTTTTTTAGGCAAATTAGGGCATCAGTGAATACTGTAAAGAGACTCACCTTGTCCCAAAAGCCACAGTTTGGTTGTTCATTCAGACCAGAGCTGTGCTAAGTAAAACTGAGGATGACATGTCTCAGCACCCTTTATCTGCTGATTCTCCATGGGGTCAGGGGTGCATCTCCACTTCCTTTCCCACTTGCTTCCCTCTTGCTGCAGGGATGAGCACTGTGTCATAAGCATTATAAGGCAGCAGGGGCCACACAATATCCTCAAAGGAGGGGCACTTCCTCATAGGAGGAGGTCATTGCAACCCATTATTTTAGCTGGATGCCAGCACCTTGATGTACCTCCAAGGCAGAGGAATGGAATGGAAAGAAGGGAAAGGAAAAGTAACGAGTAATTTTCCCTCTCTGCTTGCCACCAAGTGCTTGCACCTCCCCTGCGATGAGGATCCAGAAGCTGCACCAGGCTGCTTGGAGGTCCAGCTTGCCAAAAACAAGTATCTGGAATTCACCAAACTCTTTGGATCCCAGCACGGATTTGTTGACAGGAGATCTCTAATTACATGGGAGGAGCTGCCAGGGAAGGTCAGGCCCAGGTCACACTTATATAACTCCATCACAAAAATGCAGCAACTCAAAAAGCTGCTGTACATGATCAGAACCATCAGGATTTGCCTCAGCAGTGATGCTGTAAATCTTTGCCTTGCGTAACCACTGGCATTAGGAAGAGCTTGCTGATGATGGGAGGGTGGCATTTCCAGGCCTGCTCTGAGCAAGCCAGTTTCAACTGCCAGCTGCAAGATCAGTGGAAGGTCAGCCTGCAGGGTGAGCAAGCTGCCATGAGGACCAGAGGCATGGTTTGGAGCTGAACTCCTGCCCTGGAACAACACGACTACCTTCTGTCACTGCTGGCTCGGGTCCCTCATCACTTGATGTGTCTGCAAGGCATGCTACTTTCCATCTCCCTGCTAAGCACTGAGCCCCAGGTAAATGGGAAGCACGAGGTCACCAGCGTGAGGATGTGAAAGGGTGTTGGCTTCATGTTGTGGGCTCGGTGCTGCAGTCACTAGTTTCCTTGGCTGAGGTTGGAGCTGCCTGCTGATCCAGGGAGCCATCTGTAGATGAATCATGGAGTTCCTTGGAAGGAGACCTGCTCTAGGGAGATGAGGCAGCCAGCTGCTGAGATCAACGGTTTCAGGGTTTGGAAGCAAAAAATAAAATAAAATACAAGTAATTTGGCTGCAGAGATTTGAAGCAGAGGGACTGATAGCTAACAGTGACTGAATGCAGAAAGCACTTGCTAAGAAATGCCATTGTTGGTGCTTTTCAAATATCAGTACAGCCAAGGCTGCAGGAAAAAAAGTGGTTTGGTCCCAAAACGTCTGTGCATCAGATAGCTTCACACAGTGGCTGCTTTACAGACCGAACCAGGCTCCATAAATCAGTGGGGCCATCCAGCCAGCTCTGACCAGAGGTCTCCCTATTGCAGGACTAGAGGACAGGGCTCCACATGACAGTTCACTCAGTTTTGGTGTTCAGTCCCAGCTGGTACTACAGGACTGCTGCTGCTAGAAGGGGCAGCACACAGCTGTGTGGCCCTGATATGTCATGCCAGATGAACTTGGCTTCTTCTCCCTGTCCTCTACTCTGTATCCGTGATACTATCCAGCTATTAAAAAAGCATCCTAGACATTAAAAAACAGCTACCAAGGTACTGAAGAGTACTGATCACAGTTGTGTCCCTCAGAGATCAGTACTGGGACCAAAGCTCTTTAATACCTTCACCAATGATAATGGCAGTGGAATTGAGTGCACCCTCAGCAAGTTTGAGGATGACAGCAAGCTGAGGGGTGACATTAACAAACCCAAGGGATGGGATGCCATTCAGAGAGACCTAGACAGGCTCAAGTGGTGGGCCCAGCTGAACTTCATGAGGTTCAACAAACCTTGCACCTGGGTCATGGCAACCCCTGCTATCAGGACAGGCTGAGGGATGAAAAGGCAGAGAACAGCCCCACTGGAGAGGACTCCCTTCCCAGACTTTGTGTAACCACTCCTCCTCCCCAAGTGGATGGATTACATTGCCAAGGGCCCCAACCAACCTGGCCTTAAAGACCTTCGATCTTAGGGCCTCCACAGTCTCTCTAGGCAACGTTTCAGCTACTTGACTGTATGGCAGCAGTCCAAAGAAAACATCTGTACAAGTCTTGTTGAGTCAGTGTGTGTTTCTAAACAGGCAGTGTGTCCCTTCCACTGTCAGGATTTGTCTCATGCAAACTGAGTCCAATTCTCCATTGCCCTGCACACTCAGGGAGGAGTGCACCTCAGCAATCTCTCAGACAAAAAAAAAACTTCCTCCAATATCTAATGTATAACTCTCCTTTAGATTAAACCATTTCCCCTTGTCTTATCACTCTCTACCCTTGCAAAATGTTGAGAGCCTCCTCTTTTCCAGGCTGAACAAGCCCACTTCCTTCAGCCTGTTTTCACAGGAGAGGTGCTCTTCATGGCCCTCCTCTGGACCCACTCCAAAAGCTCCACATCTTTTCTGTGTTAGCAGCCTCAGACGTGAATGCAGTACTCCAGGGTAGAGGGCAGAGGAGAAGGAGACAATCACTTCCCTAGTCCTGTTGTCCACCTATCTTCTGGCAGAACCCAGGATACCAGTGGTCTTGTGGGCTGCAAGCACACACTGCTGACTCAAGTTCAGTTTTTCATGAACCAGGACCCGTAAGTTCTTCTCAGCAGAGCTACTCACGAGGAGTTCCTCCCCCCGTTTGTATGAACATCTGGAATCACACCGACCCAAGTGTAAAACCGTGCACTTTGCTCTGTTGAACCTTACTAGGTGTATGCAATCCCATCGTCTATGTAATGGATAAAGATCTTACAGAGTACCAGTCCCGAGACAGACCCCTGGGGGACACTACTCATTAACAGCATCCACGTGGGCCACAACCTCTGGTTTCAGCCTTCCAGCCAGTTCCTTATCCATCAAATAGCCTACCTCTTACAATTTAGAGATGGAGATGTGATGGGGGACCACATCAAAGGCCTTGAAAAATTCCAGGTAGATGGCATCAGTTGCCTTCCCTCTGTCCACTGATGCCATCATAGAAGGCCACCAGATGGGTCAGGCATGACCTACCCTTGGTGAAACCATGATGGCTGCTTTGGATTGCCCCTCAACTGCCATAACACGTCTTCCAGAAGGATCTCTTCCTGGGCACAGAGGTGAAGCTCGCTGGCTTTGTAGTTCTCCAGGTCCTCCTTCCTCCCTTTATTACAAGTGGGAGTGATGTTTCCCCTTTTCCAGAGCCCAGAAACTGCCTGACAGCCATGACTTGTCAATAATGATGGAGAATGGCTCAGCAGCCACATCAGCCAGGTCCCTTAGAACGCTGGGAAGCACGTCATCCAGTCCCATGGACTTGTACACATTCTCATGACTTGCTCTGCCATTATAGTGTGCAGAGTTTGCTTCCTCAGTTCCCACCGAGAGGTTCAGAGCATCCAGTGAAGTACTCATTGAGTACCTCAGCCTTCTCCACAACTGCTGTAGCTAGTTGTCCTCTCTCATTTAGCAGAGGAGCTGTTCCCTATTTGGCCTGTCTGTTCTGACCTGCATTCTTGTAGGAATGTTTTAGAAGCGCATGTAGCAACAAGATGGGAGGAAATGGCTTTAAACTGGAAGAGGGTCCATTTAGACTAGGTATTAAGAAGAAATTCTTTAGTGTGAGGGTGGTGAGACACTGCAGCAGGTTGCCCAGAGAGACTGTGGATGTCCCCTCCCTGGAAGCATTCAGTGCCAGGCTGGATGGGGCTGTGAGCAACCTGGTCTAGTGAGAGGTGTCCCTGTCTATAGCAGGGGGCTTGGAACTAGATGATGTTAAAGGCCCCTTCCAACCCAAATCAGTCTGCAGGAGTCTCCTGGATCACTTGTAGCCCTCCCAGAGAGTTGGTGGTGTCTCCTTCTCTGGTGATATTCAAGACCCATCTGGATGCCCACCTGTGTGACCTATCGTGTGGTATCTGCTTTAGCTAGGGGGTTGGACTCAGTGATGTTTTGAGGTCTGCAATCCTGCTGTTCTCTATTTTACACTGTCCTAATCTCAGAGTGATGGTGGCAGGTCTCTGCAGGTCAGTGGGTTTCATCTCTGCTCTGTTTCCCTCTGTTGCAGCCCTTAAGATGATGCTCATGTAGCAGTTCTTTCCCTGGCAGCTGTGATAATCCTGATGCCCATATGTGAAACGTATCCAGCAACAATATGGGACTGGTTCATGGAACTGTTCAGCTAGCACAACTGTCTTGAGGCTTGCAGATCCCTTGATCCTTGGGGCAGGCAGTATCACCCACAACACACCCTGTCTGGTTGTAGTCAGGATGTTTGGTTTTACTTTCCACTTCTGATTATCAGTGAGTTCTAGCATAGCCAAAACATCATCGGAGTTGATGGGAGTCTTTTGAACAGTCATGCTCAAGAACCACGTCAGGTAAAGGAGCTGTGGCTTTTTTAATATAAACACATCAGCAACAAGTTATTACCTCAGTTGTATTCTACAGACAGAACATCCAGTTCCCTTCTGATTTTATACACTACTTTCATTCCACTTTTATTATTTTGGTGTGGGAGTCCTGGCATAAGAACCAACAGAAATCGAGGGGGGAGCAGATGCCATTCCCACCTACATGAGACATCCCTGACATTGCTGCAACAAGGGAAAACATCCAGTTCTGTCTGTAGTGCCTTGATGCACCTCCAGAGCATCAAGAGCAATTTTATATCACTGGTGTACAAAAAAAGAAGTGCCTTCAAGCACACCTAATAGGCTAACTGCAGCACACCTTGGTCTGAGAGCCTCTGCAAAGATCTGAGTGTCATCTCCTGCAGCACAGCCATCGTGATATTAAAGCAATACTAGAGCTTTTCTAATAAGATGAAACACATCCATTTTCAGTAATAAATCCACTGATTTTGGAAGAAGAGAACAGAGAGCTCAGGATCAGTACTAATCCTTTTCCGATATCTCTTTATTTTATAAAATATTACACACGTTAGCTATGCAGGTGAGGATAGGAAGAGTTATACATCTCTGCTTGAGGCACAGTTCAAAACCTCCATTCATGAAATTGAAACAAACACACAAAGAGGAGCAATGATTGTACACTCCTGGAGTACTGAAGCCACTGAGTATTGGAAAGCAGCTCCTCAGAACCAAATTTCAGTGAGGGAATTTATGATTTATTGCACAATTAATGCAGCTGATAAGAAATAGGAGAGTATTGCTATGCTGTCTGGTTGGTCAAATTTCCTTGCACGGTAAGTGCTGCAGATGCTCAGCCAGGATACTAGGAGAGGGAGCGGGTGTATCAGCTGTGCTGTAAATCCTCTCCTTCTCCATGGGATTCTCATCCAGTGCCACTGACTGCCATCAGTGGGAATGGGAAATGAAGTGACAAAATGCTTGGGTTTGGTACAACCTCTTCGTCTGCATGAACCCGTAAATCCAGTCTTGACACTGCAAAATATTTGTACTTTCCAACAGTTTTTTGATTTACTTATTTTCCTTTCTTTTCTCGTCTCTCACATTCGCTTACTCCCATTCAAAATATCTAGTTATGTGACAGATACACAGAACTGCCTATAAATCTCTGCAGCAGCACAGTGTATGGCATCCACAGAGGAAAGCAGACCTCTCAAATGAAAGGAGAAAAAATAAAGGTGTGAAATAAGCCAAATCCTGAAAGCAAGTCAGCCTGCAGCTTTCATCAGGTGGGACAACAGGTGAACAAGGAGGAAACTTCCAGGGCGAGATCCAGACACAAGCCAGGGCAGCAGAAGACCTGTCTACCATGTCATCCTCAAAGGACATAGCCATCGTTGCACTAAGCCCACCAGCTGGACTGCACTGCAGATGCAATTATCACCTTCTCAGAGCATGCTACAGAGAGCTGCTCAGCAAGACGAAAAAATTTTGGGGGGTTGGACTCGATGATCTCTTGAGGTCCCTTCCAACCCCTATGATTCTACGATTCTATGATTTTCTCTTACAACAGGCGAAGCATTTTCCATCCTAACCTGCAGTTGCTAACCAGTGCAGGTTTCAACACACGCTTGCAGCGCAAAGTAAGACAAAGAAAGAAAACCAGATTTTCCAATTGTGTGATGGGAGGCCTGCACTGTCTGCACAATGCGTCTCTGAGAGAAAAGTTTGGACAGGGAACTGCAGCAAAAACGGTTGTCCTTCCATCTGCGAGTGTGTCTGCTTGGACTAGCAGGTGGCAAACATGCCACGCCAACATCTTCCTCCAACCTTTTCTTGGTGTAGGACATCCTTCATGTAGGGAAGAGGTGCTGTTTTCCCTGCCACACTCATTCAGGATCCAAACCACTCTAGTCCAAATCGTGATCCTGCTCTCTCTGTAGAGAGTGGCCAAACCCATGGAAGGAATGTCTTCCAGTTCTGAACTACGTCATGCTTCACAGAAATTCCCAGATGTACCTCCCAGGAGCCAAGGCTTCTCCAGGTAGCCCTGTGGACAGCTGCTCTCCACTGCTGTTCACTGGGTGAGCTCAGTCAAGGTGTCCCAGTTACAGAAGGCACACCACTCACTCACTTGTGCTCATGTGCTATGGGGAGAATGCTCATCCCCATTTCTCACCCTGTATCTCTGTTAGTCATTTGGCTGGGATGATTACTCAAGGAAGCAGACAGTAAAATATGTCCTCAGAGGAGCCCATTTTTCTCTGGCAGTGATATATACATTACTATTTAGGTAATTTTTAGTAGAAAAATGGCATACTGGGTTTGCAAGTGGGATGAGGGCCATGTATTAGAGAGGCAGTCTCATCTCTGACTTGTGAATGGGCAATTCGTTGAAGAGTGAAGTCCTCCAGCTGGTAGGTTGTCTCTGAAGGCAACTGATAGTACATATCACCCCTGGAGAGGGGCCAGCACAAAAGCTACCTTGGACTTCCAGAAGGCAGACTGTGACCTGTTCAGGAAACTGATAGTATTTTTTACTCAGTCCTTGAAGAGCAAAGAGGTGCAGGAATAAAAAGTGAACCTACCTCCTGTGGAAGAGGGTATGGGCAACTAAGGGAGAGTACAAAGATATGCAGGAAGAAAAGTAAAAAGGCAAAAGCCCAATCTGAACTTGACTTTTGGGGTAAAAGATAAATATAGTAAACTAAATTAAATGTGATAACAATAAGAGGAGGGCAAAGGAGAATCTCCATCTTTTACTGGATGTGAAAGGGGACATGACCACTGAAGATAAGGAAAAGGCGAAGGTTCTCAATGCCATCTTTACTCCTGTCTTTAAAAGTCAGACCAGTTATCCTCGGGGTACTCTACCCCCTCACCTGGAAGTGGTCTTGAAGTGGAAGCAGGTCCTGCTTGACCAAACTGATATCTTTCTATGAGCAAGTAACCGACCTGGTAGATGACAAAAAGACTGTTGACATAGTCTATCTAGACTTTATCAAAGCCATCGACACTGTCTCTCACAGTATTCTCCTGCAGAAGCTGGCAGCCCATGGCTTGGACAGGTACACTCTTTGCAGTGGTTTAATGGAGAAATACTGGTGGCAGGTGGACAGTTGGACAGGCTGGTCTTGGTGATTCTACAAGTCTATGAACCTATGTTTATCCCTGGTCTCAGCATGGTGGGCACTGTGTGGCAGGCAGAGGGAAATAAACACACCTGAGAGACCAGATGGGTGCAGGACTGGGCCTTTAGGATAAATTTGTCCCTTAGCAATCCATGGCTTTGTTGTAGGACTAGGTAAGAAGATTGACTACTATCCATGAGACAAACTTTTGGTGAGATGTCAGTGGACTATGCCTTCAGCAGTATCCTTCCTCTACAAAGTGAAGTAAACATGTGAAAATAAAATGGTAAACAGAATCCAAAACAGGATTCATTTTTGAAACTTTTTTTTCCTTTTTTTACAGGTAGTAGTTGAAAGCATGTAAGGAAGGGAAAATAAAGTTAAAAGCCTGGTGCATAAATGCAGAAGAACAGGGAGAAAACTGCTGGGAAGGGAAGTAGTCCCCCCAGGAAAAGGTTGGTCTGCTTTGCCCGGGGAACTCTGTGCTCGTGGAAATGACTAAAGCAGGTCCTGAGCTAGCACAGCTGGCTCTCCAACCAACCCAAGGAGCACCAGCTTGGTGGCTGGGAGCTATCCCCATAATTTGGGAGGTACAGTCCACCTCAAGGAGGCACAGTCCACCCCAAGGCGGGTGCAGTCCACACTCCTTGCTTGGTGAAGGAACGAGGTGTTTCTCCTCCCTCTAAATCAGAGCTTTGAGCTCAGGAGCCTGCAGGTGGGTAGACATAGAGGCCTCCTCACCACATCCTTCAGACCTGTGGGGAGGCCACAGCCCTCTCATACATGCGCTCCAGGATGCGGTGGATGCTGGCAAAGCTTGGCCGGTCAGCAGGGAGCTTGCTCCAGCAGAGACGCATCAGATTGTAGAGCTCCAGAGGACAATTGTCCGGGCAGGACAGGATGTTCCCATCCCTCACGTAGTAGATGACCTCCTCATGAGCCATCCCATAGTAGGGCTGCATGCCATAGGAGAAGATCTCCCACAGCACCACTCCGTAGGCCCACACGTCGGACTCTGTGGTGTACCGGTTGTAAAAAATGGATTCGGGGGGCATCCAGCGGATGGGGATGGCATCGTTCTCGTTGGCTTTGTAGTAATCAGCTGAATACATGTTCCTTGAGAGGCCGAAGTCAGCGATTTTGACCACCATGTTCTCCCCCACCAGACAGTTCCTGGTGGCCAAGTCCCGATGAACAAACTTGCGCTCAGAGAGGTAGGCCATGCCTGCAGCCACCTGCTTGGCGATGCAGAGCTGGCTGGTGCAGCATAGTGCCAGAGGATTGGGGAGGCGTGCCCGTGCCTCCAGGCCACCCTGCACCAGGCTGCAGAGGTTGCGGGGCGAGCGGTCACGCAGGTACTCGTTGAGATCGCCGTAGGCCATGTATTCAAACAGCAGGCACATGGGTTTCCCAACAGCGCACACACCTGGAAGAAGATAGGTGCACAGCTCAGGTCATTTGTAAGAGAAAGAAGTTTTTGCCGTGGCAAGACCAAAAATATCCAGAAATACTTAACACAAAGGGGAGGTTCCCAAGAATGCATGTGGAGGCAGAGGAAAATGTGAAGCATGCGAATACCATCTAGTTTCACCACGTTTCTTTGTGCCTTCGAAGCTCCTTCAATGGGAATCTAAATCTGAGCTCTGTGAGAGACACTAAAATGCCACTAACCCACTCCAACTGGCAGGCACGTGCTTGGTTTTACACCAGGGACCAGAGTGAGCAGATTACTCTACTCCCACAGAGCACCAGGATTTAATGTGACTCAGTTGCACCACGCCAGTCTGTAAAGAAGCGTTCACCTTGCTTTGTCCAAAGATCTCTAAGGATGTACTGCTGTGTTTCAGACCAGACACACCAAGTAGATGTACCTAATAAACATATTCTGCCTGAAAATCTTGAAATAGAAGAGTCTCCGTTGCATTAGTATTGTGAACTTGTGGACAGATCACCAGTTTATCGTATACATTCCCAAACCCAACTTTTTTAACAAGATTTACAGAGCACACGGTGACATAAAGCCTGTTAGAGAGAGGCAAAAATATTTCTGTGCCTGCTATTAACTTGTCAAGTAGCAAATGCCAGCATTTGAAGTGTATGCGCTTTGCTTCCTTAGGGGCATTTATTTAGCAATTGGTGATCCAACTGATTGTGAAATCTGAACTTCATGTTAATGACATAACACATGAATCTTTGAGAAAAAACAGATAGCTGCTTCCAGTGTGATAAAATCAGGATCGGACAAGCATAAAGAGCATATGTGAGGGCTTTATCATTTAAGCTGTGCTCAGAAATGTGTCTGCTTTCCCACAACCCCTGAATGTGAGACTAGTTTGTTCCTGTACCTTTCCTGACCTACAATGTGTTGTCAATAAACATGATGTTTACTTGAGATTGGGGCATTTCCTACTGCTCTTTCCCGTTGCCGAAGTGCTTATGTCAACCCAATTTTCCCAAACCTGGGGTTTATGCATTTCCAGATTTTGTGAAATTTACTATTGAAATAAATTAGGATCTCAGCTGCTTGATCACAGGGATCAGGGCTGCCGTAGGCAGCCAGGTGCTGTAGGACTGCCAGGTGATGGTGGACAGCAGCATCCACTTGGTCAGAAACTGTAATAAACTCTGCTTGGTAGCTTTCTGTGCAGAGGAATGACCTATTGGCCAAGCTGTGGAACCAAGTCTTTCTAAAAATCCCAAGAAAACATAGTTTTCTTTCAGCTGTGAAGGGGGGGGGAAGGAAGAGACTGCCGTTGTGGTTGGCTTTTTTGTTTTGTTTGTTTCACTTTGTTTTCCTAATGCTGGTGAACATTCAGACAATAGTAAGTGGGATCCATAAAACTAACAAGACTTGTGCTTGTTTTTTTCCTTAAGTACCCGCAAAATGAATCACAGCTCCAGGAAGCCCGTGTCTTCCCTGTAAGACATCTGCCCCAGTGTTATGAAGCTGGAAGTGGATCTAAGCAGCAAGATGGTCAGCAGCAGGCTCTAGCACAGGATGAGGAGGTTTTGTTACGAGGTGCTGTCCTGCTAAGGCAGCTGCTTAAGACCTGCATTTCCAGACTTGTTCTGATGAAGAATTTAGCAGAGCATGCAGTGACTCACAGCAAAGCTCACCCCTTTTGAACAAGCTATTTTCTCTTGTAGAACAGTCCATCGTCACCCAGCACTGGTCATGCCTGTGGGTTCACCCCTGCGCCCCAAGCAAAACTGCAGCAGATTTGCAGGAGGAGGTACCCCCACACATGGGCACCTCGTTCAGATACCTAAGAGCTTGACAATGTTTGGATTGTCAAATTCAGCCATGAGGGCTGCCTCCCTCTGGAAGTCGGCCTGCATGTCCGCAGATGCTTCTTCCTTCAGCATTTTCACTGCCACCATCGTGAAAGATTCATATGGCAGCAGTCCTGGGGCCCTGGAAGAGAGGGAAGCATCGATAGAGCCATATGCACACCAAACACAGGCCATTCCTGCTTCAGAATGAAGAAGCACTGACTCAAAAATAAACATATTTTATGCATAAATGTTGAAAGAGCCTCCTTATACTCAGTTTTGTTTCCCACCCTTCACACTTGTGGCGCTGGTACATCTAGCTACTATCAGGGAGCAAGTAACAATTAGAGTAGGCATGTTCCCCAGGATTGATTAGAAGAATAATCCTGGTTCAGGGAATAGGAAGAGTTACACCTCTAAATTAACAAGTTTAAAGCCCATTTATTAATTTTGGTTGCATTTAATGGAGCGGTGCTGAGGACTGGCAAATAGCAATGCTCCTGCAAGCACTGTAGAAACAGGTACCAAGTAAGAAGGAAGAAAGCACAAATAAGCCCTGTTAAGAATAAGCTCATGCACCAATACTCTGTGTTGAACACTGAATCTTCAGCTTTGAGACACGAATCTGTAGGAAACGGAGCTTCCTAGCTTCATTCTGTTTTGCTATCCACAGGTTGCTCTGCCCTCAACAAGCTTAGTTAGGCAGGCTTGACAAAGAGGTAAGAGGTAGTGGTCCTAAAGCATGGCAACTTTCCGTGCTTCAGATGTGGGTCAAGCTTCAGATATGTATTTTGTTGCCCATGCCTCTTCTTCCCAAGCTAAGGCACGCTCCTTAGAGGCAGCTAGAGCCCACAGACAGCGGCACTCGTTTACAGTGTGTGCTCCTGCCTGACTGCCCCCCCATTGCTCAAATGCCAAGTTACTTTACTGCTCAGTAGTCACAAGAGGAGGTTCAGATTTCCAAAGCAAACTTCCAGTTTCCTTGTCATCTACTCCAGACATATGGTAGTTGCAACAGATGCACTGAGATGCTGTAAATGTCAAATGTCAGACGATGGCAGGATGCCCATCTACAGAGGAATATCACAGGCAGACAGGTCACAGCTGAAGGGCTTGGACAAGGAGATCTGGCATGCGAGAATGGAGGACCTTGCTCCACGTTTGTCTGCTACTGCCTCTGCTATAGCAAAATGTCCTGCTTTTTAACCCTGTGCTGGCCATGAGGTTCCAGTATAGTAAGAGAGGAGACATCTTTTAACACATCCACTGCTGCCAAATTGCAGCACCTAAAAACGTCGGCAGCAATACTCAGAAGAAACCAGCACAGCAGTTAGAAGAAGAAAGAGGAGGGCATTTATTTCTTCTAGTCAGCCTCACTGTAGGTTACCTCTCATGGCTGGCCAGCAAACCAGAGCAGCAACAACACCTTCGTATTGTGCGCTTCGGAGAAAGAAGCTCACCCTGGCCCAAAGCCTGAAGTACACCCATCCACCTGCTCTCCACTGAAATCCTGTAGTGTACACTACAGGATTAAACTGCACAGATTAAACTGCACAGAGCTTTTTCTGGGTCTTCTTCAGCCCAGTATTTACAGATACACAGAAACTGCACTGAAGAGGGAGAAGGGCTCTGTGCACAGCCCTGGCAAGCAGCTGCCAAAGTTGAGCCCCTCAGCGCCCAGAAGACATCATGAGAAGAAAGGGATGGAGGCACACGTGCAGGGAAGATCCTGCTTCTGAAATTAAACAGAATTCAAGTTCTAGGCTGGAGTGTGCTTTCTGCAAAACAGCTCGTTTTCTTTGAGGTATAGGAAACATCAAGAAATTAGCTTGGGTTTCCTCTCTAGCCTATATGAAATACCTCACTGTTCGTGCACAGAACAGACGGCAACTGTCCTCACTTTCTCCCGTATCACTGGATCTCTGCAACACTGGCAGCACTTTAGGTACCAGCTGTTCAAGAAGAGATTTTGTCCCCTTTCTACCTTTAGAGGATGCCTGAATTTAGGTTTCCAGCCAGACCTTCTTTCCAGAGCAGTAACTGTGGAAAAAGTGGAGAGATGCTTGAATCTATTTGAAGTTGTGTCCTGTCCCCAGTCTTCCCCAGTGTCATAGCTGGGTAGACTCTGTTAGGCCATTAAGTGATACCATTAACATCCACTGAGGGGGGTGGACACCCACCACCACTTTCTCTACTGGAGAGAAATTTTTGAGGGAGCAGAAGAGTGACTTGAATGAGTAGGGTATTGTTTCTTTGGGTTCTTTAAACTAACGCCTAAGCTGCTTTTCATTTACATTCGAGACAGCAGATGAAGTACCCTTTGAACTTCAAAGAACATGAGGAGACCTGTGAAAGTGGAAATCTTGCCACCCTGACCTCTGATCAGCTGCCTGTGGCCCTATCCTGGCCCTTGGGGCAGCCCTGTCTCCAAACCAGGCCTAGTCAGGATGGACCTGTGCTGAGTCCCACACTCTGTTTTAAAGACATCTGATAAGGAAACTAGTGACTTCCTCAACCTCTTCAGTGCGTACGAGCCCTCAGCGGACATTGCAGCCTTTCAGGAGGAGCGAGTAAACGATAGCCAGACACTTCCTGTCCTAACATGTTGCTTGACCCAGGAGTGAGTAAACACTGAATCAGGCCTCGAAGCAAGCCAACTGGCAAAGGCATCACTGGCATTGCATGCAGAGCTGTGTTTACAGGAGCAGGAGAAATATGAGATCAGGAGAAGTAAGAGGGCCGCTAAACTTAGCTCAAGATGTCCACTGAGCGCATGTAGAGAAGTACGCTTTATTCATCTGCAGTGGCAAGGTGAAGGTTTGAGTCATGATGGTGCTCACAACCTGAAGGGATGTGCAGCTGGTGCTGCAGGATGTCAGCACATCAGCCTCTGCTGCTCTTAGAGCTGCGCACTGGCTGAAATTTACCCTGAGAATACAATGCTTCAGAAGGGCTTCTGATGAAGAAGTGGTATTTCTGCAGTTCCTTCCCTGAGCCACAGATAGAAATCATCTCTGAGAGTACAGCATTGCAAAAGCTGGCTAAGAAGACTGCATTGCTTGCTTTCTTCTTTTGCCATTTTCCACTGACAATCGCAAAAAGGTTTAACTAAAAGGAATTCCAGCACTGGGGTGGATGAAATGCACATGAAGCTCTCTACACCACTTCAACACTTGCTTCACTCGGCACGTCAGTGACACTGAAATGCTTTTTGAGAGGTCCTGCTCAAGGTGGGTGAAGCTCCAGTGCAGTCGATGTTTGGCAGTGGGACTGCCTGCTCTGCTGTCACATCCGTGAGAAGGCTGCAAATGATGGGATATCCTCAACACTGTGCCATGGCCAGAATGGGGGACTGTTCTGCACCCAGGCAGCAGCTGTGGTGCAGTTCTCATTGCTTTATTCTCGGCTCCAGTTCAGATGTATTCGACTCAACCATTTAGGCTAACAATCAATCACAGGCTAAGCATCTGCAATTTTCGCACTGCCTGCCCTTTAAGCTTTGTTATTTTTAGCTTGCTTTATATTGAATTATGTCTGCGTTTCTTCCGTATCCCTTCATCTGGAAAAAAAAAATCACATCTATTGAAATTGTTTTCTCTAACGATGATTTAACTTGTCCATAACTCATTTCCTCGTGGATACATCCACAGCGTAACTATAAATGTTGAAAGTATCTGCACTTACGGCTGCATTCTGCACAGAGAGTCCTTCAGCTTGGAAGTTACTGGAAGCAATTCCACCAGGAAGGTCATGGATCTGATAGTCCCTGGTGGCTTTGGTCATGCACTACTCTAGACAGGGCAGAGACAGTGTCAGCTGCATCCTGGAGTCATTAGCTCCAAGGGACAAGGAATACTCACTCTGAGCAAAAATGAAACTGGACAGTCTGCCTATCTTTTTTCGGGAACTTGGAGGGGGATTTTCTAAGAGCAGATCGGCCAAAGGCTGTCCTGCAGGCATTACAGTATCTGTCAAGCATAACAAGATGCCTTCCATCCACCCTAGTTTGAGTAGGATTGGGTTCAGCTCTGGGTTTTCAATGACATGTGTTTCATATATGAAGAAATACATGACCTCACCTCCCCCCAAGATTTAACAGAACTGGGACCTCCTCTAATGCCTTAAATTTAAAACAGGCAACAATGGTCATGGACTCCAAGAATAAAGACTGAGTAAGTAAGATGCACACGCAGACAAAAGGGATGGGGTTTTAGGGGATTTTTGGTTTAGTTTGGTTTTGCCACTGAATCAAATGGAAACCGGGTCAGGATCTAGCTGCACCGTGACACATTGCTCTCTGTGGTAAGTACTGCCTAATGTTGACTTTGTAAAGGAGCACACCAACACACACTGCAGATTTGCAAACACTGGCATACGCAGGCATTTCACAATAGGTCACATGTCACAGACAATACTCTTGGAAAAAATACAAGGATTATAAATTTAGCTAAGCTTTTATGCCAGGCTTTGTATGACACAGTGCATTCTACAGAGGAGAACAGGAAGCTTATTTGTGGCAGTATTTTAACAAATATCAGAGGAAAAAGAAAAGCAGCCACAACAATTACTCAAGCTTGAGTTTAACTGTTTGACTCTTCCACCAATTTTGGCTTGGGTAAATGAACAAAGAATTCCCGATGTCCAAACGAATGGATGCCCAACTGCTTATTTTTTTCACGTACCTCCAGATAGAGAGGACTCACATATGGGTGGCTTACCTTGCTTGGAAAACTCTCCCAAATGCTCCTTCCCCAATATCTCTCACATATTCAATATTGTTCCTGGGATACTCCAGGCTGAGTAGTTTGGGATTGAGGAGAAGAGGCATCCTCTGGTACATGGGGTTAGGGTGCAGCCGGTCCAGGAGGAGTTCAGAAGGAAGAGTGGTGAGTGTTGGAGTTTCTGACTCTCTGAAACAACAGAGTAGTTGTTGGTCAATGTGCAAGGCTCCTGATCTACATCTGTTCCTTGGGGCTGGATTCTTCCAGGATGGGAAAGAGAGGTGTGGTAGGGCTGCTGAAAGAACCTTGCAGCAGTCTCACATCATTTCCCCAAAACAGTCACCAGGCCACTTTCCACAGAGGTTCTCCTCAGAACTTGCACTGGTGCTGCCACGGGATTCTCCATCCTGAAGGAGT
This sequence comes from Oreortyx pictus, assembly GCA_036925125.1. Taxonomy (NCBI): domain Eukaryota; kingdom Metazoa; phylum Chordata; class Aves; order Galliformes; family Odontophoridae; genus Oreortyx; species Oreortyx pictus. The sequence continues at coordinate 1,468,172 of JAUPFR010000004.1, read as the reverse complement.
TTGCAGGACTCAGAAACAGGCAAGTTCTGTTTCAAAGCAGCATTTGTTGCCTTGAATTGAGTCCTGGGCTTTACCTTTTCTTGTTTTTCCACTGCTTTCGGCGACGGCAGCAAACAAGGGTGATAATGCCAAGGATCACGATCAGGGCAAAGCTGGAGATGATGGAGATGACAACATTCATGGAGTACGTGGGGGAATAAGATGGAGGAGGGGGGAGGTTTGGTGCCTCTCCATTTGGTTTTCTTGTTCCTAGAGATAACGATGCTGTAAAGCAAACAAAATCAGGTGATATCCATTCTATAGGGATGGGTCTTTCTCTCAAGATGTATTGTGTACAACTGATTAATCTGTTGTCCTGATGATTACTAACGTTACAGATACAACAGTGTGAGAGGATCATACAGGGGAACTTTTGTATACATGAAGAAAAAAACATTTCTGCTTAACAAATGTGAAAGTGCAGGACCTAGTAAAGACACACTTCCTGTAGAGCTAGGAAACTAGTTTTGATAAGCAACCAGATAATTTGCAAGAATTACAGGTGGAAGATCGTATCTGATGGACTCAACATGTTCAAATAAGCTGATGGATGTACTGGGAAGGAACTAAACTCTGCAATGAATCATGTGCTTAGGAGGATTCTGCAGGTAGGAGTGTCAGCCCCAGGCAAGAATATGGTGCTATTTTCCTGCACCATCCTCTTCTCTCCTACAGTTTTGCATCTCAGAGACTTTATGGCTCAAATATGGTAAACTACTGTAAAATTTCACTCTTTTTTTTTTTTTTTTAGGGTAAAGGGACTCAGGTTTACTTCCACTAACTGTTTTCTCAGCCATTCTAGAAAACGACTGAGAACAGAAATAAATTTACACTATATTTTTAAGGCCAGCTAAATTGATACTGACTTTAGTTCCATTGACTAACAGCATCTTTGTTCTCTGTGCAAGCAGAATTGCCTTGTTTCCAAGCACTGAGATCCTAAAATGCTTTGAAATACTACAACCTTGTATCTTTGATGAATTATGCTTCAAAATTTTTTCTTTGAATAAATCAGAGTGAAGATGTTTCCTACTTTTTCGAATTTATTTTTAGATATAAATGTGTGGGGTTTGCAGTGCTGAAAAAAAAAAATCACCAGAATGAAAACAACTTCAGAAGATTCACCATCAGCTTTACTTTTTCCTTAGAGCACACAGTAGCCAGCTTATCCCTCTTAATACCACAGGAAATCTGATTTCATCTTTAGGACTTAATACAATCTTGGCAAAGATGCTGAATTTGTCTGTACTGATTTTCCCATCAGTGAAGTATGTATTACACCTTCAAACTGAAGATGCTAAGTGCATCTGTGCAAAGAACCAGTGCTGGATAAATCTAGAAGACAGAATTAATCATGGGGTCGTGAGACCCGTGGTGTGAGGGGCAGCATGTCAGCACTATACTTGGTCCCAAAGCAAGCACGATGACAGAAATCATAAACTGCAGTCACCTACCATCTCCACAGGGAGACACACTGCAGTACTCCCAGGTGACGGATGGGTCTTTGGTGTAGCACCAGGGACGCTCATTTTCACCCCCTGGGTTGCGGCAGTAATTCTCAGCATCAGACAGCTCAGGGAAGACCTGAGGAGTCCTTCTGTGTAAGTGGGGAGCCTTGGAATAGGAAAACATTTTGATTAGTGTTTAAGAATATTTTTTCCTAATGGTATTAACAAAACAAAGAAAGAAAAAGAGAATAAAACCGAAAAAGCAACAGAGAAAGGTAGAAGTAAAAGAGGCTTGAAGTAGCTCGCAAGAATCACCAGAAAGCATCTGGCAATGGGAAAGGGAATTTGCAGATTGAAACATGAAGGAATCAAGAATGAAGGCGAGCTGCCATCTGCCCAGCCCTTCCGTGGGACAGGGTTGCCCAGCTCTGGGAAACTCACAGAAGAAGATCCCATTTGATTGGTGCATACCTGATCACTCCACTTCTGGCAGGGGATGCCGGAGGCAGTGACGTTGGCCCAGCCCTGGTAAAACTGGCCGTTGCCCCTGTAGCAAGTCCCTAGGCAGGGAAAAAATAAAAAAAGAATGAAGTGGGCACAAGCACTATAGACCATGCCCTGCAGTGAAGAGTGATAGGTCATGTCCTTACACAAGAGCCAAAACAATCAGCAGCAGATCTGAAGCACACAAAAGGACCAGTGATAGTCACAAGAGAGCTTAGCTTTCTGTTTACACTGAAATGGATTTTGAGCTCTGTACATAGGATTACGCCTGGTAACACCCCAAGGAAAGGAGTGAAGCTTTCCAGAGAAACAGAGTCATGTGTCTGTGGCTGTCACTCTGCCCCAAAACCAAACAAAGCAGCGCAGGCCCACAGGGATGCTCCAGAGCCAAACCATGGCAGAAACCAAGCTGCAGCACTGGCTACATGGCCCACAGCCTTCACAGTGCTGGGGCAGCTAGGGTGGGAGCAGCAGGGTCCAGCATGGAGCACTCTCCTGCTAGCCTCTGTGGAGTGCTTGCCATCTCAGAGTGGATGCCTGGGACTGTGGCTCCCAGCATGTGTGGAAACCACAAGCTAAAGGGAGCTACAGATCTGAAGTAATGGCGTTGGCACAAAGCACTGTTATTCACAAGGAAGAATGTGCCATTGACTTCACATAAGCAAAGCTTACCATGGCTGCAGAAGAAGTCAGCAGGAAATCTAGAGATTTTTCACTCCCAGAACAGGTTCCCAAAACATAAATGTGGGCATCACTTATCCTTAGAGGAGAATTTAATGCATGCTGGCGCGATACAGGAAGTAAGAAGGACAACAGAGGAGGTGCAGCCTCATACACGTAGCATGTGCTAGCTAATTGTGTGAAAACTGCTGACCATGGATTAGCATTTTGGTTGATGGCATGCATTAGGGTCCCCTTGTTAGATGCTGCATTATTAATCTTATTAATTAAATTAGTAAGTCAGCAAACAGTGCTGTCATAGCTTGATTTTCAATTGTATTGAAGTTGCAGCTCATAAAAACTAACGCAGGAGGAAACCCGTCTCATTCAAAAACAAGGAATTTTTTTAAGCAAATGCTTTTCCGCTTCAGTAAAGATTTGTAAAAGGTCTGATCTGGGTTTGAGACAAAGGCTACACATTTTAATTCAAGCAGACTGTCATGACTGATTAATTTTTGCAGGGCTGTAGTTCTAACAGGATGCCTGTTTAGAGCACCTGAGCACTTCAGTAAAGACCAGTGTAAGCAGCAATTCTTGACCACACCACAATGGCTGCTTTCTCTTTTCCTCTTGCATCACCCATAGCTGCTCTGACAGAACCTCATCTTTCTGCACATCCATCGGTGCCAGTCTGTGCCCGTGGGCAGCAGAGCACCACCAGGTTTACTGTAGGCAGGTGACTTCAAACACAAGGTTGACTCCCTGCAGCCCAAGGTGTGAAAGTACCTCAGTTTAGAAATAGACTCCAAGAGAACACTTGGCTCCTCACAAGTCCAAGGTAATTGGAGATTCTTTGGCTGGTACATAAGCACTGCAGACGTGTAAAACCTTTTTTGAGCCACCCTAAAATACAGCTGTGTGCCTAAGCTCAGCGTTTTCAGTGTCGCCCATTAAAAGGCAAGGAGAGCAATGCCTGAAATCCATCTGAGCAAGTAGCTGACGTGAAAAGAAGCCTTTTTGCACAGAATGTGACAACCATGTGACAGCTCTGAGGAGCAATGTGGAGAGTCTTGGGGGGCAAAGGGGAGCATCGCTGTGCTCTTAGGGGTCTGAAAAACACAGAGGTCGCATAGGTGGACATGCTGAAAAAGGAGAGGCTGAAACTGCCACATGCTCTGTCCCCAGGGTGGGTCTGTCTGACAGCAGTCTCAGAAGTACCAAACACAGCAAAAAGAGAAAGAATGGGTAGAAAGGCAGGGTAACAACTGGAGAAGATCTAAAAGCACCATCACTCTCTAATCACCTTCAACAACTACCAGGCCATGCTCTCCTTAAAACCAGTGCAGCTGGAAATTTGTTTCCCCATGCCTTGGATGTGAGAGTTCAGTCATCCTCTGGTAACAACCCGAATCCAGCCAGCAAAGACCAGTACACAACGCTAAAACATGCTGCGCAAGCTGCATCTTCAACACACGTGCAGTGCCCACCCTCTTGAAGAACAGATCCTGAAGAAGTCTACTTACTGGTTACATTCTCCTTCTTAAAATCTGTGAAAAGACAAGACAAGGTGTAAGGAGGGGTTGTGACACAGCGCGGTGCAGAGGCACAGGCAGAATGGTTCCCACTTGGCACACCACATCTGACCACAGAACAGCTGCTGAGAGGCTGTCAGGCCCCCGCTTTGGCTGCAAGTCACGGGTGTCCTCCGTGCCCTCCTCTCCAAGAAAGCATCCCTGCAGATGATGGGCAGTGCAGCCTCTTACCAAAGAAAGGGATGCGAGTGCAGGCGCTGGGGTCCTGGTGCAGGCTGGGCAGCCTGTTGCACTCGGGAAGAGCAAGCATCATCAACCCCGGCTTGTAAATCCCCCGCTGAGAGCTTTCCTCCATCGAGAGCCATTCCTTAAAGCAGTAGAGATCCTTTACAGCAAGGCAATTCTCTCTACATTATTTTGCAAAAAACAGTGAAATACGGCGGTCAATGGCGTGATAACAGCTGCTGCACCTAGCTGTGGTGTGCAGGGGTTATGCAGGCTGACAGAAAACCATTAGTGGGGCTGTGCTTCTTTAAGCCAGTCTGCCTGGCTCATAAACCATAAAGGAAACTCAACATAAAATGTAATAGCTTCCTTTAGGAAACCCACAAAGCTACATTTTTAACAAAGCAGGGTTATGCTCAAGATGCAACACACATCACAGGCTGTGAGGAGTTCATTTCCATCATTTCCTAGACATTTACTGCCATCTTCTAGCAACAAAAAGCACATCTGGGAGTTATCATAGCCTTTTTGCTGCATTCTGAAAATCTCACCTGTTGTTCATAAATTTTGTACTATCGTGCCATCTGTTCAAAACCAGAGGTGAGCTGCAAATCTTAAACTTTTCTAAGCTAAATATTTGCCTACGTTTTTAATCTCACAGAACCAACCACCCAATTACCTTCTTTTCTCAGCCTTTCTCTCCCCATTTTATCTGTCTGCTATGTGCAGCAAAGTCTTTTCAACGTCAGGTGAAATAAGAGACCAAACTGCCTGTTACCTAACGTATTGCCTGCCTAACCATGTGAAATATTCACTGGCAAGCCATACTGTGTATGTTTAAATGCTCCTTAGATCTGAAGCTGTTTTGTGAAGAAGGCCAAGGCAGTAATAAAAAACATAAATGAAACTGTGCCACACTGGAAAGTTTGACTGTTTGTTGTATTAGTTAATTTGTCAGTGGTCTGCTTATTTATTCACTCATTCTTGAGAGCCTGAATTGCACAACTAGCTTTGAGGCAACGTACAGAGATGGTTTTTGCTGGACATGACTGCAGCCCTTTGAGGATGCAAGTCCTTCCTGACCACCACAGAATGACACAGTCATGCAGAAATACACAGCTGGCATCCACGCTGAAGGCTTCAGCCAAATTCACCACCTGGCTGCTGGATGCAATTTCACTGCTACCAGCAGCACTGTCAAGAGTAGAAGGTCTTGAGCTCCAGTAATGAACACCGTCACTGCAAATCTTCCGCAGCACCAAAAGGATGGAGGCCTGTGGGGATTCTTCCAGGGTGGCAGATCTTCTGCAATGGCAGCGGATGCTCTTCACATCTTTATGCTGAAGCTATTGAAGACCCAGCTGCCTTGCTCTTGGTTTTATCCACTTCTGGTTGATTCCTTCCTCACTTCCATGAGAGCCAGAATGAAGCCATATGGTGCAATGTGTAGATGCATTTTTATTTTTTTATGTTAAACAACATGTGGAACAGGAATTACTTTCTGAAGTAAAAAAAAAAAAACACAATTATAATGTTTAGCTAGGGAAATGGGAAAACCTGGCATCTGAAGCGCTGTCTGACACTGAGAGACCTGGATTGCGTTGGCTGCTTTCACTCCTAAAGACAGAGCATCCTAGAACAAGCCTTGTATGCAAAGTGCAGCAGCAAAAAGACAAAGATCTCTGCCAAGTCCTTCCACTGCCTCTTCAGAGGGAGGTCAGTGCTTCCTCCCTCTTCAGAGGGAGGTCAGGCTCCTCAACCCCAGCCCCATGGCTGCTTGTAGGAGAGCAGGACAAGGCAGCCAGAGGGAGGGGCAGTCAGCCTCCTGCAGCTGAGATCATGCCATTGTTATAACACTTAATCCCCAGCAGCAAGAGCCTGATGATATCATATGCAAAGATTACTTCAGAGTATTATTAGAAGTTTTATGTAGTGTAACAGAGAGACAAAGACCAGGAGCAGCCGAGGAGGACAGGCGGGCCAGCAGCCCACAGGGCCTTGAAGAGGAGGAGGGGGACACATGGACATGACACAAAAGTGAAGAATTTCCCAACATGAGGTTGTGCCCCATCACTTCATGTCAGCAGTGGTTGAAATGGAAGCGGAGGGGCATCCTCCTAATATCACAGAACCCACGGTAAAAAGCCAGAAGTAATAATTATGAGATGAAGTATCACTTTTCCTTAAAAGTAGGAAAATTCTTATTTTAAGCAATTTGCATCTGAATATGTGGAAAGTAAAGTTTTTCTCATGTTCTTTTCTTCAGTTTCACTTCATCTTGTTTTGCCAGTGTTTACTTTTACAAAAGCCTTGCTCACTTCGTTCGAGGTTAACGAGTTCCCAAAACAAAACGAACAACAGAAATTACATAGGAGAGAAGAAATGGTACAGAGAATAAGTTAAAAAGACAAAAGCACATAAAAACATATCAAGGGAAATATGCCCCTCAAAAAGGAGGTGATTTCTACAGCCTCTGGGACAACTAAATCTTTACTCTCGATGCAGTTCAGCTGAAAGCTGGTGCTGTCTAGACAGTTTGAGCAGAGAGGTATAAAGCTGTCGGTAGCGAGCAGATAAGATAACTGGAAAGCAATCAAGACTGTGCAAAATGCATTCAGGAGCCCCCTGAGGTCTCAACCATTCAGAAGGACAGACGATGTCCGAGCTGTCAGAGTGTGGGGATATAGGGCTGTAGGGAATTCTGGGCAGCCAATGGGCTCTGGGAACAGGAAACCAGAGGAACACTGTCCCAGGGCTCTTGTCATGAAGAAAGCCACATTTAAATTGACAATGAAATCACAGAGAAAAAAATCTTAAAGGAAAAAATAAAATAGATGTATCCACAAGTCGTCTTGTGGATTTGAAGAAGGATGATGCCAGATGGATCTGTAAGTATTCAGATGCATTTGTGCAGGCTTTCCCTGCTAGTTGACGGCCCTTTGGTGGCTTGCACCACCCAGCAGTGCCCCAGGAGGGCAAGTCCTCATTCACACCAGTTCTGATCCCTGCTGGGCCACCCATGAGCAGGGTGAAATGAAGCCTTACCCAGCCCTCACTCACATGTCCCGTGGAGCACCGTGCAAAGTCCTCCACTGACAAATGTGCTGCGCTTGTGTGGCTCAGATATAAATACTGTCACACATCTTGAAAACAGGCAGAGAGATGATGTACTGAAGGGCAGGATGACAAAAAGCAGCACATCAAAGCAGAGGGGAGGAGTCTGCCAACAAAAAGCAACTTCAGCACTTCTCTGCGGGATTATCTGTGGGCACGTGCAAATACACTTCTTTCCTGGGATATGTGCTACAAGTGGTTTGACTGAGGAACACCAAGCAGGAACATCATGCAGCAAATGGAGAACGCAGTGCACTGTCAGGCTCCGTGTTGGTGTTTTCCTCTGTGCCTTTGTTTCGGAGCTGTGGAAGGAGAAGAGGTCAGAAAGGCCCTGAATGCCAAGACAGCGTGACGTTTACTGTCCTAAAAAGCCCCTGCATAACTGGAAAAATAACTGCCACTAGACTACAACAGGCCCACGTCCAGCTGTCGGAGCACTGCCTCTGTTCCTGCTGTGTCTGCAGGCAAAGATGTGCATTTCAGACAAGGCACCAGAGCTGTGGCCACTCTCCTGGTAAACACTGATCTGAATAATCTGCTTCAAGATGCAGTTCACAAGGGGCAAGAGCTATCTACAGGCACTGCTCTCTGCAGCACACCAGGCAGTTCTTGTGCCACCATGGGGAGCAGAAGCATATCCACAGCTTGGGTACATGTATAGTTAGTGCTCATGGAAAAATAAGCTGCAAGAGATACAGAGGGTTGAAGACCTATGGAAGAGAGCTTGGAGAAAGCAGGTTCATTCGAGGCTGGGGAAGGCTTCTTCAAATCTTGCTGCAAAGAGGAAGGAGGAAGCTCTTCTCGGTGGTTGCTGGAGTGGAGAGAGTGCAACGGGGAGGGCTGACCTCCCAGCCCTTGTGCCTGGGACGTGCCACACAGGCACCTGTCAGCAGGGGATTAGCTGCTGCGTGAGATGCTTTGGACTCCACGGGTCCTTGCCAGGTCCGTTTGACTGCACATTCCCCTGACTATGAGAGGACGTGTGTGCCAGAGGGGAGGTTTGGCTCAGCAGGTGCAGTTAGGCTGACAGTGTCTCCAGGGCGGTCTTTTTCAGTTCCATGGCTGCAGTGGTGGGAAGTGCAGAATGATCAGTGTCCTGCCCTGACCACCTCTGCAGCACATACTGCGTCTGTATTTAGTCAGAATTCTGAACAAGCACATTTTTGATACTGGTAATGGCTGCACACTGACCTACCAAGATCTAACTGATGGCAATACGTTAATTACTTATATCAACGGTGTCATTCAAAGGGATGTATCTGTGTGGCCCACCACTGTACACTACATCAGGCCCTCTCTGTGCATGCAGAAGGGAGAAGAAAGGAAAAAAACAAACAAACACACCAATCCGGAGAGCACAGTGCTACTGGGTGACTGGGCAGACTTTAACCAGCCACATGCCCACGGAAAGAAAAGCACACTGTGCTTCTTTACCTGCATATGGGTTTGGGGGCAGGCCCCACTCCTGAAGGCTTGCACTCCTGGAAGATGTAGTTACACAGCAGGGACTCGGCAGCTGGCTGGCAGAATGAACTCACCATTTTCAGTTCTGTCCAAGCAGTGTGAACAAGCAGCTCTTGGGTCTCCTCGGGGTCAGCATAGGAGGAGTTGAAGAAAACAAGAGCATTTCTCGACAGGATGGCACTGCACACCTCACCTCTGTAGGTGCTGCAGTAGCCTGCATCACCCTTATACAGTTTGCTGTCAGGGACAAGAACAAACACACAGGGTAAATCCACAACCCTTGGAGTGGAGAGTGCCAGCAGAGGTCTGCAGATACACCGAGGTCAGAGGGCACTGCCCCCAGGGCACACCTGGGAAAATGACCCTCCCTGCTCCCAAACTGGAGCTGGGGGTGCAGCTGTCTCTATTGCTCACCCTGCCAGCGTAACTGGAGTCAGGGAGGTCAATTCTCAACATGCAAACCATTTGGAGCAGCCAGCAGAGTTATTTGTAACCTTGCTTTTTACTTCTCTGTCCAAATAATCCTCCATTGTCAATGCTCTGGGGCATTCTTGCTGTTTTTCTTAGGAAAACAGGACCTTCTTGGGCAACAGAGTACACAGGATGTCCAAATTTCTGCTTTGCAGATGCTGCAGTCAGCAGGTGATGCTCTCTGGTCCCTGTTTAGCTGCACTGTTTTGGGTTCAATGTTAATCTGTTTCTTTTTTTTTTTCGGTCCCATTCTTATCAGCACACCACTTTGAGTATTATGTTTCCTTGCTTTTTCACCCCCTGCAGGGACACAGCCTGCAGAAGCAATCTTTCTTGCAGTGCCTTATTACAGAAAAGGGGATTTTGTGCAGCAAGTGTTGAGAACAGTCATGAGAGATAAAGGCTGAGCATCGGATCACAGTTCTTATGCCTTTCACTCCTACACAGGTGAAGGTGCAAGGCATAAGTCTGCCATCATTGCTGGGGTTTCCAAATCTTTTGCAAACACCCTGAACCAGGTGTGCCAGCAGCTTAGCTGAGCCATTTCCTTACATTTCCTCAGGCTCTGTTCTTCACTCTGAGTGCCACCAGCTAGCCCCTGCATTTTCCTTTCAGACTGATTTACCCATGCCACACATAGGAACATGCTAGGGCTCTAAAAATAAAGAGTCAGGCTAATCATTCAGCACTCCAGAGAGTAATTGGCAAAAGAGCACCTCTGATCACATACAAGTGGCTTTACTCATCTACAACTTTGCTTCCAAACAAATATCTAAATGTTTTTTGCCTTACTCTAGTGATCACCATACAAAAATACATTTATTGGCTCTGTGTAGACAGGGGCCTAATACACAGCTAGACTTTTGTCTGTGAATCTATAGTGTTAGTCAAATCATGGACACATAACTGTGATGTGAGCTCCACTTGTGGCTCAGTGTAGAGCCACCATTCTCTTATGGGCCCAGGCTTTGTTCACACTTGTGTAAAGGATCTCTCCAGTGAATCTCACCCGCATCCAGAAACCTACCCCTTTCATTCAAGAAAAATTCACCAAATCTCCTTGGCTCATCACTGTTACCCTCCCTGTCCCACGGGATCCCTACGCAGCCATAAAATCCATCCTTACCTCCACTCTGCCGGGGAGGCACCAGGCCCAGCAATGGCGATGAGTCAGAAGAGAGAAGAAATAGAAAAGACATCACTGATCTGTCATTGTCACAGTTGTGGTAGCTCAGAGTTACACGGTAGGAAATCTGCCTTAATCATTGGGCCCTACATAACCACCAGACAGCATCCTGCATTCACGTGGTGGGTGGCTGCAGCTGCTCCCCCTGCTCGTCCTTTCTTTCTCCCACCAAGAGATGGGGTGGTAGGGGAGATGCAGCCCCTGAGAAGCTCACAGTCTGAGGAAAGCTATTTTCACCTTGCTGTTAGGTGACACCAAAGTTGGGCTGCAGCCACGACTTCCTCCGCGTGGATGGACTTACCAAGTGCTTCTGGGACATAATGTACAAGACAGCACCAAGCATGCAGGAAGCAACAGCTGTGCCAGTCTGCAGGGTGTAAGAATATATGAGGAAATAGCCCAGCAGGGCAGGCATTGGTACTCAAATTTAGCCTCCTGTGAACTATGAGCTCTTCAAAGTCTTCCCTCCTCCTCCACCTCATCTCCCAGTAGGAAAGCCAGACCTGCAGGGAAGGGTGAGTTATTAACGACCCCTTCCTTCCCAGCATACCTGAAACACTGATGGTTGCGGCGGCTTTGGCAGCACCGAAGGTTTTGCTGTGTTTGTTGGTGGCAAGGCAGGTGAAAAGGCCGGGTCGGGTGACATAAACCTGCAGCCTGGAGTCAACCACTCTGTCCTTCACACTTTCTGATACAGACCCTGCAGAAACCTAAGGGAATGAAAAGCCAAGTCAATGGTATTTCCAACAAAGTCAAGCAAACAAACCAAGAAAAAAAACCACAAGGGATTCACCACTTCGAAACAAGCTAATGAAGCAAGCAGATGGAAGTGGCAGAGAGATGGAGCTGCTGGCATTACTCTGCTGTTTTCATAGCTTTCACAGACAAAACCAAATGTTAAAGCCTTCTCCTAGTCACACTTCTGCAATTGATTTTCACTTCCAAAGATCTCAGTTTTTCATGGCTAATTACTCTAAGGACTTTACCAGAACACTTCATGTACTCCATGGAGCACAAAATGGCTTTGTGCACCCAAGCCCAGATGTAAGGAAAATAGCTGTGAACTTATTGATTCTGGATTAACACGGCCTCTGACTCAGAACAGCAAATGGCCTGTCTCCAATGCTCTCATAGATGCCTCATACATTTTCTTGCCTGATGCCTGGGAATGAGGAAATGGCAGTACATGTGGTGACTTTGGTCAGGTCTTTCTCCAGGGTAAGAGAAGTTCCCAGGTGAATGAACTTGAAGCCTGCTGATTTTGGCCAGACAGAATTGGTTTTATCTTCAAGCTTTTCCTGCTCCTTTGGCACTCGTTAAAATCAGACACAGCACATCAGGACCATGTTTTGCAAAGGTAGTAGCATACAGCAGTATTGCCTGCTCTGCTCTTCATACCAGTGGGAAGCATCAAAGGGAAAAGTGGCTATCTGTGGGCTCTACTGGTATGTCCTGGCCCTAAGGACAGTGAAAGTCGTGTGTCTGGATCAATCTGGGCAAAGTGCTCTCTACACACCAGCAGTATCTGCTGCAGTCTGAAATGATTCCCCTGCCTTCATCCAATTTGCTGTTTACAGATTCCCCCTTGGACCCTCCTTGGATTTTGCATAGCAGAGGCCTCTCAGGTCAGGAAATCTGACCACAGAGATCTGAGATTGTTCTTCTCAGCTTGGTCCAAGAAGTGAAGAATGTTCCGTGTCAGCTGATGGAGTGAACACAGCAAGGAGCCATGCTTTCACCAGAAATGACACGTCATCAACCAGCATTCAGCTCTCTACAAGACTCATGCACCCATGGCACAGCAGGCTCCTTCCACTCCCACAAGTAACCAAAAGCCATTGAAAGCAAAGAAGGTGAAGAACTGGCTGTCCTAAAATGTAGGTCCTTGAAGCTCTGAGGCCCCTTGCTCTTCATCAGCCTTCTGAAAAGAGACCAGAGAATTCTTCATCTTTCTTGTCTCTTCAGCTGCTCTGAAAACTACAGGCAGGAGCATAGCTTCATAGTCACTGGCAGGAGTGGATAAAAAGGTTCTTGAGGACATGCACTGCTAATCCAGAGGATACGAAAAGTGTTAGTGGAGATAAAGAAGGTGAGACAGCCTGCGGAATAGCCCAAGCTCCTTAATTACAAATTTTAATAGATGGAGAGAAATTATATGGAGCAGGACAGCAGTAGCCTCCTGTAGTAAGAAATTTCAGTGAGAGGATCCTTCGGTCCTGTTGGACAAGCAAGACAACAAGCAATGCCCATGGCCAGCCAGTGCCCAGAGGGATCATTGAGAAAGAGAAGAGGCAAATCACTGGTATACACACAGCACTGTGATCCAGGCCACACAACTTTATGAAAGCTGTTGGAAGATCATGGAGAATATATACCATGGCTGTTACAAACACGTTAGGGCTGGAGGAAATCCATGTCAGAAAGGGTGTTGGAAGGAATACTGTGTTGCACCTACTGAAGAGGTGCTGTGTTTCTGGCATGCATCTTCACCCCTGGGGGGCTATGCTGGGTGTCAAGGGGTCCCTCAGTCCAGCCGAAGAGCACTTCAGTGGCTTACATTTGGACATTAAATTGGGTAAATGCAACGGAGGCACTCACATTAGATGGCCAGGATGATTAATCAACACATCACGTTCCTGTGAGCAACAGATGGTTTTCAAGCCCTGGTGCTTGCAGCATATTATGCCTCAAAACAAGTTGGCTCTATTTAACTGCCTCAGCTTTTCTTGTTTTGCCAAATAAGCCATTTTGTCATGTTATTTTCATCACAGTAGGAGAAAGTCCAGGAAAGCTGGATGTAGAAAAACTCATCATTGATAAGTCCTCCTAGACACCCTGGCCAAGCTTGCAAGCACCTCAAGCATCCTTCATCTCTGGCATTCCAGATCCTACCCAATTAACCCTTGCAACACCTGGAGACAAGGCAGAGCATTTCACAGGACTGAGCAGTGCAGTGAGGAGACAAGACTGTCTCAGAGCTATTGGACAGCAAGTACTACAAAAGGCAGAAACAGGAACTGGGGACAGAAAAGCAGCACTTACAGCTTTCCCATTTTCCAGCCAGGTGACAGTGGGAACTGGAGCACCTGCTGCTGTGCACCGCAGTGTCACCATGGAGCCAAAGGTGATGTTTTGGGATTCGGGAGCCTTCAGGATTCTGGCAAAAACTGTGGGAGAAAACACAGGCACTGTGTTGAATGGGTGCTTACATCTGAGTCTGCTCTTCCCAGCACATCTCCAAACAGGCCACAGCCTCTCCAAGAAAAGTGAGCAGAGTCCTGGTGAACGGTCTTAAGGGAGAGACAAGGAGAAGAAATGAAGTAGGCAGCGTGGTCATATTCCGCACATTAAAAGCCAAAATTTTAGCTCTGAAAATCTACACACAGCCCTTGTTCGAAGGAGTTAACATGCAGAAACTACCCAGATGGCTTGCAGTGAATAGGAAGTATAATTTGAAACCACAAGAGGACCACCATGGTGGTAGAGGTTAGGGGGCAGATAAGCCCATCTGTGTGAGTGTGGCAATTAGGACTCACTGCAGAGAGCCACAAACCCCATTATTTTCCATGCCATGATGAGCCTGGGTGGTGAACATCTATCACTTAACTATGGGGGAAAGGCTGGCAAAAACTTTGGGAAGCTGAGGCTGCACAGGGCAAGAAGGTTTCAATGTCACTTTTCACCTCCAGTGCTGCTTCTGTGCCAATAGGGTTATTGGACAGTCCAAAGCCAAGGCCTTCCCCTCTCCAAAAGGACTGTTTTACTTTTTTGGTGAAAAGAAGATCTTAAGTATTTTTGCTGAAAACCTGTTGTAATCCAGAAGCACGGATCTGACAAACCTCCACAAGCTGTATTTCAGCAGCAGCGTTTGGACAGCGTAGAGGAAAGCAGAGCAGAGAGGCATCTCCCACGTGGAACATCTGAGTTTTGACCCAAAAATTTCAATGGAGATGCCTGAATGTCTGTACAGAAGCGGGCTGGATAACTCTGTGCCATTTCTTAGTCCAGTTTCCCATGCTTAGTGAGTAATGCTCATCCTCTACCTTCTGGGCAGCACAGCAATGACTAAAGACCTCCACCAGAAATTTTAGTAAGTAGAGGAGTTTCTCTTGGCATTCTTAGGCAAGCATTATATTCTGTTTTCCACTTCAGCTATCCATGTAGCTCCCTTTATCAAAATATCTGACTGCATTACAGTTTTTTTGCTTTTCTGTTTCCCCATTGCATCTCTTGTCATGGGCCACTGTTTTCTCCTATTTTCCAGATGCATACATCCCAACCAGAGCCATTAAGAAACCAATAATGGTCTCTCAACACACACTGAATGTTTCTTCTGATAGGGGCTTCTATCAAGAGCGGAAAAGTCTTCATCTGCAAAATTACAATAGGACAAAATATACATAAATTACTTTCCACGTAGTCCTTTCATCCCAGTCTGGCCCACACAAAAGCTGAACTTGGGGTTAACAGTGCACCTGAAGTCCGTTTTATTCACATAAAGGAAATATCAGGAACGCATTTCCAAGAAACTTTGCTGCTCTGGGAGTACACCCATTCTGGTGTCCCGGGCAGGGATTTTTTAGGAGGAATACATTCAGCATTGGTTGAGTGATGGAGCAGGAGGGCACGTGTTGAACTCCTGGCTCCATGGATGCTACTCACGGGGACTGGCATAGGACACAGTCCCATTGCTGGTGAATGTTAACACAGTGCCTGGCCAGGGACTTCTCTGAAGAATAAGAAGTGAAATCAAGTTTTTGCCAGAAGTTCTGCTCCAGGCCATTCGCATCAGATATTTGTGAATTCCACCCCAAGCACCATAGGCCAAGCTCATGATTACTTTCATACTTCTTTTGGAGAAATTCTAAACTTTTGGGCTGGTCCACTGGCAGCAACTACATGCACATGGCTTCTGCTGAAGCCAGCACTTCAAATCCCAAAGCCAGAATACAGCCTTGCAGGCTTCTCTCATGCTGCCATTACTTGTGCAGCATGACACTGGGATCCTGCCCACACAACAGCTCCACTGCTCTGATCTAGCCTTGCTAATGCCATAACAGCAAATTAATAGCATTATGTTAGCCACTGTCAGACACAGGCACTTGTACCATCCCCTCTACACACTGCTCTCTCAAAATTTGCACAGAACCTTCAGAAAGGAGAAAAAAGGAATACCCTTCAACAACAGTGGCATGCTCATGGTTAGGAAGCAAAGCTCTATTCATGGTATACAGAGCAAGATTAAGTGCCCCAAGTGCCTCTGCAAAGGCCAAAAGTCTGGAATTGGTTCCCCTGGTTCCCCAGACTGCACTGAGCACAGTACTCACCTCAGCAGCCACAGATCTGTTGGCTTGAGCACAGCAAAGGCAACATGGCAGACTATTCCAGCCTAAACTACCAAACGTGGGGGAGAAAACAAAGCGACAGATATGTATTCCTGTACTTCTGGTGCTGGCTGCTCACCAGGGCAGGCTGCATGCAAGTACGTAGGGTCACCCTCCACCATGGCAAGCAGAGGCAAGGCCCCCAGGGCAAGCTTGAGAACCATGCTGGCAATGGCATTAGTGGTGAAATCTATTCTGGAGCAAAAGGGAGGAACCCAGACCCCAAAAATATGACTTTCTTTTTTTCCTTTGTCTTACATGATGAAATAGAAGAAGTAGAATCAAAATTCAAGCTAAGCAATCAAAAATCAAGCTAAGCAACCAGAAGACATAGGGAGATGAAAGGCAGGAAGAGGAAGGGACAGGAAATGGCAATAAATGTTTGCAATATTCACATTATTTGCTTGGCTTAGGGCATGGTTTTGTTCTTGTTTTACCTCAGAGTGAAAATCCCCAGCAGTCAGATGATTTCTGACGCTTCCACTACAAGTCCTCCTTATCCAGATCCTCCCAAACATGGGTTTTACCAGGACCTTCCTTCATTTGACAGCATCATCACAAGCTATCAGCATCCACACAGTGACCCTGGCCGGGGAAGCAGGGTGGGAGAAGAGGGTTCTGTTTATTTACTTATATATTTCAGCCAAAAATGAAACAGAGTGCCTCACTCAGAGGAGCTGGAAATGAAACCTTGCCAGCTCAAAGCCCAGCCAGCATGCTCAGTTTCACTCCCAAGTCCCCTAATAAATGTCCTTTCTTTTACAGCTCTGCTAAATGATGTTCTGCAAGCCGCGGGGCTTGCTAGGAGGCATCTGTACCACGGCCAGCTGCTCTCATTTCTGAGAATTAGGTAACATCATCCAGTCCAAACAGTAGGGCTTTAACCCAGTCAGGAATTTTTTTGTGCTATAAAAAGATTAAAGCAGTGTCCCCCCGGTTTGAGCAGCTAACTCTTTCCAGGTGAATTCGCTCTCCCTCTGCCTTTGGCTGAGACGTCTGTCATTTCGAGGAGATTTCAACCTGATCCTGCCGTCCTGCTCAGGCCAGTTTTTCCATGCAAGCAGGCTGGATTGGGCTGCTGGCACCCAGCTGCAGCTCTGGTGGGCTGGGGCATTCAGGGAAGGGCCACGCCATGCTCAGAGCCCCACTGCCCACAGAAACCATCGGCTCCGGCCCCATCATGTCAGGACATCCATAGTGGGTGAGTTTTGCAAGTCCTATCGCTGGCTGTGGTGCATTAGGCCCTGTCAAGCATGGGTCTGTGGTGGGGCTCTTTTCATACCCCCACTGGAATGGGTGAGCCTTGGCTTCCAGGGGAGCACAGCCAATGCTTGCCAGTGTATGTGAATTCACACAATTGGTGAACATGGACACAAGCTCACTCTCCAGAAGCTTGCTCCTGGTGCTGGAATACTGCAAAGTGTGCCTGGTAGTCCAAACTGGGACAGGGCCACAGAGAATTCAGCTCTGTCAGCAGCCACATAGCAGCAGTGCTCCTTCCCTGCCTCAGCTTGGCTGAGTACACGAGCAAGACCTGCTTCTCCATGCTGCAGGATCCGACATCCCAGCTTTCTGATACTTATCATGGAAAGTAACTTTCTGGATCAATACGACAATTACACGCTGCAAGGTTTGGGCAGCTAACCTGCACAAAGCCGTGGGCAAAGGCATCTGCTATGTGTTGGGAAGTGGTGCTCTGCACTGCTGGAAGAACTGGCACAGTACACATCACCTCAGGAATCCTCCCCCCCATCCCCCAGAAACACCTTGGCAAAGCCTTTGCCCTGTGCACTAGTGGTGTATAAGCAGTTGGCAGCTAGCCCGTAAGCATTTCTTAATTCATGTTTCACAGGGTTTTGGTAGCTTTTTGGTGTGACAGATTTATATGGCTCCTTCTGGACAGAGCTGTTCCCCAGGCTGGGACTCCACCTGCAAATCTGCATGAAATCATTTATGCTTGCCACCTATGTGCTCCGAAGGACCATAAACTTCTGCCAGTGTATTTGCAGCCTTTGCCAGTAAGAAGTCCAGCCATGCAAATCCCCATCCAAATTTATTCCTTTCACATCCATTCACTCATCTTGACAAACCTAAACCAGGCAGCCAAGGATGCTCCTCCCTCTGCTTCTAAGCAGAGGAGCTACAGTTTCCTTCCCACTGGTGAGAGATGAGTGGATGTCTGAAAATATATCCATAAACACATAGAAAGCTGTAGCGCTTGCATTTTCTCTATCAAATTTTTGCCTATTTCCACCTAACCTTCATCCAGGCATGCTTATTGCCAGAGAACAAGGTGCATATAGATTATCCAAAGGAAAAAAATATATATATCAAATGTTGTGGGGAACGCATACAACTTCTGTGTTATTTCTAAATGAACAGGACTACTAAGCACTGGCCCTAGATGAGCAGTTTGTATGGAGTCATATTCAACTGTTGCTTCACCAGCCTGTCCTCTCGGTACCACCACCCCTCTGCTGATAATCATGCTAATCTGTAAGGAGAATCAGATTTGAATTCTTAACACTGTCTACAAACCTCACCATCTCCAAAGCCCTTCTGGCTCCTGATACACGATTTGAGAAGTTTGGAGCTTTCATTAAGTCTAAGACCTTCTTCCCAGAAGGGCACAGGACGGCAGTATATGTTTACAACTTGGGGCCCAGGGGTGTACAACTCTGTGAGATGGCAGCCAGGACAATCCAAGGTCTGCATAGAAGGGAAGTGGAGGAAATCACATCATCTCCGTCCTGAAGCATATGCCTTCAAATTCTCAGCTCTGGTGTCTAATATCAAAGCAAGTTTTGCTTAACTAGTCAATAGCTTTCCAAGGTAACCTAATTCTAGGGTGAGCTCCACGATTTATGGATAGTAGGACAATTTGCTTCAGCAGAAGGCCTCTCTGAGAGCTAAATGCACAGGTCGGCACAGAAACTTCTCATCTGTGAAAGGCTTTGCATTGCTTGTAAATGGCTCTGGAATCCCAAAGCAGACCCTGCAAATATTTAAAGCTATAATAATCAAGAGTAAAATGTAAATAGATAGCTTATATCCTGTGTAACTATATGAGACCTGTTCACTGCCATATACGGAGCAAACATCGGATTCAAGGACAAGTGAGGATAACATGTTCAAATTACTTCCCAAGGAAATGAATAAGGAAATTCTTTTCGTGTCAGTGCCAGCCATATAGATGTGTAGTACTTCCTTTTGTCTGCTTCAAAGTGCTGCTCGCAGTGGCTGTGAGGGTTCTTCTTGCACAGGGGTAATAACAAGTGGCCTGTTTCCTGCTCACCTCATCTGCAATACTCATGATCACTCCTTCTTCTGTTTGCTCAGTTTTCAGTGATAAAAACTCTGCCAGCCCATCCTAATACAGGTTAATCTCATGTCTTTATTCTTGACTTCTAATTCGAGATGTCCTTTTCAGTTCCGGAGCTGTGCAAGGACTGCTCTTGTACAGTGGCACAACAGCAGGCACCTCCACTGTGTGGACATCCTAGAAATATTGTGTGACAACAGAACTGGTGCTAGCACTAGGACAAAATCTAACATGGTACCACTTGGAAGAGCAGTTACAGTGGAAAAAAAAAGAACAGGTTATTCATCTCCCACAAGACTCCGTGAATGAGAAAGGTGGGAGATGTCACTGGGAGATGGGGGCCAAAAGCCCTGATATAAAAGGGTACTGGCCCAAAGGTACCTTAGCAAAAGTGCACATCTAAAGAGATCGTATAAATTTTCCATATTGCTTGGAAAACCTAACTCCATTAAAAAAAAAAACAAAAAAAAAAAAACCAACCTAAGTCCATTAAAGAAGGACTGCTGCTGGGAGCCTTGTGCTTGTAGGAGCCCTGCCTTACATCAGCACAGAAGGTCATCAGCTGGAGGCACTGGGAGGCACTGGGAGGCACTGGGAGGCACCCTGTGCCCACACCACACCAGTGCAGAGCACACTGAATGCTTGTGCACTGCCTTCCAGGAGGTCTGAGGCTGTTTTCTTTCTCCTGCAGCTTGCCCCATTGCCCTGTAATTAGGGCTATACACGTATCTGCACCATCTGAGAACCCCAGGATGATGATGGTTACTTCAGTAGGCAGGAGGAGATTTAATGAGATGTTCTGGGATTTCAGTGCTGCCCACGGCCACCCTGCTGGGACCAGTCAATTACTCTGGTGTAATTACAGGCAAGCTCAGTTCTGTTTTCTTTCCCTGCAGTGCTCTCTGCCCCCAAGCCCTATGCAATTTTGCACAACAACCTGCAGTATATTCCACTTACTGCCACAGGGCCCTGCCTGCAGCCTCATGCAGCTGCACCACTGCCAACAGACAGGAATTACTCTCCCTGGCACGACCAAACACTGCTCACTGTCACTATCAGAGCTTCCCCAAGAAAACTTAGCTTGGTGCTTAAGTGCAAAAAGGCAGGCTTGTGCTATCACCCTGCTTCCTGGCAATGGACCCGTTTCCATCTCATCCAAAATGTTCTACCTTGGAAGACAGCACAAACAAAAAAATCAGATTTCATGGCAACAGACAACGCGTGGGCACAGCCACAAGAGTCAGGGTAACAGTGCTGACTGCCTGTCAGTGTGATACCTTGGTACCTCCCTTTCCTACCTCAACTATGCACAGAAGTGTCAACACAGAAATGTAGAGAACTGGCTGGATGGTTCATCTGGAGGCAGTTTTCATTAGAAATCAAACCTGTCTCTGGAACATGGTGCATTCGAATTGACAGATGCACTAAAAAGTGTACTTTCCTTCTTGTGACCAAAATTACTGCATAACCTTCTTATCTTCTGATTTTTCTGGGTGCAAACTTGACTCAAGACTGCAGAAGAGGTTCATAAAACAGGTAGTACTGTTTTATGAACTGAGATTAGTCAGTAATAGTTAACCCAATAGCTAAGGCACTGCTTTCTGCTGTCCTCTGGCCTGCTGTCCCCACACTGTTTCCAATTGTGCAGAACAATCTAAAAACATTAAAAACCTTGACTGAATCTACTGATACACTGGTAGATCCTTTCCTTTGAAGGGACGATTCTCCGAGGAAGACTTCCCTATTTTTAAGGCTGAGGCAGTTCTCACAAGTGGCTTATAGGGGAACATTTTTGTGGCCTGTGGCAGAGTATTATTTTAGTAGCCAGTAATAAGCAATAAACTGTGGGCAGGAAAAGACTTCTATCTACCAGGACTGGAATGCAAAAAACAAACATCTCAGTCAGAGTAGTAAGAGTACCCTTGTTATGATTTATTTCACTTCTGTGCTGTCCACATTAGTGTGGCAGAGGAGGAAGTCAAGTAGGAGCATTTCAACAGAGGGATGAATGAAACTGTCTGGGTAAAGGATCAGTAACTTGCAATTAATGCCTGTGTTTAGCCAACTGGAAACTGCAAGGAAGATTTGATCCAAACATGCTATAAAAGCCCTGGAGGATCCAGTTAGTGTCTTGATGAGAACACTGGATCTTCCAGCACTTGTCCTACCTAATTCTTTTGTTTGTTTCTTTCTTTCCTGACAGATTTATGATTGTTGTTTTCCAGACTTGCCTTTGCACTGTGACGACTTCAAAACCAACGGTACCACGCAATGTGCTCCAAAGCTCCTGATTTCCACAGCTCTCTGGTGACACAGCCTGGAGATCAAGTTCAGCTTTGTGTAAATTACAAGATGGAGATCCACCTAACTCAGTACACAGCCATCATCATCTTTCCTTTCAAAGTACACCTTTATTTAAATTATACCTTATTTATCAGTCTTGTCATTCAGGATATCAAACTAAAAATGCATCACTGGGCAAACAGAAAAGCTGGAGGTTCATTAACTGTGTGCAGCTCCTAGAAAGGTACAACATGAAGGTTGTTGTTCATCTTCAGGAGAAGCACATACCTTTTTTTAAAGCTAAAAAACAAACGGAACAACCAAGATCATCTTCTTACTGCACAGAACTTACACGTGCTAATGTTGGAGTGGAAGGACACATCTCCAAAGAGCATTTGACCTTGAATCCTCTTAGTAAATGATTTACCTCAACCCTTTGTACATATTAATGGCAGTTACACCATTCATTTCCAGAAAATGTTTTTTCTGTATTTGATGCTGTAAAAATAAATAATACCATTTCAGAAAGATACGGTTTATACCTTTACGCCTCTTCTATGAACATCTTTTGCTTCTAAACTCTACATAATTTGTGGCCAGTTTTCTTTTTTGTTTGTTTGTTTGTTTTTCTGAGGCCTTTTTGTTTTGAAGAATGGAGACCATATGGGACAGAAGTCTACTCTACCTACTCATGAAGTGGCACTTTGCTTCTCCCAAGGAGAGCAGGAGGCATTCTCCAAAACAGAACAAAAAACTGCCAGAACACAGATCCCAGATCAGGAATCCAGGCCTGTAAGTCATCAAGAAATGAATTGTTTTCCTGCTGTTTTGTAACATGAGCTTCCTATTTGATGCAAGAATTTGCTATACTTTGTATATTGGTTATAAGAGTCACATCTGAAAATGACAGCACGAAGGTAAAGAAAAAACATCCTGAGGAATTCTTTCCATGTTAAAAAAAAAAAAAGAAGAAGAAAAAATAAAAGACAACTGGACAACTTCTCTCTCAGTCTTTCAGAGCTCTCTCAGAGCTGCAAGTGTTCCCAAAGTGCCAATATTCTCGTGCTTCTTATTAGGCAAGGGTTTGTAGCTTCAAATTTATCATAAAATTTATACACAAGGACTGTTACATATGTCAAGACATGGGGACTGCTGAAGGCAGTAAACCCAGAAGCTGAACCTGATCAGCCCATGTATAGCTTTTGTTGGACTGCTCCTATTAGTGGTCTAGGTCAATGCTACAGCAAATACCATTGAAAACTGAATATTCCTCCTGTTCTGCAGTGTGTGTTACACAAAGAACTGTGTACTGCATGAAGGTAAAAACCTTGGACATCTCACTAATGTTTCCTAGCACACAAACCCCACAGATTTCAAATGCTCAGATGAAGGCCAAGAAATGCATTCTTGGCACAGTCCAAGAGCTTGTACCTGGCTTCCATTGACACCACTGGGAATATCTGCACTTGAGGGCAGCTCTTAGTGTTATTGAGGACAGTAGCCCTTCTCCTATTTATTTCCAAAGCACCGATCTTCAGGTAAAACCAGATGCAACTCCTTAGCCAGCATCTTGTCAGTTTGGTTTGCCCTTTGAACATATGCAAGAGCTACAAATCACGTAAGCAAGTGAAAACATGTCCCAGAGCTCTGAATCTTGAATTCATCCAGCAGTCTTTCAGTCACAGATTCACTTTGTGCACTGGTATAACAATCAACAGGAAATTTGTATAGATGTTGACCAGTGCCTTGGCAAGCTACTTCTTCACAGAGTATATAAACACTCTTCTGGGGTTAGCAGAATTTTCAGAACTGAAGATGTAGTGATTAAACTGCTAGTTAGCAGAATTATTAAGATAGAAAATGAATACAAAGCTGCTGTTCAGAAATGCTATCAACAGGAAATTTAAAACACATTTCTTGGCAAGCAGGCAAGATGATAATACTGTTCCTCTGTCTCAGAGGACATAGTATCTCTCTGCTGCCACCCTGGTATGTATGTGAGTAACTGGAAGTCATCCTCACTTCCTAACTTTAACAGGATGAGCAAAGGGGCCACTGTTCACTTCTTCATTTTTGCAGAGCAGTGTGCAGAAGGCTTCCCCTGTCCTCTCTCCCCTGCTTGCTCCCTGCTGTCAGCAGCCATCTGTGTGATGATAGCATTCCTGCCCCTAACAGACTATGCTTTTTTAAGGGGAGAAAATGTTTCACAGAATCATGGAAAAATTAAGATTGGAAAAGACCACTAAGATCATCAAGTCTAACCCCAACCCACCTCCATCCTGCCCACTAACTGTGTCCTTCAGTACTACATCCACACACTTCCTGAACACCTCCAGAGACAGTGACTCCAGCACCTCACTGGGCAGCCTTTGCCAGTGCCCAAACACTCTTCTGGAGAATAAATTTTACACAGTATCCAACCATCCACCATCACTTATACAAATGCACACGTGTTTGCATTGAACTCGGAGCAGAAGAGGAGAAAAACACAATCTGGATGGACAAGCTTTTTCAACCCTTCTGATTAAAATCAGCTCTGGGTATCAAGGCTTAATTAACTGATTAGAGGTCACAGCTCATAATGTGAACTTTGGAGCTTGAAATCTGAATCTGGCAAATGAACATAGTGCCCTTTTTTTGAGGTACCTGCGTAAAGGAGCATGTCTGGGTGCAGTCCTGCAAAAGCTGGATGCCAACATGCTTTTAACTAATTGCAGGACTAGTGTCAAAACCATTAACACGCGACAGAAAGTTAGAAACCTCATCCAGAAGTCAGGACCCGCCTGATCTCAATTTAGCTAGGCATAAATATTTGTACTGTTCTTTGAATGGACATCTGCTTCAGGATTAAATATTCATAGCCATGCTTAGTTATTTTATTTTATTAAGCCACTCTATGCCTGGTGTTAACTCCAGAGAGCGGTAGCACCAAGTTTTAAGGAAAAATATTGTTGTGTTATTGCAGAGAAGCATCAAACAGCATGTTTTCATGAATTTTCAGAACACAGAGCTCCAATGAATGCTCAGAGAAGGCCATCTAAAGTGTGATTTTCTCACACTGAGTTGTTTTAGATTATTACTGGCTCAGATCTATCCTAACTTGCTAGCACTGAGGGGGTAGGAACACTAAAAATAATAACTTGAGTGAGCTAGGCTGTAAGAGAAGCACGAACATGCATGCATGCACAGGTCCGTGCACACATCTGTATGTTAAATATTCATGAGAGCTGATCTAAATACTGGGAGGGGAAGGGATCTGTGTACACAGCAAGCTGCAGTCAGGATTATTACCTTCGGATTTCGAGAGCCAAAAAAGTAAAACAAACATTCATCAGACTAGTTTGGGTGGCAGCTTGAAACAAGGTGCATTATATGGGTGCCCTACCAGGAAAACCAAGGCGAGCCTGGAGAACAGCATCACTTTGTTCTCACAACGCATGAAGGGAACATGAAGGGATAAGTTGTGCAGGAACACTGAGCTCCCATTGATTAATTAAGAGCTAATCTTTCTGCTTTTAAAAAGAGCGTACACAGACTCTCCTTTGCAAGCAGTGTATTTGTAGATTAATTTGCTATTCCCTGAATCCAGCTGTATAATTCTGGGGACATGGACAAAACAAGGTAGCAGCCCTTACAGTGCAGATTGATGCAGTTCCAGTCCATTTTTAGGTTTCTAAATGCTCTGGTAGGTCTGAGAAATAAAACCTTAGTGTCTGAAGCTGTTTGAAGGACCAGGGGGGTCCTTCAAGCACAGCACTGAGCATCTAACCTCATCAGTTCTTGGTGAGCCTTGGGCTGCTCCATCAGCAGCAGGGCAGAAACAGAAACCAGCCCCAGACTCCATTCAGACAGACCTTCACCTTGCCTCATCAGGAGCTACACAGCTCTGAATCTAGATTAGAACCAGCTGCCTTCCTGTTTTAAAGCTATTTAAGGAATTTCTAGCATACTTAAGTCTGCACATGTCATTGCTATTAAAATTTTAAAAAGGAAGAAGGAAAATGATTGCATTTTTTGAAGAAAACAGCAATCCTACAGTAATGTGTAGCTGAATCAAATACATCTGACCTAATCCCAGAAGACAGTCAATGGTCCTTTTAAAAACAGGACTGCACCCTGAACGACCTCTGATAGTCCCAGACTCAATGTAACCTCAAAATCTTTTGAAAATTGGACAATTGGATGCCCTTCTCTCTCTCTTGCTGAACTTGTTATTCAGTTCTGAGTACAAAACAAATGTGAGCTCTTCTGCTGTGTCACCCATCCCTCTTCCCTATTTGCAAAACCTCGCTTAACCCAGATTCTCTTTTAGGGTCCAGGAACACTGAGTGCTTCATTGCCTACATTTGGGTGCCCCTGCAGCCCACTGATCTCAGCACTGGGAAACTGGCTACGATTTATACCAGAGAGCAAACACCTTCTGTAAATAAAAGAAGGATACAGAACACATAAAGACCAGAATCTGAAAAATCAAACCGGTGTTGGGTTTAGTGGGCAGAAAATGTGCAAGTCCAAGAAGAGAACAGCTCTGTTTAGCTGAAGAACCAATCAATTCAGATGGAAAATCAAAGGGAAAAGGGAAGGACGCTGCAAAATGCTGTGCTGCAGCTGTCTCCAACCAGTCTCTTCACAGCAAGTTTCCAGAGCCATCAGCTGCCTACTTGTCCATCTCCACAAGTCAAAACGCACAGCCCACAGTTCACTGGGGGCCCCTTCCAAACAAGAAACAAGCCAACAGCATGCACTGAGCATGAGTGACGTCAGGAATCCTATTTCTCACCGTACTTTCCCTTCCCCCACCTCTTCGCCCACCCTAGGATATTTTTGCCAACAGCCAACTGGTATTTCAGGTTAACCCAAGCCAGCTGTGTAGGTCAGCAGATAGAACTGGCTACTCACCTTCCACGACCACTGTTGCAGGTTTTGAATAGGCAGTGCCCAGGCTGTTTTTGGCTACGCATCGATACTGTCCTGCGTCTTCTCTCTGAACATTGTGGATCCTCAAATTCCCCGAATCAAGGACAGCAATGCGTGCATTCTCCTGCCAGGGGAAGGAGGGACTGAGGTGAGAGCATTGCGTACACCGTACATACAAGCAGCACCAAATGTCCTCTTGCAAAGTTTGGGCTTATATGCATAGAACTGATTTCTGCTACCCCGTAACTGAAGAATTTGAGCTCAGACCTTTCTGTTCAGCACTGCCACGACCCACTCACCCATCTTTATTTCTGCAGATCAGTGAGTTACAGCTTCAAAATGGTCATCTGTTTTAGTCGAGTGGCTCCCTGGGTCCTATTTATGAGAGACTCACAAGTGTATTTTGCATTTGTATTTAGCCGTGCTTACTAGTAATGCATTAAATGTAAAACTTCTATAAACAGAAACACAGAATGATTGTGAATGTAAGCAGTAAGATGAGCCAAAGTTTTTCTAAGTGCTTTCTTCCTAGAAAGAAGAGTTTGGAAATGCTGGAAGTGATGTTAATATTAAATCACAGCAAATGGCAGTAGCTAATAGCAATAGTGAAATTTCATTCTCTATTCACCTTTACAACTGTTTCTCCTCTGATCCACGAAACAGAAGGTTTTGGATTCCCCATTGTAGTGCATGGAAGAACAGCCTTTAAACCTTCTATGATTTCCACATTTGCAGGCGGCCGGGTTATTTTGGGTCCTAAAATTTGAAAAGGCAAAATTTAAACTTGAACTGAAGTTAAGAGATAAAAGAAGAGGACACGTTCAGAGTCATGCCAACAAAATCCCCTGCTGCTTTTTCCTTGCATTTGCTGTAGCTGAAAGATAGATCCGTGGTAGGGCATGAGCTGCACTGGAAAGTAAAAGCTTAGTGCAGCAATCAAAGTTCCAGTTTATGGACACAAAAACAGCTATCTTGTGTGGGTCCTTTGTTTCCAGGAGTGGAGTTTGACAGCTATGTGAAGTAGGATCTGAGCTGAAGTCCAGATCCAGGTCCAGTATTGAAGAACGTATGCATTCCAGGTTTTGACATTCTTTTTTTTTTTTTTTTTTTTTTTTGCATAAACAATGTCTTGTGTGAAAGATAAGACCAGGAGTTCATCGATTTTTAATTGATTCGGCCCACAGGATTCTGATTCTAGCTCAACAAGAAGGGCATGTAATTAATAGCCCTAACTGAAAGATCTGTGACCACATCAGTAAAAAGGACAAAGGATTCTTAAAGAAAAATAAAAAATAAAAATAAAAAATATATTCTAATTCCCTCAAAGGTCATGTGGGGCAAATTTAATCTCCTTTTGCCCGAAGAAAAAATATAACTTAGTCTGCACTCAGTGGAAGGAAAAAGGATCTCCAGTTCACCATTTTTGGGTCATCTGAGCTTTCCTTCTACCGTGCATCACTGAGCCAGCAGAAAAGTATCACCACGTCCTGGCTCCAACCTGTGGGCAACCGTGGGGCTGAGAGCTCCTCTGCTCTCCCACTTACGCATTTTGACTTGCAGAGCCCCGCAGCTCTGGGTGGCTGCACCAACCCCGTTGTCTGCTGTGCAGCAGTACACCCCGTCGTCACTGTCCTCCACGCTCAGGATGGTCAGGAGCTGCCCATTCCTCTGTATGCTGTACCGGGTGTCGAACAGCCTGCGGGGCACAGCACAGGTGGTGAGGAAATTCTGTCTGGAGACTGCACCATAACAGTCGATAGGATTTGCTTCTTATTGTCAACATCTGGAGATGAGGGAAGGGACTGAAAACATCAAGATGAGCCTTAAGTTTAAGTTTGTGCCTCACTAAACCACAGAACCATTAATCATAGAATCGATAAGATTGGAAAAGACCACTGAGATCATCCAGACTACGCAGATCTTGATGGCCACCAGCCTGGTGGCAATGCTGCATCCAGGAGGTGCTGGCATCTGCCACGGTCACAGCATCACAGAATCACAGAATTGTAGGGGCTGGAAGGGACCTCTAGAGATCATAAAGTCCAACCCCCTGCCAAAGCAGCTCCTTAGACCAGGTTGCCCATCCAACGACAGATGTGAGCACCAGTTGCTTTAAAAAGGCTGGCCCTGTTTCAGGAATGATCACCCAGTGCAAGAGAAGGGCTGCCTACATAAGAAATACCTTTGGCTGAAGCTTTTCGAAGAAAATTTTAATCAGATTGTTTTTTCTCCCCACAAAATATATAATTTACTGGAAATATTTTTATTGTTTGTTAAAATATATATATGTGTATATATAATATGTATATATATATATATACCGAAGTCCAATCTGCATCCAGATGTGGTTTCGCTTGTTTATTTTGAACTGTGGAAATGTTATTTTTAGTGGGGTGGGGGAAGCAGAAACATCGAAGAAAAAAGTTAGTGACAACAGGGTTTGACCTGGCGACCTCAGATAAATCCAGAAAAGCCATGAAGTCAGAGCAACAAAGGTATGGGGTTTTGCAGAGAAGTCTATAGAGCAGAGGCAACTTGTAAACAAGAGAACACTGTGCATGCATGTGAGAGAGACATAGTGCACAGAGGGAGAAAGCAGAGGGCTGCCCTCTGATTTTCCTTGCAAATCTGGAAAAACATGGTAAAACCTTAAAGGGTGATTTGCATAACACTTCATCATTTTCTTCATGTTTGACTTTCACACCAACAAGCGGTAGCAAAATGGATCTGACTGGAGGACTGTCTCCCAGTCTGCCACAAATCCCCAAAGCCTGAGCGAGCTGCTAAAATGTGCACTGCAGCCCCTGTGCAATCTGACTGTGCCATTCCTGGTGCTACAGGCTGAGCTCAGCCCAAGACACACCACTGTACTTGCACAAGCTTTTGACACCGAAAGGAACACACAGAGCATCTTCCAGAAGAATAATGCTGACAGTAGCCTCCATCCTGGCACTTTTCCCATTGAAGCTGCATGTTTACGTCCTGCTTTGTTTTGAAGGTTAGCCTAGCTGCCTGTTCATGGCACTTTGACCTTGGCAGCAGAAGAAAACATAAACAAAATAACCAATATTTATTGCTTGCTTTGTCTGGGCCCTTTGAAGTCTGATACACACATAAACACACATAAATGTACTTGTCTTCAGAAAAGAAGCCCATGACCTGATCCGTTTCTACTGTGGAAATACTTTAATCCATGTTCTTGGAAAGTAACAGATATTTTCAGCTCGCCTATTTCCCTGCCATGGATCCCAGCTTTTGTATCCACCAGCACCAGCTGTTAACACCAGCACACATTTGGGAAAGTGATGTAGTTATTGCTACTGTTGCTTCAGAATGGGGTTTCAGATAGGAGAAAGTGTTAACAAAGCAGCTGAGCTCTGCAACCTCACTAACAGATCTTTGTGGATCAAAATTTTCATTTTTGGTCTCATGGACTGTGTCTCAGAAACAGTGGGATGGCTTTTAGAATGGTGTGTTTATCTTCTGACAGAGAAAACTTGGGGGTGATCTGGCCTGTTTTTTCTTATGATCTGATGACCAAAAGGACAAAAAAGCAAGTAATCTCCATGGTCCCACATGAATGACTTCCTCTGCCAGATTTGACTCCTGAGCATGGTGTCATGAATGGGAAAAGACTAAGGCAAAAGTGGACCTGATTCAGAAATACCATCCATGAAAAATCAGACCTCCTCCCCACATCAAAGGCAGTAAGAGGAGAAGGGTTTTAATGAGGTTCTTTTGCAGGTGATAAATGAGATTTCCGAAGGCCAGCATGCTTAAATGTAGATATCTATTTTTTCTTATTCCAAAATGGGTTCCCTAGCAGTAAGACCTACCATCAGGTGCAGCAGTGAACAAGAATGGCTTGTTGCAACCCCTGCCATGCAAAGTTTCTGAGCATAGTGCAGACATTCAGGCAGCAGGTTTGGTGAAGCTCTGATCAAACATACCTCATCATACTCCTCTGTCAAGGAGTAAACTGAGGCACAGAGAGAGAATTGTATATTTGTGTGTAGCTGGAGAGCAAATTCCTTGCATTACTCACAGCAGAAACCAACCGTCTCCAAGCTCAGTGTGTGAAGCTGTAAAGGATAGATTCTTCTAACATAACAGAATGAGATTCAAAGAAAATTCAAAGCCACACACTACCATTACCAACATAGACTGAAAACAAGAAAAGCACCAAGAAAATGGATTTCTACATTTACATAAGAAAGCACAAAACACAGCAAGAGTTGGACTCCCTGCCCTGAGTATTGATAGGAGATCTCTATTTCTATTGTGACCAACCACATATCCAAGTGAGTGGTAAAGGAGTACCACTCCTTTGAGGAACACAGATTCACATGCAATTACAGCCACACTCCCTGCTCCTCTCCACAGGCCCATGTGATGCTTCCTGATATCACACGCTTGTTGTGAAGGAAAGCCCTTGCTGTAGAGGAAGGAGGTCCTAAGCAGGCCAAGGATGTTCCCTACCTGATGGGAATGCTGTTCCGTGTCCATGTGATCTCTGGCTCTGGGTATGACTCCACCACACACACAAATTTGGCAACGTCTTCCACCAGTGCATCCACAGTTTCCAGAGGAGTGCTGATAAAGGGAGCTGCACAAAGGGGGAAAAAGAATGAGAAACTCACTGGAGAGAGGAGGCCGAGGCAATCATGCCCCTGCAAGTCACCCTGTGGCTCTTTGCCTATCACTGAGGTTCTTCCCTCTGCTCTCTCTACTGGGCACAAGGCATATCAATCCATTATACAAGACTAATTTTTTGCCAAAATGAGGCTCTCAAAGACCCATCAAATCTTCCAGACTTGTGGTGTGACTGGTATATGTTCTCTCTTTTTTCACCTTTTCTAACCATGTAGCACCAGGGTTAAAAGTGTAATACCTGTGTCTGACACTTTTGTCGCAGACTTGTAATTGTTTTACAAAGATACCCTGATACTTAATGAACCTCATTAGCACAAACTTGCCTCAATATCATTTCTGGGTTATCTGACTTCATATTGCATTGTTGGTAAGTGCTGTATTTACATAGAAAGAAGATCTTATAATACAGTGAAGGTAACACTAAATATTATATTATTAAATGTTAATTAAAACACATCTGCATCAGAGTTTTTCTTGAGATCACCAAAGTGTATCAGGTTTCCATTTATTGGGTCACTCTGGGTCATACTAAATAGAAGCAATCATCCACATGGCATCCCCGGATGAACTGCATCTCAGTGAAACCAAGTGGAAAATTTTCAGAAAGCCTAAATTTCCCTGCTACTAGCAGCTGTCCTTGGAGAATAACTTCTATTGATGGTTATCCTGCCTGCCTCAAAGGAGACGCTGTTTTTTCTTGTCAGACTTTATGAGGTTTTGATGGAATTAAGACTCACTGAAATAGAGTTTTATTATCCAATTTTACACTGTACATTTTTACTGCTGTTGTCCACATGCCTCGATCTCTGGGATGATGCTTTTTTAACCCTTAGAAATGTAATTTTTTGCAGTAACAAAAATTCAAAGCAGCCAGTTTTGGAATTGCATCGTCACAATGAAAATGGCAACACGATGAATAATAAAGATAGATGTGCTGCGTGTACAATGAGCGTTCTGTTCTTTCAGCCAAGTGTGGTTGTCAGTTTTATGCAGTAAACAAAGTCATTAACAACAGTTAAGTACTTCCACTGCTTCTACTTAATTTTACATATGACACAATTATTCTTAGCAATGTTGTTCACCTGACATCTTCTGAAAACAAACTCTTGGAACAGAATCCAACTCCCTGCTCATGGAGAATGCTGTCTAAACTGGCCAGACATCACCTATGGTTAGAATAGAAAAGGAATTTTTTTACACCTATCCTCCTAAACTCTACAGCCTCAGAGAATGACCGCGACAACAGCACTGTGTAATTCTCGTTTGTTCTTTTTATTTCCCATGCTTTAATCAAATGCAGGGCCAACAAGGAGGGAGAAGGCAGTACTCCTTTCACTGAGGCCAGAGAAAAGAGGACATGAGCCTAAAAGTCATTTGTCCTATATTCAGGGTTTATGAAGCAATGGAGCACACCTCCATTTTGTCAATATGCAGTGAGAGAGCCTCAAAATGGTTGAGATGATGGTGCCTCCTTACAAAAGCCATCCAGAAGGTATCAGCATCATTCCAAGCTTCTTCAGGAAAGCAGTCAAAACTTACGATGCCTTTATAACCAGATTTTAATGCAGAAAAGTAAAATCGAAACAGCACATTATGTATTTATCAGTATAAAGAAATGGCATCATGTGCATGCATTAGTGCTCTCTGACATTTTTAGGCAACCCTATGGGATTAGGTAACACCGAAAATCAATTAAGCTGCACATCTGCAAAGCCACTCTGGTGTGATTTTTCTGGATGTCAGCTGTAGTTTCCCAAGATAGCAAAATGATCCAACGGCAGTCACGGGGCCCATGGGAAAGCCAAACCCCATGCTGTGCCCACCCATCAGAAGCAACCAGGCCCTTTGGGTGTAGGTAACGCAGCCACACACCACATTTTAAGAGCAGGTGCCTATCTCCACACTGCACTGTGCTGCCAGGATAGGAGGCAGTCATGTTCTTCATTGGTTCTTGGTTGTCCAACTGATCCCATCCTATCGCCGCTTTGAAACAGAGGGGTTCACCAACTTACACTACTGCCATCACAAAAAGTTGACATTCTGACTTAAACATTTTCATAAAAAGCAGGTATTATTTCCCATTTTTGAGGCCAACCTGAGTTCCATTTGTCATGGGTGAGAGCAGCAATGCTGGCCTATCTGCTGACTCCTGGAC
The DNA here is from genome assembly GCA_036925125.1 of Oreortyx pictus. Classification (NCBI taxonomy): domain Eukaryota; kingdom Metazoa; phylum Chordata; class Aves; order Galliformes; family Odontophoridae; genus Oreortyx; species Oreortyx pictus. The sequence continues at coordinate 1,434,815 of JAUPFR010000004.1, read as the reverse complement.
TCCTCCTTCAGGTTTATCTTCCTTTTTTTTTTTTTTCCCCTGAAGCTGCACAGCCCTGAATGCCTCCTGATTATCAGTGTGCAATAAATCCCTTCATCCACAGGGTTACGGGATGGTAAATCCTGAACATGATGGCACCTAAGGGACTTCTATAAGCAGATAATTTTTCAGTTTCATGCATTGGCTGAATGCGTGCGTGTGTGCAAGAGAGGAAGTCAAGGCAGTAACTCTCAGCTTCACACTGCGGACATGTTGGACATCTGTACCTACATTCACATGCTAAGCAAACCTCAGAGCGTTGTCTTTAAGCTGTGTATCCCCACAGGAGCAACAGTGCTGGCCCTGTGCTCAGCAGCAAGCTCTGTGACAGGACATGTCCATCCCACCCAGGCTGAATCCAAAGTCCTCCTCCTCCCACTGCAATCAGATTCATTGCTATCCTTCCACGTAGACACAAGCTATTCTCACCACCCCTCACAACAGCAGTCAAAGCAACTACTCAACAGACAGGCCCAGAAGTAGTACATTTCCACCCATTTTTGGTAACACAGTCATGCTGCCCACCCCGCTGTTGCTAGAGATGCCTTCCCCTTCGCAAAACCCCAATTGGAGCAGATCCCTTCCAGCAAACCTTTCTGAAGTGTCTCGGCCAGGCTGAGGGCAGCGAGGGTGAGGACGTGCCCCAGGGGCACCACCAGCAGATCTCTCATCCCTGGTCCGGAGAGCTCCTGGGACCACCAGGCCAGCACAGCCCCGGTCCCCACTGCTGCACGTCGAGCTGCTCTGCTAATGACGGAGCAGGCTTTGCAGCTCTAAGTATAATCAGGAATTCCACGTCCCAGTGGCAGTGATGGACGTGGCCAGCTGGTGCATATCCACTTCAGGCAGTGTGGAAACGTGGGGCTTGTGAAACAAGAGAAAGCAAATCCCTCCTGAATTCCTTCTAAGCAAACAGTGGGGAGGACAATAGGCGAGTGCGTCGCAGGGCCATACCCGACCCAAAAGCTGGGAAAGCAGCAAAATATTTCACCCTGTGCTGTATAAAAGCAGTGGAGGAAAAAGTGCTTTCCATGGGGCTTTCCTTCAGCTTTGTTCTGCTCTTTTTCATTTTTTCCTCCCCTCCCTCTTGCACGTTCTCCCTCTGCCTTATTATAACCTTTGGTGATTCGCTGCAATATACCACCTGTTCCCTGCTGGTGGCATTTCTTTTCTTAACAGATATCTTCAGTGCAGCAGGAGGCTGGCACTGAGGAGATGAAAGAGCTCTACCAAGGCTGTCATCAGTATCTGGAAACTGCTGCAGCACAAAGAAGGCAGAGTCTTGTCCTGAAACAGACAGAAATGAGTGGTCATGTTCACAGCAGGAGGGAAATTGTGCTTCACTTCAACATCAGCAGCTGCCCAGGGGTTTGGGGCGCAGACAAGATATACACAATGTGTGCTAGCATTGTTAATCCCTCAGAAACGCCTTAGAAGTCTCTGTTTAAAGCAACAGACCGTCAGTGAGAGCTCCCTTCAGAGGTCTAGGGGAGCACCAGGCTTGAGGACATCTCCTCACTCATCTGCCACCTCCTATCCCAGTGGCCTGCACCATACAATCTCTCCTAAAAATGCCAAGTCCTTTTTGGCCCATACTTCTCCTCTGTAAAAATCTGTATGAACAGCTTTTGCAATCAGTCTTACCCTTGTGGGGGCAACATCTGTGCGAGGGGAAGAGGGAATAATGAGTACTTAGCTCTGGAGAATCGGATTGATGGCGATGCCCTGGGTACATGACTCCAGATACTTTCCATCATGTTATCAGCAAAACGGATGCGAGCTTGGCTTTGCAAAGTACTAAAAGGTCTCAGTTGAGGAAAGGGAATGTGAGGTCATAACACATCACAATAAAAGGTATGTGGAGATCTCTGGAATTTCCTTTATTTGCTGAGCCTCTCCATCTCAACCGCCTATTAGCAGTCATTTCTGCAAATAATGTGTGCATATGAGTGGTGGTCCCTCTCAGCAACAAGTGGAGCTAGGCTGGACAGGGCTGGGGGTGTAATTATCCCAGAGGTTCAGCACGATGTGGTAAAGGCAATGTGAGTTTGGGCTGACTGGGAGCAAAGGTCCCCAGACAAGCGATCTCTGCGTGTGGATAGATCCAGAAACACTCAACAAACATATGTTAAAGATCTTCCAGGAATTCTGGAGCTAGTAACAGCAAAGCAAAACAACAAGGCAATGATGAAACAACAGAAATCCTACCAGGGAACTGAGAAATCCTGACTTACGGCTGAACTTACAAATATTTATTTTGCTTTGTATAAGTCCAGTCACATCCAATTAATCTATTCCATAGAAATGCAACATGGTCTTTTAGGGTATAACTTCCCCAAGGAGAAAACTGACCAAAGACTTCTACATCTCTGGAATTGGCCTTTCTCTTTTATTGACTGATTAGAGCATTTAGATATGACATTGGCTGCAATGTCAGTTAAATAAAAAGAGTACTTCGACATTTTTAGGGTGATCAGATTGCTGGTAACTTCTCATTTCCTCTTCTTTCTAAGACTTTACAAAGGACTTCAGTCAGCTAAACTGCTCTAAACTGAAAAGATGGAAATTTACACTGTAAACGTGAGCCTAGAGCATATGGGTGTTTAAGGTACAGTTGCTTTGTTCTCCAGCTATGCATGTGGGACGGCTGATGGGCAACACACACTGCAAGCTGCTGACCACCTTTGTCCATCGTAGAAAGAAAGAGGAATGAAACAATGGGAACACCAAATTTCCTTTAATTCCTACTTGATTTTGGGCTCAGCTTCCCAAAGTAAATGTTCCTTAACTTTTTACAGCTAGCAATTATTAGTGTGATATTTAGTTGTCTTCCCCCTCCCCCCCCCCAAAAAAAAAAAAAAGATGAAATCAATAGAATCATTCAGATTGGAAAAGACCTCTAAGATCACCAAGTTCAACCACCAACCGACTCCCCACCACCACACCCACTAACAATGTCACTCAGGGCCACATCTACACATTTCTCAAACACCTCCAGGGACAGTGACTCCACCACCTCCTTGGGCAGGCGATTCCAATGCCTCACCAATCTCACTGAGATTCATACAGTTTGAAGTTAATTTTTATTGCCTCCAGGTCTCTACTAAAATGAGACTCTCAGCAGCTTGTTATGAGAACCAATCCCTGGCTAGCTGGAGTTGCAGTCCAAGCTCTGCTTCTATATGCCAAGCTTTCTGCACTGCAAAGGGATGCACAGAAAGTCTGTGCACGAAGTCCAGTGTGCAAAGGTAAGATGTGTTGGGGTATTCAATCATTTTTTTCTCTTTGCAAACAATTTGCAAATTTAATAACACGCAGTACTAAATCATGGACTCATAGAATCACCAAGGTTGGAAAAGATCTACAAGATCATCAAGTCCAACTATCCACCTATCAACAGCAGTTCTCTCTAAATCTGCCCCAAGCCTATAACACTGCCCAGTTGCTGTTGCCAAAGTGTAGGACCCAGCACTATTCGGGCTTCACTTCAATGCAGTCATGAATTACACTGGTGGTCACCTGAGTGAGTAAATATAGGGGTCATCAGTGAATGAGATGAAGAAATAAGTAACTCCTTGATAGTCTGGTATCTAAGCAGTAAGCACTACAGAGCAGAGGAAAATGCCTGAAAGCAGACATACACTTTGTTGAAGTAGGGGCAACAAATGGGTAATGGTTTTGTCCCCAAAATGAATAACTGGATATATATGTGTATGGACACAAGCTTATCTGTGTACAGATGCAAGCTTCCATGCTTTGGACTCTGTTTTCCGTCTACTGCTCACTATAGGAAATACACTGAGTCTCTGGAGCATGTCCCAAGAAGGACAACAAAGCTGTGAAGGGTCTGAAGCACAAGTCATATGAGGAGCAGCTGAGAGAAGTGGGATCTTCATTCCGGAGAAGAAAAGGCTCACAGGAGATCTTATCACTCTCTACAAATACCTGAAAGGAGGTTGTGGCAAGGTGGAGGTCAGTCTCCTGGGTAACAGCGATAAGACTGGAGGGAATGGCCTCAAGTTGCATTAGGGGAGGATCAGGTTGGTTAATAGGAAAAAATTATTACCCAAAAGAGTGGTCAGGCATTGAAACAGGAGGCCCAAGGAGGTTATTGAGCCACCATCCCTGGAGGTGTTCAAGAAACATGTAGATGTAGTACTTACAGATACGGCTTAGCAGGCATTGTGGGGATGGGCTGATGTGTGGATGTAGACGTCTTTTCTAACCTTAATGATTCTGTGATCCTACAGTTCTAAAATCCTATGCTCTGGCAGTGACATGATTAAAGCCACACTGTGGCCAACAGAATGAAGCATCGCCACATTTGTCACCACAAGGCAAGATAGAGCCTTGATGGAAAAACAGAATAAACAAGAGCACAGGCAGCACTGCCTTCAGTGTAGATTGAAAACAACCGCTGGGATGCACAGAGTGCCTGGGGGTAGAGAATGGTACCAGTGAAGTTGTTCTTCATGTGGAAGTACACAGAACGCTGCTTCTTTGAAGGCACTGCCTTGTAAATGGAGCCTGCAGGGTTGGTGGTGGTTGGAGGCCTTTCTGGTTGGATACAGATTTTGCAGTAGGCATCAAAGCCTAATCTGGAAGTAAATAAACCAGGTGTATTTCTGCCACCTGCAGTACTGTAGCCTACAAGAAAGATGCACAGATCAATTTTCTACTCCTGCACCATATTCTACACCTGCACCAAAAAACAAAGTCCTAACCCAACTTCTCACACGTCACTTGTAGATTTTCGGAAGCACTTGAGTTCGGATGCCTGATTCTGTAGTATTCCACCTTCTCCTCATATTTTGAGGATATTGGGAAATCTAAGATTTCCATTCAGTTCTTGCCGTAGTCAATCTGCAGAATTTTTCTGGAATATTTCAGCTCAAAGGATCTGGTCACACTGATCGAGGCCCATCTAAATTCATCTCCTGTCTTCCAGTGGGATGAAATTATGCAGCATAATGCAGAGCAATTACTGCAGTGAAGTAAATACTCTAATAGAAGAGGAAGACCCATTGTGATGCAGCTAGCTAACTGTACACCAGTGCATATGGCACAGAGGGTGAGGAAGCTCTTTCTCAGCCATTGTAATTGGTGAGCAGAGTGAAATGATGAAATTTTACAGGAACAATTGACTACGAAGAACATGAGATTATTCCACCACTGTCCATCTTCCCTGTTATGGTAGACTGAGGTGTCACTTTTATAGTAATGCTATCGTCCATCAGTCATGATGTCCTCTTGCAGTGTTGGGGTTCAAGGTCAGATTCTACAGAGAGGAAAAGGACTTCCTTCATAGCCATCTATGTCACCATGATGATATAGGAAATAGTTTTTCATCAATTTATTCAGGTATTTCCTTATTCTTTATTCACATTTCAAGGTAAAAGAGAGAAATTCACTCATTATTCTTGGGCCATTCATGGTACAGAACAACTCGTTTTGTCACCCAATGGGGCTCTGCCTGCAATGTCTCATTTGTCATCACAACATCAAGCATTTTACAATGTTCCCCAGCCTCTAGTGTCAGCCTTGCAGACTCAGGACACCATCAGGGGAGTGCAGGCTGCAGGGTCAGTGCTTGATTTCCACCTCTTTAAAGCAACTAAACTAAAACCAAGGAACACTATTATTACGCCTTGTGTGTCAGATTGAAAAAGCATTTTCACTGTTGGGCTGTTATGACTTGTTCTTGCTTGTTATTTTGCACTGCAAAGAAGCCAAAGATGAGAAGCAGGATCTTACAGATATGCCATGAAGAAAAGCCAGTTTTGATGTCTAGTGCTTCGAGTGTAAGACTGCAGGGCACAGTACAGATAAGTTTATCTACACAACTTGTACTCCGAGCCCTGCAGACACCTTCTCACCCATTCCAATGGAATCTTGGAAAGGCAGCAGCATCTTTCTGGAGCCAGAAAGGTGCTATGAGACATAGGTGTGACATGAGGATGCATTCAGGTGTCAGAAAGATCTGTACCCATGCAGCAGCTTGTGTACAGCGTGCAGCATCTGGGGGGCTTTAGTTATATGCATTAAATACAAGGCAATAAATTCTGTTCCAAGTTAACCCCAGGCAACCCCACTGACGTCAATGGAGTGTAACTGAGAGCAGAAGGTTGCCTGTGATCTTCATTTCTCAGGAGTTCACCTGCTGCTCATTTGAAGCCGTAATCCTTGGTGACATCCCATTCATTTCTATGAGAAAGAGGCTTGAAATGCAGAGGCCAGGTCTTGCTGTGAACTCTACCCAACCCGGCATTTATGGCCGCAGTGGTTTGTATTAGCCCCATGTCTATCTGTGACCACAGTTTCACTGGCTGTCATTTAAGATCCGATATTGTTTGAAAGCACCACAGTGACCAGGACAGCATGTCTGGGTATGTCCCATTGGGCAAATGGCAGGCTTTTAACTGAAAGTCTCATCCAACACATTCAGTTTATTGAACAGTCAACTACTGCCATTGTGATATCCACCTGAAGGAAGCAGGAGTAGTACCAAAGACACAGACCCCAGGAAAATGTCCTTAGCAATGGACTGCTTCCCTCAGATGATGGGTACTCCTGCTTCCAGGAGGAACCACAGGGATTCTCTGTGCCCCAGCAGCAGAACCATGCTTGCACAGATACCAAAAGCTTTTGCAGCCCTGTAGCCCTGACCATGGGGCACAGAGGGTGCTCACACAGGGGATGGCCCAGGGGAGCTACGCAGGAGCGTTAAGTATGTGATTTGGCTCATGCCTGGCAAGCCTAGGGAAGACAAGACGCCAAGAGGAAATTTCTGCAGGCTCTGCATTGCAGGTGACATTTCTGAGCATCCATGGGATGTCGTGCTGTCCTGCACAACATTTATAAATATTGGCCAGTATTTTTTCCATAGGAATTGGCTTGTGCCTAAAAAAGACACAGAGAATGGTCTGAGAGCTGCCCTGTGGAGAAAGACTTGAGGGTCTTGGTGGATGAGAAACTCAACATAAGCAGGCAGTGTGCACTTGCCGCCTGTAAGGCCAGCGGTATCCTGTTGTTGCCCTCTACTCTGCACTGGTGAGGCCCCAGCTGGAGTACTCAGCACAAAGAAGACGTGGAGCTAGGTCCAGAGAAAGGCCATGAGGATGACCAAAGGACTGGAGCATCTCTGCTATGAAGATAGGCTGAGGGAGCTGAGCTTGTTCAGCATTGAGAGGCATCTAGGGAGGCTTTATTATGGCCTTTCAGTACCTACAGGGGCCTACAAGAAAGCTGTAGTGCGATACTATATCAGGGATTGTAATGATAGGTCAAGGGGGTATGGCTTTAAACTAAAATAGGGGAGGTACAGAGTAGAAAAAGTAAAAAGAAAAATAGTAGTAGTAAAAGAAAAATCTTCACTCAGAGGGCAGTGAGGCCTTGGCACAGGTTGCCCACAGAAGCTGTGGTTTTCCCACCCCTGGAGGTGCACAAGACCAGGTTGGATGGGGCTGACAGATCTGGTGGGTGGCAACCCTGCCCATGGCAGGCGGTTGGAACCAGATGATCTTTAAGGCCATTTCCAATCCAAGCCACTTTATCATTCCCTGTTAAGATCCTGTTCAAAGCACTGACAAAAACTGGATTAGTCCCTCCCAACTAGAGAGGAACTTCCTGGACACCACTTCAGCACGTTTCCACCCTGCACCACTACCATTTTTTTTCCATACTAGGAGCGTCTAGATTAATAAAAAGTGCTCTGGGACAAAGTCATCTCCAAAGTGCCTCCTCTGACTGCATCAGGGCTGGATTATCCCCTCCCACTGGAAATGCCACTTTTCCCAACACTGGGAGACAAATTCCTACTGGTGTCAAGAAGACTGTTGAGGATGCAAAGCAGAAAAGGAAGGATGGGCTCAGATTTCCACAGAACGTCTGCAGACTTCCAGCTGGTGTAAATTGTTATGATTCCCTTGGCAATAGTGGAGCTGTGCCAGTTTGCCCTCACTGTGGAACTGGGTCTGTGTTTCAGACTCAAATAGCATCACTGAGACTTCAGCTGCTTGTCTTATCTGCACATCAGAAGCCCTCCATGCAGCTGCTATGGCCTGTACACCATTCGGTGCCTTACCTCCAGCTGAAGAAGAAGTATTTCACTCCATAGAGGGATTTTAAATTAAGACTCCATGAAGACTTATGCCACAGAAGTGGTCTAACAGCTGAAGTACAGCTCTTGAGGACGCATTATCAGGATGCACACATGGTTGTTCCACAGCCTACGTCTGTGCTTTCAGATGTCGAAATAAGAAGGAATCTTCTCATTGCTGGTGGAATTTGCCTCTTAAGCAAAGTTTCATCAAGGAAACGGTGCCAGAAGTGATATGGCTAGCCACATTTTTCTCTTCTTTTTTTTTTTCTTCTTTTTTCTATATGCATACAAGTATAATTTTGAAACTGTAAACATGCTGTAGGACATTTGTTACAGCACCTCCAGCAGCAGATGCATGACAGAGCTCCCCAGGGATTGCTCCTGGAATGTCAGAGAGACATGACAGAGCTGCAGCACTCAAAACTCTCAGGGAAACAAAAATCCCTGAATTAGGCAATGCTGTCAGAGTAAGGAAATAAAAAATCAAGCTCAGAAGTTGAACAAGAGTTGCACTTTTGAAAATGCACTACAGTGTCCCCTCAGGCATTCAAAAATCATGAGTCAGGTCTTTAAAAAGTTATAGCTGGCTTTAATATGATGGCTGGGGGGAGGTGCTAGCAACTTCATATTGACTACATTGTTAAGGGTCACATTTCTGAGTTCTGGAAAAACTGGAAAATGAACTTTATTTTGTAATAAAAGAAGAGATTCTTACATAATTGTACAGCTCTAGGGTGCAAAGCATTAAGCAGAACTTCAGATTACATGATAAAATCCCAATGGCTGTAAATACTGGAGCAGAATCTGACTTGTGTAGTGCTGGCAGTAGATCTGGGACCTGGCTAAGCAGCCCACCTCCAAGATTATCCCTCTCCAGTGGAGGGATTCACAGCCATCCTTGTTCCGGGCTGCAGCCTTGGGATGGTGACCATCAGAAATGCCTGGCACATTATAGCCCAGTTCCAGTCAATGGAAGAAGTCTCTCTAAATGGCAAAAAAAAAAAAAAAAACCTCAGAGGGGTTGAATTCTGCAGTGACAAATTAATCAACACAGCAAAGCGTAGTGTTCCAAAGGGCCTCCTGAGGTTTTTCAAGCTTCACTTGGGAAGAAAGAGTCTGTTTGGGTGCCACCGAGCCAGCAGACTGTGGACACAGGACAAGTTCTCAGTTCTTTAAGATTCCACTGTGCATTTTGCATGGGGAGAAGAAAATCCCCTATTTGTCTGGGGATGACTCCATATTTGACAACACTTCTCTATTTGAGAAGCATTAACTTACCCTGAGTGTCCTTTTCCCCCACATCTTTTCTTTCTGAAATATGGGTAGCAGTCATCACCTGACAGACCTTTCATTCACCAATTCTTAATTACCACGTCACGTCTTTTTTTCTGGAAAACTCACAGCATGTTTTTCAGAACGTGTGCACCAACATCTCCAGCAAGTGAATTTCATTACAATTCCTTTGCCAAGCTGTATCTGCTCACAACTCTGTTACATAAGATGGATTACCATATTCATTTGCTAAGAAAAGGGACTCAGTTCTTCCTCATCACGCTTTGCCTTTGAAAGTATGATGTCAGAAGCACAAATGTACTCAGCCCCTCCAGTGTGGCTGGTATCTGAGCAACTGTGGTAAAGTCTAGATGCTCCTCACTCTCATGTGAGCTCCAAGGACGTGGGCTTTCCCCAACCTAAGTTCCCATGAAGACTGATGATAAAAGATTTGTGGCCCTTCAGTTGTTCCAGACAAGTCCTTATGTCTGTCAGCCCTTTTTCCAGCTACAGGAGAAGGGAAAGGGAAGTAATGAGTCCTAAAAGACCTGCAGTCGGCCAGGGGTGTGAGGAGAAGCAGAATTCTGCACTCAGAGATGAAGGCACTTAGCAGATTAGAGACACGGAATCAGAAAATAATCCAAGTTGGGAAGGATCATCCAGTCCAACACACGGACCAAAGACGGCCATGCTAATGGATGGGACAGTGATAAGGGATGTCTGGATGATCAAGACTTGATCTGGCTACCTGACCACACCAGGGTATGCAACCTGCTTGCTGCGTGATGAAACAGCCCCCCTGCTATGCAAGCAGTCTTACCTAGGCCTTTCCAACAGCTGGTTTCACACCTCATATTTCCAACGCTGCATGAACAGGTAAAGGTCAGAAATTCATGTTGAACACTACTATCAAAAAAGCAGCAACAAGTACTGAGATTTTAACCCACCTGGAGCTCATTGGTAACCAGGAAGCCAACACGGGTGGCTTGTTTCTGTCATGGGATTTTCTTGGGGCCACCCTTCCCTCCAGAAGTGTGACCACAAGGGCAAAAAGGCCTGCAGTGCTACCCAGGGTTAGAAGATCTGTACTGCACACAAAGAGGGGCTCACAGAAAGCAAAACCTGGCACTTGGACAACGGGGTGTAATTATGGATAGTTCTAAAACAAAGGCCAGGGTGTTCTAGAGATGCACCTTAATTTTGATACTGTCATTCATTACCAGCGTATTCAAAAAGTTAAGGGATAGAAGTTATTAAAAAACGTTATTTGTAAGTGGATTGTGAAGATCTGTTCCACTTCTTTTGTAGAGTTATACGTTAATGTCTACACTGAACTACAACAGAGAGCCATTTAGAGAAGCTTTTCCTGCAGAGGCATTTCTGTACACTGGATATTGATCCCCTACACCCTCACATGGGGAACAGGCAGTGAAGAAAAATGTAAGGAAAGCCTCCTTATTTGATTGGCTCCTCAGCTGGATTCTAGTCAAGTCTTCAGATAATCTTTCCTTAATACTGTGTGAAGCGTGTGATCTGATCTAAAAGCTATTACTTTTTACAAGTCAGATAATAGGGATCATTGAGCACTGCCAAGTTAAACTCTCCCAAACACCAGGAAAAATAAGTAAGGCCTTAAAAAGAAAAATGCAGACTGGAACTAATTCCCAGGAGATTTTTGGCACACTAAGCCTCTGTTAGATTCAATGTACTGATAATTCTTAGGAGTAGGCCATGGATAATGGTCCTTTGATTTAATTATAGTCTGATTCATGGTAGTTCAAATCTAACTGAGATTGAACTACTCAGACATCTGCAGAGGGGTTTTGGTTTGAAGAAATGCAACAAGAATGGGATTCTGCGGTGTGGTGTCCATTTGCTGATATGAATAATAGCCTCACTTGGTACAAAATGCAACATGCCTTGCGGTTTGGTTTCAAAACTAAACCCCCAGCAGCAGCAAGTGTGAACTGAAGTTCAGCACTGAAGTGACTCACTCTCAGCACCGCAATAAGGCAGCACTTCAGGCACATCTGAAATAGTGTGTCCTTCCTCATTCAGCAGGACATTTTTGTGGTTGATGGTATCTGCGTTTCTAGAGATAGAGGCGCAAGCAGCCCATGAAGCAGTGCGTTGGGGAACTGCAAGTTACTGAACCAAATGGCATTCTCAGGAAGTCTGAGGACAAGCTTCAGAGGTTGCCACCAAGTCAAAAGTAGGTGAGAACTTAAAATGTGCAATAACATCATCTGGGGGGGAAATCCTGTCTGTAAAGGACCTTTCATTATTTGACTTCTTACCTGTGTTCCCATGTGGGCTAAAGATACAAATGCAGATTAAACTACTTTTCTTGAACATACTCTCCATGAAAAGGACAGAATTAGTCATTTATTATTATGTAAAACTCACTGTACTCCCAGAGATCAGGACACACAGTTCCAAAGGAGCCAAACATAAGCTTCTTGAAGATATTTTGTAGAGAACTCTGAAGCTTGGTTCCATTTCTGTTCTGTGTTGAGGACTGCAGCCTTTTAGAAGCAGCGTTCTATGACATGAAATTATTACATTAAGTCTGGTGGGAGTTCTTAATTTATATTTTGAACAAGCATTCTTAAAACCCCTCAGTAATGCCACACTAGAGTTCCAACTCTCTGCCTGAAAGCACTTCCTAGGAACAACCATGGAATCACAGGATCATTAAGGCTGGAAAAGACCTCTAAGATCATCTAGTCCAACCATCAACCATCTCCACCATGCCCACTGACTGTCTGTGTCACATCCCCACGTTTTGTGAACACCCCTAGGGCAGTGACACTCTCACCTCCCTGGGCAGCCATGTTCCAATGCCTGACCACTCTTCCAGAGAATTAATTTTTCCTGATTTCCTACCTGAACCTCTCCTGATGCAGACAGGCCGCTTCCTCTTAGTCCTTTGCCATTCAGGGAAGAGGCTGACCCTCACCTCCATCTAAAGGCTGGACAACACTGGGGCTCTTGGGATACAAAATAAAATCAGAACCATTGAGATATTAATCTGAGGTGTGTGTCAGAACTAGTCATTATTACAAAGTTCCATGAAGAAAAGTATTTTTTCCTATGACAACTTCTTTGTCAGGGCATGTTCTGACATCTTGCTGAACAATACCTGATACTCTGGTATGAAACCACAAGAAAATCTGTCTGCAGGATGCTGCAGATAACGCTCTGCCTCGCAGCTGCAGAACCAGAGTACTGGTAGCACATAAAACTGTGAGAAATTGAGGCAATTCAACACGTGCAACAGGAGAGAAAAAGTCCTGAATGCTGGGACACCAGCTCCTATATTAACAGTAAGAGGAGGGATAAGGAGAATCTCCGTCCTTTACTTGATATAGCAGGAAAATAACCACTGAGGACAAGGAAAAGGCTGAGTTTCTCAATGCCTTCTTTATTTCTGTCTTTAATAGTCAGACTGGTTATCCTTGGAGTACTCTACCACCTGATCTGGAAGTCTGAGATGGGGAGCAGAATAAACCCACCATGATTCAGATGGAAACAGTTAGAGACCTGCTACTCTACCTGGACTATCACAAGTCCATGGTGCCAGGTGGGATCCACCCAAGGCTGCTGAGGGAACTGGCAGTGGTGACTTCCAAGCCAATTTCCACAACCTATTAGTGTACCTGGTCAACTGGAGAGGTCCCAGAACAACAGAGGTTTGCCAGTGTGACTCCCATTTACAGTGAGGGCTGTGAGGAGGATATGGGGAAGTAGAGGCCTGTCAGCCAGATCATCCTGACTGAGATTACATTGCATGTGCAGGACAGCAGAGGCATCAGGCTCAGCCAACACGGGTTCATAAAAGGCAGGTTCTGCTTGATCAACCTGATTTCCTTCTATGATTGAGCAGCCAACCTAGTGGATGACGGAATGGTTAATGACGTAGTGTATCTGGACTTCAGAAAAGCCTTTGGCACTGTCTTCCACAGTATTCTCCTGGCAAAGCTGTCAGCCTGTGACTTGGACAGGTGTAATCTTTGCTAGGTAAAGATCTGGCTGAAGGGCTGGGCCCAGAACATGGTTGTAAATCAAGTTAAATCCAGCAGAAGAGCGGTCACAAGTGGTGTTCCCCAAGGGTCGATACTGGTGTCTGCCTATTTAATGGTCAGGTGCTAGAATGGGCTGCTCAGAGAGAGGCTGTTGAGTCACTGTCCCTGGAAATGTTCAATAATTGTGTAGACGTGGTACTAAGGAACATGATTTAGTGGCCAATATTGGTGGTAGGTAGATGTCCGGACTAGAAGATCTTGGTCTTTTCCAAACTTAATGATTTTATGATTCTTTTCTGCCAGTCTGCCATGATGAAGTCACACATGTCCACATGAAGAAGGTCCGTGGACTGACCTGGGCTGGACAGTCCTTGCTGGGGTCCTAATCCTGCCACCTCTGCCTGCAGCCTGGCTTGCAAAGCAAGGCCGTGGCCTTTTGATACTGGACACAATGCTGCTGCCAAAAACCTTGCACAAATCCTCAATGGGGTTTTTCGTGAGGTGCTTTCAGATCTGCCTTCTTCCCAGATTTCCTTCACAAGGCATGATCCTGCCATGGGCACAGGAAGGAGAAAAGTCCATTCTTTCGAAAGTGGATAATCTGGTTTGTTTCTATATTGGTGTTTATTTTATGACAGTGTAACAAAGCCTGTAAATGTTGTTAAGCCAGAGTCAGTATTAGCAATGGAAATAATTACTACCGCTTTAACTGACGTTTTGTTAATGTTACTGTAGCACTGTCTCATGAGTCATGACAGGATGGAAATTAATTTGTCACTGCTGTAGGTCTCTTTCTCTTTACTATAAAGCCAGTTTCTCTTCTTACATTCATCTGCTCGAGTGTCTGTAACAGAACTAATAAACCAAAAACATGCTTGAACATCCTTGTACGTGCTGCCGACTCCGTGGCCAAGGCATTTTAAATGTCATTTAGCTTAGGTAATGGAACAGTTGTGTGAAAGCTGAGGCCCTGTTGAAGGCACCTCTGAAATTCACAGAAAGGCTCTGGACTCCTTCAAGTCAAGAAAAGGTGTATTTCTGTAGTTTTCATACAGAAGTTTCCTTCTCAGGGCTTTGTGATATAGAAGATGTGCCTGCTCAAAAGCTGAACTCATTTTCTATCATTCACGGCAAAGTTAGCTGTCTTCTGTACAAATAATGATGCACCGGGAATGCCCTGTGTCTGCCACAGTGCCATTGGCACTTGGGCTTTTGCTACTTTCAGCTCTTCTACCCATGAGGGTCTGTGCTCCCCTGTTCTACTGGTCTGGGGATCTGTCTGCCCTGGAGATTCCCCTATAGCCCAAGAGTGGGCACAGTCCCTTCTCCCACCGGTAGGATGAGAGATGATGGCCTTAAGTTACACCAGGAGAGATTCGGGTTGGATATTAGGAAAAATTTCCCCTCCAAAAGAGTGGTGAGGCACTGTAGCAGGCTGCCCAGGGAGATGGTGGAGTGACTGTCCCTGAGGGTGCTCAGAAACGTGTAGATCTGATACCAGGAACACAGTTCAGTGCAGCAATAGTGGTAGGTGGAGGGTTGGACTAGATGATCTTAGAGGACTGTGGGGTCTCCCGACTAGGAAATGTTCCATTTTTGACTGCACAAGGCAATATGCTCTAACAGGAAATGCCCTGTGCAGGGGACTGGACAGCCATAGGTCCCTTCTCACCTTAGCTGTTCCTTAAGTTAATTAATTCTTTGAACGGTTGGTTTGTTTGTTCACTTGTGTGAAGAACAGGCTTCTGATCCCAGTTCTGGATCTGCTTTGGATTTAGCAAACTCCCAGTGTTTCAAAATTTCTGACTGTCTTTCCACATAAGGGCTTTTTATTCCTCTTTATTAAAAATAAATAAATTAGAAAATCCAACAAGAGTAAATATGTAGATTCTCAGGGGGGAAAAAAAAATCCTTTAAATTGAAAATCTCTTTTCAGCTTCATTTTGCCTCAAGTGGGAAATTCACTCTATTTGTTCACCCATTTTGCCATTGTACATGGACGTGTTTGGCCCTTAATGCAGAACACCCAAACTTCTGCTCAGTTCTCAGGCAATGGCATAACCTACACTTCACAGTGTGGATTATTCTTGAGCCAGCCGCAAACTTCGCTGACTTCATCTGGCACTCTCCAGGTTTGCTTCCAAACTCTCTTAAAGGTGAATAAGGAAGAGTGCCAGAGCTAGACTGTTTCTACTGAGAAGCTGTTTCTCATTTTCAGAGCTCAAAGAAGCCTTTATCTGCTGTTAAATGACTTTATTTTTTATATTAAATTTAGCCCTCACTGAAAGTTGAATTTGTTGTAAGTCAGAGGAGCCTGTTTTGTGAAGTTTTGTGATGTTTTTAATGTCTGAAAGTGATGCAGTCAGAAAAGCTGGAAGAAATTATACTTGTGATGAAAAATGACTTTTTTTGAAAACAGACTCCAGCAGTGAGGTCTGAAGAAGCCTGAGGCTCTCGGCCACATGTGCAGGAATCTAGCTTTGTTCCTGGGAAAGTACGTCTGCTTTCTGCAACGAGAAATGAACCATAACCAACACCAGTCCTGCGCTGTACTTAAAGGGCAAGACATCAGCACACCTCTGTCTGCTCCCCTCACTCAGGTTTGGGCACTGCTCCACAGCCCTGGCACCTCTGGGAAGAGGATCGATCACTCTCACGGCCACTTGCATCCACCCGTGAAAGAGCATGTGGACACAGGAAACGTCAGACCTCTTTTCATTGCTTCCAGCACATACTTTAACGCACAAATGTTTCATTATCCCGGGATATGCTTTGACAGTGCACAGAGGAAATAACAGTAGGCTTTCCATCTCTGCAAATTCCATATTTTCAGGTGAAATTTCAGCTCTTGAAACCAGATCCTATTGTGAAACTCCTTCCAAAGGGCTTCCTGTGAGACTGATGCATATTCCATAAGCTGTGAAACAATACAATATCCCCCTCATGACATGGATAAACCACACTATTCCCTTCCTCGCACCATGGGTGTCTGTTTTTTAGCACTGCAGAAATACAGGCGCACATTTAAGACCTGAGAAAACACAGAACATTGATTGTTAGCACAGCATAACTGATGGACAACGAAGCTCTCTCTTCCACCAGATGGAGCAGATTTATGAGAGAAGGACTGGAGGAGAGGAAGACAGACTGGAACATGGACCTACAAGGCTAAGATGGGTTGGCTCGATGTCCTGTCCCAGCAGCAGTTTTGTTAAACACTGTTTTGTTGGAAGATATTTTGACCTGGAGGGTTGTTTCCAAAACTGCTCAAGATTTCTCTAACTACTGCCTGAGAGAAGTGTGACTGCAATGTTAGGATATTATCCACAGCTTTCATAGCACCCACAAATTAAGACCAGAAAGGCATTTTCTTAAACTGACCGAACAAGATGCCAAGTAATAGGTAGAAAACTTGAAAAGCAGTGGTTTCCTGGCGGTTTTGTGTCTCTTCCTCCATCCTTCAGACCTTTGGCCTCTTGACATGTGGCCTTCACAACAAACACCTGCGTATTGTTTCTTAAATGGATGGATCTAGCAAAACAGCTCGTTTAAAAACTGGAGGAATGCCTAAGTTATTTCTGTAGATGGTGCATTTCAGCATCTGGATACATCACAGGTCAAGTGCTGTGTTACTGTGGTGATGGAAGCTGACAGTGCACCACCACAAACACACAAACACTTGCTTAACTAAGCAAAATGGAAAAAAAATAGATATATTCTTCAGAGGATTTCTGTTGGCTTGGTCTGGACTGCAACACAGAGTTTTAAGACAAACAGGATTTGACTCCTGATGGATCTTACTGGTAACACATCATCTTGCTTTCTCAGAATAGAGAGAGGTTTGGTCACTCTTTCAGAATCAAGCAGTCAAGCTGAGCACAGTTCAGCTAGGTGCTTGAAGCGCCCCTATTTCAGAGAGGCTTTTCTTTTTTCTAGGGCTTACAGGTGCTTTCACTGAATTACATTTTGAAAGCCTTCCAGTGTATGATTCATATCAAGGACAGCATTCTTGCAATTTTGACTAGGCAAATAACTAAGTCCTATTTGTACCCTTTGATCTGACTACCTCTGAAAACGTTCTCCTGATACATGAATAAGTTCCAGGATTGTCTCCATTGCTTCTTCAAGCTGCCTGTAATTGAGCAGCTTGTTCTTTTTGACCATCGCTTCCTGGTTTCTTTGAAACACTTGTTTTGGATGTTCTTAGCAGCACTGATTTATGAGATGGGGTGTGCCTGTTCATGAGCAATTGCATGGAGATTACCAACCCAAAGGCCAGCAAACACATGTCAAATGCTAACAATATTCCACCCATAAAATCTGAGACACGAGAGCTAGTGATCTAGAGGTCACGAACACTTTCAGTAAAGACTAGCTCTGGTTTACAGCCCTTCTGTTTTTTTTGGTTTTTTTTTCTGTATATGCGTCCCTTTCCCTGAGCATGAACTACAAAATGGGAACAAAGGACTGTGTTTTGGAAATAGGATGGCCTGACCTCATCCATGACAAAAACACAGGTGCAGGCAGTCTATCTGTTTCCCTGTGTGAATATCGAACAACTTCAATTCTCTGAGAAGAATCCTCCTAATCCATGTCATATATAAAAAGTCCTCCAAAAATTGGCCCCTCAATGAAAGCTAAGCATCTGTTATTGAGAGCCGTCTACTCTTGAAAGTCTACCTTGAACTGTTTCTTCATGAGCATACTGACATCTACTGGTTACATCTGAAACTGTGCTACAAGGAAACCTTTTACAAAAGATGAGTTTTTGCAAAAGATACTCTCATTTTTTACACAAAACTACACTGGCTTAGCTTATTTCAGGAAGGTAGACCACTGAGGGAAAAAAAAAAAATACAGATAAGAAGCTTGAAATGCAGCAGAGTTTATCAAGTTCACTGTTTCCAAAGTGCCAAAGAGACTCTGAAAGGATAAAGTTCTCTAGTCCACCCTTTCACAAGTCCTAGCACAGCTGCCAGTGACAAAACTCAAATCCACCTTCATCATTCACTTCTTGCCCTCAGATGAAGATAGGTGATGTCATTGTCCAGGAGATGCTGATTCAATGTGACTCGTCCTTATCCTTCTCCCCAGATCCCTGCAGACCTATTTACACGTGCATGAGCCCAGATCACATGCCTAGGAAATCCATTTTGTTCATGCCAGAGTGCATATCCAAAATTTAAGGCAAAAGACAGCTACAACTGAGAGACACATGACACCCAGGCTGCAAATGATCCCTTTTTCCAGTACTTCCCCTGAATAGCATTTTTAATAAAGAGTATGTTTGGTGTTTAGAGAAAAGACTTTTGGAGCAGGGTTGCTTTTAAGAGCATTCAGACACAAACTCCTGATAGTTTTGATTTAGATAACTGAAATATTTTTTGTATTCCAGAAAGAAGATGGTCAGGCTTTTTATTCTTTTTCTTTATTTGTTTTTATGTTGCTCCTAGTAGAGCTCTTTCTGAACTCTGATAGCCTGTTTGATTATGAGTATTTGGCTTTTAGCATAGATTTTAGCATAGCTCAGGGTTAAACCTTCTACTTATGCTTTACTCTATTGAGTTTTTTGCACTTCTAGTCAGAGAAATGCTGTTATTATAGTGGAAAAGAGAAGTTTAGAATGCCACTTTTTCAAAATGCTCATCTCTGCATATAGGGTAAATCACCTTTACATATCAATTTCCAATTCATACTGTATAAGATATAAAAAACCTATAATAACATGATTCTGAGCTCCACCTTGGCATGTGAAGTGCTCCCTGGTGAAGGGTGCTATGGAAAATCTTCTCATATATAACTTCACTGAGTAAGTCTATTTCAAACTAATTTAACCCACGGTGCTGGTTGTTTCCCACCTCTCCTTTTTCTGAGCAGAGAGTGTGCTTCTCCTCAGAAGCCACAATACTGCTTTAGGCTTATGAGGAATGAGTAAAGACAACCATGGTCATATATTTCTGCTCCATGAAACACAAAGTCAGCAGACCCAGGACGTCGCAGATGGCTGAGGAGGGCAGCTGGAATGATTTTGAGGTAGTGTTGCAGGCAACTAATGAGCTAAAAAGGGAGGCCAGGCTAAAAAGCTCTGCAGATGCCATGCGTGGATGTGGAAGTCATTCACATGCAACTGGTTTATCACAAAAGTACTCCAACTCAGACATATAAGCTGTTCTTTGCTGGCTTCACACAGTGTCATTTTTCTGTGACAGTAGTAGTCACAAAGAGTGGGAATGGGCATAAAGCATGAAAACAAGCGAGTGAAATTATAGGGGGTTGGATATCTGGATAGTTTGAATAAAGGAGATCTGGGAGACAAAGAAAGTAACCTATATCATGAACACCAGTCTGGGAAAAAAGTCTAGCAGGGGGAGTTCAGGAGATTACGCTGTACAGATATGTCAGTCTTCTGGGGAGAGTGATCAGCAGAGATGGATAAACTGCCCAGCTGGCATTCAGTAATCCTCCTCTTCATAGAGAAGACAGGCCAATTGCTGATCATGACAAGGAAACTATTACTAAGAATGCTGACAAGGCAAAGGTTCTCAAGGTGCTTTACCACTAGAGTAGCTGGAACTAGATCACAGGATCAAGTAGATAAGACAATTCATGCGCCAGCCTTCCAGTAGGAGGAAGGGTGTGGCCTCTTGGAAGAGCCCAAGCAATAGCAGACTGCAGCCCCTGCCAGGATCCATCTCTGTGTGTTTAGAGAAGTGGCTGACCTTTTTGCAAGGACTCCAGGTGTGGACTACAATCGCTGAAAAGAGAGAATCTTTCTCTCTCTGCTAGCAGTGTCCCTGCAGATGCAGCTCAGGATCCTACTTGCCTTCATTACTGCAGCAGTGCACCATTAAATCACATTCAGCAACCCCATGTCCCTGTTCAGGAACGCTCCTCCCCAGCTGCTCAGATCCCAGCCTATACTTAGCTCTTGTCCTAAGAGCTGTCTCCCATTTTCCCAGGGATTTAAGTTAATGATTCTGGAGTTTCCTGGGTCCTCTTTTTTGCCATCTGTGTATTTGAGTATGATGTTTATCCTGTTCTGGTCATCAGAGATGTCCTCCTGATCTTCATGACTTTTCAGAGATTATAGGTATTCTTTATCTAAAGCTAAGTTGGCCTTTGTGGTTAGTAAGGGATGAGGACAGGTCTGGGACTCAAGGCTGTAATTGTCACTCAGCTCCCTGTAGTAACAACTACTACAGTGTAGCTGTAATACAGTATATACTGTAATAGCTGTAAATACAATTCATTGTATTGGAAAGAAAGGATTGTTACACCTTTCATTAGCTAGAGGACATCGTCTCCCTTCCAGAAAAGTGGATTCCAGCAGGGCAGAGATAAAACTAACTTTTTAAGATTTAAAAGTTCAACATGTTTATTGCAAAGAAAAAACTGGAGATTGTACTTCTGGTCTTTCCTGATAACGTGCTGGATGTACTTCACCCAGCTTCAGTCTTTCAGAAGCTGTGAAGAGTGTTTTACTCCAAAGAAGGCTCATGGCATAGAACTCAGCTGGGGCTGTGCAATGCCACGCATCACACTGGGTTTGCTGAATTTTAAGCTTTTCATGACAGGTTTTCCTAAGAGCACAAGAACTCACAGGCTTGGAGAGAAGATGTGAGCAGCACTTGGGGGACAGGGAGGTTTCTGTCAAAACCATGTGAGACTTCACTGTTTACAATCTGCACTCGTACATGTCATAAAAACCACATCAGTCCCTCCTCCTGCCTCTCCTCCTCAGTCTGGACAAATCTTAATGGTGCCCACACAGGTGAGGCCTTGGCAGGACCCGTGGCCACCCATGGAAAGGTGGGCATGGGTGGTCCCCTCTGCTGTGGGTGACAGACGTATTTTGTGACAGAGGGAGCAATAAGCAAACATCAGGCTGCCAGTCCTCAGCAGAAGGAAGCCCTATGGGGAGCTGGTACACGTCCGAGTGAGGAGGAGGCCCTGCAAGTTCTGCCTCCCTCAGATCCCTCAGGTGCTCTCCTCACCTTTGTAATGCTCTCTGGGTGACCTCAGGGCCCTGAAGGGATCATGGCTGGGCCACCTCTGTGGCTTAGGCATGAGGCAAGTGAACGTGGATCCTGGAACTTGACAGTCAGATGGGGAGATGGAAGAAGAGATGGGCACAATATTGTGTTCCAGTTCACGAACAGTTTGTACTCCTGACATCCTGAAACAGAGAGAAAAAAATCTCAAAAAACAGTAATATCAGCTGAAACAGAAACAAGATATCATTGATATTTAAACAGAATTGAGTATTTATGGAGTTGTCATCCGTTTGGATAAATGCAATTTTAAAAGTTAAGATAAAAGATAAAGATGGAGATAAAACAGCTTGATCTTGCTAACCATGGACATTTCTGAGGAGGTTGCACTACACCACCTAACCCCGTGCAATCTCCAGAAAAGGCTTGGTCAGAAAAATGCCACTTTTGGTAGACTGCTTGTCAGCACGGGGCTCTTTCCTACCTCTCAAATGACAGGAAGACATAAGACTGTGCTTGCAGGCAGCAGTGCATGGCTGCTTGGCTTACTGACCTCCTTCTTTCTGTTATTTCAAATCACTTCTGGGTGGAAGAAGATTCCCGTAACACCTCTGTAACTCAAAGATGCTCAGATTCTGCTCAAGTACTTTGGGCACCAGAGCAATTTCGAAGTCAGCACATCTGAAATAGGTAAATATATCTAGTCTGAATAACTTCAGAGCTGACCATCTTGGAACTAAAGTGTATGTCTGAAAAATGCCCTTGGACTTTTTTCAGGTTTTGTTCCCCTTTTTCAGTTGCTTGCGGTTTCAGCAGGAACACCAGAGGGCAGCAGGAAGCTTTGTGCTAGCTGGGGCTCCCAGTGAGAGCCACAGCAACCCGACAGACTCCCTTGCCTTGCATTCATTCGACCAGTAGGTGATATTAATTTACTCTCCTTATTCTTTCAAACGACAACATTGGGCTAAAATCCTCATAAGATGAACCTTTGTGCTCCCTCTTGTTCAGGAGCTATTCAACACTTCTCAGATTGCGTGAAAATACTGTGTTCACTCTTCTCATGCACTACCAGTATCAGTTACTATTTTCTGATATTCTAGCTTCAAGAAATAGAAACTGAAATAGGAGCTTGTCTTCTACGCTTTTCACTATTGCTTGCATGAAAAGCAGCTGATAAAATAAGTTAGTTTACAGGATGCATTTTGCCCCTGCTTTGAACAGTAACTTCTTGAATGCCAGTCAGTGCAGATCCCTGGGTTCGTCAATTAGAACTGTTTTTCTCTTGGCAGTGATGATCTCTGAGGACCCCCGAGCTAAGTCCAAAATGCTTCTTTCTATCTGAGAAGGAAGTGAGCAGAAGAAAGCTACATGTATCTCCCAGGTGCACTTAAAACACTTTCTGATCATTGGAAAAGGGATAGACAAAAGCAAAGTTGGTAGGTGCAGTGGCATGAGTTTTCTTCCCTGATGCCTTGCAGGCTTCATTTGAGAGTGTACTGGAAGCATCCTCCAGACAGCACTCTGTGGAAAGACAGGATGACCTCAATTGAGGATACACAGATAGTATAGCACCTACTGTATTCAGCTCTTGGTCCTGCTGTTCTCCCTCAGAAACTTTTTCTCACTGGAGGAAATGAGACAACAGCATGAGCTTCATTTAAATGGATAGATAGATAGATAGACAGACAGACAGACAGATAGATAGGGAGGGAGGGAGGGAGGTAAGTAGGTAGGTAGGTAGGTAGATAAAACCATTGGTGTGGGCACAAACTGATGTTTACCAGCTGGACCATAGAACTGTGAGCTGAATCGTTTCAGTACATTTCCACTAGATGATGCCGCAGCAGACTACGAGGAACACAGGCTGTAAAAAAAAAAAAAAACTCTACCCTTCATTTTAACTACATGTCTAACCAGAGCACTGTTTCTGCTCATCAGTTCACACTTTACCCCTACTTTTCAGTATTGTCCTAAGAGGACCCTTAATGAGCTATTTTCCATTCATGACAACAGAGGTTTCAGCCCAGGTGACCACCCAGCTGCTTAACACTGGGGATAAACAAGCTTGGGAGCCATCAGACTCCCAGAGCTATCCTGTAGTTCCAGCCATCCTCTGTCTGCCTCCTCCCTTTATCTAGAATATCCCAACATCAGACTTTGGTGGTCTATTCCCAGCAGCCAAGCAGGGCAGGTGTCCGAAATTCCTGCTTGAAACTGAAATTACTTTTCTGATAAATGTGTAATGTGGTAGCAATGTGGACTATAATTTCTGGAAAACAAACACAAACTGTGGTATTTTATATTCTAGTGGTTCAGAGAAAAATGAGAAAGGAATGTTGTGCACACATCCTCTGTGGAGTCAATTCTTAATGACACTCAGTAAGAGCGGATTCTGACAAATGCTGTCAGTTTTTGCTGTTAGAAGTCTGAATTAATCATAAGCAACTCAGCTTCTCCTCTGCTTGACACAGACCAAGTGTAAGAAACAGCCTGCCAATGACTCCATCAGGCAGCCCATTTCAGTATGACTTCCCAAAAGTAAAAGATACTGTGCCAAGACTCCTCCTTACCCCATGGTCTTCCTCTCCTACTGCCCTACTATGGGTGCAGTAACAAGGCTGTAGCATGGAAAAGGCTTTGCCTTACAGATTTATATGATGGCTTTTAATCTGTGGAGATTAATAAGGCAAAAATCTCACTTCAGCCAAGCTTGGCTACATACTGCTTAAGACTGGGAGAAATCAGACCTGAATGGCAATAAATATAATGATGTGGGGGACACATGAAGCTAGAGAGTAGGCAGATAGACTAGAAAAATATAAATGAGTGGTACACCAAGTCAAATTAATCGTGGTCACTTTCCAGCTTCATGAAATGTGTTGGAGGTTTTCATGAACAGTGTTCATGGGCTCTTGGAAAAGCAGTGCATAGCCTCACATACTGTGACTGCCTCCTTTCTCTACAGTGATCTGATGACTGACCAGTTTGTATTGGTGGTATTTATTCTGCCTTCACTATTGGGAATATGTTCTGTCAGACACACTTAAGTTTCAAACTGCCCTCTTAAGAACAGGCTCTGTCTTTTTGTTTTGTTTTTCTCTCTTTACAGCATCTCAAAATAAGTGAAGATGTCTGATATTTCCTTTGGCTCACACAATTGGTAAAGCACAGACGTTCTAATCTTGATCAAAATAAGTGAGTTCATGGTGCTCCAAGTTACGCAGCTGCAAAAAGTAAAGAGCTCAGATGAAAGTATCTCCTTCAACCTAACCATTCCTGGATAAACTGATGACAAATGGGAAGGAAAAGTAGTACTTTAAAGCTATGAATATAACAGGAAAATTTTAGCATTGCTAGGTGAGCTCAGGTGCCTCCATGTGTGGGGCCAAAGTGATGCTCAGGAAGCTGTTGTCCTCCTCTATGCGTTATGTGTGCCTCAAATAACACCATCCAATTTTCTCTCTGTGCTTGCTAGTGGACAGATGACTGTGGATGAATGAATGATAAGAAAAGAAAAAATTTGTGCCAGCCTTTCTTCACTTGACCCCATAGGGAAGAAACCACTCTTTCTGTTCTTCTCCTTTTCCACCAGCCTGACTCCTTTCTTTAAGAGGAAAGAGCAAGAAAACTTCATAAACAAAAGTATTAAAGCAAAAAATTCCCATGCCCCAGCTTTGTCCTCACAATCAGTAAGACCACATACACCTGTCACACAGGAATTCCTACAGGCTACAGCAAGCAGAAATAAATATCTGCATCCATCTGCCTAAAGTGAATTAAATCACACCCTTCATGACACTGATTTTACACACTGGTGATTTGTGGCTCTGGTAAGCAGTATTGCCAGGCTTCATACAATGAGTTGTTTCATGAGCTGAAGAGCACTCATCCCCGTGCTCAGTATTTCCCCAGTGGAAATGCCAACTTCCAACACTTTATGCTTTCTGTTGCTGGAGGTTCCTACTGTGTAATTTGGTTTCTCTGACAACTAGTAAAGTTTAAGTTTGTACATCTGGCTTACCCTACTAAAGCGTGCCTCCCTGTAATGTGTTCCTCTTCCCAGGAAGCGAACAATAGCTCAGTATCTGTTGGTTTCTTTGAGATTCTCTCCTACTGTCACGAAGAGTTGCGATTCTTTCTCAGGTTCAAAGTTTATATGGGAAGCACACATTGTCCATCCACCTGTGCTTTGTTTCTGTATGCTAAAAAGGTGATAAACACATCATAATTGATTACTGAGCTGCTAATAACCAGAGTTTGGTTCAGCCCCAAAAGCCATAAAATCTGTGCATGTGAAAACAACCTGGGCTGATTTCAGTTCTGTTTGCAGCTACACAGGCTACACAGGAGAGCTTACCATTGGGCTGTAGCCTGAGGTGGAACATGGGATGTACATAGAATGGAAACTGAATAAATTACTGATTATTGGTGAATTTTTTTTAAATAAAGCCCTGACTTTTGGTTAGCAGCCCCATTAAACCCAACAGTTCTCTGCCTGAAATTGATAAAAATGCTTGTAATTCGAGGACAGGTTTGCAAGAAGCTCTAAATTGTTCTTACAGCCAAAGTCAGCAATTGGCCCACCAGCTGCCTCACTTGGGTTGCAAATGAAGGGGGCTGATCACACACTGCAGCCTGGTGGCTCTTGATTCTCATCTTGGGTATTAACTGAATCACATTCTTAGAAATCTACAGGATTTTGCATAGCCATCCTCTGCCTTCATGCTGCTAATGCTTTCTCTACAAAATCCTTGTCAGCTTGACGGAAAGAACTAATTCCATGCAAAGACACTTTCTGATTTAGCTGACACTAGTACGGTGAACATTTTTGTTCTCTGGCACCTCAGAGTCTCTAAGTCAGGCCTCGTGGCTGTGATCCCATCAAGCATTCAGCATGAACGTGCACTCTAAGCACGTGCACTGTCTTATCAGATGCAAGCAGTTGCATAATTAAGAGCTATCAAACAGAAATGCATTACATCCTTGAAAAGGATGTTGGATACCCTCTTTGCATGTACTTTTCATTGTTGCTCATCCTTAATCAAAAGCTACTCTTAAAAATGTGTTTTGCAATCAATGAACTGAGAATGAAGGAAAAGAGATTGAGAAATGCCCCTGCAAATACGAACAGCACCAGTTCCAAGTTACTGTGAACTTGTATACAGTCTGTACAGACCTTTCACAAGTTTGCACGCTGTGGTTTGTGCTGCATTATTTTTGGAAGCTGAGTGGGGCTCCTCCTCGCTCAGATATGTCTTGATTTCTGTTGCACTCTGTACAGGGCTTGCAGGCTATCCCATCTCCTGGGTGGTATCACTAGGTTTGTCTGCTGTTCCAAGGCTCTGAGCTAAACATGGTTATGTTTAGACAGTGCCTCTGGGAGTAAGCTCTCCTTCTCAGTCTGTCTTTAAGATGGGTGGGAAACAGACATGCAGCTCTCAGATACACACAGTGCTCTGCTCCCACTGACTCTGTCCAGGTTTGCATAATGCACAAACACACACAGGGACATAGCTCCTACAGTGACAAGCAGACAGGGTCTACAGCAGGGCATGTCCTGCTGCATTAGCAAGTGCCTTGTCCTTTGATAAACTGCAAAGCTGCTCTATCATGTGTTTGTTGTACTTTGAGGCACCTGAAGGTAACATGATTTTCCATCCTGGCTCTGCTGAACAGCCACGATAAAAGTATTGACCTGCTGACAAGTGGGGGAAACATTCCAGCTATGTAAACAGATGGGAAATATTTTTTCTCCA
Organism: Oreortyx pictus; assembly: GCA_036925125.1. NCBI lineage: Eukaryota > Metazoa > Chordata > Aves > Galliformes > Odontophoridae > Oreortyx > Oreortyx pictus. The sequence continues at coordinate 1,407,631 of JAUPFR010000004.1, read as the reverse complement.
GCATTCCTTGAGTAAGCTGGCTTTAGCTTAGTCCGCAACTTCTGTGCATGATATTCCTATTTCTGTTTCCATGCACACAAACTGGTTTCTTCACCATCATGAGCTGTTAAACGCTGAAAGAAGAGGTTTCACCGCAAGCCTGTAAAGCCTGGCAAAATGTTTTGGAAGATATTCAGTGACCAGGTAAAAAATGCATATCCACAGGATGAAAAAAACATGCCATAACGGGTGAGGCCAAGCGTTGCTCTGAGCAGCAGCTCACCTCCAACAGTGGCCACCAGTGACAGCTTAAGAAAGCCATGCAACTGGACGAGATAAAATATCTCCTGGTAAAATGTCTCAGTTTCCATCACCCAACAGCATGAGAACCTTTTGTAAAGTGTACACCTGAAGTGTGCACCTGAATTCCTATTCATTTAGTGTTCAATAGCCACAATTAGTTCTGTCCTCTGAATCTACCAGAAAACCCAGTGATATTACTGTCCTCTAAAATACTCCATGCTAGTCGAGTTCCAGAGTTTAATTTCCACAGGGTATACAGTGAAGAGGAAATATACATATATATATAAAGGAGAGTTTTGTCTAATTTTAGAAATTGGCTGCCTCAAATTTAAAATCTTTTGCCCTTACCCCTTGAATTATTAACAACAGTGTTTTCTCCATCGTCCACACTTAAGCTCCATAGTTCTGTTCTCTATCAACGCTATGATAGAATCATAGAACCATTTGGATTGGAAGGAACCATCAAGTTCAACTCCCCTAGAAAGAACAGGGACACACACAGCTACGTCAGGGTGCTCAAAGAGCAAACAGAGTTCCCAAGAGCAAGAGTTGTTTAATTAATTTAGTGCTTTTTTCTGTGTTTTGGGTAGTTTGACTTTGAGATGAGGCAGGAGAAGATATATAATAACAATGAAGTGGCTACATGAGAGGTTTCTATATGTATATATGTTTGCAATGCTTTTTATTCTGCTCTTTCTCTGTACCTAGGAGTGGAAGGTTTTCAAAAGGATTCTTTTTTTTTACTATTATTTTTTTTTTCGGCATATACAGGGACTTGAAATTCATGAAGTGTAAGAGTATTTTCACAACACAAGGTATAGTGGGCTCTGATCTCTCTTCATTCAGATTGAGTCCATCTGGACCATAATGGAAGATGGGTGGAAATCAAACAATGTAAAAACACACATTTGGAAGTTTTCTGGATTCACATTTCTCCTGCAGATCAGGCTCAGTTCTTTGCTTACCTCTACAGGAATGCTGCCTTCAATGTATGTTGCAACCAGCCCGGTACTAAGTCTCACTAAACTGATTGCACCCTGCTAGCAAAGCTTTCATAGGTTTGCTGGTTCGTTAGCTTTCAAAACTCATTATTAATGAGTAACCATTGGACTTCTAATCTGGACAGCATCTACTTCACCTTGTCTTGATTCCTTCAGATACGTTTCAAACAAAAAAAAGACGGCGCAGAACAGACAGCTTGACTCACCTATTTGCTAAGCAGCGTCAGCATGGTCCTCAAAGCTAGGCTGCTCTGGCATGCCAGAGATAGTGAGAGCCCCACATAACTAAACAAACAGAATAATAAACCGATCCAAACAATTTCCTGCGTTGTTTCTCTGGAGCCAGTGGGCTCATGAGGCTCCTAAGAGAGCAGGGAAAGGACAACCAGCTCAGCCAAATCCAGAGCTACTGCCATAAAGCAATCTCTCTGAAAGAGCTGTATCAGCCGAGAGCTGTTTCATGTTTTCAACCTGTGACAAAATTGAGAATGCTAGAAGCAATCCAATAACTTAGACGTATGCGGGTGTCAGACCATGCTCAGAGGTTGTTCTACTTGGGCTCCAGCATCAGAACTTCTACTGTAAATAAATGGCAGGCAGTGCCATATGAAAACTTGCTTTTCTGGTGCACACCAGAACTGCATTTGGCATAAGCAGTGAAAAAAAGTCACGCTTTCAGGCACTGAACACTGCCCAGTTTCTTCTGAAGGCACAGGGAGCTGCACTGAAGGGCATACTAGTTTCTGTGAAATACTTCTCTACAGGAGCTTCCCTGAGCAGCATATAGCATTATATATGCACCTGTTTGCAGTAATGACTGAAAATTCATCAGTCTGTGGAATGGCAATGAGATGCTTCTTCCCTGTGTATCTTCTATTCATGTTGTATTTTCTGTTCAAAACAATAACACAGCAAAAAAAGTTGATCCCTTTCCTAATTTGGAGCTGAAGTCTGACACTTTCTGAAATAAGTAAATGCTCATTTAGTCCAATGTGTTTGCCTGTAAGCCTGATTCAGTATACTCATGATACTGCTGCCTTGCTCCGTGAGAGCAGTTGTTCCTAAAGGGCACAGCTCCAGAACTTTTGCAACCTGAACGGATCCCTCAAAATCTTCAAGCACTCTTAAGGATAGAACTAAGGTGGCAGACAGAGACTGCATGCCTCCAGTAACTCTCTGGAAAAATGGTGTGCTAGACACAATATAAATTTAAAAATATTTGGAAGGGAAAAGTAGCAGAGACTGCCAGATGATTGTTTCACAACAGTTCTTAAGGTTTCAAAACTTGTTTTCAATGTGTGAGAGAGGAAAAACAAATCTCTTCCAATGCTTTCAGGAAGTTTAATCACAACAAAATGGCCCTCACAAGACACAGAAGTCCAGGGTGGACATTTTCTACCTCTTAGCAGCAAATTTGTCACATTCATTTCAAGAATCCCCTTGAATTTTATCTATGGTTTTTGCAAAAAATACGTGCTTTGTTAAATGGGGATGGATTTTTTCCAATTTTGAAAACCTTTTGGGTAAACCTAGAGGACCTATCAGCTCTGAACTTTATGACCTCGTGACACAGAAGCTGAATCCTCCACCACACAAGCCTTCACTCATAGCCCAAGATGACAATAGCAACACTCATTATCACTTTTCTAGGCAGTGTATTTGTTTCCTTCTATTAAATTCCTGCTCCTGTCTTCATAGCCTGAATACAACTCTCCCCACTTCCCTTGCTCCCTACCCAGACAGAAATCCTATGGGAGGATAGAGTGTATAAAGTCATGTCAAAAAGCAGTGCCATAAGCTTTGCAGAAGGACACACACTGTTGGTGCTGCCTGTATCTGTTGCTGAAGTGACAGAGCACAGTGCATTTTGTATGTTCTGTATGTTCATACGTGACATGCCAGAAGTAAGTGAAGTAAGTGTCTTGCCATTTAACCTTTTGCCACAACTATGCAGACTATTTGGCTATCCAAGCCCAGGAAGTTAAATTTATTTTAGGCAGTTTGTGCAGTGCTTTTAGCATTTTAACGTGTAAGTGGACAAATCCTGCCATATTCAAAGCCCAGAAAAATAAATGATCCTTCCCACTATGTTTCATATGACTGAGATTGTTTTATGAAACAATAACCAGTGTGATTTTCCAAGGTCATGTGCATGTTTGTGACAAAATTCAAATATAAAATGTCAATAAACTCTTAATCAGGTCAAGATGTCTAAGCAAAATTCCTCCTGTCCAAAGTATAATCTTTTCCCTGTGTAGGACAATTAAAATAAATGATGCCCATGAGAAAAGGCATGCTTTAACATCAAAATCCCATTTATCTAGATAAGCTTCAAATCCCACCTTGTTTTGTTCAGAAAAAGTTCATCTGTCTCTATTTGTAACTGATCTGGTTTTTCTTAAGCTTAGAGTAGTGAGGTTTTTTCCACCTCTTTAGCTTCCACAGTTAGGTTTACACAACTGAAAAAAAGAGAATCCTTTGCTCTTTCTGTTTTCCAGCTGTCTTCAAGCTCTTTATCTTAACCACTGTTTCTGATCTTGGTGGCCTTCATATTTGGCCATTGTTAAAAACCAAAATCCAGCAAACCACCAACAGGTTTTCTTCACCCTAATGTTATCGGATGAGGCAATGGTTAGATGACAGGAAACCACACTTTTCTCAACAAAGAGAAGTGGACAGCCCATTTCACTCCACTTAGGCAGGGAGAGATGATTGGAGACAGTAAGTCATGCCAAAGACACAGGAAGAGGATGAAGAATGTAACTTGAAATGCTCCAGTATTTCCTTTTGTAAAAAAAATATTTCAGTTCATTTTCTTCCTTCCCTGTATTTACATTAGAAAGTACCTCCAGACCTACTCTTTTTATAGGATAGTTCAAGAGTAGTAATCATATCCATACATACTGGTATACTCAGCACCAAAAAGGACAGCTGGCCCTAGACTTTAGAATCAGAAAAGTAGCCTCCCTTCCTTCCAACCATTGTGAGTGAACAAACTTGACTCTACACCTCAAGGCAGCTGCTTCCCTTACCCTTTCACCCTCTTCTAGGAGCTCATCATCTTTTTTTCTGTGTTTTTCTGAGACGTTCTCTTTGGAGTTTTCCCCAAAAACATTCTCATTCTAGAAACCTATATCATTACTGCAAACTTGTAAATGTGCTTGCAGCAGAAAAGAGCAGAAGTAAATAGTGAAGACGAAGGAATGGATGAAATAATAAATTACACTATCTTATTTTTATTTAACAGAGAAAGAAAAGAATGTGAGCACTCAGTGAGAACATGGCTACATTTGCTGCTTTGAAAGGCTCCCGCTTGCTGGTCTAAAACATACACAGCCTGAGATAAATTCATACACAGAATATGAAATCAGCAAGTTTTAAATCTCAAACTAACTTCTTTGCAGAAAACAACATTTTTGTAATTCTTGACCCTTTCTTTAAGGATGTAAAGCAGTTTCTACTCTCACCTTCCCTCTAGTTCTGCAAACTTCATTCACAAAATTGGAACTTTTAACTCTTCTTATAAATTCAACTTTCTATGACTTCAGTGAGAGTCTGAGCCGTTCCTGAACTTGGCTTTGACTCAAAGGAGCATTTTTATCACACGAGTCTTTCCTGACCAGGCAGGGTTACATATCTGAACTGGAGTATTAAGAGAGTGCATTCATAACAATGCCTACATTACTTTATGTGGGCATGCTGGCAACTCTCTCACCTGTCAATTCAAGATCGTATAAGATATAATAAAGAAAAATATGCAAACTGAAAATTATGGTGTTTACCAGTCACCCTATGTTTAAGAAACATGTGCAGTACCATCACTTCTTTCTTTTTTTTAAAGACACCCTCGTAGTAAAACTCACTGAAAGAGTTTGTGGGACATTAGACTCTCTTCCTCCTCCCTCCTGTCCATAAAACTCTTCAGCACTTTACAAGTTCACAGAACTCTTTAAAAAGCATGTGAATGTATTTTGTGCTTCTGTTTTTAACATTAAACATTTCTCAGGCTATAATAAAAATTTTACATTTGTGTTATATTGTACTCCTTTTCCTCGTATTTATTTAAATACAGGAGCAGTACATAGGTAATCCATTTATTCCTGCAAATAAACCAAGAAAACCTGCAAAAGTAATGCAAACTGGAAAATTCTGAAGGTAGAACAAAAGACTTATTGCGTAGCACTTCATTGGAAAAAATCTCCAGGGAGAGACAGATTCTTTTCTAGGTCTGTGTAAGCGATACGCAAATAGCTTGGCACTCACTTGTAATTTCTTTGTTCCTGTCATTCCAATCAAGTGGGACTTGTTCTGGTTATTTTTTTTTATCCAAAGCACCTTGTTTCCTTGGAAGTTCAAAAGCTCATCAGCTGTGAAGAGAGAGAAAGAGAAGGAGAGTAAACTTCTAGTAGCATGGGTCTTGGCCATAGAAGCTGAGAAAAAAAAGTGAATTAATACATAGTAAAAGTCACCATTTTGCAACTATGATGTCCTAGTAAACCTGGTGTGCTCTGTGTTTATACACATGGCTAGATTCTACAGGTACCAGCTCAGCCAATTAATACCCCCTGTTAATTTGGTATCGAAGACTGCCACTGCTGCAGATCTAACCATTTTTTAATACAAAGACATTGAAGACAGTATACGCCCCTACAGACAAAGGATTAAGGAACAAAATAATTATTTCTGAAAATATCTCATTTGAGTTGAAACCTTATTCTGTGATATACACTGTAAACACTTTAACCAGATATTCAATCGAGAGTAGCTCACAGGCTGGCACTTGTATATTTGGAAACAATAAAATGTAGCAAAAAAAAAAAAAAAACCTAATTAAATATGTTCTTGATGAAATTATTTTGCAATTATCTAAAATTGTACACGAACAGGAAAACTATTTACATTGCTTTTGGTGCAAAGGACAAATTTAAATAGGGGTGAGATTACCTGATACAACCAGCATTGCTTCACCAGGGGCAGATTGTGCCTGACCCATCTGGTGGCCTTCTATGGTGGGGTGATGGCATTGGTGGACAAAGGAAAAGTAACTCTCATCATCTACCTGTACTTGTGCATGGCCTTTGGTACGGACCCATACTACCACCCTTATCTCAAAACTGGAGAGAAGTGGATTTGAAGACCGGGCTACTGGGTGGATAAAAAATTGGTTGGTTGATCACAGCCAGAAAGTTGTTCTCAATGGCTCTATGTCCAGGTGATACAGTGGGTGGCAATCCTGCCTGCAGCAAGGGGGTTGGAATGGGATGATCTTAAAGGTCCCCCCTCCAACCTAAGCCACTCCATGATTCTATGAAATGAGACACTGTTTTTATTCTTAAAAAGAGGTTTCAAACTGATTATGTTTTCTTCTGGCCTGCTGAGGAAGATGATTTAGAGATTGTATCCAGCAATCAATTCTGTAAATTGTAGCATCTTATAAGTGTATCCATAAGTTGTCTTTGTACATATGAGTACAAACTGTGTCCACTCTCAAGTAGAGGTCTGTGCAGATGCCTCCTGATGTCTGGAGAACTGAAGAAGCTCTTTGAAGAGGCTGAATGCAATCTGGTTAGTGTGTGCTGATATTAAACTGATATGCTTAAAAGATGGGCAAAATTAAGAGCATGTGCTTTGTGTATAAATAAAAACTATGAAGAGGGAAAATGTAAACATTAAGTCTGGGAGGAGAACTGAAACCACAAATGAGTGGAAAATAACAAAAAAGCCAAAGTACTTCTTTCTACGCAGTGTATGATTCAGGGCCTTTGGTCTCTACCTCATGACTACTGAGCTCAGGTGTTTCCCCCTAGTTCGTGAGTAGGTATTTATGAACTCTATTTATAGCCTGCTGGGTATAAAATGCATGTCCATGCTACACTAAGTGATTCCATCCCATGTAAAAACAGGTGCTTAAAACTTCACTCCTATGATATTAAGGGGCTTGATCTAGGTTAACTTGAAGCTGATAAATTAATTCTTTAAAAAGTCTATGAGAGAATCCACCAGGCTATTAAAAGTCATGTAGAAAATGGGGCTGAAACTGATGATGAACACTGCAAAGCTGTGAGCAGCAGTATGTTCTAGTTGGAACTGAGCTTGGTCATGAAGCTGTATTTAGCACATAGCCCTGATAACAGCTCTGTAACCTAATATAGCCAAGAGTGAAAAACTCTTGAAAACTCATTGAAGCATAATGGTTTCCTCCACTGGTTGCCCTCACCCAAAGCTCTTCCCTTTCCAAGCCTCTTTTCCACAGTGCTCAACACAGAGACAGTCTTTGTCTTTACTAATGACGAAGAAAACAATACAGTAAGCACAGAAAACCTTCAGCAAACTATATCCCAAAGCCTGGTGTCTAATACAAAGGGAAACATTGTTGGAAGTTGCATAAACTTTAGTGAACATAGGACTAACAGCTAAAATGAAATCAGGTTTCCTAAAACAATAGTTTCAGTTAAGTATGTCTGTAGTAAGAACAGAGCACCAAGTACACAGCTTTACAAAATGGAGGAGTACTATAATCGAGTTGGATGGACATGACCCTCCGGCATGACTTAACATTTGCATGCCTTGAACAATTTTAGGAGGAGAAAAAGAATTGATTAATTCCCACTGATAACAAAAACAGATTGCACAGGATAGAGTAGAATGTATTCACCTTATTTCTTTGACGTATTTTTCCTAAGTTTAATCTAGGTGTGATGTTTTTTAGTTTCATACTTTAGCTTTTAATGCAAAGTGTCCAGCTAATCTTTTACCATGCACTACACATAAAGGTGTAGCGATTAACTTGCTTGCTTTTCCAAACGTATCTGTCCTTGCATTATTTCATGAAAAAGGATGGAGTCTACTTCTTGCATTTGGAAAAGTTGGGGGCCATAGGAAAAGAACCTGAACGTCACTGAATGAATAGTATGAGAAATAGAAGTATGGAGGTATACTAACATACAGTAACACATTTTTCTGAAGGCTGGAAATACAGCCCTCTAGGTCACATAGGAGACATTGTCCTGACCAGCCCTAAAGACTGCGCAAGTCCAGTCCAACAACATGACCACCTTCGTGACCCCAGGATGTGCAGTGGGCTTGGGAGAGCCAAGCTCCCTGCACTGGTGCTCCAGAGGTTGCCATGAAGTACAAAGGACAGACAGGCTGGAAGCAGCCATGACCCAGTCCCTCAACAGGAAACCCACCAGCTGCCCCAAGGTCCCCACACCACTCATCTCTGTTGCTGTGAGTGCACCCCACAGGACCTGAGCTGCCTGAGCCAGGCAAAGCTGGGGAAACACAGGCAGAGCTGTGTGGATGGGTATGAAGAGCAGCTCCCCGCAGCCCCAAAGGACAACGAAATACTTATTCAGTGGTCCAAGAATCACAGATATACTCAAATGGAGTCCAGGCATGAGCCAGGCTGCTCTCTACAAGGGTTAGCAATGTCACAGTCATCTCCCACTGATGTCTTAAGCCCTTGGACCTCACAATCCATCATCACATGTATTCAGGCAACAGCCTGGACTTCCATCAGTCTCCATCACTCATTGATTTTCCGTTCCAATAGTGATATAGTTGGGAAAAAAAAATTACACACTTACTATTTCCACAATAAACCATCTTCCATGAATTGGTTAGACTTTCTGAAGACACATTTTTGCCTGCTCTGGGTTGGATGCCATGTAAATTGATGGCAATCTCTATGTCCGGGTTGTTTTTATACCAAGTGTTTGTATCACAGGGGGTTGTTTGCTTGCACTTTCATAATGTAGGGAACCTGCTTTAGCAGGAGAATTGGACCAGAGGTGCCTTCAAACCCATATGATTTATGGGATTCTCTGTTTCTGTGTAAATTCTGTCTCCTTTGAGGTCCCACAATACTGATTCACTGACACAATTGCAAGCAAATCTCTGTGATAAGGAGGCAAAATACAAGATCACAGAAAAGGTAAATAGCAGGATACAAACCAGCAGGATCACTTACAGAGTTTAAAGACAGAGGCAGCACACAAAGCAAACATTCTGCCACAGTGCTGATGTGTCTTCATGTACCTTAGGGCCATTAGCCATGTGAATGAGGATCATTATTCACTCAACAGAAAACATCTGTAACATTTAAATAATTCTCTTCAGATTCAGATTTGAAATTCTGAAATGGTGTCAACTGTCATGTTTCCAGGAAAAAAAAAATTCAAATATAGGGGTCTCTTTCTTCCTTAACTCTTGCTTGGGCAAAATTTCCACCAGTCATGGCTGGGAGTCATGCCTGAATGTGGATGGAAAGAAGCCCAAAACATTCAGCCTCGTTTTAAAGACCCTGATGTTATGTGTTGGGGTTTTCTTTGTTTGTTGGGTTTTTGTTTTTTGGCTGACATTTAGTATTATTTAGCTTTCGTTAATCACACAGAGAAGGAGATACTCAGGACAGTTAACGCTAAGAGGACATACCCTAAATGTCACTTCAACTAGAAACAAACTCACACGATCAAACACATCAGACTTCTAAAACGAGCACTAAGTTCACTTACCTTTCTGCTTTAACTGTCACAAACACATATACCTTCTAAGTGCGATTTCAAGTGGGCGAGTGAGTGCAACCAAAGACACAATGCGTCCTCCTTTCTGTTTGTCTTTACTCCTGATAGGCTGCCAAAGGCAGACTGCCTAAGTTCAATCAAGGATTTGTAAGCTCTTGAGGAGCTAGGAGTATCTCCTGTCCGGACAGAAAATATGCAGCAGATGTCTAGAAGAGGACAGGAGGGAGGCGGATGCTGTCCCAGTGTTGTGACGTAACTGCTGGCTGGGATGTCCCAGTACTGTCTTCTTTAACACAGAAACAGGTAATTGGACCTTGCCACTGCTCTTGCCTTCATTTCAGTATTTCCTGCTCCCCTGTTAGCATCCTGAGCTCAGTGTTGATCACTCACACTTTTTTTTTTTCTCTTAATCTCTTTTTTTTTTTTTTCTGCAGGCTCACATTCCCTTTTCAGCCATTTTTATTTTCCCACTCATGGAACTGTGGTGTTGAGGGCCTTCCATCCTCGTTTCTACTTTCACGTGTACAGCCTCAGCTTGATTTGTTCTGGCTTTATCTCAAAATAATATTCTGAGTAATACGCGTACAGAATCTCATTCTGAGGGAAAGTGGGGTGGTATGAATGCAACGTCAACCATGCAAGGCTAGAGTAAGGTTCTGCCTACTTTTGAATCCTCTCTTCAAATATCACATTTCAGGGAGCAATCTGAATCCCAGCAAGTGTAGTTAGCACTCTCGCAGAATCTGGGATATGCAACTCTAAGATTTCAGAGAGGGAAGCAATATACTTGCACAGTTGTAAAGCTCTGGATGGATTTTTATGCCATTTATAAAATGTAAAATAATTAAATAATCATTAAATTTTATATCTTACATTATTTAAATTACTGTTCCTCTAAGCAGTGTTCTTCACTGTTCTTCCTCACTCTAAAATTTTGGTGTCCGCTGTGTTACACAGCTTGGAGTTCACTTGCTTAGGTACACGTTGCTGTGCTCAGCATCTCCTTCTGAATCATAGCCTTGACTTTTTCACATAATGGCACTTAATCTTTCCATTGGAAGCAATGGCAGAATTGCTCCATATCCATTGTCTCTGTCTTTCTCATGACTTCGGATCTACCATATTCTTTTGCCTAACATATCACTTTTCAGTTAATCACTTTTCCAGGCTAGAATCACTTCTTGTCTGACAGTGAGAAGAATATCACATCATCGTAAGTGCACATCTAACAGATTTGATCTTCCTGGGTGATACGAAAATTGTACAAACGTTAATGAGGATGCTACAGTCCTGGAGACTTGATTCCTTTCTTACCCACAGAGAAAAATTACAGTTCTCAACTCGTGAGCTTCAGTTTTGGTAGAAAAGAACTGCTCCAAATAACTGAACATAAGTTCTCCTTCTGAAAAGAGAATTCAGAAATGTATTCTGATTCTCCTACAGCAAGGTCCTACCTTACTGGGTTAGTGGAGAATAAATACCATGTGAAGCAGTCGAGCAGTAACTGAGCACTATAGTAAGTAGAACGTAAGCTTGCCAGTGCTTTTGTGTTTCAAGATTATACTCTGCAGCAAGAAAAAGCAACCTGGAAGAGCCCGTCTACCAAAACTGCATTTCAAAGGTGTTAACTTATTTTGGAAAACAATATAAAACTCCTGAACAGACTTAATCCTATGGACTTCGCCTGGATCTTCCGTCCTGCTACATTAGAGCTTTCAAAGCCTCCAGTTTCCCTGCGTCTGAACCTGTCCCTTCCTGTCTTTTATGACCAAGATGCCTTTCATAGTTTCCTCATCCTTAGTATCTGCCTGGATCTTCACAAAAATCATGCAACACATACTTTGGGGTACAGAATATGTTAAAATGTAGTCACTTCAGCATGAACGTCCTGACTCTGTGCTTAACTGGCAAAGTATGTTTTCTCAACTCTCATGAGCTTAGCCTAAAAGTGTATGCAACATCTGCTGTGGGGACAAAGACTAGCAGATGTTTTAATCTTGCCTACATTTTTATTTCCTGTTGTTTCTTTCTTTCCTTTTCTTCTTTTTTAATCTTGGAAGCCAGTCATACTATATTCTTAGTGTGCATTAGGCTTGTCTACAAGTGAAGATGAAATTCACTGTCTGAATACTGCAAAGCAATATGAATCTTGTTTTTTTCTTTTTTTATAGCTTGAACTAATAACCCATTGCCTGGATCATTCAAGTGATTGCTTGCTCTGCAGAAGACTGAAACACCCATCCCCTTTACAGACCTCTGCCTGAAAGCAGAAACTTTTGGCAGTCTGACTCTTCTCCTCCTACGTAATAATCTTTTTCCAAAGTCATGTGGACAGACACTTTGCCCTCATTTAAGGGCCATGTACTCTCTTCAGTCTGTGTCAGAACTCCCAGAGGTGTCAATGGGATTTGCATGCATAAATCAAAACTGACTGCTCTCAATTTGTGTGTGTTTAAACAATTTATGTGGGAAGTCTGAACTTCAAGTTTCTAGTCCTAAACAATTCATCTTAAAATAATTAAAGCCGGTGATATTTTGGTATTTGAATGAATTCCAAAGTATGTATCTATCCCAGCTTTTTAATGATAAAACAAGCAATAATTTAAAAGATTAATCTCTTTTTTTTTTTTTTTTTGTTAGAGAGCGATTACTTTCACAGAAAAATTGTTAATTTGCTCCAAGCAAGTTGCTTCATATTTTGCTTGAGCCAAGAAGGGCCAATGCCTAAAAGTAAAAGAAAAAAAAAAATCACTCAATTTCTATTACTGAGACATGTACTGCCTAGCCTCAATAGCTCAGTTTTAAACGTAAAATACATCTTGATCTCTTCTCCGTACTCCTTTCACCATTGCTACTAAAAATAATATCCAGTGATTAGAAACTGCTGAAGCAATGTGTTCCAGCACTACAACCCACTGCTGAGAGCTCTCGAGGGCAGATCCTGCTCTTTGTCATAGTTTGGAGACAGCAAATAAAAACTATAACTTTGGCTGTAGGTAGGCAAGCCACTGGCACCAGTGCTGCACTGGGAGGACAATGTTTTAGGGCTGAGGAGAAAATTCACCTTTCAGTACTCAGGAGCTAAACCTGTGTCCTCTCTGCCCTTCTTCCCAAAACTACAGGAGGAAGGAGGAAGTGACTTCCCATAGCTCCTTGTTCCTCTTCCACCTCCTTTCCAGGAAGGCTTTGGACACCACCTACCAGTGACAGCCCTAAGAGCACTTCTTCCCTATTACAGTGTTAGTGGATCGCCAGCAGGCAGATTTCAGAGGTCATTTTCTAAGAATGCAAGTTCCCATTTCCTAAAATCTATTCCTGATAGCTTTGCTCCTCATGCTGATTTTTCAGCACCCTCAGATGAAACACTGCCTGATAAATACAAGGGAAGTGGCCAGTGCAGGTTAATCCTGTGCCCTGCCTACGGCTTTTCATCCTTAAGGAAGGACGTCTGGCTTGGCTAGCTCTGTATTGTGTGAGGTTTCCCCAGATGGATGCTCTAGTGAGCACAAAGGGAGACTCAGAATAAGCTTAAGTAACATCAGGTTCTTATTCCTGTCCAAAAACAGTCATTTTATCTCTTTCTCAGATACAGCACTGCAAAGTTCCTGCAATGAACGCAATGTTTCAGTTGCAGTTGAGTTTCCAAACATGGCACAAAGTCACTGACAGAACATCTTCGCAGTAAAAACAAAGCTGACCTGCGTTTCTCCAAAAATTGTAGGGTATGTAACACTGCGGCGTTGCCTCTGCAGGCATGAATTCTGCGTGGGTTGAGCACGGGGATGTATTTCGTCCAGCTGTATTTGGGGGAACACGAAGGGGGAGGAATATAATGGTTTCCTTCTCCATATTTGGGAAGACGGTTGGCCACGTTTCATTGAGTAATTCAACCAAAAAGCTATTTGGCTAAAGGACAGCAGTCCTCAGACTGTTTGTTTGCAGAAGGGCTTTTAACTGGGGGCATAGATTTTGTTTAGTAAGCAGAGTGGTGTTAAATGACCATATGATCTTGGGGGGAGAAAGCGAAGAATTACTGGAATTTGTGAAGTCTGTGGATTTTAATAAGATAATTAAAGAGATGCGGAATGTGATTGTAAAGTTCTGCTCTTAAACAACCCCTGTCAGGAAGGCAGCTCTCTTTTGGCACACGACAAGGGCACTTTATCCACAAGATCTAGTGTTTTTTTTTTTTTTTTTTTGTTACCTGCTGATTTGAAATGGAGTCACAGCCCAACGCTGCCGTTTTGTGCTCAATGTTGCCACAAGCCACGTGAATTTGGTATTATCTGTTCAAGAAGTGAAGCCCAAAGCAGATATTTTGACCTTCAGGGACGCTCGAAGTGGGAAAAAAAATTTCTTCTGCTCTCTACTTCCCCATCTGCTACAGATCAGCATGAACCAAAGCACAAATAATATGCATGAATACAACAGGGAAAAGACCATCAAAAGCAGAGGGCTTAAGCATATCAACATGGAAAGGATTTGTAAAGAACTGGCAGGCAGGCTTGGAGAAGGCAATTTCATTACAACGGAGATTTCCACTGGAAACTGTGCTTTCAGGAAAGCTTAGTGCACATACAGTGAACGCTCACATGCACACAACCTCCTCCTCCACCACTGACAAGACAACCTTTTATTTTGCAAGCTCAGTCCCTTGGATAAAATGCCTTCCTGAGGATTTCGCAGGCTGCACCTAAGATGTTTTAAATTCAGTTTATTCCAGGAGTTATTCTCCAGTTCTCTCAGCTCAAATCACAACATGAGCACATCGGAATATTTTGGACACTGTCCCCCCACTCTTTCCCCCATGCACCGAGATTGTGCTTATTACAAATGCTAATGCTTCACAGAATCATAAAACGCTTTATTTAGCATTTCCCCTCTGCATCTCAAAGTTGAGTCCCAATGGTTACAAAGGGAGCTATCAGCGCCGTACACATGGAAGAACACACACGCAAAGATTTGTTACTGGTTACAGATCAATCATTCGTTCTGAAAACTTTTGCAGTTTAATTATCCACAAATCTAAAGGGAACTTGCCACTTTGATTTTTTGTATCAGCGCCACGAGAGGGTCTCAGTCTTGCACACGATCTTTGCTGTTCACCTATTTACTCATTTCTGCTATCAGCTAGGGGACTAATGTGTTTACGCCTTTAACTGATGGCTTCACTTTGCTGCCCCTACATATAGGGGCATCTCATACAGCACATTCAGCTTTCAGATGAAGAGGTAAGAGCAGGATACAGGACTTGTGTGACCTATGAGAACAACCATTCTCACAATTATGTGTGTATCAGGCGCTAATTTACAACTACCCTGTTAATTTGGGGGTTTTCAATGCTGATTAGACCACTGATACTAATTGCTGTATTTTCAAAGTTAGTCCTACCCGGTTGCAGTTTCTCATGCTAGGGGTACAGGTGGTGCACAGGAAAAATGGCCACGAACACGAACTGTTCTTCCTTTGCTAAAAATGCTTCCAGGTCATCCTCCTTTCCTTTTCGTCTGTGTCCTGCAAATGATTAAAAATAGGGGAAGGCAAGGGAACTGACAGTTACCTTGCCAATAAATCAGACTGGCCTAGAGAAGATTACATCTTGACGGTGACCTGAACATTCGGAGTAACAGGAACACGTCATAACTGCAACTATTCACTTTCACCTAGGAGCATCTTGCAGAAACCACTCATTTCAGCCACTTTCACCTCATCCTCTTGGCTATAACTTCTGAGTTCTGCAAAGATTGGAATGGTCTCTAGCCTGGTATACTGAAAATGAGGAGTGCTTCAAGATACATCAGCGTCATTACTCAGTCCACAGTCAATGCAACTGAGGCACTACTTCTTTTCTCCCTGAAGGGCTAATGGAGCAAATCAATTTGCTGAGGTAGTGGGGTGTTGTAGAAGCTCCCAGCTGCCCCTTTCAAGGCAAAACGTTGCCCGTCACTACCCGGGCAACACCAGGCAGCCCAGTGCTGCAGTGTTTTGTTATCACACAACGTGAGATGAACTGATTCAGCTCCTCAGTACCCAAACTCCACTCGACGTACACCACCCTGAGAGTGTCTGAACGCTATCTCCATTTCAAGCACAACGTGGCGAAAGCGCACAATTAATGTAATTAAATGGTATCTCTGTCCTCTCCCGTAGTCCCTCGACAGCTGTGGTGGAATCTGAGTATTGCCGGACGGTCAAAGCTGGACTTTCCAACAGCAGTGAAGAAGGACTAAGTCACTCCATTAAATATAAATGCGAGCTTTGACTTGCAAACGTTACCAGCACTGCTGAACAGCCACGAAAGCAAACAACAGCGAAGGGCTGTAAAACGAACGAAGGAGAAACACTGAGGAAAGAGCTGCCATCAACAGGTTTACCCGGCCGATCGCGGATTTTACCCGAGACACGGAGCTGACCAGCCACAGGGACACGTCAACGACAAATGAGAGCGCTAACAACCGAACCCACGCGGCCGCGGGCACGAGGGGCTGCCGGCCCTCCCCTCCCCGCCGCCGGGACCCATCGGGGCGGGCCGGGGCGGGCCGGCGGGGCGGGGAGGGAGCCGGGGCCGCGTCGCTCCCCGAGCGGCGAGGGGCCGAGAGCGGGGCGGGCACCTCCGCCGCGGGGGAGGCGTCTGCGGCGCGGCCCGCGGGTGGAGGGGTGGGGGGGGGGGATTAAAGGGCGCGGGTACCTGAGGGGGGCCGGCGGCAGGCAGCGCGGAGGCGGGACGTGGGGCGCCAGGGGGCCGAGCAGCCGCCAGTCGCCGCCGTGTGCCCTCGCCCCGCGATGTGGCCCCTGGTGGCTCTCTGCTGCTGGGGGGGACTGTCCCTACCGCTGTCCCTGGCGCTGTCGGCGCCGCAGGGCCGGGCGGCGGCGGCGGCGGCGGCGGCGGCGGCGGTGGCGGCGGTGGTGGTCCCCGCTTCGCCCGCTCTCGCTTCGCCCGCCCCGGCGCCGCCGCTGCCCGACACGACGGAGAGCAAAGTGGAGAAGCTGGGCCGCGCCTTCAAGCGCCAGGTGCGGCGGCTGCGGGCTCGCAGCGGGCGGCTGGAGCTGGTCTTCCTGGTGGACGAGTCGTCGAGCGTGGGGCCGGCCAACTTCGCCAGCGAGCTGCGCTTCGTCAAGAAGCTGCTCTCCGACTTCCCCGTCGTGCCCGCGGCCACGCGCGTCGCCATCGTCACTTTCTCCTCGCGCAGCAACGTGGTGCCGCGCGTGGATTACATCTCGCGGCGGCGGCCGCAGCAGCACAAGTGCGCGCTGCTGGGACGAGAGATCCCCGCCATCGCCTACCGCGGCGGCGGCACCTACACCAAGGGCGCCTTCCAGCAGGCGGCGGTGAGCGCGGCGCGTCGTGGGTGCGACCGCGCGTGGAGCGTCGCGGGCTGCGGGACCCTGCGCTCCGGGTGGGAAGGGGGGGACGGGGTGGGGGGGGGGGGGGGTTGAGGTCCTCCGCGTGGAGGTTTGTTTGGTCTGTTTGGTGGTGGGGGGGAGTGTTGGTAGAGGCACGGTTGGAAGGGGCCCCCTGAAGGCTGCGTAGGCTCCCACGCGATGAACGGAGACACCTGCGGCTCCGTCAGGTGCTCAGAGCGCGGTCCAGCCTGACCTTAGTGTCTGCGAGCACGGGGCATCCTCTCAGTCTCTTAGACGACCTGTTGCAGTGCTTCATCGCTCTTGTCTTGTTTACATCCTTCTTTATATCCCCCTCTCTCTTAGTTTGAAACTGTTTCCCCTTGTCCTGCCACAGCAGACCCTGCAAAACAGCCTGTCCCCTTCCTGTGTGCAGCCCCCGTTATGTACTGCAAGGATCTTCTGTGTGGTGTGGGTCTGGCCCGTGGTCCTTTGTGTGGCAGAGTGTGGAGATCGGTGTGTTGTTGGTGCGTGTAATGTGACCTTTCATGCTGTGGTGGCTGAGCTTTGTTCAGCGGTGTTCCAGTGCGTGATCATGCGTGGTACTCATCTTCCAGGTGGTGAGGGTCTGGTGGGTGTGGAGGTGTGGTGATGGCGTGCTTTGATGCTTTGAGGTGAGGGTGTGTGGTCATCTGTGTGGAGGTAGTGTGTTGCCTGACCTTCCCCATGGTGTGGTGCTTAGGGGCACCAGGTTGTGTGGTGGTATGGGACATGGTATGGTCTGATCAGGGCCAGTTGTTGCCGTTGTCCCGTACTATCTGTTCTTTCTGCTCTCCTATTCTCTGCTGGACTGGAAAGGAAATACCTGAAATGCACTTAGAAGGACCTGTGTGCTGGTTTCAGAAGTGACAGAGATAGATAGATATATATGAGTCGAGTCTGGCATCTGCCTTGCTTCTTGGCAGCGGGATGTGGTTCTGCAATAGCTGTCAGCCGTCAGGGGTATCTACATACTGTCATCAAGTGACTATTTTAATTGCTAATGACTGGCACAGGTGTCCTCAGGCTGTGTGTCATGTACCAATAAGTAGAATTGCGTCCAGGAAAGCTTCCAGGAGCTGGAATGGGATCCTTTGTGGTGTTGTTATGCAGTCCTGTGGCACGGCAGTGGTGGAGCACTGCTTGGTGTGTGCTGGAGAGATTTCCCAGTAGATGGTTGTGGACAGGCAGTCTGCTGTGGAGGCTTTTTTGCTGGCTGTTCCTTGCCACTTGGCCTGTTTGTGTCTGATTTCAGGTAGCAAACTGTAGCTAAGCACCGATTGTATTAATCTTCAGACATCTTACACAGTCTAATTTGGAGCTGATGAGTGAGCTGCAAGATGTCCGTCAGTGCTGGGCTTAAGAAGTTGGCAGAGATATCCTTTTCACATTTGGCAGGAGGCAGGAATACCATTTTCCAGTGTGCTCGGAGTTCACATGAAAAACCTCTGTTAGGAAAACGCATCCCAGTGTTAGATCTTCATTCTAGAACCAAGATTTGATGCAGATCCATCTCAGGGATGCTGTGTGGAAAAGCTAATGATACGAGCTAAAAATACTCTTATGAACAAAACTTGAAGAAACAGTGTTTTCTTAGATACAGTCTTGACTAATCATCTATTTCAAATGGAGTAAACAAAAATTCAGTTTAGAAACCTACAATTTAGTTTTATGAGTGCAGCTAGATCTTGTGGGCATAACAGCATTGCTGTAATTTTACACTCTGGTCTCAGAAGAACATGGGAAGAATAATATTCACATGATGGCAGAGAGCATTGGAGAAACAAGGTTAAGTTTTGCTTGGTTTGCTGACTGGTTGAGTACACTGTCCTGTGGTTTGTTCATTGTGTCTTCCTCATCTAAGACAAATTACAGCCTTGGGGAACACTCTCCTTTCTAGGGCTCCTCAGAAAACGACTGTTCTATGTTTAAAATGCCACTACTGGAATAAATTTACAGAAGTATTTCAAGTATAATGAAGTTGGTGTTCCCTAAGGACTCTTGTACTGTTGTCTTTTGTTTTTAATTGTCTTTTGTTAAAGTAGTAATTATTTTTTTCTTTCACTTTCCTAGAATGTTTCAGTTTTATTCTTATGCTTTCATGTGGGGTTTCTTCTGCTTCAAACCAGAATTTTCTGCTTGTTTTTTTTTTTTGTTTTTTTGTTTTTTAACTAGAAGTGTCTGCAAGCCGTGACAAACTCCCAGAAATAGTATCAGTTGAGTGTTGTAGTAACAGAAAATGAAGGAAAGCACGTTGTTATAATAAAAGAATCATTAAAGTTGGAAAAGATGACCTCTGAGGTCATCCAGTCCAGCCATCAACCCATCACTGCCTTGCTCACCAACCATGTCCCGCAGTACCACATCTACATAGCTCCCTCATGTAATCCTGGTGCTCAAGCCTTTGTGCTGGTGGGTAGGTCCCAAAGTGATTAACTCAAGTCTGTGATGCTTGTATTAAAAAAATTGGGCTCAGATGGAGAGATAAGTGAATTCTCTAAGATTATCAAGGTAGTCAAGTGGCTGACCTGGAAGCAGTATGGAGTAAATTAATGGGAGCTAGATGTACTTAGCATTTACTGTTACTGAACCTGTGGCAGCAAAACGCTACATTTAACATCCCTGAAGGCAGAACTACCCAGTTCTGCTGACTGTTGCAAGGCCGTGCAATGTCTATCTTCTTCATAAAGGAGTTCTCATTGTCTCTGCAGTTTCGCATCCTCCGCAAAGGTACTTTGTGGAAAGGTTTCTTGCAGCATTTCTACACTTTGTCAGAGCTGTCCTTGCTTACACGTGGACCACGCTTTGACATTTCTGCCCAGTGAATAAAATATGAACCCTACAAGGTGCGTTGAAAGACGGTAGGTGGGAGACAGTGCCGTGATAAGGAAGGCTGAACTACTGTCAGTGTTTGGGTTTGCAGGTTTGATAAAAAACAGTTTTGCTTTATCTGTAGTTCATCTCAGAGATTCATTATACTTTTACTCTTAGAACTTTGTTCTCTACATCTGTAAGAAATACAGTTACACCTTACTATTAACTTGTAAAGTTTGTGGACCTCCAGGCTGTAACTTTTTCTTATTATTTGACTACTGTTCTTCAGCTTTAGAGGTTTCCAGTTGGAGTTTCACTTGTTGGCATGTGAGGCAGGAGTACAGAAGAACGAGGTAAGAAAACTAGAGTTTCGGAGAGTACCAGTCATAACATGTGTGTTCTGCTCCTGAAATTAGATGATAACGTGACAGCTACTTTGGCATAGCACAAGCTCTACTTCATGAGGTTGGAGTTAAGTAATAACTTTGTGGGAGTTGCTTGATTCTGTGACTTGGATTGCCAGGATGTTAGCACTGACTGTGAAATTGACGATACAGTCCTCATCTTACGGCTGAAGGCTGTGACTTGGGTAAAAGTATAAGCTTATTGGTATCTTCCATGCAATAAAGCCAAATATGCAGAATGGATATGTTTTTATTTTGTGATACGCAGGGAAAGAGTTATATTATGAATCGTGAGTTATGAGCTCGTGTGCAGTGGTCTTTCAGCTAATGCATACATGAATAGAAATAGTGTAAAGAAGGGCAGGAAAGTTAAGTACTCTTTGGTTCAGTTTTTCACATAGTTGGTGGGAGAGCACAGCCTATGTGCAGTAGGTGTTATGTACATTGTGTACTGCACATTAGAAGTCTGTGGAGCTGTTGCAGCAGTAAGGAATAGCTGAAGCAGAAGTAAGTGAAGTAGGCTTGAGGAAGTATTGTTGCTGCCATTCAGGGGATACATCTAAAATAAAAATAACTCAGTGGAATGAAGTGCTGAGTTTTCCAGGTCTGAGTACCTGGCGCTCTGTTCTAAAATCTCAGCACACTGCAGGGTTGAATGAAATGCTGTTTCTGTTGGAGCTTTTGGTCTTGAGAGGTAACCACTGCCACCAGCACCCGGGACACCTTTTGGGAGCAGTGTGCATTTCTTACCGGATTGATTGTGGAAAAGAAATGTGGGACTGACACACTGGAGTAGAAGTTAATGATGTATCCTCAGAGCTTGAGAGTCTGACCATAGTCACAGTTGCTTAAGTGCTAGCAGAATGAAGAGTGCCCCACTGCTACAGATGGGCAGTTTATATCTCCTGAAGCTGCCCTGATTGTTACGGACTAAGAAAAGATTAAAATACACATTTAAACTACTCCATGTAGCTGCCTGTTGACAAAGTAATTGCTTCTTCTAAGAAGACAGTCTTCCAGTGCAACTGAAATAGGAATTGTTTCTTTTCAAAACTGAACTTGGAAGTTATAGGTTGCAGTGCTCTTGAGCTGAAGCCGGAGTTTAAAAGGCATAGCCCAACTTAAACAGACAAGTTAATTGTTCTAATCAGCTTAGCAAAAGAGTAGCTGGGGAAGGCTTTGGGAGTTGCTCTGTGTTGTTGTGATAGTTGTTAATTAAAAAAACTAGGTTTTCTGCTTTTGTAGTTCAGCTTCGTGCCACTGAAGTCAGTAGCATATGTAAGTGGAAGGTCAGCCACAACACCTACAGAGGTGACACATTTTTCTATTTCCGACTGTATCTTGTCTGTACAAACAAAATCTGGCTTTTGCATCTAATCTGATCTTGAGGGAGCATGATAAATGGCTAACTATTATGTCAGATACAGTCTTCTGTTATCATCTGATTAACAAACACGAAAAAAAATAGCCCTCAAAAGAATGTAAGCACATATCAATTTAGGGTAAACACTTTTAATGCTTATTTAATGCTTGTTTAAATATGTCACGGTGGCTTTGTTTGTTCCCTACGTCAAAAGGACAAAAGCACAAGATGTGACATTATTACCCTCTGGAACAGTTGAATTACAAGCCAAATGCATTTTCAAATTCAGTATCTCATTTTGAAATTGAGAAAATGTTGAAGAAAAAGTAATGGAAAACAATTTCTAACCTTGTAAGTTGGATACATTTTTATTAAAAAAAAAAAAAAAAAATAGTGGAGTCATTGCCCTGAGAAGACTTGCATTTACAGTCATGCGTGTTGATTATTTACCAAACATGAGTTCATGGATTTAAATTCCTGTGAGTTCTGCAAAATCAGCAGCTAATAATGAGAGATTAGGAGATCTGCTCTGCCTCAGGAACTGTTCTTCACATCAGATGATGGCTTTGGTCCGATGGAACTGATGGTCTGTTTGACAGGAGTGGGTCTCTGTGAATTCTGATAACAGCCTGAGAGTCTGCATTAAAGGTTAGAGTGAAGAAAACAGAAGTCAACCTGGTTTACCTGTCTGGTCACTGGAGCTGGTTGATAAAACTGCTGAGCAAATTTGGAGTGGAGTTCCTGTCAGCCATCATTAGTGTCAGCTCTGAACTCCGCTTTTAATCAGCGTGGTGGTATTGACAAGTAGTTGTGTGTGCTGCAGTCTGATACAGTAATGGAGCAGAGTCATAGGCAGCAAATGCATCCACACAGGATTCATTGTTATTTAACCTAGCTGATGTGGGGCTGCCTTAAAAATTTATCAAGTAATTCATTTTTTTTTCTCTGGCTTCCTGGCCAGGACTGGCAGAAAGTTTTATGTGTAACATCATATATAGGACTAGATGGAGTAACTATTCTCTCTGCTGGAAAACTTTTTATTTAAATTGGTCTGTTTGTGCTTCCAGAATTGTATTGCATTTTGGTTGAAGTGGAAGTCTGTGATTTGGAAGTCTGATATTTGGCAGGTTAGCAATTTATTGTCTTCCTTCTAAGGTAAGAGTAATTTTTGATTTTTAAAATGTTAAAATGTATATCTGAAAGAGACACTGCAGGATCTGAAGTATAGTGCTGGATACTATTTTGCCACTGCAGGGAAAACTAAATCGATTTGAGATGTAGAAGAGACATAGCCTGCCTTCAGGTGGACTCCAGCACCTCAGCCTGGTGTCTTACATCCCTGTAGAGATGGTTTCTTCCCATGCACAGAACTTCTGAATGGCAATTCTAAGTCAAGATCTTTATTCCAGCATCTGTTCATTTCATTGAGTATAGGGTACTGCAGGTGCATAGATGGATTATGCAACTCCAGACTCTTGGATGAAGTGAGCTCTTACATTTCCTCTCCCTTATTCTTCATGTTCTTCTTCTTCCAGTGTCTCTAGAAGCAGTAGGGCTGGTAGTTCTGATGAAAAGCCAAAAATACCAGCGAGCGTTCTTCAGTTCTGTGTTGCTTTTTAAATAATTGGATTTCATGGTGTGAACATGTCAGCTCTTCACTACTTAGAACTGTGTTCCTTAACAAACCACAGTTTTTATACTGTTGGATGTATTCCAGTACTAAGTTAATGTGAGTACTAGGGGTAAGTAACAGCAATGCAGAATGTTTTATATAAAATATTTGTTATCCATAAGTGACTTAGAGTATTTTCGTCCCGCATTTGTAAATCAGCAAAATCTGTTTCAGAAGTTTCCAAATTACCATCCACCCTTATATTTTGCACAACTTTTGCCTAGAAATTTGGTTATTCAGCTTTTTCTGAGAATGGCAAACAAGTCCTCAGAAGAGCTAGAAGATTCGTTTCCTTTCTTCTTTTATTTTGAGGTGCTTGTTGTGGCATATGATTTATTGCTTGTTGCACTACTGAGAGTTTGGCCAGTGGTCCTCCGATATGTGGTAATGAGGACTTCAAAGCTGTGTGAGATGTATTCTAAATCCTACTCTCCATTCAACTCTTGAAGTTCCACAGGAAGTGCATAAATTTTTACTAGTTTCCACTCTCCTGAGAAGTGTCCTTAGACTTCTAAGTCTAAAAAAGCCATTACAACTGTATTGTTTCATAGAGGGTTTAATGGCTTCCACCTGTGAAGACCTGGTGGTGCTATGGGGAGTAGAGTTGAATGATGCAGTGGTGAGCTGACACTTTATGACTTTCTCTTCTGCTTTGAGTAGGAGACTATGTGCATTGGCCTTCAGAAGTGGAGAAGCTGTTGCAGTGTTTAAGACCTCAAGGCGCTGTGCAAACAAACGAGTATCTTTTAATAATAGGGATGCATCTTCCTGAGGTGATTGAAAGTAGTCATCTGAAGTTGAGTTTTCATCCTTGTGAGAGACCCTTTCACCTATGCCGACAGTATTAGAGTGATTTTACTCTTGATAATGCTCTTGAGTTGTTATACGTTAAACATAAAAGACAAAAAAAAGCAAACAAACAAACAAGATTTTCTGTAGAAAGTGGACAGCCACAGGAGAATGTGCTCATTTCACCACAGAGAAGGCTGTTCTGTCTCTTCTTGCTGGATCCAGCAGGGGAATGGGCTCTATCAGCCTGCGTTACTGAATAGTTCTTGTCTTGCATTTGTGGGCCTACTTGAGCTGGCTTTTCTGTGCTGCTGGTCTAACTGTAAGTCTTGCAGTGTCTCATGATCAGATCACACCTAACAGTTTTCAAGGCCTTTACCTCTGGAGAGCTGAAAGAGACATTCCTGCCTGGAAGGACCTACACAGCTCAGTGGTCAGTGTCCTTCCTGACCTGTGTTCTATCAGCTGGCTGAGTAGGTGAGTGGAAGAGGAGGTTTGGAGTTGCTAAGAGAGAAAGTTATGCCAGCATCCACTGCTGAGATAAGCCTCTCTTAAAAGCCCAGTACTGCCCAGTATCACAAAGCCTTTAGCCATTTCCTGGTGTAACCTACAGAAGCAGAGGAAAGATGGGAGACATGAGACATTGCAGTGGGAAATAACATGTCTCATTGATACATCAGCAGAATTAACAAGGTAATGAAATAAGCTTTTCAGCACTCTAGTATCTGTAATTTATTTATGTGAATGTTTCAAGAATAGAGTTTGTTTTTTGTAAGAAAACCATTTTCTGTCCTTCTCTCTCAGGGCCTTTGTCTGGGGCAGCTTTGAGTGAAGAGGGATTGTCTTGGGCCAAAGATACGTAGGTCACTCTGAAAGTAATGCCATTTATTTCCATGGAAACACGTATCTCTTGTGAGATACAAAGAGCACAGTAACACTTTTTAATACAGCAGGTTTCTCAGCTACAAAACGCTATTTTTCAGTACAGTCAACTCTGAGTTTTCGTCAGCAATGAACAGGAGTCTGCATGTCATAGGTGTTAACAGTCTGCACCACCACCCACCCCCTCACTGTGTTCACATCCACTGTTTGGTCTCCACAGACGTTCAGCATTGGTGAATGGAGGAATTCAGTGGCACACCTTTGCTTAATCTGCACTTCCATGTCAGACAGTTTTGTCAGAGTGCCCCTTTGCTGCCATCTGTCTCATGATCATAGATCAGGATGTTGGTGGGAAGGTTCAGCCCCTAATTCCTGATGTGATGCACATTCTGTGGTGCATTTTTTGCCTCTGTCCTCCAGTTCCACTTGATGCTGGAATTTGAGTATTTTGCATACTACACAGAATGCTTATGGCTTGGAATTTTCTGACCGTCCTAGTTCTGGAAATTAGAGCAGTGTAGCACTTTAGCTAACAGAAATAGCTAACTCATGAAAAACATGCCCTTAACAAAATCTGAAAAATGTTCTGTGAACATGTAGATGAGGTTGATCAGGATTGCTTCTTGACGTTGTTATTGTCCTTCCTCCTTTTTCCCAGTGTCTTTCTTGGTAGAAAGACTTGAAGTCAAGATCTGAAACAGCAAGTCTGGAATGTTAAAATTCTCAAATAAAGCCTCTTCATGTGACCAGAACCCTATTCAATTTTTTTGAGTGTTTTCTCTATGAGTGAATGCAATTAAAAACAAAATATTGTGTTAAAATCATGGTATTCCCACCAGTTCAAATTTTCTCTGTTAACTTCAGCTAGGAAGATGAAAATCTCCTTGAATCTGACTGGCAGCCTGTAAAAGGTTTTAGCATTTAGGCTATGTGATTTGTTAAGCAGACACAAACAGAATCAGGGTATCCAGTTGCATGTCCTTTTTTCTGTACCAAATACTCCCACACACCCCATTGGGCTCAGACAGCTCTTACAAGTGATAGCCATATGTTCATGTTCCTTGAGTGCAGCAGTCCTGGAAGAAAATAAGATATTCAGAAGATAATTGTTCAGTGGCAGCAGACAGTAGAGAGACAGAACATGAAGGCTGGTGCTTGTAATGTTGCTATTAATTAGTCTGTTCAGTTTTTTTAGGATAATGAATGCTTAAAACAAGCACAGAAAAAAAAATATTTGGCAGTTGCACCAATCAATAGTGGTGTGAATGCTTGGTCTGAAAATACATGAAGATTAATTATGTGTACAGTAAAGTATTTAAGAATCCATTTTTTATTACTAGCAAAAGACTGGAGCATACCATCTTGGTTATGTTAATAATAGCAGTTGGTCAGAGAGAAAGAAAATCAGGATTTTGTATGTTTCGAATGAAACTGGGGTCTGTTAGCAGGACAGTGTTTTGAACATAGCACACAGCATAGTAGCGTATGAGGCCTGCAGCAGCTGTTCACATTCATGAGTAATTTGTTGATAAAATTCATACAGCACCAAGAGCTGAGGAAATAGCTGTGTACATAATGTCTTGTCTTCTAAAGTCCAGTTCAGAAGGCTTCAGTGTAACGTGTTAGTTGTTTCCTGGAAAATAGGTGCATTCTGTTTTTTCTGGTTTGGATCTCAAAACTGCAGACCACCCAAACTTTCAAATCATCAGACCCAACAGTCCTAGCACGTATGTGGAACTGGATCCAGGTCAGCATGGTATGTGGTAGCTTCTGTGACTGTGAGAACAATGGTGATTTGTGAGTTGTTTGGGTGTTTGTGGGTTTTTTTGGTTTTTTTTTTTTATGATAGGGGGAATAAATAGCCCTTATGCAGTCTGAATATGATTGAAGTGAATAGCTTTGCTGACTGAGATAAGATTTCTCCTTTTTTTTAAACTGTACGAAATGCATGAAATGCCACTTTCTAACTGTGCAGCAGCATTTGAAGTTTTGAAAATGCAGCACAAACG
The DNA here is from genome assembly GCA_036925125.1 of Oreortyx pictus. Taxonomy (NCBI): domain Eukaryota; kingdom Metazoa; phylum Chordata; class Aves; order Galliformes; family Odontophoridae; genus Oreortyx; species Oreortyx pictus. The sequence goes on along the minus strand of JAUPFR010000004.1, from coordinate 1,380,510 downwards.
TTACAGGCAGAATCCATTCCATAAAAGGAGTAAATAAAGTTAGGTTTGTAACAAACACTAAGAACTGGAAGTCAGATATTCTTCTCATGTTACTAAACTGCAGAATCACTGAATTGTTGTGGTTGGACAGACCTCTGGAGACCATCTGGTCTGGCTTCCCTGCTCAAAGAAGGAACAAAATCAGATTACTCAGGTCATTGTCCATTTAGGTTTTGAATACGTCCAAGGGTGGACCCTGTAGCCTCTCTGGAAGATCTGTTCCAGTGATTGACCACCCATAAGAACTTTTTTCCCCTCTTTAAGTGGAATTTCCTGTGTTTCTGTTTGTGCCTATAGCCTCTTCTTTGCACCTCGTGCTGCTACTGGGAGGATCTGGCTCTGAGTTTTTACAAAGATATATGAAAGAATACAATTTTACCTTCTTCGTTAAGATTCTTGCACTGTGTTATTGGCAAAACATTCAGAATTTCTTTCTCAAATATGTAGAAAACACATTTAATTTGGAGAAGTTGCAATGATGAAGGAAAGATGGTTACATGCAGACAGTGTGACATTACATAGAGATGAAATTTGAAAATACAATGAAAAAAGATGATAGAAAGCTACGTGCATAGATTTTGCCCATGATTTTGTTTCAGAAATGAATCATGAGAAAGTAATTTACAGTTCATGCATTCTTTCTGAAGTACTGTTACTGAAGTACTTGTAACTGAAGTAAAAACCATTGTCATGCAAGAACTAGACCAGCACAACATTGCTGCATTTTAAGTTTTTTTTTTATTTATTGTCTTTGTTGGTTATTTTCTTCGACTTCCTTTTAGTTGCAGTACTGCTTAAATGCACAGATTCACTCTGTGGGCATGTCTTTTCCCTGAATTTTGAATGCAGCTCCTGCTAGGTGAATATTCAGAGAAAATTCCACTATTAATTTCTTAGATACAAGTAACAGCTTCTTTTCTGGAGTTTATGTAGCAGTGCAGAAGAAAGTGATGAAAAGCACAATTGGAAAGCAGAATCTCTAATGCTGCATGGAGCATTTTTAGTTACTCTTTTGAAAAGGGTAACAAAACCTAAAGAGAGGATAAAATCCAAGTGGAACAGTGGAAGTAGCAGTGTTCAATGACCAGAAGAGATGGTGGAGAAAGAAGACATTTTTAGCTTTAGAGAGGGGACACAGGACATACACGAGCTCTTCTTTGTACAGGGATAATATGTACACGATGATTCAGGGAACGGAATTTATGCCACTTCCTAGCTCTGCATTATTCCTATGAATCTATCAACCTTCTTGGGATTTCCCAGGATTCGGTGATAAGATGCCTCAGCTGCATCAGTAGAGTCAATCTCAGTACTGACTTTTTTTTTTTTTTCCCTTTCAGAATATTCATTTAGATTAAGTTGTCTTGCCAAACTCAGACTTTCTGCCTCCAAGTAGAAACAGGAAGCTTAAACTCAGAGTGAGCTTTACAAAAGGATTTTGCATTGCTGTTTCCCTTTGTGAATGGCATGTAGATCCCCTTCTGAACCCATCCCAAAGAAATATTGCATTTTAAATTATAGATCCAACCTATGCAGCACTTTGTATAGTAAAACATATTTCATTCATTTTAAAATAAAATAAATTTATTAGTGATTTTGTTATTTTAGAGTTAGTAACTGGTTATTTATTTTATAGTGAACAAGTGATCCTCTGGGAAAAAGAATCATCTACTGAGGACTCATCCCATGGCTTGTAGCTTCTCTGTAATTCCTAGGGTGTTAGCACATTCATTGTAAGTGGTTTATTGGTGCAGCAGAGATAAATGGCTCAGTAAAGGAGGGCTTTCTTTTTCACTTCTGAGGTACAGTGATGGATCTTCCTGGCCTACTAATATTCACTTTGTAGGCCTTAGGTTATTCCCTGCGTGGTGTACAAAGAGCAGTGTAGTTAATGCTTGGATAATGTGATTTTGAAAGCTAGGTTCCAGCTTAAACCTTTTAAGGCAAAGCTTCTCCTAGCAAGGTTACTGGGGCTGACTGGTGCTAGCAGTTAGCAATGGCTTAGCTTGTGGAGTGAGACAGATTGACCCATTTTGGTTTATTTCCCTGTAGACTGATATATGAATTGCAAATTCTGTATGGTCAAAATCCTCTTTAAAAGACAAATACTGAATAAGGACAGGGATTAGGCACAAGATCAAATGTTTATGGATTAGGTGCAGTAGATGTAGTTGAGGCAGTCACAAAGAACCTTGACGCTGTCGTTGCTGTGGCACTTCAGTGGCTGGCAGTTCTTTGGTTGATGAGAATGGGATGCTGCTCATCCCATGATTTTGTATTACAAACTTTACACCAGTATTAGAAGCACAGAATTTGGGTATCAGGTGTTGCTGTGACTGTATTGCTGAGTGTTTAATTCTGCATTGGAGAAGTGAATTTCTAGAGCAGAATTTTGTGTGATCTCTTCTTATTGCACAAGACTCTTTTTTTTTTTAATTGTAATGGCTGTTATTGGCACAGAGGAAATGTCAAGTCTGCCAGATATTTGTACACACTAAACAGAGATTGAATGCAATGCAGATGGTTATAAAGCTAATGTGAAAAGAATGTTTTATTTGAGATCTGCAAGTATTGCTGAAACTGACTGGTCAGTCCTGTGAGGAAAGTGTAGACAGGAAAACAGGTAGTAAAACAGTCAAAGAGGCTGCTAGAAAAGCGGCCCAGTGAATTATTTTGCAGTTATCAAGACCATTGTTTTCTTTTATTTGCACTTACCCCTTGTTATTAATTTATAGTCGTGACCAAATGGGCAGTGTTCTCAATTAAACAGATCATTCAGCACTTTATTTTCATTTATGGTTGGTGCTTAGTTTTGTTTGATGTTAAAATCAGAAGCGTGTGTGGATCTTCATACCAGAGAAGCAGGTTTTCACATTTCTTTTAAATTTCCAGTACTGTTCAGTGGGTTCTTAAGTTTTATTTATTGAAGAACCTGAGGATTTATGAATGGACCACAAAACCTTGTCATGAAAAAAAAAAAAAAAAAAAAAAGCAAGACAGCTTAATGTAGATACCATCCATGAAATTGATGGGGACTGGACAAATACATGGAGTCATTTTTGTGTGTGCTTCATGTTGAGGGGTTAAGTGAACAGATGTTTTAGAGCAGATGAAATTTCTGTGGGGAAAAAAATGGCTTTCAAAATGACTTTCTGGAGAGGAAAGGTGTTTTGGAGCGGAAGAAAGTGAGTTGAGGTCGAAGGAAGCGAAAAGCCATGGAATCATGGAATATCCTGAGTTGGAAGGGACCCAGAAGGACCATAGGGTCCAACCCCAGGCTCCACACAGCACCACACCAACCCAAACCTGTCCCTGAAAGAAGGGGTGGAGTGATGCAGCTCTGCGGTGACTGCATCATGCTAAGACTTGTAAGAAGGTTTGTGACAAGGAGATGTTACTGGGATTGTTAGCTACTCTGGGTCACGGTAGTGTGTGACCACCAGATATATATAATGATATAAAAATAGATTTATGTCTCTTTTTTTTCTCTTTCCTCAGATGTTGGATGTGTTTTTCTCTTGTTCTTTTCCTCAGCTGTTGTACAGCAGGGATTACAAGTCTGGAGTTACAGCTGCAGCAGTTGAGGGCCAAGCAGTTCAGCAGCCTTAATTTGTTTGGATTTCTGGGGTCAACGTGTAGCAATCCTGCCTGTCTGTCTGTCAGTTCCTGTGGTCAGTTCCTCTACTCACATCTGTTGCTGCCTACGTATTTGAGTAGCTCAGGTACCAGCAGAATGGCTTCACTCCCCCTCAACCACCAGCTCTACTTGTGGTTGCATTTGACAGAAGTGCTGCCCCAGAGAAGCAGTTGCTCTTTCAGATGCAAAGAGCAGAAGAGCCATTGATTTCTTCCCATATCCCAGACTATAGATAAAGAATATTTTCCCCTCATAAACAGTGTTTTTCCAATACTACTCAGCTAACTCTTGACCCTCGTTTAATTTAAAGGGACTTTGATGGGCTGTAGTTTGTGACCTACAGCCAGGGAACTTTCCTTGGTCTCCTGAAAAGACACAGGATTTGTGTACTTCTCACAGCAGTTTCTGGAGGCAGTCTAGTTTTGTGGAGCAGAGATTCTTGCTAATTTACTGAGAAAAATTTAAGTGGTCCTTTCTGAGATGTGTGCTACTTTGGCTAGACAAGTAAGAGTTCAGCAGCCAGTTTGTTCTATTGACCATGCTGACATGTCTCTGAATTTATGGATAGTGTGAAGATTTGGTTGATACTATTATGGGCATGACTAGGTGCAAAAAAAAAGAATGCCGTGTGTAATGCTGGCATCAACTTTCATACGTAGAGTTCATGCAGCTTTGTCCTATGCACAGAGGGAAACAGTCCTGAAAAGGTATTGATGAAATTGCAAAGACAGGTAAAATGATCCTAAATGATGCTTTTTTCCCTCTTTGGTCTGTGTTCTGATGTAATCATGAATCAAAATAATATTCTGCTACAAGGTGCTTGCAGGTAGGACCTTCCAAGAATTGCTCTGGCAGTCTCCAGAATGCTTCTTAACCCTCTGCAAGTTGTTTCCTATCTCAGTTCCACCAGTTTCAGGTTATGGAGTGGTGTGGGTTTTTTTGTTTTGTTTTGTTTTTTATTTTTTCCATGGTGTGATAGAAGCCTACCTTTTAACACGTGACTTGTAGATTGAAAATTCATTTTGCTCTACGCTACAGTTGCAAAAAAAAAAAAAAAACAAGTAAATGCAGTTGGAACATATGTTTTTCCTCATCGTGTTTTCAAAAATAAAAGCTGTTTTTACTGAAACAAACATTAACTTGATACAAACATCCTGGGTGGAAAATTTCAGCCTGAATAGTTAATAGATTGATAGAAGCTTATGTTGCTTACATTCTAGTTTGAAGTAGCACAGTTAATAGTAAAAAAGTTATTTAAACTTGTTAGCTTACAAATAACACAGCATTCTCCACCTGCAGTGCTGCTTATTTTAGAGCATCTGTTTCAAAACACATATTGAAATAAGCCATTTGTGTTTTTCCTTACTATTTATCTCCATATTGTCTTTTCCTCCATCTTCCCAATTCCTTTCATTCTGTTTTTTCACTTCACACGCTCACGTTTTCCACATATGACTTGAACAAAACTGAGAACAGTGGATTTGGTTTGCAAAGGATTTTGCATGCAAGAGAATTTGGTTTCATTCCCCCTGGGTGTTGCATACAACCAGTAATAGAATCAAGTCCAACTGCATCATCCTCTTGGCAGTACTTCAGACCACAGTGCCAATGTTTTCTGCTTTGGTTAATAGTGCATGTTGTTATTCTGTCTTTGAAATCCACCTGAAATCAAGTAATTGCCAAATCAAAATCAGGTTGTTCTGAAATGTAGCCTGGCTTAATGAAGAAGGTTGTAAAATCTCTGCAGGCAGTCTGGAATGGCCTAGCTTGTGATCTAAAGTCCAGACAGGTTATATTTATAATTCTGACTTTTAGGAGTTTATTATGAATCTTAACTCAGTTTATGCCTGCTTTTGGAATCTGTAAATGTTACAGAGAGTTATGTTCACAGAGGAAGCAAAAAATACACCTTCAGAATCACCTGCTTTATGACCACAGATATTCACCAAGAAGAGTTCAGTGATGGTGTGGTACTGTGTTTACTTACTATCTGAAAATCTGTGGCTGACTACAAGACTGGTAACTCTGCAGGGTGATTTCTGGTTCATAGCACATTAGCATAGTGTTGTTGAATGTGCTCCGCCTCCTGTCAAAAAATTAACACAATAGAAGAGTAATTACCATTAGTGCAGTCTCAGACTGGAAGGATGTATTGAGCAGGAATTTGTGGGGCATGTCCTCACTTAGGGACTGCTACATATTCTCCAGTCCTTTATATGAGGTGTGAGAAGGAATGTTCCTTATATCGGTACATAGCAGCAGGGTGACATGGACTAATGGCAGTTTTTGGGACCATGAGGGATGAGCTGAAAAGATAATGGCAAACGGGTAAGAGAGTAAGAGAGAGTGCAGCAAGAGCAAGTATACAGAGTTATGCTGGGGTTAAAATGGAAGTCACAGATGGAAGGATTTTGGTCTTCTGGGAACAAGCAGTTTTCACAGAATAAAGCAAACAGGGTTTTTTATTCGCATTAGTTTTACTTTCTTTATCGGGTGGGCTTGTTAACCTTTGATTTAATATTCAACTCCTCAATATATGATGCCGTAGGAAACTAGTGATCGTTGTCACTCTGAATGTTTTGTTTTCTGTTAGTAAAATTACAGTTTCTCCAGGCTTAAGTTTCCTAATGCAGTTTTGCTGGCCACATAGATTCAGTACCTTACGGTTGCATTTAGGGAAGCAACCTGTCTTGTACGTAGTCATTCTTTTGATGTAGGTATACAAAAAAATCTTTTTATTTGTAAATTATTGGCCTGACAGTGACTTAAGAATTTGTTTCTAGCCAGTCCTATGTCCTTGTCTGTTTGTGAAACCTTTTGGCATAGAGGCAGGCTTATGAAGCATCATCAGGCATAGGTTTATTTCTGCATTCTAAGTTAAGTATCCAAGACACTTTATTTTCAGGACTATTGTTCCAATTGGTTTCCCTTTTCCTTCTTGCCCATATATGTGTGTGCATGTGCTCTGTGATGTGTTCTCTGTTGATGTATCTACACCGTTAAATTGCTTGTGGGCTTTCTGGGTATAAATCACCCTTTTCTGTCTGCTTTGTCTAAGAAGAGAATGATACAATCACTGTTTTCCAGAAATTCAGTGGTTTTCAGTTGTTTGAAAAAGAAATGGTAGAGGGAAGGTGGGAGGGAGTATGTAGAAAGACAAAATTTCCAGTGGAAGATTTAACCACTGGCAGATTATTCACGTGGAAAGCTGCTGTTGTGTGTAAGAGATTTCTTATTTCAAGATCTTTGCATATGCTTTCTTCATTTTTTGTTGATACGTTGATCCCTACAATTTTTTCTAATACATCGGTGGCTTTTTTGAGCCAAGTAGCCCTTAATAAAAACAGAATTGTTTCTCTTAGTTAACCCTTACAAACTGTAAAGGATTTGTCCATAGTCCGCATACTGAAAGCCATGATAATGAGAGTGGGTGCAGCACCATTTGCAGAACACTTTCATGGTTTAGTTTGAGTTTTTTGCTTCCCTGTATGGCAAAGCTAGCAAGCTTGGAACCAAATGTCTTTCCTGTGCTGAACGGAAAGACATTGACCAGCCTGCCAACTGATATGCATCCACATCACTCCCATAGCACTGAGATGGTTGGCAGCATCTGAACTTTTGTCCTCAGGGTCTCACACTAGATTTTCAGTATATTGTCTATTCAAACTGCAGACTGAAACAAGTTGCAAAAAGACTGATCAGGATTGGTTTTGTCTGACACATGGTTGGCTTGACCAGTCAATATGGAAGTGTCTCATTTCAGATCGTGTCATGACTGTGCAGTTGTGATAGGGCAGACTTCAGCCATCTGAAGTTTGAGTCAACGTTCAACATTGTCTAACCTCAGTCTCTGCTTGTAGGTGGTTTAGCTTTGCTACAGTGAGTAGTCTGCAAAGATTTAAACTAGCTGCACAAACCAAATGAAGGGAGCTGGACTGTTAGGAAAGCAGTATTGAAATCAGTGGCTGGTAACGCTTTCCTGAGGTGTGCCATTTCATTTTTTCTTCCAGCAAATACTGCGACATGCCCGTGGAAATTCCACAAAAGTGATATTTCTCATTACTGATGGATATTCGAACGGTGGAGACCCAAGGCCTATTGCAGCATCCTTGCGTGAATTTGGAGTGGAGATCTTCACCTTTGGGATCTGGCAGGGGAATATCCGAGAACTGAATGACATGGCCTCTCATCCGAAAGAAGACCACTGTTACCTTCTTCACAGTTTTACTGAGTTTGAAGCTCTGGCACGCAGGGCTCTTCATGAAGGTATTAACTCCAGAGGTCCTACAGTGAGCATAGAGCTAAGTATAAAGATCTCCAGTACTGTCTTTTAACTGCATTTCATGTAGTATAGATTTCTTCTTTTTATTTCTTTCTCTTAACTTTCAAGTAGAGGTGTCCATTCCTCAGCTAAAAAGATAAACTATTAGTTTGACTAACTCACCATCAACAAAATGTGACCTAAGTTCTCTTCACTGGTATATCTACTCTTCCATCCTACTCTTTGTTTGTCTAAGAAAGAGCAGATGATGGTCTTGGCCTAATGTGACTTCTGTTTGACTAGCTGAACCAAGGTTAGCTACATGATTGCCAAAAACAGGCCCTCAGTACATACCTTATGGCTAACCTTACTAGTTTGGTGTTTCACACTCCAGTGAAAGCTTACTTATTGAGAAAAAGGCTTAGATTCCTGTTTATAAAGGTAAACATGATCTGTTTTTATGGCCTTACATATTCAGTAATACTGGAAAGAGCAAGAGATGGAGTAAGAATTTGAACTGGAATTTTATCCTTTTTAAATCTACTTTATTCTGAAAAAACCTTTATGAAAAACAGAAGATTAGCAAGTGAGAACACAGCTAGACCTTTGCATGAAAGCCAGTGCTGCTTGAGTGAGACATAGTGCATGGATCAGAATAGCTGCTGTATTTACTTGCTGTGTTTAATTTTAAGAAGAATGCTGCTTTTACATAAGTAGTGTGTTTTACTGCTGTTCTGCTTGTTCCAGCTAAATTGTTCTTTGTGAATGCACAAAAGGAAAGATTTATTCTTTTTATGTAACCAACTAGTTCTACATTCCATGACCAGATACTCTCCTTATGCTAGTGGGAGCATCCACCAAACTGAGGACAAGCTGCATCAGCAGCATCTGTATGGAGTGAGGCTGTCTTCTGGCAGTGTTAGAATCAAGCCAAGTGAGAAAACTTGACAACCTCTGCAGCACTGGTTTCATTGGGCATTTTTCTGTACTAAGAAGAGGTTTTTCTTTTATTGTGCATTGTATATTTTATGCTATCATCACTAAAGCGTAGAACTTCTTCAGAAATATTACCCTGATTACATAAGATGATACTCTTAGGGAATTTGGGATTCGGTTTTTTTAATTAATAAGTTGATACTGTTTCAGACCTGCCCTCTGGAAGTTATATCCAAGAAGATATATCACACTGTTCATATCTCTGTGAGGCAAATGAGAACTGCTGCGACATCATGGCAAGCTGCAAATGTGGCACTCACACTGGCCAGTTTGAGTGCGTCTGTGAGAAAGGATACTATGGGAAGGGACTACAGCACGAATGCACAGGTGAGTCTGATCTGGGGTTTCTCTCTGTGCCCTGGGTACTTGGCTACTCCAGTCTAGGGAGCTCTGCTGTTTTTGGAATTGTGACTATGAACCCGAGTCAGAATTCATTTGTGGTTTTTGGGTAACAGTTTCTGGCTAGAGATATAGAATAGTTGTAGTTGTCAAACTCAACCACTGTTTCCACTGAGCAGCAGCCAAAAGAAATGCACAGAGAACGTAAGAGTAGGGCAGATGTTCTGACATGGTAAAACACACCTTAGAATGGTAAGTAGCAGAAATCTGTGACCAGGTTCACTGAGTCTGAGATTGTATTTGCTACATATAGGAGCTCCTGGTACATATTTTCAGGCATGAATTTTACTGATTATTTTCTGAACTTACATAGGCTTTTCCTGTTTGAAGAGGGGCTGAGTATTTGGATCTTTGGAGAATAACTCCTTAGTTAATGCTGGAGTCAATTGAATATCTTTTAGTTCTTTCACTTCAGAGCTTATTTACTAAAGAAGAAGAAGGCATTTTGATGATTGAATCGAAATTTGCCATCACATTTTGCTAAGGTTGTTCTTGTTACTGCTTTTGGAGCGGTCCTCTTAATAGTATTCCTTCAAAGTCTACATTTCACATAAACCTTCAGTTTACAGGTCTTTACTGCATTTTAGAGTGAAAACTTGGAGGCAGAAAGTGTAGAAGTCTGGCCAAGTTGTTCATAGCAAAAATGAAAGGCTGTATTACTAGACAGAGTACTTTGGGTTTTTTGTTTTTGTTACTTTTTTTTTATGTTGTTATTATTAATAAAATTTCCCGGGGAAATGCAATGGAAAGCTGAGCCAGTGGTCGTTGATGGAGCTGTGTTTCAGTTCAGTGGCATACTATATGTCCTTGTTTAATAAAAGTGTAGATAAACAGATAAATAACAGGATTCAGTATGAAGTTTCCTTTTACAGAGGTTTATGAATTCACTTGAAAGTCTTCATGCAATCAGTACAAATTGATGAAGTACATATTCACATACTGCAGTGATTGTAAGTGAAGCTTCGTTCATAGGAAAATATATGCATGTTTTCTCCAACTTTTTATTTTACTGGGACAAAAATGTCAAAACTCAACATAACTCTGTTGTATTTTTTTTATGAGCTGGGTAGAAGGAATAAAATAATTCTCAACTAGGAGCAAACCGCCATTCATAGCAGTCTTGTTTTTGTCCTCATAATCTCATTTGCACTCTTCATGCATAGTCACTGTTCTCATCAGATGTTCCCTTATGATATGCAAGTCGATGGATCTTGGTTGTTTCTCTCCACTAAGAGTAATAAAACAATACGGTGGGGAATCAAGATGGTACCTAAGCACCAAGGTATTGTTTCCCACCAGTGCAAGAAAGAAATGAGACAATGCAGTGTTTGCATTGGGAAGTTTATCAGTTGTGTTATACTCTTTATTGATTAGCACAACTAGAAACAATTTACCTTATGCCTTTGGTGCATCTTTCCTTTGATTTGTATTAAAAGAGAAGTAAAATATACAGGACTTTGATAGGGTTTTGATTGTAAGATGAGCAGAGGATGTAGAGGGGTCATTGAGACATTGGATCAGAATGTTATGTCAGTAGCATAGCTTCCTTGTGTCCTCACTGAACTCTTAGCAAAGATTCAATATTGCATTTTGTTTATTTCCAGATGTTATTCAGTTGTTGTTTTTTTTTAATAAAATCAATTTTTCACCTTTAATTTTCTTCTGGAATACTGGTCAATTTCCTTCACCTCAGTTTGAATGCTCTTGTAATTTACTGAACAAAATAAACTCAGAATTTCTGTCTCTACCAATAGCCTGTATTATGAAAGATTGTTTTGAGCCACTCCTGAAGGTAGGGAGAATGACATTTTAGAGTTAATGCTACTTTTCCTGTATGAACTCGTGATTGTTTGAGTTTATCCTTTGAGTGTCGTCAAAGATGTTAAAAAGCCTCAATTCTTTGACTGGGTATTCGACAACTGCAGAGGAAGGTTGCACTTTGACATAATCATCAGTCGTTTGTAAAGTGAGTTTTAAAAAGGGGTTGATACTGGATACACCACAAATAAGCTGATGATTGCAGCCATGTGCTGTATGTGTGAAGGTAGTGAAAGATGCATACATATATTTCAGGGAGAGTTTGACCTGAGTAACTGTTCAAGCCTGTTCTTTCAAATGTGTCTGCACAGTTCGGCTGGAATCATAGAATCACAGAATCACTGAGGTTGGAAAAGATTTCTAAGATCATCTAGTCCTTCTTTCTACTTACCACCAATATTACCCACTGAACCATGTTCCTTAGTATCACATCTACGCATTTCTTGAATGCCTCCAGGGATGGTAATTCCACCACATCCTTGGGCAGGCTGTTCCTTCCAATTCCTCACCACGCTCTTGGAGTAAAATTTTTTCCTTATATCCAGCCTGAATATCCCCTGGCACAACCTAAGGCCATCCCCCCTCATCTTATTGCAGTTATCTGAGATAAGACACCAAAACCCATCTTGCCACAATCTCCCTTCAAGTTTCAGAATGCAATAATGTCTCCACTGAGCATCTTCTGCAGACTAAACCATTTCAGTTCCCTCAGCTGCTCCTCATAAGACTTTTGCTTCAGATACCTCACCAGCTTCGTGGCCCTTCTCTGGACATGCTCTGGAGCCTTGATGTCTTTCTTATAGCAAGGGGCCCAAAACTTTACACATTTCTGGAGATGCAGTCTCACCAGCACTGAGTAGAGCTCATCTTTGAGGCAGAAACAAAAAGCAACGTGTTCTTCTATCTTCTAATCTGAAAAGGATTCCAATCCGTTTTTTTAACATTTCCCAGCTGAAGATTGCTGTGGATTTGTATAGGAATCTTAAGAATGCCTCTTAACTTTTCTTCACTATATAATAAACTCCTGGAGAGTTTACATTGACAGGGCATATTTTAATTGGACCACTTTTAGCCTTTGATTGGTTTATCATGCAGATACCATACTAGCCTATGTTTACTTAGTGCAATAAAAATGTTTAAGGATTTTTCATTAGTATAGGAAATTGTCCTCCTTCTGCAGTCTGTTCTTTTTGGTATTTTGGTGACTTCTTGTCTATGGCCTTGTGCTTTTGCCTCTTGCCACGTCATAGTTATTTATGGTTTTAAATGTGAGGCACCAGTTGTGTGCAGATCATAACACTACTTGACTTTCCTACCTACCTGAGAACAACCTCTAGAAGTCTTCATACAGTAAAATAGGAGTCGTTCATTTTGTGCTGGAGAGCAGAAATTGGCTTCAGTGTATCCCTCCTGTTCTTTGTAGTATTGTTGATAACGTGCCACAGAAAGTAGAACACACTTGAGTCTTTTCTGCTTTATGAGAAGGAAGGCAAAAGCTGTTTGGCAGACATCAGGAACCTTACACAACCAGGGATATCTGCGACAATTTGGAGAAAAGAATGGAGGAAGAGGAAGAACAATGGCAGTATCATAACCAGTCTCTGTTATTGTGAAGTATATAAATACCTTTTATCTGTTAAACCTTTTTTTCTCTGTCCTTTCCTTCATTACAAACGTTAAGTTTCAAGCTGGATAAAGCCAAAGAAAGATACTAAGGTCAGCAAAAATAAATCTGTGACTTCCACTGTCTAAGGTGCTTTTTTTCCATTCCATCAATAAAAAGGTGAGCTGTTGAAGGCAACTACTTTTTCCATGGAAAGCTAAATCGAATGTCCAGGTTTCCATTTGCATCTTCTCTGTCTTAGGGAAGTAAGTAATATGTCTTTTCCATAGCTTTTTTTCCACATTTTTTTTTTCAGCAAGTCTCTCCAAAGAAAGAGGTTCTCCTAACTGGAACAACAGTTATGAGGAAAGATTTCTTTTCATCAAGCACATGGGACCCAGTTTTTGCAACACAGTGTGTCCATGAAGGCAACATGCAGTTGGCAGGGCAGAACAGTTAACTGAAGTACTTACAGTCTATGCTAGTTATTCCATCATTAGTTTGTTTTTGGTCTGCTACCTGTGTGTGGTTATTGAAATGTAGTATTTCATATTGCATATTATTTTTCTTGTAATTTATTCATTTTTTAAAATGATTCACCCAGTGGAGCCTTCTGCTCTAAGTCTCTTTAGTGGCTTTTTGCCTTTTAAATTACACAGAGGATCTATTGGGAATATACTGCATTAAAATGACTGACTGTCATGAAAGGAGAAAACAAGAAAGCAACAACCTAAACCAAGAAAAAGATGCAAAATACCAATGACTAAGTAGTAGTAAATTGCGGTTTAATTAATACTGGCAAAACCATTCCTCAGTGACATTTTGTATATTTTTTCTTATAAATCTTGTTTGACTCCTTACGGATTACAGTTTGAGCACAACATCATGATGGGTAAGTACAAAAGAAATGTAAATGGGTTTGTTTTTCTAGTGAAGGTATTGTAACACCGTGCTGGGTAAGTGTAGGAGAAATGTAAATGGGTCTGGTTGTATCATGTGTATGCAGAAAGGTAAGTGGATGAGAAAGGTGGATTAGGAAACAAGTGCTGGAAGTGATGGTCTGGAAGTGTTTAGTAAGTCAGTTTTCCTTGGAAAATGTTGAAGACCAGATGAATGAATCTGAAAACATTTATAATTATTGTTTACATTAAGGCTAAAACAATTGCCTATTTATTTTGTTTGGAAAATAAACACTTCTGCAAGCACATAGTTGCCTTCTTCCTGAATTTTTATACTGAAATCTTCTCAAAAATTGGGCTCATTCACTTGCATTATATGTGGTTTCCAGCACCACCTGTTTTGTGTGCACCCTGTACAGCCTACTCAATGAAGGTGGGGAATTCCTCGTAGAGGAAACTTCTTTTGCTGAGTTTACTTCTCAGAACCTTAGTGCCTCGTACTTGCAGAGCGATACGGAAAATGTTCATAAAGCGCACTGCACTGGTTTGCTCAACTGCTGAAGTGTTTCTTATACTAACATAATACCTTTCATCTGCTTTCCCTATGCATTTGAAAGGAAACAGTAGTAAAACTTTTTTTTTTTTTTAAGTAAAAAAATGTATAAATTTAAGTAGGGAGAGAAAGGCAAGGTACATATTTTATTTCTTTCACTAGGAATCTAACTATTCACAGATGAGATGGGGCAGATCATATTTGCTTGGGCTTTTACTTTATTTTGGTGGAGGATTGCTCTTCTTTGTAAGCTACGTGAGCCTCATCATTTCCAAAGTGTAATTTTAATCCATCTGCAATCCTTCAGAAAAATACTTTAAGTAACACACCAGGCATTTTAAACAGTTGTGGAAATGTGATAATATTAACATCCTACCAATGACTTTGCTTGCACAACTGTAAAAATAGAGCTTCTATTGATCAATTTGCTACAAGCTTTCTCAGTGAAAAAAATAACCTGTGCAGCTATTGATGTTTTGTAGCCACATTCAGAGATAAGACCATTTAAATTAATAGGATTACTATGAGTAAACTTAGTGAAGTTTGGATCAAGTCCTTAGAACTGAGTGACCCATTTTTCTCTCTTCTCCAGGTCTTATGCACCAATTTATACACATCTTGTGTTCCTAAGGTAAAATGGTTATGTTACATAATAGCTAGCATGGACAATGGTGTTTCATTAGTAAAGAATTTGTATATCTCTGTACCACCTTGCCTGTTTCCTTTGCATTTAAAACTGAACTGTAGCAGGGAAACAAAACTGTAAAAATAACGAAAACCTACAAACAGTAATTTTTTTTTCTCTGTATACCTGCACAATTTCTGAAGGAATTCTTTAAAAGCAAAGCTGTAGGTTAAAGACCCTATACAGAGCAAAAAAAAAAAAAAAGGAGTATTTTTTAGGTTTGCATACAGTATTATAAATCAATCATCCTGTCCCAATATTTGTTGTTTGAGGCTTTAGGAAAAAAAAATTCAGTACCAAAACAGACCTTATTTTTTTTTTTATAAGTACAGACCTATTTCTGAAATAGATGCGAGAGAAAATTGGGAAGTGACACACAATTTGCTCTTTTTTTTTGCTCTTCTCTTGGAAATGGCTTGTCCTGGTCACCTTGGACTGTCAGGCAAAATAAAGCCTCTGGCCAAAGTTTGTATGTGCAATTAGTGGAGAAAAAACTGCCATCTGGAGGCTTGAGAGGAGCAGAAGCCTTGCTCTGAATAGAAATAGCCTCTGACATAGAAATGAAGTTCAGCTTTCTGTGCTGACCCAACTTGGGCTGCTTCTGGAGTGCCCGAGCTGTCCTCTGACCACAGAATAGCCATTGCAGGTGGTCATTACAGCAAAGGCTGTGAGTGTGAATACAACACGAGTAGTTTCAGCCCTTTGTGAAGTGACTGTAAAAGCTTTAATCTCAAGCCTGCACATGGCCTTCAGTCCATAGGCAGGATAAAAAAGCAGGCTGTCTTAGCACCAGTGTGATTTTACGCAGTTGGAGTTTTTATGATCAGAAAACATCCTTCTCCAGCTGTGCAGTCCTAGGGTTAAGTGATGGTTCACAGACTTCGTTGACCACTTCTGATTGCTTGAAAAATTCATCAGCCTCCACATTTTGAAACAGTTTAGGCACATACAGTTCTAGCACAGGCCTTTGATAAGCCTTTTGCTGCTCTTGTAGTTTTGAGAATCACCTCTAAGCAGGGTTAGGGCTTGCACCATGCCAGGCAATTGGAATAATTAAAAGATATTTATTGCAACATTATTTTGTTGCCCGTACAGATTACATGGTGTCATCTTGTCTTAAACACCTTTTCAGAAACACGTGATGCAGATGTTTTCATAGACACAAATACATGCACGCATATTGCTGAACTTGTGTCAGTATTGCAGATGAGGAGCAGATACTTTAGATAAAGGAAGATGGCAGTATGGAGCGAAGATTGTTCGTTGTTCAAGTGAGGAGGGGGATTAAAAGAGTTTGATTACTTATTTTGTCCCTAGAGTCTCCCAGATTTAAATACTTAAAACATGCCCAGGGCTTAATTTGTGCTATAGTTAACATGTAAGGTTTGGCCTTTGTTTTTAGCCTGTGAAGTTGTGACAAGGTTTTCGAATTCCTAATGTCATTAAGTTGCTCTCAAAGCCTTGCCAAAGCTGATTCACTTAATCAGACTGTAGCATAACAAAATCAGGCAGTCACTGTGTCTCTCCATCTGAAGTTGGGTGAATTGTACATGGTTCATTCATCACTCAGTCAAAAGGTGATACAGACATTCCTCCTACTGCCTTTTCTCTGTTTGACTACCCCCCCTGTAAGAGAGGAAACGCAGTAGCAAGGAGGGACAGGATGGCTTTCCTCTTACCTATTCTGTCCTCTCTCTGCCTTCTGGAGTTACACTTTGTATTTTGTCCTGTTGTGCCCATTCTCTGTTTCTTCAGCCCTGGGAATCCAGAAGTACATCACATTCCAACAGAGGCAGTGAGGAGCAAGGAGAGTGTGCTGCAAAAACAACCATGATGAAAAGGGGGCTAAAACCCACTCAATATGGAGCAGGGTTAGGGCAGGTAGGCTGCAGACACGTTATAGGATTAATCTGTCAGATACTCAGCAGTCAGAATGGATGGGAACAGTTCGAAGACAGATGATCAAGATGGTTGCAGGCAGCCTTTCTTCTGTCACCCTAAAATGTGCTGCAGATGGTCCAACCTTCTCACCCAGAAGCACTGCAGACTGTATGGAATAGTGTGGTGGCATCTTTGGGGAAGGAAGAAGCAGTATCACAGATCAGTTCTATCAAACAGGAAATGGATTTCTCCTGGTTTTGTTGGGGTTTTTCTGAAAACAGACCACAAAAATGGGAGCTTCTTCAGGCCAAAACCCTAGGGGTTCTTTTGTTACCATGCAAAACAAGGCCAGGCCAGCAACTCATACTTCCAGTGCAGCTGTTTTAGTTGGTCTTACATCTGAAGGTAGTATGAGCAGTTCATTTTTATCTACCCAGTCTGCTTTTTTTTGTTTGTTTGTTTGTTTTTGGTTTTGTTTTCAATTTAAGAAGTGTTTTTCTGTGTTACTTGCATCCATAAGGGTGAGAAGAATTAATGGATCTTTTAATGGTGAGAAGCTGATAAGGATTAATTTTACAGAAGCTGATAAAACATTAGTTAGCTATATAATCTAATAGGAGTCTTGTGGTTTAGTTGGTTTAGTTACAGTGTGAAACTGATGGGTTTGAAAGAGAAAACAACATCGTTAAGTACTACGTTGGAGTCTTACATTATTAATGGCAAAACCTCCATCTGTGTAGGTGTGTGCAGCTGTACTGATTTTATGCAAAGCTGAATGCTTTTGTGACAACTAAGTTCTGGCTCCTTCTCCTGGTTATGAGGCAAATCTGCTAGTTTTATTATTCTGTTGTTTTCTTTTTTATTCCGTGACAGCAAAAGAAACACTCTGAGGAAAGCTAAAAAATAAGTGAATCTCAAGCCCATAAAGTTCAGGCAAAGGGCGTTCCCTTACAAATGCCATAGTAAACACCCATACAAAGCTTCCATCTCCTTGTGATGTGTGGTTTGTTTCTCTAAGAATGCCAGCAGATGAAATACAATATTTTGCCTACATTGTGGCTATTAATTCTTCATGTTCTTTTTTTCACAGAGTTTGCTATTTGTTCCAGTCTGTTTGCTGGCTAGTGCTGAACAGAATAGTTCATAGCATAACACTCCTGTTCATGAATTCAGACTTCCCTTCAGCTTTGTTTTTTATGGGTTTATGACAGGAAAGTGCTTACTACATTCTGCCTCCCCCAGAAATATTCTTGTCTGGAAATGCACACAGGTATTAAAAACTCCATCTAGGGAGAGACAGGAAACATCAGTATTCTAGTGGAAAATAAAAACACGTAGATCTACACGGGCTGGGGACGCTCCTAACTTCCATTAATTTAAAGGAATACATTTACATTCTGAATTTAGTGTCTGCATAGAACCCTGGGAGCTTTGGAGGAAGATGCTGGCCTCTTCCTGTGTTTTCTCTACCTGTCCCACATTTCACGCTTTGCCCTTCTGCTGGCTGCAAAACATCCTCTGAAGCGTACATAGGCCTGGGAACTTTATCCTGTTAAAATCTGCTGCAGTAATTTTATGAAGCCATAGAAAACAAACCCAGAATGTGTTACTTTAGAGGATCTCTAGTTCCTTAATATGCAGCAGACAACTAGTTTAAATCTTCTGCATCTTTCTGGCCTCTGTGACACAGTGGTGTCTTAGTCCTCAAGTCAGAGGACATGGGAGAGGGGTTTGCCTACAAGAATATCAAGTGTTACAGTAGGTTTTTTTCTGAGCAACTCAGTTCACAGATCTAGAAAAAGAGTGGGAGGCTGGATAGCCTTGTTCTGAGAAGTCTTGATATCAGTGTAGAACCTAAGGAACGTTGTTATTTATCAGAACTGCTGCATACAGTTGAGTGGGTGTTTCTTTTGGGCTTCCATTAATACCTCATGGAGTTATTGACTTGTATGTCTAAAAATGCTCTGGCCCTTTATTCCTATTTCTCGTCAGCTCAGTAAAGAATTTTGCCTTCTGGAATGCAAATATCTTATTTCCTTCTTTTCAGACTCTAAGCTGTTGCTCAGTGCAGTGAGGAACTAGTTATGCAGTCCCTTTCTCTTCAGCTTTTATGTTGTTGTGAGTTGTAGAGAGAAATATAGCGCTCTGTACAATTATACTCTCTGTTATTGCTGAATAAGAATTCAAGATACACAGCCTTGAAAAATTCAAGAGCATTTTAAAAACAAAGTGGTTCTGTGAGTGTCCATATTTTTCAAGTTGTCCAGTGGCTACGTCATGGCACAGGAGTACACAAGGGCAGGGACACCTGGTTTTCATTAGTCTCTGGATTTCAGCAATAGGAGCAGCCATGTTCCTGTTCACATAAAGCTTTCTGAGGAGAGTAGCCCTCCCGGAGTCCACAGTTGAAACCCATGGGAACAAAGTAATGTGACCACAAGTAATCTGACTGGGTGAGGGCATATCAGCCTCAGATGGTGAGGTACTTTATGTAGCTGAGAGTTACCTTGATTTCTGTCTATTCCAGTATGTGGCAGTGATGCTCTTTTCCATTCTCATCTGCAGTAATGGTTGTTTAAGCCTAGGTACCACTAGCATTTGCCTAGAAGCAGTAGTGGGTATTCTGTGGCCCCAGGAACAGTTTGTGTGGCCCCCAGTTCTAACCTAAAAATTAGGTCTTGTGCTCATCTGAACTCCCAGATTGGCTGATGTTTTCACTGTCCACCAGCACAAGCAGTATTTCAACAGCAGCCTTCAGTGTTCCCTGTCATGGCAAGAAGGCATCCAGCGCCCTGAGAATGTTGGGGACCTCTTCTTGTCTTCTTGTCCCCCCACTTCCTGTCTGTCCTTCGGGATGCGCAAGATGGATGACAGCAGTTATGTGTCTGGTATTTGCCCCTGAGGCTGAAACACAGCCTAGAGACTGTAAGTCCACAGTGCGTGACTGCAGTACTTCACAGGGCTGAATGGAAGGTGTTATTCACCCTCACTGATGCTAGCAATTGATTTATTGTCATTACTTTTAGGGTCACACTGGGGAGTGTTCTGACAATGAAATAATAATTGCAGTGCCTCATGCATTCCTCAGCCTGAGAGGTAGTTTGTCATCTGTTGCTTGCTTCTGTCAACTGTTTATGTTCTGCAAAAGTGCAAGAAGTTAATGCAGAAGACTGGGCTCAAACTCACAAAAAAAAAAAAAAAAAAAAAAAAAAAAAAAACAATGAGATATTTGCAGACAGTATAAATTATTTTATGAACTTATCTAATTAGAATAAAGTGCTGTTTAGAAATAGATTTTCTGTTTTGCTATCAGTGGTTTAATAATTCTAAGTCTTATTAGTTCCTGTAAGCAGCAGTTTATCATTCTTACCCATTTTCTTTTCATCAGATTGCTGTTAGGAACATTTTCATTCTCCTTCTCCATCTCTGCAAGTATAGATAGCCTTGTTTGTGGCTGAGTAAAGGTTGGTAAAGGGTGTTCATTAGAATGGGACCTGCTAGAGAGGAGCTCTGCAGAGAGGAACCTGGGTGTCTTTGTGCATGGCAGGCTGTTCATGAGCCAGCAGTGTGCCCTGGTGGCCAAGAAGGCCAATGGCATCCTGGTGTTCATTAAAAAGAGCGTGGCCAGCAGGTCAAGGGAGGTGATCCTCCCCCTCTACTTTGCCCTGGTGAGGCCTCACCTGGAGTACTGTGTCCAGTTCTGGGCTCTCTTGTACAAAAGAGACAGGGATCTGCTGGAAAGACTCGAGTGAAGGACTACAAAGATGATAAAGGATGTAGAACACCTCTCTTAGGAGGAAAGGCTGAGAGAGCCGGGGCTGTTCAGCCTGAGAAAAGAAGACTTAGAGGGAATCTGATCCACGTCTACAATATCTAAGGAGTGGGTGGCAAAGGGATGGGGCTGGACTCTTCTCAGCAGTGTGCGATGATAGGATGAGGGGACATGGCCACAAACTGAGGCATAGGAAGTTCTGCACAAATGTATTTGGGAACTTCTTCATACTGAGGGTGACAGCACTGGAACATGCTACCCAGAGAGGTGGTAGAAGTGCGGAACAGATCTTTTTATTCCTAAAACATTCGAATGACCTGGTGGTCTTTCAGAAAGCAAGGAAGTGATTCTGCTTCTTCAAGGTACTAAAGACACCCTTGAAGTTGAGAAGAAAATGAAAAAGTACACCGCAGAGCTCCATTTCACTTAAATGTACAGAGAGACTGAGCATGAGGAAGTTCCTGAAAGAATCTGACTGCTCCCAGCTCCTTTTCTGGCAGCAGCACCAGGCTACTGCTTCTAGGGTCAGATACACCAAGGTGCTATTCAGAAGTGTTTTCGTGGAACAAAGCTTTGTGAGATGGAGTAGTGTGCAACATAGTGCAGCAAGTTTGTTTCTTTTACAAGAGCTCTTGTGGTGTTAAAGTTGTCAGGACACGGGACTAAGTACTTAAAGCACCTTTCTTCAGTTCCAAGTCTGAGGAAACCCTCAGATTTCATGACTGCTTCGTCAAGAGTCAGATACATCTTTAAGGAAGAACTTTGTTTCTGTCTTACAAAGAAATAAGAAGGGAGAGGAACATGTAAAAGGAGGGGAAACAGAATGAGAAGCCATCTCTGAATACTTTGTGAGCAAGCAGCAGCTAATACTGACCAGATTGATCTGGTTGTTCTCCCAGCACTCTCACATTCCACAAACAAAACTCTTATTTGATCTACATATTTCAGATAATTTTAAAAGAATGCAGGGGGTCCTGTCAGTTTTCCTACGAAATTTGTGTGAGGAACGGGCAATGGGATTTATGGTATTTTTCACAACAAATCATGGATATCCATAATGATTCCAGGAATTCAGTAAAAACTCTGACATCAAGATTACAGCAGTTTACTGAACTCTACACAGGGATAGCTTGGGTAGTTTCACAATATGTGAAAAAATAATTGGCAAAAACACCACTTTTTATTGTCTGATTATTGGCCTGAGCCATTGCATGTGCTTCAGCTCTCTTAAGTTAACCAGAAACTGTCTGACTCTCACTCTAGGCTACTAAGTAAATAAACATGGAATTAGAGACATATGTTCTCCATCTGCACAGTCATGTGCTGTATATTCAGTGCTCAGAATCGTTAGTATAATCACTGTTGTTGAAAAGTATATTTAAATGATAAAAATATAAAGAGATGTGGAAAACAGGCCAAATTTGGCACCTCATGCGGTAGTGACAGTTTATTGAAGGTCTGGCAGAAATGGCTTCACTTTCCTGTTTATAATAGCTTTTACTTGATTCATTCCCCCTCTGTGATTCAGCAGCTGGGGCTGTGCCAGGCCACAGAGAAAGGAGACAGAAATAGGTGTGTATTTTTTTCTTCATAATCTTATGCTGCAGCAGCCGCTGGAAGCAGGTGCTGGAGGCAGCAGCAGATGTGGAACGTTTCAGATTGGACTAGTAAAACAAGTCAGGCCTCTACCAGATCCTGTTAATGTTCTGCCAGATTAAATCCACAGTTTTTTTTCGTGAACAAGGAGGAAACCTGTGGATGTGGTGTCTCCAACTCCTCCAGGACCCCTTATACAGCTTGGTGCTCTTGAGAAAGTCAGCGTGTTCATCCAGTTTGAACAGAGAATTATTTTTTGGTTACACTCTTAAGTCCCAAGAATATCTAAACACAAATCTATGGTTTCTGAGCAGATGAGCATGACAGAGAATGGATCTTTTAACTACCAAAGATGTTCTTCTCAATAGAAACATACCTAGTTGTCTGAAACCTGGGTTGTTTAACAGAGGATGGAGAGAGCTTTCTCCCAGCATCTGATTTGAATCGCACTCTGCAAATGTTTCTTGGCTGTCTTTTTTTTCCTTCCTGGCCCCAAACCCTCTCTGTCAACAAAAGCAAAATGGAGAGTTGTTGGATACATTTTACAATGGTTATATCCAAGCCTGGGGAAAACTGAACTTCCATTGCCTTCAGAGCAGATACTACATTTCAGAACCAGTTATTTGGTCGTCTGTGCATAACACAAACTAAATGAAGTATGTTTGTTTTCTTTAATGGAATTTGGTTTATTTTAGCCTGTTTGTATTTTTTTACAGATTTGTAAAAGCAAAAATGCATCGTCTTAGCATGTACATTCAAATGGCAGAAAAAGTGCAGCGAAGACAGGATGGTGATGTTCCTTTTCAGTGTTTATTCATTTAAGTAGTAGGAAGCTATCCAGAGATCCAGGGTGCTTGGAACAGGAGTATTTACAGTAGCATGCGCTCACACATCAGCTGTGATAAAGGTTACTGAGGAATGTGTGTCTGTGATTGTGTGAAGACTGTCCAGAGAAGCCTGCTGTATAGTAGTTCTGTTCTGAGCAAACCATTTTCAGAACTGCTTGCATCTCTCCTTTTAAGTCTGACTGTGTGCAGAGTTTTTTTCACAGAGACTTCATTTGCACATAACTTATTTCATAAATAATCCTCGCTTGCATGGTAAACTTTATGCAACCAAATATAACTTCTCAGTTAGACCTTTTAGTACTTCTGGGGTTGACTGTACAGTTTTAACATGATGTATGTTGGAAGTGTGTGAGGGTGTGAGGAAGTAAATGACTATCCAAGCTCTAAAAGTCAAAAGCGCTGGCATGGTCTGATTCTCATAATCAGTAGTCATGTTTATATTTGGTCTTTCTGTGTCCTTCCAAAGCTTCACCGTGACTATTTTGATGTCTGTACAAGTAGCAAACCTGTAAGTACTGTCTGAAATGCCACTGAGATCTCATCCAAAAAAGCTTAATTTTTTTTATTACACAAATGTCGTTTCTGAGTGTAGTTAACCAGCAAAGCTCAGTTTTTCACCTCTGGCTCTACCTTATCTGTGTGATCACAGCTTTGCTTCAGTAGTAGCAGTGTCCTGGGCCTTCACTAAATGCTGTCTTCTATGTCTGCTAAGTCAGAGCTGCCTTGGTTCAGACAGTGCCAAATGCTGGTGACTCCTGCACACTCTGGCCCCAGTCCTACCCAGGGATGCTCAACAAAGTTGTGGCCCAGGGCCAGACCTCCCTGTGGGAGATCCTTGCAAGCATCACTGCAAGATATGATGTAGCTTTTGAGCTTTTATTCTTCAGCAAGGAGATTGTTCCTCCACGCCATTTAAGCTTAGGATACTGAGATGTGATGCTTACTCAAGGGACTGCATTTCCTTTCAGGTAGGTTTCCCATTCTTTTGCCCTGTGGGAGTGTGTCCAGGATGCTCATTTCTATTGTGTACAGGTTACTTCTGCTGAGATCTAAAGCTAGGTTATCTCAAATTTTTGTTCTCAGTGCTGGAGCCTACTTGGGAGTGCAGTATTGAACTTTCGATGTCTTTAAGCTCAGTGAAAAGGTTTGAGTCAATATGTTTTTTCCCTGTTTATGATATGTAAATTAGCTGAACTTAGGACTTCATTCAGCCCGCGCCCTCAGTGAGAGGAAATTTGTAATAGAGAAATTTGAATAGGGAAGGAGCAAAATACATCAAATAATAACAGAGAAGACATCTAGCTTGTTAAAGTGCTGATCACATGGTTATGAGAAGGGTTACTTAAGAAATACTTGACGAAGAGCAGATGGATGAGCAGGTTCAGTGCTGTCTAAAATTAATGCGGAGCATATGCCAGGAGGTATTAGAGTTGGAGAACATGCTGGGACTTATTAAAAATCCTTCTCTGATCCATACACTTAAAGGTAAGCACAACGTTTTTCTTTTGCAGTCTTTCTACAAGTCATACATGTCAAGTGTTTAACTAAAGCCACTTCCTCACATATTTCTTGTAATCCTAGCATGCTCCTGGCTCATGTTTTTTATGACACCATACATGTTGCACACTACAGAAAAGAGGATTAGAGTATCTGCCAAAGATTTCCTCTTTATTCTCTTGGGCTTTCCAAATGCAGTTCATGGACACAAAGTGCCTGTTCTGACATATCTACCATATACTGCCCTAGAAGAGATTTTATTTTTTAAAGAACAACCTTCCCACATAACTTAAATGTGACAAGAAAAGCTTCAAGTCTTTAAGAAGCAAGTTTAAAGATGTTCATGAGTAGGTCCTGGGAGGTGTATTTTAGCGTGTGTTGTAGTCTGTTTTCTGCATGTGTTGTGCACAGTGAGGCAGGGCCACGATTGATCTGCTGCAGCAGCAAGTGGGAAAGCATCAGAAAGTGTCACTGAGCTGACTGGGGCAGTTTATTTGGCAGAAGGAAGGGATGCCATCCAGAGAGACTTGATAAAATTGAAAGATAGGCCCTTGTGAGTCTTACGAGGTTTGAGTGCAAAGCTTCACACTTGGAACTGGGAGAACTCCTTGAGAGTCGCCCTGTCAAGAAGGACTTAGGAGTGGGTCCTGGCAGATGAAAAACTGAACGTGAACCGGCAGCGTGCACTTAGAGCCCGTGAGGCCACTGGTATCCTGGGCTGCATCAGAACGTGCGGCCAGCAGGGCTAGGGAGGTGATTGTCTCCATGTCCTCTGCCCTCGTGAGCTTTTGGGGAGGGTCCAAGAGGAGGGTCAGGAAGGTGATGAAAGAGCTGTAGCACCTCTCCTGTGTGGACAGGCTGAAGGAGATGGGCTTGTTCAGTTTGGGGAACAGAAGTCTGTGGGGCTTTTCAGTATTTAAAAGATGATTATAAACAGGAAGGAAATCAACTTCTTAGAAAGGGTCCCTTCCAACCCCTACTACTCTGTGATTCTGTGATCCCTGAAATCTCTTCCAGCCCAGACCGTTCTGTGATTCTGGGAAGTCTGTGGTGTGAAATGGGGATTTTATATTCCCTTTGTGAAAGTTGAATTGCAGCCCAAAAGTGCCACTTCGTGCATGCTTTATTTTGCAAGCCACTGTCATCGGACATATGGCCCTTCATTCCCATTGCTTCTTCTAAAGGAGGGTGTGCCTGGACCCCAGGCAAATCTGACTGCACAGCACTTCGTCATGGTGGGGTGATGAAGATATCAGCGTTGAAAGATTCAACTCATGATAATATGCTTCTTTAAATACCTTATACTAGCTCCCTTGTGAAAGTTGAGGCTTCTGTTAAGTAAAATAACAAAGCTGAATACTGAGGCCCATTCACGGTGCCCAGCTTAAACATGAATAATGGCAAATATCACCACAAGCTCTTGTTTCACACACATGAAATTCAGGGATATAACTTTTCTAATTTTCATATTTATTTTGATGTTGCCAAGGCGCAAGAATCTTAAATTCAGTAAAGCAGGAAGATATAAACAACAACTTCAAGTTGTAGTTCTTCTCCCCTAAAGTCATAAATGTGAGTTAATTTGAGTTCTTGCTTCTCCTGATGTTGTGGACTATAATCCGAAGTAATTCTAGGCATGTACTGGATAGTTGCTATAACTTGCAGTGAGTGAATAAAAATGCAAGACCTTGTTTGCCAGGTTAAAGATCTACATGACCAAAAATCTAAGTAAAAAAAGACTAAGGCAACGGGAAAGGAAACAAACAGAAACATCCAGTGATCATTGTTGAGAGATTTTGTGACATGTGATTTTATCATTTTTAATAGATGGTGGCAAACCAAAACCGTAATTGCTGTTCACAGAATAATCTGACTCTGGGGCAGATTTGCCATTTCGTTGTGCTGAAGGCATATCCATATAATCAGTGTCTTAAAAGTAATTGCAGTGCTATAAAACCAATTTAATTAAGTGGAGAACTAGGCTTTTTTCATTTAGGAAGTTTGAAGATTGAGTTAAATCTATTTCTACATTTGTGATTTGCATCAAAGTATTTCATTTAAGCTTTTCAGGGGAAAATGAGAACTGCAGACTACAGTCAGCACCATAACAGTGTACAAATGGAGCTCAGGTTGGTGCAGGAAGGAGCTTCAGTTATTGTCTAACTGATTCCTGCCATATCCTCAGGAGATAAACCTTTAATCGTAACCTTCATTAGCATCAGCTGTGGAAAGAACAGCTCATGCTAGAGATTACTGACTAAATGTAGTTAGTGGGAGAAATTAGGAACTGAAAGAAATAGGAAATCCCTCAAATTAATCTTTGAAATACATGGAGTTCGTCTCTCCTCTCTCTCACACTGGGATAAATCAAGAATAATTCCATTTCAGCGACTTAGACATACTACTGTAATTGGAGAAGAAATTGAGCTTGCCTGCACTGCTAGGATTTTAAAAGATTTACATTTTTAGGCAGAATTATTTGCCTTTAAAGTTTGTGCTAATATATTCAGGGGAAAAATACAGACCTCCTTCGATCCCAGCTGTAGTCTTCATGCCATTCAATACCAGTTGGCTTAAGTTTGCTGCTTTATTACTATTTGCAGTTTGAAGCCAAACAGGATAATGTGGTTTAAGTGATCAGTGAATCCCTGAAACATACTTTGTTTTATGTTGTTTTTACAGTGCTAAATTCTTGCCTCAGGATTAAAATATCAAGCTGATCATCTGTATTCCGGCAGAGCAGAATTCGTATTAATTTGAAATTCTTCCTTCTGTTATTTTTTGTTCTTCTTGATGTTTTGTTTTTTGGTAGACTTTCCACATCCACTTTTCAGCTTCAGGCAGTGTTTTCACTTAGATTTATTCTGTCCATGCATATGCATTGGCTGAAGTGTTTTTATCCCTACTCTGTGCCATATTTGCTTTCTGCCAGTTTTCTTCTACATGCAACTTATTATTTTTCTTGTTAGATAAAGAAGAAAGTATGTTCCATTGTTAGCTTAGGAAGGCATCATGCCCTGTAGTATTCAAAGTCAGAAGGAGCATGCTGGATTGTTTTGGGTTTTTTTTCTTTTCAGTTAGTTGCATACCCCGGGAGATCTTAACTGAGGAGGATAATACAGGAGGCGTGCTGAAGTAAGCATGTGTTATTTCACTCATGCTTCCTATTAGAAGATTAATGCATTGCCATTACCATGGGCACTAGTAATGAGTATCAGTGGTGAATATCCAGCATTGTATGGAAGCAGGTTCTGCTGGTGGTAACTTCATTGTGAGCTGTCTTTGTATACTTGGAAAGTTTAGGACCTGTGCTGATTTGAGTTACCACAGTAATCACTGCCACCAGATACACTTTTATTCCTGATTAAAAAAAAAAAAAAAACATAATCCCTTGGGATAACTCAGTATTCACATCAAACAAAAGGCATTTTTCTACTCCTATTCTTGAGAAATAACAATGGGATTCCTACATAGGTAATATTTAGATCATTTATTGAGAAGGTCATACACGTAAATGTGCACATTTCATGAGTATCCTCCCTCTTTAAAGGCTGATACCATTAAAATCATTTCCCTGTTTTTAAAATGTCTGGGCTTTTTTGTTTTTCTTGAAAGGGCTGGATTCACAGATTCACTGGGGCTCATTCACACCCTGTCTTGAGCCTTTTTCCACCATCATGTTGTTTTCAAGGGGAAGCAAGCTTTGAATAATATAATAATGAATAAAATAATATTTGTACATATTAATGCTGGAGAAAATGATCTCTCCCTGCATGTAGCTTGTGTGGGTATAGAAGGCATATCAGTGAGGGCAGAATGGTCATCCAAATTCTGCAAAATCTGGCACAGCCTGACTCTTAGAAGAGACCTCAGAGAGACATGTGTGATCAGTCATGGCTGGGACAACATGTTCTTCGGATGAGATTTTCTCTTGCTTGTGAATGTATCATTGCGTATGGACTTGGGCCATGCGCCTGTGCTGTCAGTAGGGAGGACGTGGGTCAGCTGAATCAGGTGTGGGCAACTCCAGTCAGCAGCTAAGCCTCTCATCTTCCACAGCTGGCTGTGGGTGGTTTTAGCTTAAGCTGTGGCCAGACTAACATCTTTGACTGTGATGAAAGTACACAAAATGCATACAAGTCAGAGAGCTTGTGCTCCTTTCTTAAACAATCTCTTGGCATCATGCAATAACTGTAGTATCACACATTTGGAAATAACTTTGTAAGCAAATATTATGTTGTGAAAGTTTTGAATGTAGCCCATGAGGATTTTGCTAGTTGAGTATGTCAAGAGGAGATCTGGGGTCACTGGACAATTTAAGGACTGAGGCTTAGAGAAAACTCCATATGAAAAGCCAAAGTAAGATATAGTTCAGCATTTAAAAAATGCAGTAGCAAACCATTCGAAGCATTAGTAAATGAATCAAGGCATTTGGAGAACTCATCTTTCCAAGTACAGACCTCAGTAACTTCTTCAACAGTATTATTTACATCCTGCATCTTCATTGGCAAGAGCTGATTGCAAGTGTGATTTCAGAGTGAGCCATTTGTGTCAAAGTCAGTCTGACTTGAAGTTGTAAGCAGATTGCTGGCTTTGTTTGTGTGCCCACACTGTAGTGTGGATACCTGTTTTAATCCTGTAGTTCTCCAAACAGAATTAGAAAAGAGCTGCTGCTGCTTCATCTGAGCTGACCTGAAATGCAACTTCTGCACAAAAGAGAGGAAAGAAATAGTAACTGTCCAAGAGTAATATCTTCAATAGGAAAAGTGGGTAAACTATATGAAGGTTTTTTGTTGTTTTTTTTTTTTTAATGCTTTCCCAAAAATCCCAACTGAAAAAAGGTTCCCAGCTCTAATTCTGATCAGATACTTTTGCCCTGTTTCCCTCCATTTCATTTGTGCATGCATCATCTACAGCTTAGGTCTTTTGTCTTTTGAAAGTGTGTATAAGAATGCGTGTAGGTTGAAGCCAGTCTACAACACCCAACATCACCACTGAACTGGTAACCACTTGGAATGCTTTCTTCAAAAGAAAATTGCAGTTTTTTCTGGAGATGAAACAGAAATATTATCTCTGGAAGCCATTCAAAGGACAGTGCTTTTCTTGGAAAGAAGTGCTAACCGTTCATACAGGTTGCTTTTTAAAGGCCATACAATTGAGTGTCACTTGGCAAGTCACAGAAAAAGCAGCTAGGGTTTTCTTTGTGTTTTTGTGAAGGGAGAGGGGGGCTGGGTTTTTTTCAGTTGCCAAGAAAGCAGGAAGCTGTTTTCATCTTACTGCATAAGGTGGAAAACCAGAGGGCATTTATGTTTGGGCTCACTGTGCTGTGAGTAGTAAAGCCAAGCTGTCCTTTGCCCCATCCAGGTCTCTGTACCATGTAGAGCTGCATCAGATGGTACAAAGTGACTGTGCTGAGGGCAGGAAATGAGGGGCTGGCTTACTTTAGTCTTCATGGGAGAGTGTGGCCATTAGAAAAATGTACAGATAATAAAACTACTGTTGTATAATTTACTCAAAACACTTGCTTAGCTTTCATAGAATCACGGAGGCATTAAGGTTGGGAAAGATCTCTAAAATCATCTTTAGCATCACATCTACATTTTTCTTGAACACCTCTGGCTCCATGGACTTGTGACCTGAAGTAGTAGGTCTCTAACTGTCTCCACCCGAATCATTGGGGGTTTTATTCTGCTCCCCGTCCCAGACTTCCAGGTCAAGGGGTAGAGTACCCTGAGGAGAACTGGTCTCCTTTGGATTAGGAGGTATATTTTTCAGCTCAAGAACATCTGAATTTTGTTTCAAGTGACAATCTGATGAATCGGTATTTTATCAGCACTTGGTGATAAGTCTCCCCTGTTCTCTGATCAGCTTTTGAAATAAATGAGGATAATTACTGTAGATTCCTGAATAACAGAATTCAAAGGAGAGAGAGAGAGAGATCTAAGGTTAAGACTTATCCAACCTTTCTGAAGTTTGCAGATGAGAGGTCACTTTTCCCTATCCTATTCCCCTGCCTCTAAAGATATGTAAGAAGTCTTTTTAACACTTGTATGTGCCTATACACAGAGTTACAGATGTTAAATGGGATGTAAATGACTGCCACAGCTGCTGTGAGCAGTTAGTTTGATTAATTGGTCGTTGTGGTTCATACAGTACAGAAAACATGGTGTGTGGTTCATCTGTAAATCATAATGTGAAAATCAAGGGCAGGAGTTTTTGTGAGCTTCTTTGCTGTCTTGGTGCTAAGAATCTGTGTGCATTAAATTCCATGGTAGTTCTGAATGAATTTTGTCTGAATTAATTTGGTAGAGCTGTAAATCAGTAATGTCTTCAAAAGGTCAGTGAAGGTTTTTTTTTATCAGTGAAAATCTGACTTGTCTTCTGGGATTGGGCATCTGTTGAACAAGGTAATTCCTGGACTTCATTGCAGTCCTCGGGAAGGTGCTGGAGAGACCTTCCAGGAGTGGGGTTTAGTTCACCATATGCAGCAAGTACTGTAAGAAGATAACATTCTTGCCTTAAGGCAATACACTGGCTGTATGATGAGAAACAGAAGAATGTAAAAAATGTAAAGCAACACACTTGAAAAGTGATGCTATCTATGAAATGCAGTACTCAGAAACCCTTTCCTTGTTCTGTTTTCCTCAACAGCTTGTCCACCAGGAACGTACAAGCCTGACAGTTCACCAGGTGGAATAAGCACTTGCATCTCATGTCCTGATGAGAATCATACTTCTCCACCAGGAAGTACCTCCATTGAGGACTGTGCATGCCAGGAGGGCTATCATGCTGTAGGGCAAACTTGTGAAGGTAAGTATTTAGAGCCAGAAATTAAATTGAATTAAACAATGCAGTGCTGGGACAGTCCCATTATTCATCTTAGCACCGTAGTGAAAGAGAAGTTAAATTGCATGCAAGATGTTATGTACCATTCCAGTGCAGCAAGACTAGCAAGATGCAAGTGGAGTTGGAAATAAAAAATACTGCTTACCTTCAGTAGACTTTTGCACTCCAACCGGTGTCGTAACTCTGTTGTGGTTGTTTAATTATTTAGTCGTTCACTGCCCTGAATTGAAGCCCCCTGAAAATGGTTACTTTGTCCAGAATGTCTGCAACAATTACTTCAATGCTGCCTGTGGGATCCGATGCAAAGCAGGATTTGATCTGGTGGGAAGCAGCATCCGGCTGTGTCAGCCAAATGGACAGTGGTCTGGATCAGAGGCTACTTGCAGAGGTATGGATATGTGCTTGCAAAGTCTTTTCCTACAGGGTTAGTTTATTCTTAACAATGGTTTACCCTGCTCATTACATAGTAGGCTGTGCAGGTGTGCATCTGTTACCTCTTGGGTGAAAGAACATTCTAAATGCCAAGTTCCTGCACACTCATTCTGTCTACTTCCTTTCTGCTGGGTGTGGTTGCTAGGAATTCGTCTGTGAGGGAAAATCTGCGTAGAGATACTGTCTTGATATTGAGTCAGTTTCCTTTGGAGTGTTGGACAGGTGTCTTTTTGCCTTTCTTGTACCTCTCTGTTGTCCTAAAGACTTCCCATTAAATACATTAAGAAATCCTACCTTTACGTGTACTGGATCTGCTCGTCTCCATTCACTCAGAGTATAAAAGGGAGTGAGATCAAAGCCACAGTTTATAGCTGTCTTGTTAATCCCAGGAGTATTTTATCACATAAATTAGGGAGGGACATTGAAGGAAAATCCCTTGGCAGTGCTTTGAATCTTGACGTTAAATGTTAGCTAGCTAAAATATGCTCTGCTATTGGAAAGCAGTTAATGCGGTCGTGTTTTGCAATTAACTGTGACCTATGAAAAAAAGCCCTACAAAGTATGCATTTAATGCAGAAAAATGCGTTAGGAGAAAACACAGAGCAAGCAGAATGTACTTTAGTTTGATTGACATTATGGAAATATTTCATGATCCTGGAAAATGCCTAATTGAGAAGATTGGCTTGTATTTAAGACATGAAACCGTGACCAGAATAACACAAATTCAGCTCCCAGTTTTCACCAGGGCCATATTGAAATACCAAAGAAATATGAGCATTGAAACACTGAGGATGCAGTAGCATTTCAGTTACATAGTCTATCAGAAGAAATGACGGGATGTAATGGGTGATGGAAAGATGTTGGGGAGCACCTTTCCTATAAACATTAATAGCATTGACTGCCTCCTCAGTACTCATAATTCATTCAGGGCCCGTCAGTAATAACCACAGCTTGGTAGTATTTGCTTCCTCTAGAAAAGCTTCCATGGAAGCAATAGAAGAGAAAACCTCTTCTACATAAAGCATGTATGATTCAGATATCAAATGTTTTTTCTTATTCACTGCAGTGCAGTTAAGATACAGCTTATCAGAAAGTTGCTCAAAAGCTCTAGTTGTTACTAGCAGGATGAGAGTCTTAAATCCTTTTCTATTCCCTTAAATGCTTTCTGGTGAGTGCCTCTATACATGTGTCTGTGAGAGGAGTAATATTCTCCAAGTGTGAACACGAAACTGGTAATAGAAAGATGTGTCAGATGCATCTGAGTGACCTTTTTTTCTTTTTTTCATATGCAAGGTACCTACATTTTGCTGCACTCAGATGCCCCTATCAATTTAACAAAATGTCATGCTGGTTTTTTGGAGTGTTGAGGAGTTTGTAGCTATAACCATTTGTACAGATTATTTCATTTGAAAGAATGTTCAGGATATCTGCCTATTTAGTAGTTTGAGGGAGTGTAATGCTCTAATCAGTCCACATGTGTATCTAGTTGGAGACGTATCCTGTCTCATCCATATAAACAGTAAACAACTACTGGGAAAAGGAGAGAAAGTTGCCAAGTTGGCTTACTTTCAATTGCATTTGGAGAGGAGTTTGTGGTTTGCCTCCTACCAAGCAGCAGCAAGGATGATTTTCTTAGTAAAATCTGCATTCCAAGAAGACAGAGAAGTCATCCACAGCTCTGAAGTCGTTCATCATCAGTGCTTGTCCACTGCCTGCACACCGACAGAAGCTGTGGAAAACAACAGTTTAGAGAGCTGTAGTCTTCTTGACTTTATTTTTGAGTGGTCACACTGCCCTTGTATATGTTTTTCTCCCACTAAAGACTTTTGAACATGTTGACCCGCTGGCTTTGACTGAGGGCAGTTTTCCACATACATGTTTTCCGCAGGATTTGGAAAATCAGTAGCTGCCTAGGGAAGAGAATTGCTGAGGAAAAAGATGCAGTAGGACCCCAGCAGGCATCTACAGATTTCAGCTTGCTGTCACCCTATCATTGCGTGTATGGCATCATCACATAAATCTGTACAGCTTAGGTGTTTGACGGGGGTGGACCCAGATCCAGGAAGTAAATAAAAGCATTACCAGTGCTACTGATTTTTTTTATTAATATTATGATCATTGACCTGCTGAGGGATTAATCTGCAGTGCTACTTTGTGTGGAGCTGCAGCACCATGATTCAGTAGCAAAATCATAAGACAGTCTGAGGACTGTTTGTCATACCCCACATCCTCCTCTGCATACATACCCTGCAGAGGACAGCCTTCTTGGCATGAGGCTCTTTCAATGTCTGAGAGCTGTGGCAGGAGAAAGGCCTCTCTGCAGAGCAGCAGCCAAGGCTACTCCATTGGGAGCCCCACACCAGAAGAGGTCAGTTTGTCTCAGCAACAGCCTAAGTTGTCCCTTTTTGTCTCTCATGGTCCTGTTGACCATGAATTCCTTGTCTTCCATATTCCTCTCTCTGTCTTACCATGAAGCATGTCCACTAGTCTAATGAGTGAGTCTGACATTTGTTCGTGCCTGCATCAATCAACTGTGCAGTGCCTGAGCACGTTCGCAAGCCTTGGGATGCAATCATCTGCCGTATTAAGCTCTCAGCCTCTTCTCTGACATGCATTCAGCCCATATTAGACTGCCAGTTAGAAACTTCCCAAACTTCGAGGCATGTCTGAGGAATTAGAAACATCTGCAGACTCAAACTTTTCCATAGGATTGCATTTGAATGCAGCCAAGCCATCTGGAAGGCTTGCAGAATTTACTGTCACAGGTTGCACAGTGCTGAGTGTGCAAAGACTGGTGTCTTTTCTGGGCACAATGAAACTGATAACCTCATACGTGCTGAGACTTTCCTTCCAGAAAAGTAAGGCATTAATCCTTTGAAAAAATCAGCCTTCTTCCAGCTCTCGTTTTGTAAATCTGTTTCAACTGGTGTAGTAAGCACACAACCCAGTAGCTGTGCAGTCCCTTAAAACCTGAATGGGCTGGAGTTGCTAGAGATTCTCAGTGCTGCAGAGTGAACTGATATTTTTTTCCCTTTTTAGTTCGAACATGTCCCAAGCTCTGGGCTCCTGAGAATGGACATATTAATTGTTCAACAGCTGATATCTCCTATAAAACGGAATGTTTTGTGACCTGCAATGAAGGCTATGAACTACAAGGGAATGCCAAACTGACCTGCCAGGGAACCTCACAGTGGGATTCAAAGGAGCCCAAGTGTGTGGGTAGGTATCTAATCACAGTCTGCTCATG
The DNA here is from genome assembly GCA_036925125.1 of Oreortyx pictus. Taxonomy (NCBI): domain Eukaryota; kingdom Metazoa; phylum Chordata; class Aves; order Galliformes; family Odontophoridae; genus Oreortyx; species Oreortyx pictus. Next base: position 1,345,501 of record JAUPFR010000004.1, on the reverse strand, counting down.
TCAGAGTGCATGCAGCCATGCTGTCATGTGTGTGAAACACTATCAATTTTAGTATCTGATGAAGCCTAGATAAAAATGAGAAACAGTTCATGAATGTTTCATACTGGTCTTAAAACTGGGGAGGAGCAAAAGGGTTTTTAAATGTAGTAAATGGGCAAATTAACATTGAAACTCAGCGCAGGCAGTCAGTAATCAAAGGTGTTGGATCTGATGGTTTGTTGTCCCCTAAGATATTGTAGGGAACATACATCTTGTAAGCTTATAGTAGTAAACCTCAGTTACCCTCTTAAAGCTTACTGTCTTAAAGACCAAAGTAATTGCCAGGCATTGCAAGAGCCGGGTAGAGATGTGGCTGCTGTCAGTTTTGCTTAGCTCATGGCAGGAAATAAGGGAAGAGACATTAGGGAGCAAAAACTTCTATTGGTCTCACCAACTGTGCAGACATTGTTAAATATACATATATTTCTGTCCACTATGCTTTCTGTTACGTATAGAAATAGAGGTTTCTAGATTTCACAAGAAGCCATTTGGGACTACTGACAGGTACCTAATTCATGTAGAAACCCAAGAGGAAAAAATAGAGTACTGCAAGCTTAGAAGTCCAGCTCTTCAGAAGCTGATCTGGTGGTGAATAAAGTTAGGGTAGAGTACGTATCACCTGGGCACAGTTAAGGTAATGCCTTACTCTTCACCTGCAAGCTTAAGAATGTGAACTTTGCATGAGACAAGAACAAACTTTGTGACTGTAGATATATGTTTGAAAATTATCCTTAAGTATTAACTTATCAGGAATGTTCATTAAAAGATCCTAATCTTTCTTCTGAAGTCAGTGGAAAAGCGTCAATTAACTTCAAAAGGAAGAGTCCCTGAAATCCTGCTGGAAGATTATAATTGGAAGATTAACTATATTCATCAGCTAAATTCATCCTTACTAGCTTAGCGTTTCGATTATTAAAATCCAGCTCTACCCTGTATCAGATTTCTTCACACCATGCAATTTTACTTCAATTTCTGGATTACCCTTGGCAATGGTTTATATTTGCTGAGTCTGAAAATCCAGTATGGAAGTTAGTTTTAGTTGTCCCAGAGGAAAAAGGGTGGGCTAGAAACAGCTTTTGACATCAAGCTTGCTGAGATTATTGCCTAGTGCAGACGTGTGGCATTTCATTCTGGGGAGGATGCAAATCAAAAGATCTAGATTGCATGTTGCCTTCCAAAACATTTCTAGTACATCATTTCTAACTATTATTTGTCATCTCCTAGATGAAGGATAGCGGAAATCCTTCATTATTTAAGCATATGTAGTTGGTAATTTATTGATTCCTGTCTCTTGTTTGAAAAATGAAGTGAGATTAGGCTCACTCCTAGATGTTCTTCTGAATGCTTTTCAGTTTGAATGGAGACCACTGCCAAGTTTACTGTATTTAAAAGTTAGATTTGTAAGACTGTACTACAGCCATGTTCAATCATAACTGCCACTGTGTAGTAACATAATCTGTGTTGTAACATAATTCTTTATAGGCACTTCTGTGACGTCTGTTGTCAGCTGCTGCTTTTTTTTTCAAGAGAGTGGAAGTTAATACAGGATTGGCAATTATTTCTGTTTTTAATTCAGATATTTTTCATGAAAGATGTTATTTGCAGAGTTACTTTTGCATATGTTACATTATATTATAAACTGATCCAAACCAAACTGTTTACTGAAAAAGCATCTTTGACTCTTGTCCAGTTTAAAAAAATATATATTTTCACAATCATGTTCTGGTGTTTCCTTGCCAGCTGGCGAAGAGTTAATAGTCAGCAGATTAAAATTAATGAAATTTGCAAGATTCTGTTCTCTTTGCTTTGTTCAGGCATTTGTGAATAAAGGTAAAAATCCAGATGGCATCCACAGTGTTGATGCCATCTAGTGTTAAAAGAATTCATGCTGCATAAGTCTAATTGCAGTCAGACAGTTCTTTCCCTCAAATGTGTGTGTGTAAATGGGTGGAAGGAAAGAAGCATGACTTAGTTGGTGGTCTTTTTTTTTTTTTAGTTACTGTGTTGAAGCTCCTCTTAAAATCAGGGAACATAAGCATACATTGTAAAGTTTTCAGCTGGTATGTTCAAACGTTGTTTTTCCATTTCTGATCTTTCTGCTCTTTGTCATTATCCTTCCTGTGGTGACCAGCCAAAGGTTAGGTTTTTTTTTTTACTGATGGAGTTAAACTTCATTTCATAGCCAGTAGTAACTGCTTGAAGTGAGTGTGTTAACATTCGCAATTTCTGCAGCCTCTTGAAATATCTGTTCCAAAACTGCAGCCTTTCGCAGTTATTAATTGCTTAGACTTTAAACACATATTCAGTATTGGAAGTTTAAAGGGCAGGAAATACTTAAAATTCTTCGAGTCTTTAAAATTTGTTTCAAGGAGAAGAACCAGTTTTCAATGTCTTGCTGCATAATTTGGAAGAGGAAAGAAAAGGGACATGTAGTGTTATAATGTGAATTGCTTCTGTGTTGTTAAACCATTACTAAGAGAGGAATAGCACTTTGCCTTCTGTAACTGTGGTGAGTTGTTCTTTGTATGTTCCCTTTGTGTAGAGACTTATCTTCTTTCTTCAGTAACTAGCAAAAGAGTTACAGGTCTTCTCATTTGCTTTAGTTAATGAATAACTTTTCTTGTGTGTATGCCCATTAACTGTTGTAAGAAAAATAACTGAAAGTCTGCCTAACTGAATTAACATGATAAACCTTTTTGTCCTGTTCGTTCACGACTGAATGTTTGAAAAAGAATTAACATTATTTGCTTCACATGGTAAGAACAGCAGCTCAAAAATGGAATGAATTTTTTTGTGACGATGGAACCTGGTTTTGCACACTGTGTTTTTTGCAACATTTACACTTCAGTACAAATGCTCTTCAGAACTTATAATAAATTATAGTAATAGAACAGTTCGAAACCTTGATTTTAAGCCTTAAAGTAATCATTAGGCCTTCCTAACTTTTTTTGGAGGGGAGGGGAGTGGGATATTCAGCTACCATTTATAGTCACCTTCAGTCTTTGCAGCTGGGTATATTTAAGACCGAGCTGAATTTCATTCAATATGGGGTGTAGTAGGCAAAATCATATGCCATGTCCCTAAATTTAGGTAAGCTCATGGCAGGATTTCCTTTTCTGTCTCTCATTCTTATTACTTGTGCTAATGTAAAAACTGCACAAAAAGGCAATAAATGCGAGACTGTTACTTCTATCCAGCTCTGAAGATCCAGAAAGCAATGGAATGCTTTCAGGAGCATTCATGAAAGCTAGAGTTGTTAAAAAAAAAAAAAAAAAAGGGATAGAATAGAATATAGTAGAACCACAGGAAGAATACAGTGCTTCTGTCACAGCAAAAAGCATGGGCATGAAAATCATAGAAGCACAGAATCTTAGAATGGTTTATGCTGGAAAAGACCTTAAAGACCATCTAGATCCAACCTGCCTGCAATGGACAGGGACACCTTCCTGTAGCCCATATTGCCCATGACCCCAACCAGCCTGGCCTTGAGTACCTCCAGGGATGGGCATCCACAGCTTCCCTGGGCAGCAGTGCCATGGCCTCATTGCCCTCTGAATAAAGTGTTTCTTCCTTATATCTAAACTAAATCTCTCCTCTTTTAGTTTAAAGCCATTACTGCTTGTCCTGTCACTATAATTCCTGATGAAGAGTTCCTCTCCTGCTTTCTTGTCGGCCCTTTTAGGTACTGGAAGGCCGCAGTGACATTTCCCTGGAGTATTCTCTTCTTTGGGCTCAACAGCCCCGACTCTTTCAGCCTGTCTTCACAGGACAGGTGATGTGATCCTCTTCGTGCCTGACCTCTAGACCTGCTCTAACAGGACCTGATGTCTGGGGGGCTGATTGCTTCATTCAGCATTAGAGTACAAAATTTGAGCATGTACTGTTGTTTTTATGCACTCACCACGCACATACAGTCTTAAGAAGTCTGTGTATTTTATGTTTCCTCTGAGCTACCATATGATTTCATTTGCAGATTTGTTTGAATGTATATTTTTATGTATATCAGTTAAAATGTGTGCCTTACTGGTCTCTTGTAGAAATGCATTGCCCCATCTTCCAGAAACCAGCAGGTATAACAGTTCTCCCTCCAAACTGTGGGCTGGAGCCAGCTGTTTCTGGGACTGTGTGCCAACTGAGTTGTCCCAAGGGATTCATCCTGTCTGGAGTTGAAGAAGAACTAAGGTGCATTTCATCTGGGAGATGGAGTGCAAACATCCAGGATGCTCTTTGTAAAGGTAGAGATCAGCACAAAATCAATTCCACATGCTCGTGCAAGACTTGAGGAAACTACGTAGGAAACAGATGAAAAAAGACAGATTTGTACTGTGGAAATCTTAATTAAGCAGTCTGGAAGAGGAATTGTCTGGGCCATTGTAGCTTTGCTCTCAGATTTACTTGTAGTGTGTAATACAAACATGGAATTCAGAGGTTGCTTGAGTGCTGTCTTAGAATTATTCATTGCTGGTGATCTCTTAAGTCTGTTGTTGGGAAGCTGTCTGCTAAATGGCCTGATGGTAAAGATTAATTAGAACTTTCAGAGTAGGAGTGAAGCCTCCTAACTTGAAGGTAGCCAGTGTGGAACCCCCACACCTATTAAAACAGCAGTTGTAAGTAATGCTGCTTCTATTGGTCTAGCACAGATTTATGCAAGCCCAGTAGTCTGAGCAGACCCGTAAGCCCGAGGTGATACACGGGGTGTAGAAGTATGGTTTTTTTCAGTTGGCTCTGAACTGACCACAGCTACAGACCACAAAAGTAACAGCCGCACGCGTCAAAAGCAAAAGTGGCCAACGCTTTGCACAGTGTATAGATGAGCATAACATAGTTGAAGTGTTCTGGCATGTTTGCCCATCTCTTCTAGAAATGCAAGGTTATTTATTTTCTTACATACACGCACAGTGAGTTGGAAGTAATTTTGCTTTGGATTATAGAAGGATGCAAGTGAAAGTGAGGTTTTCTTGGGAGTATGCTCTTCACCTCTTCATGAACCACTGTGTTCTTAGAATTAATGCTTTCACCCCAAATGGAGGACCTTACCAGCCCCTGCATGAAGGAGCAGTGCAGAAAACAGCCAAGTCAGTACAGAAACTGAGAGGGGAACTTTCTTCTCTGCAGTGACCAGGGAGAATTTATCCTTCCCTTCAAAGATATCATTTCCCACTCTGTGATATACCACATTGTTTTTCTGAATCTGGTTGAAACTTGTGCCAAGCCACAGTTTTTAATATTTGATGGGATCCCAGCACAGGGTTACAAGCTAAGTGTTTGGATCAAGATAAAGTAGCATGGCTTGGGTTCAAGGTTTTGGATATTACTGTTGCATAAAACTCTAAAGAGAAACCAAGGCTCTCTGAATGTTATTCTTCCCTAGTAAAACTGAATATTTGCCTCTCAATTGCTTTCATTGTTGGTACTTTCTCTATTTTGCTGCCAAAATATTTGGCCAGTTCATACTAGCCATTTTCTTTCTGACTTATTTATTAGCTTTTCTACAAAATTTCACTTTTAAATGGAATTTGCCCCAGACTGAGGGCTGTGGTCAAGTGTGATTCATAACTGGTAGTTATGAAGAGTGCACTTCTAGTAAAATTTTCCTCAGAATGAGTTCAGAGGAAGACAAAACTACTTGTATTTATTGCTTTGCACTCAATTACAGGAGTTTAATTGCCTGACTTATGTCTTTACTGGAACTATGTAGTAATAAAATTGTAACTGGTATCAGACCCAAGTTGTTTTAAAGCCTCCTGGGTATGGATGAGTTCAGAGCTGAATGCCTTTGTCCTTGTCTCATGAGTCTTATGGCCATTTATCAAAAGATACTACAGCAATAAAATAACCCAACCACAGATGTTTTGAGAGGCCCTCTGCCTGAGAGACGAATAAGTACTTTGTCAGAGAACTGTGATACTTAAATGGTGGTGGTGGTTACCTATATTGTACCACTAGTACTTTCAAACCATGCAGCATTGTCACATATGTCTCAAGAAGAGCTTGTTAGGCCTACACTGTAGCTTACAGTGGGTGTTTGTTAAAGAACATTTCCAGTAACTGGGGCAAGAAATCTTGTCACTGCTTCTTTAAAGTCACTGTGCTCCTGGGCATTTGAGATTGACTACTGTCTTGTTCATAGTGCATATGTCATGTCACAGATTATCTTTTTTAAGTCACTGGTGTCAGATGTTTACATCTGCATGTGTCATATGTGTGGGCAATGAAAGGATAGAAAAGCCACTCTTCTTAATGAGTAGATATGTGTGATGTATAGGTGAAGAATAAGAGAAAACAATTAATTCTGTCTTACGCTTTGTTTTGTGGTTGCATGTAGAAACCAGAGTATCACTGTACTAAGTGATGTTCAGAAATACAGCCAAATGCAGTCCTTTCTCCATGATAATTTACTGTTTAAGTATGAATCTGTAGACAAGAGTCAGAAAGAGGCAGAGGTGGAAACTTTGCAGAAACATGTATATGCATATTCCAGGAAGCTCCAAAAAAGCAGTACCTATAACAAGTTGCAGTCTAATCATTATAAAGGTTTTATTTCTTTAATACCATATATAAAAGTAGTTTGTATTTTTCTGGGTCAGATATTGAAGCTCCTCAGATCCACTGTCCAGAAAATATTGAGACTGAGACTCTGGAACATCAGAACTCTGCTAATATCACTTGGCAGATCCCAATAGCTGAGGATAACTCTGGAGATGAGGTAAGTTAAAGTCTATGCATTTGACTAGGTGCTGTCCTTTTTATAGCTAGTTATTTCCAATTAGTTTTCTGAACCACTAGAGCTGTTTCTTATAGCAAGCTTGAGGAGAAGAAAAATTTACTGAAAACTCTTTATACTGAGAATTCAGCATTTTCTGTCCTGTTCAGGGTTACGCAGTCATAGAACATCCTGCATGGTATTTAAGCACACGAAATCTAATATGTTTTATTTATGTAGTCAAAAGGAAGAATGCGCCCTTGTTTATAAAATGGAGACAGCTACTTTAAAAAGGAGCTCTTAGAATGGGAAGAAGTTTAATAAATGCTTCTTAGAAGGAAGTGAACCAGTTCATTAATCTAAAAGGCTAGCAAAAACAGACTGTGATAAGTAAGAATGCACTTCAGCTTCCCAACCAAGGAAGAAGAATGCCATTTTCTTATCCCATGCAACATTCAGACGCAGACCATTGGGTACTCAGGTTGTTTCAATGCACAGTGCTGTAATGCAGCAGATCAGGGTCTAAACCCCAACTGAGTAAACCCCTGTTGCTAATAGGAAAGCAGTCTTAAGGAGGGAAGAAAGGCTCTCTGTTGTGAGGTCTACCCTTATTATTTGAAGTGGCTATGAGCATCAAATAGGAGCAGAATTAACATTAGAGGATACTTTTTTATGCCTGTTTCTTGAATCGTGTGAGTGTCATGAAAACTATGTTTTCCCTTTTGCATAACAATTGTCTTCCAATAAAAGGTCTCAGTGCACGTTACCCCAGCTTTCATACCACCATATCTCCTCCCAATTGGTGAAGTTGCAATTACGTACAGAGCGGTTGATAGGTCTGGCAATGAAGCAAGCTGTACTTTCAATGTCAAGGTCATTGGTAAGTGCTCCAAAAAAACATTTGGGGAACAGTCTTTCACCACTGAAAAATTCTTATTTTCTGCATAAAAAGACTATGAATCACTGTGACCTTTATTGTGTGCTTGGATAAGCCCAAGAGTAGTGTCATCTCCATAAATGCAGGCTGATCATGGGCCACGGTTCACACAGTGTGCAATCATTGCTCCCACTTGTTTTTTTTATTTTGTTCTGTTCTTTTGTTTGAATGTTAAGAATCCTCCTTACACTGAGAGATGAAACGCTTCTTTGTGTTGTCACTTAACTACTTTTATTGTATGCATCTTTTATTTTCTTCTTGAAAAAGTGTAAGAATTACTAAGTTCCTGCACACTGCTGATGCATATCATTGTTGAAATCTCTCTGCCAGACATTTTTTGATATGCAGCAGTCCTGTTAACCAAGGTTTGCTTTGGAGAAGGCAGACTGAATTTAGAAACCATGAGTTCAGCTGAAGAATTTTTCTTGTGTTAATGCCATGCCATTCACTTGGCTTCAGCCAGTTGCAGCAGTTTTATAGAGGTGTACTACTAACTTTGTTCTATTTTCTGATGCAAATTTAAAACTGCTCTTGACCTGACTTCTTCTGTTTATGGATTCCATGAGTGTAGCTGCAGCTCAGCAAGCTAATGTCATGCCAACTTTTCAAATCCTATAGATGCAGAACCTCCTGTAATTGACAGATGCAGATCTCCACCACCCATACAAGCAGTAGAGAATGCATACCCAGCCACGTGGGAAGAACCACAATTTTCAGACAATTCAGGTAAGATAGTGTACCCCAAACATGTTCAGAATGGTGAAGAGTAGAGAGTTCCAACCCGCTCAGCCTTAATCACTTGCAGTTTAGGGTTTTGTCTTTTTTAATTACTTGTTTTTAAAAATGCATCGTTTGGAAGACATGCTTCAATTTCCTTCTCCAGTTGTTTTGATGGAGTATGAGCAACCCTTCATCACTCACTGGTGTTTAGGCTGTCTTTTAATTCTTTAGGTGCTCCTCTGACTATCACTAGGAGTCATGCTCCTGGAGATCTCTTTCCCAAAGGAGAGACAACAGTTCATTACATGGCTCTGGATCCTTCTGGCAATAACAGGACATGTGAGATTCACATTGTCATCAAAGGTTTGTTGTCTTAACTTCGTTTCTGCTGCTGCAGTTTGATAACACATAACACATAACTGAATGTCTTAAAGGTTGCAAGTTTACACCACATCTTCATTGAGATATTCCCTGTTTCTTAATTAGATATTCCCAGGTTCTACCAGAGCAACTTGAAGGCAGTGAGATTATTTATAAACTTTCTCAGACCAAAGCAGCAAAGCAGCAAATTTGGCTCTAAACATTCAAATTAGGTGTAAAAATGCTTAGATTGCTATTCGTTAAATAGTAAAACTTTTGGTAGGTGATCCATTTTTTTCTCAGTGACAAATATGATGTGAAATGAATTAGTAGGTGCTTCTGATGTTGAACTTCAGATCTGTTCTTAAAAAGGAAAACTTCATGGAAATATTTTTTGTAATTACCTGCAAATACTGTAGCAGGTACTAGAATACATTTTAGGTTTTGGAAGCTACCTGTACCTATTCTTATACCCATGCATTTTTGTTGCTTATATAGACAAACTTTTCTCCACAATTTATCTTCTTTAAAGACCAATCAGTAATTTGGTTCTTAAAGAATGAAAATCTCTGCCCTCTAGAGCTTGATGTCTCAGTTGTATGTATAAGAAAATGTTAGTGAATATTTAAAATGACACAGTCTGGACTCTTGATCATGCTTTGCAAAAGGCGAATGACATACGGATGTGCCACATTCTGACTTGCTTTTGTAAATCTTTGCAAGAACAAGAATTCTTAAAATTCATATTATTTCAGCTCTACACCACTTCAAACTTGTTGTGGTTTCAGTGCTCATGAGATTGCGTTCTCAGATGTTTGCCATGTCTTCTTGTGGCCTGCAGAATAGATCATAACTGAGATTTTATAGTCATTTCCTCCTAAGATTATTTTGACAGCTCTGCATGTTGTTGCAACACTGCACAATGGATAATGCTTAGTTTCAGAACTCAATGTGCAATATAGTTTACTAAAATTCATTGCATGAAAATGAATGTAAAAATTGAAATTAATCTTTTGTGTTGTTTTAGTAGATGCGTACTTGACTGTGCACCTCTGAATGCAGATGGGTTTGAAACCCCATGTTTTGGAGGGTTTATTTCTTGTCTCATGTGTATCAATTTTTAAAAAAAAACCTTCGCATTTATGATTAAAAATTCAAATGACAGAGTTTGGAAAGAACTTAGCAGTGCCCTGGTTCTAGTTTTCTGGACAAAGCAAATTATACTTACACAGGCTTCACATGCAGCTCCTGTCATGTGTACTTACTGAATTCTCCAGATGCATCAGTGTATGACTGCACCTTTTTCTTTGTGTCTGTGTTTTTTTCTTAGGTTCTCCCTGTGAAATCTCCTTTGAGCCTGTGAATGGCAATTTTACATGCACATCAGATGAAGTGGGTGTTAACTGTACATTGCGCTGTGCAGAGGGTTACAGCTTCTCAGAGGGTTCAAGTGAAAACTACTATTGTGCATATGAGGATGGTGTCTGGAAGCCACCTTACTCTCCAGAGTGGCCTGACTGCTCTTGTAAGTCTTAATATTTTTAGCTTATGTTTCGTGAAGTGAATCTGCAGCTCATCAAACAATGCACTTAATAAGATTATGCCTGCTGTGTTATGATAATAAGTCTCTAATTCCACATGGTTACAAATACTGCAGTTGAGTACTCAGAAGTCCCTACAAGTGTTATTTCAGAAGTTATCTGAAAGAAAAAATTAGTAGACAATTTGTGTCCTGGGAAAGAAGCTAACAAAGATGGCAAAGCAGACAAGGCCTGTCATCACAAAGATGATCAAGGGCCTGGAACACCTCTCTTATGAGGAAGGGCTGAGAGACCTGGGTCTGTGCAGCCTTGAGAAAAGAAGACTCAGAGGGGATCTGATCCACATCAGAGGTAGTGGTGCCCACAGAGGTGGTGGAGTCTCATTCTTTGGAGACGTCCAAGAGCCACCTGGACACCTACCTGTGCAACCTGGGCTAGGAAGCTGCTTTGGCAGAGGGCTTGGACTGGATGATCTCTAGAGGTCCCTTCCAACCCTTACAACTCTGATTCTGTGATTAGTTTGAATGGGCATTTGAAATAAGTTGTGGTTTGTCTGCAAACACTCGAGGGCTTTTTCAACAGGAATTTCAACAGTATTTGCAAATGAGAAGTGTAAGTGTATTTGTGGAAGCAGCATATACTGTAATTATGTATCTGCTTATCACCATAGCAGCAGCTTTTATGTATTTCCTTTGAGATGGACATTAACAAAAACTTGAGCTATGGACTTTCCCAGCTTTGGTGACATTTTAAAAATTAGAAGTATGAGATCTCCATCCCAAGCTGATCATGGTACCAACTTGCACCTACTCTCATCAGAGAGGATTTTTGGTTTCAGCGAAGAGCAATGTTTCAGCTGTGAGCAAATTATAATTACATTTCAGAGCTGTCTACCAAATCAAAACTCATAACTTGGATGCTTAGGAATTTTGCTTTGCTTAAATTCTGAATTTTTCATATTTCTACTACATATGTAGTACTGGATTTTCAGTACTTGTTTCTCTCTCTGTAGAAAGGAAGTGTGGGGTTTAGGATTATGACAGCTCAGAAGATTTTCCATCAAGAAAATGCTGAAGTAGATATATAACAGGCACTTTTCTTTAGTATCCATTAGCCTTCCCATTGAACTGTTGTGAAAATGTGTCTGTCAAGGGGTATTTAGTCTACTTGTGTATTTGTCTGAATTGTCTGAGAAATGAATGTTACATATGAGGGGAAAATGAACGTTTTCTTATATATAATGCTGGGAATTTGGGTTGTTGATTTGAAGACCGTGCTTCTTAGCTTTGTATCATCCAGTTTGGGCCAGTCCTCTGAAATAACTGCACTGACCAACAAAAAATTTCATTCTCCAACATTTTTCAGTAAATCGTTTCGCGAACCATGGGTTCAAATCCTTTGAGATGCTTTACAAAGCAACACGATGCGATGACAACAGTCTTCTAAATGGCTTTTCTGATGCTTTCCAGAGTGCACTTGGTAAAATGGTAGGTTAGTAATGCTACTTCCTTTTATGTACTTTTTAAAAAGTACAACTTCTTGTTGCTTTTTCCAGCTAAATTTTTTCATACGTGAAAAACACAACCGCAACTTGGAAACGGGATTAGTGCTGTGGAAGGTGACAGCTTTCCTTTAAAACCAAAGCTGTTGCACTAACCTTTTAATGTATCGCATTTCAGTCTGCATTGTGAAGTTATTTAGGGACAAGATTTGAAGAATTAGGGACCTGGTGCTCACAGATTTTGGTAGGATTTTCAAGAGAACCTATGCAGTTTTGAAAATCCCAGGTAGTAATCGCTAGTATGAGTGTTGTTTGTGAAAGTGGGATGTAATGATAAAATGTACTCATTTTTCATATAGCATGTATAACATACATCAGGATAACACAGTGAACACATGTACATATAGAGAGATGAAGTCTGCATTTGGTGCTCAAGTCTAGTGACTACAGTGGTAGTGATTTAAATACTTCTCTCAGGTTTCTTGAGTTTCTGAGTTATCAGTAAGTACTGCACAGCAGTTTATTTGAAAGGGTAGCACATTCCTTCTCTGCAGTGTCTCTTGCTTTTCATTTCCTTTGTGGAGAGAGAAAATCTATCAATACTGGTAAGTTTTCTGTAGTTCTTTTTTCTGTGGTTTCTGGGCAGACCACAGCAAAAACTCAACATAAGAAAGAGAAGTTGCAACTTCCTACCAGCAGAACTCATCAACTCAGTGATGGAGAGCTACACTCCTGTCCTGTGAATTGTTCACTAGGCTGGAAATGCCTCTCCTCTTGGTACCCTGCTTCAGGAAACGCTTTTCCATGTCTTTGCAATCATTTTTGAATTACACCCTTCGTCTCGTGGGGCAGCGTGCATCTATTGCTGTTCCAGACTAGGAAATTAAATAATTCACTTTCAGGGATCCAGAACTTGCATCCTCAGCAACTGTTATATATAAAAATTATTATATATAATATATTATATTATTATAATTATATATATATAAAATATATATAATATATTATATTATTATATAAATATAATGTTTATAGCAGACATAAAAGGACAAATTTTGTGCCAGAGAAAGAAAAGGGCTAGTGCTTTACATTATAGCACATCTTTTTTACGTTGGGGGGTGAGCTATGTGATTTTGTATTTTTAATGCTCTTGTTTTTATGTCGCAAGGTCCCATCATTCTGTAATGATGTTGATGATATTGACTGCCGACTGGAAGATCAGACACAGAAGCATTGTTTGGAGTACAATTACGATTACGAAAACGGATTTGCCATTGGTAATTACTGATTGCACAGATAATTAGCTATCCAGGTTTAATGTAGTGTAGCTTTTTTTCTGAAACACTGCAGTGCATTGCATGGAATAGTTAAACAAAAAAATTAGAGTGTTCTTAAGATACTAAACAATTAAGCAACACATTTTATTATGGAATTGCTTGTTCTCTGTTTCCAGTCGTGCTTCCTGTGTAGTACATATATGAATGACAATTTTACTGAGATGTTTCATGGTAGGGATGAAAAAAGGCATGAACATGCATGCTGAGTGACTTCCTTGGTTACCTTTGAAGAAAGCAGCTTTTTAAAACATAATGCTTTCAAACCAAAATGCTGCAAAAGCACAACAGATATTTCTGGAGATGATTAAGAAAATAAGGACCCTTTTTGTCTTTGGTGTTGGTTTCAGCCCACACTTAGCAAAGCTTAAGTTTGCCTGTTAGCTGTGAGACCTCTTCTATGCAAAGTGTCCTGAGTTTGACAGGGATAGAGTAGTTTTCTTCACACAGGTTTGTATGATGCCTTGTTTTGGATTTTTGATACAAATAGTGATAACATACAGGGTTTTCTTTAGTTACTGAGCAGTGCTTGCACAGAGTGAGGATCAGTGCAGCTTCTCACACTGCCCTGCCAGCAGGGACCTGGGATTCACAAGGAGCTGGGAGAATCATAGCCAGGACAGCTGACCCAGACTAGATAAAGGTATATTCCATACATAGGAGTTGTGAAGAAGAGACATTTTGGAGGGGCTGTTTAGGGCATGCTAGCTGCAGCTGAGCAGGAAGAAGAGACATCAATGGGTAATTGTTTCAGATATTGCCAGTAGATGAGGGCCTATGCGAGACTGAGGAGAAGATGACTTTTGCTTTTATCAGTACCTTTTTAAAAGAAATTTTATCTCAGAATTTCTTGGGGGCTTTGACTGAGTACACAGGTTTTAGGAGCTCTATTGGTATCAAGAGACTTTTTTCTTTAGTCAAAGTCATGGTGCAGTAGGCACTTGTGCAGAGACAAAGTTAACACGTATTGTTCAGAGGTTCAGTCAGGCCCCATTCTATTGGGAGTGTACTTCAGAAATATGTATTCATATGACAAGCACTTATTTCCTACATGATTTTGCTTCTCTTTTCTTTCTTTTCTTTTTTAATATCTGGCAGGGCCTGCTGGCTGGGGAGCAGCAAACCAGCTGGATTATTCCTATGATGACTTCTTTGACAGTGTGCAGGAAGAAGGCTTATCCAGGCATCTCTCTGCTTTTGCAAAGGCAGCACCTACTCGAGTCAAAAGACACAAGAAGCTGAATGCTCCATTGACTGACCACAAAATCAAGTTAATATTTAACATTACAGGTGAGAGAAGTCAAAATAGCCTCCTTCTAAATCTTGAAAAGGGAAATATTCTTAGCACACCCAGCATTCAATTCAGAAAGCCTGCTGGAGATGAAGTTGACAGTTTTCTGGAGGCGCTCACAGTGCCATTTTGCACATGGCCAGCTTTATGCTTTGAACTGTCAAGCCTGAGTGTTGTGCTCTTGATATGCTTCAGAGCAAACTGGAATTGCTGACTCTAAAATCTGTGTGCTTATTGTATTCTCTTTTTAAATCCCAGCTAGCGTGCCGCTGCCTGATGAAAGAAATGATACACTGGAACTGGAAAACCAGCAAAGACTTCTTAAAACTCTGGAGACAATAACAAACAGGCTGAATAGGACTCTCAATAAGGAACCCATGTATTCTTTTCAATTTGCATCTGAACTCATTGTAGCTGACAGCAACTCATTGGAAACGGAGAAGGCTTTTCTTTTCTGCAGGCCTGGTTCTGTGCTGAAGGGGAGAATGTGTGGTAAGCCAGAGGACTTCCTCCTTACATATATTTAGAATCTTTTTGAAAAGCAAGGTTTTAGAGGAAGTTTTCAGTGGGTAGTGATTTGACACAGTCCAATGCTTGCCATCTCCCAGAACAATAAACTGCAAGAATGCTTTACACAGTTTGACTTCCAGAGAATGTTTATGTTCTTAACCAAGGCTTGTGGAAAAAGGATGCTTTTGTACCCATGATTCCACTCCCATGGGGAAATCAGGCATATCCACACAGTTGGTGATACTCAGGAAAGCAGTACTTGGTATGCAGTCTTTTAACCCTTTTTGTTACTCTTGTGGATGGGGTAGGAAACTGGATTACATTTCCTGTGCACAGTGGAATATTAACAACGTTCCAGACAGACAACTGATGCAAGCCCATTTGCTGAGGAACAGAGTTACATTTCATGTAAACAGGAATTGATTAAATGGGAACTCTAGAGGCAGAACAAGTATGTATGATTATGTATTCTGAGGTAACCTTATGCTTCAAACGTTACAGTGAACTGCCCTTTGGGTACCTATTACTCCCTGGAGCATCATGCCTGTGAAAGCTGTTGGATTGGATCCTACCAGGATGAGGAAGGGCAGCTGGAATGCAAAAGTTGTCCATCTGGTAGTTACACTGAGTATCTACACTCTAGGAGCATCTCAGAATGCAAAGGTGAGAACTTTCTTCAGACAGCCACCTCTGACATCCCTTTGGTCCTCACTACATGAATGAGATTAACCTGCGAAATAAGAATCAGTCCTAACCACCCGTTGATGCACATATGTAAAGAGAATGGCCACAGTTTCAACACTGCTGTAGCATGCAAAATGTCCAGGCAGATATTTTAAGTTTAAGGAGAGTTGGCCCTTGGAGTTTGGTTCATTCCTGTCTCCTTTCTGTGAAATTTTGAGCTCATTTTGCATGAGTGAATACACTTAAAACGGTGCCATTATTGTGCTTGCCAACCTCTCTCCGTCCTGTGGTGGCTGTAGATGAAATTCTTGCATTCCACACTACAGTACTCAGACTTTGAGCACCTCAGCACCCCTACTTCTTTGCAACTTGTTCTGGAAGAGGAGCTGGTAGTTTCATTGCCTGTTTATTGTTTTATCATTCATTTTGTTCATTAAAAATGAGTGCATTTTAGTAAATCACCTGTGAAGGCGATTCATTAATAATTCACAAGTATGTTATCAATAACTTAGAACAATTCTTTTTTTTTTTTTATTATTCTTTGCATGCGTTAAACCCTTCAGAGTAAATTCTATGAATAAAAAGTCTCTGTGATGATTTCAGCATCTTTTTCAGGGGTTAGGAGCCATGTTTCCTATTTGGACAGTACTCATTTTTCTCTGAATTCTTCCACCTCACAGCTCAGTGCAAGCAGGGAACATATTCACCTAATGGTCTTGAGACGTGTGAAACGTGTCCACTTGGCACATACCAGCCAGCATTTGGAGCCAGGAACTGCATCTCTTGCCCAGAAGATACCTCAACAGTAAAAAGAGGTGCTGTAGATGTCTCAGCTTGTGGAGGTATGTAACAGATATGTCTGTGAAATTTCTAAAATTAAATTTTAAAAAATCTAAAACAGCTAATGGAATTTAATTCACCTGCCTGAAATTGAAGTCAGCTTTTGGGAAAGCATGAACCAGTAGATTTCTTGGTACCTCTTTTTTAATCCCCCTTCTCCTAATTTCCAAGGTGGACTCTTATGTAAAGATGGAAAAAATGATAGCTGTGGTGGTTAACTCTGAAAATAAATGAAAACTATTTCCTTACGGAAAAGAAAAGGATTGAAAGAATGTTTGTCACTATTACTTCAGGAACAGCTTGTCAGTTTTCTGGAAAAAAAAAAAAACAAACAACCTTTATTTTAAAAAGTTTGTATCATTTACTTTTTGAAGAAATTGTCCTCAACTGTCTCTAAGAAAATTTCCAGAAAGATCGACAGAAACAATAGATTTCTGGGATTAATGGTACAAGAAATACTGTCTTGTTCTTACTCTTTCTTGAAGAAAAATAAAACAAGATATCAGAGAGAAAAGGGGAAGGAAGCTGCATTGAAAACTGTCTCCACCAGCAAAAGAAACAGAAAGAAACACTTTCCAGATATTTTCATAATTCTCTGAGATCAAACTTTTCACCTAACAGAACAGTGAAATAAACAGCTCTTAGGGATGGTAATTCCCAGTAAGTTTCACCCTGCTCCTTGAAATCTAAGGAAGAACTGTGAGGGAAGGAAAGAAAGTGACCAGAAAGGGTGCAGGGTTGGGGAGAAGTGATCTCTCAAAAAAATGTCCTTTTGTTCTTGCAGTGCCATGTCCTGCAGGGGAGTTTTCTCGTACAGGTTTGACACCTTGCTACCCTTGTCCCAGAGACTACTATCAGCCAGACCCAGGAAAGTCCTACTGTCTGTCGTGTCCCTTTTATGGAACAACAACCGTCATTGGTGCCAGATCCATCACAGATTGTTCAAGTAAGCCAAATTATCTCTCCCCAAAAAAGTGAGCAAAAAAAAACATCTAAAGGATGGCCAGCAGTAATCTTAACAGAAAAGAACTTGTTTTCTTTCTCAAACTCTCAGAACAGATGTAGAATTTCCCATTCAAGCAGTGATGCTAACTTTTATTTTGGCATACTGGTGCTGTCTGTGTGCTACTTGGAAGGAGTAACAGTGTGGTATGTACCATGGCTTAATAACAGCATAGAAATGTACAGAGTATGTATGTATATGTATGCATATATATACATATATGCGGTGGGTGAACAAATGGCTGAGGGGCTGAGACCAAAGGGCTGTGGTAAATGAGGTTACATCTGGTTGGTGGCCAGTCACTAGCAGAGATCACTAGGGTTTTATTTTAGGGCAAGTTCTCTTTGATGTCTTCATAGATGACCTGGATTTAGGACTAGAAGGTATTTAAGCAAGTTCGCTGAAACTACTAAGCAGGGAGAAGCTGTTGACTCCACCAAGGGTGGAGAGACCTTGCAGAGAAATCTAGACAGCCTCCAGTAGCCTGAAGTTTAACAAGGGCAATTGTCAGATTCTGTGCCTGGTAAGGGGTAACTGTGGTTATACATGCAGTGTGGGGGATGAGACACTGGAGAGCAGCCCCCTGAAGGAGATTTGGGGGTCTTGGTCGTTAGCAAGTTGAACATGAGTCAGCAGTGTACCCAGCTAGCCAGGAAGGGAGCATCAAGTGTGGCATTGCCAGCTTGAGGGAAGGGGTTGTCCCACCCTGTGCTCCACTGGTGCAGCCTCATCTTGAGTACTACATGCAGGTTTAATTATCTTCAGTGTCTGAAGGCAGGCTATGAAGATGGAGAAGGGTCGGGAGGACAAGGGGTGCAAGGAGTGGCTGCAGTCCCTGGGTTTGCTTAGTGCAGAGCACAAGGCTGAGGAGAGGCCTCGTGGTGGTTGCAGCTGTCACGAGGAGCAGAGGGCAGCTCTGAACGCTGCTCTTTGGGGGCAGTAACAGAGCCCAAGGGAATGGCATGAAACTGTGTCAGGGGGAGGCTGAGGGGTTAGGGAAAGGGCCTGCCCCAGAGGGTGGTGGGTATGGAATGAGCTCCCCAGGGCAGTGGGAACGTGGAATCATAGAATCACCAATATTAGAAAATACCTCCAAGATCATCCAGTCCAACCATTCACCATCTTCCCCACTATACTTTGTCCCTTGTTATAAAATCTAAAGGTTTCTTGAACACCTCCAGAGACAGAGACTCCACCACCTCCCTGGGCAGCATGTTCCAGTGCCTGACCACTCTTTTGGGGAATAAATTTTCCCTAATATCCAACCTGAACCTTCCCTGGCACAACTTGAGGCCATTCCCTTTAGTCTTGTCTCTGTTTACATGGGAGAAGAGTCTGAACCCCAACTCACCACAGCCTCCTTTCAGATTGTAGAGAACATTAAGCTGACCAAGGAGTGTTTGGACACTGCTCGCAGACACTGTGTTTGATTTGGGTGACCCTGGAGCCAGAATTTGGACTTGATGATCCTTGTGGACCCCTTGCAGCTAGGGATTTGCTACCATGCTATGATTGTTATGATTCTTTGATACTGTAATATGTATACAAAAGAAGGTGTGTACATGTATGCAACATGTGACCTGTATACATACATATTTGTCTTTAAGAAAACAAGACATATAAGTCTTTAAGAAAACTTACAAATACTTATGTATTAAATATATAAAGTGCTGTATGCTTGCTGTGAATTTGGGGTTTTATTCCCATAAACTCACTTCTTTCAGAGTCTTTAGATGCATTACTAAAATGCAGTTATGATGCCCTCATGGAATACAGACCTTACCATCTAGTGTTATTAACAATATATTTGTATCTTTCCTCTTCAGGTTTTGGCTCTACTTTTTCAGCTGCTGAGGAAAGTGTGATGATGGTACCAGCCTCTCCAGAAAATATCAGCAAACAGTACAAAGTCAGCAGTCAGGCAAGGACAAGATATGTTTTCTAGTATTACCTCTAATAAAAGAAGCTGCACATCTAATGTCAGCAGTAAATAAGGCTTTTTTAAATGTAATTGTTGTGCTGACTGTATTTCTTGAAGAGTTGAGAGTGTTGATTGTTAGGGGAACCTTCAAACCCTCTTTCTGATTATGAGAGCACTTCTGTTGAATAAAAGTGGCCACATCAGCTCATTGGCAGTCTTAAATGTTGGACTTGAAGCCTTCACCTGATGTATGAGATGTTTATCTGACTTATATAAGAAATGTAAACTCCATGGAGAGAGTTCAGCCAGTCCATGAAAAGTAAGTTGATCATACTTGGTCATTTTATGGCTTCCACGTGCTGGTTTGTAGAAGTTACCGTCAGGAATCTAAGTCCCAGTTGTAAAACCTTTGTTTTGCTTATTACAGTATGGATATACTTGAGGGGAGGCAAGCAGAGCTCCCTTCTGCTGTGAGTACTGCTTTTGAAGTATAGGCAGTTCCTCACATAATAAAACCTACTTAATGACAGTATGTGCCACAGGTGCTGCCTTACCCATCATCCAGTCTGTAACTCAGACAAGGCTACTTTATGGGAATCAAAAGTGAAGGTAATGTGTTACAGGAGCAAAACTGACTGCTGATAAGCTAAAGATGTTAAATAATGGTTCCCAGTAGGTGACAGACTTGTCTGCCATGATTGTATTTGACCACATCCTCAAGGAATTTTCTGAATTCAGGTTTGCAACCTGAGAAAAACAACACCATACAGTGAAGCCCACCACCAGTTCACTTAATGACCAGTATCAGGAAGTGATTACCCTGCATTAAAGGATGAAAAGCAGAGAACTCTCATATAAAATACAGCATATTATAATAATTTCACCTGTCAATCTTGGCTCAGAAAGTTCTAGGGGAAGAGCCTCAATGATCCACATGATTCTCTAGACCTCAGAATGTTCGGTGTATACAGGAGACAAAGAGGAAAGTCTAGAAGTAACACTAGGGATGTTTCTATTCCCAGCTTTCCAAAGTTATTATAATAAGTGTGCTATTTAAAATGTGAATACTTTGTTCCACATCAATTTCCACATTTACTGTAGTTGTATTATTATTGCCTATGACAGGTGTTTCATGAGTGTTTCCTGGAGCCGTGCCACAACAATGGGACATGTAAACAGTTGGGAAGTGGATATATTTGCATATGCCCAATTGGATATACAGGTAAAAAACATGAGAAGCAAAGGCAGAAGCCAACAAGCCTTTAACATCAGCAAGAAAGAGGAGCAGCACATTTCTGTGCAAAATTATTGTCTAACTAACTGGAATGTCTGTCACAGATTTATCACACATGAGTATTAAAAGAAAAGAAATAGTTCCTCGTGTTCTTGCTGGATTATATGATGTTTGGCAAAAGGGGATTTTGAGTGGGATTTCTTTCAGTGGTGTTAGTAAAAAATCCCGTGGATTTGAAAGTCCTTTGCTTAGAGATATTTATGATTAGCAGAACCAGAAATTTTGCACTGTGAACTGCGGATTCCACTAGATATTCCTTTTCTTCTTCCTGTCAGCTTCAAGGTTGCTCCAAGAAAACAGATGACTCATTACCAAAAAGTTCCTGGTCTGTTAGTTGTGCTAGAATATTAAGAACTACCACCTAGAACTGATCAGACTGTTGTTTCATATTCTTCATAGTTTTTTAATAGTGTTTTGTCTCAGGTCAGTGTTAAAATGCAACCTAAAAAAAAAAAGATAACTGGACTTTCTAGAAACGTACACAATTTCTAATCGTATTTAGCTACATTAAGTAATCATAACTTACATAGTTTTTGAGAAATTTCCCGTTTTGTTTCCATGTTCTCAATCTTTTATTTTGCATTCTAGGCTTGAAATGTGAAACAGAAATGGATGAATGCAAATCCTCTCCTTGTCACAATAATGGCGTGTGTAAAGATGGCATTGGGACCTTTGTTTGTCACTGCAAGCCAGGCTATTCTGGTAATTCAATTGTTTCTTCTTCAGAAACATGTTATTTCTGTGCTAGATAGGTAACACAAAACAAGGCAGTGTTAAATAGAACCATGATGGGAAAGCAGACAAATCTGTAGGTTATAAGAAAGTTGCACTGTGTTTGAATAACTTCTGAAATAAAAAGGACAGTCACTCTGAGAGCGTGTGCTTCTGTTTTGTGATACTATTTTTCTGAAGGAAATAAAATGAAATAAAGAGTAAATATTAGGGAGTTAGAAAATTATCACAAGGAAAATGTGTGTGAAACTGAGTATGGGTTGATCAGATGAAGCATTTATGCAGTTGCTTTACTGTGGCCCTGAGTTAGTGAATGGCTTTTCTCTTGTCTTGTTCCTGTCTTTTTAACTGTCACCTGCATGAAAGTCAAAGCTGTTGAAATATGTGGGGAAACTGACATGCTTAAGTACCTTACCAAAGTACTTAGTATCTAAATATAAAAGTAAACTATTAGAGTACATCATTTTGCAGCAGATTAAAAAGACCTCGTGTTTTCCTCCAGAAATGGACTCCTTCATTAAGTTTATGGCCATACACGTATTGACAGCTTCACTTGCTGTTTATTTTTAAAACTTTGTAAAGACAAGCCGTGGTCTTGGCATATTCCACATCCCATCAGCTGAGTCATACAGCTGATCTCTGCAAATGTTCTTAGCAGTGCAGTCAGACACAGAGTTTATCACTTGAGCTCATCACAGCACAGCTCTGCCCCGGGTATTTGGACACCACACTGAGCAGACCTTGACTGTGTGCTGATGGTGCCCTTTTGCTATTTGAAGGTCTCTTGTGTGAGAAGGATATAAACGAATGTAACTCCAATCCATGTCTGAATGGAGGCCAGTGTGTCGACGAGAAGAATGGGTACCGCTGCACTTGTGCAAAAGGATTCACAGGTACAGTGTTCCTTGTGTGAGCCAGATTTCACTCTTTCTAACCTGAAAATCTGACCCTGACCAAAGTATTTCAAACTCACTGCTTTGTGTTACATGTGTGCTATGTTGATTTGGGTGTATTATCTTCTGCAGGTTCATGTAGTCTCTGAGTGTCCCTGTAGCGCAGCGCTGAGGTCTCAGACCTACTGGGTGATTGCTCTTCTACTCCAGACTTTGCCAATAACTTTCTGCGTGGTTGATGGGGGTTGAGCAGTGCAATTCAGATGAACTGAATTAGTTTGTTAATAGTGAAAAAAAGTAAAATCACTTGCAGTTTCTTTATTCTTCAGAGCTTGTAACGCAGAGCCTATTTCAGCAGAAATCCTTAATTTATGTTCATCATGATTTTTTTTATATTTAAGGTTCAAAGTTAATGTCTTCTGAAGTAGCTTTTCATTAGTTGGTTGCAGTAGTTATTTTGATTATTTCCTGATTCAGCTCAAATTACTCATACAGTAGGCAACACACAGTTAGATTCCTGACATAATGTCTACAACTACAAGGATGGTTCCAGTAACATTTCTGTGCTCAGTTTACCTCAGATGGTGGAGTAAATTCCAGTCCAGCTACCCCAGTATTTGCTGTTTTCTAGAAATTAGGCAACAGTTCTTAGAAACCAGGAATGGTTTGGCAACCCTTTTTCAGCTTTAATCAAAAAGCAGCTGAGACTTTGTTCTTTTCTTTCTAGGTGCTCACTGTGAATCAGAGGTCAATGAGTGCCTTTCAAACCCATGTCTTAACAGAGCTGTTTGTGAAGATCGAGTTGGTGGTTTTTCCTGCAAATGCCTCCCAGGTTTTACTGGTGTCTTGTGTGAAAGAAACATCGATGAGTGTCTCAGCAGACCCTGCAGGAATGGGGCTACATGCAGAGATGGTATCAACAGCTTCAGGTGAAAAACAGATGGTTGATGTAATACAATGTGGAAATTCAGGTCTGTTGTGGTGCTTCAAATATGTTAGATTTCAGCAGGAGTCCCTTTATGCACACTAACAGAGATTTTAAAAGCAAAGAAGATAAATCTTAGTGTCCCCACCCTTTAATTCCAAGGTAGAGAGCAAAGAAAATCCATAGAGCTTATTGTGTGAGCATGTTAGGATTGTAACGTGGTAGAGTGAGAGGGGTTTGTTGATGTTTAATTCCCACTGGCAGCTAAGCCCAGCACAGCTGCTGGTTCAACTCTCTCTCAGTTGCTTAGAGAAGAGAATCAGAAAGGAAGAAGTGTGAAAACTTGTGGTTTAAGATAAAGACAGTTTGATAGGTAAGGCAAAAGCTATTTGAGCAAACAGTGCAATGTAAGGAACTCATTCACTATTTCCCATAAATAGGCAGATGTTCAGCCATTTCCAGAAAAGTAGAGCTTCATCCTGTAACAGTTTATTGGGAATACAAACACTGTAACTCTGTAATGTTCCTATGCTTCCTCCTTCTTTATCCCAGCTTTATTTCTAAGCATGATGTCATAAGATACAGGATATCCCTTTCGTCAGTTTTGATCAGCTGTCTTGGCTGTGTCCCCTCTGAAATTATTCTGCTGGCAGGGCAGAATGAGAAGCAGAGAAGTCCTTGACTCTGTGCAAGCACTGGTCTGCAGTTCCTTCAGCAACTATTTTCATAACAAATCCAAAACATGTCATCATACTAGTTAATGTAAAGAAGTTAACTCTATCCTAGATAAAACCAGGACATATTTTAATACTCTTAGCTCAAAAGAACTACACTTTTCTCAAATCTCAAGAGCTTGCTTCCTTCTAGAGTAACTGATGGTAAGATACATATCTGATAACACTACCTTTCTGAAGCCTACGTGACACTGAAAGTATAAAAAAATTAAAATGCTAACACTAATGGCATCTTTCAAATTATTATTTATGCTTCAGGGTATCTGAACTCAGATCTGTTACGAACACTGATAAGAATGTCCTGTCATGGATCACAGTGGAGACATGAATCAGCTAGTAATGTCTTTCTTTAACAGGCCTTTCCCTCCCCAAGGCCCCAGAAGTTTTTGTACTTTTCAGATATCTTGGTTTCCATCAGGGTATTCCTCTGCCTGCAAGGCCGAGTACCTCTGATCTGTAATTCTTTAGACTTCAGAAGGGATGCTTCACTCATGGGAATCCAACAGTAAAGCCTCCCAGTTTCATGCGAAGAAATGCAGATGTTGGATTTAAATATCACATTATCCCTGTTAAGAACTAAAATGCTGCAGCCCTATCATCTGATAGCACACAAGTATACTTAAAAGGAACAAACAAAATAAAACTATGTTTATTCTGTAGTGTACATTCTGCTCATTTTTCAGTGATGGCATTCCCATTTGCAGACGTAGTCTTAAGCCTGGAATTTTTTCCCAACAATCATATTTAAAGTGTGTTCTCTTTTCCCCCGCAGGTGTCTGTGTGTGACAGGGTACACAGGACTGAACTGTGAAGTGAACATCAACGACTGTGCCTCCAACCCCTGCTTAAACCATGCCACCTGTGTGGATGCCCTGAACTCGTACGTTTGTAAATGTCCTCCTGGCTTTACAGGCAGCAGGTGTGAAACAGGTACACAGGACGAAGTGTCAGAAAAAGGTGGCTTGACTAAGGCTCTGGGGTAGAATTTGCACTGGCTGTACTGATTTCATATCGCTTCCTCAGAAAGCAGATAGGGTGGTGGGATTCTCAAAGGCTGAGTGAAGCCTGCAGTGTTAATACATACAATTGCAAACAAGTTAACACCATGTGTGCTAAGTCATATCTATATGCATTTCTTTTCTAAGGCACAGGTCTATAATTTTAAGACCCTTTATGTCTATCGAGTATGATTTGTGTGTGTTCTGTGTATTTGAGTTAATTAGCTCTTTGATTCTCTTGTATTTCTTGCAGGACGTTGCATTGTAGAGGTAGTAAGTAGGGCCCAGTAGTCTCAGCTTTAAAAGTACTAAGGGCATCAACTTTCCTACAGTGAGCTAAATTGCGTCACATCTGGTGCAGTTCTCTGGGTAGTGGTGGAGTTACACCACACAGCCATGACATTCAGCTCCGTTGGTCTTCCAGCCAAACCATGGAAATTGTACTATGTTACTAATAGCTGGTGAATCTCTGAACAGCAGTTGAATCACAGAATTGTAGGTGTTGGAAGGGACCTCTAGAGATCATCGAGTCCAACCCCCTGCCAAAGCAGGCTCTGTAGACCAGGTCTAGGGAGAAATCATGTTGATATTGCAAAGATAGCAGAGGACATACAGATCTTTTAGACCACATCCTGTGTCTGAGTTTAACACCTAGCTTTCCTCCAGAGAGCTCCAGATGGTACATTTGCATGTAATATTCTGATAATGCATGCCTCTCTGCATTAAATACGTGCAACACAGAAGCATTCTACACCAGTGCACTGTATTTCAGTTCAGGAAAAAAAAGCTTTTTGTTCATTTGCTGTTTTTTTTTTTTTTTTTTTTTGTATATTGACTCCTGTGCATGATCACAGCTTTTTGGATGGCAGATGGTGGTGTCAGTTCATTGGCAGGAGACTGAAAAGCATATCCAATCCTGTGCAGTGTTCACATTCATTCTTTGTTGGATTATCAGCTGCTATTTCAGTCATATTTCTTCAAATCCATTGTGCTTTTTAGCTGTGGAAAGCTCTATATGCTGGCTGATGCTCATCTGCTCTATGTTCTTTCTCACTCTGACCAACTTAAAGGGAATAGTTTCTGTAGATGGGTTCTGTTCCCATTTTCTTACATTTGGTTAGAATCCATTCAGTACTGTTTCTGGGTTTTCTGGAACGTGGCTCTGAAAACTCTTTATCTTTATTGCAGAACAGTCCTCTGGTTTCAATCTTGATTTTGAAGTCTCTGGTATCTATGGGTATGTTATGCTTGATGGTGTTCTTCCATCGCTTGGTGACATCACATGTACATTCTGGATGAAATCCACTGACACCACCAACTATGGAACTCCCATTTCTTATGCAGTGGAAAATGGAAGTGATAATGCATTTCTTCTGACTGACTACAATGGGTAAACCAGTGTTCTTCTTTTCTTGGCTTACAAGACATCTTGAATTGTTAAAGAAAACATAACCAGCATATCCTTGAATTTCAGCTTTGCTTATCCTGGGATAGAAAACTGCATGCAAACTTTACCTGGAGTTTCCTCATTGTTTTGTTTACCAATTGTTTTGTTTTCTCCATTCCTTGCTAAGTTTAAAGAGGAATTGCAAGAAAACAATGAAGCAGAATGTTTTTATCTGGACTACATTTACATCATTTAAATGACACTTTGAAATAGCGATTGTAAAAAAAATGAAGCTTAGCACTCAGGCTGTGATGTGATGCCAAAGGCAAAACTAAATCCAGGCGAGAACTTTAGGAAAGCATCTTTCAGCCTTAACTTGAATCAACACGTTTTGGTACAGGAACACATTACGTATTTCTCTGCACTATGTGTATCGTAGTGGTTCTCTCAGAAGGTGCAAATGTTTCTGGAGAGATTTCTAGTGTGATGCAGGCACCTTGTTTAGCACAATAGCATTTCTTTGAGTCATGTGGGAATGGCCATGTTCTTCAAGTTGCTGCGTGCAATTGAGTCTTTCATCTTTCTTCCACACAGTTGGGTTCTGTATGTAAATGGAAAAGAGAGAATCACAGACTGTCCTTCAGTGAACGATGGTAACTGGCATCACATTGCAGTCACATGGACATGCATGGATGGGGCATGGAGAGTGTATATTGATGGAAAGCTATCTGATGGAGGCAGTGGGCTCTCTGTTGGCTCAAAAATACCTGGTATGCTGTGTTTGTGTTGCCTAATGTTAGGTGGCTTTTTTGCTAAATTTTCTGTATCCACAGAGAAATTATAATTCTCGTGTTTTCAACATTGAGGCAAGGGTCTTCTTTGCTACTTTTGTTCATGAAGACAGTTCCTTCAGCCTTACTGAAGACCAAGTACACATTTCTGTGCTAAAGTAGTAGAGAGCTTCTTTTGAGGGTGGTACAGTTTAGTCCACAAAGGAGCCTATGCTGAGCAGCTTTTGGAATGGCTTTGAGACTGTGTGTTTCTCACACAAGAACCTTAAGTTAAATTGGCATTAACTGTAGAAATGTATGCTAAACATCAGATTAGCCTTCTCCTGTTTGTTACTCTCAGCTGTCTTCCTAAAGCTGTGTTGTACTTCATCCTGTCAAGATGGGTTTTGCTGTTATTTGATTTCTGTGCTCTGTAGTCTTTCCAGTAGGATCAGAAGACAGGAAAAGGAATACCTTCATCATCAGATTGCTGTGAAATGCTTGACATTAGGCTGCAGCAGAGAGATTTGGTTTTGCTAGTGTTTTCGTATCACCAGCTTCAAGATTTACAAATTTTTCAAAAACTCCCGTACCAAAAGAAAAAAAAGCTAAAAAAAAAAAAGCACATTTTCCTTTTCCATTTACTTTCCAATAGCACTGAAACTATCTCCAGAGAAAGGACCCAAAATGTGTAGGCTCCATTAATTTTGCCCATTGTCCACACACTCCTGTGGCCTACATAATGCATAACCATGTAATCTGTGTGAGAAAATTTAATTTATGTAGCACGTTGGAATGTTGTTTCTCTTCTAATAATCTGTGTGCTTCACAGGCTTTGGATTCAAATTTAATCTAAGCTTTCCTTAAGGCAGGAAATGCAAGCTGGCCCTGTGAAATATGCCCCTTCTGCTCAAGCTGTGTTTTGCACTGTATTGTAATTTATTTCACAGTAAGGGCTGGCTAGACACTATCTCCTAGAGCCAACACTAAGAATTTTAACAACGTAAGTTAGCAAAATTTTGCTTTACTGTTCATTCTTCCTGTGGGGATTACTGCTTTAAGATATTGCTTCGTGTCCCTGTTCTAATCTCTGAATCTCTAATCTCTGTTCTAAACTCTCTGAGTTCAGGTGGTGGTGCGCTTGTGCTGGGACAAGAGCAAGATCAGAAAGGAGAGGGATTCAATCCAGCTGAATCTTTTGTTGGCTCAATCAGTCAGCTCAATATCTGGGACCATGTCTTGTCTCCACAGCAGGTGAGTCCTTACTGCAGTGTTGGGCATAGTAAGCACAGGACGGATCTTTGAAAAGGCATTCAAGGATCTGGTCTCTGGTACCAGATGAAGTTCTGTCATAGTATAATTAGAATAGGAAGAAGTCCATTTTTAAGAATAGATAGAATAAAATAACACAGAAGTAATTTTCCAGTTCGCCTGAGCTTTTCTGTGTTAAGTTGCTTTGAAAAAGAAGCTGTATACAAAAGTTAGCAACCTATTAGCAGATAGAAAACCCAGTGAAATGATATCAGGACTTGTTTACCAGTTCCAGTTCCCTCCTCTTGCTATATAAAGCCACATTAAAACTTCACTTGGGAGGCATCATGATTTCAGTTAATGCATTGGGCACTGTGAAAAATCTTTGAGCTATATAGTGCCAGGAAAAGTCTAGATGATCAGCAGGAACTGAATGTTAGGTTCCATTTACTCAGGTACCAAAATGCAGATCTGCCACTAAGCTTCCATAGAGTTAAAAATTCACAGTGGATCAGAAGATGTCCCCAAGGACAGTGATCCCACAGCCTCTCAAAGGGACAAGTTTCACTGCTTGGTTAAACACAGAGTGAATATTTTTTTCTTTAAGTCCTACTGCAACCTCACAATTCTTCAATTTGTGGCTGCTCTTTCACTCTGGTATGTTCACTGTGGTATATTCAGTACTGATGCGTGGGGATAATTTCTCTCCTGTTTTTCTGGCTGTTACTGTATTCACACAGCAGGGATACTGCTATTTCCATTATTGCCAGACACTGGTATTTCATACCTGAAGGTAAGACAGAAATTATAAATCACTTGGTAACACCTGAGTATCAAAGACTTAAGTTTAAACTCAGAGGCATTTTGTGGGGGAAGGGGCTATTTTCCTGATGTAATCTGAACAGTTGTACCATTGTTTTGTGGTTTATCACTCTGTTTTATCTGTGATCCAAAATAATGAAATGTGCAGGAAATAGAAAAGAAGCAAAGCTGAATCTGTTTCAGTGTCATCACTGTTTCTTTGTCCTTTTCTTTACTGCTTTAGTTTTCTGCTGGGTTCAGAACTAATCTGCTGCTACTGTTGGCCTTTGAGATCTTCATGTGATGCATTACCAAGGCAAATCTTCAAGGTTTTTTGCACTAGTAGTTATGAAGCTAATGAGTGTATACAAGACATGCTGGTGAATAGTTTAAGTGGGATGTTCTGAGTCTCAGTGTCCACCTCTCCTTAATGCTGTTGGCAGCCTAAGAAAATCCTGTCTGTCATTTGCAGTATCTGTATGGCTTATCTGAAAATATGAGAAACCTGACAGGGAACTAAGCCAAAATAAAGTTTTTAGAACTTAAAGGTTTTTTACTCATTCATTATAAGGCTTGTGATACTAGATTGCTACCATTATCTCTGCTATTACCAGTTTTTTACTAGCCTGCTAGAGCCATTCACTAGGTCTTACCTTCCTATTCTTTGCTGTGTAGGAAAGTGGGGTGACATGGCTGCGTTGTGCTGTGAATAAAAGAAGATCTAAGTCCATTCTCTAAGAATTTTCTTTGTATGCTTTAGTTGCTTGTCCACATGCATTTTTATTTTGCATAGACTCATTGTTTTGTTGCTGAATAGCAGCAGGAAGAGGTTATCTATATAGACTGAGGTCCCTTCCTGCCCATCATTCTCCTCCATACAGCTTTGAAAGGCTGATCCTATACCTCTTTGTCCCATGCTGGGAAAACCTCCCGGCAAATTCCAGGCAGATGCTTTGCAGCCCTTGTCCTTAGCTGATCCATCCGTGCAGATTGCTGAAGTGAGGTATTTGAAATGGGCTCTGTACAAACAGTGCAGATCACAGCCTTCTCCAGCTAAGCTTGCTCTAGGCTCTGATCAACCAAACAAGTTCAAGGCAGGAGTCATGTGAAAAAAATTCAGCATGAGGTTCATGACACACCTTCCCTTCTCATAAAAACAAGCAGGATAACAACACTGCTATTGGTAGTTCATTTGATACACTCGGGACTGGACAGAAGCCAGCAGCTCTTCTGACAAATCCATCTGCCCACCAGGAGCTGGGCACACCTGGGCTTTTAAACAGCTAGCTGTGCCCTGAAGCTACGCCATGTGGGTTAGATGGCAGTGCTGAGATGTACTCAGCCCAGTGGGCTGCTCATCTTTGCTCTCATTAAATCATCTTCATGGTGTTAAAGTTTCTCACTGACACGTAATTACTGGAATAACCCACCAGCACAGCAGAGGGAAGGAATGGGAAGTAGTCTCAATAGCCTAATTACTAACATGTTCTCTTATATGAATAATCATCTTTTCTCCACAGATCACTTCCCTCTTCAGTATCTTAAAAGAACAGGAAATCCTTCATTATCCTTCTACTGCATATTTGACCTCCTTAGGGCATGTATGGTTTTTTCTCAGCAGTTCTGTGGCTTAGATATTATTACTTCTGCCCTGGTAGGGAGATAGGTAGTGGATAGTCATGTGGCAGTAATGCAACTTAATCCCAGTCACACTCTAGAACTATATTTCCTTTTTGCTCCTGGATTTACAGTGAGCAAAGGTAATACAGAGTGCATTCAAAGCCCTTGTATTTCACTATCACTTTTTTCAAGAATCGTTTTTGATGTGACAAGTAACGTGCCTCACTCAATGGTTTGTTCTGATATTGCATATAGATGTAGAAGGTATTTCTTCTTTAATATTCTTTTTTTACACGTTCCTTAAACAGCAACTAATCACCTGTTTTAAATCCATAGGTAAAATCTCTGGCTACATCCTGTCCAGAAGAACTCCAAAAAGGAAATGTGTTAGCCTGGCCAGATTTCCTTCCAGGAGTTGTGGGAAGAGTGAAGATAGACTACAAGAGTGTATTTTGTGCTGGTTAGAACCTTATTTTCTACAAGCCTTTTTTCTGAACAATGTTATAAGACTATTTTATGAGGTTAAGTATGCTAGTTTGCAGCCTTTGTCCTACAAACCTTAAATAAATTATTTTGATAACTTAACAGTTGGGACATTTAGTTCTTCATTCCTCAAATTCCACATTTTTTGTAACAAAAGTTCATTGGAATCTCTGACAGAGATTTATTACTTCCTGAATTGAGATGAGAAAGAGTGAAGATGGTGATTGGTCAGAAGGTTTTCTTTGTCTTTTCTTAAAGAAGTAATTGGATGTTATTAAAATGCCTTCTGTCTTCTCAATTCTTTTCCTACAGATTATTTTCCTTGTGTTGTACCATGATGATTCTTGAATCCAAGTTGGATGTAGCTTAGCATAACACTCCTCCAAACTTTCTCCTGGATAAACTTACACAGGATCATGTACTCAGATAAGAAATGTACTCATTTCAGTGCACAGATGTATCTCTTACTGTATGCATGCATTTTGTCCACAGATTGTCCATCTTTGCAAGGATCTGTACCACATCTGCGTGCCTCCTCATCTGATTTAAAGCCAGGGTCAAAAGTCAGCCTTTCCTGTGACCCAGGCTTCCAGATAGTGGGAAACTCTGTTCAGCACTGCCTTAACATGGGACAGTGGACACGGCCCTTTCCACGCTGCGAAAGTGAGTTGTCTCAGTGGGCTGGCAGGATTAGGAAACCTGGACTTCCATTTAGGCCCTAAGTCATGGTCTCTTTGTCCCTGCAACTATGATGTGGTTGAATCCACTCATATTACAGCATATATAAATGTGCTTTAAGTTAAACTCAAGTTCTGCTGAGCATGAAGTACACTGTGATCTGATTGTGACACTTTTTTAGTCAGTTTCTAATGCCCGTGGCAGAGGTGAGTCCATTTGAATCAGCAAAATGATGCTCTGAGCTTTCCTTCCCCACAGCACCAGGAATGTGGGAGATGCACAGCAAACACTAGAGAATCCGAGTTTCAAAATCATTTTAGAATGTTTAATTTGAAAGAAAATCCTTTGTGCTAGTGTATGTAGAGTAATTTCTTTAAAGACATCAGATACTTCTGCCACTTCTGGAATTTCTTCTAGGACCTGGGCTGCATACATTGTCCTATCTTCTCCTGTATTTTTTTTTTTTTTTTTGCTCTTCTGTGATTGTAGTTGCATACAGTAGAGCTGACTGTATTTCTTTTCAACAGAACAGCATATTAGCTCCAGAAGAGGGTCAATGTGTGGTCCCAAAACTAATCGGAGATTTGGTGATAAATCATCACATTTTTAAAAAATACCTTACAAGTAGCTTGATCTAGGCTATATTTGGTTTTCATGTCTTCTTTATTCAGTTGTTCATAGTCCAAATTCAGGATCAGTCTCTTATTTTTCCTGAATAATCACATGTTTGTGAGGATTAACCCAGAAACAAGTCCTCTTCAGTAGAACAGAATTTCGCTAGCATAGAAAGCTTTGCTTTTTCTTGGTGTGTTAACAGTGACATAGTGCCAGAACTCTGGAAGTGTTGTCTGATTTCTCTGTATTGGGCCTGACAGTTTTCCACATAATCACATAGTTCCAAACAGACCTGCCATAAGTATGCTGAATGATTGAGTGCCAGGCTCACCCAGGCTCAATCTGTTCCCAAGGAACTTGATTTGTGAAAGTAGGATGAAGATAGCTATTTCCTGATCTAAAAAAAAAACAAACATGTTTTGTAGTGGGCAGTGTAGTACAGGCCTAGGCAGTAAAGACTCCTCAGCTGCCTGCGTCAGGCTCATTGTGGTCACTGCCTTTACTGACTGAGATCCTTTTCTGCTACCAGAATTGCAGTGCCATGGGCTTTAAACACTTACTGTGTGATCCTTGTAGGGGACTGGGGAATTGCTACGAAAGAGATGCTAAGGGTTATGTGTCAGAAGTTCTAGTCTCACTGTGATCTCAGTTTAGTACTGTGACCTTGCAGTAATCTGCTGATCTTGCACTGTTCAATTGCACGAGCACTGAGCTTGTTTTTCAGTAAAGGGAAATAACAGGAACTTCCATGCAAGCTTAGTTTTTCCCTGAAACCCATTGATGATCATTGGTTGTCAGAGGAATTGTGACAGAAAGACATCTACTGGGATCTTAGTCACAGATTTCTCCTCCAAAGGTAGCAGAATGTCGGGAGCTGGAGAGTCTCTGATGGACAGGTGCCCACAAAACAAGACCCTGCTGGACCTGTACTCAGCTAATCCAGAAAAATTCTGGGCCCTCTTGTGGATGGGTTTCCAGAGTTGTTCCAGAGAAAACATCTCTGGCGGTGGCTCCGATGTGAAATTATTCTAAGTTTGTGTCTGCTGTGCTAATGTCTGTGCCCTCTTTTCACGCACATTGCAGGAATCAGCTGTGGAGTGCCTCCACCTTTGGAAAATGGTGGTTATGCTGCTGAGGACTTTTTTGCTGGCAGCACCATTACCTATCAGTGCAACACTGGCTACTATTTGTTGGGTGACTTTGAGATGTTCTGCAAGGACAATGGGAGCTGGAGCAGCATTTCACCATCGTGCCTTGGTGAGACATGCCATACATACTGCTGCATGGACTGACAATCTTGTACTTCTCCTGTGCTCTTGGTTTTGGGTGATGTTTCATTCTGAAATTGTGAAAACTAGGTGGAATCTGAAAAATCACATTCCAAAATATGCTCATTTTTGAAATCCTGTGCTCAGCACTGTGGCAAGCCAGGACTCCACTCTGGTACCTTTCTTTCTCAAACCTGTTCGAGGTCCAAGACCCTACCCTGTGCTCCATACCTGTGTTGCACTCCCAGCATCTCTCTTTCAGATTCACTTAGTCTCGGAGTCCTTGCATTCTCTGCTTCTGACCTCTGCATTTCCCAGCTCCTCATCATGCCTGCCAGGATGCAGCTGCAGCAGTGAGGAGGCTGAGCTGTGTTATGGACACAGCTCACATAGTTGCCATACCTTGGCTTCCTTCCTAGTCAGCTGGATCTGATGTAGCAGATGTAGATTTAGGGGCTCACAAAAGGTGAGAGACCAGCTGTCTGCCACATAAAGTGAGCCAGATGTATCTTGTAAGATCATGTCTCCAGCAGATCCCCCTGGAATACACTGACAAGCTATACTCAAATTGCTGCTGCCTCACTCATGCCTAATATGAGGTGCAGGGTGATAACCTGGCAACGTTTCTGGTTGATTTGAGTGGTTGTTTTGTCCAAACACATAGGTACAAAACTTAGGTGTGGGGTTTTTTTTTCAGTCAAAAAGAGCAGTCAAGTGAACAGCCAGAATTCTGCCAAAGATTCTGCCAAAATTCTCTTTGGAGCAGGATCCATCTTGTTTTATAGTATCTAGTCCTTTGGGACTCTAAGAACCTCCAAACAGATCACCCAGTCTGTTGTTCCTCTCTTTAATCAAAGGCATTAACATGACCAGACTCAGAATAAGTCCGTCCATGTCATTCAACATCTCTGCAGTAGGAAGAGTGATTTGGGAATGAAATTCCCTGTGCTTCACCTTCCAGCTCGTCTTCTCTTTCCTACAGGAGAATAAATGTGGAAAATGAAGACAAGAAAAATTAAATTAAAACCCTGGTCCATCCTTTGCCTTTCTTACTCACTCTCAAGGCAGGCACTAACAAACCCTGACACATATGCCATACACCTATGCCCTAGGGTATTCTTTTGCTCTATTATGGGTGACTCAGTGTCCTTCCAATCTTCCCTGTCTTAAAAGAAACTACGGGAGGAGCAGTCATTCAACTGTTCATTCTCCTGATGATTGTGTAATTGGCAACAGCTTTGATTTTAGTGAATCATTTTCATTCTGCTTGTCAGAGAGAAACTCCCTTTCTTTTCATAGCATTGTTAGAATCTTCCCTGCTGGTCAGGCTCCTTCACCAGTGAGGAGTTAACACATTGATTCAGAAGATCTTGGTTTTTTAACTCTATTGTTTTTTATGCCTTGAAGTGGACAAAGATCAGCATCTATCCTCTAGAAAGATTTTGAAATGAAGAACTGTTCTATCTCATAGTGGTCTGGCTCATAGGAGGATTAATCCCTGTCACCACTATTTTTCAATGAGATGTTTTGAAATTCACCCCTTGCAATTTATGACTCATTGTTTTATCGAGAACACTTCTGTTCAGTCAAAGATCTCATAGGAATTAATTTGGACTCAGGGATTTTTTTTGCTGTACATTACCAAGGGACATGGAGCATAAGTTATCAACTGGCATTTCTAGGCACTGCTATCATATAAACAGTTAATTATAGTAACTGATGTATTTTGAACTCATTTTTAACTTTCCTGTCAACTGCAGACACCTCTCATTCCTAGTCTAGTGTAAGTCTTGTCAGCAAAGATGGGACTTTTTTGATGTTTTATGGTTGAAAATGTTTCCCCCATTGACCAAGTTTCTCTGTTTTAACATTTGGGAAGTTTGAGGTGTAAAGGATTTCCAGGTGAGTGTTTCATACAAAAGCTCTCCCTTTTAGTGTCTGTCCAGACTGGTAGATAGCAGCACATGAGTTACAGTGAATGTTCTTTCACTGCTTTGAAACAAAATATTATTGTAGAAGCACTGTTTGAAGATTAACAGGAATTTTTCTTCAGTTTTCTCAGATATTACAGTGTTTTACAGTAAATAACCTGGAAAACATAAATACTAATTTAAAAATCAAATCTTTTTACTGAAGCATCAAAGCTGTGGTTGAAGTAAACAAATTTTAATTGTACTAATTAAAGTGATTCCTCTTAACAGTGAAACAGAAACTTGAAGCAAATGGGTATTACAAATACCATCCTGAAGACATCTATTTTATGTTTGTTTATTGTAGATGTTGATGAATGTGCTGTTGGATCCGACTGTGATGAGCATGCATCCTGTCTCAATACAAATGGATCCTATGTTTGCACCTGCATCCCTCCTTACACAGGAGATGGTAAAAAATGCACAGGTATGGGAAAGGAAAACATTATGCTAGCCTTCCAAAATTCTCTACAGGCCTTTGGCTGAGGGAGACAGCTGCCAATATGTAGGGAGGTACAAGGGCAAGCTTGCTCTCTGCTCCTAATCACTTTGGCCTGAACAAGGCTGTGATTGAGAGCACTACTGACAAAACTGTTATTTGTTTTTTTTTTTTTACAAGAGACTGTTGCAAATAGCCAGAGTGCTTACACTTAGAAACAGTGCTTTATCAAGATTAGCTTACTTGCACGGGTCTTCAGTTTCTGTCACCCAACAGAAAGAGCAGGGAAAAGCCAGCAGACCTGGCTTGTGGGTGTTTTCCATGTGTTCTGTTTTCTTAGCTTTGGGAAACTCCCAGGAATATCTCCTAAAACTTTTCATTGAACTCTTTTTTAGTGATGTTGTTAATAGTTTTATTTCTTCTTTCTCAGAACCAGTGAAGTGTCGAAATCCAGGAAACCCAGCAAATGGTCTTATGTATGGGAGCACGTACAGTGTTGGCAGTCAAGTGACATTTCATTGTGAAGAAGGGTTTCAGCTGACAGGAATGAGCAAACTTACATGCATGGAGTCTGGAGAGTGGAGCCACTCAGTACCATATTGTGAAGGTGTAGTTCCTGGGGGGAATGCTGATCATAACATGCCTCAGTGTAGGGATGAAAAGGGGAAGATTAGTGGCTTAGAGGCCATGACAGGTAATGAAATTTTTCTAGCAGCCTTGAGTCACAAGACTGAAGTCTGTATTTTCTTAAGAGGTGTAAGCACCAACTAAAGTTTCTCCGACAGTCTGCATATTCACACTGGGATACTTCTGCGGATTCCCCAAAGTATCAAAGGTGCAGGCTCATCTCATTACCTTTTTCTTAATGTAAGCTTTAAAAATGTTTTCCTTTTCCACCAAGCCTCCTGTTTTCAAGCGACATGTGGGAAAATAATGTCTTGAAAAGTATTTAACAGTGTTTCAGCACACGAAGCGACAGGCTGGTGCACATAGACATACATGGCATAATTCTGAAAATTGATTTAGAAAATCAGAACTAATGAGGTGGAGCAACAGAGCAAAAGGAAAGGGTGGCAAAGGGAAAAAAAAATTTGTCCTTAGTAGGAGGTGAAGTTCTCTTGATGGTGAATGTATGGTTAGCAGAACAGTTCCATCTACCTCTTTCCAGTTAGTCAGCTCTCTCGATAAGTTGAATACAAATAAAGAATCCTAAGTGTCAGCCACAGCTTATCCAAGAACCTAATTTTTCCAGGGGATTCTCTTCAAGCCTATTTAGCAAAAATAAATAAAATTCTGGTTTTCTGTTCTTTTTTATTTGTCTGCATCAACCTCTCTTGTGATCCTGTCTTTTTAAAGCTATATCCTGTGGTCGTCCTGTTATTCCAGAGAACAGTGCCATATGGGGCTCAAATTTTACATACCGCAATAAGGTGATCTACAGGTAGGACTCATGTTAATAATTCATTGAGCATCTGGCAAAAAGAATCAGAAAGAGCACATTAGAATTCAGAAAGTGTTTGAAATAAATGGATAAGAGCAAGTTGGGGTTTAAGTAATCGAAAGATACTTGGTTATAACTGTGGCTGTTCACTAGCAAAGCTGAATGTTTTACTTGCGTGCTGATGTTCTGTGCCCTGCAGAGAGAGATGGTAAATAAGCAATGAAGGCAGGAAAGGGGTGGCTGATTACAGGTCGTAAAAGTTCATAAGAGACTGTGTTTGATAGCAACTCTTTTTCTCACACAGGTGCAAAGATGGATACAACATAGTGGGTGAAAAAGAAATTCTGTGCCTTGCTAGTGGTGTTTGGAACCATCCTCCCCCGTCCTGTGAAATGGTGACATGCCCTAGCCCACAGGATATTAGCAATGGAAAGTACACACTCACTGGCACAACCTACCTTTCCTCTGTATCATACAGTTGTGACAGTGGATACAGGTAAATGCTGGAACGTCCCTGAGACAAATTTAGTCAGCATGCTTTTGAATTAAAAAAAAATTGCTGGCAGTTCTCCTTACATTTGAAATAGACAAGGCTGGGATGATTTGCTGAGAAAGAAATTTAAGAAGACTTCTTTAAATCTTGGAAAGTAGTTCCTGCTTTTCATATTGGATGATATCAAGAAGGTCATTCAGATTCTGCCACATATGTATATGTATGCATGTATGCAGCACTTCCATTTTGCCATCAAAGTCAAATACATATTGAATATTTGGAAATAATTTATAATATAATAATAATAATAATAGTGAATTTTATTATTTTTGGAGGTTTTAATATGTCTTTAAAGATTATCATTCATCTGTTTGGAATTGGAGCATATACGGTGTTATGTTTGGTATTGTTTTACAGTGCCTTTAGTGAAATAGTCTTCTGTTACTGATTTACCCCTCAAAACCTCTGCTGTATTTATTTATTGCAGTCTGATACTCCATTTTACATTTGTAATCAAATACATCGAAAACACATTTCTAATAAACTGCAATTGCAAATGAATACAGTCGTGCTGTATTCAAGAATGTGGTGTCAATTGCAAGTTACTGCCTGTCCTTAATATTTGCTTGTATCTAGCAGATGTACTTTGACAAAAAGTAGCCTCATATGGACTTCTAGGTCTTATTATTTTTTCACTTTTTCCTGCTGCAAGCATTCTCCTGTCCAGATGTAGGCAGGTTTGTGAGGTACTCTCATTTGGTAAATGTTGAATCCATTCACTCAGTTTTCTGACTATGGTGTTTAAGTTCCTGAGTGAATGAGGTCTCGGTCTAAGGTGTGGTTGCCAGTCTCAAGATAGGCATGGTGTTGATGATATACAACTCAATCATCAGAGCAGTCTAGAATCATTGAACCCTAAAACGCTTTGGAAGGAACCTTAAGACCCACCCAGCTCCAACTTCTCTGCCATGGGCTGGGCTGCCACCCACCAGATCAGACTGCCCATCCAACCTGGCCTTGAATGTCCCCAGGGATGGGGCATCCATAGCTTCTCTGGGCAGCCTGTGCCAGTGCCTTACCATTTTCTGAGTAAAAAACTTCCACGTGAAGTCCAGCCTAAATCTCCTCTCTTTTAGTTTAAGAGCATTCTCTCCTGTCCCATCACTATCAGACCATGTAAAAAATCGGTCTCCTCCCTGTTTTATAAGCTCCTTATAAGCCCTGGGAGGCTGCAGCAAGGCCTCCTGAGAAGCATTCTCTTCTCCTGGATGAGCAAGCCCAATTCCCTCTGCCTTTCTTCTTAGGAAAGGTGCTTTAAGCTTAAGTAAAATATTTAAACACCCTACGATCTTTTATTGCTCAAAAATGGTCATACTACAACAGAAGTTTGTGTGTGTGTGTGTGCAAAGTACATTGAGGTCCCAAATGGAACATTCCAGCAGCTTTCTCTTCAAAGAATTCTGAAAACCAGCTTTCTGATAGCATCAGCATTGTGTTTTCATGAATAAAAGGTGAGATTCTGAACTCTGTTGAAGTCAGTGTCCCCTTGACTTTGCTGGGGCCGGAAAATCAGAAAGAAAGCACCTCATGCTCTCTCTGTTTGCACAGAACTGAAGCAGCAGCCTTAATAATGATTTCTCTGTCTTAGCCTTCAGGGACCCCCTGTGCTTGTCTGTGCATCTTCAGGGAACTGGAACAGCACACCTCCAGCTTGCAGCATTGTCTCTTGTGGATCTCCTCCTGCCATCAAAGATGCTGTTATAGAAGGAAATAACTTCACTTTTGGAAACACGGTCTCTTACACATGCAAGGAAGGGTATGTAGTTCTGTGCTACTTGGCTAATATTTAGGACTAGTAAAACTGATGCAGGTCACGCAGCTTTGTCCTCTGCTGCTTCACAAGTTCTGTATAACCGCTCATGACTTGTTTTGTCACTGCTTCTGTCCTGTCTCCCTGGGAATTAAATATGACAGAGGTTTTGTGGGCTGTCAGGTTAGTATGGGACACCAAGGCATTTCCCAAAACAGTCAGCTGCATGACAGCTGAAGAGAAGAATGGATGGGATTCAGAGGGCAGGACAGATGAGTTTCTTGGAGTTATACTTAGTGCATCTCTGGTAAACTCAAGGCTGTGACTGTAAAGAATTCACCGTGTCTCGTCACACTTATAAGGAGTGCTGTTTTGTTTTGAGAAGTAACACAGGTGTTCTGGTGTTGTAAACTCTGGTTACTTAAAACTGTACTTGTTTATAGAGGTGCATTATTTTTCTTTGATTTCCATCTATGCAGTGTAGTGACCTTTCAGAACAAATTTCATGGCTCCAGTTTGATGGTCAAGCATGAATGTAATGCTGCCCTGAGATACTGGAAGAAGCTATGCACATGCATATCTTCACATTAGCACATAATAGGCTCTTTTTCTGAAAGCATGCCCTACAAACAAGGGAAGGCAGTTTTACAAAAGTTGCCATCAAAATCTGAACAACTGGTTTCCAGCCTGCAGCTGGAAAAAGTTACTGGGACCCTTCCACTAGGTGTTGTTTATTTGCTTTTTGTAAGAGATGCCACAGAGAATTTAAAACAGGGCAAAGAGTTGATCACAGATAACATGTTTTGTATTAAAGCAGCAGCAGTCTGAGCAGGTTGATGAGCAGCATGGAGTAATGCCTGTTACTGCATCCCAGATACAGAGTAAAGAAATGTAACTGCACTAAGAGTAACCACAGGGTAGAACTTCATTGTGAAACATAATATTTAAAATATTTGCTTTTGTGTTCTTTTTTACAGTACAGTTTTAAGATCTTCCAAACTTGTTACGTGCATTATTGGCAACAGCTTTTCTGGGTAGCTTCTCATTGTTTGCAAGTGTGAAAATGGATTGATGCAGCTAATACAAAAAAAGACTTTTTTGGGGCCTCTCATCTCCTTCTCTCTTCAGTTCTCCTAAATGGGAATCATTTCTGGGTGGGATAGTTTCTTTGAGGAGTGCACAGCTTATCCCAGCACAATACTTGTTTATTTGCAGTAGAAAAGCTTCAGTCAAAATGGAAGTTCAGGGATAGTAGTCAGAGGACAGATCAGAGGGTTGTATTCTGCTGAAGGTGTTCTAGGATATCTGTTACTGTGACATCTCACCCATGGATGAGTTGGCTTTGAGGTTTTTCATTTGAAATTGCCGGTAGCTGTCGTTAAGGAGACTATTTACCTTCTGGAATGCAAACAAACTGTATCTGTGGGGGCTTAAGAGACTGTAGGAGGCATTTAACTGTGCTTTATTGACTCCCTAAGTGGTTTCTTGTTCACAGTTACACTTTAGTTGGCCCTGCAACCATAGAGTGCTTAGCTAGCGGCGAGTGGAGTGTGGGCCACCAGCAGTGCCTGGCAGTGTCCTGTGATGAACCACCCCACGTGGAAAATGCATCTCCGGAGAATGGCCACCGCCTCTATGGTGATATAGCTTATTACTTCTGCTCAGATGGCTACAGCCTGGCTGATAACTCTCAGCTGCTTTGTAATGCAGAAGGCAAGTGGGTGCCACCAGAGGGCAAGAAGATGCCTTACTGCGTAGCTGACTTCTGTGAAAAGCCATCCACCGTCTCGTACAGCATCCTGGAGTCCATCAGTAAAGCCAGGTTTGCAGCTGGCTCTGTTGTGAGCTTCAAGTGCATGGAAGGCTTTGTTCTGAATACTTCAGCCAAGATTGAGTGCCTCCGAGGAGGTCTCTGGAATCCTTCTCCTTTGAGCATCCAGTGCATTCCAGTTCGCTGTGGAGAACCTCCCAA
This sequence comes from Oreortyx pictus, assembly GCA_036925125.1. Lineage (NCBI taxonomy): Eukaryota > Metazoa > Chordata > Aves > Galliformes > Odontophoridae > Oreortyx > Oreortyx pictus. The sequence continues at coordinate 1,303,543 of JAUPFR010000004.1, read as the reverse complement.
CATTAGCAATGGCTATGCCAGTGGAACCAACTACAGCTTTGGAGCAGTGGTGGCCTACAGCTGCAACAAGGGGTTCTACATCAAGGGGGAGAAGAAGCGTACCTGTGAAGCCACTGGCAACTGGAGTGGCACTTTGCCCACATGCCACCCAGTGTCCTGTGGAGAACCTCCCCAACTTGAGAATGGCTTTATTGAGGTAAAAAAATCTGTTTTCTCAACTTCCTGATAGCATAGCACATTGAATGCATCTTCGTGACTGAGGCTTTTTGGTTTTTTTCTCATCTTTTTGGCTGTCCTGTTCAAATTGAGAAAGAATGTGATCGGGTGAAATAAAAAAAGGGAACAATAGTTGGATCTGTGGCAGAATCATGTCTGAAACACAGATACTTAAGTAGTATTTCCTGTCTTAAAATGTGTTTTCATTCATACTCATGGCAATCAATTGATTTCCTTGAGATCCCAGTCTTCACTTGTTTAGTCTATGTGTGGCTTTCCTACTGTCATCTGGAGATGTATAAAGTAATCCTGCCAGTTCATAAGCCTTGCTCTTTTTACTGCTGTGAAAAAGAACATCCTATGAATTAGGTAAATAAGTGCAGGACAATTTCTCTGTACTGTGGATGCAAGCATATTTCCTTGCTGAGTTTAGAAGTTGTCCTTTCCCCGTCAGATTTCTTTGCAACGATGCCTAAGGTTAAAAATCTCCTTGTGGCAGCCCAAAGCTGTAACACCTGTTTAATCTGTGTTGTGCTACAGGTGATACTGTGGTGAGGAAGATCAGAAACATTACTGTAAAATTTAGCTTTGAATTTCTTTAGCATTCTTCTCCTGAACATTTATCCTCTTTCCTTAAATCAAGCCACCAGGGAGTTTACATTTGCTAAGAATTGGGTTTTTTTAGCATTCCAATTCCTAATTGAACTTCTAGCAGTAATAGCAACCATTTCTTTTTGGGCTTCCACACATACACATCCTCTAATTAATGCATATCATTTGGTAGTGTCTTCCCTAAGCAGGTTTACTCCTCCTGGAGTTTCTTCCCATTAGAGACATTTTTAATATCTCAGCTCTGCAACTCTGATAGACTTCTCAGCTGCCTGCTGAAGACTCTGCAGCTACACATAGGACACTTATAAAAGTCCCCTAGGAGCAGTATGTACTCCAGCCTTGAATATACATGTAAGCTTAAGAACCGCAGCTACAACAGTGCATTTCCCAGCAGCTTCTCTCCACATATTTCTTTCCTGTCTTTCAGTTTATGCATCTTTTGGTCCCACTGGTCAAGATGAGAGAATGCAGAAGGAAATATTTTCTAGATTTACTCTTCAGGCCTTGAATTTTCTCTTTTCTTTTGACGGTGCTTTCAGATTTCCCGGCAGCAGAGTGCATCATTTGAGAAAAGACATGCTGTATCTGCTATTTATGTTTGTTTCTATGCAGACAGCCTTCTCTGCTGTCTGGAATTCAGCTAAAAGCTAGATCAAATAGTGCAGTCAGACTCCCACTGCCTCAGTCTTACATCTTCATTTCAGATATGTCCCCGTCTTATCTATTTTGCAGGAAACAACTGGACACTTCTTTGAGAATCAGGTAAATTATCAGTGCGAGTCTGGCTACCATCTTGTTGGAAGCTCAGTGTTTACTTGCCAAGCCAACCGACAGTGGTACAGTGAATCACCTCCTCGCTGTGTTCCCCTCAGCTGTGGAAAACCACCACCCATCCAGCATGGCTTCTCCAAGGGAGAAATCTTCGATACAGGTTCCAAAGTTGAGTTTTTCTGTGAAGAAGGCTATGAGCTGATTGGAGATGTTTCTTGGACATGTCAGAAATCTGGGAAATGGAACAAAAAGCAAAGCCCAAAGTGTGTGCCAACAAAATGTCCAGAACCACCCTTGGCAGAAAATCACTTGGTCTTGAGGGAAATGACTTATCAAGTTGGTGTTGTACAGTTCTCCTGCAAAGAAGGTTACGTCTTGCATGGCTCCTCTGTGCTGAAATGCTTGCCATCTCAACAGTGGAACGATTCCTTTCCTTTCTGCAAAGTTGTACAGTGCTCTGCACCTCCGTATGTCCCCTTCAGTGACACCTTGACTTCATCCCTTTACTTTGGTAGCACTGTCAAGTACATCTGTGTAGACGGGTTTTTACTGAAGGGCGAGCCTACTATCACATGCCAGGCTGATGGCTCCTGGAGCTTGCCATTGCCAGAGTGTATTCCTGTGGAGTGCCCCCAACCAGAAGAAATTCAGAATGGCATTGTTGATGTGCAGGGCCTCACCTTCCTCAGCACAGCCCTCTATACATGTAAACCAGGTTTCGAGCTGGTGGGGAACACAACTATTCTGTGTGGAGAAGATGGACAGTGGCTTGGAGGAAGACCGGTTTGCAAACCTATTGAATGCCCACAGCCCAAGAAGATCCTCAATGGCAGATACTCATTCACAAACTTCCATTATGGGCAGACAGTTAGGTATTCCTGTGACAGAGGTTTCCAGCTCCAAGGGGAGGAAAAACTGAGTTGTCTGGAGACTGGAGAGTGGAGTACAGACGTTCCCTCCTGCAAAGCCATAAATTGCCAGCCCCCTCAGCCTATTGAGAATGGTTTTGTGGAGGGTGCAGACTACAGCTATGGGGCCATGGTTATTTACAGCTGTGTGCCAGGCTTCCAGTTGTCTGGCCTTGCCATGCAGACGTGTGAAGAATCAGGCTGGTCCAGCTCTACTCCTACATGCCTCCCAATAGACTGTGGTCTGCCTCCTCACATTGATTTTGGGGAGTACATGCAGGTTAGGCATGGAGAAAAGTGTTCCAACAAGGAGAGTGTGACTGAGTGTCCCTCCCTTTCACGTACATTACTGGGTGGCAATTTGAAGGACTTGAAAACTTCTTCAAAGGAGAACAGTGCAATGCAGCTGACCACTTTCTTATTTGGAACTATCATTTTGTACACATGTTACTCTGGCTATGAGCTCTTGGGAAACCCCGTTCTAGCTTGCCAAGAAGATGGGGCCTGGAATGGCACTGCCCCCTCCTGCGTTTCAATAGAGTGCAGCTTGTTGTCACCACCAGATAATGGATTTTTACATTTTACTGAGAACACTCCTGGTAGCATGGTGCAGTACACCTGTAAGCCAGGGTTTACACTGGTTGGCTCTGACACACGACTCTGTTTACAGAATCGGCAGTGGAGTAACACTGCTCCACACTGCAAAGCAGTAACATGCAGCTCACCTGCTCAGCTGATGAATGGGAATGTCAGAGGGGAAAACTACACTTATGGGAGCGTTGTCTACTATGAATGCGATGCTGGCTACCAGTTGAATGGCCCCGCAGAGAGGAGGTGTCAAGAGAACCAGAAGTGGGATGGCAGTGAACCAATTTGCATTCCTGTTTCCTGCAGCCCACCACCAGTTTTGGAGAATGGCCAGGTGGCTGGGGAGGAATACACGTTCCAGAAGCGTATAGAATATAGCTGCAATGAAGGTTTTGTGTTAGATGGGGACAGGAGTAGAGTCTGCCTTGCAAACATGAGCTGGAGTGGAGTTACTCCAGTTTGCAAAGCTGTGACCTGCCCTGTGCCACTGCCTCTTCCCAACGGGAGGATCAGTGGCTCAGATTTTGGATTTAGGAAAGAAGTGCAGTATCACTGCAGTGAAGGATATATTCTGCAAGGAGTGTCCACACTAGTCTGTCAAAGTGATGGTAACTGGGATTCAGAAGCTCCACGCTGTGAGCCAGTCGTTTGTGGACCTCCTGAAGACATCTCCCATGGGTTTCTGAACGGCTCGACCTTTACCTACGGGGAATATGCACAGTACGTGTGCTTTCCTGGCTATGAGCTGCATGGTTATCCTTTACGACAGTGCTTGTCCAATGGCTCCTGGAGTGGAAGCCTTCCATCTTGCGTCCCCTGTGTGTGCCCAACACCACGGGTTCAGAACGGAGTCGTTCTTGGTGAAGATTTTAGCTGTGGGAAAAGTGCCCGGTTTCAATGCTTGGAGGGCTTTAAACTGCTAGGTCCTTCTGAAATCACCTGTGAGACAGCTGGCAGGTGGAGTGCTGGGTTTCCTCGCTGTGGGCAGATTTCCTGTGGCTCCCCACCCATCATCCCCAACACATTCATCAATGGGAGCAGCTCTGCAGATGAGAACACTGTCATATATACCTGCTTGACAGGTTTTGTCATGCGGGGGAGTCCAGAACTGACCTGTGTGGAGACAGGTGTCTGGAAGAAGCCATATCCGAGCTGTGAGCTGCTGAGCTGTGGCCCACCACCTTCTGTCCCAAATGCCGAGGTTCTTGGGAACACTCATACCTATGGGAGCAAGGTCCAGTACAGGTAAGAACGCTGTTGCCATGACGTTTCTGTAAAGAATGAAGATGAAAAGTTTATGCATCTTCAGTTAGGGCAGATTTTTAGAAGACCTGCAAGAAAATGTGTGCTTTATCATTGCATAAATAGACAAAGCCCACATCACCATGCACATAATAAATACTATTAGGACCACAGAGGAAACTCCAGCCGGGTACTTCAGGAAGGTATTTCTTCCACCAGCTTTGGTTTCTTGTTCCTCTGCCTTCCTCCTCTGATCTGCAGATGTAGCAGGTAGCAAGAACAGTCAGCAAGGCACAGAATTATTTTCCTCTTTTGTCACTCCATTTACTTCTTACTGCTTCAGTTCCATGTCGTAAGAGTACAGAGAGGCTTATCCCCTGTAGTCCAATCTTCTGCACTGCAACACTGCACTGTAAGTGCTGCTGATGCACACTCTTTTTCATGGACAAGAAATAGAGTGTGTTAGTCAGTTTCTTGGAATATGCACTCTGTGAAGCTTATTCTCCAGGGAGTATTCCTTGGAAGAAAGGGGTATGTTGTTTTTGAAGTCAAAGCAATAAGTGGAAGAGGACAGAACTGTGAGATTAGCATGTAGATGCATTTAACAGAATCAGTCATTCCCCTGCATCTGTAACAAGGTGAAGGGGGTGTTTGTGTTTGCCTGCTTACAAGTAAATCTACTGCGGGCCAGATCCTGCAGGCCAGTTGATTTTATCTTGGTGAAGCACTGTGTGGCACAGAACAAATCAGCCTTGAACTTCTAAGCAAGCAACCTATCATAAGCCTAAGGTTTGGTTTGTTCTTGGAAGAAAATAAGATCAGCTTCACAGTTGCTGGAAGTTGCAGATTGGACGTTCAGCAATTGGAAATTGAGAAGCTGTATGAGATCTTGTCACTGTTTAATTAACCACAGGCCCTCCTTGCAAAGGGAAGGGTGTGACAGGAACTGCGCCAAAGCACTGAGTATTCTCAAAGCACTAAAGTCACCAACCCATCTTGCCTTGTGGTGCTGCAGCAACATGAAGCAGTTGAAGGTGAAGACTGAGACTTCTGGCTCTTGCAACAGAATACAATTGGTATAAGCTGTCTTCGTAATGAGCAGATCATTCCACCCCTAGCTGTGTCCCTGTGGTCAGATGTTTGTGCTGTGTTACAGATGCCTGGAAGGCTACACGATGGTGACAGACGTGGATGTATGCACTTGTCAGGAAGATGGACAGTGGTCTCCTCAAAGTATTTCGTGTTGCCCCAGGAAGTGTCCCCTCCCAGGAAATATCACCCACGTGGTAGTGCTTGGGGACAACTTTACTGTGAGCACAAACATCACTTTGTCATGTGTTGAAGGCTACACTCTGGTGGGGGCAAGCACATCTACATGCAAGGTATGCTGTTATCTGCACTGTTCTATTTTGCAGGCTCTGTTGAATTCAGGAGTCCTCTTTTTGCCTGGCTAGCTTTTGGCTTTTAATTGCACACAACAAAAAAATGTAAAGCGTGTCCTGCAGAATATAATATGCCTTCTTGTTTTCCAGTAGGAACAATTAATAGTTTGTGTAGATTTTCAGAACTGTTAATTAACATTTTATTCTTCAGTCGAAAACTTATGTTGTCCTTTTAGAAGCATTCCTTTGATCACGTTTCAGATAACAGATTACATACTTCTCACAGGATTAGTACTTCTTGTTAGAGAAGGTCCGCTCATGCCCTTACAGAGATCTATTGAAGTAGAAGTTAAATTTGTCTGATGATTTTCTGTTTAGGTACCAGACTTCCTTTAGAGGATCTGGGTGGGCAGTTGAAGCACTTAGAGATAATATTAAACTTACAGACAGGAGAAGAGTGCAGAACGTGGAACTGGGCAACTCTCATTCTTCTCCTGTTGGGTTCCCTGAGCAGTTATGTGACCTTATGCAAGGGAACTTGCTTTGAAAGGTTCTGCTTCTCCATTCATACTTTGTTCTTCGTGTCTTTTAAGTCCAAGCTGAGCATTCCTCCCAAAGGTAAGCTCCTGCCTGTGGTGACCTTCTAGAGATGTTACTTACATTACTGAGTTTTGTGAAGGATTTTACAGTTAATCTTACATTAACCACATCTGTAAGCCCACAGCTTTTGAATGTTTCTGCTGTGACTTCCCTAACTTTTGCATTTAAACATGAATTTAGCATATCGAATGATGCTTTCACACTTTATTATTACACTTACTTTTCAGGAGAGTGGCATCTGGGTGCCGGAGTTTTCTGATGACATTTGCACTCCTGTGTCATGTGGGATCCCAGAAACTCCAGAGCACGGATTTGTGGTTGGCACCAAATTCAACTATAAAGATGTGGTTCTTTATAAGTGTGATTCTGGATATGAAATACAAGTAAGCAAACTCATTCTCTAGCACTGTAAACTTTTACTTGTCCTTTCCTGTTCTTATGTGATGACTGTAAGGATATATTATGCCTGTACTGCATTAATGTGTGCCCTTAGCTGCTACAGAAGTTCAGTATCTGCTTTTATGTATGTGGAATGCTCCTGATATGTCTAGGGTATTTTTTTCAATGTGTTAATGAAATAACTGAAGCAAGTGTAAGCATCCTGCTCAAGAATATGTCTTCAGCAAATGCCTTTTAGTGTTAATTTTAAGTGAAGATCATTTCAGCGTTGTGAAAACATCACTTTTTTATTACTCCTGTGAACAATGCTGCATACTTCTGATGTTAAGACATGGAAGTACTGATTTCTCACATGTTGCTCTCATGCTAGCTCTGTGGTCTCAGATGATATTCTTCCATCAATTTCATAACATTCCAAGCATTACATCTGCTGCATTGTGATTTCAGAAGTCCTGATAAGTGCTACCGCCCTCGGTTCTCTGATATTGCTAGATGGTGTGGAACTTGTTTCTTTTTTTTCTTTCCTTCTAATGAGACAGATTGCAGTTTGTTTAATGAGCTTGCTTATGGAGGTGGGAACACTTCCATGTTATTTTTATTATGAGCATTGTGCTATAACCCCTATTACTGAGTCTGAATCTGGAGCATCTGTGATGTCCAGTTATCAGGATGCATGCTAACCACTTCACAGTTCCATCATGTGTTTTTAAAAGCTGCAATGAATTCAGAAGTAGGTGTTGGGCACAGTGTGACCTTCATGAGCCCCAGGTGATGCCAGAGCACAGTACACTCAGCAAGGGATCTTCAGGACAGAGCCTGTCACTTCCTTCTATGTTTCATGTGCACAACCAAAATCCAGTGTCACACTTCTAGACACTGTGGTAACACCAATGATAAATACAAACTTTATTGACTCAGTCACTCAATATTTATGGAAAGGAGAGTTTAGAGAGTGCACAGGTAACAGCCAGTCTAATTTGTACTGTGTTGTCACATATGTCATAACACTAGGGATGAAGGATTGGGTTGATATTTAGAGAGGTAGGTATAGTTTCTGTTTCAGCTTTTGTATAGTGAAAAAGTTGACCCATACTTTATATATCAGCTTCGCCACCTAGTGTCAATCTGTTTTCCTGTGCTGTTTTTTTCCTTTGGAAAGCTCAGCCCCGTGGATATAGTGCACTGATTCCTGATAGCTGCCCTTCTCACTGGGCTGGAGTTGTAATTAAAGCATACTAATTCAAGGGGAAAGTTTGGATGTTCTTCGTGTTTTGGATTAAAATAAGAAATGAATAAAATGAATAAAATATGTAGAGAAGAAATAAATAACATTATTTATTACCAAATTTAGAGCAGGAGTGTTTGAGACATGATGAAAGTCAACGTAGTGTGCTTGCAGACCACAGGCTTAAATTGTTGTTGAAAAGAATTTTTGTTAAGAGGGTACTGGAAGGAGAAGATGTGCCATGGTAACACATTCCTGGGAACAAAAATGGCAAAACTCACAAAAGCAGTGGTACTCCAGGGAGGAGGACAGGGAAATGACTAACTGACCTCAGGCAGTTGGCCTGTAAACAATAATCTGCACTCCCCCACTCTACTTTGGGCTGTAGCATTAACTCCTTATTTATGTGGATTGCACATGGAGGGAAAGTTCACTGGGCATGCTGGGTGTTAGAGTTAAAAGGTGAAAAAAGAGGTCTCTGGGTGAAACTGTGTTTTGAGCATTGTCTTTTGTTTCACAGGGTGATATGGAGCGGACTTGCCAAGAAGACAAGCTTTGGAGTGGCTCAGTTCCAACATGCAGAAGTATGTTCTGAGTTTGTCACTAGCTGAATGTGGTCAAAGGTGGTTTTAACCAGAAAACACAGTGTTTTATCACTGATTTATAACTCACACTGTCCGTAAGTACCACTGATTACATCCTGAGAGATGTCCAGAATTGCTGGTGTGTACAGGTAACAGCAGGAAGGAAATCACTACACCTTTCCACCTCTGTGCCCCTTGCCTCTAACAAACCTGGGCAAACAAGTTCCAAAGCAGCTGATGTTGAATACCTCCACTTTTGTATGTTTTACTTCAGACAGAGGGCTCTGTCCCTAAGGGAGCTTTTGACATTCTTTCTGCTGTTTTGTCTTTGTGCATCTTCTGATGACTCAAAGGAAAATTATTAATGATGTAAAGTAGTTTAAATATTTTGTATTAACTTCATGCTTAAATAAGATGAGAACTGAAACTTTAAATGAAGAGTATCAGTGACAGATTGGAGAGCTGTATTCCCCTGTTGGGTTATTGATACAAGAAATAGCTGTTGTATTGCAGATTATTCTGTATTTTGTAAGGATGGTTTCCAAAGTGTATGCTGTTCTTTCACTTTGAGGTCATGGCTTCCGGGATTCCTAAGGTTCTCAGTCCACTTTAGTTATCAACAACTGCAGCTGTAATTCTATGGACACTTGTTTTCAAGGGTCCTTAGATTCTGTGAGATGCCTGACCTTCCCTGGCTGCAGTGCCAGAACATGAGTTGTCTACGTAAATACTTACATGGAGTTCAGCTGTTGACTTGAGGTGTCAGCAGTATAATTTCCCAAGGCTTCCTGCCAGTACAGCCACAGTTCTTGTCTTTCAGCAGTATCTGGGAGCACCAGGCATGATTTTGCTACTACTGCTCTGTTACTCAGGAGCAGATATCTGGGAATGCCCTTACAGTCATTGCGCTTCTCTTTCCATGTTTCTCAGAGTGAAAAGTGTGGAGAATCTGTGAGCAAGACAGGCTGTATGCTGTGTGCACTGTGTCTGGAACATGTTCCTTATGTTACAGGAGTATCTTGTGGACCCCCAGAGGTGATTGAAAATGGATCCATTCAAGGAGAAGAGTTCCTGTTTGGCAGTGAGGCTTTTTACAGTTGTGACCCTGGTTTTGAACTACAGGGACCAAGCCGAAGAATTTGCCACGTTGACAAAAAGTGGAGCCCCTCTGCTCCTTTGTGCAAGCGTAAGTAGCAAAAGCAGAGCAACCAGCTGGCGCTTCTCCTGGAGGAGCTAACTGGCAGAGTACTTTGGTTGGCTTTCACCTGGGTCTCCTCCTCCAGCTGGAGGGGCTGTAACTGGAGGAGCTGGAGGAAAAGCTAGCTGAGGAGTTCTCATTGGCAGTTTCAGGTCCAAAGGGAGATGGTTTAAGCATATTAAAACAGCACGAGGGTAGTGCTACGTCCAGGTTGCTGGAGGAGGAATGTGGCCTGTTGCATGTTATTTGCCTCACATTGAGATGTGCAAGGCTTTGAACATCACAGGCTGTGGTGGTTTGACTCTGCAATGCAGAGGCTAACACATCCTGGCCCCTCTGCATGTCTAGAGATCAAGACTTTTCTCCTTATGAACGAATCTTGGTTCTGTGCAGCATTAGACAATTAATTGTACAAGCATGAAAAGAAGGCTTTAAGACTTATTTCATACAGGTTACAAATAAAATGGCCAGGTTTTATTGTCTCTACCAGTAAGTTATTTTCCTCCTCCTTCTAATGATGTCCTATGACTTGGATTCTTCTCTCTTAGCTGTGATGAGTTTGCCTGGCCTCCACTGTAAGGCTGGTGCAGAGGGCACGTTTCATAACTACTCTAATTTTTCTTGGAGACATCCTGATACTGTCCTTCCCTGTACAGAGAACAGAGGAGCCTGAAAACTCAGCCTCTGCCTTGTTCTGTATCACTATCTGGTTGAATGCATCTCATAGCTTACAACACTGCCTGATGCACTAGGGCAGCTTCTCTGGTGTCTGCAGCCCGAACCACAGGAGAGAGGGTGTGCAAGGCATCGTATAACCCTTCTCCTTATTGTATTTCCCAACTTCTTCCCATATTTCCATTAATTCAGTGTCTGAATAGAGCTGCCTAACAGGGTGTACAAGCCAGACAGAATGGGCTTCGTTGTTTGTACAACCCCAAATCTTTCCTTCTTTGCTAGGAATTACTTGTGGGCTGCATCCCTCAGTAGAAAAAGCAGAGGCCATTTCTACAGGAAACACATACAGGAGTAATGTAACCTTTGTGTGCAGCTCTGGATACCATCTTATTGGACCCCTGAATATCACATGTCTTGCCAATGGGAGCTGGAGTAAGCCGTTACCACTGTGTGAAGGTAAACATTTGGTTTTGTAGCTTGGCATGCTCTAATCTGGAATAAGGAATGGCTTTCCTGATACGCGTGTGTATCACATGGTCCAGGGAGCAGGCTGCTTTCTGGGAGCAGTTCAGTGATATGTACTGAAAATGGTGCCTGAAAAGATGAAACGGGTCAAAAGGAACAGTGTTTGTTACTAAATCAGAAGGAGACTTAGGCATATTTTTTTCCCTAGCTCTAAATCTGCAATTTTATAATCTTAGTGAGAGATGACACTGTTTACAGTCTCATAAAATCAACATATTAACGAACGGTAATGGACTCAGAGATGTAGGACTTCCCTTGGCAACCTTTTGAAGTCAGTAGCCACGTTGACATTTCTCTGAATTTTGGGCCCAAACCCAGCAACAGGATTGTGTTAGGAGCAGTATCAACATCTCAGCCTTTAGCTTTCACAATCCTCTTGTGAACAATTTCTGTGAATGCATGATATACCAGTCTGCACGTTAGTGATGCTCCCACAACAGGCCCTGATGCAAGAAATACCTGTGTTACATGGAGTGGGCAGGAGTGGGGAGAAACTAGGCTTTCAACACAAAAACAGAAAAAGAAGTATGGCTCCAAACACGAACACATGAAGTATATAGAAGCATAGTGAATTCTGATATAATTAACTTACTTTAAATATGAATTTTATCCTTTCCTGGCCTTTTAGCCGTTAAATGGTAAAGTCTGTTTTTCACACTTTTCCTTTCAGAAATACACTAGTCCATTTTTTGCCACTGCACTTTCTTTAACACTGTTCCTGTCCCTGCTGCACATGCTCTTGGTCTCGCAGAGTAGGCTCTAACATTCTGCTTGCTTGCCTTAGTTTCCTTTGGCATTCTCCCACGGAGCTGACTTGTTGATCTCTCCACAGCCAGCTGCTCACACAGATTCAAAAGGGACCAACATGCATGTGACAGCTTCACCCAAGTAAGGCAAATAATAATGACCTTCCACTTGAGGCAGATGTTAGGTTCTTGTCACCAGAGCCATGAGAACTTCATGAGGGCTGGGGATCGTGAGATGCTGTTTTGGGCACTCACACAGTACACAGCTCACTGTGCATTACAGTTCTCCAATGCTTTGCATCCCTTGTAGGAGCAATCTGCAAAGTTGACGTGGGAGGTCCTCATCAGAGAGGCCTCAAGTACCTTAGGGGGCACCTAAGAGAAGTCACCCACTAGCAGTGCTGAAATAAGCAAGATGTTCAAGGTTAAGAGCAACCACTTCTCCTACCTTTTCTATTCCTGTTGCCTGACTGCCTTGTGTCTGCCTTTGCTGGTTTAATCTTAAGTCATCCTATTATTCTGACCACTCAGGAAAACTGATGTATAGCAGCTGTAACCCAACCTGGGCTGACTGTCTGCTGGCTTCAGAAACACAGCTGAGAATCTTGGGGGTGAAATTAGTAGTTTAAATGTCAGCATCTTGTACCGTCCCGCATTTCACCTGGTATTTCTTGTCTATCAAAAAGGAAGTTGCCAAGGACTGCAAATTTCTGAGGTATTTCTTAGCAGGGATGTTCTGCCCTACTTGACCCAATGCAAAATGTTTCTTCCCCAGAATGGCCAAATTTTGCTGACCTGATAAACATGTGGCTGTAGCATTTATCTGTCACTGGGAGGAGCTGAGGAGCTCCTTTCCTAGCTTGGCTGCAAGTCTATACTGTGTCTATTAAACTCTCAGTGATTTTCATGATTTATTAGTCTGTGGCTGCTACTTTAAACATACAATCTGTAAGTAACTCAGGAGTTCTTGCAAGTCCAGGTCTAATACCAAGATGCATTAATGAGATCTCTTTCTTTGCAGAGACTAGATGCAAAGTTCCAATTTCTTTGCTGAATGGGAAGGCAATTTATGAAAATAATACAGTTGGCAGTACTATAGCATATTTCTGCGAGAGTGGATACAGCCTGGAAGGAGAACCTGAAGCAGAGTGCACAAGGGATGGAAGATGGAGTCATCCTTTGCCTCTCTGTAAACGTGTGTGTTTGCTTTGTAATGAAAAAGTGGTCTTAACTTGCAAGCATTAAAGGCTGGGTTACTCTTAGTTTATGACGGTAGTAATTGAGAACAACTTCTGCAGATATTGGTGTGACCTAGGTTTGTAAATTTGCTGCTGTGCATCTCGTTTTTACAAAGGAACAAAGAAAGCAGTTACTGAGGTATGCTAAAGCATAGTCTTGTCGGAGTGCATTTGCATGACAGCAAAAGAACCGGCTGTATTCAGGGTAACTCCTTTTAGTTGGAAAGCTGTTAGCAAATAGAGTCAATTGGAGTAACTTGATTTATGAGGAGCAGGAGAAGGAAAAGTGCTTGTTCAGCGTTTGGAGGAGAAGACAGTGGTGACCTTATATTTGACTAACTGTAGGCAAGGTGTAAATAAAAAAGAGCTGAACTTTAGAGGTCCACAGCAGAAGATTGAGAGGCAGTGAACCCAAGATGTAACAACAGAAGTTCCAATTAAGTATCTGAAGAAACTTTACACCACGATACAGTCGAGCGCTGAAGTGGGACCAGAGAGGATGTGAAATGTCTGTCTTTTAATACACTCATATTTCAGCTGTTCAAAGCCCAGAGCAGCCCAGCCTAGTTGGTCCTGCTTTGAGAAGAAGGCTGGATTAAATGTCTATGTAACTTATTCTGCCATTTTATGAAATAGCACCTTGTACACATGCTCACTGTGCACACGCACCTGTAAAAGCCATCCCTGTTGCTGTAACCACCTTTGAGATCTACTGTCGTCTCAAGGTAGTAACTGAGGCACTATAGGTTTTGTACAGCAGGCTCATAGATTATTTGTTTTACGAAGCTGGATTAATCCCTGCTATATGTACAGTCCAGTATTTCCCATGCTCGTGGTGAGATCAATAGACAAAAATAGCTCAGCAAGTTTACAAGGAGTAGCAAGTAAGATTATTATAAAAATTTTAAACTCTCAACGTCTGTGCTCAAGGATCTGGATATTTTATGCTGCTTTGTATTGGTCCAGGCCCACAGATCAAGGAACTGAATGAGTCTGACTCTTTTATTACAGTGTAATAGACCTGATTTTTTTGTACTAAGGTTATGACAAGCAGGAAGGAAGGAGAATGGCATGATTATAAAACGTAAGATTCTCTTCACTTAGATCCTTAACTGTATCTTCCACAGACTTCGTTATAGTACAGTAACAAGCCTTATGACTGAGGAGAATAAAAGCTTTTATCATTATTTTATAACCCAGATCTCATAACATTACAGCAAATTAAAAACGAGACTTGTGATTAGCATCCATTCCCATTGCTCTTCGTATGATTTGAAGTTGGAATTTGCAGAAATCCTTCTAAAGTTCTATCCCTCTCTTTCTCTTTTTTTCCTCTTCCCTCGATCCCTTCCTTTGAACAGCAAACCCTTGTCCTGTGCCTTTCATAATCCCAGAGAACGCCCTTCTCTCCGAGGTGGATTTTTATGTTGGGCAGAATGTGTCCATCAGGTGCAGGGAAGGCTACCAGCTGAAAGGGCAAGCTGTGATCACTTGTAATGCTGATGAGACTTGGACTCCAACAACAGCTAAGTGTGAAAGTAAGTACAGTACAGTACAGTAAGCACAGATTCTTCAGTTCCATAGGTTTGTTAACAGCATCTGTATCACACAGGTGTGTGACAGCAAAAACCTGTTAGCATGGCCCTCTGTCTAGCTGCAGTTAGAAAGGAGGGAGCTTTTATCTGCATATGTGTAGGGTTGGTTTGCTTGTAGTGACGCTGGCACGTAGAAACAAGGGAAGAAGCTCTACAATAGAGCTGGCTTTTTTTCCTCCTAGCAGCTATTTCTGAGTGTTTTTATGAGTTGATGCTCATTCATGCTACTGTCTTTTAAGCTCTACTATCATTTTCTTCTCAGTTTACTTTCTGCAAGCACTGCAGCCAGATTTGCCTGTTGTATTCTGGGAACACCTGTGAGATTATGGTGGAGCAGGGATTTTAGGGAGAAGCAGTCTTTACCACTGGTGGAAAATCATTTTTTCAGAACATGACTGAAAGATTTTTGGCTTCTTGCAAACAACACTGGCGACTGCAGTGACATCACCCCGCAGACTCAACCTCATGTACATCATGGGACCGTGTCAAAGTTTCTGCTGTATACGGGTGATATCTGTGTTACTTGAAACTGTGTCATCTCCCTGCACACTGCTGTTCGTGTGACACAGGTTTGCTCTGACTGTGCACTCTGTGAAGCACCACTCGCTGTGTTTTTATCAGAGGTGTCAGCATCTCGAGTCCTGTGGGTGAAGCACCGTGTCCACAGTTGGAAACCATATCATTCAGGCTTTGTAGCTCACTAAACTCTGGGTGATTTCTTTTCTTTAGAGATATCTTGCGGGCCCCCAGCTCACATAGAGAATGCTTTCATCCGTGGTAGCTTCTATCAGTATGGAGATATGATCACCTATTCATGCTACAGTGGTTACATGCTGGAGGGGCCCCTGCGGAGTATTTGCTTAGAAAATGGAACATGGACAACACCACCTACCTGCAAAGGTAAGTCTTTTTTTTTTTTTTTTTTTTTACAACAGAAGTATTTCTTAATTAGCCATGAGAATGAAGGAGTCATTGTAGCTCCAGCAGAAACAAAAGCCAAATTTTTGCTGATTTCAGTGCAGCTGTGATTTTACCCAGGGCATTTTAAGAGCAGAGTATTGCTTTATTTCCACATGAAAGAGAGGACTTCCCCAATTTTTCTCTCTTTGCTATTCCTACAGTGTTGTAACCATCACCTTTGATCCTTTCCCTCACATCTTTTGCTAGAAAGTGACAAAACCTGTCATGTTACTGACATGCTGGTCTGCTTCAAATAAGCACTGACAGTCATTTTTTCACAACCAAAGATTAGGCATTGCAGAAAACAAAAGTAAGAGATGCTTAGCCTTTCACTGTGTTTACAGCTTGGCAGTTCCCGAAAATTCTAGTCACTTTTTGATAGATTGGGCTAAAAAAACCCACAAAACTAGTTGTTTATATTTCAGAATTAATTCTTCCACAGAGGAGATTCATAGAAGTAATCAATGTTGAACAGAAAAAGTGGAGGAAGCCAACAAAAAAAGAAGATGGCAATCTAAACAGTTAAAAACAGATAAAAGTGTATTCAGGCACTTTCTTAAAAACAAGGCTAGGGCACAACAGAATGTTCTAAGGCCATAGAGCTTTCATTGGAGAAACCTTGCCTTGTTCCATTTCCCCTCGCAGTCCTGCTGCCGGATTGATCTATAGCTATGGAAGTTAGCTGCATTCTGAAATCTTATCTCCAACTGTAAACTGGGGCTCACATTTTTCTTCAGAAATGTATTTATAGCAAAAACCATGGGGCACATCAGTGGCAATTCATGAGCAGAGACATTCCCAGAGCTCAGGAATTCCTGCACAAGAGGAAAGGTGCCAGAACAGTGATCTGGGACCATCAGAGCCATAGGCAAAGTTGTCAGATTTGCCTCTGCTCTTGCAAGTGTCCTAGCAACCCATGTCTAAAATAGAAGTGACAGTAATTCCCTCTACTGCCACCATTCTGTTTAGATGAGAAACCCCTTGGAGCTGGAGGTTTCTAGACAGAGTTGAGCCTGACTGACTAACCAGTGTCCCTTTGTCAGTGATTTTGGTTTGGATTCTGCCACTGAAAGGTTAAGATAAGGCCTAGCTAATATGAATTATCCTACTGTGCAAAAGCAGATGTTCTTTTAAAATTACGGATCCAGTAGTTAAAATTGCCTTGCCTAAAAGTCACAGGGTCAGCAGATGGTTTTAAAGAGACTCAAAGGCAGAGAAGTGGACTTCTAACTCATGAACGTTTTAGGGACAGTGAAGCTGCCTCTGAAAACCACTTTTTTTCCTAGTGGTGTGTGATCATGGCTTGGCACTGCCCTGAAGAGCAGCCCAGCAGAGGGACGTTGTTAGAAGCAGATGAGTTATTTCAGACATTGATAGGTATCCAAAAGTTCTTTTGGAAATGTATGCTCATGAACTTCAGAGTCCTTTATGAAAAGCTCACCAAGTAGCTTATTTCTTTCTCAACTATGGTGGCTGGAGAATTCAGGGGCTCCCAGCACAGTACTTACCCCACATAAACTAGATACTCAGCAAAATTTTGTGATGCCATCTGCACATTGTAGCAGTCCTTTATATGACCAGTTTTACTTCTCACTGTGACAGAACACTACCTTAGACTGAACACTTAGCCCTTATGCAAAGGGCTGTAGTCATCTGCTGAAAGAATCTCTTGTCATTGGTAGCCTAAAAACTGGACGGGACGATAGACAAAGAGCTGTCAAACACAAAAGTCCTGCTTCCAACACTACCGAATTCTTGAGACTGTTCACTGTTGGAGTTAATTATTTTGAAATGCAAAATGATGAAGTGGACAGATGGTCAGAGAGTAATGTAATAAAACAAAGTGGCAAAACCTGCCTCTGGGTGTGCTAAGGCTGGGAAATAACAATTTCCCCCCTTCCTTTCACCCAAAAGCAGAACTAAAAGGACCCAAGGTTCTTCTGGAGGACTGACATGTTTTTGTGACACATGTCAAAATAATCTCTCAGAACTGCGTTATAATTCATTTGAGGGATTTGCCTAACAAAAGGGCTACAGGACCCAAGCCTTTGTGGTCTATATCAGAAGCAACATGAAAGCGCTCTTTGCAGTGACTCATGCTGCACTTATTGTTCTTGGCTCTGTGAGTTGATTACTAATGTGTCCTAAGCCTGCTTGAAACATTCTGGCCCGGTTGAACAGGTTAGTTAACATAAATATTGTAATTAAAAAGCAGATTTCATTGGCTTCTATGGGAGAGCTGCAACCACAGCTGCACTTGCCTGAATCACTACTGGCTAAAGATTGCGGGACAGATTCTGATCTGAGTTTCAGGGGTGAGAAATATTAGGCTGGATCTGCTAAATGTAAATACCTGTGGGACTCAGAAGGCTGCAGAGATTCACACAGCTTGTATAACTCCTATCTCTCCTCTCTGAAATACTCTAAAGTCTGTTATGTATTTGGTCTCTGCCAGCATCGTGTTGAATGGGAGAGGTCTTATGCTGTAGTGGTGTTAACCAAAAAACTGATGCCCAGCTAGTGAACAAGCTTTAGGAGGGACACCACAGGCCTGGGGGAATTGGTTACTTGCTACTACAGGCAGAGCTGAGAACACCAGGAATCTTTTCTTACCTTTGCTTGCTGCTATTTGTCTTGCAGAAGTGTTATCACTTCTGTGTCCTGTGGGGTAGCTATCAGATATGTGTTCATAAGGAGTCTCAAAAATAAAGATAGGTACTGCGTGTGAGATCTGCTACTACTAACTGATGTTCCTGTTCTTTCTCCAGCAGGTCAGGACTGAATTATCCTGCTTGCTTTCTCTGTAGCTAAAAAAACTGAATGGGATCCCAACTTAGTTTACTATCCCAAGCCTGTCTCTACTATTGTCTGCTGAGTGAAAAATAATCCTTGCAGCTACAGTCAAACAGGGTCTCTCCCTGTGTAAACTGATGTGTAACAAGAGCACACCTAGGGATGGTACAGTCTCAGTTATTCAGTGTTTCACAACCAGGGCAGAAAGCCAGGAAAAGCATTCCTCTGACTGAGACCCCGAGCTGCTGTGCGGGATGGAGCTGCCATCCAAAGCAGCTTCAGTAACTAATGAAATATCCGCATCTTCTCCATCCACAGAGAGAATAAGTTCCAGAAAACATTTTCCTTGGGCTCTTAATTTAACTTGGCTTGTAATTCATATACAAGCTTTTTACTTACCATTCTATTATATATTAAAAAAATATATATCTTTTCTGTGAAGTGGATCACAGACAATTTCAAATCTTTAAGTGTATTTTTATTCAACATACGTAATTTTTCATTGCACAATAGAAATGTATTCGGCACACAGTTCACTCTGGCCAGCTCCAGAGACAAGCTGTCTATGTACTGGTAGATATCTTTACAATAAAAATCATTCAGAATACCTTTTTAAAATATTGCAACTTCTGAGAACTCTTCCCGCTCTCGTTACGAGCTGACATTTAATGGGAAGTTTTATAAAAAGGCAAAAGCTTTGGCCTCATTTCAGTGGGCTCCAAGCTTACTTGCAGGAGTGACTCAAGTCCAGCTCAATCAGTGACAGATCTGCATTCTTTCCAATGTGGAGCTTGGGTCTGAACCACTGTGTATAAGACTAACACTGAACAAGATTTGAAATACTTTGAAACCCTAAACATAAATTTCACTCAGCTAGCAAATAATTAAAGATAGGAGGCAATTAACAGTTCAGGCTGAGTTTCCTGAGGTTACCCTGTGTTCATGACTACCACTAATGAGAAGTTTGTCTGATTACTTATTTGTCCTGTAGCACCATCTAGAAGCCACAATATTTTATCTTACACGCATAGCATATACACAAACACGAGAGGGATTTTACTTGCTCCAGTAATCTTTAATATATTTGTATTTTGCTTGCCACCCCGTTTTGTAAAATAGTCCTGGTTTCCCTGGGTGTATTAGCCAAGATAAAGTACAGTGTCATTCAGAGAAGTCCATCGTCCCTTGAGGTCAGGCAGCACGCTGGAGTGGCATGATAGAAAGCACTTCAGATTCCTTACTTTTATGAGCAAGTGTTTATTAAGAGGTATGTGAACCATGGAGCACCAGTGAGCATGAAAGCTGAGGGAAGTTTATAATCATACTTTGGGATCCATAGGTAAACACTTCACAGTGCTGACGCTACGCCCTTGTAGAGCACTGCTCATTGCTCTGGATGGCAGTGCAATAAAAATTCCTTCTCCTACCACACTGTCCTATCATACTTTGAACAAACCCTGTGTGAGGCCAGACAGCATTACTTTGTTTCATCCCAAGGCTAGAAGAAAGCTTGATTTTATCAAGAAGAACTAAAAAGGGGGTAATGGATTCTGGTTTTTGTGTTTATTTTACAAAAAATAAAAATAAAGTGGGAATAAACGGGTAAAGCACAGTGTCAGCTTTTAAACATAGTCCAGGTAATTTACCAGACTGACCTAAAAATTTAGCATTTTTCTTTCTTGCTGTTGCACAAGGGCATTTTTGGTTGTCTTAACAGTTCACTGTAAGTAAAGAAGCTGTTTTTCTCCCCTCTGTGCTCTCAATCACCATACCTACTCGCGTACAGCTAGAAAACGATACGGACCCTGAAGTCAAAGCCAAGTTAAATTGGCTTTTATTATGTCTTATGTTCTAATTAAGCTTCTTACCTTGGTTGTGAAATGGTTCTGTTCCCAGCTGTCTGTCGGTTCCCATGTCAGAATGGTGGAGTCTGTGAGCGACCGAATGCCTGCTCGTGTCCAGATGGTTGGATGGGTCGCCTCTGTGAAGAGCGTATGTATATCACCCTTCCTTATTTAGCAAGATGTTGTAGGTAAGACAAGTGAATTCTCTGCAGTGAACCGAGTGCAAAAATTTGGAGGCGTGATAGCCAAGAACATAAAAATCACAGCTTTATTCTGCTTGACAAAGTAGAATAGAAACGACTGGGTCATCGCTTGTTCCTAGACAAAGGGACATCCTTTGATACCTCCCAACAAATCACTTTTTAATTGATGCTAGGCTGACTTTTCCTGGCCTGGATCCCTATATCATTGGGGAACTGGATCTGTTCTGATAGTGAACAACCAAATCTGACTTCTGAGCCTGTCAGAATCTCTGGGTGATGTTGGAGGTGCCTGGTTTTGCCATGCTTCCCCATTTCGTTTTCCACAAGGAATTGGTGAGATGTAAACCCTTCATGCTGGCTGCACCACCACAGTGCAGACTCACGCTTCGTGTTTTATATTTTCAGCTGGAGGGGGTTAAGCCCTGAGCCTGACAGAATTGTGTTTGGTGTGCCATGATTGATTTCCTTACCTTAACGTTAGTAACAATACTTAATGTGTTCTTCGGGACCAAAAGACGATTTTTATGCTCTCAGACATTTTAATCTGTCATCTCAGTTCTGACCTTGCTTTCCTGTATGAGGAAAATGAGCAGACAGCTGACTAGCTGGATTACAGTTCATGCAGACACAGGCAGTGGCCTTTTTTTTTTTCCCTCTTTACTTTGACACAGGCAGTGAAGAAGCAAGTTAAGGGCTTCCCACAGTTAGTTAATGCCACCTTCATTCTGCAGTGTTGCTTGTCATTCAGGGCACACCAGTGAGTAGAAAAGATATGTTTAGTCTTTTGTTCCGAGGGCCTCTTCTTCTGAGTGCTAGCATTGTGCACTGTTTTGTCAGGGCCAGGCCAAAGGTGAGGCTGCAGAGCTTTGGAAGAATTCATTCATACATACAGTGGTACATTCCACAGATAACAGGACAGGTTCACCATCCTTAGAAAGGCCTGACCACCTTGAAAAATATGAAACCACTACCAGACAAATCTTTCTGATATGGATTAATCCCGTGAACTCCTAGAATTTCCCTGTTCCTTTCTTATCCATCCTGACATTCAGCTTGATCTCTGCAGAAGATGGTCCCTTACTCCCAAAGAAAAACTCCCCTAGAATTGCCTCTCACAGGTCCAAATTTCAGACCTAGCTCAACTCTTTCTCTTGCAAAAGCATGTTCATGTAATCACTCCGTTCAGTTAGAGCAGAGGAGATGGTAATCTTAGGAAGGTTCTTAGACCACCAGCAGTTGGCACATTGCACCACGTTGCAGATCTGCTCGCAGGAGCGGCTTAGGCTGATAGATCACAGGCTGTCAACTGCTTGGTATCATGCAGCTGTTCTCTGGTTTCGTTTTTCCCCAGAGCTTTCAGCCACAATCACTGTGTTGGTCCCAAAACGCCTTGCTCTGCTGGAGCTGTCTGTCACTGGGCCTTATGGTGTCATGTTTCTCATTGCATTTTCACTGGTCCAGAGCAATCCTTTGCTGTCAGCAGTGCATAGTTTCCTTGTTTTAGATCTTACACTCTGGGACCCAAGAATCCAGAAGCAATCCAGTTGCTTGTGACTGAAGCATGCATTGATTTTGATGGCCACCCTCACAGAAGTGAGCACTGGCTGGAGCCCTTGTTCCTTTCCAGCTAGAACAGAGCCCACAGGTGTCTGAAGGACCCAGAAATCACTTCAATTGTTTGTCATCAAGCCAGCGGTATTTGCTGTGCATGCCTTCTCAACTCCACTTACACTGCATACAAGCATTTCGAGAGATGGTCGAGTCTCTAGTTAAACGTTGAGGGGGGGGGGGGGGAGTTGTACACCTTCCTCTTTGTTTTCAGAATTGATAATTATTTTTACTGGCCCTCTTCCCTTCTCCTCAGCAATATGCATTTTGCCGTGTCTCAATGGAGGCCGCTGTGTGGCTCCTTACCAGTGTGACTGCCCCCCTGGATGGTCTGGATCGCGGTGCCACACGGGTAAAACTCCTTTTACTTGCATTCCTTTTCTTTTTGTGACCCTGCTAGCAATACCTAGCACAGTTCACTAAGGGCTATGTAGCAACTACCACACTTCTCAGAGGAAAACCCAGCCCTGCAATAAAATTCCTGGAGCATTTGCTGTGCCAAAATGCAAAGTATTTTCAGAGTAGCTCCTGATGCATCTTAGCAGTCAGAGAAGCTTAGTCCCAGAAAGGACAGACAGCCTTCAGAAGAGGGCAGTCTGCAAAAGTCGCTACTGGGGGGAGAGGATTTCCAAGGAGAGGAATAAAGCTAGGCTGTCAGCTCCACAAGGAGTTGCAATTTCATTTTCAGCATCAAATTCTGAAGCGAATTGCAGGTTCTTCTGAGGTTTTTCACCACCTAGCTGTCTGGTGTGGGGTTTCCCCCTTTGGTGCCTCAGTGCAAAGATAGTAGAGATGACAGAGGAAGGCTGGGATGTGTTTATGTGTGGTTAAATTTAATTGGTATGTGGATGGCTTAGCTATCATTGAAGTTCTCTGAACAAACACAATATGATAGATCTGTTCCTTGCACCTGAGTTTCAGCAGCATGCAGCACACCAAGGTAGCCAAGGGAATGATTTGGAGGTGTGATTTGGACCTGTGTGCTAGCAAGTCAGTTTGTGTTTTGTGAAGCCAGTTTACAGTGAGGGGTAATACTTGAACCCAGGTTTGGCATACTTGGTTTTGCAACAAGGCTGAACAAAAGGCAGCTTTTCAAAGCCTCATTGCAGAGCAAGAAGCCAGTAAAACCTGAAGTGATTGGGTGACCCTTGAAAAGTCTTTCAATCATTACTGAATCTCAATCATTAATAAACGTCAACCTTTTTTTTTTTTTTTTTTTTTTTTTTTTAATTCTTACTGTTTGTTTACTGCATTTTTGTTCTTCAGGTGCTACTGAACTGAGTGTTAACTTCCTTAACATGGAAGTGTGTGTTTGCCTTCCTGCAGGTCTTTCAAGTGGTTGATTGGGAAGAATTTGTGCTGTTGATGAGTTTTAATTGTTCAGCTGTTACGAATAATGAGTCTGGGAGTAAACTGCAAACCCAGCCATCCCTCACCAAGTTAAAAATCCAGAGAGACCTTGTTAATTCTCAGCTGCTGTTTTTTGAAGCAACGCTTGCCTAGTACATAATGCAGAATTTCACAAACTGTGCAGCTGCGATTGAATAGGTTGTTGAGAACAGATGGTTTCTTTACTCGTAGGCCAGCAATTCAAATATGTTCAGGCTGGCTTGCTTTTCAGGTAGTTCAAGTAAGAAATCTCGTGGTCAGCTGCATCTGGGCCAGAATCCATTCAAAAAAAAAAAAAAAAAAAAAAAAAGCATAAGCACTGTCTGTAAAGTTATTGGGTCAGTTCTGGTTTTACTTCCTAGTCACAATGTTCTGTTTTGTCAGCTGACAAAACAAAACAGACCAAAGTGAAATGTGAGACTAGCAGTTAACTCAAGTATTTCACTTGATTTAACTGCTGGTTTCATAGGAATAATTAAGTACATAAAGTCAGTGGTAAAGACGTTTCATTCATATTTTTCATTCCAGAATCAGAAGTCATTTTCAGCATGACACACCTGGCACACTTACTTGCACGAGTGCTGTCCATCTCTATAATCTCCTGCTGTTGTTTGTGTTTTGGCGCAGAGGAATCAGAGCAGAATATTCCCATTGCCTTTCCACATTCCTGTGACTGCACATTTCCATTTCCAGTAATCATTGTTTCCAGTGATTAATAATTTTTGCAGAGATACTACTCGTGATTTGTCTTTACTGGTGTCTGTCCCCTTAGTACAGTGTCATCTGTTAAAAATATTTGATGTTTTTTAGCATCCTGGTATTAGAAATGTTTATGCTTGAAGTGAGTTGATGAGCTTGAAATGAGCTCATCAAGTGAGTCTGAATCTGTTCTGTAAATAGTAAGTTCAGCAGAGATGAGGTTTGAAGGTTTCCCTTTGCAGGGCAGACCATCTTTTAAACAAAACTCGAAGCTGATATTTAATGTTGTAGATTTGAGAGCAGTCCATTTGTAAAGGAATAACGCAGGCTGGACTTTCAGCATGCTGTTCCTTAACAGCCTGAAGTGGGTTTACTCATTAACACAGCCTCTGTGTGTGCATTTGTATGCAGCTGTTTGCCAGTCACCTTGCTTAAATGGTGGGAAGTGCATACGACCGAATCGATGTTACTGTCCCTCATCATGGACTGGACATGACTGCTCAAGGTAAATGTTACTGAGTGCTGTCCCGTGACTAACCCGAGCTCACTACTGAGCAGTGTCTCTGAAGATCTGTGATTAATTTTGCAGAAGAGCATCTCTAGATCCTGTAAATCAGTGGTCACCTGGCAACTCATAATCTGGAAGGAGCAGATGGTTACCATATGTATAGAATATATGTATAGAAATCCCAGGAAGAGTTAACACCTGTGCATGAGCAGATAGGCAGACCTGCAAGGTTTGTACTTAGTGTTAATACTGTAAGTGGAGTGTTCATTGAGGTACAATACAGAACATTTTCTAGGCGTTCATTTCAGCTGGGTCCAGGTTCAAGACACAGGTAATGCAACAGAAGCTTCGTTTCTTACACCTAGTGTGGGATAGTGTCATTATTTAGAGTGAAATACGGTGCCCCTTAGGTCACAGTTCAGATGGCCTGACAGTGTCATCACCATTTGAGGCAGCATTTAGAAGTCTCAGTGGTAGCTTTGTTTTTCAAAGCTAAGTTGGGCAGTTCTGCTTACGTGGAAGTCTCAGCAGGAGCCAGTTTATCTGTGGAAAACTACTTGGTTTCATGCCACTGCTATTGACAAACTCATTCTGCATGCGCTGGTCATTCTCCTGGAGAGCTAAACAAATGCCAGCTGAATATCAGATTTTCCTGCTTATTTTTTGAAATGTAGACAAATCCAATGTCATTATCTTACCTTCTTTATTCTTCTTTCTGGACAGATGTAGATAGAGATTCCTGTCTGTCTCTCTGATAAACCATTCATCTTAATGCTCCAGAAAACGTGCCTGTTGCAAAACCGTGCTGTTCTAAAACGCATAGTTTTCATTTGTAATTGTGCGTACCTAAGTGAAGCAGCCTATGTTTACTGCTAAAAAAAAAAAAAAAAATAGTGTCTGGATTTAAGCTGAAAGTTAAACATAAAGTGTGATAATATTTTCATTTAGGATATGAAGCAGAGAAATCCAAGTCCACTGGATTTATCTGCCAAAAAAATTCAGAATTTATCTCTGAGGCAAAGCAGATTTTCAGGCTTTTAGCAAACTGGACTCTTACTGTTTTTTTTTTGTTTTTTTTTTTTTTTTTGGGGGGGGGGTCTTTTTATTTTAATTTATTTATTTTTAACTTATCCATGGCTCTGTGGAGCATTGCCGACAGTGAGAGAAGGAGGACCATTGGTCCCGTGGGCTAGTGGTCCCACCAAGGGCTGTTTGAGAGGAAACTTCCCCACAGAGAGCTGAGGGGGCTTGGGGAGAGATGGCAGAAGGAAGCAGTGAGATCTCTTTCATATTTTGTTAAATGTTGGCCTCACCCCGTTGGCTCTCTGCAGTGCATGATACAGTGCTGAGGATTCAAAAACAATACAGGCAAGACAGGAGTAAGTGCCGTGATAGCAAAGACTGTCTGTTGCAGGTTATCTGGGCGTGATTTATAAGGGGAAGATAGAAGGGCTAAAAGCTTTTATCAGGATCCAGGTCTGGATTAGCTCCAAAGTCTGTGATGAGTAGCAGTTTGCATTAGACATCAGCTCTCTTGCTCTCTTCCCCTCTCAGTGTGCTGTCTTGAGCTTGGTGCTCTAACCCTGGTACAGCCTCAGTCACCTTCTCCACGTGCCTCACTGTTGATCTTGGTCCGTATTTTCACTTCTGTACTGATTTTGTTTATCACGTGTGGTGTTGTTGTTTGTGTTTTGTTTTGTTTTTTTTTTTTGACACAGAAAACGGAAGGCTGGATTCTACCACTTTTAACAGCAGAGCAACAGTTCTACACTCAGAAACCTTCCTTCAGCCTAGACACCAGGGCTTGGAATCTAATGCATTGTAAATCACATCCATTGCTTCCCTTCCCCCCAGCTCCTTTGTTTTGTACTTTATTTTGTGATATATTTTTTCTATACCTTTCGATTTTTAAAGAAAACCTCTGTATTTTCCATTTACAAAAGTATTATCAAGTATATGCTGCTATCCACACACCACACACATACAAAGGTGAAGATCCCTACTGTTCACTGAGGAAGTGGCTGTGTACGGTGAAGTCCCTCTCATTTCTTGCACCCAGCAAGCTAATTAAAAGATGCTATTCTGCCAACCGTGATTAAACAGAATGTTGCAATTCTACTTATCATCTGCCAAAGCCTATTGAAATCCAGCAGTTTAATAGTAAAGAATAATTATGTGAAGCTAACTGAGCCACTGAACTTCGCATTGGGCTTTTGTCTGTACTCATGGTGGTATAAATCAGAACTACACCCGATAAAGTCCAGATTGCAGCCAGAGTTCCTGGTGGGCATTAGTGGATTCTGTAACATTCGTTATGTGACATTAACATCATTAGAAAGTGACTTAGATGGAAAGCAGTGTCCAGAATTTCAGCGATTGGTAAAATACTCAAAAGGATGAAAGAGTTGAGAGAATGTCTAGGCAGCAGCAGCCTCTGAGGATGTTTGGCATACAGTCATTTCAGGTGTCACGCACAGTCTGGATAATCCAGAGTGTGGCAGCAGACAGCACAAACCACTGAAGACTTCCCCCTGGTAATGGGATCTCAGCACTCCCTGCCTGCAGCCAGCACCCCCTTTCCTGTGTGACGACGAAATGCGCATCCAACGTCTGCCTGGCAGGCAGATGCTTTTGGTACGTTGGGTCCCAACCTTTGGTCCTGGAGTAGGGAGAGAAGGCACCGGTTGTGTGTGCAGGTGAAGCGTTGCTGTTTGCTTACAGAAGAGTGATATTTATGTTACGCAGAACCCTCAGAGAACTGGAAAAGGCCTCTCTTGTGTACACACACAGGCAGAAATAGCTAGAAATAGTGAGAAATACTGAGAGCACACAGGCTGTCAGATTTCTCTTTTGCACACTGTTGATCCCACTGCACCTGAGAGTGCCGTCCCTCGGTCAGGCTCTGATGAACTGAGATGCCAAGATTTACGGATGGGTTAAGTGGTGTGGCAGAGTTACAAGGTGGAAATCACATGCAAGTGTTGAGGTCAAATGTTTACTAATTATCATCAGATCGTTCAAAGTCTCGTCTGTGAAAGAAGATGTTAGAGTGAGAACCATTGAATAGGAGCTCCATTTTTTTCCCAGTAGCAGCAGAAAAGCACGACTGGCAGCCCGCACTAGGAAAGAAGGAATGAGTTCTACACTGCAGAATTAACTGCATTGGGTATAACCTCTGGGTTATGAGTGTGCACGCTCTGCTCCCACTTCCCCTCCTCCCTGTTTGTATAGATATAAATTCCCTTTATGAATGCATGAGAGAAACGTGATAGGATACAAAAAGGAGCTAATGGGGGGACTAGGGTGCTAGTAAGGACTGACACATAGCTAATAAGACCAGAAATGGGGAAGGAACAAGTGAAGCTGTGAACCAGGAAGAGCTGGAAGAAAAACAGATGGGCGAAGGATATTTGCCACGGGACAGGCTGAATTTGAATGCAGATTCCTTCCCACTGGGAGCTGCAACCAGCTGAAGAGCTGTTCTTTCAACTCCCTCAAATACCTTTTCCTAATGGATTCTGCTGACACGTACCAGCAGCTATCGGTGTCTCCAGCTTTGGTTCAAGTTAGTGCTGAGTAAATAATACCAGATTTCAACACACGGTCGCCACCATGTGTAGGCACTTTGTTCCCAGACCCCTGCTGCCATGCACGGCGGGTGCACAGATGCTGTAGTGAGCAGCGCAGGATAAATCAAGGCAAAGACTGCGTCGGTGGGGGAAGTAGATTTTTATTTATATGTCATTCTCATGTGTTAAAAAATAGTCCCGTTTTCAGTGTGCTTCCCTGGTACATGCCCTCACTGCCCTGGCAAGCTCCAGAGCAGAGCAGCAGTGGTGTGGAAGGCGTGCAGGGCTGGCAGGACTCTGCTGAGCCTCGGGGTGAGGGCTGGCTCTCAGCACTGCAGCTTCACACTAGTGACTAGTACATGGAGTTTGGGGATATACTCAGTCAATATGTTTCATAAGCTGATGTGTAGGAAGAGTAGCTGAAACTATAGGCTGTTATATTAGTGCTGTGTATGATGCTTTGATACTTGCTGAAATATTTTTCCTTCCCCGTTCTGTGCAGTATTGTCATTTATGTCACTGCTCGTTGTGTGTTTTAAAGGACTTCTGTGTGATGCACTTTACACTGTAAATAAAGTTGCACCCTGTTTAGTACCTATTTAGATGCAACATTGCATAATGTTTCTTTGGAACACTGAGCCGCAGAAGTGCCTGCCTGCCCTCTGGGGTCTGCTGGCAGAGCATGCGTGTCAGGGAGATGGAGCCCTGCTCAGGAGAAGAGATGAAATAATTGGCAGTCATCTCAGAAGAATGTGCTGGGTTATTCCACATCCTCAGATAAAAATGCAATTAGCACTTCATTTTTCAGATTCCTTCTGCCATTAGAATGCATTTTGAAACCTGTAATGGCCAAGTTTACCCTTGACATAAACGGATGCATTGAAACCTACCACGCACGCTGCTTGCTAGAGATGGGACTTGTTTTATTCTGCACTGGCACTAGCATTTCTAAAGCTGTGGAGCCTAATACACTGAGAGACAGTAGGGGTTAAAAATGTAGCATGACAAAGAAAACTGTGACTCAAATACCGCCCTTTCCCGGAGGAGCATATGTAACAAAGCAGTCAAAAGATCGAGGGTGTGGATTTTCTTGGGAGACCTTAGTAAGCCTTTCCATAAAGGCTTAAGAGGAGATTTCAGAGTGCCAAAGCCACGTTTGAAAGCCTTCCCCTAAGCAGCAGCCCAGAAGGTGGCACAAGGTTGCAGGCAGTGCTGCTGGTGGAACCCTGAAATTTGAAGTGTGGCTTGATAGGAAAGAGGCAAATTTGCATGGAAAAATACTCATCCAAATACCACTAATAATAGTGAGAACAGGCACATGGTCTCCCATCCTGAGCATACAGAGCAGCCCTTCTGGAAAAGAAGAATCATATAGAATCATGTAGAAACTCTAGGTTGGGAAGGACCTAGAAGATCATCTAGCCCAACCATTCGTCTTTCACCATCCCTACCCACTAAGCTACTAAATCATATCCTAAGAGTGGTACGAGTGGGTCTCTTTCTCTGCCACGAGACTCAAGCTACATTGCTGAAGGGAGTGTGCTGATGGCAGAACCTTCCTGATCCCAGGAGCACAGTGGGAAAGGTGTCAGTGTCACCTCTGGTCCCACAGAGATCCGTGAATGCCAGCAGATGCTGTCGTGAGGAGCTGTGCTGTCACCTGAAGCCTGGTTCAGGCAGTGGTCTCTCTGCAGCTCGGTACAGGAACAGCTTGTGCACCTCGGGTTCATCAAGCGCAGGAGGGAGCGCAGCCTTGTCACAACTCACCTCACAGCCTGGTGGGGACACAAGGGCGAAAAGGACACAAGAGAAACACAGAAGCACAGAATGGTTGGGTTGGAAGGCAGCTCAAAGCCCACCCAGCTCTGAACACCACCGTGGGAGCAGTGTCACCCACCAGGGTAGAGCAGGGCCCTGTCCAACATGGCCTGGATTGCCTGCAGGGATGGGGCACCCACAGCTTCTCTGGGCAGCTGTGCCAGGGCCTCACTGCCCTCCCAAGTGAGCGATTTATCCTAACATCGCACCTAAGTTTCCCCTTGTTAGTTTAAAGCCACTCCCCCTTGTCCTGTCACCATCAGACTGAGTAAAAAGTTGGTTCCCCTCCTGCTTGTAAGTTCCCCTCAAATGCTGGAGGGGAGCAGTGGGGTCTCAGAGCCTTCTCTGAGCTAAACAACCCCAGCTCCCTCCACGTTTCTTCACAAGAAAGAAGAACAGCCCTCTGATCATCACCTGGAAAACCAGGGATGGCCAACTGGGTACAGCAAGAATGGAAACCTCAGTGCGGATACCGTGCTGCAAGAACTTCCGTGTAGAAAGCTGCTGAGAAGCCATTAGGGGTACTTAAGTGCAGCTAAAAAGAATGTAAGCATTTTTCCAGACTGGAGCTTTCATCATGGGATTGCAGCAAACACAAAGAGCTGGAGATGAGCTATGCCTACTTAGAGCCTGGCTTGCCGTAAGGATGCAGGGGTTGGGTAAAGCCAGCTGCCTGGTCAGGTATTGCAAGGTTTGGTGTCTGGACTGAGTTTATTAAATGGCTTGGTTAATGGTCTGGGATGAGGGATAAACAGCTCGTTAATTAATCCTGATGCTAACAAGTAGGGAGGTGCTGCCAGTACCTGTGAGAACAAATTACATGAAGAGAGTGATCACGTTAAGGGGAAATGACATGAAATTAAAGATAAGAAGGACAAGCAGGTGTTTCCCAAACAAAAATCCTGCAACAAGGGTGGCCCTGGGGGGGAGAGGGCACACCGTGCCCTGGCCACTGCCACTCACACCAGTGCAAGCTGAGGGCCAGGGCCCTGAGCTGGCAGGGCCACGAAGGAACACAAACACAGCCACTGGAGCAGGCCAGCCTTCCTGTGACACTACAGTTCCCTCAACTCTGCTTTTAAGAAGCTGATGCTTTTCTTCTTTTTCTGGGCTCCTCCAGGGTATTAATGTGCAAGCAGTGGAGGGAAGGAATGCAGACAGTCTGCCCGGGGACACCTGACTCAGGCCCCACTGACACCAAAACTATGGGAAGAATCAGAGGATGGGAAGCGGGAGCTGTGCCCCTCACCTGAATTTTCCAGGGCAATAACTGCGACTTAGGGTCTCAGAGATGAAAGCAGAAGGGCCGGGAAGTCCAGGGAGAATCATATGATCTCCCCAAAAGCAGTGCTGGAGTTGCAGCACCTTGCATCAGCCCGTGGCTGGCAGCTTTGGGCAGGTGCTGGTGACTCCACACCCCCATGGCAGCGGGCGCAAAACACCCTGTGCAGTCCCCAAAGGGGAGAGGACAAAATGGAGACAGCAGGAGTGGGCTAGTTGTGGTTCTTGGGAGCTTTGTTGGGTGACACACTGCTCTGGGGGTCTTTCCTGAAGGGCTGCACTGCTGCAGCTTGCCCAGCAGAGCCAGTGGAGGACAGCCCAGCCTCCCAGAGCTGTGCTGCAGAGGAAACCTATCAGAAGCCACCTCATGCTTTGTGCCAGGAATGGGACGGCAAGATACATGCTTGCGGCTTTCTTCCTCATTTGCAGATCTGCTTACGGTTGCCGGAAGGGGGTGGATTTGTTCCTGTTTGCTTTAATCTTAATTGCATGGAAACACGGGGAGGGGCAGGGAGGCAAGGAGGCTGAGGGGGGTGACGCTTTTCTTGGGGCCCTCCTCTGGTTGGGGGTGCTGGGGATGCAGCACCCCAGGGCCCCATCACCATCGTGAACCATCAGCACTCAGTGCAGTGAGTCATCTCACAGCAACCTGCTTGAGCCGTGCTTTGGGGGCCCTCTGGGAGATGCTGGGAAGCCTTGGAAGCGCTGAGCCAGACAGAAAATAAACAGGAAGAGCTCCCACACTTTTTTCTTTTTTTTTTTTTTTTTTTTTTTAATTGAATTTCTTTGTGGAAATTGCACTCGTTACAAGCAGTAGCAAACTGGCCTCTTATTGTCACACACATTACCCCCAGAACAGCACTGGAGGTGCAGCTTTAAGCTTTGGGTCCAAGGCCCCAAACTAGGAGCACCTCTTGCTTGTTCCCTTCCTGAGGTCGTGCTCTGAGCTGCTGACGATTTTCAAAATGGGTTTGCATGAAGGTGCAGGTTGCAAACGCACGTTCCCATCCACCTGCCTGGTTGGAGGGTAAGCAGCTGGGATGGGAGGCAATGCCCTTAGTCCAACTCTTCCAGAAAATCTGTGCCTGAGGTTGAAGGCCGTGACTGGGCAGCTCTCCCCAGTGCAGGAATCCTGTCACTGTGTCCGAGCTGTGTTGGACAGCTCCACTCGTGTTTTAGAAGGGCTTTGCTCCACCTGCAAGAGGAAGAGATTTTCCAGTGGTGCCCGCAAACCGGAGCAGCAGAGAACATCTGGGCTGCAGATCATCTCTGTGTGGTACCTGGTAGGGCTTCTCAGAAGCTCTCATCTTCTGATAGCAACAAAGCGTTGGATGTGATGCACTTGAAAAATAACCTTGTGCCTCATTTTAAAAGTCTCATACTGCACCACATTTCCTTTCTCCTTCGAGTCATTCATCCTTGTGAAGAAATGCTTTTTGAAAATGCCAGGAAAATCCACCTCCTTTGCTGCCCAGGGCTCTGGTTCCAGCAAACGGCTGCTGGTGTGGGAGCATCCTTGCTGCTGATGAGATTTTGGGAAAACATGACTACGCACGCTTTGCAATTAAAGCAGCATTCACAAAGGGCTGTATGCTTGACCAGAGACCCACAAGCAGGAGCCCCCTCAGTGCTCAGCAACCCTCTGTGGAGGGCTCTGGTTATTTAGGAGACACATTTCAAGCCTACCGTGTGCACAAATCAGCCTCTGCTTGCAGAGACACTGACCAGAAGTCAGACAAACTGCACAGGCTTATTTAAACCTGGCAACGAGGATTTAATGTGGGCGAAAGGCTCTGCTGAGGAGCGTGCATAGAAGGAGCGTAGAAGGAGCATTGTTCAAAACCTGTTCAGCTACAGTAACAAACCCAGAAATTCACAGAACTTGTTTTCCCTCGTACAAAGGTGCTGCCTCGTTGTCCTGTGTCCGTACAACAGGGTAAGGTGACCCAGGCTTACAAAGGAATTCAGCACTAAGGGATGATGCTGTGTTACTGCACCGGCCAGAAACATTCAGATAACTGCATGAAAACACAGCAGTTGTGTGGCTGCGAGTGATGAGCCCTTTTCTGTGTCCTCAGAAGGTGAGGTTTGTGCAGAAGAGAAGGGGGGGGGAAGTTCTCAGCACAGCAAAGCATTTGGTGCACACCTTGGTACACAAGGATGGCTGCTTGGGCTGCTGGCCACAGGAGGGTTTGGTGGTTTGGAAGCAACCAGAACCAGGATGTGGGGAAGAAATGTCAGCTCTTGTCTCCTAGCAGGCCTGCACACTACACTGCAGGCTCCACTGGTGCCTCTCTGTGCTGTGCTCTCTGGCCCTGACCCGCATGCTGGGTGGAGTGTAGCATCAAAACCTCTGAATAATGCATTCCTGACTCAGCAGGGGAGGAAGGAAATAACAGAGAAATTGTGGTGGAGAAGGCTTTAAAGGAAGAAGAACCATCCACCACTGTGGATGAGGACCACTTCTTGATGCTGAACAATAGCAGGCTGCAATTCTGAGAAAACTGGTCATTGTGGCATGGAGTCAGCCCTGGATGGAGTTTCCTGAGCGTGAGCAAAAGTCCCCAGTAAATTTGCAAAGCAGGAAGAACTCACAGCACTGCGTTGCTGAGTCAGGATGATGCGAAGGTGCTGAAAAGGAACAAACACTCCCACTTCTGAGTCACCTGATAACATCACATACCTTGACTATCTCTTGTTCTCCGCCGATAGCAAGTGGCTTCAATGAGCAAAATCCTCCACAGCTGTGCTGATCACGCCTCACAGGGCACTGCGTTTCCACCTCCAACACTTTGCGGCGTGCACTGCCCAGAATGGGATATGGGATGAAGACCTGCACACCCCGTGGCCAGGCTGCAGCCCTTTATTTGGGACGGGACTGTGCTGTGGGTGATATCACTTCACCGAGGATAGCAGGAAGCACGGTGGCAGCCACGGTGAGTGTCAGGGCTGCATCGGTGCTGATACGGGTTTGTGTGCACTGCGTACGATGCGGGGCGGATGTGGAAGCACTTGGAAACCCTCAGCCCGCCAGGCAGTCGTTTCCCAGGCTGATGTTAAGAAATGGTGCATCACAGAATGGTGGAGGCTGGCAGGGACCTCTGGGTCCCTTCTCTGCTCCAACCCCTGCTCTGGCAGGGACACCCAGTGCAGCCTGGTGTGATCTCCAAGGAGACAGACTGAAACAACCGCCTTGAGGCTCAGCACCTCTGATGGGTGTTTTTTCCTCTGAAAGACAGCAGTAAGCTCTCAGCAGAGCTCTTCCAGCAATGCCCAGAGTGGAAATGCCTTCCATGAACCACGTCCCACTGGTAGGCCTGGCTGCACCGTGTGCTGGCATTTACAGAGCAGGGGATGTAAAAAGAGGTTTTAGGTTTGAAGAAAGAGGGCTGGAGAGAGAACACGAACATTTTCAATGAAATAACCCCGTGCTGGTTTTACTCTTCACCAAGGTAACAGCAGGGATAAAGCCCCTCACCACCCACCACCCTGCGCCGGAGAACCACAGTCTGTCCCAATCCCCATTAAGGACTCAGGAGAGGGGTGTGCAGCCACCACGGACAGCAAGTTTTGCTCCAAGCCCAGGGAGGAGCCCCCAGGAGGAGCAGTGTGTTTGGAGGCACTGTGGCTGCCCTGGGGCAAAGCATCCAGGCACCCACCACACTGAGGACATTCCCTGGAGCCTGGGGGGGCTCCAGAGGGGGCACGGTGCTCAGGCAGAGTGCTAACAAGTGCCAGCTGATTGCTTCCGGATGGAGCAGATCCATTTATTCCATTTACTCCACGGGGACCGCACGGCACGATGCTCTACAACTCCAATGTCAGTTTGACAATTGTTAAACGATGGAAAAAGAGGAATGAGTCATCTTTATTTATAACACTGGACAATGCCATGTCTCAAGCATAAAATTCGAATAACTCAGTCCTCTGCCTTGGCTGCAGGAAAGTGAAATACCACCAGCTATCCCAGCAGTCCCATAGGTTGCGGGGGGCTGCCACTGTGACCAGGCCCAAAAGTGAACTCATTTCTGCACATTACACTTTGCAACTTGGAGCACTCAATGAACTTCAGAAGGGTGAGAAACGAGGAATTTCAATGGGCATCTTATCTTCCCTTTC
Organism: Oreortyx pictus; assembly: GCA_036925125.1. Classification (NCBI taxonomy): domain Eukaryota; kingdom Metazoa; phylum Chordata; class Aves; order Galliformes; family Odontophoridae; genus Oreortyx; species Oreortyx pictus. The sequence continues at coordinate 1,268,248 of JAUPFR010000004.1, read as the reverse complement.
CTGAAATCTGTCCTCCAGCAATGCAGTCGGAGGCAGCAGGAGTTAAACTGCTCCTGGGTCTGATTCTGGCAAGAACAAGACCTCAGATTCATTGGGATGAATGTCTCGCTGCAAACATCCTGAATTATTCATGCATTTATGCTCGCTGGAAATATGTTCTGGGCATTTAATGCAGTTCTTATTTCACATCCCTAGAAGTTACACCACAGTTAGGCCCCAGCGGGTAAATACAGCTAACATTTCCAATACAGCTAACAGAAAATTAGCAAGTGTTTTCAGTTTTGGCTATCCTTTCCCCCTTTTGTTTAGCGATAACATGCAGCTAGCAGCAACTAAACAGGCGACACTAACACAGCAGCCACACAAGCCCTGGGTTCCCAGCAGCCTGCTCCTCCTGCAGAGGGGCCAGCCAGCACGGATGGAGGACAGAGATCCTGCTGGAGCCATCAGCTTCATGCTGAGCGCATGCTGCAAAGTGACATCTCTCATCTGGTGGCAGTGCCGGGCCCTCTCACCCTCAGCCAGCAGCATCCCATGTCAGGTCAGGGCACCTGAGGCCTGTTAATAAATGTCGCATTTCTCAGAAAGTTCTCATAACTCATTCAGGTGTTGCCAGGGGAATAATTACGTGGCAATAAACCAGGACTGTTTGGTTCCTGTTAATTAGGCACAAAGATGGTAAACATTAACTCTGCAGGCACAACATGTGATGGACATAGATGGTTAGGCCTCAGACAAATGCTATTTATGGTTATTATTATTATTTTTTGCTGTTGTTGAGGCCTGGTTTCTGGAAGCAGGCTGTTTACTGTCGGCAGGGCAGGAAAGCAAGGCCCATTTTTTTGTTTCCTTGCCTCTCCGCAAGACGTGTGATACTGCCGTAGCTCAAAATCACATAGTGTCCTGAGTTAGAAGGGACCCACAAGGACCATCGAGGCCATTGTGCCTCCGTCAGGACTACCTTCATGTCAGCTCAGGATGAAAAGCTGAGCCACGTGGCAGGGAAAGCTGAGGTTTGATTCCTTCTCATGCCTGAGATGGCCGATAGATGAGGCAGGATGGAAGGGAGTCTGCATCCCAGGGCTCTGGCTGCGTGGCTCCCCAGGCTTCCTACTGCTGCATGAATCACTGCCACCTCTGAGCACGTGGAGCAAGCATGTGAGTAGGTGCATGCCTCTTGGGGCAGTTAGAGATGTCTCTTCCTGTCTGCTTTAGGGCATCCCAGCAGAAGACAAGTGCTCAACTTGTTTTTATCCAGCTAGTGATTTTGACTGCCCTGGTTTCCAAGTGCGTTTTAACAGATACCTTTACAGAGCTGAAGGTATTCCAGAATGTTGTGGCTCTCCTCACGCCCTCCTCTTCACTCTGAAATTTGTTATGTGAGACTTCCACAGTTGGACACTGCGTAAATTTGGGCATGCAAAAAAAAAATATAATTGCCTTGAAAACTGTCAGCTGGAGTGCTTCTGCAGTGTAAACACCAACTCTACAGCATCACCTGTTCAGAAATGCAAATATGTGTGTTATCTTGTTAACTAGAGCTTGCAGATGTCTCCCTTCAGTGAGGGTTACATTTCTGCTCCTGAGATCAGGCTTTCCCTTTTTTAAGCTTAGCTCCGTACCCACACACAGCCACCTCATCACCTGAGTCAGCTTCTACCAACCAAAAGGGTGTTGGTGAGCTTTTGGTATAGCTGCCATGGAGATGGAGGACTTGAAGCAGCTGTCTGCCTTGCCTGGTCTCTCAGAGGACCCTTCTGATGTGGAGTTGCTAAAAGCAGAACAGCAGGTGCCAACTGCTACTACAGTAGAAATACTGCACCAACTGGGACTCTCTAATTCCCATTCATCAGCTGATTTGCCAACTGGAGAGCCAGTGTGAAAGTCCAGTGGAGAGTGGATGCTGACAGAGGACTGAATGAAGTCACTCCACCACTAAGCACTGCTGTGCCAGAAATGATAGAACTCCACTACCAACTGGAGTCAAAGGCAGCCACGTGGAACGCCACAACTGACAATTGCATTTTTCTCAATCCCTCTGGCAGCAGAGTGTGGGCCACAGTTGGCTTTTTCTTGGAAGGGCATCCAGTACTCCTGGAATTGACTGCCCCAGGGGTGGAAACGCAGCCCCACCATTTGTCCTGGGCTGAACCAGACTGTGCTGGAACAGAAGGAAGCTCCGGACAGAATAGGACGTCAGAGACATGCTCTACGCAGCAGCCAGGGAGAACAGCATCACTTAGAGTCTCCAGCAGAAAGCTTCAGGGGAGAAGGTCAATCTGCTGATTACATAGCGGACTCAAATAGGGAACCTCAGTCATCCAGGAATCTTAGAAGTGATCACGGATTGGCTCAAAGGCAAAGATTTTGGAATATCACCAGAAGAGGCAGTGGCACAAGCTGAAAAGGCTCCACTATATAATAAACTACCAGAACAACTGGCAGTGTGGAGGCAAACCTCCACATGGAGCCTCTGCATTACGGAATGACGCTGCTGACCCAGGTAGAGAAGATGGTTTTAAGGGTACACCACAGATGCTCACGTACCCAAGAGTCACTGAAGAACACTGGAACAACCAGCAGGTGTGCCAGGCTGCTAGGACTGAAGCAACTCAGGTGGACCTGGGACTGGCAGCATGAAGGTGAACTAGTTCTAGCTTGGTGGGCCCACTGTGCCTCAGGCCTTTGTGGAAGAGATGCAACATACAGATGGGCCGAGGATTGAGGAGTGGACTTGACTTTGGATACTATTGCACACGTTAATCAGGAATGTGAAACAAACATGCAATTAAGCAAGTGGATAAAGTCTCTGTGGTACAGAGGACGATGGCTGAAATGTGGCAGGTGGGACCTGGGTGCAGGTAATGCAAAAGGATGGAGATGTCCGTTATGTACCTCAAGGCAATCGATGCTGAGAACAGCCAACAGTTGTCTTAAACTGCTACGTAATACTGTACGTCATCATGATTATGGTTCTTACATACCTTGCTAACAGTATTACAGTGAGAATTACTCCGGTTAAAGAAGAATGAACGCTGATGGAACCCGAACCCGTACGGAGCCAAGGCCATGCACAGCCAAGGGCCCACGGAGCTGGGAGGGAGCAGAGTTAGGACAGCTGGCTTAAACCGATCCAAGGGATATTCCATGCCACATGGGGTCATGCAGAAGGAGTTTTGAAGGGGTGGGAGTTCATTGTTTTCTCTTCTGCTGCTCAGGGCCGAGCAGGCAGAGGATGGTGAGCAATTGCTTGTGCATCGCTTGTTATATATCTGCGTGTGCGTATGTCTGTGCGTGTGTGTAGTCATAACTATTATCCTTCTCCTTTTCTCTCTTAGTAAATAGTTTTGTCTCAGCACACGAGTTCTGCTTTGTTGTTTTTTGTCTCTCTCTCCCCCATCCCATTGGGAAGTGGGGGAGCGAGGGAACAACTGTGTGGTGCTCAGCCCACTGCCAATTAAACCACAACACGAGGGCACCATGCAAAGGTCCTACGAGAGATGCCACACTTGCCCCTCTCCACCAACGAAGATAACCGAAGGCACTCTGTGTATCACTCTGTGTTCCTGAGGCTGCTGATCCCTGTGGAGAGAACTGTGCCACCCCTCTGAGCTTTTAGGGACCCTGGGGTTGAATTCTGGTGCAGCGCTGGAAGGAAAGGGTCTGTGGGAACATCATACCCTGATGATACAGCTTCTGCACACGAACTACATCCAGCTGTATTAAACCACCCATGCCAGGGTGCCCTGTACGTTGTGCAGAAGAAATGCCAGGAGGAACGCCATCTCTTCCCTTGCAGAGGATGGACACACACACACACACACACACACACACACACACAAAGGCAAAGGCCACACGAGAGGTCAGGAATGAAGAGAAAAGCAAGGCAGGGGAAAGCTGGCAAGAGAGACAAAGCAAAACAGCTGTGTGAAAAGAGATGGGCATCAAGTGCTTGGAAGCAAAGCTTGCACTGTGCACCACTTTGTAATTCGTATGGGATGCAGAAATGAAGAGCTGAACCTCCATTACCACCCACTGCTCCTCACAGGATGCTGCTCCCTGCAAAAGGCACTGGGCAAAAAATCATCCGCCATGCAGATAAGACGTGATGTTAGGACAGTGAATTGGTGGCTTCCTCCAAGCGCTGGGCTGAATCCTGGGAAGCACAGCATCTGGCAGCCAGCTCTCCTCCTGCTTTCTGTTTTTTTTTTCAGTGGCTTCTCCCCTCGTTTTTCAACCAGATGTACACTGCCAAGTGTTCGAGCAAGAGAGGCTGGGTGACTGGGCACGTCGCTGGTGAGAGAGGAGCTCTGCGTTCGTTGGCACGACACCCAGCACGCCCATCTAATTATTAAATATTTATTGCGCCTCTAATGGGTCACTTACAACAGAAGAATGCTCCCAAGGAGCAGGCTGCGAGGAACGGGAAAGCACAATTAAAGGCTGTCAGGGCCCGATGAAATGCAGCGTGGTAATGCTCTGCAGATAACACATCCCTCCTGCGATAAAACGTGGTGCAGCTGTTGCTGCAGGAACCACCTCTGGGACCTTCCTCCCTCCTGCAGCCGTCGGCAGCCATTGCTCAACGCGCCCGGCCCTCTGTGACACAGCCAAGCTCGTGTGTGCTGTGAAACTGTCCCTTCCGCTGCACCGTGCAGCATCCTTAAGGCCACGAGGTCCGGCACACAGCAAGACAAAGCACAACGCAGCGGGTGAACTGCTGGAGCATTAATACAGCCGTGAGGGTTGTATTGATGGGGTTGCACGGCAGCCAGACACCAGCAGGGCCCTGCTCCGGCTCCCTTGGTGGGGCAGCTCTCTTCAGGGGTTTAGCGGAGTGCACGCCCATCGTGCACTGACATCGCTGAACCGGGAAGTGGAACTGGGTGATCTTGCAGGGCTCTTCCAACCCAATGCATTCTACAGTCCTACGATCCTTACCATTCAGAGGGCTGGGAATGGCCCTTCTGCGTGGCACTTCACATGTTCCGCACTTGGCAAAGGGCTGGGCAGCACTGCTGCTGCTCTCCAGTACTTGCTCTGCTCCGGCCAGCACTGTGCTGGGTGAGCACAAGCAAGGAGCAGAGGCGTTCTGCGGCAAGAAGGAAGAAAAAAGATAAAACTTAAGGACACAGGGTGTGCTTCCTGGGTGTGTGGGGTTTTGCTTCTTTGTCTCCCGGCCAGAGGATCCACATTCTTCTGCATTAAGCGCTGTCATGAGACCGACTAACTGTGCGTAACAAGCCCAGATGCACAAACTGCAGTCGGTGATTTTTAGGCATTCACACGGCAGTTCTGCTCTCCGGACACGTACCCAGAACCGGGCACCTCTGTGCCACGGGCACACAAGGAACGGGCAGATAAAAATGGGGGACGCACAGCCACGGGACACACAGACACGAGGGACACGTGGGACAGGCAGACTGAGGCCAGGTGGGCACACCTGGGACAGGTGGTCACGAAGGGACACGGGGACGGGTGGGAGTGGGGGGGGGGGGGGCACGCGTGGATGCGACACAGGACACACGTCGGCAAGAGGGAGGTGGGGGACAGGCGGACACGGGATACAGACACGGACACGCGGGACACGCAGAGGAGCTGCGGGAGGGGGTCGGGCACAGGCTGGCAGCCGACATGGGACGGCAGTAATGCGGTCCGGGGCCGCGCTCGGGGGGGAGATGGGGGTGGGGGCCGGGGGGGGGGGGGGGGGTGAACCAGGGAGGGGGGAGGGTGGCGCGGATAAGAAAAGCAGTTTTAAAGCCACTTAAAAAACGCAGTGAAGAAAAATAAATGGAAAAAAAAAATAAAAATAAAAATAAAGTGAAATAGGAGGAGCTCCCGGGGCACGTGTTCCGACCCCCCCCCTTCCCAAGTCCGCCCTGCCCGGCAGCCCGCCCGCCCGCCACTTCCTGCTCGGCGTTACACAGCACTTTTTCTTACAGTCACACGGTCGCAGCGTTGCTTTTCTTTCTTCCCCCCCCACCCGCTTCTTTGCCCTCCTCTCCCCTCCCCGCGTCCCACGTCACCCGCGCCGCGGGCGGGGGGGGGGGGGGGTGGGCCGCGGTCAAGGGGCGGGGCCGGGTGGAGGGGGGCCGGGCGGCGGCGCGCATGCGCAGTGCGACTCCCGCGGCCGTGGCTATATAAGGGCGGGGCCGGGGCGGCGGCGGCGGCAGAGCGTTGGGGCCACGGTGCGGTGCGGACCGCGGAGCGGCGGAACGACAGCGGAGGGAGGAGCGGCGTGCGGGGACCAGGCCGTGGTGGGCCGCCTTCTTGCCGTGCAGCCTCGGAGCCGCCGCCATGGTGAAGAGCGTGGGCAGCCTGGTGAGTCCGCGCCCCGGGAGCGCGCGGGGTGGGGGAGGGGCGCGCCGCTTTGTGAGGCGCCTCGCGGGGCGGGCACTGGCGGGGGGGGGGGGTCTCCTGTGAGGGTGCCCGCGGCGGTTTGAGCTGATTGTGGAGGTGGGTCCGGCTCCGCAGTGGGATGTCCTCCTCTGTCTCTTTGCTGTTGTTCTTCGCGGTGCCGCCGTGAGATGTAAGGACCGGTGCGTGCCCCGGGGTGGGCTCCCTCCTGTAGGGTTAGGGCGATCAGTCAGCCGCGCACCGAGGGAGTGGGAGCAGGGAAGGTGGGCCTCGTTGGCTGGTGCGGGGAGCAGGACGTTCACGGGGCTGTTCCCAGTGCGGAGATGTGAGAGCATGTGCCGAAAACGAGGAGCTGTGGAGGATCGAGGCTCCACGCAGGACCTTGCGGCTTAGCTGACAGCAGATGGCATGGGCTGCTGAGCGTGTTAGCGCTGATCTCTGCAGCGTTCCGCTTTAGAGACTGGGATCCAGGAGTGCGTCCCGCATCCCTCACAGGAGGAGAGGAAACGTGGAGAGCTTCCCGCTCCCATCCTGCAGAGCGGGTGGGACGGGGTGTTGGCTGCTGGTCTCGTCGCAGGCAGGCTCAGTGCGAGCTCCTCCAGAGCTCAGCACGTGGAGGCTGCATTAGGAGGTTGAGGCACCTTCAGCAGGGAGCTGTGATGCCGCACGTTTGGTGTTACAGCGTGCTGAGGATGCTTTGAGTTGCCTGCGTGCTGGATCCGCACCTTCCACCTCTTGGTTTTGTAGCGTGCAAATATTTCTCGCCTTCAACGTCTTACACTTCTGCTAAGAGGCGTGCTCTTTCAAAACAGTGGCACGTACAGAGCTCTACGACGCAAAGATCCCAAAATGTGTGTTGTAACCAAGTGCAGCCGATAAATGGAGTCTTTGTTAACCTCAGATACTAGTCGTTTCTGGTATGGTCTGTGTAGCATTGTTTTGATGGTTGAAGTTATGCTCTGATATACTTGGCAAAATAGGGCAAAATAAGTAAAATACTTACCTGATGAAGCTGTTTCTTTGGAAAGCACGCTGCAGGGTAAACCACACGTCGTGACTCTAGACATTGGTTGGAAAAGCCTGCAGAAGTTCCTCCCCAAATTCAGTGGGGAAAAGTCCTAGAAGAAAGTGGATGTCTTCCCATCAAGTCTCACATGGAAATTGAATGTTAAAGGCCGTTGGGATCACAGTAGAAGTGTGGCACTACTCCATCTAACCTGCTGTCTCAGCTCATACCACCTTCTAACTAATCTTCCACAGTTCAGTGACTGAGCACTGCAGCGTTTCCTGACCGAGGCATCAGGAGGCACTGATGGAAGCGGTGCATCGTTACCCAAATAACTTTAAGTGAAGGTGGTGTGTGGAGGCTGAGAGAAAGCTAACTCTGTGGTTAACCCTTTGCAGAGGAGGGGGGAAATCCTTAATGTGTTCAATTCTTGTTTCCTTTGTAGTCTGAATTTGAGGCAGAACTGAAGTCTGCTGGTGAGAAGCTTGTAGTAGTTGACTTCTCTGCCACGTGGTGTGGACCATGCAAAATGATCAAGCCATTTTTCCATGTAAGTAGCCTTTGTTTTTTGCAGTAAGTGTATGCCAATATTTGTGCAGCTGGTCAGTAATATGAAGGAAACCTCCTTTTGTCTGTGAGGTGGATGATATTTTCTTGGAGGAGAGATTTTAGGAGTATATGTTTCATAGTTTTTGAATAAAACACTTGGATACACAGCAGGGAACTGATGCAATGTTGCATTTTCACTGTCCCCCTGCTCTCATGCCTCAGCCTGTGGGCACCTAACTCTTGCATTCCCTCAAGAACTGACGACAGTGGAGTTGAAACAATGTTGTGTGTTAGTAAAACTGCATTCAGATGAGCTGTAGCCTCTTTCTGTGGCCAGCTGGAGGCCGTAAGAGAAGGAGAGACCTTTCCCCTGAATGAGGTGCTTCGTAGACTCTTCCAGGGGTTGGAGCAGGGAACTGAATTTCTGGTCAGTGAAGTATCTGCTTCAGGGTAAAGTGACAAGTCTCACAGCACCAGGGTTGCCATTTCCATGAATGCATCTTTTTAAGGACTAGCTTTCCTGGAGCACTAACTGCATAATTTCATTTGTCATTCCAGAGTTTGTGTGAGAAGTTTGGTGATGTGGTGTTCATTGAAATTGATGTGGATGATGCCCAGGTAAGGTCCAAAGGTTGTGCTGAGGAGCAGTAGTTTGGAAAAGCCACAGAAGTGGCAGTAAGCATCCTTGGATTTCTTGAAACAAGATGAGATAGTTGCTAGGTGCCTACGCAGCTTTTAGAGTATATCAGAAGAACAAATTGCTTTTGGTTAACTGCACTGACCAGCCCCTGTGGCATGCATGAGGCAACTTGGGGATGCTGGTACTGTGTGCTCTGGGAGGGAATCTCAAAGGCCTTAATCTGTTTTGATGCAATCTCCCCTAAAACTAATAGCTCACAAGTACAAGACTGTCTGGTCTCACCACTGCCCCTGGCATCGTTTCCTCTTTCATGTTTCGAATCAAGTGCTGTTAAGATGTCTGCTCCACGGCAATTTCAGCAGTGTGGAATGAGTTCCTGAACAATTTCAGGTTGAAGCAGAGTTGCTGTAGTGCTCTTGAGTCTGAAAAACAGTGTTCTGTTTTGATGCAAAGGCCTCTTTGTGGGGTTTTCTTTTTTTCCCCTCTCCAAACACTGAGTGTGGGTGCAGTAAACATGTGCTCTTTTTATTGTATGAATTAGATGCTGAAGGATCTCTTAGATTTGCTTCAGGAAGATGTTAATATTGCGCTGTCTTTGCAGTGCTGGGCTAGGAGAGATGCTTTTGCTTCATCTTGACCAGTAATGACTTTGTCCTACTTCCTAATCAAAGGGCAACCGGCAGGTTCTAAGTTTGATGTCCTTCAGACATTCATAGCCGAAGACTGTGAATTTTCCTGTCTCTTTCAGGATGTTGCTACACACTGTGATGTGAAGTGCATGCCAACATTCCAGTTCTACAAGAACGGAAAGAAGGTAGGCTTCTTTTCTTTTGGAGCTTATTTTCCTGGAAGAGGCAGGCTAGGCCACATAGCCTGCTTTCTCTTAATAATGCATCTGGGTCACAAGTGGCACTGGGACACTACTGAGAGCAATCAAAGTAATTGTAGTGTTACAGCAAATGTAACATGGATCCGATGCGAACTGATGGAGCAGACTTAATGAGGTGTAGTGAACTATGTCTTACAGGTCAGTCTTACGGGTGGATCTTCATGAGCAGTTAGTGGAGTTAAGCGTGTCGGACTGTATTGTACGCTCTGCTTTTACTGATCTCAGTTAGCATTCATTCTGTGGATGCAGTTCATGCCTCAAGCAGAATCCCACCCTGACATCAGTCTGAGTATGCTCATGTCCGAAACCGCTGTCTGAGTGCCTTCACACAGACTGTGTGTAAAGGCAAAGGGACCAGCGCCAACAAGGAGATGTTACAAAAAAAGGGGAAGGAAAAATGAATGCTCACCCAACTCTGAGGACCTAGGCTCACAGGGAAAGAACTCCAAAGGAGGGATCTCCAACAAGAGGACCTTCCTCAGTGGCAGTCAGCCCTTAAGTGAGGTCTGAGAGGTGAATTGCTCAGGTCAGCTGCCTTCACCTGTGCTCCCAGGGCTGACCAGGTCTTTCTCCAGGTGCTCATTCATGTTTGCGTGATCTGCTGTGAGTTGGGTAGCTGGGATGCAGAGCAGGCTCAGGGACAGATTGCTTTAAGCAGCCTTCTCAGGCCTCTGTAGGAAAGGATCCAGAGCAACCCAGGTGTCTTTCTGTTACTGTTAGGAGGCAGAATCCCTTTAAGGTGTGGTTCTGAGTTGTGCACACCGCTGGTTCTGAATCAGTTTATTTTTTTCCTCTTTTGTGTAGAGGGCTCCAAGCACGGTGGTCTGAAAGTGATTCTTAAGATGCTGGCACTGATTTTTTTTTTTTTTTTTCATTTGAATGCGTAATTTCATCTCTGCAAAAATATTTTCATTTTGGGGCTGAAGAGATCTTAGTAGTTTTGGAGTTAAATAAACCCACATTTCTGTATGTTACACAACTAGATGTTACATAGCATTGAATGTAGCAGCCCTTCTGAAAATTGTTCTCCTTGCAGGTGCAGGAATTCTCTGGGGCCAATAAAGAGAAGCTGGAAGAGACCATTAAAAGTCTAGTCTAATCTCTGGCCTTGAAGACATTGGAGCATGTCTGGATTGGCTAAATTATAGCCTGTAATTTTTCTACTTAAAAAAAAAAAATCCAACCATTTAACCTACCTAGTGCGGTGGAAACTATCCTCTGATCAATGTAAATGAGTACAATAAAATTGAAATCTTCACTTTTGGTTACTGTCTCATGTTTGGATGAAATGGTGAGCGAGTTGCTAACGTCACTGAGATGCTGTGTTAAAGGAATGCTGTCTGGATGCAAGGGCTCTTGTCAAATGCAGAAGTCTCAATACCAGGTATTGCTGAAAATGGAAATCTAAGTCTTTTAACAATTGCTTTAGATGTCTGGCACCTAACTTGCCAGGTCGCCAGCTATTATCTGAAGGGCAGCAGTGTGGCTTGCAGGTACAGGAAGGTGAGCTTGGAACTGTAGAAAACAAGGTATTACCAATAGGGATGGGTTCTCAAAATCTAAGCTTCATATTAGACTTCAAGTAAGGCTATTAGTGTAGTAAACCATCTGAGCAAGCTCTGCGTTCTGCCACAAAATTATATAAAAAGGCGGGAATTGGAGGGGCTGCTTTCTTCCCTTCTCATTTTTGCTTTGCCATTGGTGTACAGACTGGTTCTGTTAGCAGCAGTGTGTCGTGCCTGGGTTGGGCTGCTTTGTTCCACAGGCAGTAATCAGAAGGCTGAAGAGGTTAAACATTTCCTCAGTCGGTCTCAGGCTTTGCTTGTGTTCTTGTCTTTGCATAACTACGCTATTATATTATTGGACCATACTGGATATGTTTTGCCCAGTAAACTGCAGTCCTCCAGCCCTGTGTCACACTGTCTGCGTTAATGTTTAAATGTCAGTTTTCCCATGCTATTTAACTGCTGTTCCTCCTCCCCCAGATTAAAATGGCTTTCTTGCTGCCCCGGGTGTTGTCTCTTGATAAGTAATGAAGCAGGGTGGCAGCAGCAACTGCACCTAATGCAATGGTTTGGAGTTAGGTGAGCTGCATTGCTCATTTTCCATCACTGATGGAACTAGTGAGACTTCCTGCTGTACCTGTGGGCAAAGTGGAATGAGATTTTGTGGTAAGCAGCTCACGTGTGACTCAATTTTACACTCATATCACAAGCATGTGTGATTTTCCTGGCTCATGAGGAGGAGGGCTGGGAGACCTTCAGCAGATTGCTGTGTGTTTCATCCCTTTTAAAAAACATCTTTTTTTCCAATTCCCAGAGGCATCCACATTTCTCAGCACAGGAGAAACCATCAGGGATTTTGGATGTAGGCTCTACTTATACAGTCAGGGTGAGCAAGATGTTTTCTGTACTGTTCTGACTCAAAGGTCAGAAACCACTGTGTGGGTAAACTTGTGAGGAGGAAATAAAAGGATGCTGGAAAAGATCACACCGTTAAGATCACAGTGTCCGCTAGCAAGCATTGCTCTAAAAGCAGTTCTCAGCAGTTCACAGCAGCCTCAGTTAAGGTAGGTTACAGTTACAGTTAAGGTTGAAGTTATCCTTCCTGCATGTGTCACATGCAAACGGAGAACGTACGTGCTTGTCTTTTTGGCGGGAAGCCTCTCAGAGTGTTGTTCGAAAAGCGTATTTGCCACCCAGTGCACTGCAACTCAATCACCACACGGACACCGCTTATTTACTTCAGGATTGCACAGGCCTGGGTGCTCAGTGCTTTCCCACAGGTCAAGCTCCTGCAGGAAACCGTCTGCGCAGCATTAACAGACAGAAGTTACAAAAGGAGTAGTTTTCCAGTCTGCTCTCCTCATGATGATTTGTTGTTAATATTCACACCGCTTTAACATCGCTGACTCGGTGCACGCCCAGGGGAATGGTGTGGGCAGGGCTCCTTCTGACTTTAGGGCATGGTTGTTAGTGTTTAATAAAGACAGTCCAGCTACATTCACAGACCTCAGGTTTTCTTGCCAAGTTGGCCATCTCCCCAGAGCCCCTCCAGAGGGCTCTAGATCACCTGGATTGCTGGGCTGAGGTGAACGGGATGAGGTTCAGCAAGGCCAAGTGCCGGGTCCTGCACCTTGGCCACAATGATCCCATGCAGCACTACGGGATTGGGGACGAGTGTCTGGACGACCGTGAAGAGGAAAGGGACCTGGGGCTGTTGGTCGATGCTTGGCTGAACATGAGCTGACAGTGCGCCCAGGTGGCCAAGAGGGCCATCGGCATCCTGGCCTGCGTTAGCATTAGCGTGGCCGGCGGGAGCAGCGAGGTGATCATCCCACTGTGCACTGGTGAGGCTGCACCTCGACTGCTGTGTTTCAGTTTTGGGCCCTGGCACGGAATGATTAACTCTGGAGAGCTCAACGGGTGTGATTTGCTTGCTAAAGGGCTGAGCTGTTTGTCACTTGAAAGAGTGAGGCAGCGCTATTTCCATACGCCGGAAGGTAACGCAGCACAGTTGCTCTTTCATTGCACTCTCTTAACCCACTCCGGTGAGAAGCGCGGTGTGATCTGCAGTTTGCAAGAACACAGCTGTTTTGATCCAGTGATCTGAGAAAACGCCTTTGAGGGCGCAATGAGGGCTGGCCGGCCGACTTCATTCCCGTCATACGTGGAAGAAACCGGGTGCACGTTGAAACATTTAGAAGTTCCTTCCAGCAGTCAGGAACTTATCCCTGCCTCAGGTGGTGACTGCCACCAATCGTTTGGCTATAAACTGGCTGAGAGCTCTGCCCTGCTGTCAAACCAGCACAGCGAGAAGTTCTCCGTGAACCTGTTTGTGCAGCTTTCCAATCACAGCGGATGGACTGGCCAGCAGGAAGACAAGCACTCCTCAAGCACAGAAATGGGAGTGTGTGGCTGAGTAAGTAGATTTAACGAGAGAGGACTTCCCATTGTGAAAGGGAAAGCCACAAGGGCTAGAGTGAAGTGAGCAAGGGAAAACTGCAGGGTTAGGTTGAAGGAAAGCAGCAAGAGCTACTGAAGTACTGCTGACATCGCTGTAGCAGTCTCACACCACGGCTGTGGTTACAGTGCGCCTAGGAAAGGATTATCTTAGTAACATAACCCATATCTTAGTAACTGCACACCTTCTCCTGCACCACACAGCCTAATTCTAGCTCCAATTGCCCTTCTACTCCACATTCTTTTCTGGGCCTGGATTATGTTAGACTTGGACTTCAATCCCAGATGATTCCAGGGACAACTTTTGAAATCACTCCAGCTTTAATTAGTGTTCTTTCCTCAAAATGAGCCGTCTCGGGAAAGGGCAGGCGACAACTCCAGTCTTTTCAAAATACATACCCCTCAGAACGTTGCCTGGCCTCAGCCTCATGCTGAACACGTTCCCCATGGTGCTGTCCATTAGTTCTGTTCCCTTTCCACCCGGTTAGCACAGCCCCCGAGCAGTGGTTTCTGAGCGCCAGTTAAGCTGCAGGAATCCAACTGCTTCTACTTCTGCAGCTGGTGGGCTGGGACACAGAGGATCCTCAGTGTTAAGGTGATCTGTGTCCCTCAACGACAGCACAGGCAAACAGGGACACCAACGTGGACTCTGCAAGATCCCCCTGATTGATCAGCACAGGTAGGATGTCAGATTCAATGTGTACGACAGTGCTGGGAACAGGTAGGAACTCTGGGAAACACTCCTATGTTGAATGCATGTAATGACTTAGCTCCGGGGTGTGTGTGTGTTGTGGAAAGTCCCCCTCGCACCAAGCGCTGCGATAAACGAACGTCAGCTTTCTGAACCATCATTTGGTTTCGAGAGTTTTCTTGGTTATGATTCTCGGCAACGACTCTGAGCTGCTGAGGACGTAGGAATTATCAGAGGACGGCACGGCTTAGGTTGGAGGAGGCCTTACAGCTCATCTTGCTGTAACCCCTGGGCGTGGGCTTGCTGCCACCCATCAGATCAGGCTGCCCAGGATCCCATCCATCCTGGCCTGGAGTGCCTGCAGAGATGGGGCACCCACAGCTTTCCTGGGCAGCTGTGCCAGGGCCTCACTGCCCTCTGAGTAAAATGGTTCCTCCGGCATCCAACCGAACTTTCCCCTCTTAGTTTAAAGCCATCATCTCGTCCTATCACTTATCGGACTGGAGTCTCAGTCTCTGGAGACACTCAGGACCGTTGCCGGTCGTGTCCTTCCCCTCGTGCACCACGAGATCTGCTTTGAGGGCTCTCCTACGGCATCTCCAGAGGTGCCTGCCAGCCCCTGTGTTTTCACGGGAGATTCCACAAAGGAGCACCCTAGCTTAGAAGCAGCAGAGATCCCAAAGGCAAAACCCCCTCGTCTACGATTACACTGAATCCAGCGTAGAAGAAAGTCACCTAAGCACAGCTTCAGCCTTTCAAAATACATCTAGCTGAGAAATTCCCGCCCTGGGCCGGAGGGTGGGTGCGTCTGTCTGTGGTGTGGCTGCTGATGTCACAAATGGAAGCCCAGTGCTGGCCAGTGTTCTGGTGCAACAAGCCGCGAGCGCTTCACTCAGTGCTGTGAGCACAGCTGTACGGGGCCTGGGAACCCATTTTCTCCAAAGACAGTGGAAGCTTTCCCCGTCTTTCACACGTAAGTGCTCTCCTTTGGAAGTGTGCTTTGGAAGGTTCTGTGTAAGTTTCCTAAGCGTGCCGGTCTTGATAAAGGGGGGGATGACGGAGCCACTGCCTGCAGGAGTCACGCCCGCCAGCACCATTTGTGCTGCAGGACTGAAACGCGGTCCTGAGAAGCCTGACATGACTGCAAACACAGCAAGTGAAGCAGGCAGGTTGTACCACGTCCCGAAAAGTGGAGATTTCTTACTACACGCACATTGAACAGCACCTCCACCCGAGTAAATCACACTGAAATCTCAATAAGGCATGTAGATTGTTTTGTTCTGAAAAAAAAAAAAAAAATGTTAATCCGTGTTCTGTCACTTGTGGAGCTGCGGGATACGGTTCAGCTGCTCACGGCACCAACAGCACACGGCGAGCGCTCGGACGGCACGACCCCCTCAGCTCCTTCCCAACCACGTGACCCAACGGCTCTAATTCCCGCCCATCACGACGGGCGCTGTTACGTCACCTGCGCGGCCACGTGATACGCCCCCCCCCCCCCCCCTCCCCTCCCCCCACTATTCCGCCCAGCTGATTGGGCGGGGTCACGTCGCACATCCGCCGGAAGCGGGGAGGCGTGCTGCTTCCGGCGCGGCTGCGGCAGGGCGGGTGAGGTGAGCGCCGCGTCCGTTCGCGTTTCGCCGCCGCCGGCCCGAGCTGTCCGTGCGGGGTGTGGGAGCTGTTTGTGTCAGCGCCCGTCGGAGCGGGGCTTCTCTCGCTCTGGGCCTTCGTGTCCGTGCGTCCTGCGGCGGCTCGGCGGCGTGAGGGATCCGGGCTGGCTGTGGGAGCTTCCGTAGCGGCGCAGCGCGGGGCGGAATTGCGCGAGCGGCTTATCCTTTTTGCGGGAAATAAACCTCTTTTGTCTACGGGATTTCTTTTTTTACATAAGCGCAGTTAGGTATTGATAGACATAAAGTGGGAAACGATGACCAAAGATGCCGTGTCACGCTTGTTCTTTCCACAAAGAGTTCCGTGTGGGCGGCTTAAGAGGCAAACAGACGTGCGTTTGGCGGAGTAGTAATTTTGCTATCACGGTTTCCCCCTCTGCCACTTCATTCTTTTTTTCCAAAAATAGAGTTTCCTGCCAGACAGCCGAGAAGGCAACGTGCAAGCGTTTTGGGACAATATTGCAGTATATTAGGGCTGTTGTTTGAGTTCCTTTGGCGTTCTGCATCTGGCAGAGCTTTCACTTGTGTCTGTTTGGTAAGTGCCTGCGCAGACACTTGATGTTGTTGCAGAAAGGCAGCCTGTCATTCTAGTCATTCTTCACAGAAGATTCGATGGCTTGGATGTCAGGCACCAAGAGTGCAGGAGTCTTTTCAGATGGCTTTAATTAGTCGCCTTATGGATATTTTTCCTGTGTGAGATTTCCATCTGGCTTCAAAGCCCATCAGGTCCTGTGCTGCTACACTGGAAGAGGGCACAACCGTCTTTGGAAGAAATCAATTAGAAGTTGATGTTCTGCTGTTTCACAGGGCCTGCCTGGGGCTACAGTGGGATAATGTGAAAAGAGTAAAGAATGTCCCAAGTGAAGGTGTGCGTCTTTGTGGAGAGATTGTGGAGAGTTTTGTTGTGTGTTTTGTTGTGAAAATTCTGGTGTTGTCAGCCAAGAAAGATTGATTTTTCTGGATGCATTTTTCTGGCTTGGAGCTGTGTGGATGATTAACAAAGAAAGAGCAAAGATTGCTGTGGAAATGTCAAGAATGTTGCCCTTATTGTTCCTGAGGACTTTATAGGATTGGAACACACAGCTGCACTCAACTTAGGGAATAGCATCAGCATTTTGGAACTTTAAAAATTTATCTTTAAGAGATCTTTTTCCTTTAAATGTTAACTACAGTCCTTTCATAATACTTTTTTTTTTTTTCCCCTTAACTGGAGGCATACAAAAACTGTAAACTTTTTTGTTTTTCAGCTTTGTCACATAAGAAGAGGAAGCCATGGTGTGCATCCCTTGTATTGTCATTCCAGTTCTTCTGTGGGTCTACAAGAAGTTTCTTGAGCCCTACATCTATCCTGTTATTGCTCCTTTCATTAAGCGTGTGTGGTCCAAGAGAGCTGTGAAAGAAACTGTCACCAAACAAGATCAAGGAGGCAGTACTGACGATCCACAGGCAGCTTCAGCCACACAAAGAGATAAGGGGGATGAATCTGGAACTTACAGGGTAAGATTAATGTGCTTATGGGGGAGTGCTAATGAGGGACCCTCCGGACGGAGCAGCAGTGGGCACCATAGAAGTTGGGTCTTTTCAGATAAACTTTCAGATAAACCATTTACTTCCAAAAGGGAGCTGAGCTGGCTGGAAATAGCAGTTTCTCCCAGACAGCTTCTGGGAGGTTTTGGAAGGTCAGGAATTGCACCTGATTCTGATAAAGCTTGAAGACTACCCTGGCTGTTTTGGAATAGCAGGAAGCAAAGTGAATAATAATTCATACCTGATGCGTGAAACAGATTATGAAAAGTAACTGTTCTGATAGCTCTGCCGCTCGTAATAGGATAAAACGTTCCATGTGTTAAAACTGTGCATTTACTATGTATCTCTTCTAACAAAAAGCAGAGCTTTGTACAAATTGTCTTTGTCCTCATCCTCCTCCCCAGACAATCAGTGTAAATCTGAAGAAACTCCGTGAGTTTGGTTCTTAGGACAGATTCTGTACGAGTCTTCACTGGTTGTGATTGCAAAAGCTGTTTTCATCACTGAATATTACTGTCTTGGATGTAAAGATGGTTTTTTGACATCTCCCTTTAAAGGCGTTGTTTTTTTATCTGCAGTTGGAAAGCAATGGGGCTCCAAATGGAATTGCTGCAAAGAGATCGACAGAAGTGTCTGACAAGAAAGCAGATTGAAGGAATTCATTCCTACGGATTTCATTCCCTTGTGTCCAACATGAACTGGTGATTGCTATTTCTCACACTGAGACTTTGCACATTTCAGCTGAGTAAAACCCCTTACCACTTACAGGAGATTTCTTTTGCCACTAAAATGGCAGCTAGCAAATTTCTTATATGACATGTTTGAGAACTGCAGTAACTTGTTCTTTGTTTTCCTCACCATGAATACTTTGCATCTGTAATCTATTTGATGTGGTTAGAGATTAGATTAAGTAATCTGTGGATAAATGTGGCTAAATGTGTTGCTTCTTAGTTTCTCTCGCTGTGAGTGCAATACTTTAGGCTTCAACTTGAAAATTGTAGCCTTGGCCTTGTTAAAGAACTGTTCATTGCATTGTGGCAACGTAACTACTATGGTCAAAATTATGAAGAATAGAGCCTACCGTGTGAAACTTGGGGATACTAATGCTGTGCTCAAAGTTTACTTAGCTTACTAGAATCAGGAAGTCTTGATTTCATACCTTAAGTCATTTTTTCCTTAATGCTCTACCTTTTTTTTCCTGAAATGGATTGAGAAAGAACACGATGGAAGAGAATTGTTGCTTCATAAGCTGTTGTGGTGATTCCAAATGATACACGTGTATCATTAAGGGGAAAAAAAAAAAAAGTCTAAAATCTCTTTCAACATGCTTATGTAATTTGCATTATAATAAAGCAGGACTTTATTTAAAAATTCGTTGCTTCACGTGGTTGTTTTTAGTCTTCTGTGGAATAAACATCGAGAGTGGTGACAGGATCTTGGAAAACCTGTAGGCAGTCAGCAGACTGAGGGCTGCCGTAAAACTACTGACTGCAGGATGAATGAAGTGATCTCCACGCGTCCAGCTCTGCCTCCTCCTGGGAAGACGTGTTCTGATTCCCAAAATGATGCCTTTGTGCTTCATAGGAAGTTACAATTCCTGCTTTGTCCTCTCTGCCGAGCCAGAAGGCTGCCTACAGGATGAAAACAAAACAAAAAACAGCCCCAAACCAGCCATTCCAGCACTTTGGGATTGCTACTTATCATTTTCACAGGAGTCTTACAGTTGGACACTTTTATAGACAGATGTTCTGTGGATAGTACCTTGAGGGCATTACGATAGCAAGGAAAGCTGCTGAATGGTTTTGTGCTCATCCCACGTGCCAGGGGCAGTGCACTGGAGTGGTGAGAGGCATCCTGCTTCCCTTCAGCTGCCACTGAAGCCCTGGCTCGTTCTGGCGTTGTGACTCCTGATGGAGAAGCATTCACCTGAGCTGCCCTGGGGAGGTGTGTTGCCTCCTATCACTGCTCAGATTTGTTCAAGGCTTGTGTGAATCAGCCTGCGGTGTTCACAGCTGGATGCTGGACCACTGTTCTATTATCTTCGTGATGAGCTCAGGCGCAGAAAATTCCTTTTAATCATAGAATTCAAGATATAGGACAGAATGCTGCTTCGTCTCCCTTAATGAGTCAGCCAATTAGGAGGTGAATTCAGTATCATTTCATCAGCCTTTGCGTTGCCCTGGGAGTGTGAGCCCTGCCAGCTGCACCTTTCACTGGCACATCTTTCTCCTGGAGCACTGCAGTACCTTTTGTGATACAAAACCTGCTTCTGTTATTCCGAGCATGCACCTATGGCATAATTCACTCAATAAAAGATCATGCGTTCCTGTATCCTCTCACAGTCGTGCCGTGTAATCCCTTCACCTCTTAAAAAAAAAAAAAAAAAAAGCATCAGAGCACTTGTTGCAAAGCTGTCGCTCTGCTTTCCTGAGTTTAGTGCCGTAATCCTGCCCTGTGAGCAGCTAAACCACAGCAACAAACAGCAGAAAAAAAAAAAAAACAGGTGGAAGAAGCAAAGGGATGCTGTGCTGCAGCGCAAAGAACTGCTGCGGTTGAGAGAAAAAAAGGGAAAAAAAACGACAGAAATCCTCTTATGGTCATACAAGCATACGTTTGCACTGCCCTTCAGAAGTGCTTTTAGATCCCAGCACTGCAGCTGGGATTCGTTTTATTATTATTATTATTTATGCACTGTTTTGTTTTATTTCCTTTATTTGGAGTCACCCTGAGGGGCCGGCGGACTTCATTTCCCAGCCTGCCCCGCGGCCCCGCCTCCCCCCCCTCTCACCCCCCCGCGGCTCCTCGCGCATGCGCGGTGCGGCTCCGCTGGCGACGTGGAAGGCCGCGCGCGGGCGGCAGCGGCGCGTGTGCGCATGCGCGGGGCGGGGGAGTTGGGGGGGGGTGGGGGGGGCGGCGGCGGACGGCGCCCCCGCGGCGCGGGGTGAGTGCGTGTCCGTTGCAGCCATTGGAGCGGCGGTTCCTCTCACGGTAACGCGCGGCGGGCAGCGCCGCTGGGCCGAGGCGGAGGGCCGGGCTGCGGGGCACGCTGTGTGGGGAGGGATCCGGCGCGGTCCGTCGCTGTTTGCGAGCCGGGGAGCGGTGCGGTCCCCGCCACCCTCAGCGCGGTCGTGGGACGAGGTCAGCGGGCGGCGTGGGTTGGGGGGGATCTTGGGGGTGTGTTCCGACCTTAAGGTGAGGAAGGTGATGAGGGGCTGCGGTGAGGAAGGTGAGGGGCTGCGGTGAGGAAGATGATGAGGGGCTGCGGTGAGGAAGGTGAGGGGCTGCGGTGAGGAAGATGATGTGGGGCTGCGGTGAGGAAGGTGAGGGGCTCTGGTGAGGAAGATGATGAGGGGCTGCGGTGAGGAAGATGAGGGGCTGCGATGTGGATGGTGAGGGGCTCTGGTGAGGAAGATGATGAGGGGCTGCGGTGAGGAAGATGATGAGGGGCTGCGGTGAGGAAGGTGAGGGGCTCTGGTGAGGAAGATGATGAGGGGCTCTGGTGAGGTAGATGAGGGGCTGCGGTGAGGAAGATGATGAGGGGCTGCGGTGAGGAAGGTGAGGGGCTGCGGTGAGGAAGGTGAGGGGCTGCGGTGTGGAAGGTGAGGGGCTGCGGTGAGGAAGATGATGAGGGGCTGCGGTGAGGAAGATGATGAGGGGCTGCGGTGAGGAAGATGATGAGGGGCTGCGGTGAGGAAGATGATGAAGGGGCTGTGGTGAGGAAGATGATGAGGGGCTGTGGTGAGGAAGATGATGAGGGGCTGTGGTGAGGAAGATGATGAGGGGCTGCGGTGAGGAAGATGAGGGGCTGCGGTGAGGAAGATGATGAGGGGCTGCGGTGAGGAAGATGATGAGGGGCTGCGGTGAGGAAGATGATGAGGGGCTCTGGTGAGGAAGGTGAGGGGCTCTGGTGAGGAAGATGAGGGGCTGCGGTGAGGAAGATGAGGGGCTGCGGTGAGGAAGATGATGAGGGGCTGCGGTGAGGAAGGTGAGGGGCTCTGGTGAGGAAGATGAGGGGCTGCGTCCTCCTTTGTGCCGTGGGAGTGCTGAAGCGGTTCACCTTATGCAGCGTTTTCGCGGTGTGGCTCCGTTTCCCGGTTACTCACTTCCCACGTTGGTCTGCTCGCTTCCGAAGTTAAAGCGTTTTAAGGTCGTGAGGCGTACGTTCAGGGGTAGAGGTTCTTCGCTCGTTGCGTGTGCTGAGGGGTAAGGTGCTGGGCTGCAGGTCTGGCTCCTTCCCCCCGAGGAGAGTGGGGGAGAGCTGTGTGTGTTCAGCGTGGAGAATGGTACAGGGAGACCTGACAGCGGCCTGTCAGCATCAAAAAGAAGGGGACGGACTATCAGGATCCGCGGTGACAGGACAAGGGGGAAATGGTTTCAAATGGATATAAAGAAAAAATCCTTAAAACTGAGGATGGTGAAGCACTGGCGTTGGTTTCCTGAGAGGTGGTGGTGCCTGATCCCTGCAGAGGTCAGGCTGCGTGGGCTCTGAGCTCGTGGAGGGGCTGTAGGTGTCCCTGTGCACTGCAGGGAGTGAGACTGCGTGGCCTTTAAGGGTCCTTTCCCCCTCAAACCATTCTATGATTTATAGACTACTCTTCCGTGTGTTGGGCGCTTCTTGAGTGCTGAGGATTGCAAACAAGCTCCTGGGTCACTGAGTGTAATGTTGGAGGCTGCTGTGTAGTGTAATTCCTAATTTTAGCAGTGTCTGAGATTGCACCAGCGATTTTGAATGGAAAACTGTCATTGCTGCTTGGGTTGCCAAGAGCTGAGTTACTGTGTGCACAACGTGGGCTGGAATCCACGCAGCTGGAGCAGCTGTCAGCTCCTTGCTGCTCTTCCCAGCACTTGGCATTCTGAGTTAAATTCGCTAGGAAAGTATATAGTGCAAGTGAATATGGAAGATAGATGGCTTTAATGCTTGCAGTGGTTTTATCAGATGAGATGTAAGATCCCAGGCTGTTCTTAGTGTACTAATGACTGACAGTTGGGCTTGCAGGGTTATTAAGTCACGTGACTTTTTGTGCAAAGGACGTATTAAAAGCAAGCAAGCAAGCAATCCTGTTTGGTGGCTGAGGAACTGCTGTCAGAGGGGATGGATATTTCTTCCAAGTGTGTTCTCTGCAATGGGAAGCTCACTGTACCTGATAGCAATTGCACTGCTTTGCCAAGTGGTTTCATTTGCACCAAAAATGTTGTGAAATGTGAAAGTTAGTTGAATTGAGAGGAACATCATGGCAGCCTACAGCTGTTCAACAGTGCTTCTGTTTTCCCTTGTAATAAAGCTTATTTCTGGCCCCTGGAGGAAGATGTGGCCAAATGAGTGGTGGTAGTGCAGGTATTCTTAAGCTATACAGTTAGATCTCAAAATACAGTGTGCATGTTCTGTTATTTCTGTATAAGTTCTGTATTCCACAGTATGCTTGTGTAAAGGTTTGTTCATCTAATTTTATAGTCCTGGTACAGCTCCTGTGCAGGAATCTGACGATGGCAGTCGAAAAGCAGTCTTTTTCCTTTGTGAAGAGCAGAGCTAGTACTTCAGTTTCTACTTGAAACTTCTGGAGAATGTTGTGTACCTGGAGCTGGGCTCCACCTGTCACACACAAGTGTAAGATGTTCTTCACCCAGCCTGCTCCTCCCGCTGATCTTCTGCTCATCAGATGGAAGCAAAAATACTTTCTTCTGCGGCAGAAAACGTGCGCTGTGTTTGAGCTCAGACTTGCACTTGTGACAGGGTAAAGGTCTTAGATCTTGTCAGTGCTTATTTACCCTTACAAGGTAGAGGAAAGCTTTGACTTTTCATCACCTTCTTAACAGAAAGGTGACTGTCAGACCCGTGTCCTGTCAGCAGAGTTCCTTCTTAAGTTCCTGCCTGCTGTTTGCCTCCAGTGACTGAGAGTAGGGAGTGCACATAAGCATAACGCGAGTTAGTGAGTGCTAATACAAGGGCTGGTGCTTAAAAATAGGATAGTTTTAATTTTTGGATCTTGAAAGTGGAAAGGCACGCTGCCTTTCTTAGAACATGCATCACTGACACAAGCATGTACTTCCTTCTTGCCATCCAGTGCCATAATGTAACTTTGTGAATGTTTCTTTTAGACCTTGTGTTTCCTTCTGTCTTTTTTCCCCCGTGTGATGGTTACTAATGGAAACCTAAGTTTTGTGTCAGCATCATTTTCTGATTGAAGCTGCAGGTCCTGCTGCCTGGTGCTCTTTTATTTGTTATAAAATAAAAAGGGTGGTAGGTTCTCGAGATGGCACTGAGGAGTTACATAAGCTGCACATCTCTGTATCTCTTACAGAATGTACATTTTCCTTTTTTTTGGCACCTCCATCCTAGAATGTTTCATTATACATCAGCCAGCTGCAGGGTTACCTTGGGGGTGCAGTGAGTATGCTGGAGGTGCTCAGCATCTCCTGCAGAGCACTCTCATCAGTCGTCAGCA
The DNA here is from genome assembly GCA_036925125.1 of Oreortyx pictus. NCBI lineage: Eukaryota > Metazoa > Chordata > Aves > Galliformes > Odontophoridae > Oreortyx > Oreortyx pictus. Next base: position 1,244,517 of record JAUPFR010000004.1, on the reverse strand, counting down.
TCTGGGCTCTCTAACATTCAGTTTCTTCTGCTGCTGTGCAGGACTCCCAGCTTCAGTGCAGCCTGTAGGGGCTGCTTAACATCACAGCAGTGCTGGCTGCTGCTGCAGAACAGGATGGACACTAGGACGAGTTGCTGAACACGAGGAACAAAAAAGAATACTGTTTTTGTCTACAGGAGGAAACAGCAGACAACTCGGATGAATAATCCTGGATTCTTTGACATAAGGATTGAGGATGTTTTGGAGTCTGAAAAGGAGTAGGTAGAGGAGAATTGGCGAGTGTCTGACTCTGGACAGCTCTGCCTGGGATTAGGGAAAGGGGCAGTCATGTGTGGATGGCAGGAAAGGTATGGGGGCAACCATGGGTCAGTGCCCTGAGGAAGAACACGAGCAAAAACAGTTCCTCGGGGAACTCAGATAAGGGAAGGTGAATTGACAGCAGTGATCTGGTGGCATTTGTTCATTGGCAGGCACTGAGGTATGAATGACTTATCTCTTTTTTTCTGACTCTCTAACATGCTTTGAAATAATATTTATATATATACATATATATATATATATTCATACATTTTCTGATTAAAAATAGAAGAAACCTTAAATTCTGAGGGTTGTATTTTTGGCAGTTGCTTTTAGGGGCGTAAGTTCTCACTGTAGTATGTGTCTGCATCTCTGATCTCATTTGGCAGGGATTCTTGTTCAGTTTGATGGGGAAGCTCAAAATCTGTAAGCTTCTGTGCCTCACCTTGGAGTATGCATGAATGGGAACGATCTTTTGGTGACAGTGGAATATTTGTGTAGTTGATTTTTGCCTTTGAAGAAGGATCTAATCATATTTCTTGCTTTTATTTTTTAGCTTCATTAGTAGCAAAGCTTCCCTCAAAACTGTTCCCTGAGCTGTGCAATGTAATGGATGTGTATTACATCAGGCAGGGGCAAAAGCATCTGTGTTAAGGGAGCTGTGTCACTTTGCTGTCTCTTGCTTTCAGGTTATAATTGCTTCGGAGAACTAAACTGTAGACTGAACTGTCAGGTTACGTTCTCCTTTTTGGGTTGGTTTGTTTTGTTTTATTCCAAGAAATGAGCTGAAGAGAGTAGGCTGCACTGGTAAGAGAAGCTGCAGGGCTTCAGGTGTACTGGAACTTTCCTGTCCTGATAGAGCAGGATGAAACACATTCAGCAAAATTCAAGCAAAAAAGTCATCAGGAGCGAACTTGAGGGCTGTCCTACTGCTTCAGGCTTTCAGTGTTCATTGCCATCAGCTTACAGGCTGCTCACTGAGAAACAAAGTTGACCTAGAGATTAGAAAATACCCAGTAAGGGTGAGTTTGCAGATTTGGAAGATCAGACCTGATGCCTTCAGTGGGGATCTATGGCTTTAGGCTCTGATCCTGCACCCAAATCCTCATCTCTGAGGTGTAACTGATTGGACTTCAGTACTTGGGTGGACTCTCTTTAGTTCTCTTGATGAATGTTGTGTATACTTAGTCCATTGCATTGCAAATATTGCCAGAATATGAATGACTGTGAGAGAATTGAAATAGTGGAGCTAAGTAATACCTTCTGGTAGTAAGTCTCCTGCTTGTAGGAAGTTTTTATTTTAGGAAGTTTTAATTCTAGGATTACACAGGACTTTTGAATGTGTGTGTGTATGTTGGTATTTGTGCCTCTCTATGTGTATATATACACGTGTTTGTGAGGCTGTCTGCAGATTTGGCCTATCAACCATGGGAGGGATAGTTGTGGCAGGGGGCAGTGCTTTGCTCTAAGCTGGCTTGACTGGGTGGATTAGTGACATGTGAACGTGGTGAGAACAGTGGGAGACTTAGTTCAAGTGTAACTACTGCTATAACTTTATTTAAACAGAAGGCTTGAGGGTGTGACAAGCTTGCTGCAAGTTCAGCAGCGCACCTTAAGCTTGCAAGCTGCTGTTGTGTTTGAGATACCTTTGTGCTTTGATGGCAGGTGTTTGTGTGTTGAAAGGAGAGGCTGGGAGTGCTGCACAACTCTGGCTGAAGGTTGGCCAAAGCAGTTTAATAAAGCAGCAGAAGCTGTGAAGCAGGTGAGTCCTTTAACAGGCTAAGAAGCCTGAGGGTATGCAGTTGGATACTGCAAATCCATTTCACCTCCATCTCTAGCCATAGGTATTGCTCCTACCAGAAAGATTTGGTATGCAGAGTCGTGAGGAAACACTGTGTGTACTGCTGAATTGCTTTTAACCTGAGGAGGAAAAATGAGATTCTTGTAAACAAGGTTAATAATTAATACTGAAGTCTTCTAGAAGGGACAGTGAATTCAAGATCTATCCTCCCTCCAGCTGCTTGAGGCTGAAAAAGGTCCTGAAGTGGAAGGCGTTCTCTTGCATTTGGTCTGAAGCAACTGCTCCTGCACGGTGGGGCCACGTGGTGTGACCAAACAGATGTTGCGTGTAATAGAGCACAACACTTACAGAGTAGGTTATGAGCTTTTGGGGATGTTCACAGCTTCTCCTGAAGAAGAGAGTTCTTGGTAGAGTTGATAATATTGCATTAAACTAATGTCTTGCTAATAAATTTCTATTTAATTTTTTTTTTTAAGCAAACAATTAGATTACTCTTCTCTTAAAAAGGCAGTTAACTTCTTCTTCAACGAACCATGAATTTATTTAGTGTATTTGGAAGGAAAAAGAAATAGATTTCTTCGGTAACGTAGTGGTGTGGTTGGGACTGACTTCTCTGAGGTGAAAGGGTTCCTCACGGCCTTTCTACTGTGATGTGATGGGAGTCTGCTTAGCATTGTATGCTGAGTGAGGTTGTATGCTGAGTGAGGTTGGACCTGAGGTCCTGTCTTCCTAACATATGACCTAAATCTCCCCTCTTTGTTTTAAAGCCGTTTCCCCCTTGTATTGTCACTGTCAGACCATGTAAAAGTCAGTCCCCCTCCTGTTTGTAAGCTCCCTCCAGTACTGGAAGGGAGCTCCTTCTAGAGACTTTTTCGGGCTGAACAAGCCCAACTCCCTCAACCTTTCCTCATAGGGGAGGTGCTCCAGCCCTCTGATCATCTTAGTGGACCCCAGCTTCATTGGTTTAGGTGGTTTTAAGTGCTAAAATTTGTGTTCAGGTAAGATGCACTTGTACTGTTCTGAGTAAACCCTCAGCCTGAGTTTGGAAATCTTTGTTAACTAATTACATCTTGCAATCCTTCAGTGCTAAGAGCTTAGAATTTTGCTTCCTGCGAGTGGTTACTATGACAAAATTGCTTCTGCAGGTGATACAGATGGGTCTCATTTACAAAAAGACTCCATATGAGGTTCAAGGGTTATAGTCTTAGTATGTTTTTTCCTGAACGTTTTTCCTTATTTGTGTAGGATTCCACATGCTGAAGAGCATGTCTTAATTTCCTAATACCTCCCGTATTCTGCAGTTTGACTGCACTAGTGTTTTGTTTCTAATGTCTTTGAGTACTGTGGATTTGCACTAAATCTCTAATACGAGATGTTCAGGTTGCAGCTGCACGCTGTGGTTGCACCTGTTCTTGGTTCTTAGTTCTCCTCATTTTTATACTCTTCTTTATAAACTACTACAAGAGTGGTCTTTTCCAGAAGCAGAGGCCTCTGCAAAGATGAGGCAAATGAGTTAAAGAGGTGCTTCAAACAGATCCTGTACCTCTGTTGAAACAACTCAAGAGTTTCTTCTAGGAAGTAGCTTGCATCTTCTAATAGACCTGCTCCTGCTTTTACTTAAGCAAGCTCTGGCATGAGTATTTACAGAACGCTGTAATGTAGTGCTTTACCTCTTGGTGGGGATGGTGGGAAAACTTCTTGTTCTTCCAAGTTATTAGTCACAGTTATTTCTTCTCAAAATATGGAAGATTGTTGAAGCTGATACCTGGAAGGACAGGAGTGTCGCTGGCACTTGAGATTGGTATGTTTTTTATTTGTACCCTGGACTTTTAACATTTCTTTTATCTTTTTCCTCGAAGAAATGGAAGTGTAGAACGTGATTTGCCAGAGAAAGAAAATGGGAGCAAATAGCAGCAGCATCAGTGAGCTCCCAGACAATGAGTACTTGAAGAAGTTGTCAGGAGCAGAGCCCATCTCCGAGAATGACCCCTTCTGGAATCAGCTGCTGTCCTTCAGCTTCACCACTCCCACAAACAGGTACGGTGATGATGTTTGTTGGCTGACTAAACCGTGGTAACAGAGCCATAGAAGTGACAAGTCTGAAAGCAGATGAGTTGTTTTGCATTATTCCTGTTTGAGATAGCAGAGGAGTAAATACCTGTGTAAACTGGACTGTTATTTCTGATTTTGAAATCTCATACCACCATGCTGTCTTTTTTTGGAGTCCTTTCTTCCTTGTGGCTGTAACTTCTATTAATTCCCCCTGGCTGCTAGAAGAAAAGCCAGCAAAAGGATCTGTAATGCTTGAGAAGGTGTGAGCATGTGTATGAATTAATATTATTTTTTCTTAATTTGTTTTGTTTATTTTGAAGTGCTTTTTCCTGAATAAGCTACTTTTTCTGGATGTTCTGAAGAATTTAATGCCAGTTTTATTGTCATTCTTCATTTTGTTCAGACAGAGCTCCTGTCGAAGTAAATGTTAACCAGATTTTTTTTTTTTTTTTGGAGGAAGACAAAGAACTGACACAAATTAACCAACACTGTGAGCTCCTGAGAATTTAATACCAATCAGTGATTGAATACAGTTCCTAGTGAGGTACAGATCGCATGTGATGACTTACCTCTGTGAAGTGTCTTAAGTGTGGCACACAGTGGCTTCTGAAAGACAAAAAAGCACATCTGTTTTCAAAGCAACTAGCAAAACTGTTAGGTAATCTACCTTGACTGAATTACAGTGCCTGTAAGCTGAAGTTCAGACACTTGGGAGGGAAAATGGTAGAGATAAAAACCTCTGTTTCTGTAGTGATTGAGGAAGAGGAAGGATTTTGGCTTAACAGCAGAAGAGTGAAGGGTTGTGGAGCTTGAAAAGGGCTGTTCTCTTTTGGCATTAGGTAAGGAAGCAGTGTTTTGGTTTTTTTTTCCTATGTTCTCTGAGAAACCAAGAATTGCTGGTCACAAGTGGACTGTAAACACGATGGAAATCATTGTAAGTTGTGTCTTACTGCGTTTGGCTTTTTTAGTCATATATCAAAGAGCGGCAGTTTATTTTGTTTGTTCTGCAGCCTCTTTCTCTTCCAAAGCAGGGGACTATTTCACAGCTTGATTTGGAGCTTTTGACATGCCTATTTCACGCTGTCAGATCCAGTGCAGAGTGGGCTTGTTTAAAAATAAAATTGAAAGATACATGTTTTTGGTATCTTATTTTTTAAGACTTTTATCCAAAAGCAAGTTGAAGAATTAATTAGCTGAACACCAGATGGTGCTCTTGCCTGGGAGCCAGAAGAGATGTATTTTTAGAGGCCTCCTTTGTGCAGTGTAATTGAAAGGAAGCTGATATTTCCCGTTAAGTCACATCTACCTGAGAGAACGGTTTGACAAATGATGTCAAATGATGTTGGCTGCACAGCACCCTCAGCTCAGTCGTTGTCTAAATCAGATAACCTTGCCTGCAGGAGCAGAACAATAGAGGTCAATGTTCATTTTAGAGATGGAAAGCTTGCGGAGTATCAAGTTAACTCTGTTTGTTTTAATGAGGCTTGATTGGAGGTCATACATTTGACAGGAGCAAGGTGCTGATTTTTGGCAGTTGTGGAAAGGAGCCAGTTTTCACTTGTCAAGACAGAATTTAGAGTTTTTTTTTCTTCTCTGTGGATGATACTTTTTACACTAAGCGGTTGTAAGATGCATGTGTTTATAGCCGGCTATGGTTTGCCAGTGCTGCTGTGAGCCATACAAGTGCTATGTGTTGTCTTCATGGAGGTAGAGCAAAAGACCTTATTTGCTCCTCTTTTTACAAAGATGGGACTGAGTAGAACAGGTTCACATTCTCTGGATGCTTCTTTGGAAGTAGGTTTGTTCTATGGATGGCAGTGCTGCAGGGAAAGAGGAAAAATATGAAAAAAGAAGGTAGTAGGGAAAAGAATCTTCTTATTGGACCTCACACTTCTTAGGTGTGTTGCACCACTGCACAATTTTGGTATTAGTTTTCCTGTATAAATCATGTGCACCAGCTCTTCAAATGATATTTACAGGATGGCACAGTTTTTGAGGGATTTGACTTCCTCATTAGGGAAGAAAAGATGTAATGATCTGCAGTATGTGTTTAGATGGGTTTGTAGTGACAATCTGTATGTAAAATGTTCTTACTGCTTGCTGTGCTGGGGTGTTTTAAAGCAATAATCACTGCCAGTGTGTTTTCAGAGTCATTAAGATTGGAAAAAACCTTCAAGGTCATCAGGTCCAACCACCATCCTGACCTACAAAATCCCATCACTAAACCACGTCTTTGTTACCACAAGAGTCTTGATGTCTTTAAAATACTACTAGATGAAACTACTTCAAAGAGTTCTGTGCTGTCAGGAAGCGAATTTCACATTTAATGACAGTTTTGTTGAAGTCTGGGAGTATTCCCTCAACATGAGAGAGCAGATTTTCGCTTTAATGAAGGACTTTGAAAATGCTGGCCTCCAGATCGCAGAGGAAGAGTGAGTTCCTGTGAAGCCTTGAACTTTTCCCTCAAGTGTGAGGGAGGTAATCCCACCCCTCACATTCATCTGGACCTAAGTCAGCCCGCTATAACTGTGTGGTTATGTATAGTTTGCTTTGAACCCTTCAGATCCTGTGGTGGTCACTTGCAGAATCTGCACACCAGGAGCTACCTTTAGCTGCTGCTGCCTGGGAAAACTGTAGGATTGGTAAATGTAACTGGGATATATTACAAGTCACCTTATTTTGCTGCACTCATTTTTGCTAGAAACCGATTATCTTTTTCTTAAGGGAATCTTGATGAAAATTGTCTAATAGTTCTCATGGAACAGGTGATGTTCTGCTCCTCCATTGGAAATGAATGTAGTCTGTATTTCTGTGTTCTAGAAAATACTGTCTTTACAGTTCTGAAAAAGTTGCATTTCCATTTTCCCTGATCTTGCAAGGTAAAATTGAAGTGGAAAACATGGCATATTTTCCCTTTCATTTCTGAAAGGCTGTCCCCTCCACATACTCTGTGGGATCCTCCTGTGGTTACTTCATTGCAATTAGGTGTAATCTGTTCAAGGGGATCAATTTTAAATGCATTTTAGATGTTTTTGTCCCAGATGGTGAGCTTCAGAGCATCTAACAAAGCAGTCCCTTTCTTTGGATGTGAAGTTTTCAGGGAGAGTTGGTACAGTACAAGAGCTTCACTCCATTAATGCTCCACTCCATTAATGTTCTTGCTGAAAATGTTGAATGCTACCAGTGCTGTTGTATGGATTAATGAAAGGAGGGATGTTTTAGTGTTAGGCTTCTAGTTCTGTGTTTATTCATTAAGAGAGATGTGGAGATGACATTTGCTCAGTGAATCAGTCCTCGGAGGTGTAACAGTTACAGCATTAATTCTGTTGGATTTCAGAACGCCTTTTCCCCTCTGTGCATGTGTTGTTCTGCTGCAGTGTGCTCTCCCTGGGTATTTCTGTTCCTTGAGCTGAGTGGATGTTGTTGCCTAGTAATCGGGTTGGCAGAGTTCAGGTCTGTGTCCTTATGTGAAGGAAAAGGAGTGGGTTGTTTTTTTCTAGGTGTTAAAGCTCATTTTTGTTTTGGTAGCAGGAAGAACAGTTGAGGTATTTAAAAGCTTTGCTGAAATTCTGAAGGTCTTGCTTGGTTTGGTTATTGATTCTGACAATTCCTTGGAATTTGAGTATTGTGTGCTTGAATAATTTAAGGGAGGGGAAAAAAAAGCCACACAACTGTGTTAAGTGCTCTAGGGGGGAAAAATGAACTGTAATTAAGATTAGCGTATACGCTTAAGGTTTAAATTCTGAAGTGATTAAAATAATCTGCGTCTTTGGATAGTGGGAGGTGGACAGTTTTTGTTGGGTTATGATTATTTAGTACCTAAGAGCCCTCCTGTGGGTTGGTGTCCAGCGTAATGCTCACCGTGCTTGTCATGGCTCAGAAGGAGCATGTCCTGTTGACAAGCAGCCAGATGGACAAATTTAGGAGCCTAAAATAGATATATCTTTGTCTCACCCAGACCTAGCAAATGACGTTGTCAGAAGCTGTTGACAAGGCATTCTGGTTTTATGCCATTTGCTTTTAATTACTCTCCCATGTTTTTGTCCCAGATTCCAGCACTGAAATGACAGACCACCTTGGAGACTAATTGTAATGTTTTAAAGCGCGTATCTAAGTATGTTTTCTCTTTCTGAGACATATGTTGGACAGCAATTTTTGAAAGAGGAGAAATGACAATATTTGATTTCAATGAAGGCAGTCTTTGTAGTATAAAATGGCCTGAAGATGCTCAGCTGTGGGTGCAGAGCTGCGTGCTATCAACTCACTACACAGCACCCGCAGTTAAGTTATTCTGATCTACAGAATTACTGCAGGCATGTTAAAATGCGTTTGTTTCTGTCTTGAAGTCTCTCCTATTGAGAGATTTGAAATAATTCTGCCCCTTGTTGTTCCCAGCAATATCCTTATCTCTTTTGTCTTCAGTCTCAGCTGTTTTTATATTAATCAGGTTAGTCATTGGGAAATGTAATCCTGATGCTTAGGAAGCAACAGCAATTTTGGTAATCTAATTATGGCAGTATTAAGTTTTGTGTTGTTACTATATTACACCTTTCCAGCAGGGAAAGATACCTCTCTGGTGGAAAGCATTGTAATTAAAAGCTTGTAAAGAGAGCTGAAGAATTTTATTTTTATCAGGTTGATGATTTAAAACTAATAAATGTTTCTCATACTGAAACATATTTCTGCTTGGAGGTTATTTTCTTTCTAACATTTAATGTCGTATCATCTGCATGTATCCCCCCATGAGTCCTAATCCAGCTTAAAACTAATGGTATTGAGAATATTGTTAGGTGCTGTGGGCTTGCTTGGGTTTTGAGACTGTCCAGGCTATTATTGATTTCAGCTGCAAATTAATGAAAAGAAACATTAACAGGTAATTATATAAAAATTTGGATACGGAAGATGTCTTGGCGGGAGTTGAGGAAGATGAGTCATGAAGTCATTACCATAATAGCTGGGAATGAAAGATGGAAAAAAGGAGAGCTGGAGGAGGAGTAGTATTACAGAGCTGCTGAGGGCAGAAGGCAGCTCTAGGGCTTGTCTTACCCTGTGCCATGCTGAAAGCAGGTCAGCCAGAACAGGATGTCCAGGGCTGTGCCCTGCTGTGTTTTGAGCATCCCCAACGATTATTGTGTATTGCTGCAATTACAAGCTGAGAATATTCAGAAATCTAGGACAGTGTCTGGGTAGAAAACTGGATTAGGAAATCCAAAGAATGAGTGGGCTATATATTGCACCACAACAGTATATTTCAATAATATTTGTAATTTTGAAAGCGTGAAACTTGCTGTATATCTACTTTCAGTGAATTAGGCTAATGCTTAATTGCAGTGACATCAAACCAAGCGTGGCAGCATCAAACCCACAGGGGTAGTGCTTGTAACAAGTGGTTTATTGATGTCTCATTGGCAGTTCACTTTTGAATATTAATTTCCTGTTTTAGTAGTTGCTGTACTTCAGATATGTATTGTACTGCTCATATCTATGTGAACTAGCTAATGTGTTGTTAAAATGAAGCACTGCATAGCAGTGTTTTACTGTTCTGTAATGAATTTTCAAGTAATGGAACTTGAGTTGCTAACGGAACCATTTTTTTTTCCCCTCCCTGTAGTGCTGACTTAAAACTTTTGGAAGAAGCAACCATCTCAGTCTGCAAGTCTTTAGGTGAGAAACTGACGTCTTATCTTTCCATCGGGTTGAGCAAAGAAAGTTAAGAACGCACGTGTATGCATTCACATCTTTTGTATGTGTAGTTCTGTATGTGTTCCACTAGTAAGATTAAAATAGTGCCAAGTGTGTTTATATACTCCAAGCCTTTAGGTTTTCTTTTGTAAAACACGAAATGATTGAGAGGTTTAAAACAAATAACTCCATCCTTGCTACCTCTTTTTCCGTCTGCACTCAAAGATAATCAGTGAGAGAAAAGAATTAATCAGGGGTGAAAGGAAGGAATAATACAAACGTGGTCAGTGTAATAGACAAAGAGGCAGCAAGTAGTGGAAACCTGCTCAGTTTCCTGGTAGAAAGCTGCTGTGCTCTATGCAGGCATTGGAAGGAGAGACACAGAAGCTTGACACTGGAATATTTTTAGTTTAGGATGAAAATTAGAGAACAATCATGGCGTAGTAAAGAGTGGACTGGAAAATCTTAGAAACAGAATAACAGCTGTTAAGCATCCTACTTGAGACAAAATTATTTTAAGGCATTGACATTTGTTTTCATTCTACACACAGTTTGAGCTAAATTGTCTCAACTTACAAATACTGTTTAATTGTATCTTTGCAATTCCTCATCTAGTTGAGAAGAATCCCCGAACAGGAAACCTTGGGTCGTTGATTAAAGTCTTTCTTTCTAGAACCAAAGAATTAAAAATATCAGCAGAATGTCAGAAGTAAGTACTGGGAAAAAAGTTGGGTGTTCCATTTCACATTTAAATTTTCCTTTTTTTTTTTTTTGCTAGTTTTGTGGTTATACTCTACCAGTTAACATAGTTACTGAACAAAGTTAAACTTCTCTTAAGTCATTGTTTGAAATTAGAAAAATGTCTAACACTTTATCAAGCACAGAGTATGAAGTGTAACAGATAAGTGTATGATCTGAAGAAAGGAATGTTGGTCCTGTGCTACATAAGCAGATTTCTATGTGAAAATGATGTGACTTCAGGCTAATTTCTGCTTTCCCAATTGTGCAGTTCTGAGGGGTTGCTGTCCTGATTTTCTCTGGGTAGACCCCAGATATGCAGTAAACCTGCTGTGTAACCAGGATTGGAGCTGAGAACCCCAAGCCCTTTGGAGGTGGTTTTATGAGGGGGGTGGGGGGCACAACTAGTACATGGTAGGAAATTTTCTTCCTTAATGACAGCTGTAAAGGTTCAGGTAAGAGAATGTTTATTTTTCGAAGGAAATATTTAGTCTTAAGTTATTGATTTTGAGATATTTAAAAATCACATGACTTTTTAGCTAAATTCTGATTTCTGAAGATCCTCAGAAATTGTTTTCAGATTTCATTGAGTTTGAGCAGAAATGTCCATATACAGATACTTCTTTCGAGCTGCCTCATGCAACTGCTGTTCAGGAGTAGGAAAGAATAACGAGCTTATGCATATGGCATAATCTCAGTTAATGATTTAAAGCACTTCAGCTTTTCCTTGCTGCAGCCATAAGAACTCTTTTCTTAATGTCATGTGTCGTGTGCTTATTTTTTTTAATGCATGTTTCCAAATTGGGTTACTGATTCCTGTTTCTGCTTCCTTTCCAGTCACCTCTTTATTTGGCAGGCTCACAATGCATTATTTATTATCTGCTGTTTGCTGAAAGTGTTCATCAGTCGAATGTCAGAAGAAGAGCTGCAACTTCATTTTACTTACGAGGATAAGACACCAGGCTCATATGGTGAGTATCTGCTACTGAAATTGAGTAGTACTGATGGTATGTGTGTCTTACCATTCAGGACACCTTGTGAGATTGGAAGTATGCAGGCAATAGTAAAACTGGCTTTCTTCTTTCGAGTCTGGAATGATTAGGTGTAAACCATCTTCCTTTTTATCTAACATATGAAGGAGAATATCTTTAAAATGTGCTGAGAGGTTTTGGTGACTTGCTGACTGTTGTCTTCTGCTAGAATTAAACATTTGTTAACAGACTGTTTGTACGTTATAGGTTCTTTTAGCAAACTAGACCTCTTCTTGTGCTGTGTTCATGTTGTGAGGACACACAGTATGACCTCGAAGCTGGTGGGAAGAACAAATGAGAACTGGAGTATAGCTTTCCTACCACTACTGTGAGAGTGGTAATTGGAGCAGTTGTTTAGGAGGCTGGATTCCTTGTGTTTGCAAAGACTGGAGAATGTAACTTCTCTTGCTTCAACAGTTCACCCCTTTCAGTGACATCAGGGGATGAGTACCATTTTTTCGCCCTCACTGGGAATTAGAAATTGCCTTCTCTTTGTGGTTCTGCGAGCTGCTTGTTGCTTGTGACCCTGCCCACTCACTTCACTCCTCTGGGTCTGTTTTCTTATCTGCAGGAGTTCTGAGAAGGGCTATGGAGGAAAGAGATACTGGTAATACTGTTTGGTTCTCTTTCTTCTGATGAGGGAGGAATAGGAGAGTTATTCCTTGTAAAACACAGTTTGAGCATAAGGTCCGTTGTTCTTGGAAGATGTGCCGCAGTGCTTCAGAAGAAGGGTATTGTAAAAATAAACATACCCTTTGGTTTACCTTCTCGCATTCCATAAATCAGCAACAGCTAGGGAATGGAATTACTGTGCTTTATAGAGATATCGACAATTGCAGCAGTTCTTTGATACCTTGAAAAGGCAGAAGCTGTAAGTTAGCTGATGGACAGCAGCTTTTACCAAAGTATTGGAAAAGTGAATTTAAGCAGAATGTTTTAAAAGGGAAAGGTACTCCACTGGGAAAAAAAGGTGTTGTGTAAAACAAGAAAGATAGCAGCAAAGGAATGGCTTTATTGTTCAAGCACTCCTGCTATCATCTGTTTGAAAAACAAACCGAAATAACTAACCAGGAATGTCCTTTCTGAGCCTGAATGTGCTCAGTATTCTGTTGACAGCAAAAAGAAAACCCGAATGCTGTCTGCTGTGAAGCTTTCTGTATCAGTGTGTCAAGACAGAATTAATGGTGTGTAATGCTGGCAAGGCAGCTTTCATCTCCTTAGCTTTAAGATGCTGTTGACTTGGTAGTTGAGTGTGTGTTGTATGAAGCCAAAAAAGGTCTGACCAAAAGGGACTGATATCAGAATGCTAATGCAGTGTAAGTGAATGGTGAAAGAGTAACTGAAAACGCCTGAACGTGGATTTCCCTCATCAGTCAGTCCAGCAAGGACACTGCTCAGAATGCCTGACAGCTGCCTGCTCACCAGATAGTGAAAACTGCTCGTGAAAGTCTGTTTAACTCCTTGGCGCCTGCCACTGCTCTGGGGAAATCAACTTCTGATGCCAAGAGATTAAGTGCTGCATGTTGAAATGGTTTAATGTATTTAAAGTGAGGTGAGTAATCTCCAAGAATGAGGTCAGCTAACTGGTGCAGCAGCAAGTGGTGCCTGCTGGTAGCACAGTGTCATTGCAGACTGGCGGAGGTTTAGACCAGTTTAATAAAGTGAAAAAAAAAGCCTGCCTGCCTCTTGCTTCGGTGCAGCATGGGAAAACAGTTGGAAATGCTGACAACCTGTGTTAGCCTGGACATCAGCAATCTTTATTCCTCATGCTAGGAGTTCTTTGCAGTTCAGTGTTAAAAACAGAGTGACTTGCCATTGGGATCAATCCATGTTTATCCGAAATTTAGTAGCACTTGACTGTAATTCTAGTGGTAATTTTGTGCACATTGATGGCAAGTGTGCTTAGCAGTTATCTTTGGAGCTGAATGCTAGCTGGATGTTCTTGATTAGGAAAAGAATTGTGTGTGGTCTGCTGGCTAAGGCAGGAGACTGAAGACAGGAAACTAGTTCTGTGTCCCTGCTCAGCTGCGGGCTGAGGCCAGTCCTGAACTGTGTTTCCCATCAGGATATCTTTTTCAAGGTACTGGGTTTTGTAGCATATTGTGCTGACGTGGCCAGCATTTCTTCTTCCTTACAAATCCTTCACATAGTGTTTTTAAGTATATACTGTGTGGTTTCTCTACTTGGCAGTGTGAAAAATGGAGTATAATTTACGAAGCGTAATGGGTCGCTCTTTGTTAGGGTTCATTAAAGCAAGCAGATAAAAAGCTTTTTTATTTTCATAATTAAGTGTGGATTTCTAAAGTATATATTTTATTCTCTAGAAACTGGAATAATCTGATGATTATACAGGTTTATTTATACAGATTTATTGGTACTTTCTGTTTGCAGTTCTTCAGTCTTTCCTGTGGGAAAACACAACCATTCAGTCTAAATCTCTATCATTGTTTCATTTCCCTGTTCAAACTATCAGCATCACATTTTTTTTTCTTCCTTTTAGCTCGTGAATACATCCTAATATCATGTTCTGTGAGACATGAAGCAGAGAACCTGTTAGCTCAGAGTGCCAACCACACTGTCAGCTCACTCTGTATGCTCACTGTGCAGGCGCATCAGCACCTGCTGCAAGTTTGGTGTTTCAGGCAGAGCTTTGTATGTCAGTAATGGTCTATGGAAATACCCTTGTCACTGACTATTGAGAAATACCTTTTATTCTGACTGGTTATGTTTGCATAGCTACTATTGTTTGGGTGTTGCTTTACCTGGCTTTTACCAGGCTTACTGAGAGGAATTGCCTCCCAGCTTTTGCAGTTCACTGTTTTCAATCTTTCTAAATGTTCTGTTTATGCTTTTTTCCTCCTAGACTGTATTTAAAGTCTGGAAGAAAGCTCTGTAATGGTATTTCACATCATAAGATGTGATTACTGGAGTTTTTTCCCTTTGCAAGAAGGTTAAGTACAAGGGTATGTTGCAGCCTTTTTTTGTAAGGTTCTAATGAATGAGTGGCACAGGTCTCAGTCTGCTGCAGGAGAGTGTACTGAGTTCCTTCCAGAGTACTGAGACTGCTCGTAGAAGTTCTCACCCACTGGCAGTTTTCTGGTGGTTCCTTATGCCAGGAAGTACACCCTTTGACTTCACCCGAAATTGGGAACTTGCACGCAGCTCTGGAGGGTATTGCACAACTTCAGTTGTAGGAAAATCCTCACTGACACTTAAACCATGTCCATTTCAGCTAAAAACGCTGATACCAGTCAGTGCTATATTGGACCTGGCACGTGCTGAAGCTGGAGTAAGTCTTCAGCTCATTTAGCTTTTGGTGAGGTTTCCATTGTTTGTATCCCTTAATTTCTCTGAATTTTTTCAACTGTATTGTGATTGCAAAGTATGAGAGAGATTGGCACGTTCTACGTATTGTCTTCTAAAGCAAACTGTTGATCCATTTAGCCTATTCCTTGACCTGTAATAAACTTTTTTCCTTCTCAGTATAGATGTTTTTAGCATAAGGTTGCCAGACTGTATTTGGTACATTATAACAAATGCTAATCCCAGAGTGCCTGTTGACCTGGAAGGAAAACAGCTGAAAATGTACAGTTTGTTTGAGAACATACCTGGTCTTTGACACGCAGTAGTCTTGTTTTTTCCTGGCAGACAACTGTGGGCAGGGGGGAAAGGAGGACACGGAGGGGGAAATAAACAACCATACATTCACCAGAGCCCCTAAAGACTTTCATGAGCTTTCAGTTACTGTGTACGGGAAAAGAAGGGCAGCATTAGTTCACATGTTCATTGTTAGCACTGCTAAGGGAAAGCTGGAAGCTGACCACAATACCCAAAGAAGATTCAAGTCTGTGGGTTGCGCAAGTAACTGAGTGTATGAGGCTTTAAGTAGTGCTTCACAAGTAGTTTGGTTTACTGCTTTAGTGGTATCCAGGTTCTGTCCAAATAGCAGCAACAGGTGAGAAAAACAGGTGGCATCTATGGTGAGGTTATACCTTGCTTTGTCAATATATTACTGATGTTGGGCACATCCTGCTGCCGCAGCTCAGATCAGGTTGTGATAACATAGTACGTTGGTATTCAAAAAGCAGCACTGTTTTATTACTTCTGTGAGATCCCATATCATGGCTCTAACCTTGTCTGGATGGATTCACCCTTTACTTATTTTCCCCAAGGCTTTCCGTGGATCCAAGTGTGTGATCTGTGAATGTGAATAAGCATTGTGTGTATTGTCTTTATCCTGCCAGTGAAAAAGGCATTGTCTGTGAAAACATGGGGTGTTCCGTGTTTACGGCTCACTCTCACGTTATAGATTTGGCATGCACCCTTGTCATTGTTTTGGAAAGACAAGAGTTGAGCAAGAATGCCTGTGCCCCAATGGGGAAAAGGGTACATAAATTATTCTAGTTGAATGACATTGATTACAGCAATTAAGGTTTTTAAGAAAAAAAGAAAAAAAAAGGTTAGAGAATAGAGCAGGGAAGGCAAGCGTCTGCCATCCTGCATAGCTGTGCCCATCTTGTATTTCTTGCCTTAGTTTGAACATAAAGGGAAAAGCCCTCATTCAAATAACATTACTCACTCTTCAGATCAGAGTATGGTGGAAACAGTATTGTCAAAATGCACTGTTACTTTTTCTGTCTTTTTTTCATTCCTTCTCCCTTTCCTCGACCGTTAAGAGGAGAAAAAAATAAAATGGGTCCCTTTTGGTGTCACAGACAAGTCTTGCTCTATCAGCATTTTCTGGATTCACAGAACTTTTGAGAAGTGGCACCTGCAAGTGACTTTAGCATGCATTATTTGGGCTTCATTGCTGGCTGTGGTTTCTGTCTAAGGTTAAATGCTCCTAGCAGATCTTACTTTTGGCCAACAAGAGCCATGTTGTGTTGCTCATGGGGGATTCTGTACAAAGGAAACCGTGTTTCCGTGATAAAAATCTGATCTCATTTTGAATGTGCAGTTCATTGGGTGATGATTTTTTTTGTATGTTTTTAATAAAATGA
This sequence comes from Oreortyx pictus, assembly GCA_036925125.1. NCBI lineage: Eukaryota > Metazoa > Chordata > Aves > Galliformes > Odontophoridae > Oreortyx > Oreortyx pictus. The sequence goes on along the minus strand of JAUPFR010000004.1, from coordinate 1,227,916 downwards.
TGGTGGAGAGAAATAATTTTACTTTATTTTGAATGCTCCCTCTGATATGCATGTTGAAACTGGGTTTTGGAGTTACAGATTTTACAGTTTGGGTTAAGCAGAATGACACTGCCATAACCTGGCTGTAGTGCTGTGTTTATTGCATGACCTACTTCTCTGAAAACACAAAATGAACAAGAATTGTGTGTTCATTGTGCTGCAATGCTGTAATGCCTATTTGGCAATGCAGAGGAGGAAGCTTTGCCTGCTCTTAGGCATTCAGCACTGTAGAAAGCTTTTGCTTTGGAAGACCGCTGTTTATTATCATTCAGTGCCTGTCAGACAAACACATCCCTTTTCTGTCTCTGCTTATTCTTCACTTGATATTAAAAAAATAAAACGGGGAAACTTGAGCAGTGTAGGGAATTTCTAGAGGAGGTTTGAACTGTGGAGTGATGGAGGTCCCTAGTGTTCAATCAGTCAAACTGTCTGCAAGAACACCCTTTAATATGAGCTTGGGTAAGCAGTGAAGGAAGACTGTCGGTGCTCAGTATTAGTGTACTCCCTGTGAAGTACTCTAACTTCCAGTTGTTGGTAGCTGTTTGTTTTATGTGTAAAAATCCTAGCATCACTGCTGATAATTCCAGGTGCTTTTCATCTCAAGGAAAAAATGCTGTAATCTTAAACCTAATTTTTCTTCCAGTGTTTGTTCCTGAATTAAAAATGTTCATCATCTGAATCTGTGTTTTTTTTTTTTGTTGTTGTTGTTGTTTTTTTGTTGGTTTTTTTTGGTATTTGAAAATACAGAAAACCTTTGCTTTGATTCATTTTCAGGAACAGAATGTGAAGACCTCATAGAAGAGCTGCTGTGCTGCCTCATCCAGCTCATTGTTGAAATTCCCCTTTTGTAAGTTGGCTTAATTTTCTTCAACCTCCCTCAATAAGCTGAATATTTGAGAGAATATAAACTCGCAATGATGGAATTATAATACTGAATACTTAGATTTGAACGCTGTGTGTGGTGTAGTGATAATGATAACCTGCAGCCCTGAGTTGTGAGAAGGTCAGCATGGTGCACCCAGCTCAACCCAGCAGAGGTTATCCTGTTTGCTTCACTTGAGATGTGATGATTCCACATTCTCTGACAATATATGCCATGAAACCTACCCATTTTTCTTTTTACCTTTGATAGTATTAAATGGGAGTAAACTTTGGGAATAAAAATGTTTTTCCACGCCTACCTAGATTGACTTTTTTCTAATATAAACTTCAGCAGAGGTTGTGTCAGCAATTGCTTTTGTGTTTAAACTGTAGTGTAGTCTGTGCCCACGGCGTGTTGCTGCAATTAAAGGATCACAGCTTTGACAGAGTTTCAGATTATTTAGTGTGGTGTGGCATGTAACTCTTGATTTAGTTTTTATACTTCGTATTGCTTCTTGGTTGGGAAAGGAGACCAAGGTGCAGCGGTTCTTGAAACGATAGTCTTGTTAAGTACAATCACCTCAGCATTACTTGAGGTCTTGGTAGCACTGTGTAGGGAAATAGTGATGTAATTTAGTGCCATTCTGCAAAGTTGGTGAGTGCTTCTTGGAGCAGATGCACATTTTCTGTGTGGAGCAGATCAGAGGAAAGTACAGTGAAGTGAAAGGGGTTGAGGTAGGTGGGGAATTCATAAATTTGGCAGGATTTTTTGAACTGAAGTCTCATTTGTGTGGAGTCCAGTATCGTGTTCTGCCTTTCTGGTAGGAAGAGTTTTTAAAACTGAAATGTTCTTAACTTTTTTCAGCAGCTGAACCAATCAGCTTCTGCGTTGGGAGCAGAAGCATCTCTGGAAAGGGCTTGGTGCTCGTCGGTATTCCGCGCACTGATGATTTAATAAAAAAAAAAGTTACAGAACCTGTCTAAAATGTTCAGTAATCAGATTTATTGGAAACATTATTTACTCCCTGAAAGATGTAGATGTGGAAATGCTTATTTCATTTTTTGATAAATAAGCTATCAAAAACTTGACAAGTTTTTTATTCGTCAAAAAATGAAATAAGCTTTCTATCCAGAAGTGGTGTGCTGCTGAACTTTTAGCTTCAACAGCAGTGAACTGTCAATGGTTCCCATGTTTTCTAGTGTAAAAATGTTTAACTAATGTTAAATATACTAATGCTTTAACTCACAATTTTTCTGCACGTCATGGGAAGGGAGGTAGTGTAAGGAGAAGCAGGTAGGGGAAAATGAAATGCACAGTCACACAGTAGTCCTTGGAAGAGTTTTCCTCCAGTGTGGTCGCCTTCCTGGTATCTGCATTGTGTGAAAGAAGACTTGGGACCACAACTTTTTGCAGGAGGAGTGAAATGAACTCTGTTCTTCATGAAGATATTATAAAACTGAGACATTTATTTCAGGTCTCTTTTTACATTAGAAGGTTGATCAAGGTTAGTTCAGTAGCGTGATTACTTTTTAATTTCCTTTCTTCCTGATCAGATTTATACTATGTTTTTTTTCTCTATTTTGTATCTTGGAAGTAGTTATTTTCTTGCTATAGCTGGAATAAATCAAGGAAATTTCAGTTTGAGCAGGTGGTTCTGGGGAAGGAATAGATTGAATGGACTACATGAAATATTCAAGTGTAATGATTTGTGAAGTGGGACTTGTGTCCCTTGCTAGAGGACAGGCAGCTTGCAGTGGCACAGACTGTTAAAGCCTCCATGCTCCATCTGTCTTTGCACATCCTGCTTACAGTGTTTTGTTTTTCTCCTTCAGTAAAGTACTAAGATTATTTTTGGTGTGTTTGACACTGTCCTCATATCCAAGACACAGGAGCAGAGGCACGTGTACGTTACTCCAGGAAAGTTTACTTTTCAATTAGAACAATTTTACCTTATCAAGTGCCTTTTGGTGGAAATAGTGCACTTAGAGTAGCAGAATCATGAAGGCTGGAGAAGACCTCCAAGAACCACAGCCCACCCCACCTTGCCCACTGTCGCTGTATGCCACATCTCCACAGGGCTGGGGACTCCACCACTTCCCTGTGCAGTCTGTGCCAATGTCTGACTGCTCTGAAAAGAAATTGTTCCTAATATCCAGCCTGTATATAACTGAAGGAAATATTCGGGAAAATCACGAAAGGAAAAAAAAAAAAAAAAAAATGTGCTGATTTTTGCTGGGAAAGGCTCCAGAGCTGTACAGCAAAGCATATCAAGGAGGAGTGCTAACAAGGAAAGGTTTTGCATATTTAAATTTCTTACATTTAAATGTTATAGAAATGGCTGTTACTGCTTTTCATGAATGAGACTTGTGCGGTCCCTTGTAACACTTGTGTTACAGTACACTGATGGTTGTTTTTTGGCTCACTTGGGTGTCTTATGGATACTCTGCTTTTTCTTGAGTCTTGCTAACATTAGCACCCAAGAGGGTACATTAATGACCCGGATTGCGTAGTCAGCAAAAGATACAGCTTCAGGGTTTAATTGTGCAAGTTTTATGTAGAATGTGTTGTGAGATAGGGCTCCCAAAGCTTAAAATTATAAAGGCTGCTTTCAGCAGCTTGTTAAGGGCTGTTGTATGTAAGAGAACATCTGGTTGTTATCAGTACATTTTCACTTCGTTAAGAGCTATAAATGCATGTGGAAGGAAAATGAAATACTGTGATCTGGTTACATCACTGCTAAGTAGCGTCCTGTGGAGCCAGTGGAAGGGAGTTGAAATTTCTATTACATTCCATTATTATTATTTTTTTTAATGGTTAAAATTGTTTTAGGCTGCAGTCTTAATTACTTCCACACTTAAATGTTAACAGTGTTTGACTCGTGTAAGGATGTGCTCTTGTGTTTTCTGAGGGATTAGGAGTCAATTTTAAGAGGTAGAATGGAGATAGAATTGATCATAAAGCTCTGTGGAACCATTGCTGCATACAAACAGTGCTATTTACAGGTGGTGAGAACTGCTGAGGCTTTCGTTACTTGCTGATTGTAAGCAGCAGAGAACTGTTAAGAACTGTATGACTGTCGATCATATTTCATTTTTTTTTTATTTATTGTTAATTTCAAACCAGTAACTAGTTTGGTTTAATGTGTGCTGTCCTATTTGACGTGCAGCATGGTCTGCTGCAGGGCTGTGCTCAACAGCAAGGCAAGATTTTCATTGCCTTTAGATCATTTTTTCTCACTGCAAATGTGTGGCCTCTTTTTAAGGTCCTGCATGGAAGAATCTTTGTGTCACGTTCTTTGTTCCAATATTATTCTAGTGCAGTGTGTGTGTTAGATTGGTGTTCTTTCCTATGACCTTTTCTCTAGGCCAGCTTTAAGGCCCATTGACGTGTACCAGCCTTGCTGATCACAGGGTGCAGCATCACATTGGTGCTGTTTGTACAGTCGAGGTCCAGGTCCTGTGCTTTCTCTGTGGTTTTCAGCCTTCTTCAAACAAGTGATATCGGATGTAGCTTCTTGAAAGGCACCCACTTGCTAGTAATTTGGTTTGGTCTCTGGGCTGGTTAGCAAAGGCACCAAGGCAGTGAAGTCAGTACATGTCTTCTTGGTGCCTTGGTGGTTTCACACCACTGTCCACTGCCTGGTTGAAGCCTTTTTCCATTACCATGCCAACAACAGAAGCCTTTTTCCTCCATGATCTGGCCATCCATTAGACCAGAGGCAATTATTGTTACCACCGCCAAGTCCTGCTGATACGAAAAAATAAACACAGAGAGACAGAGGTGTGTGTATAAAGCTCCCAGTCTGCTTATTGTATTTTGTCTGTAGAGGAAGGAACTGAATGCCAGTGGGGTGAAAATGTACATCTCCAAGATGGTTCAGGTGTTGATTTTTGAATAAAACGTCTTGGATCCCATTATTGTTTTTATCCATTACATGCTCTCTTTAGAGTATGTCCACCTTGTTAGCTTGCTCTCTCAATCCTTCGACTGTCTCCCAGTCAAGAATACCTGTTGGTGGAAGCAGGTGTAGCAGGAAATGTTGGAAGTGCTCTTTGATTTCTCAAGTATAATTCAACTGTGATGAACACTGTTGGTGTTAGCTGCTGCAGTGCCATCAGTGATGTAAAGTTAGGAGTGATTCTGAGAGGAAAGATTAGTCCCCTTGGAGTTGCACATGTATCCTGAGGCTGATAGCAAGATCCTTGTCTGGCTTTTCAGCTTCCAGTCCCTCTCCTATTCTTTGACGACTCATCTTTCACCTTTCTAGTGGTCCATCAGGAAGCAGGGAAGTGAAACCTGGTTCCTGTATCACTAGACAGGCTTTCTGTGAATCAGCCTTGCTGGCAACTGTCCTGAATTAGAAAACGAATTCCCTCTTTACTTTTTAATGCTTGGAGTAGACAGTGCTGCCTGGGTGAAAGTTTGGGGAGATATTTACGCAGGGTGGGAGTTTGGTCCAGTTGAGTTACACTTTCTGTTGGGCTGTGACTGACAGATGAGCTTTTGTATTATGGTCTTCATCTTTTGGTCTTCTTCAGCATTTTCTTTCTACCACGAATCCTGGTGGTGTGGCAGGATAGCTGCCTGCTGTGTGGCATCGTGCACTGTGAGCACTTGGCTCTGGGTGCACGCAGGTAATGGCAAGTGTTCAAGTCACTGCTCAGAAAGATTGCTGTCTGCCTTTGTGTGCTCTTTTCCCGTTCCTGTCATAAACATCATCTTTTATTCCTGTTAACAATTACAGTTTTGACCGTCGAACTGGTTTTTTTTTTTTTTTTTTTTTTTTTTTTTTTTACATTAGGAACTTGAAAACGCAGTTTCAGCATTGTGGCATATTTGAAATAACTGTCTGTAAGAACTGCAGAAGGACAAGGTGAAATCTTTATACAGACAGAACCTTGTGAGGGAGTGATGTGCAGCTCTGGTGTGCTTCTCCATCCCAGTGCCTGAAGGTTGACAGCTCTGGTGACGTCTACTGATCTGCTACAACAGCTGATCTCATCTCTCATGTTTCCCCCAAAATGTGAATGAAGTGGTGGCTAGGTTAATGGGAGAGAACATGAAGAGTATGAAAGGGGGGAAAAAAAAAAAAAATGTAGAACATGACAGGCTTTTATCTCAGCTTACAGAAATGGTTTCTGACTGCCCTCTCTGATCCAGACAGGGTAGAGAAAAAAGAAAATGCTTGAGGTTTCAAGCACTAAGATAAGAGCTAGTCCATGTCCCTTGCTGCGCACATGCTGGTTAAAGCACAAGGAGCAGCGCTGCTGAACCTGTGTCTCTGCTGCAGAAGCAGGTAGGTGGACGTGCTTGATAATGCAAAAGGGAAAGAAAAGTTATTTCTGGTGGCTGATGCCCAGGAAATAAAGACACACGTCCTTGGTAGGTGATCAGAAGAGAAGTATTATTCCTTCCAGTTTGCATCCTGGAATAATCAGTTACTGCTTTAGGAATGCTCATCATGATCAGTTCCTTCCAGGACTAAATGCAGTACTCTTTAGGGGAAGCCCAGCATCTCTGCAGTCTGCTTGACAGAAGGGGTTGAGATAGAAAGCATAGCTGACTTCTTGTCATTTGATTTAATGAATTGCTGTCTGAGCATTGCCATCCTAGAAATTGCTCATAGTTGTTTAAATTAAAGCATTCATTAAACTTGATTAGATGCCATTGCTTGTTGTGAGGAAGAATATAGTTAGGAAAGTGTATGTATTAATACTTTGAAGTACACAGTTACGTAGCAACCCTTGGCTTATTGACTTGTTTTCGCATGCATAAAATGGTTAAACTCATCTAAAGCTCTAGTGTTTTTGCACTCAAGTCCATAATTTTCTGAAGAATTTATAGATTAAGATAGATTAAGACACCATATGTAACTGTGTTTTTAGGTAAACGCTTTTAAACTATAAAGCAACGATGGTCCCCAGAAGTCAATTTGAGGTTGGATGCAACATGCAGGAGTGTGGTTGAAACAACAGGGAATGTGAAACCATAGAGAGCAGCAGCTTGTAGTACAGAGTGGGAAGATGGAGACTTTGGTATGATTTGGTGCACTGCTCCCTGGAGCTTACGTACTTCAGACATGAGCTTTGTCTGAGGCACGTAAGACACTTGGGAAAGAAGAACTGTGGAAATTAAACATGATGTTCCTCTGGGTTTCTAACATGAAGAGCTAAGTAATTCTGACATGTAATTGATACTTGAGTTCATTATTTCTTAATTTCCTTCTCATTTGCAAGCAAACAACCTTAAGAGGAAGTCAAAGATAAGCATGTAAGGTTGTTCTATAAGTGTGATAGCTTTAATAATAACGAAAAATAGTCAACACCCCCAAAACTGTATAGTCTGTCAGTACAGTTAAACAGCATTTTCTTTGAAGTTAAAATGTTCCTGGTATTTTCTGTGCCCTTTTACAAGTGCTTGAGATTTAAAACACTGTACTTTTGACCCTGGGTGGGAAAAATAATTTAGTTCTGAAGCTTTATCGTTATGCTGCAGGTAATTTAGGATGTGTGTAGCTTAGGGGTTACCATGGATATTAGGCCCCCAGTTGCGTTTGAGAGAGCAGATTTAAACTGAAGAGATTTGACAGGTTGAGTGGAAAGTGTCTGCAGTCAAACGGACCTTAATTGGATTTTGGACATAAGGAAAAGGGCTTGAGTTGTGTGAATTCAGTTTTATTTTGCTTTTTTTTTTCAGTTATATAAGGGAGATTATGTAAGCATATTATTTTCAAAAGTTACTTATACATGAACTTTGTTTTTTACTTTAAATTGAATCTTATAACAACAGAGAGGAATTTTGTAATGTCTCAGATTTGTGTTTCCAGTTGTCTGGTGGGTCAGAAAAATAAGCAAAGAAATTACTGAGATGCAGAGACAGCACAGAAGACTCTGTAAACTTTGCTTTGACAAAGTGACCCAGGTACTTTGGGTGTTGCAGTGTGTCACAGTCAGCCTTCTCACGCATCACATCAGTGTGAGCTCAGGCTTGGAGGTGTTTTGCTATCCTCAGCCTTGGAAATAAGCTCCTGTAATTTTCTATTCCAAGGAAGTATTTCTTCTAAGCTCTTGTGTTTGTTTTATTGGGGAAAAAAAAAATACTGTCTGGCAGTTAAACTCTTAATAATATGAACACCTAGTGCTTCCCTGTGTTGCTTGGGGTTGGCATGTGTTGTTGGCTGCAAAGCACCCAGAGTGTTGTGGAGGGGCCAGGGGCCATCCCTAGCTCAGCCTTTCTGCTGGCACGGGTGGATCTGCACAGCACCAGCTCACAGGAACCTTGGCCTGCTCTGATTCTCAGCACTTATACCAGTCAGCTTCCTCTACTGTGGGCACAAAGTCAGGTAACTGAAGTGCACGTTGTGATTTCAAGGAAGGATGCTTACTAAGCAGTAAGTCTCTTCCCGACATAAACGTTACAGAGTCCAATACTTAAATCAGACCAGAGAAAATAAACGTAGCAATCGGCATAACTTTCTCCTTCAAACACTTCTTTGTATCAGATGTGTTGTGGCTCTGGAGCGTGCAGGATTTGGGTCCAGGAAGCAGTTGTTCCCATTTGTTGTTGATACTGAACAGATAGCACTCACCTTCCTCATCACTTTCCTCGAGCTGTGACCCAGAGCTGCCACAGAAGGGTCCAACTTCAGCCATCTGCACTCTGTAGTGTGTGAATCTCTCCTTCCTTATGTTCCACAGCAGTGAGCATTAGTCCACTATGACACGAACACTTGTAGAGTGCTTGAAAGTGCTAAACTTGAAATGGATCTCTTAACAAAAGCCTGCTCCTTTGGATGAGGACCACAGCTGTTCTCATCCTGCAGTGGATGAAGAATGCTGTTCCAGCCTATCTTTGCTGCTGCTAACTTTGTTTTCAGAGATGTTGTGCTAATGTTTCTAAGTTACTGTTATTTGAAAGAACACTTAGTTTTATTTTTACATGTGCTTCTAGCTGTTAAAAATACGGTTTTTAGAAGTTTGTTTTAACAAAATAATCTTTACATTGCTTAAGCACACGTTGCTGCTGATTGTTTGAATTAGATACCATAATATCTCTGAATGTGGGGAATATATTAATGTTTTGAACTTTTAATTTATTCCAGGCAAATGTCAAAAAGTTTGGTAGTTGACTTTGTCTTCCTGTTGCAACACAGTGCTACTCAGTGAAGCGCAGGGAGTAACAGGAGCAGCCATGGAGTGAAGTGCTTAATAATAACATTATCAGGAGGTTACAAGATGTTGCTCTGGGTAAAATATCACCTTTTTTCTGCAGGAGGAAAACAAAAAATAAGTCTTTGTTTGAAAGCAAGAACAGGACTGCTTCCTATCAATATTTCATTTTGTTTTAAAACTGTGTTATGTAACAAAGTTATTACAGGCAGAGGTAGAAACAGAAATCGGGGAATATCCAAAACAACAGATGTCTTTCTCATCCATTTTGCTGCACCTTTCCTAAGTAACCTTGACTTAATGAGCTCTGCTGAGCTATCTGCAGTCACTGCTGAATCGTTACAGCATGTTCTTTGGGATATCTTTAAATATGCTTCACTGTCACCTCACAATTACTGCTTAAAATCGAGCAACTGTCTGAGGCACTGTGATATCCTGAGCCCTTCTTACACTTAAGCTGGCATTTATTTATATGTGACCAGACTTTCATGGTGATCCATTCGTCATGGCGTATGGAGTTGTGCTTGGCTCGCTGGCAGTTTCCTAGGCTTAGAATGTTGCTTTTGTGACAGTTTTATTTAACGAGACAAAAAATATGTCATTGAGATATATGTGTTATTTTTAAGGTGAAGTATAGTCTGAAAACTGGAGCTGGAATGTCCTAAGCTGTAATGTTTTTACATTGTCCCGTGATGTAGTAAAAAATGCTTGCAGCAATAACAGGTAATGCATTATCTGAGTGAAATGATACTGTTTTCTACTAAGGGAGCTTTTAAAATCTGTTGTTTGGTTGTTCTCAATTGAAACCTCCTGTATAACCTCAGATGAAGCTATTAAACGTCCGTATGAGTCAGGTGGTAAACAAAGCCGTTAAATTCATCTTTATCCATTTTCCCTTTTTCTTGCAGAGATATCACATACAGCATTTCCTTGGAAGCTGTGACAACGCTCATTGTCTTCCTTTCCTGCCAGCTCTTCCACAAGGAAATTCTGCGAGAGAGCCTCATTCACAAATACCTGATGCGTGGGCGATGGTATGTCGTGTTTTGGGGATAGACACGAGGACAAAAAGAACTGTGGTTTGCTCAAACCACTTCTACACAAAGGCAGTGGAACAGATTTGGTGGTAATCTGTTCTCTCTGTTTATGCATTTTGATCAGACTGCTGTTTCTCTTCTTTCACTTTTATGTCGAATGCAGGCAGCTGTTTGGTAAGGGTAATTACTATCTGTTTCTGCAGTTTCTGCTAGAAGCAGGAGGTAGTGCCTCCTGTGAGATGCGAGGAAAGGAGAGAGGATGGGGGAATATCTGGGGGAAGAGCAGAATGTGTTGGTTTGAGCTGGGAGTAGCACATAGCTGGCCAGTGGAGATGAGTGGAGACCTGTGAAGGGTCTGCGGGTACTGGGTAAAGGGGTTGGACACGTTCATAGCACAACCCTGATCTGTACACCTCGGCGTCACATGGAAGGAAATACTCTTCTTTGATTTTCAGAAAAAACACCTTCTATTTACATCCAACAAATAGCACATACATTTGTCAGAATCATGCAGGGTTGGATGTTGGATTGGTCCTTGCACGTTGACCCCAGGCACGGACAGCCACATATCATGAGTTGGAAGAATACTGTTGTCACCTGCTCTGAATCCTCAAAGCATAGAGGAAACACTAAACTGATATAGTTTTTCTCTCCTTTGCATAAATATTTTTCTGCTTGTTTCTTGGAGTGAAAGAATGCAGCAGTTCCACAGTTTGGCTTAAAAGCAGCACTGAGTACAAAACATGTTTGTGACTCTTGTCACAAGGTGCTTGTGCACAACCCTGCTGAGGTCGGTGCAGCTTTGCAAGAGCAAACCTTCATGTTCTCCCCTTTTTCAATCTGTAGGAAGTCACGGTGCTCAGGACTGCTTTGTACCCCCCCCCCCCCCCCCCCCAGCTCTTTGCTGTGCAGATAAATGAGTATCTGCTGTTCTTCAGGTATAGAAAGTGGTCAACTGGCCTTCTAAGAAGAACTGAGATCTAAGCTGAGCCAGTTCCAGCAAACAAAAATATGTAATACTGACTTGGTAGCTGAGCTAAATCTTGATACTAAATCAACCTTGGCTGTTGTCTTTTTCTTCGCAGTCTCCCGTATACCAGCCGACTTGTGAAGACTTTACTGTATAACTTCATTAGACAAGAAAGAAGCCCTCCTCCGGGGACGCATGTCTTTCAGCAGCAAACAGAGGGAGGAGGACTGCTCTATGGGATTGCATCTGGGGTGGCAAGTGAGTTCTCTGTGTGCAATTCCTCAAACCATAGAAAGTATTGGCTTCTGTGTGACCTCTTCTGCTAACACACCTCTAACCCGTTTCTTTTTAGCAAGTTACTTTGTTATTTGGTGTACTTAGGGAACTCTGTAACACTTTTTAAATAAGAAACTTGTTACACTCTGTGTTTTTGGTCACTCTCTACACCGGATTGTGTGTTTTTTGCTATGTGTATTACACCTAAAACATCTTCTTAAAGGATTTTCTTTATCATACAGTAAGAATAAAACATAATTTATTGCTATCATCTATTACAGCAGTACGTGTTACTTTTCTTTAATCTGATAAATGTGAATAACACTTTGCAAGTCAGTTGCTGTTAGAACACACACAGTTTATTTTGATCTTTTGTGGAATCAGTCACTGGCAGCGTCTCTAGGGGATACTGAAGTTCCTGCTGCCTGTGCTCTGCCACAAAATGTTTCACAGTCTGTGACAGTGCTCACGATCGCCTCTTGGAGGCAGTAAGAGAGCACATCTTTGTAGTGCAGTGCATCCTGAACACATGGCAGCTTCTGTGTAAAGGGCAGCTACACACAGCCCCATGCCTTCACTGGAACACTGTCTTTCTGGTTTCCAGTTGATATAGCTGGGGCAGACAGTGCAGTGTTGTGCCCATTATGAAAACATGTGAAAGAGCAGTTGTTTGCTTTGCTCTTTATTTAAGCAGTGAAAAGAAATTAAGTTGTTCTCTTCAATATGTTTTTTATTGTGGAAATCCCAGCAGGTACGTTCTCTTCTTTCCTTTCAATTGCTAGAGAAATTTGCTTTTAAAATGCTTTCCAAACCAGTTCTCTGTATGTGGTTTGTACTTCAGCCTGTGGCTGGAGAGCAGTTTTCTCTGTGTATTGTGTTGATACGTGTTCTGACATCGTGACCACTGCAGTCAGGCTCCAGTATCCTTCTGCCTTAATGCTGCCACAGGCAAAAGAACTTTTTTTCTTTTCACTTGCTCAGTTTATAAAGTCCATCCAAATTGTCACCGCTTTTTCCTTCTTCCATAGCTCCTCTGACATCGCATCCCCACATGATTTCTGCTTCTTGAACATCAGATTTGCGTTTCTCAATTATTATAAATCAATCTGCACTTCTCAATGCGAAATCCTAAGGTTCCTGCCTACGTATGTTCTTGTCTCTTCCCACGCTTCCACCCCCTTCCCTCTTCTTGAACCATTCCCTTAACAGTTCCCTTGGCAAACTCCTACACTTACTTTGTTGTTCCTTTTGTGAGCAACTGAAGTGCCATCTTTTCCAATGGTGAATTAAGGGTCTTCATATAAAGCTTTAGATGTAACAGCCTTTATAAAGGACTTTCTAGTGACCCTTTCAGGAAAAGGAGAAGTGCTACATCCTGTTAGAAAATTGGGATATATATTTTTTTTCTGTTTGTGTGCACACGGTTAATGTTGTTGTCCATTTGTTTGTTGTATATGGTGCTGGACAAGACCTGGAATTTGACTGCAGTAGGGCTGATAGAGTAAATGACATGTTTGTCCATTGGTAGTATCTCTGAACTAAGCCCTTTGTAATCCTTTGGTTTATACAGTGTTAGATACGTGTGTGGAGTGCAGTAGGGATTTGAAAACAGGAACAGAGATGCTCATCTGATGCAAGCTTTGAGCAATGGGCAGCCGTGAGAAACTTCAGAAGTGATGTCTGTATTGGCTTTTTTTGGCATATTTTTCTAGTCTTTTATGATTTTATAGGATAAGTGGTGAAAGAGGGATGGAAGGATTGAAATTTTCCTTTTGTCATGCTTAAAATGCTCAGAAAACTTGGATGGGAAGAGAGAGGAACCTGGTTTTTAAAAACGTTCATTTTTCATGTGCGACTTGGAGGCTTAAGATCATTATTGTACTTGTTAATTTGGAGTTAAATGATTTGATACCACAGTCATCTGCCTTCTTGTGTATTATGCTACGCATATTTTGGAGCCACTTGCACTGCAGCAGATCAGCACTCTTGTTTAAGCACTGTATTTGAAGCCTCCCCCATCCTTCCTTGTGATCAGCGCAGTGATCACGGTGAAAAACATGAGCAGGAGTTTACCCTTTCCCACAGTTAACCTTCTCATGCTTCTCATCCTCTGCAGCTTGTTTCTTTTTCTGTTAGGAGCCTCCTTAACCCTGAAACCACACAGACTGTGTGCTCACACCGGTTACTTCCCTTTGTTTGACTTAACTGCAAGTAAGTTATCTGTGCGCTGCAAAAACGTTTCTCCATCTTGTATATAAAAAACCTTGATTAGAATTATGTTACTGATACTGTTGGCTTCCACTAGTTAAACAGTTACTGTTTTGGAGTGAGAGGGAAAACGAAATCTTAGCTTTTGGTAGTAAAGGACATTCTTTTGTGCAGTATTTTTGGCTTTGAGTCAACTTTGTTTTCTGTCTTTTAGTAGGTAGTCTTTTAGCAGCTGTGTGAGAAACACTTGTGCTGTTAGATCTGGTGGTATGTTCATGTGCCATGAAAGCATAAATGACATCAGGATGCACAGTGGTGTAACCTCTTATTATAAATACAGTAATTTCTCTTGGTTAAGAAGCTACATTGAACCAGCTTCAAAAATGGCATTGACAGTTTAAAATCCTCTCCCCTTTTGTGTAGTAGCTTGTGCCAATACGTAAATCAGTTCAGTAGCTTCAGTTAATGAAGTTGAGAGAACTGTTTGTGGGCAAGCAAATCTTTTACTTAGCCTTATAAGATAAGACTCATGTTACAGTGCCAAACAAATACTATAGTAAGACAAAAATGTGAGTACTGAATAAGACTACTAACAAATCAGTCAAATTACGTGGTTTCATTAAAAACACTTAACTGTTTAAAAAAGCAACCACGCTGCAGTGCATCATGAGGTACTTAGAAGTTACTGCAGTGATAGGTTCTAGCTGTTTTAGTGTGTACCCGGAAGAAATGAATGAAAGGAGATTCATCGTGACCTGATTGATCTTCATAACTCATCTGGCCCACGAATGTACTACAGTAGAATTAATATGAATTGCGTAATTCAGTACGTAGTCATCAGCAACTGCTTTTCTTCTCATGTCTGAACTGTACTGTTGGAACTAGACAAACATTCCTGAACATTAATGACTTTCATGGAAGTGTGTTCTTCAGTCTGCATGATGTCATTCAACACTGGTGTACTTGAAAAAGGAATCTGGTGACCTATTTAGTACATCTATGACTTACATATACTCATGTTTATTCATCATTTTTTGTGCCAACATTCTCATTTATAGGAACGCTTCGTAGAATCACAGAAGGGTTGGGTTGGAGGGGATCTTTCATCATCCACAGCCCCACTCCTGCCGTGGGCTGGCTGCCCCCACCAGCTCAGGCTGACCAAAGCCCATCCAGCCTGGCCTTGGGCACCTCCAGGGATGGGGCACCCACACTTCTCTGGGCAGCAGTGCTGAGGCCTCACCACCTCAGTAAAGAATTTTCTCCTAACATCCAATCTAAACCTCCCATCTCTTTTAGTTGAAAATCATCCCATCACTTCTCCTATCACTATTTGAAAAGTCATTCTTCCCTCTCCTTTTTCTTTATAAGTTCCCTTCATGTACTGGAATGCTGCAATAGGTCTCTGCAAAGCCTTCTCTTTATCAAGCTGAACAAGCCCAACTTCCTCAACCTTTCTTCACAGGAGAGGTGCTCCAGCCGTATGATGGTTATTGTGGTCCTCCTCTGGACCAGCTCCAACAGCTCTGCATCCTTCTTGTGCTGGGGACCCCAAACCTGGAGGCACTACTCCAGAAGGGGCCTCACAAGGGCAGAGTAGAGGAGGACAGCTCCCTCTTTGTACTGCCGCCCTTCTGCTGATGCAGCCCAGGATACTGTTGGCCTTCTGGGCAGCAAGTGCACGCTGCTGGCTTAGCTTGAGCTTGTTGTCTGCCAGAAACCCCAAGTCCTTCTCAACACGGGTGCTCTCAGTGAGTTCTTCTCCCCAGTCTGTATGCAGATTTGGGATTAGTACAACCCAACACCCTTCACTTGGCCTGGTTGAACCTCGTTAGGTTTCCGTTTGCTAACTTCTCCAGCCTATCCAGGTTCCTCTGGATGTTATCTCTTCCTTCTGCTGTGTCACCTCCACCACTCAGCTTGGTGTCATCTGCAGACTGCCGAGGGTGCGCTTAATCCCATCATCTGTCATCAGTGAAGAAGGTGAAGAGCATTGGTCCCTGATGGATGTCTGGGGGACACCACTTGTCACCACCCCCACCTAGATATATTGCTGCTGACCACAATCCTTTGACTGCAACCATCCAATCAGTTCTTTATCTGCGAAACAGTCCAACCTTCAAACTCATCTTTCTCCAGTTTAGGGAGAATAATATGGTGCAGAACCACGTCAAAGGCCTTGCAGAAGTCCAGGTAGATGCCATCAGTTGATCTTCCAGGAACTAATGATTCTTGTCACTTCATAGAAGGCCACCAAGGTCAGGCATGCTCTGCTCTTGATGAAGCTCTTCTGGGTGTCTCAGATCACCTGTTCATCCCTCATGTGCTGTAACACATGAGATCCTTGGAGCAGGTCCTTCCAGGAGGATCTGCTTCATGATCTTCCCAGGCACCAGCAGGTGAGCTGGGTCTTCTTTTCTCCCTTTCTTACAAATAGGAGTGATGTTTCCCTTTTTCCAGTCACTGGGAGCTTCACCTGACAGCCACAACTTTCTGAATATTGATGGGAGAGCATTTTGGCCACCACATCAGGCAGTACCTTCAGGATCTTGGGATGTGTGTATGGTTATCCTTAACATCAGAAGGAAGCTATTTATTCATATCTAGTGTTCAATATTAGAATTGAAGAGGAAAATCTAATTTTTAATATATACATTAAGAATATCAAAGTATAGAGTCAGAAAAGGTGCTTTCAGAATGCGTGTTTATTTCATACTACTCTGCCAAACTTGTTTTCTACTTACAGATACTTAAGTGGGATTTTTAGATATTCAGAACCTTCCTGATGTGTCACAAATCCTATGTATGTTCTTTTGCATCAACTGTGATTTTCTTCATCTCCCTGCTTCTTAGTCAATGCTTGTTTGTGCTTAGGATAAATGAAAATGTAAATATGAGATATTTATCTGACTTACAGTACACAGCAGCATCATCCTCTTGTCACTGCGATCGTGGCGTTGTGATTCTGCCTGAATATCTAGATAGGATCCAGATCTTTTAATTTCCCTGAAGATGTGTCTGAGCTGTATCAGAATGTGTGGCCACAGCAGATGTTTAGTGGTAGTAATGTGGGTTACTCTGCAAGAGCTGCCCACAAGGCTGGGCTCTAGCACAGCATCATCCTGACCATCACGTCTGCTGGGCTGAACTACTGTCAGATCAGGGTGTGAATATCCCCTTTGAATCTTCATTGACTTTTTTCCCACAGGTAAAATGTGTCTGCTGTCTTCATCACAGTAGCACAAAAAAGCATTGCCTCTGGCCTAAGTCTCTACCAGACAGAGATGGCTTTTATTATCAAGCTCTTGCACTGTTACTTTGACACACACTGTTGTATTTTTACTTTTGTTTTTTCATTTGTTTGGTTGTGGAATTTTGAATTCAGCTTAGCTTGGTTTGTTTTGAGTGATGTGAAAGTATAAAAGAGCTGCACGGCAATAGTGCTGTGGTACTGTACTGGGCCCCAGGTGCAGCAAACATCTGTGGCTTTCAACTTCAATCTGCAAACAGAAGAATTCTGGTATAATTATTCAGGAAATTGTTAATTTTTCCTAAAAGCTTCGCAAATATGTTTTTGATAATCACCAGTAGAAATGGTTGTGCTAATAGCACAGACTTCACTTTGGGGCTCACTCTTAAATCATAGAATCACCCGCCACCTCTCTGAGCAACCTGTGCTAGTGCTTCACTACTCTTACTGTAAAAAAAAAAACAAAACAAAAAACATAACTTTTTGTTATATTCGGTCTAGTTATCTCCTCTTTTAGTTTGAAATTGCTTTCCAGCAGATTATCACAACAGACACCAGTCCCACTTCTGACCCCTGTGGGACACCGCTCATTTCTGATCTCCATCTGAGTATGGAGCCATTGGCACCACTCTCTGGACTCAGATCCTGCAGCCAGTTCTTTGTACATCACACAGTCCGTCTGGTCCAATCCTTATCATCACAGAAGGCCACTAGGTTGGTCAGGTGGGGCCTGCTCTTGGTGAAGCTGTGCTGGTTGTCCCGTGTCACCTCCATCTTTTCTGTGTGCATTAGCACAGGATCTTCCCTGGCACAGACAAGATGGGAATTCTGTTTCTTCTCGTTATGTGTAAATTGCTGAGGATAGAGACTATCATTCAGGATGTACAGTGCATAGCACAACGAACTGTGGTTTGTGACTGGAGCTACTGATTCCTGTGGTAATACAAATCCTAATTGCAACCATATGTTCCGACTTGTTTACTGAGAGTTCTGCAGTGAGTTTCATGAGGTGTGTTGTATGTTGGTGATTTATCTCCCTGACGTTTATCCTGATACTCCAAAACCTTGAGCAGCTTCAAATAAACCACTATAAAATAATAAAAAGTCAATGACAAAAAAAAAAGCCCGCGCTTCAAAAATAAAAATGAAACCAAAGCCCCCATTGGCTTAGTCATTATTTTTCTTTAGTTCCTCAGGGGAAGTTAGTTATTAAAGAAAAAGAAACAAACTGGTACCTTGAAAAAACAACAAAAAAAAAAACCCACAACTGTTATGTTTGTAGGCTTGATCTTTTCTGAAAATCGTGTACATTTTTATCTTATGAATGGCGAGAAAGTTAGTTTTACCTCCTCACATTATACCTGAAGTCAACAAGGGTACAGATCGCCTACACACCGTATTTTAGCAGTAAACCCAAAAGTGCTTTAATGTGGCTGTGTACAGCATTATTTCTGCTTGACTTTTGAATGTACTGCGATTGACCACGTGAGCTTACTGTGTCATTTAAAAAATCATCCAGAATTTATGAATTGAGCATGACCTTTTCTGATGCAAATTTGTTTTCCAGTCGGCCACCGTGCTCTGTGTTATCTTCTTGGTAGTTATCCTCCTGGATGGTGTGGAGCGTAGAAGATTAATATGTGACTTTCTTTATTTTTTGTATTAATACAGGAGATTAGAGTAACACCCTTGACTTAATTCTGTAAGATAGTTATTCTTCGTCACTTTGGAAAAGTTTGCACTGTACCACTTGGGACATATTCTGCTGCTGCACGCTTCCTCTTGGAGGTGATTCAGTAGTTGAGGAAAGAGAAGGGCCAGTCTAGTTCCAGGTGCACTGATACCTGATTACAAATACTTTGTATTGACATCCAGTTATTTGCGGATCCTCTGGAGGGATTCTAACATGAATGGAGAGGAGAAACTGAGCTGCGTTTCAGGTCAGGGTAAGGAACTCTGAAGTACAGCAAATGCTTTTTATATTACTACGTTTATATTTGGTTTTCAGAACTGCTAGTGGATTAATTTCATCCGCTGCAGCTTCCAGAGTTGGAAGGCAGTTTTACTTTGAAATAAGAGGTTTTGAAAAACCTGTCCAGTTGCAGTGTAAATGCCTGCCTGGGGAAGCTTGAGGTCTGTGCTGTCACCTTCAGCTTCTGAAATAAGCCATGATTAACTTTTTAGTGCATCTGCAATGAAATGTACAAGTCCGTGCTTTAACCCTATCCTAACATAAAATTAATATTTGACTGCTGAAGTCTGATGGTTTCTATCATGTGTTGCCTTAGCAAACTCATGTTCTGAAACAGTTTTATTTGCTTTATAAATAATTTTGTCAGGGGAGAGGACAAAATACTCCAGAGCTTGGAATGAACTGAAGCAGCTCAGGAAGGGAGTCAAACTTGTAATTAAAAAAAAACAAAAAAAAACTGAAGTGTACATTTTTACTGATAGGGATGCCATCATTCAAGACCAGAACTTGAGAGGTAGAGTGCTATTTCAGTGGACAAGTGAGGAACAGTGAGTTTACTTACCTGCTAATTGCAGTAAATCCTTACGTTAAATCTTAACAGTAATGCAGCAGAACTTTCTAAGCAGGGCTTATTGTTTTTTCAATTAGCAGTAGATAATTTACGTAAGAGGTCAGATCTGTTACATGGATTTGGTTTGTGAATATAGCTCCCGTGGTACAAGGCCATGTTGGAGCAGTGCTTGGATAGCTGCAGCCTGTGGGAAGACCGTGTAGGATTGTAGAACCATAGAGTGGTTGAGTTGAGACCTCAAAGCCCCCCAGCCCAACCCCTGCCATGGGCTGGCTGCCCCACCCCATAAGCTCAGACTGCCTGGGGCACAACCAGGGATGGGGCACCCACAGCTCTGTGCAGCTGTGCTAGGGCATCACTGCTTCTCAGTAAAGAATTTCCACCTCCTGTCTGGCTTAAACCTGCCCTCTTCTAGATAAAGAAAACATTGCCCTTTTCTCCTGTTGCTCTCAGACTGTAAGAAGTCTTAATGGACTCAATGATCTCTTGAGGTCTCTTCCAACCCCTTTGATTCTGTGATTCTAAGTCAGTCTCCTTCATTACTCTAAGCTCCATTCAAGTGCTAGAAACTCTCAGTGGCTCTCCCCGGAGCCATTTCTGAAGGATGGGGCAAAGAGTGGCCATGAAGGTGAGGCGGAGCTGAAGCATCCCTGACGTCAAAACTGAAAATCAGATGAATACTTGAATCTGTTTAATGAAAATATTTTTGAGCATTTTTGAGCATCACATTTGAGCATTAGAACATCTGAATTTCAAAATTGTGTGGTCTTGTAGATTCATACAGACACACTTTTTGTTATGCTAAGCTGTTAATCTGACTGTAGTGTGTTTTTCTGACTGTGGTCAGTGTATGAAGAGTATGTTGAATTTCATAGTGTGAGGTGAAAGTATTTTGGCAAAATGAACATTCCGTCTGTGATGTATACATTGTGAGCAGAAATTGTCCTCCTTTATGCTGGGGCTTGGAAATCTTTCCATCTTTCTTTTATTTCCATGGATCAGAGCTGCGCTTCCCTCTTCTTGTAGGCCTACAGAGGAGCTGAAGTTTGAAGAATGATCTAAGATTTAATGAGGCCTTTGACTAAAATGTTTGTCTCAGCCCCTTAATACGATTATAACACAGTTATTTTTTACTTAATGTTCTAGAAAGGCAGTGGTAATTAAACATGTTCTGCCAAGCTGTAGTTTCCAACACAAGTATAAGATTTTTACATAACCTGATAAATGGCCATTTTTCCCTTTGAACAAGCCATTAAAAACATTCCCTTTCTTTCTGCAACAGTCTTTACAGCCAAATTAGAGCAAAGCCAAAGAGATCATGTGCTGACAGTGTATTAGTAGAAACTACTTTAGCAGTTGCAGATAGAAGTTTTGTTCCCTTCTCCTGAAGCCAGAGGCTGTTGTCGAATAGATTTGGAACTTCTCTTTTCCAATTGAAGTATTCAGTTATTGGTATGTGGTAGTTGTAGTATGTAGCTGCAGACATTATTTTTCAGGGCAGTTGGGTTTGTTTGTCAATTCTTCTCTTTCAAGCAAGTGTCTCTTTCCGGAGTGACTCACTTTGGGGAAAGAAAAATACTACTAATAAGAAAAGAATGTGGCACCTAGAACTAGACATCCCAATGAAAATAATGGATTTCCATTATTGTAAAATAAATTTCTGTATTACATGGAAATTCAATTATTTTCCTTTTAGGAAAGTGTGAATTTTAGCTTGCTCCTCAGTAATTTGACTTTTTTTTTTTTTTTTAATTTAGAATTTGCACCGAGTTCAGGGCTGTGCTATTGCCAGCCTACATCAGTCAGTGTCTGTTTGAGTGCCCATGGTAGCTGTGGCTGCCATGGGTTGTGGGCATGGCTGTAATATGCTGGTGGATGGGATGTAGCAGCTGTAGTGCTAGAGGGAGAAGCCATCTGCTTCCACTAGGGACTGTCTGATGTTTTGTTGGAATCCACGAGCTTTCATCACCCTGGTCGTTCTGCCCACTCTCACTGTGGGTGAAGGGCTAGAGCAAGTGGGAATAAAGGTGCTGATCAAAGGATCTGTTGCTGCTGGCGGTGCTATGGGATTGGATATGACCTTATAAGAATAGCATTGAAGTTATCCTGCTGGTGGGATACTTGTGGTGACCTACAAAGGGAGGGTAATAGAGGGAGGTCTAAATATCGGTGATACAGTTATCTTCCAGTACTACAGTTCCACTTTTCTTACATCACTGTTATTCCAGCTGCAGTAACATCATGCACATAATGGCAAAACATCCTTTCGTGGCATAATTTTCAAGAATTGAGAGTGTTTAAGGATTGGAGTGTGAGGAAAAAGCATTTTGTGCTAAGGGTGGCAAAGCACTGGCGTAGGTTGACCAAAGAGGTGGAGGTGCCCCATCCCTGGAGACACCCAAGGTCAGGCTGGATAAGCCCTGAGCACCTGGTGGAGCTCTGGGTGTCTCTGATCACTGCAGAGGAGTTGGACCAGATGGCCTTTAAGGGTTTCTTTCAGCTCAAATGATTTTATGATTTTGGCTTCCAAAAATAATATATTTTAACCGATTTACTGAGAACAATCTGGGACCCTGAAATGTAGATTCCGTTATCAGCTCTAAATCTTGAATAGCCTTTATTCATTTTATTTTTTATCAACAGATGTTGGACTTGAAGAAAACGGGATATTATGAAGTTATAGGTGTATCTCCTTCACTGTGGAAAAGTAGGAGAAGGGCTAGACATATGAAACGCCAAACAGGAAGGCATAGGAGCAAATCCCTCATTGCATAAGTTTCCTGCATTATTGTCTGGGCCTTTTTCCATCTTCTGTTTCTGTCTTTTAAGGTAGAAAGAACTGAGATGTGTGGATCTGTGTGGCAGAGTGGATACAGAGAGGATGAGAGTGGCTCCATGTTGGCCATGGGACATAGTGGGCATGGTGGCATGGAGGGGATGGATAAGGGTTAGACTTGCTGATCCTAGAGGTCTTTTCCAACCTTGATCACTCTGTGGCTCTCTTACACCTTCTGAGTTCAGTTGTGAGTTGGTTGGCTGACATCAGAATTCTTGCCTATATATAAATCACGTTGGGAGCATGAAAACATCCCTGATGTGGATGTGAAGAATGTTAATAATGAAGCTCTGTTACTGGTTTAAAAAAAATCTGTTGGAGTATCATTAGGATTCATGCAAAATGCAGAGCGACTCCAATGAGTCTTGCATGTTACTTTTGCTTGATGTTTTAAGTAAATGTTTTCGTGTTCGACCTTCCTAGATAAGTCTCCAGATGGCATTTCGTCCTCCGTGTCAAGCATTGCCATCTTTCTCCACACATTTTGGAGCATTTGCTGAGATTCCTGTAGGAGTGCTACAAACTCTGTGGACAGATTTTTTTTTTTTTTTTTTTTGTCTTGGGAGTGATCCAGGCTTGCCTGCCTGTCGTGGATATTAGTGACGACAGAGTCAAGACCCCGTCACTCTGCTAAGTCGTGTAGGTAATAAATTTGGAAACCAGATTTCATAAGAGAGTTGTGGTCAGGACAAAGTGTTATGCCTAACTGAAAAACTTCAGAATGGAGCTAACTCTGGAGTAATTCCTAATAATTGAAAACGACTAAAATTCTTGGCATTGATGATAGTATTTGGGATTTTTTTCTTTTTTTTTTTTCAGAGTGATGAGAGTCTCTTAACTGCTGAGCATACAGACATACAGTACTAATTGAATGAACTAAGAATTCTCTTCAGCCTCCTGAGCAAACTGGTTTTCAGCAGGTCTGAAATAGGTTTTCAATAAAGTAGGGCTTTGCAGGCAAGAAACAGCTCCTTCACAACTGGTTCTTCCAGTACCAGTCATGTCCTATCTCTACAAATACAATGCTTTGTGAAGTGCAATTGAAAAAGTGGAGAGAAGGATTAGGGAGGAGAATATGAGAGAAGTGAATCATTTGCTGAGTATCATCTTAGCTATTTTTTCCTCTGTATTCTCAAGAAAAGTCTTGTATGATGGTTATCAGGGTTACAAACTTTTATTTTGGGCTGGCAAAGCAATCTGTTGTTCCTTTAAAGAGAATTACAGCTAGAGGCTGTGTGCCTGAAGGCTTGTCATCTTTCCAGCTCTGTAAGCTGCTCTTTCATTACTCCCTGAATACTTTACAAGTTTCTATGTAAGCTTATCAGAAGCTGTGCAGCTCTTACCCTCTGGAGAACAGTCTGTCAAGATGGTCATTAATGTAGATGGCAGCAGTGAATTCTCAGATGTGTGACATAGAGGTGTTCTTGTGCACAGGGCATGTATTTATGGCTTTAGAAATGATTATAGTGCTGACCTGGGATGTGGTTATACCCAGACGCCTTCTGCTCGTGTGGTGTCCCAGCAGCTTTGGTGAAATCTTCTGTTGAGTCAGGCCCTAAACTTTCAGCTCCTTGGATTTGGCAGAAGTCTGAATTCTTGCAGGAAATGGGTTGAACACAAAATGGACCATTCTGGAAACTGAGGAACATCTCACTCACAGAATCATGGAATCATTTGAGTTGGGAGGGACCTTCCGAGGTCATCAGGTCTGACTCCCTGCAACAGACAGGGACATTCTTCATAGTGCAGCAGCTGGAGCATTTCTTTTAATAATTTTTCTTCAGGCAATTATGTTGAAAACTGTTAGGCTGTGGTCGAGTCACAGTATTTAGCTGCCAACCATTAGGATGAAGGAGGAATGTTGTGATACAGTGTTTTCCGCTAGGTTCAGTTTTACAATTCCTTGATACCTAGATATTTAAATTAATTAGCAAGACATATGTTTAAGGATAGGTTCTGGGATACATTAGTGAACTGTTTATAGTGTTGCAGAGGATGACGCTTTGGCATCGTGCCTCTGAGACCCCAAAAACGTTTATACAACTGCATGTGTACACATACAACAGCACCTGTACTGGAATAAAGATTCTTTGCGTTGGGAAGTGTCTCCTTGGAGAAGAAGCAGTTGCTGTAAATCTGTAAGTATACAGCTAAACGCAGGTGTGTTTTCTTTATCCAGAGGATTTGCTAGGAAGATGTGCATTCCAGTACGGAATATATACTAAATTCCAGCAGGAAGGCTTGTTCCCAAACATACATTCAGACATCTGATCAGGGTAAGGGCAACTGCTAATTGCAGCTGTACCACATGCAGTCTCCTTGGGAGATAAAAAAAAAAAAAAAAAAAAATTCCTTTTCCTAATAATTGGATGAAGACAACCAACCAGCTTACCTATTTTTCAAATACAAGGAATTGGAGATAGCAAGTGTTCATAACAAAGATTTAACGTCTTGAAACGAATTCTTGTTTGAGGGAGTGTAAGCTTGCTAGGCAATGGGAATGAGGCACTTCTCATCCTGCCACGTGGAAGACTGCTTTTCCATTTCACGTCATGGGGAGCCAGGGAGTGGCAGGACAGCTCTTCTTCTAGACATGCACATGGCTTCTTTCAGAGCTTCTCAGGTCCACAGACCTATCCTAAAGGAATCATAATTCAGTTGTAGTTACAGGTGTGGGAAATAGTTCTGTCCTCAGAAGCTAAAATGGAGACAGCTTTCTGGGAATGAATGGAGACAATCAGATGTTGCTGTGTGTGCACAGGGGACTTTGTTTGATTGTGTGGATGTCTGTACAGTGAAACAGCAGAAGGAGCTGAAGTATTCTTCCACTGACATTTCCATAAAAGAGCATCATTTTCTAAGATCACACTCAAAGAGCATTGGGAGCATCTGCTCCTGGCATCAAATCTAACATCATACTGCAGCTTCTAGAGAAAGCTGGTGTTCTAGCTGTTCTGAATACCAGTTTGATCACTGGATGGCATTCACCAACTGCCTTAAGCATAATCTTGCTTTGTTTTGGAGAAATTTTTAGGTTTTTTTTGTCTGATTTTTTTCTTCCCTTGAGTTTCTTGCTTAATTTCCAGCTGGGGCAGGTTTTTTGTGCTGTCAGTTCTGTTAAACATTAATTGGGGATTTGCTGTATAATGTAATCTTCTGGGTCTTATTCTTTGCTCCTGGGTCAAAGCAGCCTGTGAGAAGTAGAGAAGCTGTAAAGCCTTTGGTTTTTGTAACAGTTATTCTTGGACAGGAATTCTCTGTCACCTAGGTTAAAGTACTGCTCATTATGAAAGATTTTATGCAACTGAAAGTGCAGAATTTTGCATTTTTGCAGTTAAGAGAGTTGTCCTGAAATAGACCTAGCGCAGATGGAAAATGTGCTCATTAGCTGTGTTCTTGCTCTTGCCCAATGTTCTTTTTAATGCTTCTGTTAACTTTTAATGTGCAGTGGCTGCTGTCACTGCACTTTTGTTTGTTACTGTAATGGCCATGTTGATTAGAATAAACCATAGGAGAAGATTTATATATTTTCTTTCTTCTTTTTGAACTCTTTTTCTTTCTCTGTCCAGAGTCCTAGAACTCTGTGAAGCTTTGCATAAGCTGAGCTGCTTTCCGAATGAACAGCTGCCAGCTTCTGCAGCAGCCACAAAAGCAAGTCCTGGTGACAGCACGTGGTGCAACTGCATGATTTAATTGCAGCATTAACATGAAGCAGTGCAGGGAGACCACTGTGTGTGGCTGCTCTGCATGCATGTGCCATTTATGCTAATGCTATTTCGTGAATTGGAAGCGTATTATGTTAAACACAGGCTCTCTTGGGACTCTGTAAAGTTTACTAAGTCAGTACATCAGTGATGTGAGCAAAACAAATGACAGGCTTTTAAGGCTCTAGTCTCTTCTGACACTCTTTTTTGCTCACTTTCTTCACTCTGCCTACTTAAAAAACTCTCTTAAAATGATGGTTTTATTAAACTTACTTTGAACCATCTATAGGGAATTAAAACATAATTGGTAATTTCTAAATCAGTTGACTAAATTGTTTTAAACATAGTCCATGTAGCTTGTCTGGTCAGGTCAGTGCTTTGCCAGGTAATTTGGAACTTCCTATGGAATTGTTCTTGCTAAATATAAAATATTGATCTTTGCTTTTTCACTCTGCAGTATTTTTACTGGGTAGACAAAGAACTTCTGTGTTTCTGCAGTTTGCGTTTTGGATAGTAATGTCTCCTCAGTCAGTTTTTCTCCTCCTGTCATTCTAACAGCACCTATTTCCCTCTTTTGAACCCACCCCTCCATCTCGCTCCCATCAGTCCCAAAACTCTTGGCATGCACACCTAAGTCATTTTGGCATCGTATCAGTATGCCAAGAGCTGGTGTTTTTGCGCTTTGCAAGAGTCAGTTCATGGAGCAGATGTATGAACAGTGTCAAACTTTGCTTTGAAATATATTTAGAGCCCTGCAGTTCGTTGGAAATTCAGTTTTCCCCGTGACTTGGTGCATACTTGAAGTAAGCATGAGAGCTGGAAACCTGAAATACTTGGCAATTATCGCACCTTGGTAGAAGTCAGTGCCTTTGTTGTGCAGAGCCACTGTTACTTTATCCTCCTTGGGTGGCAAAGTTTGTAAAATAATGACTGTGCAACTGAAAACGTACCGCTCTGGTTGGTGTGGGTGTCATGCTAGACATAACTCCTCATGAAGTGTGGTGTCCGTTTTTGAAATTGTCATTGTATCCTCTCACAAGTGCTGGAAGGGATTTTGTAATCTGCTAGAGTGCCAAGTGCTTTCAGCTAGATCGAGTGTGGTCCATTACCCATAAATTACAATCATACATCCTGTGGGTGTCTTATCATCAAACTCTTCTGTCTCTGTGAGAAGTGTGGGAGGTAGGGAGCTGGGGGACGTAGCTGATTCATCGTACACTTCCTTTCAAAAATTGTTCTGAATGTATTTTAGAGCCCTTTAATCCCCATGTTCCTTTAAGACGTTAGTGCTGGGCTTGGTTAGGGGAACATTAATTAAGCTGTACCAGGTTTTGTTTTGCTTTTCCCTGCTGGACTTGTACCAAGTGGTAATTCAGAAACTAGTTAATGAGGTCTATAGACCCTGCTTGTGTATGGAAGGCATGTTTGCACAATGTAGTGCTGATTTTAGAACTGGAATGTTCACTGCAGTAATGACATCAGGGCGTTCTGTATTGTGCAGGCAGGTGCTTCTGTAGCTGCTTTTACTTCTCCTAACTGCAAAACCTCAGTCAGGAGAGATGTGGCACAGCATGGCATACATACAGTTATATCTGCAGGGAGGATTCTTAGCACAGAGTTAACATGAGCAGCAGAAAGTGAACATGTGTGTTGCTTCAGTGGTACAGTTGAAGTTCTGTAGTCCACATAAATTGAAGTATCAGTACTTCAAGTGGATGTTGAGTTTTCAGACGAGACTCTTAAGAACGAGTCTTAAAAATGCATTTGTGTGGTTCTGAATCCATCTGGTGCCCATTGCAGCAGTGTGGCAGTTGTAGGGATGGTGGTGGTTTAATTGAAACATTCTGGTGGCCAGAGCATGCTTAGAAATTCAGTTCCTTTGTGTGATTCCATGCTCCCTTGTAATCCAGTGGATTTTTTTTTTCATGTTTTTGGTGCTTTTTTGGTTTTAGAAGGAAAAAAGTGGGAAAAAATGTGCAAAAGGAGGGGAAGGAGCAGCTGCTTTCAGTGGAATTGTGTTAAGCTCTCCATCAGTTGCATTCATTGCACTTCCTCTTGTTTGCTGATTCCTTCAAAAAGCTTCGAGAGATCTCCAAGATGCACATATCTGAGCGTTATGCAAACGTGAAGGATCAGTGCACCTTTTGAAGTAGCATGACTTCCCTGGGTAAGAGCTTGTCTGGAGTCTTCTCTCAAAACTGTAATTTATTCATGTATCTGCTGGTTTTATTCCCTGCTCCCCTTATATATTGTCTGCAATGGTGATCACAGAGTCATAGGATCATTAAGAGTCCACTGGGATCAAGTCAACAGTTGTCACTGTGTCAGCTAAGAACAACTGAGGTCTTCAGCTGCCAACCCAACCCCACTGTGCCCACTGAACAACACCTCTCGGTATCATATCTGCACAGTTCCTGATCACCTCCAGGGATGGGGACTCCACCACCTCCCTGGGCAGCCTGTGCCAGAGCTTGGCTGCTCTTTTTGAGGAGAAATACAGTATTCAATTCAAAACAGGGATAGAGGTGTCCAACCTGATGATGTCCAACCTGAGACAGGGATGTCTTCTGCGTCCAAAGGAGCAGCTCTTCACAAGTTGGTGTTGTAGTTACCAGCTTATTTTTCTCTATTAGCAAGCTCATTCCATCTGAGGATTTTATAGTGCAGTTACTTTCCTGCTACCAGGTGAGCATGCTTGTCCTGACAGTTTGTGACTCAGCAGAATTTTTCCAGAATCTTCCAACGCTACCTGAGAAAGTCTGAGCAAGAACAACGCAGCAACTGCTCCTTCCACGTGTCTTTTATCAGCTGTGCTGGTTGTGATTCTTGTTCTGCTGCACAGTGCACCAACAACCAGTCACAGCCCCCTCATTCTCCATGCAGAAGGTGCTCCGAGCTTCTCAGAACTTCTTCCTAATGATGCAGATAGTTCATTTAGCTTATCTTCTGGAGCCTGATCTTCTTGGACTGTTTCCTTACCGCCTCCATCACCTCTTGGTCTCTCTAAGGAGTTGTCTCCTTCAGATTGTTCAAAAAAAGATCTTACTGTTAATTTCTTACCTTTAGCAGACTGTTCATATGTTATTTTTGGCTTGACTTGATATGGCTTAGCACTGAACTTGCCAAAGTTTATATACCTTCTTTCCTGTTTTGGAAAAGGCTTCAAAATCTTCCTACATTTTGTAGCCTCTTTCCTCTGCAGCTGAGTCACAATATGTGTCTGTTCCAGAACGGGCCTCTAATAGCTGATGTACAGCTGCTCTGAGCCCTTAATGTGGTGGTGTGATATCGCCCTGCCATCTACAAACAATTACTGAGCTGAACCTGTTTTCTTACTTGGTTCTTTATCTTTTGAGTATATGCCATTTCAACATTGAGTTTGCTAACTAGCAAAATTAATTTCACATTGGTAAGATGCTTTGGCAGTTGAAGAACCCTCTGTACCACTTCATAGTTAATTCCATTTAGGCTGCCTGCTCTCTTGGTGGGCTCTTTTTCTAGGAAGAAGATAAGCTCATGGCCCTGAATGAAGATTTTCCTTGTCTCCACAAGAATCAGGAGAGGCTTTAGCAGTTGACTCCTGTCTGGAAGGAAAGTATAGGTCAAATTCATTTGACCAAAGACTGGAGATGAATTCATGCACCACAGCATTGATAGTTGGTTGTTTGATACCTACTGGTATTCAGTGTTGTATTTATGAATAGAAAATATGATATAAAAAACAGTGGCTGAATACAACATATATCAATTCATTTTTGTGGTACAAAAGTATCTACTATATAGATGATAAATACATGATTTTATAGTATAAGGAGGATAGAAGGTGGGTGTCAACAAACATAGATGATAGAAAAATACGTATAGGCTTTATATCAGAATAACTTTTATGTAAATACCATGTAAAGGATACATACACAAATATAATAAATGTAAATATAATATATGTTTATATTTATATATATATATATATAAATGTAGGTATGTGAAACATAGTAGTATAAAATTGTTTCTGGAAAATATGCAAAGGTATTTTGGCATGCATAATTTTATTTATGGCTTCGGGCCTATCTCTGTAACTTGCTGCTGACTTCTAAATTGAGTTTAGATAATCTAGATTTATGAAAGTGCTCTCACCAGTTGGCATTCTCATTATAATGCCAATAAATAATGTGTCTTTCAGTACATTTGTATGCAGGATAGAAATACTGTTTCACTCCCTGCTTCTACAGGGAGCTTTGGTTCTGGGTAGTGTTGGTGACACCACTGGCATTGTTCCTGTGCCCTGTACCTTACTGGCTGGGCTGGAAGGAGCTGATGGATGGGTATTGTCCACTCTCTCAACAAGAGCAAGTGGAGCATGTTCAGGCCAAGGGCACAGACAGGTAAATACACAGATTAACCAGAATTTTTTCATTTTTACAATATATATTTTTTTTACAGATTTTACAAATAGAGGAAATAACATACCTCCAGTGTGACTAAAATTATACAATGAGTTGACATTACAAACTCAGAGCAAAATCCCGGTGTGCTGATCGTTATCCTCATGGTTTAACTGTTAGCCTTGCTTCAAGGTTAATAAAACACACTGATTGCATGTGATAACCCGTGTAGGATTCCCACTTCACAAAACCACTTTCAGGTGGATTTATAGTGTGTAGATGTAGCATATGTGTGTCTTCTATCATCTAGTCCTGCTGATAGTAATTCTTTGTTTTGCTGGGTGGAATTTAAGATACAGGCAGGCAATATCAGTTTCTCCCTCCTGAGTTTAATTGTGTCTTCAGTATTCTTGAGGAACCCTGGAGTAATTTATGTAGAACACAATCAGATCAGCTCTAACTTTGATAGATAGCAGTACCATTGGCTCTCAAGGACAGTCCTGCTGCTCAGGCAGCCTTGTAGTGCCTAGGTTAGTCCTCTGCAGAATGATAATTACAGTATTTTTGAAGTTATGTTTAAAAGTCACTTCACTATCTCACACTGGCATAGACCAATTGTAAGCATAGGAGTCAGTTGCAGATGGTTCTCAGTCTTTCCTAATGGCATTCACAAAGACCAAACGCTTTCCAGTTTATGGTTTGGCACTAGTGTGAAATCTCTATGAACAGGAAGAGCCTGAAGAAATCTCTTGCTCCACAATAACAATTCTTGGGTATGGAAGAGGAAACTTTTCCGAAATGACCACACATATTGGAAATGAAATGAAGTACCTTGAAATGTAACTTATTGTACTGGGCTGAATGCACATCTGTGTGTATATCATGCTAGAGTGTATAGAGTCATAGAATCCTGGAATCATTCAGGTTGGAAATGCCCTTCAGGAGGCACCTGCTTCAACCCCAGCCCACCCCTGACCGTGTCCACAAGTGCCACATCTCCACAGTTCTTGATCATCTCCAGTGATGGGGACTCCATCATCTCCCTGGACAGCCTAGCCTGCTCCATCTGAGGGGAAAATGTTCCTAATATCCAACCTGAACCTCACAGTAGATTGATGTCGACTGCCAGTGCTCAGAACTAAAATGAATTAATACACAATACATCATTTTAGTCTTTCATGGTAAAGTTGGTGAGTGTTTCTATGTCACTTACACGTCAACTATCAATTCTGGTTGGAAAAAGTATCTTTATAAAATGTGTATACAGGCAGAGTTAATACTTAGTCATTCTTTTTGTCCTCTAGTAGTGTTGTATATTCATAGTCAAGAGATGTGATGCATCAGAATCTTTCTTAGTACCAGTCCTTCCGTCCATACTGGCCATCTTCACTTGTTTCAAGGAATGTTCTTCATCCTTCAGTTTTTCTCAGTACTTTATCATTAAAAGTACCATTTTAATGTTTTCATATGGTTGTTACCAGTATTGATGCCGATGCACACACCTACGTAGCACTTTCTGTAGTGAAACCCAATTTTCAATTGCTCCTAATTTTTTACAACCATCAGTTGTTTGTGATGAAACTTGTCATGCTGAGCATCTTCCCTAGGCTGATTTTTTTGTTGTTGTTTCTTGGCACTGCTTTGTTTGAAAACAGTTCTTCTGTTTCTGAGAATGAGGTTAGGGAAAAATGTTCCTTAACCAATGCTGAATTCTCACATCTGTTTTATTGAGGAGTTGAAAGCCTTCATGCCTTGGAGTGGGCTCTTGATATTCGGGCAGGGGCTTCGGAGAACAAAACCATGGATGAAGTTGTACCAGTTGCCATCCTTGTTGAAATTGACTAAATCTAGCTGTGCTGCAAGGTTCCATATTGCTGTTTGTATGCACTAAGCAGGAACCCATGTTAAAGCTGGCAGCAGAATGGTCCCAGCATGGAGTTTGGTTGGGGTGTGCCACAGGGTTTGGGATGCGGAATCTGGTAAGGGCTGAGCCTGTTCCAGGAGAAGCTTGGTGGGATGTTCCCTGTGGTTCTTCATCCAGGTGCCACTGTGTAAAGCAAGAGAATGAACACCTGGGGAGCTTGTCCTCCTTGGTGCAGCAGATAATGTGGAGCAGGAAATGAAACGTGGGCCTGGCACAGGAGCAGCACATCTGTGGTGGCTTTGCTGTGCTTGCTCTTGCTCCTCTGTTTTGTTTGGGGTAAGAAACAGGAGTTCCAGGTCTTTGACATATGTGCAGCAGACTGGGAAAGGGACAAGCAGGCCTTCATTTCAAGGAACAAGCAGATCACAAGGAGGCCGGAGAGGATGGAATAGAGGAAATAACGAAAACTTTGAGTGGGAATAGAAGTCCATCCTCTCAAAGCCAGGACTAGCAGAGTCAGTTTTGGTGGGATACGGGCAGCAAGGGAATGGAAAGATTAAGAAGTGCCAGGGAGGGTTCAGGTTGGATATTAGGAACAGTTTCTTCTCTAAAGAGTGGTGATGCTCTGGCACAGGCTGCCCAGGGAAGTAGTGAAGTCCCCATTCCTGGAGATGCTCCAGAACTACGGAGATGTGGCAGTTGTGGACATGGTCACTGGGTACCGGGGAGTGGGTTGGGGTTGGGTTTGGGGGTTGGGCTTGGGGATCTTGCTTTTTAACCTTAATGAGTCTGTGATTCTGTAAAAAAAAAAAAAAAAAAAAAAAAAAAAAAAGTTAGGTAATTTATGATATCCTAATTAATAAAATTTATCCAAGAATCCCTGAAATAAAGATTGTCAGCCAAAAGGACAATCTGAGTGTTCTTATTTTAGTGTCATCTAAGAGAGGAAAAAATGATGCCTCTGAGTGCTGCTATCATCTGCATAAACAATAGAAGTGAAGTGAAGCACAGCACGGACAGCTCTAATTCTTGCAGTTTCCTAAAATTGTGAACATCTGTGTCACCATAGGAGCTCATGTGCGTTCTGTGGTTCGTGATGGGAACAGATCATCACTGCAGTAGGACAGTGAGAAGTGTTGCAGCTTTTGTCACTGCTTGTTGCAGTAACAGAGCATCACAGTTGTTTTGTTTTTGTTTTTTTTCAAGTGAAAAGTTGTGTTTGAAGTCCAGCAGGGCACATTTGCTTGGGAAACAACAAATTACCCATAGGAGAAACCCTTGTCATTGGAGAGAATATACATGTTTGCAGAGTATGGTCTGTCAGACTTCCCTGTTGCTAGGTGGATTTAAAAGATTTCTCCCATCTCTTATAAAGAGTTAAATCAAGGTGTGTGTGGTTCGTGGTAACAAATACCCACAGTGCTCTGAGTGCACAATAAACCAAAAATAATTTGAGGACAAGGTTATCAGGGTAAATGCAGAGAGGATTCTGCAGTAAGCTGGGAGCTATTTTAAAACATTTGTCTGCAGCTCTCCTGTAAATAGCAATCAAAGCCGCAGACATGTCTGGCAGTCAGCAGCTCCACGTGTTCTTATGGTTCATGCTTTGTTATACCAAGATCATTACTTGAAAATGCCACTAGGTTTAGAGCTATTCTTGTTGAATTAAAATACCTCCTGTTGAGCATATAGACACCTTAAAAACGTTTCCCCAGCAATGCTGTGCATCTGGCTTTAGATCCGTTGTGGGTAGGGGGTAGGAATGAATGTGAAATTACAGGATCAGATGTCACTGTCACTACAGGTAATTTTTCTTTCTAAAGAATTGATTGTGTAGTTCTGAAAGCTCAGTGTATTTTGCCTGCCTTCTCCCTTCATTGTAGTTAAAGGGCGCACTTAGGATCGGAGAAGGATTTTTTGTTTTCTCTTAATAGATGAATTGGAAAAGAAAAGACTGTGTGATCCTATGGAAGTATTTATGTCTGGGACCATGAGGCCAGCTGAGCAGCCTGCTCGGACGAGTTGTGCTATCTCCATCCCCAGAATTTTCCAAGGCTCCATTGGTTGAAGCCCTGAGTAGCACAGCGTGACCCCACTGCTCCTACCTGGAGCAGGAGCTGAGCCAAGGACCTCCCAGTATCCCTTCCAGCCCATGGGCTTCTGCTCTGAGAAATGTCCTTCCTTTCTGCTCAACTCTTAAAGCTCTTCTCCGACCTCTGGATGTGGTTTCCTTGAGACATCAGCTTAGTCCTGCTGGTATTTGTTTCACTGGATTTAGCTTGATCACTTTGTTGTCACAACCAACGCTGCAAATAAACCCTGCTCTCATTTTGCCAGGATATTTCTTGAACATGTTCCCATGCTTGTTTCTGTCCCCAGTTTTGTCTGATTATGTTGACAGAAATGTTCTCTGCTTTGCCAATGGGATTGCATACATTCACGGTGCTCCCTCCTGCTCTGACCAAACCACAACAACGAAGCACGAGGACTGGGCTGAAGCCAGATGAGATTTCTATTTAAAATAGAATCAACCAACCACTCCTTTTTAACGTCTCACTGTAGGACTCTGTTGTTGGCTTGAGGTCCACTGTCCCGAGGCTGATAGCTGATTGAGTCAGACAGTTGTAAAATTGAATCCAGTTCTGGGTGGATTGCTGTTTTTCCCACATTTCTCATACATTTTCCTCCCTCGACACCCTTTTCTAGCTTGCACTCGGTTTCTCATCTTTCAAATAGTTATAATACTGTGGTATTGTGTTCCTGTGTAGTACCGTAAAGCCTTAATCTTTTTCTCTTTTTCAGCCACAGTGCAGCTTCAGGAATACAGGACAGTTTTCAAATAGGCAGCAGAAGTGTTACCATCTTGCTCCTATCCGTGAGCTGAGCAGTGAGTGGGGCTCTGACATCCACCTCTCTGCTCTGAGAATTTTTCATTCTGTTATTGCTGTAGAACAGGTAGGACTCCAAAGAAATCAGTCCTGTGGCTCCTAGTTCAGCAAAGTTAATGAAAATACTCAAGGATTTCCTTCCTAGTTCCAGGTGGTCGCTTTTTGTAGAGTTTGGGTTTTTTGAATGTACTGTTTGAAGTGAATTAATGACTTATTGCACTGATTACCAGCTTTATTTAGCAACTTTTCAGCCTTCTGGTTCAGAAACATGGCGTGTAATTGACTTGTTTGGTTCCTCAAGGTGTCTGTTAGTTTGAGTAGGTCAGATGGATCATAGAGATTGAAAAGGACCACTGAGATCTTGTAGGTCAACTGTCCACCACCAGCTGGTATCAGATCCTTCTCATCTCATTTTCCAGTTTGTTACAGGTATCAAAAATGTTTCTAGCCATCAAAGCTATTCCCTTCTTCAGAGTCTGTGTGCGAGAAGGAGAAGCAGACATCTAAAGACATTAAATGCATAACTAGAGACAGTCAGAAGGTGTTGACTTAGTTCGTAAATGCTTCCATTGTTTTTCAGATGAAATCGTATTTTTTTTGCTGTCTGAACACATTCCTGGTACAGCCGTGGTGTCAAAAGCTTGGACAGGAGCACAGCTCTGTGACTGAGCTTCAAACTCCAGGGGAAATCTGCATATTTTGCACATACAACTTAACAGTCTGATGGCAGAGAGGGCTCCTGCCCTGAGAAGAGCCTGTATTGCTTTAGGTGTTGCGGTAAGAGAGCTCCTCAGATCTAGTGATAAAGAGGAGGATATATATTTTTAACTGAAATATATATATGCATATATTGCAGTGAATGAAGAATATGTTATTGTATTAAATGTGTGCAGTTGAGTGTTGTAACCTTTTTCAATGCAGGGACATTGGAGGGGTCATGCAGGGTGCTGGAGGTGGGAATCATCACAGGAAGCAAAGTAGAAAGAAAGTGAAAGAAATGAAAGAAAAATCCATATGTAATTTCACCAGGCAACAAAGGAGACGGATGACTGTCCCTTTTGTGTAAAGCAGAAAACACTGAACTGGGAAAGAAATGTTTTATGGCATTACATAGAAACATCCATGTACAGGAGTGAAGAGGTGAGGTTGAACCAAAGAATCATTAGGAGGAGTACTGGGGAAAAAAAATTTAGCACCGAGGCCTATTAGATTATGGAACACTCTCCCCAAAGGATGTGGTTCAAGCTCCATTACTTGTCCCTTAAAATTAGGCTGCATAGAATAACAAAATGTACTGAGGGAACACTTGGGCATTGGTAGGGAATGAGCGCTGTTACCCAATCCATCTACGCATTTCGCTTGCTTCCGTGATTCATTTCCTGAAAAACTGCTTCCAAAATGTGTTAATGACATCACAGCTTCAGGCTCCACAGACACGTTTGTGCTTCTTGGTAATCGTGCAGCTTTCAGAAGGGGTTTATGGGGAGTTTGAACCAGTCAGGGCTCTATGGTAAGTGGCACCGGGATGCATTCTGAAACACCACCATGCACACAAATCTGGGCTGCGTTCCTGGAGAGGTGGTGGTCAGGAGGAGGACAGCAGCAGAATTCATGTTTCAGGAATCACTGCTTCCTGCTTTTCTTGGCAGCTTGGATAAGAAATGCTTGTCTACTTCAGAAGCCAGTCTTATTGATTCTGTTACAGTGATTTGATGGGAAGAGAATAACTTACAGCATTCCCTACAAAGTATAGTGTGATTAGGTCAGCTTCTTCAGTTTGGGCTTGTTGGTTGTGTACACGCCAGTGTCTGCACTCCTTATGAGCTTAATCTTGCTTGGGAATGGAATACTTAGTCTGCAAGCTCATTAACCATACAAAAATCATTCCATGTTTCTTTCAACTATGTTACTTCCTTACTGTACTGAGTCCAAGAACTTGTTATGGCGACCTCTTTAAAGGCAATTGTAGTTGTGGTTCTTACAGTCATTTAGTTTACCTGGTGCTCCTCACAATCAGCAGTTTTAAGCTTATCAAGACCAATCTGTTTGAAGACGTGATCCTAGAACATAAAACGACTTTGACTTGGGGCATAATACGAACTCCATCTTCAAGCAGCAGTTGCCACACTGCTCCAGCCTCTCCCATCTGATTCCATGGATCACTTTTTCCTTTCTCATTCGTTATTACATAACATCCCCGTGGCAACTTGAGAAATGGCTTACATGGAAAAGTAATCGGAGAAAAGCATTGATGTATTTTTAGTTTTCTTCTAACACAATGTAGCAGCTGGAAACCAGGAGGAGAGCCAGCATAACGTGAGCTGCCAGCTCTCCATGGGCCACCAGAAAATGTTCATCTCACCACAATGTGAGAAGCGTTGGACTGACTTGAGAAATGTGACACATCATAAGCATTAAAAAGAAAAGGAAAAAAAGCTCAAGTTCCCAGAGCTGCTGCTTGGTCCTAATAGGAATTAAGTCTTAATGGTAACAGTTTTGAATAGTACTTGATTTGCTGGTTGTGGTGGAGGAAGCCACGTAATAGTATCAAATGGAAGTAGCGAAAATCACTTGTTCTTTACTTCTTCATTATCCGTGTAATTTAGTGCTGTCCTGTGTTGTAACGTTGAACGGTTAATTTTCTGTATGCTGACAGTTCCATAAGTAGGAAAGCAAAGCATGCTAGCTTAATCTGTCAGTTCCTGAAGCATGGGGTCAGTGAGAACCATAGAATGGCTTGGGTTGAAAGGGACCTTAAAGACCCCCCAGTTCCAACCTACCACCAGAGCGAGTTGCCTTGAGCCCTATCCAACCCCAAGCTGACCTTGAGCACCTCTGAGGATGGGGCATCCATTTCTGTTATGTGTGGTACTTTTTGTGGTTGGGTTTTCTGTCTGGTTTTCATTTTTTACCAGCTCCTGTAGCCTTGTCTACCCATTTTTTTTTGTCTTTGTGTGTTTGTTTTTCCCTTTTTGGAATAAGAGAGTGGGGTTGAAACTTTGGAAATGTTAAAATGGCAGTAAGAGATCAAGAGGATCTTTGGAAGCTTGCTGTCTGTTGAAAGTCTTCCTTCCTTTTTTTTCATTCTCCAGAGCAGCCCAGGGATGCTGCCTTAATCCAGTGCTTGTAGGGCTGCTCACATGGAGAAATCTTTGTGGGTGAAATGTGGCACTGAACCGAAAAGGTCCCAAAGCAAAAAAAATTTGTCTGCAGGATTGTAATGCATTCAGTGAATATGATTGCATTTCACAACTCTTATTAAAAAAAGATAAATCTCAATTTTTAAAATCAAGCTGCTCTAATTTCAGTCTCCTCAAAGTATAAAGGAACTTATTTCAAGTAGGTACAACTATGAACCTTACCCATTTCTCTTTGCTTTAGCCTCCCAAAGACCAAAGTGTTAGGCTGATACTTCTGCCTCATTCTGCTTACATTAAATAACGGTCTGGTGAAAGACAGTTCCTTTCAGATGAATGTGTCATTGCTTCATTTTGCCATTAAGTGTGGTTCCGCAGGCTGTCAAACTCAATTACAACCCTGGTGTTGTTTTCATGGCTCTCAACAGCATTTCTTGCCCTCTTGGAGCAGACTTCAGATTCTCTATTGCAGAGAAATGTGCTTTGCTCTTAAAGTGAGATTTATGTTTATTTTAGTTTGAAACAGATGGAAATATCTACAGCTGAATGATGTGAAATAATATCAGGCAGCTTTGAAGGTAGGAGATGGTTTTAGGATTTTGAAAGAAACTTGGAAGAGGGCAACATTCCGATCTTGTTGCTCTAGCAAGTAATTTAGTGAAAATTCGATGGCATCCTAAATAGTGAACCACTACTGTTTGCTGTACTTGCTCTGCCTTACACAGAATATTACGAGTAGGGAAAACAGTCGTGGTGTGCAGTTGTGTGGAAGAAAAGGGAAAATGGGTCTGCTCATTCTACTTTTAAAGCTAGAAGCAACACATTCACTATGCAAGTACCAGTGTATTTGCCAGAGATAACTGGCAAAATATTTATATTCCTTCAATTGATTAAAAAATAGTAATAATTTGGTAGTGTAGTTCCCTGTGGAAATGAGTAAACAAAGTTATATTAGAGAATAATGATTAAAAGCAGATATTTTGCAGTAAAGAGCACACTGTATAGATGAAATGTGCAGTAACTACAGAACTGTTGAAGAGTATTTTAAGTTCATTAAGTTGGTCAGGGCTGAAACTGACACAAGAAGGGCTGGTTTTGGTGGCGTGGAGATTTTTTGGTGTTTGCAGAGCTTCAGAAGCGCACTGGATCATCATACTCTGGTGAGCAATCTGTACCCTTTCATCCTTTTCACAGTTTGCTGGTTTAATGCTGAACTGTGACTTCTCTTGGCCACTGAGAAACACTGGCTGTCTCATCTCTCTTCCCAGCACTTTGTTTGGCACATTAATGCAGTGGTCATGATCAAAAGCATTACTTTCCTTACTAACACTGGGGGCACTAATGGAACACGTAGCACCCAGTTTGACATTGCATTTTGGAACTGAAATGGGTGTTATGGAGTCATTAGCATGGGATTGATTTTTCTGGAGGAATGCCGTTGCCAGCAGGAGGCAGAACTCCCAGAGGTCACTTGGGTCACATGTTGATGTGCAAATTCCTCGTGGACATAATTAGCTCATTCTCCCTGGTGGAAGATTTAAGTTAATTAATAAGTACTCGGGCCATCTCCTTCTTTACCTGAACGCTGAGGAAGGGTGTTGTAATGACAGTGGTCAAGTCCCTGTCCCTAGAGGTGTTGCAGAACCGTGGAAATGTGACACGTGGTTACTGGGCATGGTGGAGTTGGTTGGGGTTGGACGTGGGGAGCTTCACCAGCCTTAACAATTCTGTGACCCTATGACTTGGGAAGCCAGCTTGGTGCTCAGTGTCTTTACTCTGATTTGAGAACAGTGATCAAAAACGTGGTGATAAAGGATTATTAAAGTAAAATGAAATTTTAGTTATGGAAGTTCTAATTATCACGCTTTTTATTGCAAGAAGTCCTCCAAGCTGCTCAGCGCTGAATGCCATTAGTTCCTTTGCCCTTGACATAGCACTATTTGCCTTGCCACACAGTGCTGATGAAGGGAGTGTTGATTTGTTACAAAATCTGTCCGTACGGTTATGTTTGAAGAAAAACGTGGTTTGACTGCATCAAAGTTTTGTAGGGTTAAGAATACATTAGATTCCTTTAATTGATGATATTGTGTGTATGTTTTGCGTTCCAGTAGCTTACAGGCTTTAGTCTGTCAGGTTAGAATACTGAACTAAATGAAGAATGAATTAGAAAACTAAACCTCCTTAATTTTTGTTTCTTTCCTTAATAAAGTATGTTGTAATTCACTTTGCCTTCTGACATGAATTAAAAAATAAGGATTTTGAAGTTGAGTTTTGTATTGTTGTGCTGTGTAATTGAAGGCTTTGACCGACTAAAGCTCGATTCATTTGATGAAGTGATCAGAATCTGCCTTAAATTCCCAAGCTACACTCAAAGCCCTTAAGTGCTCAGCAGGCATTCAGGGGTGAGGATGTATATCTATAGAAAGGGGAGAACTTTACTGCAGTTAGGAGGCACATAACTTAGAGCTGCTGTGGGATGATCAGCTACTGGCAGATGTTTCACCTAGTGATTTTTTTCAGGCTTAAAATAGAGTTTTAGTGCTTTGTTTTATGTGTGTTTTTGAGGCAATTGAGAGCATACCAAAGAGAACTCAGTCTGAATGTTATCAGCGTCCATTTCAAACTTCTGTTTCTTTTTTATCAGGTTTATAACATCAAGTCACTGTAAGCAGTTTGTAATTCCATCCCCTGACACCTTGTATTCCATCTCTTAGTTTCCAGGCAGTGTAAGTCCTTTCAAATTGGAGGAGCATGCATTTTCAAGTTTCATTTTCTGAAGAAATGCAGAAACATAAGCCTGGGTTTAATAGTACCTCGTGGATCAATTAATGCCGATTTGAACTCAAATTGACATCGCTGTTGATCATGGTTTTGGTTGTTTTTTGGTCACAAGAAGTTTATTATTTGCTGTTACGTTGTCTACCCACTACTAATGAGCAGTGATAATATTCATTACTGGACTCTGTCTGGATGTTGAAGCACTATTAGCTTTTGTTACGTTGCCATGCCTCACATATGCTGAGGCTATCGAAGTTAGAATACAGAATAAAAATGATACAGCGTGGAGCACATCAGTTATTCAAGGGGCTGTGTGCAAACTTCTTATTCTGTCTCAATATATTAGTTAGTATTAGTAGAATCATGAGGGATGCTACATGAATCTGTCAGCCAGTGTCTGCTCTGTGTTTAATGTTCACTCTCTTTCCTTTCTGCATGCTTTTTCGTGTCTTCCTATGGCTTAATTTTCTCTGAACTTTCAACAATTGTTGGCTTCCCACTGCTGTGTGCCCCAGTGCCATATTTCTCCTGAAAATCACATTTTTAGTGGTAACATCTTCATACTGTGCAGAGGTGAACTGCTTTTCTCCTTTTCCATGTCCCTGCGTCAGGTAATTCCTTTCTCTCCAAGGTTTTCTTCATTAAAATAAGAGTGTGCACGCTGTTGTCTAAGAGGATTCTCCTTTCTGCCTTTTTTTCTGCAGCTGGCCTGTGGACTGTCTTCACTTTGGGTGGAGTGGGGAGTAAGGCAACACCACAGCTGGAGCACTGCTCCCCTCTGGCTAACCAGAGCCTGCTGCTGCTGCTGGTCCTGGCCAATCTGACTGATGCTCCGGACACACCGAACCCCTACAGGCAGGCAATTATGTCATTCAAGAACACACAAGGTTTGTATCTGACAGGACGAGGCAAACTGATTTCAAAGTATAAAGGGAGAGATTTAGACTGGAAACGAGGAAGGAGTTCTTTACAAGAAGGGCAGTAAGGCGCTGGTTGCCTGGAGATGTGGTGGTGCCCCATTCCTGGAGCTGGATGGGCTCTGAGCTCCTGGTGGAGCTGTGAGTGTTCCTGTGCACTGCAGGGAGTGAGACCTGATGGCCTTTAAGGGTCCCTTCAAACTGAAGCCATTCTGTGGCTCCATGATTCTGTGATCTGTTCGCACTCACATGAACTGATGAAAATGAGGCCTTAAGTTGCTGCAGCTTCTCTTTCCAAAACCTGTTTTCTCTCCAGCAAGCCCATGTAATAGGACACCTTCCTCTGGGAACTGTGATGAGTAGTTGGTTCCTCAGTGCTGAAACTCATGGAAGGGACGGAGGAAGGAGGATGCTTTTTCCTTCAGGCTTGATGAATTCAAGAAAACTTCATAATTTTAGAAGACATAAATAAAGCTGTCTTCCAAGTAAACCAGTTATCCAAGAGACTGCAGGAGTCCTCTGAAGATTTATGGTGCTTGGAGAAATCCTGGTTAGCTGGCATAATGTCCTTTAGAGCTATGATGAGTGATTGCATTGCTAATTGTGTCATTCTGTGTCGAAAGTAGCGTGAAACCCATTTTTTCTTTAGATGTGGATGTTTATAGAATGACACTGTTTCCAATGAACTTGTTTCCACTAGCAATATTTGTATAATTGGGCTTAAATTTGATTCTTGAGAACACTGAGAGGGATTGGAAAAATGAGAATGGCATAAAAAAAAAAGTCTAGTTATGGTCATAATGATTCATGGGATGTGATTTTAATGTGAAAACTGGCTTCTAACAATGTTGAGAACCTAGCAGAAAACTTTGCCAAGTGTATGCACTGAAAAGCAAGGGGTGGTGGGGCAGCCACACTGCAGTGGGTGTAGCGTTGGTGATCAGTCTCTGGAGGTACAGTGATGCAGCCTAAAAACCTGCGCAGTCCACCAGTGACTGTGCGTGAGTAGTGGTGTTGTCATGCTGTCTCCTGTAGCACAACTTTCCTAATGCATTTTTAATAAGCAGTAAACAGTTCAGAAATCTGTCGTATGTTATTGTGGGAACTGAGGAATTTTAGTTAAATTCCTCAAGTTCGGACATCTTGTTTATAGAAGCAGGGCAGTTTTTAAGTCCAGACTTGTTGAATACTTGAGTATTTGAACTGCTGTTGTTCCCAGGATATCCTCTTTCCACGAAATTACTGCAGTTTTTCCATATGGTGAGCTTGTTGGTGTGCTCAGTAAGGGTAGCCCTTGTATCCTATTGCCGAGACACTGAAATAAGTAGTTCCCAAAGGCAGTCTCATCCCCCTTTGTGTGTCACCACAGATGCTGCCTGTTCGGAGTGGGTCTTTGGGCAGAGCTGGGCAGAGGTTTTTTAAACCTCCAGAGCTTTAAAAAAGTCAAACAGCCACCTGGATACATTTACTCAGGATTGTTTTGTTATTTTTCTGTTTCAGATAGCAGCGCTTTCTCGTCGTCACATCCCCACGTTTTCCAGATTAATTTTAACAGCTTGTACACGGCTTTGTGTGAGCAGCAGAAGTCTGATCAAGCAACCCTTCTGCTGTACATGCTTCTGCACCAGAATGGCAACGTACGGACGTACGTGTTGGCACGGACAGACATAGAGAACCTTGTAAGTGCTGTTCTGTGCACCCTGTGGTCCCATCACAAACCATGTCCCTTAGTGCCAGATCTACACCGCACTCAAGTACCCCCGAGGATGGGGACTGCTCTCCTCTCTGGGCAGCCTGTTCACACCACTGGCAGATCATGTTCTGTTAATTTATTTTTTTTAGATATTCAGGCCAAAAATTGCACAAGTTTATCACGTGTGCATGTGGATAGTAGTGAGCAA
This sequence comes from Oreortyx pictus, assembly GCA_036925125.1. Taxonomy (NCBI): domain Eukaryota; kingdom Metazoa; phylum Chordata; class Aves; order Galliformes; family Odontophoridae; genus Oreortyx; species Oreortyx pictus. The sequence continues at coordinate 1,184,156 of JAUPFR010000004.1, read as the reverse complement.
AATGAACTGTGACGTGTTTGACGTGCCACATGACCTAAACGATTGACATAGAGCTGAAACTCCTCAAGGAATACCTGGCAGACTTTATAGAAGTGCAACTTCATTAACTCCTTAGCTGCTTCAGTAGCATTGTAGTTAACAGCTGATGTAAAGGACACCTGGTGCAGTTCTTGTAGGTTATAAATCAGCAGATGCTCCCTGATGCACTTAGTAATGTCACAAACCACTTCAACAAATCTTACTTATTAAAAAGCATTCCTCTAATAAGATAATGGCTGTCTAGGGGGATAGGTAACAGAACAGAGAACTTTTTCCATTATGGTGTTTGAAATCCCGCCAGATAATTGGGTCCTGTGCCTGTTTGATGGCAGATATGGAATGGGTTTGGGCTCAGTCCAAGCTCTGACATTAAAATCAGAGTTGTTAGAGACACTCGGGTTGGTACACTTGGGCAGGATGGTTGAAATTGAATTGATGATTCAAAACTGAACTCCTGTGTCATCTGCTGCACGTTTTCCAGGTGTGACCTCCGTCACTTTGTACAAATCCTGTGAACAGGGCGTTATGTTTGGTGTTCTGTGCTTTCAGTGCGTGGTATGATGGGTTTCACAGTGGCTAAGCTTATCAGTTCATTATTACAGAAACAAAGTTTAGGTGTAAGCACTGCTGTGTCTTTTAGATATTTTAAAGCTTCAAGAACAAGCATGAGATCCACGTGTTACAGCATCTGAGATGCAGGTACACAGGCACTCTGCCGTGTAGGATGTTGTCCTATGTCATCAGCTATGTTTCCTCCCCAGCTCCAAAAATCAGAAAAGGACAGAAATATCCATCAGTTTTAAACACTCTTCTCAATTTTGTCGGCTCTGCTTAGAAAGTAAATGTTCATGTCACATGAACAACGTCTGTGGTTTTTAGTACCAAAACATGAAACTGATTTATCTGTCTCAAGTTATCCTGGCCTTCACTTAGTTTACCCTTCCTGCATCCTGGTGCTTTTTGTGGTCATTGCTGATACGCTGCTGACATCTTTTTACAATCTGCTTGTTTTCTGTGGACTTGTAAGTAAGGATGAGCTGCAGCAGGCAGCTAGGAAGAGCTGTCCCAGCTGCTTTATAGCATGTGCTGAGCCAGGCACAAAGAGGATTGGGAGCGAGGAGTTAATGGGCAAGAAAACCATGGTCTCCCAGTTACAACCCTGTGGTTAAAAATGTAAACTTGTAAATGAGACAAAGGGGCAGGAGTGTGGGTCTGCTTCCGTATATGGCAGTGGTAAGGTTCTGTGCTATTCTGGTGCTGTGCTGCCACGCTCTGTGAAATAATCACAGGCTATTGGAAGATGGAGAGAGCGCACAGAAACAGTTTTTTGCTTAAAAAAAAAAAAAAATACACCCACACACAAACAAAACCCAACAGAACTGTGAGGGCTTACTGCGGGAAGCTCAGAAATTGAACTGTGCTGTGTTAGTCAGAAAGCAGTCCGAGCAGGGTGTGGATATGTGAGGGTCTTTGCAGGGAAAACGTTGTCCAGGAAGGACTCGGCCTGCTGGGAGGCACGGTAAGGACAAAGCCTGGAAAGTGAATCACACAGCTTAGAGAGATGGGAGGAAAGCAATTAAAGTAATGAATTCAGAGGTGAAAGTTGCTGACAAGGCAGTGCTCTCCTTGAGCCAAGGGTGGATGACTTCTTGGAGGACCACGGCATTATCAGGCGTAAATCAGTGGGCTTTTAGTGCAATGCCATCTGGGTGAAGTGCACAGGGCTGTGATATGAGAGATCAGCAAAATTTGTGGGGTTCTGGGTGTTGTTCTGTTGCACTTCATTCAGTGCATCACAGCATTTGTTGTGTTTTCCTCTTTTTTCCTACAGTTTTTTTCTGGGTTTGGCACCCAGGAAGCATCACTAGCAGATGTTCTCTGGCATTTCCTAGGATTTTTCAGATATCTTTGCACTTCTGTAACGTTAGTTTAATTTGTGAATTGAGTCAGTTGTTTCTATACTGCTACAGTAGATTGTTTCAGCTTGTTTCCTGACTTGTATTTTAATCTACCTCTGTCATTCATGCGGAAATGCCTTTGTTTTCTTGCTTTATAATTCATAGTGCAGTGTATCTTTCTTCCTCTTATAATCTGTTTGGTAGAATGTAACGAAACATTAGTATGACTTCTACAGCTTATAGCATGTCAGTGCACTTAATTCCATAAAAATACTTGCTATTAGAGATGTTTGTGTATGGAAATCACCCACACTGTTAAAAATACTCACAAAGAAATGATGTCACTGATGAAATAAGGGACAATTAGCTCATTTCTTCTTTAGCAGAGTAGCATGGCTTGTGGATGGGAGGAATATTGAGCTTTTTCTTGTTGGTAGGAGCACATACAGATTCCAGTGTCTGCATATTCCTGCCCCTTGCTTCGGGGGTTAAAAGGAGAACTTTGTAATGGTGGCTGTGGCTTACTGGTTAGAAGCTGCTCCTCATGGAAGAGTATTAGTAGTTATCCGGTGATGATAGTTAAATGACTCTGAATTAAAGGGCCTGCAGAACAAGAAGAAGTGATTATTTACTTTTTCACAGTTTCATTCAGAAATCATTCATTGGAGGGTATGACTGCATGTTCGAAAGATCGGAGTTTTGGAATAAGGAGTTGCATCATTGTAAGTTTTCATTAACAAATGAACCAAACAAACAAGAAGCAAGACACTTATTTGCATGGATATTTCTTGATGTAGGCCTCGTCTGTTTGGAAGAATGGGATATGGAAGTTTTCTGTTAACCAGAAGTGCAAGAAGTTGCACCAAGCATGTCTAAACAGGATCTGTGCAGTGCTTGACTACACCAAGCCCATGTAGAAGAGGATAGATATTAAGTTGTAATGCATATGTGTGACATAAACTTTGAGATTTAATCTATGTCTATACCGTAGAAGTGTATTTTGGTTACAAATCTAGAAAAGTTCTAGTGTAACCAGAATTCTGAATTCATCTTGCATCTTAACTCTCTTAAGTCTTTTCTATTTAAACGGTGGCTTATAGAATCATAGAACACCCTAACCTGGAAGATGATCCATAGGGATCATAAAGTCCAAGACCTGGCTCCACTCAGCACCACCCAAAAACGAGAACATATGACTGAGAGCTTGTTGAATACTTATTGTTATCAGAACAGTATCACTTTCCCTAAAGGAACATACACCTCAGCAATCAGATGCATTTACTTGGTTTTCACCTGGAAAAGGCAGGTAGTTGGCCATTTGCCTCCTTCAGTTTGGTCCAGTATTTAGAATGTGAGAAGTCGTCCCTCTGGTTATTTTTTTGTATTGTTTCATCCTATAAACAATTTATCATAATGCTTGGGCTCAGAAACAGCTTATGCAATACAAAAGCTCCATAAAATCAGAATATTTCATTTGGGAATAGCTTGAGCAATGGACTGATGGAGAGACATTTTCTTCCCTTCTCAACACGGCTGTGAAGGGTCTGGAATACAGTTCTATGGAAAGGTGCTTAGGGGAATAGGATTGTTCAGTCTGAAGAATAGGAAGGTCCCTACAACTCCCTGAAAGGAGGTTGTAGCGAGGTGGGGGTCGGCCTCTTCCCCTGGGTAACAGCAATGGGAAGAGAGCTAATGGCCTCAAGTTGCACGAGGGGAGGTTCAGGTTGGATATTAGGAACAATTTCTTCGCCTAAGAGTGGTGATGCACTGGTACAGGCTGCCCAGGGAGTGGTGGAGTTCCCATCCCTGGAAGCATTCAAGGTCTGTGAAGATGTGGCACTTGGTGTCGTGGTCAGTGGGCACGGTGGGGGTGGGTTGGAGTTGGCCTCGAGGATCTTGGAGGTCTTCTCCAACCTTCATGATCCTGTGATTCTACTCCATGCAAAGAAGAGTGGTTTTGCTGCACAGCAAACACATACTCCAGGAAAACATGGCCTTAACTTTACTTTCAAGACCTAGATTCAAAAAACACAAAAACGTTGTCTCCAGTTTTAACTGAAGAGAGATGTTTGGGAAGAATCCTTTGAATGTGTACAGGAAGGAAGTTTGTGATGCGTGAATATATTTTTCTCTACTTTTGCTGTGATATTGCCTTGCCTCTGGCTAAAGCATCTGTCAGAAGGTTCTGTGGCCTGCAGCACTTAGCTAAGCCTTGTAAGTTTTGATAGAAACTGTGCTGTGTGTTTAATATGTTCCAACTGTTCTGGGACTTGTTGACTGAGCAGAACATTCTGGTAACTTCAGAGGCTTATGCAGAGCTCAGCACTCTGGCCTCGCACCAGAATAGGTTTCACATGATTTATCCTGCTTCACTGGACTTGTTTTGAACAACAGAAGTCTGTAGGTGTCTAGAATCTTCTTGGACACCATTCTGCATCTCATTCACTATCTTGGAATTGGGAGTTGTCTCCGGTTCCTTTTTCCAGGGTATTTTTGCAGTGTGAGGAAGCCACGTACTGAGCTAGTGGAAAGCTAATTTCCAGTTGGTAAGACGACAATGTTTGCATCTGGATTAGCTTTAGCCTAGCATTCAGGTATGCTTACAGTTGCAATTCGTTTTCATTATTACTGCAAGACTTTGGCTGAAGCCGTTCATCCTGGTGGAAATGTTGCAAGACCTTGGGCTGAACTCTCCGAAGAACGTCAGTTCTCGTTGGCTGTGCATTGTCTAAAATGGGAAAAACAGGCCTTTGCTAGTCGTAACCCAACCCAAACTGGTTCTTGCCTGGATTATCTCCACACACCAAAATGAGATCTGAATTTCAGGTCACCTCAACTCCAGTATGCCTGGCTCTGTTTGATGGGGAAAGTTATTTCAGACCAAGCTATGCTAGCAGAAATGGTTAGAAACAACTGTTTTCCTGTTTGCACTGCTGAAGATCTTGCTTATTTTCCCATAGACCAGAAGGGAACTCAAGCTTTCAGAGCCTACAATAATTACTATGGCTGGAAATGTAATTTATTGGGAATTGGAATTCCATGTCTCACCACAAGAAAAAATTTGTATGGACTTTCTTGCAGAGACAGTATAAGACAGACAGAAGGTGTTTGAACGCTGTACGTCACTGCTTAGGAGTGGTTATTTCAAGAGGGAGAAATCACTGTGATATAGTTCAGTTGGGAGATTTGAACTCTCCTCTTTTTATTGTCTGAGCTATTTGAAAGACTCCTCTAATGCACACATTCCTCCTTCCCTAAAGGTTCTGCCAATTCTCGAAATCCTCTACCACGTTGAAGAAAGGAATTCACACCATGTCTACATGGCTCTCATCATTTTGTTGATCCTTACAGAGGATGATGGCTTCAACCGATCCATTCATGAAGTGGTGAGTTGCTGCTTTGGTAAATAACTCTTTGAGACCTAAAAATTGCTCCAATCTGTATTTATAAATGTAAGCGTGCAGTGATTGCCAGGGTGGCTGTGGAGTGAGGGACCAGAGGGGTTATAGAAGGGAGAGGGAAACAGGAAAGCTTTTATATTTCTCTTCAAAATCTTTGCTTAACCAGTTTGATGCAGCTGAGGGAAGGTCTTAGTTGGAACTTTATTTTCCAAACTGTTGCTTCCTTACTTGGCATTTGTTTTCTGTCTTCCTGCTAGATTAATATCTATTTTATGTCGTCTATATAATATCATCCAAATTTTGACTCTCTGTGATGGGCCTTGACCATCTGTGCTGGAGAAGACCTTGGATAATAATGTTCTGGTTCCCAGCTTCTAATGCTACGATAATACAGATGTCTGCACTGATTTTTGTTTTGATTTTTTTTTGACTGGGACATGGAAACTCTCTTTTGGGGTTATGTAAAATCAATGAAATGCAAAAAGCTGGAAGCAACTGTCCATGTGTCTGAAGAGAACTTCTTTTTCAAGTAAAGTTCCAGCCTGACTGGGAGGTAATTAGTGTTTTGCCTTAGTGCAAAATGATCGGACCTTAATAATGTGTATGTCCTGAAATGTCAGACCTTCATATAGCCTGTATGTCATAAATGGAACTTGATGAGGGTTTAGGGTACAGCAGACAATTCCACTCCTGCCTCAGTCTGTTTTCCCATTGTCCTTCATTTCTTTTCGATGGTTTACATGCAGTCTGACAAAAAATTCCTTGCTGGATAAGTAAAGTGGAAGATTTCCCTAATGTTGTTAATGAGGATCCAGCTGTGGAATGAGAACTTGAAATCTGGTGTCCTTGTCCAGTTTATGCTTGCCATCACCGCTAGCCCTGCCAATGTATTTGTAGTGTAATGTGGATATTATTTTACTACTTCCGTTTTAATTACAAAAATATCTGGTTCCTTTTACCCTGCACTGATTTGCTCAGCCCTGCCTTCACCCTTTTGTATTTTATTTTCTGTTTAATCTGTTTCACTTCAGAATCTGACTGCTTCTCTCATACTCTGTGGCTGTTTCTCTCTACTACTCCCTCCATATGCCTCCAGAGAGGCATCCTTTCAGCAGTCTTGCCAAGTGCCAGGAGTTTGCTTGTTCTGCAGATTGGTGAGAGGTGTCTGCGAACTGGTGGAGCCTGTGTTTCTGTTTATGTGAGCTTCTTTGTCACCCTACTTTGGAGTAAGGTGCGAAAATGGAAACTTTGGGCATAAAAAGCCAATGGAGCACTGTGACACTGCTGAGGGCAGATGTGGAATAACCTTAATTCTTCCTCTGGTCCTTCTCTATTTCTTAATATGGTTTCTCCCACCTTTTGTCACTGTTCTGTGTTTGATTGGATATGCTTCGTGACAAAGAGTGTATACTTCATAGAGTCATGGAATGAGTGATAAAATGGCTTAGGTTGGAAGGGCCCCTAAAGGTCACTTCAAGGCAAATCAGAATGCTCTTCTGCCACTCTAGTGCTTGCCTTAGTGAATTTGAAGGGTTTTTCCTTGCCCCATGCTAAAGAGAAAGAGATGGTCTCTCCTCGTGTGCTCACTGTCACCTAAATCAGCTGTGATATAAAGGAGAGTTGATGACTACAATTGTAATGATTGCTTTATTGGTAGATATAAAAAATAAGCACGTTTTGGCAAGCTTTTGAAAAGTTCCCTTGTTGGTGAATGGATTTATTGGTAGTGGGATTGGTAGTTAGAGCTTTGCTTTGTCTGTAGGAAAGGGATACGAAATCATGCTGATGCATCAGTTCCTCTTACCCATCCTTTGAACTGATGTAAATTCTTTGCTTCCAGGCATTGGTGACTGAGTCACTACTCAGATAGTGCAGTGCAATGGAAGTGTTTAGTCTCAGGCTTTTCTAAAGATTAACTCCACATCTCATAAAGTCTGAGAAGAAAATATTATGAATGGAACTGAGAATGTGTATATGTACTATTGTCGAGTGTAAACATCAGTTACAGAAGTGGAATGAACACTCGCTGCAAAGATTGCTCAAATGTTAATAACTACAGCAGGATTTTTTTTGCATCACTTGCCTGAAGAATGAAGAGAGAAGAAGTTGATATATTTTAGGTCAGCCTGGTTTTCTCTCTGCTGCTATGTTTCCCATGTAATGTTCTTATAAAAACCTTTATAAGGTATTTTCCTTTCACCCACATTTATTCATTGATTTCTAAGATTAATTCTAGTAAGCCTGATTTTATAAATCTTGTGATTATACAAGCTAGTAAAGAGCTCAGGAAACCGCAGAAATTCTTTTTGAGTGCTGAAGCATTTTTCTTTAAATTGAATGTGGTCTTAACTGTTGGAAACCATGATCCAAACCATCAGTCCCACCATGGCTTCATGCGGCTGGGGCCCTGGAACCACGGAGAGCTCCATTTCTTTCATTAATAATAACAGAGAAAATGAGTAAACATAGGAATTCCCCACAGGGGATGTGTGTTGGTGATTTTTCTTTCCTGATTTATGAAACTGTAGATAAAAAAGGATCAGATGTCGCAATAGTTTTGAGCTGTACTTGAAGTGCCAGCAACCCGTATCACTACCACAGTACTTTGTGCTGCAGTAAATAGTGACAGAGTGTAAAGCACAACCTATCTGTGCTTATGATTATTCTGCTGAGATATATACCTCAAGGAAATCAATGGGAAACCAAGAATCTCAGTGCTCAGGGTATGGAGGCTTGAGTTCCCTGTTCTTCGGGTCTGTGTTTTCTGCATGATGTTCCAAAGAGCATTTAATCAGAACCTCTGTGTTTTTTGTTGTGCAAACCAATGAGATTGTTTAAAGCATGTCACTGTTTTCATGTGGATGATTTTGAAACTTAAAACACTTTCACATTTCATGCTTCTGAAACCAGTTGCTTTTGTTTTGCTTTTGTTTTATGAAATTACTACCCAAGTCTAGAATAAGGACTGTACTATTCTTTTTTTTTTTCTTCTTCTTGGGTTTTGGTAAGTCATGCATGTAATTATGTCTTGAGTATTTAGTATAACTGTCAGAAGGATCTTACACAGTGCTGTAAGCAGTACTCCCAGAGCCAGTGAGTGCCAGTGAGGCAATGGAACACGCTGCCTGGGGATGCTGTGAATGTGCTGGAACTGATAAAAATGCATTTAAAGGCGTGAGTGAGATTGGTCTGTGGAAGGGAGAGATGGGAGGATGGTATCCCAGCCAATAATGAAAGATATTCCTTAGAGCAAAGGCAACCTGTGACATTCTTCTTTGGGATCCAAGGGCAGAAGGTGGTATCAAAAAAGAAGTAGAATTATACACAGCGATTGTAGCTGTGAGTACGTATGGCACAGAGTGTGACACAGAACAACTTAACTCTAAACTCTTAATTCTCAATTCGAAGAACTTTTATTCCTGTGGTGTTTGGAAGTGCCTCTTGGATCCTCAATGAAAGCACAGCACTGATGATTTATCAAGCTTCACTGACTGCAGTGTAAATCATTTGTTCAGTTTATGGGGCTTGGTGGAAGGCATGTGCTCCATGGATGCGTTAAACTTATTGCAAGAATTAAGGCTGCCAACTAGAAAATAAATTATGCAAAATGCATGCTGTCAAATACATCCTGCTTGAAATATGAAACGTCTTTGCTGCAGTTCAACATTGCTGAGTAGCATTCTGCTGCCTGATTGTGTTAGAGGGATCCTAGACTGACCATAGGAAGCCTGGGGAGGATTCACAGAGTCGTGAAATCATTAAGATTGGAAAAAATCTCCAGTATCACAGAGTCCAACCCCGAGCCGTGCCCACCAAACCACTCAGAGCCAAGGCACATTGGTGGAAAAGGAGCCATGATCAACAAGTTGGTTAGAAAGGGAGAACGAGAGCTTCCTTTTGCACAGTGTGAATCTCAGCTGTGCACACTGAGTTCTATTTCTTCAGTAGCAGAAGATTAGTAACCACATACACGAGAGCTAGGATTTGTTGGTTTTATTTTTAATGCAGTTAAAATTGTCAGGTGAGTCACTGGGTCTTTGCCTGTCTGTTTGAACACGGGTATATTAACTGAAGCATTTTGATGTGTTACATCAATTAGTCCCCTCATAATGATGTGGATTATGAGTCTGACATTGTTTTAGAATAATGTTTTAGTGAGTTGGTATAGAGAGAGATGCTTATAGATTGCAAATCTGCCTGGAACGTTGATGGTTATTCAGAAGTTGTTATGATTTGGATCTTAATAGATAGAGACACTGGGACACACACAGCAGGTCATACTGCAACTACAGATACAGCACGTGCTTTAATAAAAGCACCTGCAAAACTTAAAAGTAATGAAAATACATTATGCAACCATTTATGTTGCATGTTGACCCCAAATGAGAATAAATGGAAGAATGTGGCCCAGCTAGCCAGTGTAAATCTTCTGTTGGTCAAGTATCAGAAAATGGTGGTGGGATGAAGGTGGCAAGGAAGGTGAACTGAAAACCAAGGCAAATAACTTGAAGTGCTGAGTGGTGTCAGCTCTGGGATAGCCTGCCTGCTGGAAGGTTGGTTGCTTGAATCATTTACAGCAGGAGTAAACAAAGACTTCTACTACAGGCTCTAATGACCAGTCTTGTTTTGACAATAATATAGGATCACTCATTTCTCTCCAGTTCTCATACAGTTCTGTGATTCATAACTTCCATAATAGTTTTAAAACAAACCAAATCAGTGTTTAAATGTGTTCAGTATGTGTAATACTGCGGGAAAACAGCAGCCAGCATTAATAACTGATGATTTGGGTTTCACAGATAAGAGTATTGTCTGCTTATAGGCGCCAGAATGTCCACTCTTTGAGTCCTCTATAAAACAAGGAAGTACTGTTTGCCATTGAAGTTTTTGTAGTGGAATGTCTTCAGGACCTTGAGAAGCAGCAGAAGAGAATAACCACGTGTAGGGTTGTGATCTGCAAATGCCCTGAACAGCGTTCATTTTCCTTAAATATATATAACACAGAGAACTTTGAATGACAAATGTGCTACCGTGGAGATGAACAATTTGGGGTGGAAATGAACAATTTGGGGTGACATTTTTGGGCTTCAGCTCTGTGCTCTCTCAGTGACACAAAACCAAGCGATTGCATCAAGCCTGACATACAGTTAATGTTTTACCAAGTATTTCTCTTGATTATTTCTCTGTCAGTGTGAAGTTGTAGTGGAAGAGTTTTGCGCCAGGCAACTAAGGACTGATACAGTGGAAGATGCCCGGGTTTTCCTGCAGATACTCTGCTGCAGACTGTGCAGAATTTGGTGTTGTGGTGAACTGAGGATCCCGTGTGGATTAACTTACTGAGATTTTTTAGGTAGTTGGATGAGGTTTGAGATTCTCAAAGTATTTCCAAACGCTTGTTTGGTTTATTGCTACGTCTCCATCCTCTCTGTACAACGCAGAGGTTCTTCTGCACAAGCTTATTGATCAGTGGCAGGAAGAGGGAATTCTGCAAGCCACATGGTATAGGATGAAGGGCAGCCATTGTTTTCAGTCATCCAACAAGAGATGGGAAGTAGGGACACGGCCAGAAATCTTTTCATGTAACATTTTGACAACAGTTAATGAAACTGAACAGTGAGGTTTAGATTGTTGAGGTGCATTTATTTTTTATTAATCACAAAGTTTCAGTGAAACATAACTTAAAATGTCAAAGATAAAAGCTTCGCAGGATGAGAGCTCCATGTGTCATAGTCCTTGCTGAGTAAAAATTTGGTTTGACCCAGAATAACCCGAAGTTCATAGGAGAACCTCTCTGTGTTTTTAGAGTCATTTTTTTATGACTTCTTGAAGGCAGAATATTTTCTGTATGTGCTTACAATACTACTCCAGTTTGGTTGCTGAAGAATTAGACTGTGTAAATTCTCCACTTGCAATAAGCTCTCAGATAGCGGTAAGCTTTGTTAGTGAAAGGCACGGAAAGGTCTGCAGCTCTGACCAGAAGGTTATCAGCTAGGTTAAGGGAAAAGACCTTCCCTCTTTGGAAACCATCAGAGTGAAGCCAAACGTTAAACCATCATTCTGCTCTGACTCCTTCATCTCATCTTTACTGCCGCTAATTCAGAGCTTGTGCAAGCTGCCCCAGCTGTAATGAGGGAAAACGGGATGGAATTGGAAAAATCACACAGTGGCCAGGGCAGAAGTGGGGACTTCAAAATGTAGAAGGTAAGATCAAGAAGTATAGGAGGTGGATGGCATAGAAATTATGGAACGGATGAATTTGAACGTTTCTACCCTTAGTGTGTAATTTCTTCTAGTAAAGTTGGTGAGGTTGACTGGATGGTAACACTGCAGAGGTCTTTGTGTTTCATTTTTGGTCCTGTTTTGTTTTGTTTTGTTTTGTTTTAATTAATACTTTAGTTTGTAATAGATTTTGTCACATTTCAGGCTGAAAGTTAATCTACCGATCTTAAGAAATATGAGATTCTGGGGGCATTTTTGTGCTCTTATTCAGACCTAGATGCCGAACAGCTTTTTTCTTCTTTTCAGATATTGAAAAATATCACTTGGTACGCTGAGCGTGTCCTAACAGAGATCTCACTGGGGAGTCTCCTGATACTCGTTGTGATAAGAACCATCCAGTACAACATGACACGGACAAGGGTAAGAGTTACAGGGAATGCTTGGGTAAGCAGTAAGGGTTTCTAAGTTCAACAGCATGATTTCAGTCTCAGACAGGGTGTGGAGTTTCTCTTCTTTCTCATGCAGCCAGTTGGCATCAGAAGCTCTAGGAGGGAAGGAAATGGGAAGAACAGCTTTATTAACTAAGCATAGTGTTAGGTGGCTCTGAACTTGTAGGACATTTTCTGTATTACCATTCAATTCATTGAGTAGGATTCTCTAAGAAGTTAGGTACAGAACTGTTTATTGGATGAGAAGAAAAAGAATTCTTTGGCTGATGAGAAGAAGTGATTGCTTACAAGTTGTTTGCATCTACTCCATTACTCATTAGTGGGAAGTTCAGTTCTATTTGTGGTCAGTGTTCTTACAATGGAGGGCAGCCACTGGGCCAGTAGGGCATTTTGGCTGTAGTATCTGGAATCTGTTGCACTGAAGTGTAAATCTATATTTTAGATCATTGTAGGGAAAATAAATCTCGTAGGTGTAATTAAACACTGATGTTTATGGTCTGGTCACACTGATGGCTCAAAACAATGTATGAATTCTTGCCAAATTTGAATATACTGGATAATAATATGTTATTAATAGTACCACAGCAAGTCATATGTGGATTTAAGATTTATTTATTTTTTTTCCTTTCTGAGTAATGGCCCAATCCATGTTTACTTGCCTGCGTCCAAGATCTGTTGGTAGTGACAGTTCCCATCTGACTGAGGGCTCTGATGTTGGGTTCTGTGAAAACCCTTGGCTTTGTTGGGGCCATCGCCTTAATCCTCCTCTGGGCAAATGGCTTCTGGGATGCTAAAATGGGACCAGAGATGTCAAATATTGAGGAGTAATAGTTGTAGTAGTAATATTGTACAGTAATAGTATCACATAGTAATATTTAGGAATAGCAGTAGTATAGTAGAATATGTGGAATATTTTGAGAGCAATGAGTTACAAAGCAGGAAATGTTAAGATTACAAAGTGGGGAGAGATAAAGGAAGAGAAGAATTTATTTCAGTATTTATTACCCCTGTGATGTTCTGAAAATGGATTTGCTAAAGATATGAGGGCATACGTATATAGATACGTATGTACACCCAGAAATGTGTCAAATCACTCCAATGAGCCTTATATCTAAAGAAAAATATTTAAAACATCACTGCACGTATACAGTTTGTAGTTCTCCTGCGAGCTTTTGACCATGGCCTTTAAAACAACGGACATCAGTCCTCTGAGTGGTTTCCTGCAACAGATGTCACCACATATAAAAAGGACAGTTTGAAATGTTGTTTTTTTTCCTTCCTTTCTGACAGGACAAATACCTGCACACGAATTGCCTGGCAGCCCTGGCCAATATGTCAGCACAGTTCCGCTCACTGCATCAGTACGCTGCGCAGAGAATCATCAGGTAAATACAAAACTTCTGAAGTGGAGCTCTCCTTAAAGTTCTCCTTAAACCTTGCTGAATCTCAGGAGCACAGGGGCTTGAATTTTTTATGCCATAATGCTGGTGAAATTAATAGGTGAAATGATGACAGAATAACTGAAGACCAGCAGAATTCATTTTATTTTCTTTTTATTTGGGTCTATTCTAAATGCACAAAAGTATGAGTATCTCTACCTGAGAACCTCTTATTTTGTTTCTCATAACACAGAGCTCAGAAGCAGCCTTTAAGCTTGAAGGTTTTCACAAATTTCTATAAGTTACGCTTCTTTTAGTCATGCATCACATTATAGGAATGCTCTCTGCTGGCAGTCAAGTACTATGCAAACTGGATTTTCAACTCGCTTTACTTCTTCCTGCACATTCGACAAAAGATTTATTTCTTAGAATGTAGTGATTATTTTTTGATGGGTGCTGTAAATATGGGCAGTAAAACCTACGTGATACTTTTCATGTGCTCTGGTTCTAGAGCAGGGCCATAGCTGGGGAAGGAGGTACTGGAGTTGGTTCTTCCAATTTTTGCTGTGCTCCAGACCACTTGTGAAAGGAGGTAAACACACATGGGGCATCCTGCTCATTCTGGCAGCCAGCCCTGCTCCGTGCTCCAGGGGAAATTGGGAAGGTCCTTATGAATGCAATCTGGAGTAAACTTCTGTAGTGCCTGTCAGTGCAGACAGCGTGCCAGAAATAAGTAAATGATAACTGCATGCCTGTACGCTTTGCAGAGGACTTGGTTAACAGAAAACACAGCTCATTCTTAAACCTTTGCTAGTTTGGATTTAATTCTCTCCTAGTCCCTTCACTTGGGGAAGTGCTTGTTTATGAAAGTATCAGCTACTCATCAGCACAAATGCTTGCATCATCTTTTCCTTGTTTGACACACACATCCTTCTAAAATTCTGGGACAGTGAGTGCTCAGAACGTGAACTTAAGCTGTTTTCCTGCAACATATCCCAGACACTGCCTTACGTACCTGCACTCCTAATTTCTTAAATCAAAAGGGTGGAGTTTGAGCTTTCCAAGCACTTGCAAACGTTGGCCTCTGAAATCATTGCTCCTCCCATGAACTTTGCACTGCTTCTCAATACATCTCTGGGGCACGCTGACCTTGATGTTTGACTCCTGTCCATGACCCCAGGAAGATGTGTAACCTGATGAAATTCTCTTGCACTCCTCGTATGCAACATCTCAACAACCTGCCATGAAGTTGGTGAGCCCTATTCATCATCTGTCTGAACATGTGTAGTTGAAATATGGCTGCAGCACTGCTGCTTGTGAAAGAGTTGTGCTAAAATATATGTGGAAGATACAGTTCTGGTGTTGCCTGGCACAGCAGCTGCTGGCTGCCATCAGGGTTGGCTGTTCTGTAAATAATGCTGGAGTAATGTAAGGACAGGTACAGAAAGTACTCATGAACTGAAGAAACAAACTAGAAAGGCAGTATGGTGTATGTCATGTACAGTATAACATTATCATGTAGTTCAATGATAAGCCACACAATTGTTTTTAAACTTCTGCCTTTTTGGAGCTGGATGCTCCATATTACTGTGCAGCAGGAATTGGAATGAAGGAGATTAAATTTAAAACATAACCAGAATAAGAAGAGGAGGGCTGAATTCTTTTCCTCGATTTTTCATTATAATTCACTCAAGATCTGCAGTTAGAAAGCTGTATGTCTGGAAAACAGGCAAAAAATGGCCTCAAAGACTGTGATCTGATTTGTCACAGTAAGTGCTTAGAAATCAAAAGACCCTAGTATAAAAATGCATTAAAATCAATATGAGTAAGTATTTAGCAGCACATACATTTCATTGAAGATTGATGTTTTGAGGCATATATTCTAGTTCCTTTTCTACCTTACAGAACTACAGAATTGTAGGGGTTGGAAGGGACTTCTAGGGAACATCAAGACCACCCTTATTCAGTATTCTAGTCAGTGTTATTAAATGTTGCCAGCACTGAAGGACCTGACCTGCTCTGTGATCCCGAAGCATTATATACTTCAGATTGTTGTTCTTGTTCTATCGTCAGAGTGTAAACATCTCTGAGAGAATAAACCACAGCATCCTGGATGGAAAAGGTCATTCAGTGAAGGAAGAGCCTGCAACAACAGTACTTCATCACTGGGTATTTTGGGATGTATGTATTTTAGGATATAACACAATTTAAAATCTGTTTAGCAGTATGACTGAATGGGCAGTCATCACTGGAGCCTCACGAACTGCTCTAGCGGTTCCTTTCTTCATGTGAGAAGTAATTCCATCTCTGTCCAAGCTTTTTCCTAATCCTTTCCTGAGCAGAAGTTGCAGTTGTTTTAAATTCTGAAGATGATTTCTCTGAAGGAATTGGCAGAGAGTATTTGATGCAGTATGCGTAGGAGCTCAGCAAAATCCAACTCCATCATGTTGGGTAATCCGTTTCACATTCCAGCAGGCATGAGAGTGGACAGATGTGTGTGAATTTATCACCAGCATCTGCTGGAAAGTAAAACAGATGTCAGAGATGCTTTATGACAAGGAGCAGGGCAGCATTCGTTTCAGACACGATGTCCTTTCCTGTAGATCGCCACGGTGTTGTGTTGTGCAGTGAAGTCCTTCTTCTCTGCTCACTGTTACTACTGATCTGTTGTTAATTACACAGAGGTATTCTGTCAGTGTAGTGCCAAGGATGCTGTGCTGCACTGTGTCTATCCTGTTTTTAAAGTGCTGATATTTGTGGTATCTTTAAATTGTATCTTTAGGCTTTAAAGAGAAAAAAATAAATCTGTGTTGAAGCTGTTACTGTCACAAATGATTGGAGTGCCAGAGGAGCAGCAAAGCACAGCCAGGGGAGAGTGACAGACCTGCAGGGAGGACGGGGTTTTCCTTTGGTTGTTTTGTTGAACAGGTCAGCTTTTACTCTGCTCTGTCCATCACACAGTGAGGAAGGAGAGGTCCTCTCCCTGAACAGCAGTACTTTGTCGTCCCATCGCTGTGTCATTCTAGGAAGTTACTGGCATAAAAAGTCTGGTTATGTCAGGGGAATGTTTTTCCCTCGTCTCCGTATCATCTTAGGAGTGTTTGCTGCTTTCTCCCAGACATAGAGGTTTCTAAGCAGGACCACTAGAGGTTGCCATACACCTCGCTAATTAGGCATGCACAATGAGCATTAAATGAATTTATGGGGCTCGTTTTCCCTTTTTTCTCACTCTCTCCCATCAGCCATTTACATGCAGGGCTGTGTGAGCTGCTATGACTGCATATCTTCAGGAAATGAAAAGAAATATCAAAAGGCAGCATAATTTTATCTGTTGTGTGTTCTTATCTCTTAGGCCATCCTGGAGACACAGCACGGTGCTCCAGAATCAGGTCCTTTAAGAAGAAAAATGCATGGTGTTACTTGAAACTGCGCCTTTTCAGCTGAGAGATGTTTTTTAATGGAGCGTAATCTGGAAATACAATACCTGAATTTCAGTAAAATGGTGTATTACGTATACAGTGTTTATCCAGCCCGGTAAACCGTTGACAGGTAATAATTAGGAGCTGGACCAGATGACCTTTAAAGGTCCCTTCCAACTCAAAGAATTATGTTATTCTGAGATTGTAAGTAGTATCAATCAGCAAATTTCATTCTGGATGAGAAAAAAATTGTACTAGAGTTGGTACTGCAAAAAGAAGAATGCATATGAAATGAGTGCAAGATGTATTTCCCACAGCAGTGCACTTCTAGTATGATTTATTCCTGAAGAAGTCTGTGGATTTTAATAGTAGGTGCACGTGTCTGCATATTTATATCACTGCATTTATATTACTGCATGTGAAGCCATGTAGCTACATATATAAATATGTAGTAATGCACGTTGAGACTACAGTGATTTCAGGTTTATCAGCCAGTTTTTCATGAAGGCCCTCATTGCTTAGAGTGAAGTTGTCAGAGTCCTGTAACACCTTCTGTGATCGCAGCAGTAACTTGAGATTAACAGAAGAATTACGGAAATGTTTGCTGTGAACTTTCTTCCATCTTGATGACTTTGAATCATTCCAATTTGTAGAATGACAGAATCCCCAAGGTTGGAAAAGACCTCTAAGATCATCTAGTCCAACCATCCACCTACCACCAGTACTGCCCACTACACCATGTCCCTCAGTACCACATCTAAATGTTCCTTAAACACCTCCAGGGACACAGAACCCACCACCTCCCTGGCAGCCCATTCCAGTGCCTGACCACTCTTTCTAAGAAGAAATTGTTCCTAATACCCAACCTGACCCTCACCTGGCACAACCTGAGGCCAACACCTCTTGTCCTATCTCTGTCCTATCACTGGTTACCCGAGAGTGAGTTTGATTACAATATGAGCTGGGTTTGTAAATTCAGATTCTGTGTAGCTTACAGTGTTCCACATTAGAGTGGTTAATCTTTTCTTTCAGTGTTTCCTTTACCATCTTCATGGCATGACATACCTTTGTGCTAGACCTCTCAGTGATTGTTCTTCATGCCCACCTTTTCGTAGGCTGTGTGCAATCAGATTAATTGGTAGCATTGTCAGCTGTCACATTATATTGCTTTGAAGAGAGTGTGTTACTTGCCTCTGCTTTCCCCCAGATCATCAGTTATAAATTAGGGACAAAGAGAAAATGATAAGTTTGTAATGTGTCTGTTAATCAGGTCTGCACACAGAGCTGTCAGTCTTTATGGCTTTGGGGGAAAACTGAAGTCTCTCCTGACTTCACAACTTGATTTCTAAAGCAAAAAAAGTACTATCAGAAGAATGCCATGCTGTGATTAGTTTCTTAGCAGTGAGTTTCATTGATGTGGGTTTGGAGGTTGGGATTGTGGGTTTTTTTCTTTGTTTTTGCTTTGCTTGTTTGTGTGGCTTTATCTTTACTCCAAATCTACCCTTTCTTCAGGCAGGATCTCTGCATAGGAGCAGCAGGCATTTGAGTTGGACAGGCACTGCTTCTTCAGGTAGCCCTTCTCCTACAAAGAAGACAAAACACTGTGCAACAGCAGGACATGTCTGATCTGACCTGTGGGTTAAGGGCCACATTAAGCCAAAAGTTCTGAAATCAGTAACTTGCAAAAGTGATGAAATTAGAATTTACCAACTGCTTCATCTAATTTCTTAATGTTGGCAATAATGAGATGTAATTGCTGGCTCGAAACTCGCCAGCCTGCTCCCAGGTAGGAAGATGAATGCGTCCCTCCCCGCCGTGGTTTGCACTGATCGTTCTGGTTTTCCTGCCTCGTTGTGCCCTTTGATGCTCAGGTGCTTTTGGGCAGCCCTGTAGCATCCAGCTTCCTGTAGAGCAGTGGGGCAGTTGGTGCAGAACACTGGTGCAACTAAGGTACCCAAATCAAAGGAATTTCATAAGGAGAAAAACTGGAAAAAATGGTCAGGTTGCTGCAGAAATGCTTCAAAGCCTTTTGGCTTCTGATTTAATTCTCTTTCATCAACGACAAAAGTTTGCTTCTCATTTTTAAATGGTAAAATTTCAGAGCAGTCAGAACTTCAGAGCTGTTAGAGACTGAACCCCCTGAGTGTGAGATTTCCCATTCCTTTCAGTAACCAAAAGAAAGTGAAAAAGAAACACAGGGCAATGAGTAGTTTCACTGAAATAGCAGTTTGGTTTCAGATGGCTTACCTGCAACTCAGCTATTGTTTTCTGTGTCTGCTTTCAAGCAGTAGAAGATGATCTGGCCATCCCAGCACCGCTCAAAGACAGTAACGTCCTGTATACAGAACTCTGCCTGATTAATCTGTTGCTATGAATATTTGTGTCAATTTTTTGTTGCCTTTGCTTTGGTGTCATTTGCTACATGATGGATGCCTTTGATTTAGGCACTAAATTCTCTTCAGAATGGAAGGCTGCAGAGCTGATTGGCATTGCTTCAGAAAGAAGAATCAAAAGCCTTAAAACACATTGTGCTTTTAGTGCTTCTCAATTTCAAAACAACTTTGTAGCATTATAGGTTAGAGGAGAACCTGTTGTTGTCTAACTTAGATATAAACTATTCTTTATTTCTAATAAACTGCTTTAGAATGAGATTTTTTTCTTCTGCACAGGGCAATATGGCACAAGAATGATAGTCCCATTCTTTCATGATGTTCCAAGTGGCTTTTCAGAAGATGCCCTTCATGATATTTCCCAGGTGTGGTAGGATGAGAGGGGATGGCCATAAGTTTCATCAAGGGAGGTTCAGGCTGGATTTTAAGGTAATTTTTTTCTCCAGATCAGGCACTGGCACAGGCTGCCCAGGGAGCTGGTGGGGTCACTGTCCCTGGGGGTGTTCCAGATCCATGGAGATGTGGCACTTGGGGACGTGGTTGAAGAGCTGAGGTTGTGCTTGGGGATCTCAGAGGTCTTTTTCCAGCCTCAGTGAAGTTTCAAGAATCTTCTGGAGTGCTTTTGTGGAGAGATAAAAGCAACTTGTAAAGATCTCACCAGTATTAAATATAAGCAACATATGCTGGCCTTGTTAGCAGCTTGTTGACCTAGATGAGCAGTGGAGAAGATGATAAGCTGATCAGTCTTGCCAAAATGGGGAGGTGTCATTGCAATTAGCAGGAAAAGCTGTGACAGATGAGGGGGGACAATCGTTTCTCGGAATAGGGAAAAGAGAATATCAGTGTCAAATGTCTTGCTGATAGCAAAGTGAATGCAAGCTAATTTTTAAAAGGAATGAAACACACTTGTTGGTGTGCATTGAGTTGGTTGGGAGCAGACATCAAAATCATTAACAGAAAAGAGTGCTCCATGGGGTTGACCTGTTTGTGCTGGGGTGTAGCATATGGAGGTGAGGCTTTAGGCTGATGTCAGCTGTTTCCAACATGGAAATAGCCTTGAATTTGGTTTAAGCCCAGTGGGTCCTGCTGGGGCTCCTGATGGGACAGTAATACCATCATCCTCCATCTGCCACGAGCATCTGAGCGCCCTGCATGCCATTAGAAGTGCTCAGGACCCCCCAGTCCCAACCCTGCCATGGGCTCAGGCTGCCCAGGGCCCATCCATGGCCTGGGGCACCTCCAGGGATGGGGCATCACAGATCTGGGCAGCAGTGCCGAGGCCTCACTCCCCCTGGGAAAATAATTAGCACAAAATTTTGTCTACCGAGCTGAAATTCGTTGAAATCTTGATACCTGTTTCACCTAACACTAGTACATCCACCACTAAACCATGTCCTATTGCATCCACAAGTCTCTTCACTGTCTGCAGAATAGTTTCTCTGGAAAGTATTTTGGTTTTGTTTTCTTTCCTTTTTTCCCCAGTTTGCAAGTTGAACTTCAGTAACATACTGAGGTGTGTGAAATCATCAGATAAGCAGAAGCGTGTTGCCTCTATGAGCAAATCTTACTTGTGGCTAACTAATCGCTACATGGCAGAACAAAGATTAGAAATACATGAAGTCTTGTTTTTTAGCAAGTTTCAGAAGGAAAGCTCACATGTAAAAGGACTTCAGTATTTTTCCTTATTTCCTGTGAAAGTGAATTACTTTTCACATTCTGGGCTAAAGATCAGTCAGAAGGAGTACATTTGATTGACTGCCATGAGTACCCTTTTGTTGTTCAGTTTTTGCTCTTAAAGATCTTTCATCACTGTTATCTGTCAGAACCTAGTGTCCTTCAAGTTTTCTGATGGTTTAATTTTGATAAGAAGCAAAAATGAGAAAGCTATCAGTGTCATTCCAGTCCTGCTAGCGCGGTTCTGACTTCTTTTAACTGGTCTGGAAAAAAAAGAAAATCAGTGCTCTGAAAACATTTACCAAGTTGTATCCCACTGTAATTTTGGGGATTTGGGTATCTGATTTATAGTAAATTTTTCTGTTTTTGCAATTTAAGAAGTTGGTTCTGGACCAGTACATTATCCTCTGCAAGGTCTGAGTTTAGAAACAGAAGGAAATGCTAATAGTCTTTTAGAAGCAGTTGTCCACTGTTCTAGGAGAATCGTAGGAACTGCAGTTCTGCCTTTGTTATTTCTTTTAAGGAACATTGTCCCATAAATACGTTCCATTCAAAACAAACTGCAGAAGTGACTCAGGACAATAACTTGCTTGAACCTGTCCTTTGTCTTCGGTTGCAGGCTGCTTGGCTCACAGCTGCTTCATTCAGACACAGCAGATAATATTTCCTTTTCAGAAATTGCCTCTCTGTCAACTACGGTCTAACTAAATGAACAAGCAACAAACTTACAAGGATTTATCTTACAGACAAAAATTGTTCTGTGGCTTTAAGTGGGCATTAATATAAAATAATATATAGCACTGGTTTTAAGTCATGGCTTCTGTTTTTGTACAGCTGCTGCTTATTTCACCTTATAACTGATGCCATTAACCATGTGTAACGCTTTCCAGGTTTGCAGTTCCTCTCTCCTGGTGTGTGAAGATGTCTTCTTTTGCAGCAGGTCTATAGTACATGCAGAAATTTTGCTTTTGGAACACCACAGCTGTCTTTTGAACTGATTTTAGGAGGACAAAACCCATTTGAGTCCCTCAGTACTTGAGCCATGGTATTTCCCACCACCGTATGCTTTCACCTTATTTTGCATGGCTCAGAAGTAAAATACTGTGCATGAAAACATCTGACAATTTAAAGTGGAGGATGAAACTGTAGGTGCAGAAGAAAGAATCAGGATTTAACTACTTTAAAGTGCAACTGGTCTTTATAACCGTTGAGTGACTCAACCTTTTTAATGGTTGTGGCCTGCAGCAAGTTGAGGGAAGAACAGGCTTTTAGGTATAGTAAATACTCTTAGCTCTGCGATGAATAAATAAATTGGCTATGAAGCTGTGTAGAGACATGTCTCTGTAACTCATTAATTGTACTCCTGGGTCCACAAATAGCTCTTTCACCAAATACCACAATTTACACGGGCTCAGACTGGAGGGATCCCGTTGCGAAACGGGTGATGGTTCAGGTGAGCAGTGCTGCAGTGCCCTCCTGCTCTGCCCTGGAGGTTTCCTGCCATGGGAGGTTGGTGGCTTCATGCAGACTGCAGAGTAGGAGCTCTGACCGTAGAATCATGAAGGTTGGAAAAGACCTCCAAGATCCCCAAACCCAGCCCCAGCCTGCCCCCACCATACCCACTGGCTGTGTCTCTGAGTGCCATCTGCACGGTTCTTCAATGTGCATCTTCCAAGGAATGGTTCATTTGGGTGACAAAAGACTTCATTCTAGATCTCAAACATTGGCACCAATGAAACACTCCCAGCTCTTCCATATCTTTTTTATTAAGGGTCATCAGACATTCCTCATGTCTGGTTCTAATATACAAATTCTTGTCTTCTTTTTAACACAACAGAGGGTAATTTGGCCTTTCTGTACAAGAATTTTGTATTTGTGATTTGATTGACAGTCTGTCAATTACCTACAGCATTTGTTTGTCGTTTCCTCTTCCTCCTTCACTATAAATACTCATGAGCACACTACTCCTCTCATTAGCCTCTTGTGTACTTTTGGTCAGCACTGTGATGGAGTGCCCCATCAGAGCATGGGAACTTTTCTCTGTGATGCATTATCACAAATAATCTCTAATGAAGTATTTAAATAATGTTCATGCTTCTCCATTCTGTGTTCTTTTGGCACCTTTAACCCTAGAAATGAACAAAATGCTGATGTGACATGAGTTTTAGTTTTGAAGCAGGGGATTGTACCACGGACCTCCCTGGATCTCTCTGAGTCCTGATTACTGTTCTAAAATAAGAAAAAATAAAATATTGAAACTGGCTGAAAAAGGAAGAATCGTTTCAAGTGCTCCCATATAGACTGTGAAAGGCCAGTGTGATCTCCTGAATCCCCAGTACCAACTGCAATAGTATGTTAAGCTGCTTAGCTGTGCTACCCCTGCGGTGGCAGAAACCCATCTCACACCACGTTCTCTGTTGTGGATTCATGATGTAAGTTAGTCATTTGTAATATTCTTTGGTGCCACGGTGGTATGTTTCCTACAGGAAAGCTGTGGAGGGGCTTTTTGTTAGGGCATGCGGTGACAGGATCATAGGATCATAGAATCACAAAATCACCAAGGCTGGAAAAGACCTACAAGATCATCCAGTCCAACCGTCCACCTATGAGGGAAAATGGTTTTAAACTGGAAGAGGGAAGATATAGCCTAGGTATCAGAAAGAAATTCATTACTCTGAGGGTGGTGAGGCACTGGAACAGCTTGGCCAGAGATGTTGTGGATGTCCCCTCCTTGGGAGCATTCAAGACCAGGCTGGATGGGGCTGTGAGCAGCATGGTTTGGTGGGAGATGTCCCTGTCTATAGCAGGGGGTTGGGACTACGTGATCTTAAAGGTCCCTTTGAACCCAAACCATTCCATGATTCTGTGATTCTGTGATCATAGTGTCATAAGTAGCAGAATATTGAACAGAACTGAAGGTCTGTCCCTGATCCTCATTTTGTATTGCAACTTTCTGCTGGCAGGAAGGAAAGTCTCCTTTTCCTGGGTTACATTTCTGCTGTTTCTACTCTGTAAAACAACATTAATAATATTTTAGGCAGAGAATAAAATAGCCATTCTTACAGGTCACGCAATTGAGTAAGTTATTCTTACCCTCTCTTCAGATTTAAGTGAGTGTTGAATGCATTATTGTTGCATTTGTCTTTGGGAAATTAAGATTAATGACAAGTAGGACTTCCTGGATATAGGTATAGGTTGTTTGATCAAGCAGGAGTAAAACCTTCACGGCACATCACAACGTTCTCCCTGCATGTATAGAGATAGTTTGGGAGGCTGACTACCATGTGCTGAAGTTTAATTAGCTTGTTCTCCATGTTTTTTTACAAAAATGATTTCATGCCTGCTTCCCCATAGAGTCATGTTGTAGCATAGCTCTCTTTTGAAACAGTAGTGATTAAGTCTTAGCAGAAGATGTTGTGTGGTGTGCATTTTTAACATTCTGCCTCAGAAACAATATGACCTAGATACTTAATCAGGCTTAGCAAAATTGCCTTTTTTTTTTATTGCTGCAGATTAATCTAGTTTCTCTGAGCTAATGCATGTGGTATGTGTGTCTTCAAGACCATACTTTTTCTCAATGATGTTGAAGATTTATAACCTTCATAATATCTGGCATGCACTGAGAGAAAGATTATGAATTACAATTACTTAACCATTAGCGTTGGGAATTCGTCTTTTGAATCTTGTATCTGTTGACTGTATTGTATTTACAGAGGGCTCAATGAATTCTGTATTTTTTCTATACCCTGCCTGGTCTGCTTCGTTTCCATGTTGTTAAAAACTGCCTTTGTGCTGTTGATGTGTTTGTCTGATACATTTGCAGATTTAATTAATGAGTGATAGAAACTGCATCAAGTTGATGGACAGTGGGGACTTCCTTCATGTTCTCCATGCAACAGGTTAGGGTGATGCTTTGACCATAGCATGGGACAATTCTTGGAGACTTGGTTTTCTTCAGAAAAGCATGAAAAAGTGTAAGTCTGGGGGATCTTCAGCAAATTCTTAGTTGTAGGAGCTGTAGGCCCCTCGTTGCCCTACAGCCCCTCGTGGCCCTACAGCCCCTCATGGTGACCTACAGCAAATTCTCTTTATGAAATTGTTTATCTTCTCTAAGGGTGTTGTAGTGGACTGTGATTGAACTTGATTCGATGATTTTTGGTTGTTTCTGTAATTGCCCAGTGGTACCCAAACTCATCTCATTTTGTATCTTGTCTCTGGGCAAGATTGAACAATGCCAGGGTCAGGCAAGGAAATGTTCCTGAGGCTGCCTGACAGCTGAGTAGGAAACAGTCCTCAAGCTATAGGTAGCTTAGTGGTCGCATGGATGTCAGATTCTGTGTCAAAGTACTTTTGTGTTTATTTTATTAAAAAATGTACGTTCTTCATGGTTCCCAGTAAGCCTTTCCTGTGTTGCCTTTGGTGTTGCGTCCTGTTTTAATCTGTTTCAATTCCCCACCCACTGTCCTTGGCGGAAGTTTTTGTGCTTTGCAAGAAAAAGAGAAACCAGAAACCCCCAAATAAACACATCAGGAGTAAACCCCTGGAGACCTCTCCGTGCCACGCTCTGACTTCCATTACCCCTAACATCAAAGCTCCAGTGAAAGACTCCATCGGCACAGATGAGGACTTGGGCTGAAGCTTTGGCTTGATCCCATCCTTAAGATGTCATCGTATGTCTCTGTGTTCCCATTGATGTCGTACTCAGAGACGTGGGAGATTTCTTCTTTAATGAGTTTAAATGCATAGAGAATGTAGCTTTATGTTTATGTACTGGAAGTGTTCCGTTATTTTCAGTACCTCAAAAAACGAACCAAAGTTTGTTATGTAAAAATATATATACATATATATGTATAAAATATAACTATAATTTGGGGTAATTCAGTTTTTCCCTGCTTTCTCAAACATATATAACAAGACACCATTTTGGAGCTATTAGAACTTGACACTCGGTAATGTTGTCAGTATTCAAAGTTCTGATCAAACAGTTCTTAGTTTTTAAAAGAGGAGATACAGATTTCTTCTGGAATGGCATTTTAGTCCATTATGAGCTAAAGTTTGGTCTTTGGGGTAAAGAAAGTACATAAATAATATGTACATCCTACCGCCCATCAAATATAATGTTCTTAATTTTCTTTATTATCTCTTTCTCTGATTTGTTGGAACTATAATGTAGATAAGGATGTAATGCTAAAAATGCTTAGTCTTTAATGTGATGTGAGCTGTACTGGTCCTGTGGCTGCAAAACAAGGCAACAGACAGCTGTACAGGGTTGTGCTACCCATGGCATCAGGTGAAGTTGTACCTTTCAGTAATCAGGGTCACCTTTGGAGGTGGGGACAGGATCCACAGCCTCACTGTGTGCTGTCCAGCAGGGCATGAGACCTCTGGGCTTGTTCGGTCTGGGGAAGGAAGAGCTCCAGACAGACCTCATCAGAACCTTCCAGTACTTGGAGGCCAGGTTGGATGGGATCCTGGGCAGCCTGAGCTGAAGCTGACAACCTCCAGGTTGTGGGGGAGTTGTGGGGTTGGAACTAGGTGATCTTTTAAGGTCTCCTTTAGCCCAAGCCATTCTATGATTCTGTGACATTATGGAGAATTCCTCCTCCTGTCACATACTGTTCCCATTCACTTGTCCAGTTAAGCCCAGATGTGGTCATTTCACTCTCAAGGATCAAGTATCATAATTATGAGAGGGAAACTGTTGGGAATGGAGGGTAACTGATATTAGGGGGTGCTCTCAGCTTCTTGACAAAAATCTTAACGGGATGAAACGGATGGAATGAGATTTTTACAGCTTGAAATACTGTACAGTTTTTTAGTAGTGAGTGGTAAAATACTAGAACAACTAAATATAAGTAATTGACTCATTATAGTTTAAATCTTCATAGCAACAACATTCTCAAAGATGGTCTTTAATCTGGTTTTGGAAAAAATCCCACGGCCTCTGTGGGCAGCTGGAGGGACAGCTCTGTTGTATTATGGTGCTCTGCAGTACATTCCCTGTCCTAGCTAGTAATGGGATGTTGCACTGCTCGCAGCATGCTGATAGCTCTTACAGTTCTGGTCAGAGTGAGGCATGGTGCCTTAAGAAATTGCATCCCAGCAGCTGCTTCTCAACTGGAAGTTAGTAAGAAATACGTTGTTCGCAGAAATCAAATGATTGCACCCCAAATCTTTGTGTTCCTCGACTTTCTCAGCACAGGTAGGTAATTATTGTGACCTAGTGGTGAATGCTATTTAAACCAAACTAATTAGGGATATTGGTCGTGGTGAAGTGTTAGGCTTAGGGGCCTGCTGATCACTCCCAAGGCTCAGCTGGTCTTGCACTCTTTATATGGGGATGGAAATCTTATTGGTTGAGTTTTAACCTATAAAACTGAAATGAGAGTTCTGATTTGCAAAGGAGGCTGTGGACTAGAAGACAAGTGTGAAGTGCTGATCTCCTCATTCCAAAGTCAGTGAAGGAGATGAGTTCAAAGGCACTCCATGCAGGAGATCCTTAGGCTGCGATGGGGTCAGCACCCAACCTGGTGGGAGCATCCTTATGCTCATGGAGAGCTGACTCATCTGTCTCCCAGTGTTAAGAGGCTGCTCCATTGCTTTCTTAGGCACCTTCCATTGACTCTTGGCACAAAACATAGAAAACATGAATTAGCTTTCTTAAAGAACAATGCCTCTCTTTCTGTTTTCTCCCCCTACCCTTGTCTTTCAGTTATACCTGCCGCCACTTGCGGAGATATGTCTATGTCTTGGACAAACTGTATTTCCCCCACTCGCACTGCTCCACGCTGCAGCATTGCTTCTCGACCCTCAGTGACAATGGAGAGGAACTCTTGTCTTTAACTTGTTCTCACATTCTCAGATCCTATGCTGCCAGGTTATTAACCTCTGCTCTGCACTTACTGCATGCTGCATGCTCTGTGCCTGCTCTGTGCATGTTCTGAGTGATGGGTGACGTGGAATGGGGAAGGGGTGCTTTGTGTCTTTATGGCATCTTTGGTATGTGTCCTAAAAATGCGGTAGAAATGGGAGTTTAATCTGATTCAGATTAAGTTCTAGTTCAGTTTTTCTTGTTCTCTCATCAAAATCTGAGCACAAATTCTGGAACTAACACGTGACTTTGAGAAGTTTCAAATCCTTTCCATGTTAAGAGTGGAAATATTTTAACCCTTCTCCAGAGATGTGATGTAAGAATTGTGAGCTTCCATGCAGTTGTGTACTTTGTTTGGAAGCATTGCAGCAACAGAAGCTGTGTGAGATGTGTCCAGTACTTCCCTGAATGCCCATTATTTCAGTACCTTTGTATCTAAATTGTTTTTCAAGAATGGGAATGATGAAATTTCATATCCTGGCACTTAATGACAAATGAAGAGACATCTGCTTTTTTTTTTAATCATATTTGCTTATGCCACATGAGAAGAACTGCAAGAGTCCATCAGCCCACAATAGAAAAGTTCATGGTGCAGAATTGTGGATGCTCCATGAAGCTGTAAAATATAGGAGGAATTAAACGAATTCTAGACACGATACCCAGAGATTTCCTTTAAGGTGCTTATTCCAAGTAAAAATTAAATGTTACTGTTTCACTGCTGATGCTGTGAATAATTAAGTATTTTAACCAAAATGCTAGAAGTTTTAAGAAAACAAGGGAAAAGTTGCATGGCAACATTGGAGAGAGGATGGAAAGCACCCAGCCTGGAAGTGCATCCTTCCAGCTAACCAACATACAATAGCAGCAAACCACACAGTGAACATAAGTAAAACCAGCTTGATTGTCAAGGGGAAGGAATACTGCATGTGAGCTGAAATAGCTCTTCTGGTAGGAAAGGAATGTGATAGTGGTACTTAATGATAGAGAGTTATACTGAGGGGTCTCAGCAGGAGATGGAAATCCCTGGGGCCTTCTCCAGATTAATTTGGAGCAGTACAGTATGAAAGCAAGAAAAATCCATCAGGTTTCAAAGACATTATTTAAAGATGAATAATTTTAAGGATGGCTTTGTGATGTGGCTGGAAGGGTGAAGGCAGCACCGATAACCCTGTAACCTGGGGTGTTACTTCTGGTGGCATTTCTAAATGCTAAAACAGAGGAGACACAGCACCCTTTTTATTGTGCTGTGCACAGCATGAATTACCCTGAATGAAATACCCTGGGATTGCCATCTGCCATTGCTCCTCTCTAGTATGCTGTTGTAGCTGTGCTGTGTATCGATTGTTGTAGTCACTTTGCCTCGTGGTGTGAAATGTGCTCTCCCAGTTGCACCCGTGGTGTTTTCCTTTTGACTGTCACCTTCAGTGTGTGACATTTTAATGCTCACATCTGTGTTCCATGTTTGTTTTAATCACAGGTCATCACTTCTGAAATTAGCTTGGTGCATGGGCTGGCAGTAGGCAGTGCAAGCAGTGATGTGCTTTGGAATGCTGAACAAATGAAGGACAGTTTTATTTTCATCGCTAGCTTGACACTGTGTGTGTGAAAGCAGGAAATCTGGTTTGCTGAGCCTTGTAAATTGAGGAGACATGTTCATGAAGCACGAGGGCCAGAGGAAAAGCTCTGTGACTTCATTGGAATGAGGATTTTGTCCAAAGAAAGGCAAAGAAATGTGATGTCAAATTTTGAGCAGCTTACCCATTGTGCTTATCTTTTATTCCTTAATACTGAGTTTGCTCAAACAGTAAAACATAGCCAGTAAGGTCTTAATGCTCCTTTCAGCAGCTCCTTTTCAGCTCAGTTGGGCACACGATCTGCAGCCTGTCACAGATGAGCTCTACAACCATATCCCTCCTGTGCCACCAGAGTCAGTGGGATTATGCATTGTTACTGTAAGGATGTGCAGTCTCTGCAGATCAGAGCCTTGGAGATTCACTTTGAAAACACTGCTGAAGACCAGGAGTGTTTCTGTAGCTGCAGTGCTATGGTGAAGCTCAGCCTAAAGCCAACCGGTCCTCCTTAGCTGGGTTGCATCTCCTTTCTTCCCAGTGTTGGGACAAACAGGAAAAGTATCCAAGCATTGTCCTCATAGGAGCTCAGGTGACATATTTTCTGAAGGGAAGATGGGGAGAAAGATGCGTTTACTACTGAACCTCCTTCCTTCCCTGTCATTTTAATACATGAGAGCAGACTGAGATTGAAAGAGGTTCCAAAAGCAACAAAATGCCAGTTCTTCAGGAAAATAATGCTGTAAGTGCGTGTGCTCTGTGTAGCACACCAGGCTGCTCACAGGTAAGGCTCAGGAACAATGGGAGAGAAGCAAGATAGTTTATGATGTAGTCACTGGGCCTTTTTGGCCAGTGCTGTGGTATTTCTCACTTTTAATGAGCAGCCTCTCTTGTGTCATAGGACACAAAACAGAATGATGACCATGGCAGAGTCTGGACCTGTCACAGGGGAGAAGTAGCTCAATTTGTCATGAGAATGAGCTATTTTGGAAAGGGTGGATAAATCAGTTTAAAAAAGAAATTTCTTCTTTTTCAACCAAGTTTTATTTCCTCAGTGAAATATCTGAAGATGTTATATCTAAGCACCTCCCTGGCATGAACAACCTCAGTGCCCTTTTTTAACACTACGAATAAGAGGGTTTTTTTTCTTTAGGACTGTTTGGTTAGGTTCTGCTCCATGCCTCAAACACTGGGGGAGTTCCCAGTGCTCTGCATTGAGCCCTCCTCCTTCCCTTCTCCCCTCTCTGCCCCTGCCAGCACTGCTCTGTGCTCTGTGTCCTGCTGGAGATGATGGGAACAGCATTAGGACCAGTCATGGATTTCAGTATCACTGCATCATCATGGAGCATGTTTCTGTGTTAGTTATAGGTAGACCACTACTCAGGTGACAATTTAATTAATTAACACGAGAAGTAAATAAAAGTAATGATGAGCAAAAATTGATAAAGGAAAAAGATTGTGAAGCCGTGTTAATATTTCCTTGAGGGTGTGGGCTTGCTTGATGATATTGTTGTGCTGAGATGTCTGTAGTACAGCCTGTAGGTTCTTACAGAAACTTCTCCAAGCTTCACTGAAGATGTTTTATGTGGGCTCAGTTCCTGCTCTGGGCTCACAGGTCAGGAGATGAGGCTTTGGCTTTGGCCACTGCCACAGAGTATAAATAAATCGGCTCGTTTCATTATGTTCCTTTGGAACAAAACCCCAGCAAAAATAGAATTTCCTGCAGAGGCTTCAGTTACTACCATTTCATGTGTTGCTGCTTTTTGACTGTTAATTTTTTAGTCGGCTGCTGGTAATTTTCTTGAAGAGTTTTTTAATTATGGGAGGATCACTTTACACTGAACGTTGAGTGACTTGGCAGAAGGAAATTGTTTATAAATAATTCCATTATGAATTACTTGTCTTTGTACTGCACAGCATATTGATCAGGAAACCACTGAGACAGAAAATCAATGCTGTGGGAATCTGGTGGTGAGAAATCACCTGGGTCTCAAAATAGAGTTCAGATGGGTGCTCCTCACTGGTTGCCTGCCTACTGGAAACCCTCACGCACTGGTTCATTAACTCCTACCCATCTGAAAGCCATGTCATGAGCATTGCTTTTAGGGAAACAGCAGTCAGTGGAGGGGAAAAATTGCTGATGCCAGAAAGTACCCAATCAAGCTTGATGCCAGCAAAGTGTGTTTTCATGAAGAAAGCAGAATTTCACTGTGTAGGTCATGCTTTTGGGAGAAAAGGTCCAAAAAATTATTGATTTGTCTTGAAGTTGGCTTGCAGAGTTTTATGAGTTTACTCTGAAATATTTCAGGATGTTAAGAGTAAAGAAATCCATTAATAAGGGGCCTTTCTATTCAGAATGCAGTAGTATACTGTGTTCAAGTAGCTGGAGATTGAAGCAAAACCAATTCAGGCTAAAACCAATTCAGACTAAAACCAATTCAGACTGGTTTGCGCTTTTAGTGGGGTGGATGATTCATCGGAATAGTTGAACGAGGGTTCTTGGACTTCCCAAGGCTGGAATTTTTAAATGAGATTGGATGGCTTCCTAAAAGATATATCCAAGTCCATCCACAGCCATTGGGCTTGAAGGAATAAGTGTAGCAGAGGGAGTTCCTATGGTCTGTGTCAGGCAGCAGATCAGAGTGGCTGCTTTTGGCGTGAAAATCTGAGTTGCAGGCAGATTCCCATGTAGGGCTTTTGCTGGCTTAGTTGCTGATTTTCTTTAAAAGATGGCATGTTGAGTTAATGTTAGTACAGCTACCATCATCTCAGGTCTTGTCCCTCTGTTGAACTGACCAAATACTGCACAACAGCTCAGGCTGCCAAAACCTGACATTCTTGTGCACAAAAGAATGAGAAGGGAAGAGATACGTGAGCTACGTTCTTTGTATATAATAGTTAAGATTTCTCTAAGCCTGGTAAAAAAATTACCACAGGCATGATCTAGATGCGTCCTACCACATTAACATGTGAACCTAAAACACATCTTGATCAAATGGAATTAGCTTTAATTGAATGCTTATGAGCCCACGTTCCCAAGAGATGGAATTGGAAGAGAATTACTTTCACACATTTCCATTCCAGCAGTATGTTCAGAGTCTGGGGGGTTCATACGTCATTTCTGGCAATTAATCAGTACTGGGGAGGGCATCATATTCTTTTATCAGTATGTAAATAATCCATTGTTTGGAGGCTAAAAAGAGAAATGTTCTTAGAGATTGCCTGAAGAGTTCAGGGGGATGCTAATAAAACAAATGTCAGATTGAATATAGCTTCATAGTTTACAGTTAAAATCGGAATTGATGCTCATGTAAGCCAATCTTGGGCTCAGACTAAAAAATCTTGCCTAAGTCAGACACTTTGTAGTATGTGCTGACTGCCTTAGGATGCAGAGCAAGTCTCCAACAACTTCCATGAGACACTGACACTGCAGCATGCAGGGCAGTGTGTGTTTTCTGTGCTTTGTCCACCTGGTGATGCACTTCTGTCTTGTTTTGCTTTCCCAGACAGCGTTAGATGAACTTTGGCTGGAGAAGGCAGTTCAGTAAAATGTGTAATTATTGCCTAAATATAGAGAATTATTCACTTGGAAAATAACAAACATATGGTACTGATTCAAATCATCTTCCAATTTGTCAAATTAAAGCACGGATTCTCACCAGTGCTCCATTTTGGCTCATGCAGAAGTCCTCTTCATCATCTCTCATAGCAAATCAGCAGGCTGGAGCTGTGATCCCAGGGCTGATTCAACTAGTGGAAAGTGCTGGCTGCAGATAGAATATGGGTTGGTAATTGGGATTCAGATGTTTCAAGCAGAATGTTTGAAGTGAAGCATCAGAATATGTACATTTTTTTTTCCTTTTGAATGTTGTGGGTCACTGACTTCTTCCACTGAAACTGAGAACCAAATATTTAATGGATGTACGTGAAAGGCAGATGGGGGTATCTACCTGGAACTGCATAGAGCCTTAGGAACTGAAATATTTAAAGAGTTTCCTCAGTGGTGAGTGGTAAATGGTTCACGAGGACCACCAGAAGAAAGGTGGAGCAAAGAAATTTCCAGAAATTCCATTGAAGAGAGATGTGGGTGGTTAAAGGGCTCAGACTGTGCTAATATGGTTGGCAGTGATGAGTTAACTTCTGGCAAACGTCTCTGAAGAATTCAGCAGCAGGAGATTTCTGATGTTAATGCAGGAGATAAGACATTTGATATGACATTTTTTCAGTAAGCCTGGGAAAGGCCAAGTAGCTACCAGAGATTTGGGAGCTGGCATCCACATTCATTCAGGCCTATCTTGAAACATTCCACTCATGCAGAGTTAGTAGTGCTGATAGGGCAGTGCTTACAGTCCTTTGGTTTCCAGCTTCTGATGAGAACATCAGAGAAAAGAACCTTGCGTTCTGGTGTCACCATCAGTAACTGTGACAAAGGAGCAGAGGGGTGCAAGAAAGGGGGAAATTTCAGTTCTTATTGCAATCCTCCAAAGGTTTGTTTTCAGGCATGCTAGGAGGGTTTGGATCCCCTCTGTATGGTAGGACACAGGCCTGAGAGCTGATGGGATTTGAGTCTTCTGTGTTTGTACACTGAATTTGTGAGAAAACATGGATGGGAATGCTCCCACTGCATCAGCCACAGATCAGAAAAAGCAGTGGGAGAGGGAAACAAGAACCTCAACTGGCTTCCAAAGATGAGTAATGCTGCAGCCCCAGCGCAACCTCCAGGACAGCCATCAGCATTTGGCTTTGTTTCTCAGTGCTGGAAAGGTTTTCTGGGGCATCAGCCTAGCTGAAAACGAGTTCAAGACACACTCACTAATGAAAGAAGGTTTTCAAGTTTCCATATCATGTTCCTGCCTCGTGCACTTTGTTCCTTTTTTACATGCTCCTAGGTACATAACGCACAGTATTGCATTATGTTGCATCTGAGTTCTTTTATTAATTATCAGTACTTGCTACTGTAGGATTTTGCCCTAAAATACATTTTCTGTATTTCCTGAGGTGTTTCGTAATGCAGTGGTGGTTTTGCTGAAGTTTCTACATGGGTTTGTTTGTGCCCAGCAGGTGGCTTTGCGCAGCTGATTATATTTGCAAATGGCTCCAGTATCCAGAAGAGTTTTGTCTACAAGTGAGCCCACATAACACCAGATGGGCTGTGACAAGAGACCTTTGCACACACCTGGATGAAGTTAAATTCAGAGTTACACAATACAGCCCTAGAGTAGTTTTAGGGTCATGGCTTAGCGGGCATGGTGGGGATGGGTTGGGGTTGGACTTGATGGTCTTGGAAATCTTTTCCAACTTTTCATGATTCTGTGATTCTGTGAGTGGCCATGATGGTGATGGGTAGACAGTTGGACTTGGTGGTACTAGAGGTCTTTTCCAACCTTAATGATTCTGTCATTCTATTTGCTCATTCCCCGAGTTAATTCCTTTCTTGGTTTTGTTTCCTTTGTTTTGGGGCAAGTGCAGGATGACCTGGGAGCATCACTGTGTTCTGTGTTTGGAAAAGTACACTTCTGGGAGGGCTTTTTCAGAGGCTGGGAGCATTTTGTAAATGATAGAGGCAGAAAGGGAGTAAGTGTATGAATCTGAGTGGGAGGTAAAGTGCAAAGCACAGCCTCTTTTCTTTGTGGGAATGAGGTTAATTTCCACACAGACTGGAGACAATGTAAATATAATTACTGCGCAACTTGAGGGATTGGGACTTAGAAAAACAAAACAAACACCAAATCTTGTTGGTTTTCAAGATGGAAAAATATTGCACAACTGCAAGTACGCTGAAATGAATCATGAAATCAAATCCGTGTCGGTCTTCCCACCAGTTGTGAGGCTGGCATGTGTTTGTGTATGGCAGTGAAATAACCTATTCTGAGAGTGAGAAATTCAGCAGTGAATAGGATCTGGCATGACAGTCAATGTGGGAAATAAACTTTTTCCTACTGAAAGACCCATGAACAATAAATTGGAAATGTAACCTAAAATAAGATCTGCTTTCTCTTGCATAAGGGCTCTTCTTGCCTTGTAGTCAACAAGATTTAGAAACATTACATCTGTAACACCTTTTTAACTCAAGAAGGAAAATAATTAAAAAAAAAAAAAAAAGGAAAAACCACCATATCAAGCAGATTACCATGAGGAAATATGATTAGTTCTGTCAGGGTTGGATCATGAAGCCTGGATAAGATGTGCTTCTGCTAAACATGGAGGGATGTTGTTGGGAGAAGAAGGGACTCTCAAAGACTGAGCTCTGTCAGTAGTCCTGCCAAGGCTTTCCTCTGCACTGTGGTGGTTCTGGTCGCACGTGTTTGTCATTTCTGGAAGAGCAGTACCAGCGGTGGAGGCAAAGCTGTGGATATTCAGGGCTCCAAACATTACTTCTTCCTTAAAGGGTTGCAGATGATCTGTTCTGCCATCTTCCTGCTATGACCAGGAGTTCAGAGCACTTTAAATTGTGTGCAGTGTATTCCCAGAAGTGTTCTGTAGATGCAGAAGGCAGATGGAAAGGGTTGGCTTTGCTGTTCATAATGAAATCCCGTGGGAAATCATAGAATCACAGAATCGTGAAGGTTGGGGAGATCTCCAGGATCTCCAGCCCCAACCCATCCCCCCCCCCCCCCCCCATGTCCACTGACCATGTCCCCAAGTGCCACATCTCCACCACTGAACACCTCCAGGGATTGTGACCTCACCACCTCCCTGTGCAGTTTGTGCCACTGCATCACCACTCTTTCCAAGAAGAAGTTGATCCCAATATCCAACCCAAAGCTTCTGTGGCACAACTTGAAGCCATTACCTCTTGTCCTCAACAGATGAAAACAAGCAGGTGAAAGGCACTAAGTGCACTCCATCTAAACCCTTTTTGGAAGAAAAAAAAAATATTCATTTTCTTAATTATAGATTTTCTTAGATCACATGAAACTCAGTATCCCAATGGTTCACAAATAATCAAGCAGATGCAAAACATATATGGATTTGGAGATGAAAAACATACTTTGTTATGAACAATTATGGAAATCATTCTGATTTCCTGCCCTTTTGGGATTTTAAGAAGTATAGAAAAGGTTCCATTGTTATGCAAGAGATAATCTTTACGTCCAGGATGATTTGGAAGCACTTCTTGGTGGTCGGACCTCTGCCTGGTTTGGGTCTTTGGTTGTTTCTGCAACATCCTTAGCAATCCTTTTACTGTAGACTCCTGTAGAGTCTTCTTTATTTCTTCCAAAATACGTTTCAAGTTTTTGAAATTGGAGAGAGGTTTTGTGCCAGTAGTGGAATTACAGTGATGAGGGAGAGGCCCGTGGGTACTTTCCATGACTGCCTGTGAGGAAGGTGTGGATCTAAGCATGAAGGACTATTAACAATGCAAACAGTGTGTGACCTTGGTGTGAAATTAGTGTGTTAGCTCCTAGTACGGGTCTAGATTTGTTTCTGTGACAGTGAATACAAAGCACAGCAATTTTCTTTACAAGTGCAACAGTGACTGAAATGGATGAGAACATGTATTTGCAGACACACCGAGTGAAGCAGTATCAAGCCGAAGTTGCTCAAAGGAGAAGGACTTGGTCCTCAGGTCACATAGTAGTGGTGTTCTCTGAATTTTCTTGTTGTCTCGTTATTCAGGGTCTTTGTTTTTTGGGTGGGAGTTGCACCCTGCAGCTTAGTCCAGCAATTTCCTCCGATGCTCACCCACATTGCTCTCCTCTAATTGAAGTCAAACGTCACCTTGCAGCAGCTATGGAGCAGTCGCTATGTCGAATGCAGAGCAAGTGGATGAAGTGGACCAACTATGAACCCTGTTGTCCATTCAGTTTTCTTATAATATATTAACAGGGCAAAGTAAGGAAGAGAAACTATATTGATGTCTTAAAACCTGTGAGCCAAATTCAGGGATATTGAGCTATGAATGAGCCATATAATCAGTCTGTAGATTGCTGTCTGATTATTGAGTTCATACTTTTAATTCATTTTAGAGTTAGTAAGATGTCATTATTATCAGGTAGTGCTCCTCATCCTTGCCCATTTCCATCCTTTATGAAGAAGTACAGTGATGCTGTTTGGGATGCCAGATGGAATGGGATGTTCTGCACCCATATGTAAGAGAAGGATTTACTGCTTCAGTGGTGGGAGCATTTGTTGGACAGTGGCTGTGAGCTGCCCAGCAATTTATACCTTCAGTTGAAAAATACATTTCACGTTCTCTGCAGATAAAACTCAAGGGTTACTTCAGTAAATATTTACTTTTGCCTCATCAGATTGAAGTCCTTGCTTCCTTTTTTCCCCATGTCTTTCTCTTTGTCTTTCAGATTGCATTTTAACAGGAAATCCTATGTGTTAATGCAGAGCCTCCATTAACTGTTCTGAGTCACTTCTGAATTTGCTTATGTACTTCTGCCACAAGTGTGTGGTGACTGCATGCCATTCTGCTTTTATTAATAAGAACATTTCTTCCTCTCTCTGGGAGGCAGAATTTGCAATGTCTTTGTAGCACACCACTTTATTTACTATGATCAAGTGTAAGCCAGTAGAATCAGAAGACTGCAGTGATTGCTGTTTGACAGGGAAAATGGAGTGGAGAAAGTTTGTTTGCCCTGATTGCATTAAGATCATTTTTGGTGCTTTGGGATTTCATAGAATCATATCAAGGCCATCAGATCTGTGAGGAAGGTATAAAATAAAGTATGTTATTACTTTCTGCCTAGCAATTGAATGTCTTAATTAGTCAGCCCCTCTTACCTGGGAGTCTGCCTATGGATGAAGCTGATCTACGTGGTAACTTAGGTTCTCCAGTGATCTCCTCTCTCATTATTTCCATTTGTGTCATTACTGTTTGGATAATTCAGATGCAGAATGCTTCAAGGTCTCTTCAAAAGACATGGGCATTTGGGGACATGGTGGTTTTTCTCCACACTGCTTCATATTAAACGGATTTATCCCATGGCCTGGTTCTTTTAGTGGTTACAGATCACAGCTCTGTTGTCCACAAACATATGCCAGAGTGCCAATGCTGCACTTGTCTGGGCATGGTCCTCCCATGCAGCTCTTATTTATTGCATTTCGTATGAGATACAGTGATGCCTTTGTTCTGCTGTGTCAGGTCCTTTGCTCAGATGTTGCAGTCATTACACAAGTACAGTTTTTATGTCACAGCGTTCTCATTTTTGCTCTAATACATCAAGCTAAAGAAATGATGCTAAAATATAGAGGAGTTAAGGAATGGATTTAACTTCTAGACCTCAGGTCTCAAACCTAAGGATTTCTTAGGGCTTGCTCTATACAGGGCTTGTCTTCTCATACAACTGTGGTGTCCTTACAGGCATTGTAAAATCCTATTGTTTAAGGACTGTTTACATAACATGAGGTTTCAGTGTTTATGGCTTATATTTAATTCTTGCAAAATTGAGAACAACAATACATTTGGCACGTGTGTACGAGTGGAACAGCTCAGGGTATTGATGAAATGTCTTGAGAACATCCATCATCAATTTTTGTGATCTGTGGGACTGTTTTTCCATCTCCAGATAGTGTTTGGTGTTTGTGTGCTTTCCATTTATTTACAGCCTACTTCTGAACTGAGAAGATGCAGAACTTGTGAAATCTCAAGCTTCAGATGAAGACTTTGAGCATTACTTTAGTTCTCAAATAATTCTGTACTTGGAATGTATAGAACACACCTTTGTCAGTGTGTCTGTCAAACCTTGCCTTGTTTGGGTTTACGCAGATATTTGATGTTTTCTGAGCAATGGGAACTCTGATGTACTGTAATCCTAAGCCATCAAATGGGTCATCTCTGCCACAGATCCATATGCCAGGCAAGTGTCACTGCCCTTCTGTCTGAATACACAGCTATGTCTGTTCACTCTGCTCTAGGTAAATGAAATTTAATATTTAATTTGACCTTTGCTCTCTCTTAATTACAAATGATGCATCAGTGACAGATGTGTTACTTCCAATGCAATAATTTAATTATGGAGTTAAGTTACATTCCTGATATTTTTTTTCTTTTTAAGACTACAAAACCTACAAATACAATGATTTGAAATGTATCCCAAGAGTATTTGTTGTCAGATCTTTTAGAGAACTGTACACTCATAAAAGTTGGGAAAAACCTCCAAGATATCCGACCCCAACCTACCCCACCATGCCCACTGACCATGTCCCCATGTGCCACATCTCCACGCTCCTGAACACCTCCAGGAATGGGGACTGCACCACTCCCTGGGCAGCCTGACCAGATTTTTCATCAGATGTATGAAAAATAATACAGAAATATGGAAATCGTGCTGCCAAATGCTTTCCATCTCTTCTGATTCAGGAATGTGTAGGGCATTACCTAAACACATGTATTCTTAGATCTTAAAGAGATCACTTGGCTCATACTGTCTGACCTACATCTGAACATGGACCAAAGGAACTTTGTGCAACTAATTCCTCCTCCTGGGCTGAAATTCCTCTGGTAGTGGGTCGATCAATAGACTTGATGATCTTTGTGAACTTTTCCAACCTCAATGGTTCTATGGTTGAAAGACAAAGAAAAAATTTAACAGTGCTCTTTTTTATTTTTTTAATTTGAAGTTGCTACAGTGAATTTGCAAAGTTAAGCCTTAGCATTTCTTTATTGTTGATGTGCATCAATGATATATGTCTTTCTCTATATCTTCTCTATCTCACTGCAAGTATTGCAGTAACACTGGCAAATCTTAAGTAGCTGCTGACAGTTAGAGGGTCCAAGAATGTAATCCAACGGGGGAAAATTATTTAAAGATGGAAAGTTGAGGATTTTTCAGACTGTCCAGGTGTGTGATTTCCCCTTTCTTTAATACATTTCGTATTGCTTTTTGTCAGTCTAGTTACTTACAAAGAAATCTCATGTGGAACAAAGTCATATAAATGACGTGCAGAAACCTGCTACAACAATGGCACTGTCTCACCAAATTTTATTTTTAGTCTTATTACTGAGTGAGCCTGGCAAGGTCTGTTTTGAATGAATCTCATGACTGCTGTTCCATTATTATGCTCTGGATTAACTGGCATGTAATTATGTTGGGTCAAAGCATCATAGACTAGCTGAAGTTGGAAGGGACCTTAGATATCCCATTCCCAACACCTCTGTTAGTTTAAAACCATTCCCCCTTGTTCTCTCACTATCAGACCATGTAAAGGAGTCACTCTCCCTCCTGTTTAAAAGCTCATTGTAATTTCTGGAAGCCCACAGGGAGGTCTACAGAGACCTCCAGATGTCTATGTCAACCTCAGCTGTTCTTGGGTTATGTGATCTTATGGCATTGAAAATCTTAAAGCATAGGAAGGGAGAAAAAATGGGGAAAAACATACAAAGAGATAGCTGTACACTGACACTGTTTTAAGTTCCACCTTGCATTAGAGTGGATGCAGGGCAGCTGCTTGTACACATCTGTGGCCTGTTGTCCTGTGCAGCTGTAGCAGCATCATCATCGTGCTTTTGTGATCCAAGGTATGGTCGTGGATTTGCTGATAAAGGCAGCCAGCAGCCAGACAAAGAGGCAAAGTTGCATGTACAGAAGAAATCAGAAACACCAACAGAAATAACAGCTTACGAGCTAAGTGCTGGGAACACAGAGACTGATGGAATTACAACATTAAATGAGGTTTGCTGGTGCCTCTGCCTTTCCTCAGCGTACCATGCTTGGAGAAAGCTCCAAGGCTGATTGACAGCCAGCAGGACTGACCTTGGAGAGAAGCCTTCTGCAGTGGTTTACTTCTTCACTCCAGTACTTAGAAGTTAACAGGACTGTCTGCTTAATTCCCTGCCTTTATGAGCTATTCCCGAACTGTTTTGCTGCAAACAATTTGCTTACCATTCTGAATGCATATGACCTTTTGTTCTTCGTGAAATGCAAGTGATTATGGGACTTATGCCCTTTTCTTTGGCATTGTTCTTTAGAGCTCTGTTGTTTTTGTCTGCTAACGCAGTAAATAGACTGTTTATTTTGTCCTTCATATGCATTAAGATATTATTATATTTGTAAATTTAGTCATTGTTTTTGTCTGGATTTTTTTTTTTCTTTTTTTACTCCTCTAGCCAATTTCTGGCAAACCCTATCTTCAGATTCACCTCCAACCTTTAATTTTAATTCCCTTATCTTTTTTTTTAACCATTTTAAAAGTTGCATTTTGTGCATTCGTATTTTTTAAGACGTGAGGAACAGACTTTGTAAGCTGTTTCAATCTGCTGTGAATTAGATGCGCTGCACAAATTGCGGATGCTTAGGATTCTTTATTGATTGTTGGCTTGCAGCTTTTGGTGGGCCAAGGGGAAAGTTGTTCCACGAGTTCCCATTATTTGCATTTTTTTGAATCCACAGGCTGCTTGGAATTGACTTTTTGAAAGCGTTAAGTTCACATATTACTGGTTTGAATTTTATTATGTGTGCAAAATAGCTCATAATCAAATTGCTTGCATTTAAGCAACTATTACTGCTCGGTCTGTAATCATTTAGTGGGTGAGGTTCAGCCTTGTATTAAATTAAAAAAGAAATGTTTCGTCTTTATAGAAGGAGTTAAGAAATCAGTGATTTCATTATTGCTGAGATCAGAGGAACAAAGTGTTTGAGAACTGCGGAGATGTGGCACTTGGGGACATGGTCAGTGGGCATGGTGGGGTGGGTTGGCGTTGGGCTTGGGGATCTTGGAGACCTTTTCCAACCTCAGTGTTTCTGCGTCGAGGTTTTTGTTCAGCCTAAAGTCATCCCTGTTGGCTCAGCTTCTCCACAGTGTGTTTTTCTGATCTCCAGTTTTGGAGACAGTGTCCACCTGTGCGTGAGCTGCCACTTGTCTCCCACTTGGC
Organism: Oreortyx pictus; assembly: GCA_036925125.1. Classification (NCBI taxonomy): domain Eukaryota; kingdom Metazoa; phylum Chordata; class Aves; order Galliformes; family Odontophoridae; genus Oreortyx; species Oreortyx pictus. Next base: position 1,142,026 of record JAUPFR010000004.1, on the reverse strand, counting down.
CTGAAACAGGCAGGAGAACTTACCTTAACGTAAAACATTTTTTCCACATTTTAATTCCATTTGTCATGCCTTGAGAAGCAAAAATAACCCCTGAACCCTCCATGCACTGAAGATGTGACCATTGCAAACCAAGCACCGTTAAAAGGCAACGTTTGATAAAAGATCTCCATGAGATAAATTTCATGCAGTAATTTCTGAGGGTTGTAACTAACTCTGTGCCAATACTTCAAAAATGTGTCGGGGTGACTCCTCCAAGGAACCGTTCTCCCTGGAGCATAAACCATCGCTGAGGATGAGAACTGGTTATTTTAACCTGAATATTGGCATTCTGGGCAGTGATCCCACAAAGAAATGCTTCAGCACAGCTGCAAAGGCAATGAGCTGTGGCAGGAAAGCAAAACTTGGGAAAAAAAACTGGGGAAGCCCCAGAGCTAAAGACAATGTATAGCAGAGCTCACTGAATATTCAAAATCTGATCCCCGTGTCTTGTTTTATATTTATGTTGCCTGCAAAGCCAAAGTGCTTTGTTTATTTTGGTGATAAGTGCTGCTTGCTGGACATTCTGTTTCATCCAGTTCTGTCTTCTTCCTCTTTGTGGAATAAAACCCTGCAGCAGGCAGACCCCAGGTTTAGCCTGTGCTCGCTGCACCCCCGGTAAGCATCACAGGTTGGCTTTAACCGATTGTTCCATCTCCACAGCACTAGATGGTGCTGATGGCAGTATCTCTGAAATCTGAGCCTCCAGAACTACCAGTGATCCTAAAAGCAGCCCTGATGCTCAGGGGAGAGGCCGGTCTGCAAATCCAAATTTTGATCAAAGCAAACATTTCAGTCTGTGAACGCAGTACTGAGTACAGGAGAGGAGAAGATGGAAATCCTGTTAATGAGTTATTTCTATGTTACTTCTTCCCTGTTTTTTGGCTAATAGCTGTGACTTTTGTCCCAGGTATTCCAGCTCAACCATTCTAGGATTCGGTGATTCTAGGACACCATCATTCCAGGCTTCCATCATTTGGTTGATTCCTCTTGTGAGGGCTTTCTTACACAGCGTGAAGAAAAAACTAGGATTCCAGTGTCCATGACGTCAAACGCATCACGTTATCCTAAAAATTCCAAATGTTACTCAGCCCTTACAGTGAGCACAGTTGCTCTGTGATCTCACTGGGCATTCCTTCCCTATCAGTGCAGCCGAGCTTATCACCATCCCAGCAGGATCAGGCACCAACGTCACTGATCCCAGTTTCGGCTGTTCCTTGCCCTGGGAGACGTTGGCTGAACCTTGGGGATGGTGTGACATACCAAGGGCTCTTGTGGGGGTTACTGAATTGACTTAAGTGCTGCAACGTAAGCTATTAGTCTGCTCTAAGAAATATCTGACTGAAGAGGCGTCAAGAAAGGGTGGAATTTATTGAGTTGGCTCTCAAGACAGAAGATCTGAGCTTGAGAAGCAAAGTAATTCCTTGCAGCTCTGAGAAGTGTTGGAAAAGCTTTCTCCTGAAACTCTTGGCTAACAAGTAATGGGAACAAGCTGTGATATCTGCTATCAGTATCTCCTATCTGTCTAAGGCTGCAAGGGACTTGATATCAACATTGTGTTTGAAGTTGAAAACAAAGGGCTTCCTCAAATCCTGACCATCATTTCTTCAGGCACAAAAGCTTTCTGAGAGCACTGAAGTTGTCCTGCATTTCCAGGAGACGATGGCTATCGAGAGTATAATGCTGAGGCAGTATTTTGCCACTCTTTTATCTGTTAAACTGACTTGAACCTTTTCTAACTGAATCTGGTGAACACAGTCTGCTGCTGCTGCGTGTCCCAAGAGCAATGTCACCAGCTCCAAGGAGTGATGTCCCTTCTGGAGATGTTTGTTGGTGGCTGCTTTTTTTTTTTTTTTGTCATAACAGTTTTTTTACCCTCAAAGAACCAATGGAGTCATCCTAGGAGAGCCTGGTGCGCTCACCTTTTTCAGTATTCAGTTCTGACTTGTGGCATCTTGCAGTAAAATGCAAACTCTCAGCCTCCAAATACCCAAAGCTTTGACACATACTGAGATTCTTCCCATCCTGAGCAATTGAGTTTGATGTTAAAGAACTTAGCATGGAACATATGATGAGGTGATAAGGGATTTGATTTAGTAGCTTTGTGGGTAGGGATGGTGGTGTGAGGATGGTTGGACTAGATGATCTTGTAGGTCCTTTCCAACCTTATGAATCTATGAATCTATCTATGAATCTATATGATGATCTTTATATTGTTTATTTTATAAAATAGCTCCAGTTCAAGTTCTGCTGTTGCTTAAGTCAGATGTGTTTGCATAGACACATGCACATAACTATTACACACTGCATTTTAAAAATCTCTTAATTCAGGTTAGTGCACATAGGAAAGCATCTCTTCTGTCTGCTTAGTCTATTTCAGACTGCTATTGCGGATTTATTTCAACATTTTTTTCCCTTTTGTTTTTTCTCTCCTCCAGTTTATTTTCTCTGCTGTCTAAAAAGCACAACAAAGTGCTGGAACAAGCCACGCAGTCCTTGAGAGGTTCCCTTGATTCCAGTGACTCTCCGCTTCCTGACTATGTAAGTATTGAGCTCCGTGTTGTAGTGGATGCCCCAAAATACAAGAGGTACATCCATAAATCTGCAGAGATTTATCAAAACGTGTGACAGCTCAGCAACCACCAACTCCAACGCACAAGAACCTGCGTAAATGATGTAATGTCTGAAGAAAACGAACAAATGGCAAAACAAAACCGCAGCTCTTGAGAGCTGGGTGCAGCTTTCAGGCCATTTATATTGCAGGGTATTTAAATGGTGCAGTTAGAGACATTTTTAAGAACAAGACTTTGGCATCTACGGTGTGTTAAAATGCCTAAAAACGGTTGAAAACAGTTCCCAGTGAGCCCCTGAGTGATACTGCATCCGTGGGTCACATCAGTGTGTTCTGACGTATGCATACAGCTGTCCTTTCAGTTTGCTAACCCGCTGCCCACAGATAGGCAGCAGTTCTGTGATTTAATTGCATGGGCTGATGGAAGATCTCGACCTTCTTGGCTTCTTCCAAGGATTCGAATGATTTGTTTCTGTACTGTCCCAAGTGTCTTTGGTTTGTATTCCTTTGAAGTTTCTCTGTAATGCTGTCTAAAAAAGTTGCCCTATCAGTTACTCCCAATTTTTGAGAGTGAAAATGCAACAGCTGTTTTATTTTGAGTGTTCATGTTCTAGGACATGGCTCTCTGATAGAAGACATATCGTAGCACTCCAGCCTAACAGTACCAACAAAGATAACATGAACATGAGTTCATTTACCCAGGTTTCTTAACCTGCGTCTTCTAGTTGCTACTGCTGACACTACCATGAGAACTAGAGGCATTTTGTGATTCAGGGGGCAGGCCAGTGTATTCTGGCTGGCTGGTGATGCCTTAATTCACATGGAGCTCCCTGCAGGAGCTCTGTGCTCCTGCTCCCAGGAGCAGCTGTCAGACCCTCTGTTCATCAGCAGCTTTGGTCTCTGTGAGATCACCTCTCTGCTCTGTGTTTGGGGCAGGGGATGCTGCTGCTGTTTGTCCTGTAAGGTGACCCCACTCTGCTTAAAGCTCTTCCATCTGCATCAGGATGAACATGGGAATGCCCTAGAGCCTTTGGGTAACACGAGGAGGATTTGATGATGTAGAGCCACAGCTGTGAGGAGTCACATATTTGGGATGCGTTCAGTGTTCCTGATTGCTGGGATTGATAAGGCTCTGGGGCTGCATTGCTCAGAGGTGATTAACCTCTGTTTCCTGACAGTTTCCAGCTTAAGCAATTACACTGCTGCGCGTTCAGACTCCTCCTTTGGTCTCGTGGCACTTCATTGATCTGTCCTGAAAAGCTGTGGGCCTCCAGGCAAAGGGAGGCTGTGTTGGTGGAGGTGGTGGCTGTAATAGCTGCACATCCAAGCTCGCTTCATTCTGTGCAGTGTCGCAGAACAATCTGCAGTCACCTCCCTCAGAGACACCATGGGGTCCTGATCCTGATACCTCAGGAATAGGGCAGACACCTTTAACACTACGTAGACTCATAGAATCATTAATGTTGGAAAAGACCACTAAGATCCCCAAGTCCAGCCATCAACCCATCCCCTTGCAGGTGGATGAAGCTGAAAACTTTGTGAAGCACTGTCAGCGAAGCACTCTGGAGTACAGCTCATGGATGTAAATAACAAGCTGCATTTCTCCCTTTCTCCTCTTTATGATGTAGGGAGGGAGAGGAGGAGAAGGGCAGCAATTGGAAAGATTGCTTTAGGGGATTGTAAAATCACTGCAGTTTATTGCCTGTATTTTGGGAAAAGAACGCATGCTCCTATGAGTGTCTTTTTTTCCCAAATTGCTCACATTTCAACTCAATCTGAGGCACAGTCAGTTGTCTGAGTAACAGTGGCAGCAAGATGTCATTTACTGAAGGACACTCTGCTTCTGAAAGCCCATGTTTATGTTGTCCTGTAAGAACAGTTGTTTGTTTGTGTTTATATTACTAAAAGAATGCCATAAGGAACATGAGGAGTGAAGGAGCTGGGAACTGAGATAACATCAGGGTCTGGAGTCCTGCATTCTATGTTGGCTGAAGGATTTTCTCTTTTTCTGTTTCTGTGTGACCACTGTCCAAGCATGGAGCTAAAGAAATCTTAATTTCTCAGTGATTGAAAGAACTGTTTTTCTGTCGTAGTTAGCTTTTTACATTAGTGCATGGTTTTTGACGTAATACACAGCCCTAATAATCTGCTGATCTGTGATAGTTGTAAGAACACGGGATCCTCCATCACCATATTTCTCGGAGTCACCTTGTGTATGCTCTGGGCTAGAGATGAGGAGGGGAGAGGAGGCCTCATGGCCCTGCAGCTCTTCAAGGCTCTACAATCCCTTGTGGCCCTACAACTCCTTGCTGTCTTACAGCTCCTCGTGGCCCTACAGCTCCTCGTGGCCCTACAGCTCTTCATGGCCCTACAGCTCCTCATGACCCTACAACTCCTCGCTGTATTACAGCCCCTCATGGCCCTACAGCTCCTCATGACCCTGTAGCTCCTTATAGCCCTCTGGTATACGCCAAAGCTATGTCCCAATAAGGAACTGATCTGGTTTTACATTGTTCTTTTTGAGGTTTCCTGGGCTTTAATAAGAAAAGAGCAAGTTATTTCATCATAAGGCCAGTCCAGTTTCCTGGTCCTGTAAGGCAGAAAGCCCCTATAAACTGTGTGCAGTTCAGTTGAGGTGCAGGAAGAAGCCTGAGGAAGGACTAGAGCTTTATTTTCATAGAAACGATTACAACTTTGGAATGCACTCTGTCAAGTTTCCCCTGTCAATAAGTATCTCCAGTATTCTCCAATACAAAGAAATAGGAAAAATCCACTCCAGTTTGTTTATGGCATTCTTAGGTTCAGTGAAAGCACAGTCAATAAAATTTAAGTTTAACTTAACAAGAAAAGTCGTAGTTGAATGAACTAGAATGTTGCTTCAGGTTACTTGGGTACACATATCGATAGTTCTTCTTTGTGATTTTATTACAACCTAATGTGATTTGTCGTGTCAGAACACCAAGAGGTGTGTGACCTTCCCTCGGAAAACAGCACGTCAGAGCTGGTTTTGGTGCTACCATATTCCACAACAGAAGAGTCAATGTTAGAAACAGTTTTGGTCTCCAACAGCTCAACGTGCATCATCCCTTGGGGGCTTTGGTGTGTATTTGGCTCCATGGTTTTAAATGAGTTTCTGCATTTGTTTCAGCATCATCTAACGCAACACGAGTGCTGGGGCTTTGTGTCAGGGGGAACCCAAATTCTTGGTTTCAGTTGTTGGATTGGAGGCTAAGTGGGTTTCCACCATCAGACCAGCACAGGGCTGTGCTTCTTGGAGCTCCTGGGTTGGCTACCTCCATCCAAGAGTTTACCTTCAGCCTTCCAATGCTTCAGTGGATAACACCAACAGAAATCAGCGTGGGTAAGCTGGTTACCAGCCTCAGAGGAAAACTAAAGTCCATCTCAGTTTACCTTTTTAAATTGCTTCTTGAACATTGTAATTGTTACGCACGTTGTTCTGTCCAGATGAAGCTCAAACAAGTGGGGAAAAAATTCTAGCCATTACCCATTTAGTGCTGATTTCTTTATTTCCCATACAGATTTATCACTTAAACAGCACTCCACAATGTTGTCAGCCCTAGAAGCAATGCAGTGCAGTTGGACTTTGCATAGTGCTCACAAACGCGGTCCTTTAAATATCTGAAGCACCATCTGTTAAACTCTGTCCAGAATGTGTTGATTCTTTGTTAGTTGGGTATAGAAATGAGTGCGTGTTGGCAATCCAAGGGGAAAGCATGCAGGATGCGGATGCAGCGAGCTCTGTTTGTAGTAGCAGTGCGTGGTGGTACAGTGACTCCTTCCCTGGCTCCTTCCCAACCTCGTTAATGTTACCTGCTGTGCAGAGCAGTGTTACACGGGGGCTTGGAATTCTGCACGTGTCCATGAGGTTTTCTCTGGTATTAGTAACAAGAAGTAAACTTTGCATTTGTGTGATGAGATTTTTCTGCTTTGTTTTTTCATATCCTCCTCAGTCAGTGCTCTGTAACGGACCAAATGAAGCCCAATATTTAGATTCCTCTTTGATTTATCCTCAATTTCTATGGTAAATAGAAAGCAGCTGTCTGTTTAAGCATTAATTCTTGAAACTCTTGGGCCCCTCCAGCGTCATCTGGAAATAATGCAGCTTGTAAAACACAGCTAAGAAGAAAAAGCAATGTTTGTTTTATGTGGGATGAATGACTTCAGTTGGGGTCCTTCTAATGCGGCCATTAAGAGGGTTATTAAAAAGCACTATTACCGTAGTGCTTTCAAGAGAAAGAATTTTTTTTGGTAACTCGTATCTTGTTATTACAGTTGATTATCTTCAAAGCTGTGAGTACTTCAGAAATAATCCTTCGTTTTAGGTTCTTTAGCGGAGAACCAAACTGATCTCCTTCCTGAACAAGGGGAAATGCTGAAAGGTTTCCCTGTTTCCTTTCCTCCTTGGGAAGAAATAGACCTGTACAAGTGGGTTCTCCATATTTATCTTAGAAGTCTGGGATTGCTGAAGAGTTAAATTGGGTCTGTAAGCTGCGGGATTGGCTCTCATAAATGTAAGAAAACAAATCCTCAGTCTCTGTGTCTTCTGGATGTAGTTACGTTACAGTGGATGAAAGTTGGTAGTGCCATAGAGCCAAAGAATGTGGTAATCCTCACTGACAGTGTGTGCCGTGGAGCAACCAAAGCAAAATCAGTGTTCTAGAAGTAGATAATACTAACAACTGTAGACTAAAACCTTTTGTCCACAATGTATGTTTACCATTACATTGCCTTATATTGCCTGTTCTGACACTAACCATACTGACTGTTCCACGTAGGAGTTTGGTATTCCAGGTGAGGCCATGGTATCTCATGTTGCAGACATGTTTTGTCCAGGGATGACATGAGATAAGTGATGTCAGCCTACCCAGCAAGTGGCAAACATTCACTGTCAATGCAAGGAACACTTGAATGGTGAAGAAGAGCTGTAACATTCTGCTGCCCTATATTATGTTCTCTGCTTCCAGCTCTGATTTTTTTTAACTACCTAAAGAAGTAGTTTAATGCAGAACCCCACCAGCAGTCACAAGTGCTCTCCAGTAACTGTGTACTACTGCAAAGAAGTAGAACGTCTTCCGTGGGATCATCTGATAACTTCAGTAATGATGCAGAAATGAAATTAAACCCACTTCCAAATACACTGGTCAGCCGTAATGGAGTTAGTGTGATGCAATTAGTGTTATTCAGCTGGTAGTCTGTAAAAGGACTGCTTTGAGGTAACTGCTGTGAGCAGACAAAACGTGTACAACTTGCTGAGTGTACCCATGGCAGAACGGAAAACTTTTAACAAACTAAATTAGGACTCCTAATTGAGATGTGTCCATATTACATAAATACTGGAAAAGAAAAGCTAAGTCACTTACTTTCTCCTAACTCAGAAGCCACCCAGTTTTCACCAGAAGCGGTGCCCAACTCTCTTCAATGCCATTTTTGTCTCTTTTCTCAATTACTCTGTGTCATTAAGTAACTTGATACGGGTTTTTGTTTGTTTGTTTGCATTAGTCATAGAATCACGGAAATGCTTTGGTTGGAAGGGACCCCAAGTATCATCAAGTTCCAACCCCCACAGCAGAGCCACCAACCTCCAGATCTGGCAGTAGACCAGATTGGCTCTATCCAACCTCATCTTGAGCACCTCCAGGGACAGAGCATCCACAGTCTCTCTGGGCAGCTGTGCCAGCACCTCACCACTCTCTCAGTGAAGAACTTCCCCCTGTCATCTAATCTAAACCTTCCCCATTAACGTGCATAGTTAATGCACTGAGCAGCTTCATCTTGGTGTATGTGTTCTTAGATCTTTTCGTTGGCTGCTTTAACAAGCTTCAAATACAATTGGACAAGAAATTGGTTTTTAGGCTGTTCTTAAGGTGTGGTGTCTTGTAAGCCAGTGTCCTATCGTTATGTTTTTGTGGGGGGTGTGGGTTCCAGCAGTTGGAGCTGTACTGAGTGAGGAGTTTTGAACCAACCTGCCTTCTTTTCGATCACTTTGAGCTAGTGGCTCATGGGCAGAAGTGACACTTTCAGTATCAGGTTATTCTTGAGTATGCCTGTCCCCTCTCCATTATTGAGCCAGAAGCTATAAATACATTTTCTAAATATTAGTCATACCCTCCTCCAGATGAAGTACATTTAGTTTAAAGAATATTTCTCCTACCTAATCCCTCTATTTTTATACCATCAAAAAATAGTCATTTCAGAATAGTCTGTAATCACCAACTGAACCCAAATCTAAAGCAAGCTTCTGTAATAATTGCAAATTTCTGCAGTTCTGTCTCAATCCTTTGTCAGGTTTTTTGGTTTTTTTTCTTCTTCTCAAAATGAATTGGAAACTTTCCTGAGAAAAAGCTGTGTAAATTATCCATACCCAGAGAGAACAGACTGCCTTAAAATCCTGTGCTGGAAGTGCTAGTGAAGTTCAGTCTGATTAGACTTCTTAATATTAGTCAGAACAAGTAGTGTATTTTTGCATTGCTATATCTTCTTGATAATGTGCTTGACGGATCTGGGGGCAAATACATTGTTTTTTGCAGATGCAAAAAGATGTTCTTGGTTCCTTGTTTTGCGTTCCACAAAAGTCTCAGTGGTATCTGCTGTTGTGTTACGTGCACAGATGGCATTAAGTGTTATTTCACTTAGGACCTCTCAGCACCTGGGAAAATGAGGACAGGCATCAGTATTTTTATTGATTTTAGAATATTCAGTGTTGCAACAGCATCTCATGGTCATCTGATTAAAAATCTTTGATCAGATCTATGAGATGAGAACAGAATTGGAAGAAGTAGGAAGAACCTCTATAGGCTGTAAATGACAGTACTTGTGTTTTTGTATTTGGAAGAAATGTTTTGGATAAGACCACTTATGTGAGCATTCATAAAACTGAAGAGGGTATGGGCTGCCCAGGGAGGTGGTGGAGTCCCCATCCCTGGAGGCGTTCAAGAGCTGTGGAGATGTGTCATTTCCAGCATGGTCAGTGGGCTGCAGTTGGGGTTGTGGATCTTGGAAGTCTTTCCCAGCTTCAATTCTGTGATTCTATGACTATAGCTAAAGACATTGCTAGAGTTTGGTTTAGAAAATGTATGAGCACTGTTCCAGGGTTCCTTCATCCCTCCCAGAATTGAAGAGTAGAAATGTGTGTGCTGATTTTCCACTGTGCATCTGTACGTGTTGCATCTGGGAGAACTACAGTCCTGATGCAACACAGCGATTTTAGAAAGGCCTGAGGTAGGATGCAGCACAATATTTCACCGCTAAGAAAGAAAGACCTCACGAGCCCTTCTCTAAATACCACCTTTTACTACTTTGCTGGTTCAACATTTGGTCCGTTCAGACTGACGAAGAATTTTGATGTGCTTGGATGAAAAACAGTAACTGCTGTCTTTCAGAACATCTTTAGCTTTTGTTTTTATCTGTCATTGTTGGTATTGGCCTCAGGTGGTCTTCCTGCTCCCGAGAAAAAGAGGAGGATATGTTGGGAGCCGACCTATGGATGGCCTCATCCATTCGGGGAAGGCCAAGTAGTTCACACGAGTAGGATGTGCAGAGCTTTTCAGGAGGAGATGTGGTTTGTATTGGCTGAAGGTTAGGAAACACTGTTTTTCTGAAAGAATGGCCAGGCAGTGGAGTCACCATCCCTGGAGGTTCAAGGAACATTTAGGCACTGTGTTGAGGGACATGGTTTAGAGAGAACTATTGGTGACAGGTGGACGGTTGAACTGGATGATCTTGGAGGTCTCTTCCAACCTTGGTGATTCTATGATTCTGTTTTTCCATACGTTACAAACATCCCAGTAATTCTGTTTGCTCAAACCCTTTTGGGCCATTCAGGACAAAATGCTAATTGGAATTATTTTATATTACTTTTTTTTTTTCTATATGAGACGCTGGTGAAGCACTACAGCTTTTTGATATCTCACCTCTTATTTCCATCCACTTTTCTTCTGATTTTATGGGCGCACATCTAGTTTTTGGTTGGTTATTGTTGTTTTAAAATAAATATAATAATAAGAAGAAGAAGAAGGAGAAGGAGAAGGAGAAGGAGAAGGAGAAGGAGAAGGAGAAGGAGAAGGAGAAGGAGAAGGAGAAGGAGAAGGAGAAGGAGAAGAATATAAAATCAATTTGTTTAACACACTCATCAGCTGAAAATGTAGTTGTCCTCTGTCTAGCTGAGGGGCTGGTGTTAATATTACCTTTAATGTCACACTATTTAATTGTTGTTAATTAATGTTGTGTGTGGCTAAAGGACCAAATGGTGGTGTGGAGGAAAGTCTCTTTTGGAAGGAATTATTCAGTGACATTGAAAGACAGTCTTGGTATGAAGTGGATAAAAAAAGATAGAAATTGAACAGGAAGTAACACTTCTTAACATGATATGAATTAAGTAAAAAATACAACACTTTAAAGACTGTGTGATTACAGTTGCACAGATTTGTAATTAAATTGCATATTAACACATGCATCCATCGGGGTAAGGGAAGACCTTTGTTTTCACTCATTGTCATGATATCTGCCTTTGGAGCATTTAATTCTGCAACTTTAAATTTAAAGCAACATCAGGAAGTTGTTTCATTACTGCTTTTGCTTAATAGACATAAAAGCTAACTTTTTTTCCTAACTTTAATGGCAAAGAAAGGTAAAAAAGAAAAAAGCTGGTAGTCATTCCACATCAGCCTTCTGTTAGTGAAACACCAAACATCAAACTGCTTCAGGGAAACATCTTTCAAAATGTTCTCAAAGAGAAAAGGCTCTGATAGGTGACTTTTGTTCAGTCAAGCTGTATTCTGACCCCCTGCTCTGATGGGAGATGTATGTGATTGCACTGCTTTCCATCAAAGTGAAGAGGTGTAGGATTTTTTTTATTTCCATTCAGATACGTTACTGGAATGTGGTTGAGGTTTTCCAGAACAGCTCTTGTACATAATAAGGCTTGAGCCAAAGCTGAGTGAGCTGAAGTGTAGGACATCTACAGAGACACTGTGTTCTGCCTCATTTTTCGTGAGATAACACTGAAACATAGTGTACAGAATCTTCTGCACTCAAGCACTTGTGTGCATGCTAACCCAAACACTTGATCTTAAAGGACTGGTTTGCTAAGAACAGGAATCAACCATCTTATTATGCAGAACAAAACTCAACTGTCCTATTTTATGGAACAAAACCTGACCATCCTGTTCTATAGAAAAAAACTCTCACCATCCCATTCTATAGAACAAGAACCAACCATGCTATAACCAACCATTCTATAACAAAACCCAACCCTCCCATTCTATAGGACAACAAACCATCCCATTCTATAGAACAAACCCAGCCATCCCATTCTATAGGACAACCAACCATCCCATTCTATACAATAAGAATGAACCAACCCATTATGTGGACAAGAACCAACCTAAAGAAACGTTTTTAAATTACCAAATCAGCAGCTCATTCACAGCACTGGTGGAGAAATTAGGGACACATGCAATGCAGAGAAAACCAAAAGCTGGCATCTGAAGAAATAGCTGCAGGTTTTTTCCCTTATGTCAATCTTTGTTTCATGTTATCTATGTCTGTCGCTGCTGTGCATAACAAACCAGGCTACACAAAATTCAGTTTTGTCCCAAAATGAAAGAGTCTTCATAAATATTCCAGGAAATTGGATTTTGTTGCACAGTGCATTTTTTCATCCTGTATTTCTGAAAAATGTCATCTGTCGATTATATTTTTGTTTTTATGTTGGTACCTGTGAGTACAAACTGCTAGAATTCCGTTCTGTGGGTTTCAGCTTTGCCCAGTCTCAGTTATAAAGTTTATTTTTCAGTCCTGAGGCTGTGGCTGCTGTGTGCTTGCAGGCCATGAGCACTACTCCTCAGTTCCTGTGTGATCAGAGTCGATGCAGGGGCCTTATCCTGTCCAGGGGGATGCTTGTTGACAATAAGATGGAAGGTGGTAAAAACAACATTTAACACAGAAACATAGAATCGTTACGTTTGGAAGGAAACTCATTAAGATCACCAAGTCCAGCCACCAGCCCATCCCCATCTCACTCACTAACCGTATCTCGTGCTTCTTTTAATTATGATCAGTTTCTCACATCTTTACTGTGTATGTCTAGAACGTTTGCTGATGGTGATTTGGTCTGAGTGTAGTATGTGTGTGTTCTCACCAATGATTGTGTATCTGGATTACTCTTCCAACTGCGCTGTTACATCCCCAGTCTTAAAACAGTTTGGGCGTGTTGGGTGTCAGTGTTCTCAGGGACCTGAACTTTGTCCTGCACTTCTTAACACTGACAAAACTACAACATAGAAAGAGCACTGCTGCACCATCATCAGTAGTTTTACGTGCCCTTTCCATAGCAATCCCACCCTACAGGCAAAAAGGCAGAAGTCTTGTGCTGCTGACTGCATTATAAGTTACCAGGCAAAACAGTGAGCAATTTTCCACTTGGATTAGCATGGAAACTTGGTCCACTTTCTGTGGATTCCATAGTCTCAGTGAAGTTTCTACTCTAAAGCAGAGTCAGAATTGCCCCGAGTGGTACTTTGGGTGGAGCACAACTGTCATATGTAGAAGGCAGTGATGGTTTTTGAATGTCATAGCAAAGATGCTGAACCACAGTATTTAATCAGTGAGGAACCAGTGCAGAATTTCTAAATTCGGCTTTTTTTGCAGTTGAGAGCACTAGCGAGGGATTGATATTTGTTCGGTTTGTTTTTATGCTTTCTCAATTAAATTAGATACCAAAGAGAGGTCTGTCGCAGGGAGTAACTTTCTTGAGTGACAGCAATTGTTTCATTAGAAAACACACTCTCAGATGTTTTACAATGAGTGCCACAGTTGTTCCTGCCTAATACAATAGCAAGGGTGAAGGATATAGTTGATAATATAGGATATAGTCAGAGATGATGCATGAACAAAGAAGCTGTAAGGATCTGGTGGATGTGTTACATTCTTGTGACTGCTGTACTGTGCGGAGTATGAGAGGTGTGAAGGGAGAATGTGAAAACTGGTTCATTGGAGTTGTTAATTGCTCTTTGCTGCCTTTGTCCAAGATGTAATGTTGTCCTGTCTTCCCAATAGGCAGAAGAGCTTCTGCACTTCAGCTCGGTATCACATAGAATAATAAAGCAAAAATATCAGGTGTTTCTTTTTGGAGAATCACTTGCTTCCAAAAGAGGTTCATCAGAAGTCATCTTCAGGAAGCAACCTTCTAGGTCTAGAGCGTTCATTAAGTACCACTTACATATTAAATGCGAAAATGTGAGACTTGATGTGAACATTACATAAGACCTGCCATGTAATTTAAAGAACAAATTAGGAAGTGTTGAAGTTTCAGTTCATGCAGCAGTAGTCACTGCACGAAACATCCCAGCAGCTCTCCTGGTAACAGCTACACTGGATGTGGAGTGCTGGAATCAGAAACTTTTTTCATCTGAGTAACTTCTTTAAAGTCCATGAACTCTGCTCAAGATAGACAGGTTCTGTTAATTAAAGCCTGTATCGCCATGATCTGCCTGCCCTCGGATGGTGGAGGTGGGGTTTCACGTGAAACTTGTCCTTTCCTGTTCTACCAGTCAAGCTGAACAAAGTCTTCACGTACCTCTAGGGAATACTGAATCACAGAATCTCAGAATCATGAAGGCTGGAGAAGACCTTCAGGATCACCAGGTCCAACCCCAACCCATCTCCGTGTAGCCTACTAACAGTGTCCCTCATCTGCTTCATTTCAAGGAGACATAGAAAATTTTCAGGGACAACTTTCCCTTTCAACTGCAAGAAGACTTCACCATATTTCAAGTGTGATTTGAGAGCCATACAAATTCACAGGTTTAACTTGAATTTTCTACAGCATGAATATCATCATTGCCATCTTCTCTAGTGATGGTTGCCTCCCAGGTTTTACAGGACTGTATAATTTGTCATTTTAGCATCTGGGAATCACTGGAGAAGGAAGCTTGCAGCCCTTGGCTTTCCAGCATGAAATTCAGCACTGGGAATAGATGGGAGGTTCCCAAGAGTGAAGTTTGGAATCAAAAGCCTGGATGCTGGGCTGGGATGAAATGCCAGAGGGCAGGACTATCTACAGTTCCCCAGCATGAAGCACCTCCTGCAGCTGCCTTACTGAATCCTAGGCTAAGAAAAATGCCAAAGTCTGAGTCTCTCCATCACTTCAGTGCCTTATCATTGTTTAGGGTCTGTGTGAGTGCTTGGTCTTTCCTTTCAAAGTAGAGAAGACTTACTGACACAATAGCTGAGGAAACACAGCATTCTAGGCCAACGTCTAGAAACTTCTGATTGACTTGGAGCCTTGATTTACTGGGGATAAATTAAAGTATCTCAATGTGAGGAATTTTAGCACTGGAATTTGAAAGAGCAAGTGCGTGGAAGGAAGAAGAGGTGAAGAAGTAGGCAGGAGATGAGCAGTGGGCTAGCTACAGAGCACTCATGAAGTATACAGAACCACGTTGCATGAGGTGCTCTTATAAAAGGGTTGCAGAGTTGCAACTTCACTACATATCCTCAGAAACAGCTTGATGTTTTCCTGCTACAAATGGGATGGCTTGGGAAAGCTGAGTTCAGTTTTGAGGATGTATTTCATGTAAGCCCTAAATTTTCTCGCTCAGTACTTAATTTTCCCACCACTTTACATTATGGCCAAAAGTTGTCTTGGTTTGAAATCACTATTGTGCTATATATATGCCACTAAAACAGAAAGACAAACGTTTCTATTGCTTACTGATTGGCTCCAAAGTTCATTTGTAAAGTGGGTGTAGCACCGGCTTACTGTGCTCTTCCTTCTGTCTCCTCCACTCTTCCACTCCTTTAGCAAAGCACACTGATTTTGTTGGAGGTTTTCTTTTCTGCTGAAAACCCATGCAAATCCAATGGTGCTCCTGGAAGCTCTCTCCCCAGTGCTAACACAAACAAAACACACAGGCTTCTCTGAAAGGAACTAAAAATAGAGTGAATTATTTGAAAGTATTTAACTGTAGGAATTCCCCCGTAAAGAGGAAAGGGAAGGGCTGTAATTGTGGATGATGTTGTGTTAACAAGGTGAAATCCCCTGGAGTGCCAGCCTGCCTATTCCACACCAGCGTATGGCACACTGAGTTTCTAACAGCTGCATCACGGCAGTTGTGGAAGAGCTAACTACTGAATATCCCAAATCACAGTCACTTCAAGCGTTCCCTAGCATCTATGGAAGCTAGCTGAAAAAAAAAATCTAATGGAAAATGAACTGAAGCTGGTTCTGATTACAAGCTTGATGTTAATGTTTCTCGGAGAGAGGATGAATCTCATTGAAACTACTGCACGTGGTGTCACGGATCTGGAGAAGGGCCATTCACTGCGAGGCTGAAACCTTCATTGCACCATTTCTCTCTGTATTCTCTCATCATCGTGGCAGCATTGCCATGAGCAGCCCGCCAAAGCCAACCTGAATGCCACATGGACAGCCTTCCTTTCGTCTCCTAAGAATCCGTAACACTGAGAAGCTGGAGATGTGCATTTGCTCCTAACAGAGCCTTTTCAACTGCTACTATAAAAACAAAAATTAATTTAGTGTTGGTCGTATCAAAAGAAATAAGCGCTGGGAATGTTCTCATGGGAAAACCGAAAGATGAGTGCTGTAAGTTAAGCAGCCAATACTGAATTCTCTGGAATCGAGGCATCATTACCTCTTTATTGTATTTCAGTAAGGACCGCAGTGATATTTCAGGATGCTCCAGCTCTCCCCAGCGGTTGCCTTAGCTTTGTGCTTCCCATCTGTGCATTTCTTGTTAGTGTTTATCAAACTCACACTTTTGGGTGTGGGTTTGGGGTTTGTTTGGTGGGGTTTTTTTTGTTTTGTTTTGGTTTTTTTTGGTTTTTTTTTTTGCAGATTATGTTCTCATTTCTGGCCTGGAGTTGTTTCCCTCTGTATTCTGTCAGCCTGCTTCCAGGCTGCCACTGTCACTTGTTTGTTCCTTTTTACAGTAACAAAGAGAAGCAGACAACCCAGAACTGGGTCTGGCTCCTCCTTATCTGGGATGGGGATATAGTGGGGACATAACAGCATGGTTGGAAGAGTAATCCAGAGTCACAGTCAGTAATGAGACTGCTTTGTCCCTGTGCCTGCTGCCTTGTTCCACGTGCATCCAGAACATGAGCAGGCTTCTGCCTTTTGCCTAGCTCTTTCTGTTGGAAAATGGGGATATTCGAAAAAAGTGATTACATTTAGTTTCTACACAGAAGAGGAAACACGAGGGGTTATCTGTGGTTACCTACAGCAATGGCAGATGGGAGTGTCCGTTTCTTTTGGGCTTCCCTCTCAGAAAGTCAGCAACCAGCCCTTAGCTTCCACATTTCTTGTGATGATGGACGTAATTATCTCTATGGGCACAAAAAAAAAAAAAAAAAAAAGGGTCAGACTTGTACCTGATCGCTGTTGATGGAGGCATCATCCTCAGAGCTGTAATGCTGCAACTATTTGCAGCACATCGAATTTCTCAGTGATAAGCAGTGAGAAAATGCCACTGCTTCTAACTGGTGCTTAATAGATAGAAACTCATCCGCCTGTCCTCTCCAGCAACAATTCTGGCTTTTCCTATCGCAGCCCTTGCAGTCCAAAAGCAATATTCCTGCAGGGTTGTGTGCTGATGCCTCGGCCATCCGTGTTCTGCATTTCAGCTGTGCTCAGCTGCTCTGAGGGTCAGTCTGCAAGGTGATAAACTACTTATTCTCTCTTACTGCAGAATGTTTTCGTAACCTTCTTTCTATCTGTCCTGGTACCACATCTGGACGCAGAGGTATCCTACCCTGATACGGTGAACACAGAGCAACAAATGCACGCAGCATTTATCAGCCCTTACAGCACTTCTCCATTGTCTCATCCAAACACAGTCCTTGGCTTTCTGCTTGCTTTTTCCTGTTTTGGAAACCTCTAAGCTTTTGCAAATGCTGTAACCACTAATTGTAGGAGCGTGCAGCTCTCCAGATAATAGACAAGGGAAGGAACGCTGAGATTCAGTCCCATGTCTGTCTTCTTCCAGTTCATTCTTAGCAAATCCCATTCCTTATATAAGGTGCTCTTAGACCAGAAGGATGGCTGTTCAACAGCTGGACAGTTGTGAGTGACCTTACAGCTACCAAAGTAAAGCCTTCAGTGAAGGGAGGCATCCTTTTAAGTTTAATACCTGGTTTCAGTTGCTTGTGGAGTGCCTGTGCCACAGTGGTGGAAGAGTTTCTCTTTTCAGATGTGCATGCTGATGCTAACCCAGAAGCATCCGTGCTTTGTATTCTCATTGTATGGGGGAGGTACATGGGGGTGTAGGATTTGTACACATCCTGTGTGTTTTAGGATAATATCTCAGTCACTGTGTCATCCTGATGAACTGAAAAGTGA
This sequence comes from Oreortyx pictus, assembly GCA_036925125.1. Classification (NCBI taxonomy): domain Eukaryota; kingdom Metazoa; phylum Chordata; class Aves; order Galliformes; family Odontophoridae; genus Oreortyx; species Oreortyx pictus. The sequence continues at coordinate 1,124,039 of JAUPFR010000004.1, read as the reverse complement.
GTTAAGGTACTGCTCAGTGCTTTTTAAAAGCCACTGTAACATATCATATAGGGAAATAAATCCAAGTCAATGGGCAGACACAGCTTGACCAGTTAAGCAGATTTTGGTGTTTCTTCAGATTCCAGCTAAGCAACTATTCCAGTTTTTTTCCAAGACTTTGCATTGCTTGCATTTCATGGCATCTAATTGGGATGCTATTTCACAGCATGCAAACTGGGAGTATGCAGAGGATCCATCTGTGTTCTGAATTGCTTCAGTCAAAGGAGAATGCAATCCCATGGACAGACGAAGTAGCTGCAGTGATTTGGTTGTAAGGGTTTCTACCAGTGTTGTTGGTGACGGCACAGCAGTAATTCCAGTGGCTGGGGCTGAGTCTTGGAAAAGGAGAGCCTCACATTCAGGAAGGAACCTGTAACCTCCACAGTTAGACTGACATCACTGCTAAGCAACTTTCAAAGCAGGCATGGAGGGAATGGGTTGGGTGATGTGATGATTGCCAAGGTTTTTTTCCAATCATAATGTTTCTATGAGTCAGCAGAATGCTGTCTCAAGTATGGCCCCATTACCAGGTATTTAAGTGCCTCCTGATAACTCAGAAAATGGCTACTTTGCTGACAGTCGGAATAGGTGCCAGTGGTCTCAGTGTTCCTACAACACAGAAAAACTCAACTGCTTGGTGTGATTCACACTTGTGCCAGACCTGTAGGGTCTCGCAGCCTATTGTTTGTTGTGGTGGAGGGACACTATTCCTCCCTGCTAGGGACCAAACATAAAGCGTATTGAGTTAAGTGTGTGTTGATAACGCTAAAAGACCAAGTTTGCTTAAACTTCAGTGAATTTGGTTACAGTATTTGCTCATTGGGATGAGCCAATGGCTCCCATTGAGAGAAACAAGCTACGAGGCTGAACACAGTACATTTCAGATAAAATTTTGGACAGATCTCTTTGCCAAAACTCAGGCATGCTGGGTTAGCTCACCATGGAGACATTGACCAGCTAAGAGCTCTGTTAGTAACAGTCAGTGTGAACTGTCCTTATTACCCAGTGTATTTTACAATGGAAAAGGGCACGCACACCTTTATTCCTTTCTTGCAGGCACAAGACCTGAATGTGATTGAGGAGGTGATCCGGATGATGCTGGAGATCATCAACTCCTGCCTGACCAACTCCCTCCACCACAACCCCAACCTGGTGTATGCACTGCTCTACAAGCGCGATCTGTTCGAGCAATTTCGGACCCACCCCTCCTTCCAGGACATCATGCAGAACATAGATCTGGTGGGTGATCCCTTATTTCAAGGTTGCATACGCTTCTTTATTTGATCTTCTGTTCTTCAGAGAGGTGGGAAGTACCTGTAATCTCCATGTTGATTCTTATCACTGAATTGGAGAGAAATAGGTTTGAAGGCTGGACTGTTGGGTGGATAAAGAATTTGTTGGATGGTTGTAGCAGGTCAGTGGTTCCACATCCAGGTGGGTGCAGTGATGAGTGGTGTCTCTCAGGGGTCCATCCAGAACTCGTACTCTTCAACATCTTTAGCAGGGACACATGATGGGACAGAGTGCACTCTCAGCAGTTTGCAGATGGCACCAAGCTGAGTGGTGCAGGTGACACAACAGAAGGAAGGGATGTTGTCCAGAGGGACCTGGACAGGCTGAAAAGCAGGCCTGCATTAAATTAATGAGGTTCATCCAGGCCAAATGCAGGGTGCAGGGTCAAGGCAATCTCAGACATGTACAGACTGGGAGAGCAGCTCACTGTGAGCAGCCCTTGGAAGTTTTAAGCTAAAAGAGGGAAGATGCAGGTTTACAACCCCTCAGGGTCCCTTCCAACCCAGCTGTTCTGTGGCTCTATGATCATTGAGGTCCCTTCCAACCCAACCATTCTGTGGTTCTATGACAGATAGAGACATTTTCTGCTTGTCCAGAACCAGGCAAATCATCACTGCCAGGTCCTTCCACCTGCCAGCTTCGTGCCTCCCACAGAAAGCAGCGTGTCCTTTCCTTTGTTACAGTTAAATGTAGGTTTTCCTCAGCAATTTAAACAGTTCCCCAAAAGTATTTAATGCTGGGTTACAGCATAATGCCAGTTACATTCTAAAACTATTTAAAGCTTTCCAAGGGAGCACGCTGCATTTTTAAATAGCTCCTTTGTTACAGAAGCGAGGATGTCAAAAAAAAAAAGAAGATTTTTCTTAAAAATACACCTGTCACCAGCTGGCAAGTGCTGAGAGCTGTCAGGCGCACAGATCTGAATAAGACACAGCATTCACCTGACTCCTCTTCCACCCTTCCACATCCTTCGGTTCACACCTGGTATCAACAGTGCTACCATCCCACAGAGAAGAAGTCTTTGTCTTGTGGGTTGATGGTTGGACCTGATGATTTTAGTGGTGTTTTCCAACCTTAGTGATTCTGTGATGCTATGGTTGTGTGCTACAGCCAAAAATTCATAACTGTTCCATCTGCCACTTGGAAGTCTGGCAGATGATGTCAGCATGGGGGCAGCTTGGCTGTGGCTGTGTGGGCAGAATCCTGGAAGAACCAAACGAGGTTCTGACTCCCAGAGTTTGCTCAACCACTGATGCAGGTGGGAGCTCCATTGTCATGTCCCCACAGGATGGTGACATTATCTGAAAAGGAACTTTGATTAAGTCAAACTCTAGATTCAGCTCAGAAAATTCCTAACCTGGATGCTGCTGGAAGCTCAGAGGTTGTGTTTGTGGAACAGTCTCCCTATTACTCTTAAATCCTCTTGTTAAATATCATCCCTAATGTTTTAGACAGCATGGCGAGCTCAACAGCTTTCTCATATGGCCCATAGTGTTCTGTGTTGAAGAAAGCTGACCAGAATTCAGAATATGAACAATCTGTAATGACTTTTAGAAGCTGCAACAGTTGCCAGGTTGTTTTGTCATGAATATTTGAAATAAGAATGACTCTGTGTTCAGTGATTGGAGCAGCATTGGGCACAGTGTTTCAGGACCTGGCCTCAGGGTTCAGAGCCTTCAGGATATTCTGCAGTAATGGTGTTGGAGATAACACCTTTGCTCTTCATTGTCGAGGTGCAACACGGGTGAGTGATGAAGGGTCACCAGCATGTAGAACATTCCTTTACTACTTCTGTTGTCCACCTCTGGGTTTTCTTCAGTAAGATGAAAATCACCAGTGATGCTGGACATATGGGAGCAGCTAAAGCTGTACAGAAGAAACTGAACTCAAAGTACCTCCTGGTTTCCATGAATTTCCTTTACATTTTAGAAAGTCACCTAAATAGGATATTGTGTGTCTTGTGTGGCTAACTGGGATATTCTTCCTCTGAATGGGGAAGAAAGAGGAATGGCATGGTTCCTGTTGTGTTGTACTGCAGAAATGTCTCTGTTTCAGAGGCGTTCCATAATTTGGTCACTGTCACAGATGTGCCAGGGATTTGCTGGAGACTCCTCACTCATAATTACCAAAGGTGATTTTTGTTCATGATTATACTGAGAAGTTGCTGCCTTTCTTTACCTTCATTCTTCCTCAGCCTTCGCCATGCCAGTGACAGGTATGGTGTGGAGGAACAGGCTGGGCTAGGACCTGTGAGAATTCTGTTTGCAAAACAGTGTGGTAGAAATCAAGAGATTGGGAGCAATGCAGAGGATCCAGTGGATGCCATTTCCTACTGGGAATTGAGTTCTCCAAAAGCATTTCCCTGCTGGGTTTTAAAATGAACTGAGCTGTGTTGACTCTGGCATAGCAACTTCTATGTCAGACCTGCAGGACTTGTGTGAGAACTCACTCTTTATGGTTGTTTTTTTTTCTTTAATTGGCCGTAGAAAAGCCCTGATCCTGCTCATTACCTGAGTCTGGCTGCAAACTTCCCATGTTTGTTTTGTTTGGTTTTTTTCTTCTTCCTACTCACCTTCTTTGCCAGGAGTGGGGAAATGGGAGCAGAGCACTCTGAGAAGTTCCCACTGAACACTCTCCTAGCTTCAAGGGGGATCTGAAAATCTTCTGCCAATGAACCTCTTCCATTTCTCCTGCTGTTGAACCACCTGAAGCAATTTCATCCCTCCTGAAACACCAGGTCCCTAGGACTGGCTTTGCCTTGCTTCCCCCTGGGCCAGAGGGGGTGAGTGAGCACTGTGATTGATGTTTTCCCTAGGAAGGTACCCAGCATGGGTGCTAATCCCCTAAAGCTTTGTTTTCTTCCTCTCTTCTCCTACCAAGCACACTGTGAACGCAGCGTGTTGGGCTGGAGACGTGAAACAGCAAATGTCAGAATGCACATCTTTCTTTTCTCAGCGCTTCACGGAGAAAGAAAAATGTCAAAAACAAAATCCCAGCTTTTTCACTTGCTTCCAAGCTGTTTTTCCCTTCTGCAGAGCTGACCTTAAGAGGCGTGGGCAGAGGAGGCACAGGGAACAGCACCGTTGTTTTTATCTGCAGGAGAAAGTGAAGAGTGGTAGCACTGCGTGCAGATGGATCTGGGACAGCATCAGTTCAGTTTACACCAAGAGAAACCAAGTGGGAAAAACATCTCGTCCTTGAGGGCTGTTGCTGCTACAGCAAATATCAGTCAGTGTTTCTTCACCTCAGTCACGCTGAAAACAATGCATGGATGAAGTAACGGGCCTTGCTGTTGTTCCCTCAAGGTCTTTGTTCTGTACGTGAGAGCAGGGTGCTCAGCACCAAGCTTTAAAGCACGTGCTGAACCCTGCAGCTCACATACTGCTATCCACTCAGCTGACTCTTTCTGATTTCTTTACTCTTTAAGTGGACAGGGAATTGAAACCTATTAATTCTCAGGATTATTTTAAACACAGCTCTTTGTTCCTCATGCATGAGGAACATAAATAAATAAAGGAGAAAAATAAATAAAGCTCACTGCAAAGAAAAAGACACATCCTATTATGTCAAGCGTTCACTGACATCTTCTGCATCTGGGTAGAGGCAAGGTGCTTGACCTTCAGCTCTGGGCAGAGGGAGGTCATGCTGGGTGTCTTATATATTGCTTAATATCTATATATACATTGCATATATGTATTATGCAATATAATAGGCAAATGCCTCTTCTGGGATGCCTGTCTGTCATTCCTCTCTTGCTTTTCTCTTTATCCATATCTCATTGGAGTACTGTGCTATCAGGGTTAGAGAGAACTTGATGTGGAACACCAGTTCCATTCTGTCTGAAGAAGAAAGACAAATGAGGGTTAGAGGTATTTATTATTATTTAAGGGGATGTTTTTGATTTTAATCTGCACATCAAAAATAGCAGTTCAGAATCCTGTGGAATGGTGGCATGCTGTGCAAATACTGGGAGCTCTCTGGGCTGTAACTTTGTGGTAGAGCACCTCTACCACAAAAACACAGAAATCTTTAAAACATGTTCAGATTGGAGCGTTTGGCTTCCTAAAATAGGAACCACCAGATTTCAGGTAGCACCTGCAAGCTTCCTTCCCTTTTTGTGTGCACACCTGATGTTTTATCCCTTGGATTAAAGCCTAAGACTAATTTTTGCCTTTGTTGTGGTTTAGCAGAACCTTCACATCTGATCTCAGCAATCTTCCTCCCCCATTGCTTTTCACAAGGATTAACAGTGGCAGAGCTGCAGTCCATCCCTGTCTGTAAGGATGCAATCCCTGCTGCATCAGCATGGAGCAGGGGATTCTCCCCTCATTCAACCATGGTGAAAGCAGAGGGGCCATGCAGAAGGTTAAGCCTTGAATGACTGCCACGTTTCAGTTGTGTAGAACAGAATCAAAACATCTCTCCCTCTTCCATTCAGTTGATGTTCCGGAGTTGCTAGAGAAGGTTGCTCTGTGGAACCACAAGGGAGGACCAACAAACCCGAATCCCAAACCAGTGATGCCATCAGCTGCCTTTGTTTTGTGAGCAACAGCTGAGCTAGGAGGTGTAATTAGGGTAATGGGTTCTGGCTCCTGCTGCAAGTTGCTGCAGAACGAAGATTTTGCAGCCTAGTACACTTTTCTCCCTTCTACTTGGGAGAATTTGCACAGATTACCTGGTGTGATGGGGCTGTAATTTGGACACATGTGGGCACTGCCACTTTGCAGAGAAGGTTACAGGAAATGTAGCAGCAGTGTGTGCAGGGATGGGTGCTGTGCATGGTTCCAACCAAGGGGCCAAGGGCAGTGCAAAATGCCTCCAGCCATCCTACAGGGCTTTCTAAGGACCTGAGGGATTTAAGCTTTGCCCCATATCCATCATTCAGATCTCCTCCTCTGGAAGAGGGGATGGGATTCCCAAAGCGTGCTCTTACGAAAGGAGCTCTGGAAGTGCAGGTTTTCTCATGTCCCCAGTGGAGAACTGCTGGTGGGATGTTGCTTGGAGAGGGATGAAAGTTGGTCTGACACAACTGTGGGGCACTAACAAGGAACAGCTGGGACACGAAAGGAGGGCTGAGGGGGATGCCTGGGGAAAGTCAGGTTGGGGTCATCAGGGAGAAATGCAGGAGAGCAGTGATAGGGAGTATATAGGTCCTTGGTCCTGGGATCTGTGTCCAGATAAGGGAGTTATGTGAGGATGGCTCATCTGAGGAGAAGTGCATCTCTGTGGGCTTGCTTTTTTTTTCCAATTGACAGAATTGGGTGCTACAAAATCCCCAAGTGAGTCCTGTGTACCCTTGAAGTTGTACTGAGACATATAATGGTTGTTTTTGAGCTCTCTGTTGAGCAGCCATTGAAAAGACAGGGATTTCACTTGAAAACTACAGTGGATTTCTGTCCCAAACTACAGTCAACAGGAATGCCTTGAAAGTCCCTTGAAAGAAGGGTAAGAGCTGAAGGATGCTGAGGTGTGCAGTGTTTGAGAATCTCATCCGACTAATTCAGCTGAATGTGTTAAATGGTGAATAATTCCCCTGCTCCCTACAAATGCCTGCAGAGCACGGACAGTGTCATCCGCAAAGCGTGCCTGACAATGCCACAAGCAACAACATACAGCTCCTTAAAGAAGTGCTCAGGCTTCGATCCAGGGAAAGGAGAAAAAAGCTTTGTGTGTACGTGGATACAAAGATCCCTTCCTTTTGCTAACGTGCTCCAATTCTCCATGGCAGGTGATCAGTTTCTTCAGCTCCCGCTTGGAGCATGCTGGTGCTGAGCTGTCGGTGGAGCGCGTTCTGGAGATCATCAAGCAGGGAGCAGTGGCTTTGCCCAAGGACAGGCTCAGGGTAAGTGCTCAGCTCCTTGGTTAACATGTATTGTTCCAGTCAATCACATACACACATCTGTGATGCCAGAACATTAGTAGCAGCGGATGAGGGATTCCACTGTGGACTGCAGGATGTGTGTGGTTTGATTTGAACTGCTGGTTTGTGCTAAATATTTGGGTGAGTTTTCTTGATCAGTCACTAAACTAAGGCTGAGATGTTCCTTGTCATATCTGTGTCATGCAGTCTCACCTCTCTGCCCATTAAGATGTAACCAGACTCTCATCATCCTCATTTTTGTTGGCACGTTCTCTGCAGTTCCACATCTCCACGCAGGTCTGTGTAAAATGGTACAAAGATGGGGTGAGTTCTTTAATCTTGGGTTCCAGATAAACCAGCCCACTGGAAATCAGTTCCACTCAGCATGGTGGTGAGCACTGAGCAAGCCTCTGTGCTCCTCTGAGAGCCTCAGATCCAGGAGGGATTCAGCACCTGGATGGGTTTTGTGAGGCTGAAATCCATTATGGGCTGTGTGGCACTTAAATGCTGCGTTAACAATATCTGTGCAAGTAGGTGAGGAAGTAAATGGGAGCAATATGGTATTTTGTTGTTTGTTTGTTTGTTTTAACACAAACGAGAGTGTTTGCTTCTCCATTGTGCCAAGAGTCCTTTAAATACTTCCTGCTCTCTGCAGAACCATTTCTGCAGAGCACAAGTGTCTTCTCAAGCCTCTTTTGTGTGTGTGTGTGTGTGTAGTAACTTCAGGAAAATGCCATCTGAAGAGAGGTGCAGAGTACACGTGGCCACACTGGCAACAGCAGTAATTAGTTTATACCCTGGTAATCCTGAAACACCCTGTGGGAATTGTCCAGCTGGCTGCACGCATGCTGTCCTTCCTGCAGTCCCTGGGACAGTGCGTGCAGTCACTGTGGAAGAGATGGGCTGCTTTTCTGTGACAGCGTTTTCATGCATGCAGATAATTAAAAGCTCTTTTGTTATGAGACTGCAGCGACTGCTGACAGAGCCATCAGTAAATGAGTTTGTTGCTTATGGAAAAAAAAAGAAATAGAAGAGTGGACTTTTCGTGTGGGGCCATAATTTATAGAAGTGTTTGCACTAATGATAAAGTGCTCAAAGTGACATGTTATGGTGCTGCATGAGCCAACAAATCAACACTTCTTTGCAAGTGCTGAGATCTGTAAGTCTGTCCCGAGCAACACAACGCTTCCTGATGTAAGTAAGGATGCTTACAGTGTGCCTTGGTGTGCTCTCCTTTCCTACGGCTGACTTCAGTTTTGGGGCAGGGGGACCAAGGGAGCACAGGCAGGGACACACAGTGCTTCTACATTGCGTATTTGCACCCACTGCATTTTCTTTGTTTGTTTGTTCGAGTTTTTTGTTCCCAAATACAATGGTTTGGTCTTTCAGTGGCTGCTTTCCTGCCTGGAGAAAGCTGGTGACACTGACCTGCATCTGTAATTGCTGCATTAATTTGTAGAGGCACAAATTCCCTTTGCCTGTAATGACATTACTACTGAATAGCACTCATTTCTCTCTATAGACATCACATGGTAAGTCTTCATGCCGTCTGCCCTTCTCTTGTAGGGGTCTTCTAAGTCTGTCTGTTTCTCAGGTCTTCCCATTGCAAACTCTGAGGTTTCTAGGGGAAGCTCTTCCAACGCTTGACAAAACCACATTAAGATCAGACTAAAGATATAGTTGCACAATAGTGCTGGCAGCTCCGAGGAATTTCAGCAGCTAAACAGAGGAGAAAGCTTTAATCCTCGTGTCTGTAATGACACTCTGGGCATGTCTGGATGGGTGGAGCAGCCCTACCCACATCGGCTCAATGCACAGTGGGCTCAGTGGGCTCCCGTGTGTGAGCTGGAGGCTGTCTCACCCCACAGACCAACCAACAGTGCCTGCTGAAGGATGTTTTGCTAACACACCTCAGTTTGGGCACAGCCAGCTCAGGGAAGTAGATTCGGGAGAGGAGCTGGCTTCTATCAAGGCAACTTCAGGAAGGTGTGGAGGAGTGATGGAGTACATCCTCTGGCCCTACAGTACCACCTGAATTCAAACCCTATGGCTGAGAGCAGTGTGCAAATGCTCCACGAGCTCTGGTAGCTGTAGGGCCAGGAGGGGCTGTAGGCCACCATGAGACCTCCCCTCAGCCTCCTGTGGGTTGACCAAACAAAGGGACCTTGGTCATTGCTCACACACCTTACTCTCATACCCTTCTGCATCTCCCTTGCGTGCTGAAGTGCTCAAAAGGAGTGGAGTTTCTACATGGTTGATTCTAGTCCAGACTGGACTTGGTGATGTCTGTGGTCTGTTCCAGCTTTAACCATTCTTGTTCTATTGCTTCCTAGAAATTGCCATCTTCAATTCAAGCTCTTTGGGAGAGGTGCTTGAGGTCCTCATTTGGGAAAATAGGGAGTGAAGCAGCACTTTAACTCCATTGCTTCTCTGCAACCCAAACAGTGGTACCTTTTCTTACATGTGAGTGCACAGTATACGCACAGATAAATATAGCATATGTTTTCCTGTTTTCCTGCTGCTTATCTTGGCTTTTGTTGAGGAAGTGAGCATTCAAAGATGCGTTCTGTGCATTGAGATCTGGAGTCTGCTGCTCAGGCAATGGTTCCAACATGAATAAAGGTAACCTAAAAATAACTGCACTCAGCACCGTGATCCCAATCTGCATAATGGAGCTTAGCAGCACGATAGCACACCGCAGTGCTCCTGCTCCTTTTCCTGTAGGAAATACCGTGTGATGTAAGGGACATGTGTGTCAGCACTGGGTCACGTATGTGGGCCCATGACTGCAAACAACTGCTGGGAAGTGAAAGATCCAACTCCTGTTTTCCCTTCAGTCCTGGAGCAAATGCAACTGCCGTGGAAGACAAACAATGCAGTTAACATTATTTTAAGCTTTTAGCTCTGTGCTGTGGCAGGCAAGGAAAGTCCGAGCTGGGTAATTCGCCTTTTAGAAGATTTCTCCATAAACAGAGAGATAAAGGGCAGGTGCTGAAATCAAGAGCTGCTCGTTTCTCCTTGGTCTGTGGGAGGAGATAAATGGAGTTAATGTGCCTGGGACAGAGCGGCAGCCGTGGTTTGGAGATAGAGCTGTCTCCTTACAGATGAGCAGCTGCATCCCAGGCTCCCTGCTTTATTGCAGAGCTTATTAAAGGCAATTTAGAGATCACAGTGATAGGTGAAAATTGGTCTCCTTTATTTTTATTTTGTAAAGTTCTCAGGCTGCCTTTCCTCCCTTTGGTTTGCTTGTCTGTGCTTTCAGCGTGAGAGAAGCACAGTGGTGCCTGAATCCCTCACGTTATCTCGGGGTTTTCAAGGGAGCAGATAGCTGCTCTTTTACAGCACGTGGGAAAGCTTGTTTGCAATGCCAGCTGCTGGCTGGGAGCTGATGTTCGGGTTCATGGACTGATAGCACTTGGGAGGCCACATTTTTACAGAGAGGAACTTCCCACCAGCAGTACTGCTTTGTGCAGAGACCTTATGGTCATGACTGTAGTCTGAGATGCTTTTGTTTCATTTTTTTTTTCCCTGCTTCCTCAAATCACAGAATCATTTAAGTTGGAAAGACTTCCAAGACCATCAGACCTAACCACCAACACACTTCTTTTCTCCTTGTGTCAGCTGCTACTTCTGCCACAGCTGTGCCCTTTAGTATGTTCCAGATGTTACCAGCCACACCATGACACTATCAGCTCTCAACTTTTTGCTGCATTACAAAATTTAATATTTACTGAAGTGCATTTTACTTTCACAGCATTAGAATTTCACAGAACATGTAAAAGGAGCAGAGGTCACAGAATCACAGAACTATAGGAGTTGGAAGGGACCTCTGGAGATCACTGATTTCTACCTCCCTGCTAAAGCAGCTCCCCAGCCCAGGTTGCACAGGTAGGCGTCAAGGAGGGTAAAAGCCTTCAGCCTCTGGGCAGAACAAGCTTTGCACTACATGCTGAAAACTTTTCTCACAGGTTTCCCTTTCTGTGAGAAGTGAACTTCCAAATCCTTCAACTTCCATTTGTTTCATGGGGAAAAAAAATCAACAAACAATCATCATAGCACCGCTGTGCAAAGAGAAGTACGTTGTTGTGGGAGTTCTGTTCCAAGAGTGCTGATGTCCTTGGTGCCCAGTGAGTGTTTTTTTGGCCAGAATAGGATGCTTGCTTCAGAGTCACAGAATCATAGTTAAGGTTAGAAAAGGCCACTGAGATCACCAAGTCCAAAACCAACCCACCCCCACTATTCCCACTCGCAGAATCACAGAATCTTAGGGACATGGTGAGTGGGCATGGTGAGGACAGGTCGATGGCTGGACTGGATGATTTTAGAGGTCTTTTCCAACTTCAGTGATTCTATGATTCCAGGGAAAAAAAAAAAAAATCTAGAACATTTTTATGGGCCTTGTGGTCAGAAAATAACTGGTGAAGCTGTCAGCACTCAGCTGGCTCTGGCTAATCTTACATGGGGATTAACGACCTGTCTGTCTGAACAGGCAAGCCCTGGTGCAGGTGCTCTCCTATTAGTGTAAGCCCAGCTGCTGAAGTTGTTGAGAATGAGCTGGAACTGAGCTAAATGGCACCACTTTGTAATGAGTACGTCCAGGAAGGAGTTTATATTGTTTAAATCTGTATAATTAAATGGTGCGAGCCTGTGTGTAGGCAAGATCTAACTTAAGTGGAAAAAATACAAATGAAAATTGTGTTTATTATAGTGATTAAAGTTAGGTGCATGCTGACGTAATTCAGCATATGGGAATTCTTGGTTATGCATTTCATAGAAACTTTGAGAAGAGAGCACAGCAGCCAGGGTCTGTAACCCCAGAGGGGAACCAGAGCACACTTCTTTGGGGTTATAGTGCAGAAATAAATGTCACACTCAGTTCAAAGCATAAAATATGATCATAGAGTCATTGAGGTTGGAAAAGCCCTCCAAGATCCCCAAGACCTACCCCAGCTCACCTCCCACCGTGCCCATTGACCACGTCCTGAAGTTCTACCATACAACCCTGGAGTGTCAAACTGCTGTACTCGAGATGTTTGAATTGTTGGCATGTTCTGGTAGCATCGGTCAGTCACCTATGAAGCGTATTTCTTTATTTTTACAAGTTGGTTTTAACCTTTTTATAAGTAAAAACAAACCAGAACCCTTCATTCACATACCACTGCAGTGGTGTTTGCTTGGATGTCACGCACGTGGAGATTTGGTTTTCTTTGGTGTGGTGTCAGCCAAGTCCTCTCTGACATACGGACACAGTTACAGCTCAGTGCACGATCCGTTTGGATGCTGTCTGGCGTAACAGCAGCAGTGTGCACCATGGCATTCACAGCCTCTGCATGGCACTCCCAAAGAGATTTTGCCAACTCTGTAACTGACCCTCTGTTTGTGTGTTATTCTCAGGGCTGTTCACAAGAGGATGCACTCCCACCTCTCCCCGTGCATCTTCTGAATGTGAGAATTATGCACTATCACATTTTTAAATTATTTTTATAGCGTTAATGGGGAAGTGACCAAAAATCCCCACTACTCCAGGAAACTCATTTTTCAAACAGAAATTCTCCCCAGAACCCAAACAACGTCACTTTACTTTTACACAGCAGCTCTCCATCAGTGTTGGAATTAAACCCAGCTTTTTTTTTTTAACTTGAAGCAACTTCAGCTTACTGCCGTGGTTATAAATTCTTCCATGGGGGTGGAGAAAAATAAACAGTAACTTCGGCGTTGTTGAGGAGAACAAGTTAAAAAACAGCTATTTTATTGTGCTGGTCTGCCTGGCGCACAGCTAGAAACATACTAATGCTTTTCTGACACCTCCCCATGGAAGAGTAATGCAAACATTGCTGCAGCATCAGCAGATGAAAACATGCTCTTGGATCTCTGGTTTTCGAAGTGTTTCTCATGTAGTATCAGTTTCTTGCTGTAGATGAGCCAAGATCTCTTCCAACAGAAAATAGTCACCGTGCTTTCAAGTTGGAGAGAGCACTGCATGAAAACTTTCTTTGTAGCTTGAGAGTAAATGGAGAAGTCCAGCCTTGGTTTCTTCCTCGTCCCCGTTCCTTGCCGTATCCCAACACCTCAGAGATCCAAGAGAGAAAGAACGGGCTCATTGGAGAGTTTTTCTTTTGGCTGCAGTGGTCCTAAGGTTCCCAGTTGGATCTTTGTGCTCATGAGATGCCAGCAGGTGTGCTGTGAGCACAGGCAGGTACCTATGGCTTGTGTATCTGACAGTGGGGAGCACTGGGGCTCATCCTGACTGATAATTATCAGGTGGGTGGAAGGACTGTGCTCCTGTTTTCTCTGTCCCCCTCCTTTCACCAATCCTATGTTTTTAGTGGTTGAAATGGATTGAGAGAAAAGCTGAAGGAGCACAAGAGATGGTGGTGAGCTGTTAGCTGGTCACTGGTGGACCTGAAGGAGCTGGAGGCTTTTTGCCCACACCAGGTCCATCCAGCTTCCATATTGAAAAGGGTGATAAAATATCAGCAATTTGGAGAGTAAGTCTTCTTACATATCTCAGAAAGAGTGGTATTGCATTGGCACAGGGTGGAGGGGGAGTCCCCATCCCTGGAGGTGTTCAGGAACTGCACAGATGTGGCACTTGGGGGCATGGTCAGTGGGCATGGTGGGGGTGGGCTGATTTGGGACTGGAGGATCTCAGAGGTCTTTTCCAACCTTATTGATTCCACGACTCCTTTGATCATAGGTACTTTCCAAGGTGGTGGTACTGCTGCTATGAAAATGCTCTGAAAGTACAGGTGCTGCTCTTCATGTCCCCTTCAGGTTTTCTCATTGCTTCTCATGCAGAGTCCGTAGTTTGCAGTAAATACCATGAGCAGAACACAGCTCCCAGGGTTTGTTTGCTCACATCTCTGACCTTGGTGTGCCTAGAGCCCTGCTCTGCACTTCTTCCAAGGCCGTGCACCTTGCTTACAGACTTGGGCAGATAGTTTGCATAAAGAGTGCATTTTTTCAATGCTCTCAGCTTGTGCTTGTCAGTCCGAGTCTTAAGCACCAAGGGTGCTTTCTCTCTGTCACCGTGGCATGTTAGTGCTGCTGTCACTAATCCATTGCAGACACTGCTGTTATCAGCCCACAGCTGCTTGGACAGTCACCCAGGACTGTTGCAGTGAGGGCCCTGCAGTTATTATTTGAGCTGTTTCTCCCTTTTATCTTCCCTTCAGGGGCCATCAGAATGGCAGTGGGTTTTTTTTACAAGCTCCAGCTTGAAACTTTTCAAAGTTCCTATTCTCTGTGTGTCAAGCTGCTTGAATTCCCTGTAAAAACGTTGGAGTTGTGAATCAATTTGTAATGTTATAAGAGCGAGCAGACACCCACGTTAGCTCTGTGTTAAAGGATGGCACGTGGATGTAGCAGAAAACCACAGCTGAGCTGCACTGAAGCACGTTTGTCACTACGTTGATGTTAATGGCTGAGCACCCGGCAGCTCCCAAACCTCTGGCTGACTTTCCCCCATGGACAGGGACTGTGCCTCTATCAGGAAATGAAGTTGGTTGCAGGGTGTCTCGAGCTGCCAAAACCTCATGAGGAAATCAGGGCTGTTCCCACTGTTGGAGCAGGCAGAGCAGTTAACCCTTCCTGCTCGTTGGCTGCGTCGTTGCTCTGCTTCCTTCCAGACATTGCTGACGCACATTCTCCCCCTATGAATGTAGCACCAGGGCAGTGGAAGGGATAACTTAGAAGTCCCATCCGACTTGTGCTTACTGGGGAGGGGTCACCCAACTACTGCTTTCCAGTCCCTGTGTTGATGCCATTATCTTCCAGTTTTCAGTGAACTGCAAAATCAGGTTCACGTTGGAAAGCTGTGAGTTGTATCCAGGATTTTTAAATGCCAGGTGATGTGTGCAGTGGCAGTTCCTGTGTCACATGAATCCCTCTGGTTTGTGCAGTGATGCAGTGCGGTGAGACATGGCTGTTGTAACCTTTCCATGTGTCCTAATGAAACCAATAGATGTCACCACCTGCATATGAAATTAATAAGCCCAGTGCTAAAGCATGGTACACATCTGGTCATTACTATGTCTAAAAGTGGCTGGTGCACTAATTGATGGCAGGGGCAACTAATGCAGCTTGACTTCATTTCATTGTTTCTCATGTAGGGATTCTGTACATAGAATTGCTGCAATGCTGTCAGAGCTTTCCTTCCTTTTTGGTCAAGACCAAAGAGTGGCATCCATGGGGACCAACACAGATCCGCTCTTGCTTTACACATGGAAACATCAGCAAACCTGTCGTGGTCCCAGAACCACCACTGCTACCATCGTGGCAAGCTCCAAGCAGTTGAACCCACTTTCTTTCTTCAGCCCTTGAACAGGATCTTCATTTCTGTTAATGCCAACAAGATGTGTCCCCTGGGGATGTGGTCAGTGAGCGTGGTGGGGATGGCTTAGGGCTGGACTTGGTGATCCTGGAGATCTTTTCCTACCTGAATGATTTGATGATTCTGAGAAATGAGTGGCTGAAAACAGACTAATTTATGGTACCAGCTAATCACAGCAGTTTAAATGCAAATATTATATAGGAAATCATCACTTGCAAGGCTTTCAGTAGCACTGGTAAGGTTTTCATTGCCATCGTCGCTATGGTAGCAGATTTATTTTTTGTTTAACCCAATATTTTACAGATTTTGATTGCTTCCTTTCTTACCATATCTCACTGGAACCCAGAGCAGAGAAGATGGTCCAGTGAGAACTGGAAAATGCACGACACGAGGCAGCCTGGGAGGTGCTGCACTGGGTGAGTGAGTGGAGCAGCAGTGATTGTGCAGCTCAGGAATGAGGAGCACTGGCCAAGAGGAAGACACAGTGTGGGTTAGCACGGGACACTCCTATTCCCAACTGCTGTCTGCATGGAGACCAATATTTACAGGGAGGATCGGACTGTCCCCTCCACCCCAAAAACTCTTCCAGTTGCCTTCTGGAAGCTGTATTCTGGGTTCAGTCACTTCATTCCAGAGTAATTGCTTTCTTCGCAAAACAGAGCAATTAGACTGGAGTGAAATCACCTTGTTCTGGAGTTACAGAGCTGCTGCAGAAGAGATATTCGATAGCAGTGCTGTGCAGGTCAGCCTTTTTGCAGGACTTGGACTTGTTGTCCAAACCCATCTTTTGAGGCCTGACTAAATGTTCAGATCACAGAATCATCAAGGTTGGAAAAGACCACCGCCAAGATCCCCAAGCCCAACCCACTCCACCATGCTCACTCACCATGTCCCCAAGAGCCACATCTCCATGGTTCCTGAACATCTCCATGGATGAGGACTCCACCACCTCCCTGGGCAGCCTGTGCCAGTGCATCACACTCCTGAGAGAAGAAATCGTTCCTAATATCTGGACTGAAATGATGATAAGGTCCTCTGTATGCAAGAAAGAGAAATGTATATTAGTAGGGATACAGGCAAATCCTTCAAACCAAGAGAAACATAAGATGGACAGCAAACTATGCTAGGAGCTGGGAAATCAGCAGCGCAGTGATTTTCTGCTGTTCCCCTGTGTGTTTCTCCTGGGACGTGGCACTCTCCTGGTTTCAGTCCATTCACTCCACGCAGATCTGTAGCTGAGCTGGTGGATGTTTCAGCCCTGCCTGTGGCAGCTTGTGCATTGTAATTAACTGCTTCCCATTAAGGCAGCAGATGAGAAATCGTGCAGTTACATGCAGAGGCTTTAGGAGATGAAGCAGTGTCCTGGAACAGCAGCTAGTAATGTGTGGTGATAGGGTTTTGTTGCCTTATTTTTGTTTGTTTATTTTCTTTCTTTCTGACCCAGGAAACTATGAATGTTGTACAGCAAAGAATTCCTTTAAACCTGAACAGGAGCAGAGCCAGGCTGTGGGCAGAGCAGGAGGTGGAGGGGCAGCTGCTGGGATTTTAAACGTCTGCAGCAAGAACCTTGGGGAAGAGCACAAACTGGAGCGCAGGACTTGTTACTCTGCATTTGCTGACGTTAGAGTTAGCATCCTTTCTAAACGAGAACCTTAAAAAAGCAGCATGCAGTTCTGCGGGCATCCTGCAGGGAGCAGAAAGATATCTTTGTATCCTGACTTGGGGGGAACTGCATTGCAGTAATTTTTCTCCTTCCTTGAACCAGAAGCTATGCTGGTAGCTCCGAATTTCATCTATAAAAGATGGTCCAAGCAGTTCTTAGGAGCGGTTGCAGTGATGAGCAGGACTCAGCCCTGCTAGGAGTGCTTTTGGGTGGGCGATAGAAAAGAGAGGCAAATGATGGCATTTCCCTATCACCCAGGTGAGGAGCATTGTCCTTCATGCTGCCCTCCTGATGGCACAGTCGTTGCTATGCTGAGAAATGTGGGACCAATCTTGGGTGCTCTGCACACCTCAGGGAGGAGGAGGATCAGGAGATGACACACAAACCCCGTCACTGAGGGGGAATGGCCAGAGACAGAAGTATTTCTCTGCACACAGCTGAAGTCCAGTCCAAGCCTTTTGTTGCATCCAGTAGGACTGGAAGTGATTGGAGCAGCAGAATCTGATCTTCAGAGAGAGTTCTTGAGCTGCACAGCCTGCATCTCATCTCTGCTGTGAAGTGCATCTGCTTTGGCATTGATTTAGCTGTGCGTTTTGGAAATAAATTTTCCATACGTTTGTTTTTTCTGCAGTACGCACAGAGATAAGGCGGTTCTTTTCTGCAGGGAGGATGAGCTCGTGTAGGCACACACTGTAAAACACAGTGCAGTCAGCTTCTGTCTGTCTGTTGTTGGTCACCAGCTGTGCTACGCTGGGTGGTTGGCTGAGCCATTGGTTTGAAGATGCTGCAGGAAGAATTAGAAATGTAAGGCAGAATGCATGGAGGAAATGTGAGGCTGGGCAAGCAGTTTCTCTCCTGCAACAGAAAGCCACCCTATGTGTTCTGTATTTTTATCGCATTTTTCACCATGTCTCACCCTGCTCAGCACGTGTTGCGCAGCCCTCCTTCCTCAGTTGCACACGTTGCTGGGATAAGGAGGAGTTCACTGCCAAATGCACTGCACACGCACGATGCCTCGTTCCCAAATGTATCCCCATTTGGGTCAGAGCAAACAGAAATGTCACTGAAATGCTCTTATAGGGACAGGGAGAAGAAACAACATCAGCCATGTGTTGCAGCCAGCAGGTTCTGACTCCACCTGTCCTGTTGCTCACCCACTTGCAGGGTTCAGCTGTCTCTTCTGACTGAGTCTTTTAATTTAAGCTTCTGTAACGTGTGGCAGATTGAGAAGAACAGTCCTCAGATTTCTGCCCTGGTTGACAGATGAAGCAGATAATGGAAGATAATCTTTTCCATTTTCATGATTTGACACATTCTCACTCCTGTGTGTATGTTTAAATGGAGGAATCAAAATAAAGTTGAGTACAGAATATAAATCCCAGGCAAAATTACAGCTTTAATTGCAGCGCTGGGTTAAATGTAAACAGCAGGAATATTACAGATATCTTCTAATTAAGTGCATAAATTTGAGAAATGTCTTGAATATGTAGTACAGCAACTACACTGAGAAGTGAGAACAAGGAAGAAATACACTTTGTCAGCTGCCTCAACTGCATCCCATACGGAGCTGAACTTTGTCACAGCCTTTGGTACAAGTTGCAGTGCTTCTGGGCAGTCTCACATCTGTATTAAGATTGCATATAATCTGGAATCCACGTGGATTTAGGTTGTGTTTATGATTTTTTGAGTTTGCAACTGAGGGCTGATCCTGACCGTGTTCTCTTTCTGACTCATTACCCTGATGAACCCTCTGTACTTCTTCTTTACACAGGCAGGGACAAAGGAGAATGGCTTTACACTTAAAGAGGGGACATTTAGGTTAGATGTGAGGGGGAAATTCTTTACTCAGAGAGCAGTGGGGCACTGATGTCTGGATGGGACAGCATGGATAGGGCCCTGGGCAAACAGTGGCACATAACATGTGGCTTGGGGGCAGCCAGCACCACAGTGGGATGAGAGAATTTCCCGGCACCGTGCATGTGCAGTATCCCAGTAACCCCAGCAAGGATTTGGTTTTGCTCACTGGAGGGGAGAGGGCCAGATACAGTGGATAACAAAAGGAGTACAATAGCACTGACAAGCACGTGTTAAAAGGAGAGTCTCTAGAACTGTTTTCTTTGTGTCCTAAGGACAGTCCTTAGCTGAATGAGGAGCTCTTAATTCGGTTCAGTTCGTTGAAGGCAGGGAGATACTGGAATAATATATCTAAAGCAGAGTAAAACAGTAAAAAAAAACAAGCAATTTTCATGCATTATTAAAGGAGTGGGAGAGCACTTGAGCCCTTTTTCAGATTTAGGTGATTGTTTGCTTTAAAAAGAAAGGGAACACTCTAGGAAAGTACTACTTCCTTATAGGAAAAGTGTCATCTCATAGGAAGGTGCTCCATCCTGGAGGATGTACAATCCTATAGGATGACACTAAGCACGCTGATCCCTTTTGGCACATGCTCAGCTCCTGACCCACTTTACTCGGACATCCAGACGACACGTGGGTGCCCAGCTGCAAGAACCAGAAGATGTCCTCCACCCTGGAGTAACCCAAACCCTCACTCACTGTCATTCTCTTCTGCAAACTGCTTTCTTCTACCATTGATCAGGGCTCGTTTCCAATAGCTGACAGCAGTGTGCTGTCACAGCCTGAAAATGCCTTTAGGAAGAAGCACACACTGAGGTTGACCTAACAGCTGGTGGCAGCGAGTCTGCCCCTGGTCTGTAGCAATTGGCATTTTGAAATATGTGCAGCTCTGTCTCTCTCTGATTGAAATGCCCCAAAGCAAAAGGAGCCCTTCCTCTGAGCCTCTCCACAAGCAGCTTGTACAGCGTGCACTGGGGAAAGGATGTTTGGTCGGGAGGGATGGAGGAGGACGTCAGCTCTGTGGTTGCTATTATTTAAAAACAAAACCTCATAGAACGAGCCCTCTGCACCAGCAGACCTATCATTAAAAAGTCAGCATCAACAGGCAAACGCATCAGACAGGGCTGGGAGAGGGGCTGGGGGGCTGTGTGTCCCTGCCCAGTGCACAAAGCCAAAGCCGAGCACTGTGACAACAGAGGAACTCAGTCCCAGTTGTCCAAAATGACGTTCTTGGCCTGGTGGCTTATTTTGGAAGATGCAGCAAGCGTTGCACTGATTTCCCGTGAAAGCATAGCTGGGAGCTCATCACTGGAAAAATATGCAAAGTGAATCACTGCGCTCTCCTGCTGCCACCTCTTGTGTTGGGAGAGGATGTTCTGTGCAGCCAAAGGAGAAAACAAACACATGGGGAGCTCTGACTTCGGGTTGGGAGAGGCTGATGGCTGAGAACGGTGTTGTGACCTCTTGGTCTTCTGCCTTCATGCATGAATTGGGCAATCCCAAGGCTGTATTAGGGCAGTGAGAAGTTCCTGTAGGTCACTTCCAAAAGGAAAATCCTTTACTATGAAATTAGTGCATTTTTGATGTCAGCATGCTTCAGTCCTGTCTGGGAGCCTGGCAAGCAGCAGGAGGGAAATCAGTGCTGGAGACTGCACGAGTGGTTGTTGGTTCTTCATGAGTAGAAATGTCCTGCTTCTCTCCCAGGGTTGGGGAGAAAAAGCCCTACTGATTCCTATGGAAAATAGCAA
This sequence comes from Oreortyx pictus, assembly GCA_036925125.1. Taxonomy (NCBI): domain Eukaryota; kingdom Metazoa; phylum Chordata; class Aves; order Galliformes; family Odontophoridae; genus Oreortyx; species Oreortyx pictus. The sequence goes on along the minus strand of JAUPFR010000004.1, from coordinate 1,103,250 downwards.
ATGGGAACGTCCACACGTTGGAAACCTGGGTGAGAATGTGTGCATTGCCCAGACAGGGCACCTAGGTCAGGCCCTTGTGCAGCACACGGATTGCTGGTGCCTTGCTGAGACACAGAAATGTGGGTCACGTTCTTGAAGCTCAGTCATTTCCTCCATGGCTGGAGCTGTACCCAACGCTACGCTCATTTCTTTGCACAAGAACTGGGTTCTTCACAGACTCACAGTCATTCAGGATGGAAAAGACCTCCAAGGTCACCCGGTCCAACCCCAACCCATCCTCCCACCGTGCCCACTGACTGTGTCCCCAGGTGCCACATCCATCTTCTAACTGAAATTGCAGTTAACTCCAGAGTTTGTGTGCAGAAGATGCACCATGTCCTTCAGAATGCAGCTGCAGTATGTATCTGTTATTCAGCAGGATTATTCTCTCCAAACTTTCCATTGTTTTCCTGTGCTTCACAGACCCTCTTAAAACTTTAACAATGAAGGGAAAACTCACCTGCAGACTTGAGTGCTTTATACCAATTAGGCTAAAAGCATGTGATTCACTTTACAGAATATAATTAGGCGATGGTTGTCTCTGTTGTGACAACTGGAATATTGGTTGGCAGTTCTGGTATTATTTTTGGTTTAGAAAAGGTTTGATCATGGGAATGCAGATCTCTAGTTTTTCTTTAGAAATCAAAACAGACTTTGTAACCCAGATACATGAGTTGTTCTCTGCGGGCTTTACCCAGCAGGCTTCTGTTGGTAGCTAGAAGACCTCCAGGAGGAGAGCTGGCCTTTTTCAGCTCCACAAACAGACTCTGCCCTCAGTGGAAGGCTTCTGCCTTTCTTTTCCAAAGGGTGGTCTGGTCAATGGGATGAGCTTCGCCAAGACCAAGTGCCAGGTCCTGTGCTTTGGTCACAACAAGCCTGTAGTGATGCACGGGGCTGTTATGACCAAAGTGCAGGACCTGCACTTGGTCTCGGTGAAGATCATCCCAATGGCCTCATCCCATGTCCAGGTCCCTCTCCACATCCTGCCTACCCTCAGGCAGAGCAACACTTCCCCCCCAACTCATCTGCAGACTTACTGAGGGTGCACTCAATCCCTTCCGACTGAGTTTTTGTTTTCATTCATTTCCACACTGCTGTAGTTCTAGAAGCACCCTGGGAAAAATGCTGTTCTTCACTTCAGCTCATGAGATGTCCTTAACTGTGGATATTTAGCCTGCGCATAGATGTCTTGAGCCCCTTTTGCCATCTTGAGTTGTCTGTTTCTTTCTCAGCCCTCCCGACATGCTGTGAGCCGTTGCTTTCCCCTCTGCATTCACACCTATTCCTTCCCCAGCTCTGCTGAGCAAGATGTGCTGGTGCTCAGTCTGGCACATTTCCTGTTTGCTTCCTTTGTCTCTGTGCTGTAACCTTCTGCAGGGCTGTCTGTGTCTCAGCCCTGAGATAGAGGCAAAGATATCAGGCAGGTATGCAGATAATTCACCAACTCCACAATGTTTTTCTTTCTCAAGTCAAAGAGGAGCGTAATGCAAAGAAAAACAGGGGGGAGAAAAAAAGAAAAAAAAAAAAAGATGAATTATATTTCCCTGCAACAAATTAAAATAATTGCGAAAATCCATTCCATCGGTGTCTCTTTTTTTGGTAATTTATGACTGTTGTTGATAAGGTCCAGTTGTGCTGATGCTGCAGGCAGTGCTGCTGTATTCAACTGAAGCCATCGTTTCCCAGGACGTCCTTAGGCTACCCAGCAGAGCTCCCTCTAAGATTGTCAAACACATGCAAACCCATTCTCAGAAAGACTCTGGAGCTTTGGGTTCTTTGAAAATGAATGCAGATTATTCTCTCAAATGTGCAGGGCTCCTTTGGAAATGGTGCTTTTCTTCTGAACCATTGACATGCTTCTGAAAACACCGGCTTATGAGTGAGCAAGTGGGCACAAATTGTAAGCAAACAGTGAGGAAAAGAGGATTCTCCAGTTTTGTGTTCACATAGCTCTTGGATTTCTTGCTTTTCCACCCCATTGCTTTGCTTAGCTCCGCTCCTCATCCAGCTCTATATCCACATTGTGGAGCAAGCAGGGACAGATTCCCTCTCTCGAAGCAGCTCCACCTGCTGATGGTATCTGACCAGAGGTCACCCCCTGGGATGGTTCATTTGTGAAGGGGATTATTTTGTATTAATGCACGACTCCATCCGAGTGCCGCAGAGCCGCCTGGAGCCGTGCTGGCTGCTGCTGGCTGGCACTGCTGCCATCTTCCTCATCGTTAACTGCAAAAAAAAAAAAAAAAAGAAAGAAAAAAAAAAAGGTGTCGAGCTTTTGTGGTGGCAAAGTCAGTGCAGTTGAGCTCCACATCTGCCGGTTGGACTTCCTGTGGTTTTTCATCGAATCGCGTGACTGACGGCACAGACCGTCTGCTGCGCTCTGGGCTGTCTCGTTGGTCCTGACCACGAAATCTGACTTCTGCTTTGTCTGGCAGCAGCAAACACGATAGGGCACTGCGGTGGGAGGGCTGACCGGAGCTGAGAAGCGCTGTCTGTGTGTGGATGACACGGATCCAGCTGGGAAGTTACCTCCAGCTCCAACGTGCTGAGCGATGTGTCGGGTTGATCGGGTTCAAAGTGCCCAGGGTTGGCTCTCCTCTGATAATGGCTGCGTGGAAATGCAGGCAGTGTTCTGTTGGTGTCAGGGCAGTGAGCTCAGAAACAAGCAGCAAGGCACGAGGGTGGCCAAGGACACGTACATCTTTCAGCATCGTGGCTGATGTCCAGCTGAGCAGCGGGGCTGCGGCTTTTCCATGCCCACACTTCTTCCCTGGTGTTAGGACTGCCGTGTAAGACACCGTAGTGCAGCCCTTCTTTTCAGAATGTGCTGCAAATGGGGTTCCTTTGGGTGTCACCAGGTAAGGAGCAGACATCCTTCCAGAATCAAACCATAGAATCATGAAGGGTGGAGAAGATCCCCAAGCCCAATCTCAACCCCCCCCCATGCCCGCTGCCCTCATCCCTATGTGCCACATCTCCACAGTTGTTGATCACCACCACCCTGGGCATCCTGTCCCAGTGCCTGACTGCTCTTTCTGGGAACTCATTTCTCCTACTACCCAACCTGATTAAGTTGGGCATGATAACAGCAAAGCAGCTTTGACTTGCCACTTGGAGGGTTTTGTGATGAAATCTCCCCAGCAGTGCTCTGAGCCACGACCGTGGTGTCTCGCTGCTCTCCTAAAACACTTACTAAGTGTCACCTCGTGTGTGTCTGCAAAGGCCCTCTCATTTGGAAGCAGTTCATGCAGGAGCTTCCTGCTGCTGGCCCAACTTTTTACGTGCTGTTTAGTTGCTGATAGAAGTTCTTTTCAAGTCAGAAACATCTGGAGGTGACATTGAGCATTAACAGATTGCGTTGCCAGTGAGCACCCTGTGATGACCTTGGGCTCTGTGTCCAGGTGGAGGTGGAGCAGTGTCCCACAGGGCTCCATCAGGGACCACGAGGTCAGCTTCTCCAGGTCTTGAGCTCCCCTGGGCCCACCGTTCAGGTGGCATCAAAAAGCTGCTCATCCCTGCCATTCCTTACCTTCCCTTTAAAAAGATGTGTTTGAAATAGTGTATCCGAAATGGGAATGTGTATAGTCAGTGGCAGAAAATATTCTCTCTCTCCTTAAACATCTCACTATCTTGGTCTGCATTCTCCTTCCCCTCGCCTGCGTTCCGTTGTCCTTGTCTGTGTTCCCGTTATCCTTGTCTCCATTCCCAAGATAAAACTGCTCAAGGCATATGGTGAGTGTGGGAGAGCCCAGGCTGGTGGCAGAGGTACATCCTTTAATCTGAAATTGATCACTGAATTGCTCTGGCACGAGCACAGTAGATGGCAACGTTGATCAAGCTGAGGGGAAACTTAACGATACAATTAGTGGGTGACTGTTCCTGCTCAAAAACAGGAATTCTGTCCAGTGTGTTTTATGCTGAGGGCCCACGGTATAGTGAGAGCTGAGTGTTTCTGATGCAGCTGAGGCATCAGCTGCAGCCCTGAAGGTGGGAAAAAAAAAAAAAAAAAAGAAAGAAAGAAAAAGCTCTGTGCCTTTAATTCAGGTCACATTAGCATCTTTAATCGCTTTTTCCCCTCCCTCCCAGAGGACTGCTGCACGCAGCAGAGCTGGCATGCAGCCACTGCTGGGGTGAGGAGTGACAGCGATGTCAGGGCTCTGCTCTGCTGGGAAATGCTGCAGTGGTTTCACCATGAGGTTTCACCATTCGTTTTGCTGAGGCAACGCCGAGCTGAGCGTGTTCCTGTCTGCACTGACCACAAGCCAGGAAGCATCAGGAGGGAAGTGGGGAAGGTTACAGTGAGGATAAGCAGAGTCTCATGTGAAAAATAAACAGACGCGAGAGTTGGATTGAGGCTTAACCTGCCCAGAGAGTCATAGAACCATTAAGGTTGGGAAAGACCTCTGAGATCCCCAACCCTAATTCATCCCCTGTATGTGCCCAGGTGCAGAAATCACGGCATCCTGAGAAGGGTAGGATGGTGGGAGGGGACGGCGGGCTGAGGAATGGGAGCTGAGAAGGGGTGGGATAGGGAATGGCAATGAAAGTAGGATCTCACAAGGCTGAGAAGGAAGAAAAAGTAAATATGGGCGAGTGCAAAATGGACATACACTGAAGAAAGGCTGTGAAGATAGAGGAATGGGGCTGGGGAAGGGGAAGACCAGGAGATGGGCAACTGAGAGCTGGGGGTGAGCGTGGGAGCAGGAACACCTGAAAGTGAGGGAACATGGTGATGTGGAGGGTTAGAAAGCTGGGCAAACCCAGCCTGCAGACAGAGGTGGTAGACAGTGGTGTATGAAGGGGCTGTGGGAGAGCTACTGTACTGCAGACTTCATGTGTGGCACAGGAAATGATGCCTGCTGATGTGCCTTTGAGGTCTGAACTCACCAGGAGCTGGACGCAGCAGTGTCACTGACAGCTTTGTCCTTGGACAGCCTCGGTTCCTTCAACAGAGGGAGGAGTGCTGGAAACAAAGAGTGCTTCCTCCCTCCTTCCCTGTCAGAAGGATGAGCTCATGACATGCTCTGAAGGCCTCACCAGGGGTGACAGCCACGCAGTGTCCAGAGCCAAGCCCTCCCATTGGCATGCAGCACTCTGCAAATTGATGTTGATGTCCTTAGCAAGATGACGGGTGGTCATGTTGTCACCCAACCTTTGGTTGGGTGGACTCAATGATGGGTCTCTTCCAGCTCAGGGTATGCTGTGATCCTGTGAAGAAGCTGCCGGTGGAGCTGCCTTCCCCACAGAGCAAAATTTAGAGGGTTGGAAGGAACTTCTGGAGACCATAGGGTCCAACCAGATGTGCAGGTGGCAGCTTTGGTGTCACTCTGTGCTTGGGATTTGCACCAAACTGCTGTTATTACAGCAGCCCCACGGGGAGCGTGGAGAAGTTTCCATGTTTTTGAGACTCCTGAGAGCACACAGTTAGGTAAATAAACCCAAAAGCCAAGTGGACAAGGAATGCCCCTTCGGAGGAGCTGTTCCAGCCAGAAGAGTCTCATTCGTCCTCCAACACAAGGCAGCAGTGCAGGAGCTGCTCAGAAAGCTCATAGAGCAACCCTCCATTATTCATGGTCAGAGGCTTCCTGGCCATTCCTGTGCTTGTTCTGATCGTGTCACACCCTGGAGTTTTAGTCTTTTAGTCTTAGCCACAGCCTAATAAATAATGAAACAGGTCATGTTTTATCTTACCCCCACGAGCATTGCAGTGTGGCTTCATCTGAGGCTCTGCCAAGCTCTTGATGTGGGCAACATTCAGAAGGAGAGTAGATGATTGAGCAGTGCAATCCTAACATAGTAGTCTGAGGTTGGATATTAGGAACAATTCCTTCTCTGAAAGGCTGGTCAGATGCTGGCACTGGCTGCCCTGGGAGGTGGGATAGTCCCCATCCCTAGAGGTGCTCCAGAGCCGTGGAGATGTGGCACCTGGGGACATGGTCAGTGGGTGTGGTGGGGTTGGGACTGGGGGTCTGGCAGGGCTTTTCCAGCCTTAATGATTCAGTGTTTCTATGATTCTCCCCCAAAACACACCAGGGCTTTTCAAGGAGCCACCTCTGTGTGTGCAGTCCTTTAGGAAGGAAGTAACCAGAGAAAACTGGGGAAGCTGTGGCTGCAGCATCGCTCTCCAGTTGGGACAAACTGACACGTCTGATGTGTGATAATTCTGGAAGCTCTTTACTTAAAGCTTTAGTGGAAAGGATATTGCTTGTGTTGTCAGGAAGGGGAGGTGTCTGCATGGCTGGACAGTAAGCTGCGCGCACAGGTCCTGTGGGATGAACTGCTGCGTGGTGCAGTTCAGTTGAGGAGCATTCAACAGTGTTTATGTGTAGGACTCTTCTGTCACCTAAAGGATGCGCCCAGTTTTGTTAGCAGAGACCAAGTGTGAGCAGAAGGAGAAGGGCTGGACACTGTGTGCCTGTGTGGCACTCAGTTCCAAGAAGAAATTACAACCCATCTCCTTATGCCTCGTGGTAAATATTTTCCTTCAGCACTGCTGGTTCGGTTCCTTCTGTCCTTTTTCACTTTCCTCTGTTGGGCTGCGTGGTTGCAAACAGCCTTCCCTCTCTCTTGCAGAAGTTTCCTGAGCTGAAATTCAAGTACGTGGAGGAGGAGCAGCCCGAGGAGTTCTTCATCCCCTACGTCTGGTCCCTGGTGTACAACGCGGCCGTGGCTCTCTACTGGAACCCGCGCGACATCCAGCTCTTCACCATGGACTCTGGCTGAAAGAGGTCAGGCCAAAACTGAACCCGAAACTGCACCACGTGAATCCATGACCCCTTCCAGCACACACCCTCTGACCCACTGCTCGCTGCCCACCTCCAGCCCCACGGCTGTGTTTCAGACTGTCACACACCCACACCTGGGGCGAGGAACGTGGATTGCAGCCTTGTATTTATCGTCCTATAACCAGAGCTTGTCTGATGAACACGAGGCCTTACACATGGGGTATGATGTTACTACCAACACCACCGATTGCTCTTTTAAATGAGGAAAGAGGCTGAGAACTTGGATTTGGGCTGCTTTCGGATTTTCATTTCTTTGGGTCAAGCTTTGGTCCATTGGGTTCTGCCGTGGGTCACTCGTTGCCCAACCCCACACTCTCACTCCCAGCCCTTTGTTTTGGTGGCACTGGCACGGCTGCTGTCCTCCCACTGCTGCCATCCAAGCAGCATGTTAATCCAGTTAGCTCCCGGGCAGACTCAAAGCACTTGATTTAGATGTCAAAATGTTTGTGGGAGGGCTTTCCCTAGCGAGTCTTTGTGTTTGGCTGGCACGCAGAGGGGCTGGGAACACCAGCTTGCAGAGGCAGTCCCTCACAGAGCTGTTTTACCATGCTTCTGGGCAAAGGCTGTAGCTGGAAACTGAAAGTGTGGGGAAAAAAAATATATATATATATCTCCAAAGAAAATAGTTGTAAGATTGTAAAATAGAGCAATGTCCTGTAAAAATCGGTGACGGTGACGGTGTGGTGTGGGGATCCCTGGCCAAGTTCTGTGTTGAAATCCCCTGTTGGCTGTTAAAGGTTTATGGCAGAAGTATAAATTGATCTGAATGTAGAATGCTTCCTCCTGTTGTGTTCAAGTGCTCTTTCCCGATGTCCCTGGCTCTGCAACTGGATGAGAGACATGGGTTGACCAGGTCTCCAGAGAACCTCCCATTTCACACAGTGGGGATATTTGGGGAGGTCCCTGGCAGCTCCTGCTCCAGCATGTTCTTCACAAGGGGATGCATTGACTTCCAGGCAGTCCGGAGTGGCTCTAAATAAAAAATTCCTTGCACCTTTTTTATTTGTCCTTTTTGGGTTTTTTAAATTTTTTCTGAAGGAGATGCTAGAGTTGGGCTTTCCTTTATCTGTTTGTTTCAAGGTAGAACTCTGGGTACTACACAAATGAAGTGCTGGTTTTAAAAAATATATACTAAAATCATTTTGTGTTAATTTAAATATAACTACAGAGAGACATACACAGCACAAGAGCACGTGGGAGTTCAACATGACACGAGCATTGGAGATGGAGCAGTGGTGAGACGGGACGTGGTCTTTTATCTTAGGAAAAGAGGGGAAATGAATGAACAGGAGAACATGGGAAATCAAGTGGGAATGTATGGGAAATGAACTGAGCTGCACACATTCGGGTTTGGTTTGGTTTGGTTTGGTTTGGTTTGGTTTGGTTTGGTTTGGTTTGGTTTGGTTTGGTTTGGGTTTTTTTTTTTTTTTACATTTGAACTGAAGTCAAGGGGGAATGACCATTCTTGGTGTTGTAACACTTTATGATTTTGCCTCTTGATGAAGCCTAAGAGCATTTGTGGGCCAGCAGAGCTGTGCAGATGCAGCTTGAAGCTGTGCGTGTCCAGCCTGTTTGGGTGGTCTTCATCCAACCCCACGTGAACCCTCTCCACCTCCAGCAGCATCTGGAGCAAGTAGGTGCCTGGTGCCAAGCTGCAGAGGACCTGGTTGTTGTAACCTGGTTTTTACATTGGTCATGTTAAGTGGATGATTGTTTAAATCCATGCTTGATGGATGGAGGACACATCGTGGTGCAGCACCATGCTGAATCCCACGATGAGGGAGTTCCTGCTGGGATTGGGAGAAGGAAGATGTGTGCTGTCACACTCAGCGCTGTCCCTTCCTTCCCTCTGCAGCTCATTGTCCTTGCTGCCCAGACAGCACATCAGGCAGCACTTTGACAGAAGCAGTCCAAAGATCTTCCAGACGTAATGTCCAGAAAAATGACTCTGAAAAAAAGACTCTGTTGGCTGAAGATTGGTGAATATTGGGCAAGCTGCAGCGAAGAAGGTTGTTGGGTTTGTGGGTTGATCTGCTTCACAAAAGGAAGAGGCAAACACAACCCCTCACTCATTTGGATGGACCAGATGCCATCTGGGAGTTGGTCAGCCCCATGCTCTCCCTGACCTACGCAGCTCAGGCTGAGAAGACCTTGATTTCTGCTTTGTTCTTGGTTTGTGGATGGTTCTGTGACTGATGGCTGTAGTAGAGCTTAGAGGTGTTAGATTTTTAACGCTGCTGAGCATGCTGCATCCTTCATCATCATTTAAAGAACTGTCTTAAACTTAATCCAGAATGGATATGTCTTGGCAGATGTGTAGCAATCATAGAATCATAGAACCATAGAATCATAGGGGTTGGAAGGGACCTCAAGAGATCATCGAGTCCAACCCCGTATGTTCAGCCACAGGCCAAGTTTTTGCCTTCTGGCCTGGAAAACCCGATGGTGGACTGTGGTCATGGGTCCTTCCCAGTGATGGGCTTCAGGGCTCAGCCCCAGCAGAGCTGTCCTTAACGGGCTGGACAGAAATGAAAGGGATAAACCATACAGGGACAAATCTGGATGCGGAAATTCAAAGCCTCCTTCAAGCCTGGTGCTTGAGGACCCACCATAGCCTCTCCAGATGTGATGTGGGTGTGAAAAAACACCTCTGTTCCTTGCTGCAGGACATGAAGGACCCAGAGGATTGACCTGGATGAGCTTCAGATTCACTGTTTTGCTTAGTGCCATCTGTCCCATACACTCCTGCGGTGTTGAGTAGTTTGGCAGCAAGGAGCAGCAGAGCCATGGTTGCCATGAACCCACACTCCTTGTGCTGCCTCCAGGAGCAAATCCCACCCTCCCCCTCAAACAAAGATCCATCTTGGCAGCTGCGACCTTGCAAGTTTCTCCCAGCTGAAATACAAAGTGAAAATCAGACCTAAATTCTTCCCCCTAAATCACGCCCGGCAGGGACATATTTTCCTTTGAAAGACCAAACTATGAACCCACAAAATAATCAATACATTATCTCCTCACTTTGATTCCCTGTGCAGCACGTTGGGGCAGGGAATGCCATGGCTCTGCGCTCACCTGGCTGGGAGACACCCTGAGGAATGGGTGGGATGATGGTGGGGAGGGAAGAGACAACGTGGCAACAACTGGTGGCATCTTCTCCACTGCTCCTGAGCGCAGAGGTTCTTCAACCACCCAGGAGAGTAGATGACCACAGAAAATACTCTGAATACTTTTTTTTTTTTTTTTTTCCTTTAAAAGAAGAACTCCATCAAGGCTAGATCAGATTTAACAAAAATACGTATTCCAGAAAGAACAGATACGGCCATCACATCCTGACCTGCACCAGCTGTGCTGGACTCATGCCCAGGGTTGTTTTCACTGCTTTTCACAGCCACAAGAGCTTCTGATGAATGAAAGGAAATGTAATGGAGCCCCCTCAGCACCGGACTCCCCACTTCAGGTTAAAGCCCGAGGACTTTTAAGACCTGAGCCATCTCCAAGCAACCACGTCCACAACTTCAGGATGGGACACAGATGGGGAGGGCAGTTACTCACTCTCTGGGTTAAAAAAAAAGAGCCATTTTCATAAAACTCTTCCCCACTGCTGTCACAGATCGTGAGCAGCCACAGAAAGGTTCAGTTAATACATGGGGGAAACTGTGGTCCTGACCCACAGAGCTTGCAATCAGCAAAAAAATCTGTTAATCTGGAAGGGAATAATGCTAGACAGACAGACAGGATGTGTATTTACATGTACGTGTATGTACGTATATAATACACATTACAAATATCGGTCAAATGCTGTGCTATTATTCATCATTACTATATTCTGTTTTGTACAGTGCCTCCTTTTTGTGGTTGGTGCCACTCTCTGTGTTGAAGGGAGCATACTGGCTGTGTTGGTTTGGGTCGGTTGAGTTGGGTTTGGTGGGGCTGGGGCAGGTTGAATTGGGTTGAGTTGGGTCAGATGGGGTTGGACTGGGTTGAGTTGGATGACACTCTTATAGGACACTTATAGGATCTTTATCTATAAAGAGGTGGTGGGTGAGCACAGACTACAAGCAGCAGCTCAGGCAGGTTTGGGGCAGGACACTTGGGAACACTGGGGTCACGCTGGGGCTAGCCGTGCCCTTCACAGCCAGGCTGGAGTTGCTGGGAGAGCTCAGAGCAGTTTTAGGAGCAGGAGCCATGGGTAGCACATCGTGCTCTGTGTCATGAGGCTGCCACTGATGGATACATCTCTGTTACCTTGCACAGTGCAGATGTTTACGTTATGGTTACGAGCATGAAAGGAGGGTACAGCAGTTGTGTTTGTGCAGCTGCCAAGCACACTGTTGTGACATTCCCATCTGCTCCACTGTTGTATAACCCTCTGCTTCCCCTGAAATTAAGAGTGAGGAAGAAATCCCCTCCTAAGCAGCTCTGGGGCTGCAGCTCAGCTCATCCCCAGCCATCGTTGCCCAACGCTCCCTCCAACTTGGGCCTGAAATCCCATGTCTGATCCCGTGGCCTTGGGCTGCCTCTGTAGCAAACAGCTTTGTGCTGATGCTGCAGCATTTCAGTGGAATGATTTCAGCTAAATGATCAACTTTGGTAAGCCTTGAGGGCTGGCAGTTGTCTTCAGGTCAAAACAATTCAATCCTGGTCCTGGGCAGCCCTTCTTTCACCTCAGGTGTGTCCTCACCATCAGCCATCACCAGGGGAAGCCTGGTGATGCCCTACCTCATCCCCCAGAAGAGACAGAACACAACGGAGAGCAACTCCAAAACGTCCCAGACTGGCACCTGCTGGCAGTTGCTGGTGGACCAATGGATTCTGAGTTGACTGGGGGTCATGAAGCTGGGACACGTGGCCATGAGTACCCCATGTCCCACCATAATAACCGGGGTGTATCAGTGAATCCTTGATTTAAGAGGCTCAGCAGAAGATACGATGCCCTGCATGGAGTGAGGTAAGGGTGAGGCTTAGGCTGGGAGGAGAGCTGTTGGGCCCTTCATCGGTTCCCCTGCAAGTCTGAAGAGTTTCTTACCTTTTCCTTACCTCCTCCTACCTCAACAGTAGGACCGCACACTGCTGGGGTGAATTGTGGGAGGTGATAAGAGGAGGGGAGGTGAAGAACTTGTATGGAGCATACTGTTGGCTGCTTGCCTGACTCTGGGTCTGCTTGAGGTCTTGCCAAGAATGGTTTTGATGGGCGGATGCACTGATGATGGCAGTCCCTCCCAACTTATCCATGCTGTGATTCTACGGTTCAGTGATCCTCAAGGTCTTTTCCAACCCAGCCAATCATAGGTTCACTGATCCTCAAGGTCCCTTCCAACCCAACCATTCCCTGGTTAGTGATCCTCAAGATCCCTTCAAACCCAACTGTTCATTGGTTCAGTGATTCTCAAGATCCCTTCCAACCCAACCAGTCATTGGTTCAGCGATCCTCAAGGTTCTGTGGACCCTTCTGAGCCAACCGTACTATGGTTCTTTGGTTCTGTGGTTTAAGATCCTGTACAGAAAAATGGCAGGGAGAGAGCTCCTAGCCCAGCCTTCCCGTGATGCTTCGTGTCCCATGCAAGCTTTGTTCTCGTTTTGGCCTTCACCACACAACAGTGGGAACCTCTTCTTTTAGCCCCAAGGGTACATAGGACATTGATTCTGGTCTTGTTTGCAATATCCACACAACGTGAGCCCTAATGCATGCAGAGAGAGCCCAGCGAGCCAGTGGCATCATTCTGAGTCCCCTCCATTTCGCTGTGCTGCACCCTGTGAAACACTTGGCAGGCGTCACAGTAAGACGTACGCCTTGCTGACAGCCACCACTGCAACCACAAATGTTTTGTAAAGTGCATTTTTCTGTTCCCTGTTTCCCATTTCCCAGAGGTGGCCCCGTTTCCCGCACCCAGCTCGACCCATCACCCCATATTTATCACTTTCCCACTGCACCCCCAGGTGACACCTGCGGGTCCCAGAGCTGTGCCCATGCCCTCCTCCTGCGTTGGCAGGGGACCGTAGCTTGGTTGACCCCCCCAGCAACGCGCATGCAGAGGGTCCGGCTCTTGTTTGCCGGTAACCGTGTCGGGAAAAGGGTTTTCCTTCTCCCCGCTCGGGTGCTCTCCCTCTGCGGATCGCGGTGCCCGGGCTCCCGCTGTCTGCCGACGGCGGAACTGCACCGCGATGCTTCGAGTCCGGGAAGGTGCCCCAAACCCACAGCGGTGGGGCAGGTGGGGTGGGGTGGGGGGTGGGGGGGCGAATGGGGCGATGGGGGGTTGGGTGCTCGGTGGGGCTGCAGGCGATGAGTGGCGGTGAGGATGCGGAGCAGCGCTCTGAGTTGTCGCGGAGAACAGGATGAGGACCCTCGGGGACGTGTGTGCCTGGTTCCATCGGGTCCTGTAAGTGTGGGATCAGGGCCCCAATTGGAGACGTGTGCATCCTGGTCCTGCGGGGATCACCTGCTCACCCTACTAAGCACCTGTGGGATCGGGAGCCAGGGCGACTTCTGAACCTGTGTTCTGTAGGGTACGTTTGCTCACAAGTATGGGACTGGGAGGTGGTGACACCCGCTCATCCATACAAGGTGCACAGGACTGGGACCACCAGAGCCTCATGCAGCCCTGTTCTGTGGGTCCATCTGACCCCAGATACGCACGCAGCATGATCAGGACCCATCACGGACTCCGGTCTCACGGGGCCCACCCTCTCACCCATATATGTGCCCACGTCATTAGGACATCGTGGCCTTGTGCACCCCAGCTCGGTGGGGGTGCACGAGGTCCAACCTTCCCGCACCAACTGGTGTCCCAGTTCCCCTGCCCACCCCACTGCAGGCAGCCCCCTCCCCCCACCAGCCCCACGCCTGCAGTCCCGCACCATTCCTTCCCAGTCCCATTTGAGGAGAATCCCACCACCCTCCGGGAATCGCCATCCCTTCCTCTGGCTGCAGGGTGCACAGGCACGTATGTAACACAGCACACAACACGCAACACACAGCACGCAGCAAGCCAACACGGCATGTAAGATACAGCACACAACACGGAACACCACACAGCCCCACGACACGGAGCTTGTCACACGTAACACGACACACAGCATGCAGCATTCACGCTTTGGAGTGGGGGGTGGGGGGGGGGGGGGTCAGGGGGGGGTCAACCCCATTCCTTAGGGCTCAGTGCCGGGGGTCACCCCATGAGCCCTTCCCCCCCCCTCGCAGGCAGCAGCCGGGGGAGCCGCCCCTCCCCCCCCCCCTCCGGGCACCCCGCGTTGCGCAAAGGGCCGTCGGATCAGTGCGGGCGGATGGAGATAAATATATAATTCCTTTTTTTTTTTTTTTTTTTTTTTTTTTTTTTTCCCCTCCCGGAGCGACGCGCTGTCTAGACGCCCACGTGATGGGGCTGCGCACACGGAGCCGAAGTGGGGGGGGGGGGGGGGGGGGGGGGGGGGGGGGGGGAAAGGGGGGGGGGAGGAGAGGGGGGGAAGGGAAAGGGAGGGGGGGGGGGGGGGTAGGGAAGGGAGGGGAAAAAAAAAAAAAAGAAAAAAAGGGGCGGGCGCGGCCACAACGCGCACGCACCGTCGCTGCCCCCCCCACCCCACCCCCCCCTCACCTCCCCTCCGCAAAAATAATTAAGAAAAAAAAAAAAAAAAAAAGGCAAAAGGGAACGACGGAGCCGCGGCGGTGCGGGTGTGTGTGTGTGTGTGTGTGTGTGTGCGGGGAGCGGGGGGAGGTGGGCGAAAAAAAAAAAAAAAAAAGAGGAGGAGGAGGAGGGAGGAGAAGGAGGAGGAGGAAAAATAATAATCGAGAGAAGCCCGAGCGGCTGCGGGAGAAGGGGTGGGGGGTGCGCGGGGGGGGGGGGGGCCGCGGCCGCGCTTCACTCCGCGCTCCGTTTGTGTCCTTCGCAGCGGCGGAGCGGCGCGGGGACGTCGGGCGGCGGCGACGGGCGGAGCGCAGAAGGAGCTCCGCGGGGACACGCGATGCTGCTCCGCTCCGCGGGACCGCGACGAACGCGCCGAGGCCGCTCCGCACGTAGGGCCGCCGGGCTCCTTTTTTAAGCTTATTTTCGATTATTTTTTATTTTTTATTTTTTTTTCCCCCCCCCAAGCTTTTTTTTTTTTTTTTAATTATTATTTTTTTAACCTCTACCCCCCCCTTTCCCTCAACCCCCCGTCTCCCTCCCACCTCCTCCCTCCTCTCCCCCCCACCCCCCCCCACCCCCCCCCCGGCAACCCGCCCCGTCTTCTTTGCCTCGCCTTTCTCCATTTTTCCGCCCCTCTCCCCCTCCCAGCGCGGCGCGTTGATGGGAGCTGCGGCCCCCGGCAGCCCCCGGACTTCCCCCGGCTCTGTGCTCTCTCCGCACCCGCGCAGGGCCGCCCCCCCCTGCGCGATGCGCCGCGGAGCCGCGCTCTGAAACCGCGCCGATTTCTCCCGTTTTCCCTTTTTCTCTCCTTCTTTTTCTAAAGGAGAGCGGCAGCCTCGGGCTTTCCTCTTCCCTCCTTCCCCCCCGCACTTTTTTTTTTTTTTACCTTTTCAACCTCGCGCAGCGCGGGCAACCCTTGGGCTGCTCGCTCCCCTAACCCAAGCAAAGTGCTGTGAAACTGCGCCGCTTTCTCCATTTTTTTTTTTTTTTTCAGTCTTTTTGCTCTCAGTCAAGGAGAGCGGCACCACCGGGCTCTCCCCTTACTTCCCCGCTTTTTTTTTTCCATTTCACCTCGCCGCGCCGTCACCCCTTGCGCTGCCCACCCTCCCTTCCACCTCCAAGCGAAGCGCTGTAAAACTGCGCTGATTTCTGTCACTTTTTTTTTTTTTTTTTTCCTTCCCGTTTTTATTTTTTATTTTTTTTTTATTTTTAACGGCGGGCAGCACCCGAGCGCTTCTCCCCCCGCTTTTTTTTCCTTTCACCTCGCGCGGCGCGAGCACCCCTCACGCTGCGCACCCAACCTCCTCCCCCCCATCCCCCCCCCTCCAGACACACACGCTCCGCCATCAAACCGCGGAGCCTGGCGCATGCCCCAGCCCGGCCGGGCCCCCCCCCCGCTCGCCGCTGCCCCCCGCCTCGCCCCGGCTGCCGGCCCCTTCATGCTCGGCGCACGCCATGCCCGTGCCGTAGCCGGGGGCCCCTCCTCACGTCCCGCATGTTCAGGACCAAACGCTCGCTCCTCGTCCGACGGCTCTGGCGGAGCCGCGCACCCGGCGGCGGAGAGGAGGACACGGGCGACGGCGGAGCGCCGGCCGAACCGCGGCCGCACTCATGCGGCGGGGGGGGTCGGGGATGCTGCCCGGCCAAACCCCCCCGCGGGGGCGGCCGGGGGGCGGCGGAGGGCGAGCTGAAGGCGCTGACCCACGCCGTGCTGAAGCGCTGCAAGGAGCGGCAGCTGGAGGGGCTGCTGCGCGCCGTCGAGTCCCGCGGGGCTGCCCGCACCCCCTGCGTGCTGCTGCCGGCCCGCGGCGAGGCGCGGCTGGGCGCTCAGCGGGACGCGCTGCCCGCGCTGCTGTGCCGGGTGTTCCGCTGGCCCGAGCTGCGGCACGGCGCGCCCCTCAAGCGGCTCCGCGGCTGCTGCCAGGCCGACGGCGCGGCGCCCACCGAGCTCGTCTGCTGCAACCCGCACCACCTCAGCCGCCTCTGCGAGCTCGGTACGGGGAGGGGGGGGCGACGCGGGGATGGGGGGGGGGGGGGGGCGGCGGTAACGGGGGGGGGGTGGGGTGGGGTGGGGAGGAGGGGGGAATGTGGGGGGTGGGGATGGTGGTGGTGACATGGGGGTGGAGGTGGAGATGGAGTGTGTGCTAGGGATGGGGTATGTGGTAAGGATGGGGTTGAATGGGGTGGGAATGGAGGTAGAGGTGGGGATGGAGGTAGAGATGGGGGTGGAGTGTGTCCCTAGGGATGGGGTATGTGGTAAGGATGGGGTGTAATGGGGTGGGAATGGAGGTAGCGAGGTGGGGATGGAGACTGAGTGTGTCCTAAGGATGGGGTTGAATGGGGTGGGAATGGAGGTAGTGAAGTGGGGATGGAGGTAGAGGTGGGGATGGAGTGTGTGCTAGGGATGGGGTATGTCCTAAGGATGGGGATGAATGGGGTGGGAATGGAGGTAGAGGTGGGGATGGAGTGTGTCCTAGGGATGGGGTATGTCCTAAGGATGGGGATGAATGGGGTGAGAATGGAGGTAGAGGTGGGGATGGAGGTAGAGGTGGGGATGGAGTGTGTCCTAGGGATGGGGTATGTCCTAAGGATGGGGATGAATGGGGTGGGAATGGAGGTAGAGGTGGGGATGGAGGTAGAGATGGGGATGGAGTGTGTCCTAGGGATGGGATATGTCCTAAGGATGGGGTTGAATGGGGTGGGAATGGAGGTAGAGGTGGGGATGGAGTGTGTCCTAGGGATGGGGTATGTATGTGCTAGGGATGGGGTATGTCCTAAGGATGGGGTTTATTGGGGTGGGAATGGAGGTAGCGAGGTGGGGATGGAGTGCATCCTAGGGATGGGGTATGTATGTCCTAAGGATGGGGTATGTATGTGCTAGGGATGGGGTATGTCCTAAGGATGGGGTGTAAATGGGGTGGGAATGGAGGTAGCGAGGTGGGGGGTGGGGATGGGGCATGTCCTAGGGTTGGGGTATGTCCTAAGGATGGGGTATGTGGGGTATGTATATGCTAGGGATGGGGTTTTATGGGGTGGGAATGGAGGTAGCGAGGTGGGGATGGAGGCTGAGTGTGTCCTAAGGATGGGGTTTAATGGGGTGGGAACGGAGGTGAAGTGGGGATGCGGATGTAGGTATTCACATGGGGATGGGGTATGTCCTAGGGATGATTGGGTACATCCTAGGGATGGGGTTTAATAAGGTGGGAATGGAGGTAGTGGAGAGGGGGATGTTGGTAATGACATGGGGATGGAGCTGGAGTACGTCCTAGGGATGAGGTATGTCGTAGAGAAGGTGTCTAATAGGGAGGGAATTAAGGTAGTGAAATGGGGATGGGGCTGGACTGTGTCCTGGGGATGGGGTCTGTTCTAGGGAGGGGGCATGTCCTGAGGATGGGGATGGAAGTAGTGATGGGGCTGGTGTATGTCCTAGGGATGGGTTTTAATGGGGATAGGGATGGAGGTAGCAAAATGGGGATGGGGAGGATGTCCTAGGGATGGCATTAAGTTGGGTCTGGAGATAGTCATACGCGAATGGGGCTGGAGTATGTCCTAGGGATGGGATGTATCCTAGGGATGGGGTTTAGTGGGGTGGGAATGGAGGTAGTGAAATGGGGATGGGGGTGGAGGTCACGGTGGGGTTGGAGTATGTCCTGGGGGGTGGGGATTGGGATGGAGGTAGTAGTGATATGGGGATGGGGTATGGCCTGGGGGTGTGGATGGAGGTAATGGTCTGGGAATGGGGTATGATGGGGTGGGGATGGGGATGGAGGTAGTGATAAGGATGGGACTGGAGGTACTGGTGGGGATGGTGTTTGTCCTAGGGTTGGGGATGGAGGTAGTGATACGGGGCTGGAGCTGTGTTACGTCCTAGGGATGGGGTATAATGGGAATGGGGATGAGGCTGGAGCATGATGGGGCTGGGGCATGGCCTGGGGATGAAGGTGGTGGTGGTATGGGGATGGAGTATGGTCTGGGGGTGGGGATAGAGGTAGTGGGATGGAGCAGGGATGAGCTATGACCTGGAGCAGAGCTGTAGCCTGGGGATGGGTCTGGATGTAGTGATATGGGACTGGGAGTGAGTTATGGCCTGGGGCTGGGGTATGGGGTTGGGAGTTAGCAATGTGAGGCTGGGATCAGGGTTGGGAATGGGGTAGCAGATGGAGGTGGGGATGGGGATGGAAGTGGGGGGATGTAGGGGTAGAGATGGAACCAATTTTTTTTAATCCCAATAATCAATATCTCAGCCCCTTCAAAGCGTTGAGGTGTGGGGATGTGGGAAGGCAGTGGGGAAGGGGGATGCCAACGATTTGTTCCCCCGAATAATGGTAGTAGTAGTAGTGTAAGAATAATTACATTTTAAAAAAATCTGTATCTCCAGAACTTGGAGACGTGGGAATGGGGACGCAGCCAACTTTTTTCCTCAAAAAAAAAAAAAAAAAAGAAAAAAAAAACAACAAAACCAAACCCAACAGCATAAGAATAATAATCCTCAATCCCCCCACAAAGTTAAGGATGTGAGCATGGGATTGTGGATGGAGGTGGGGATGTAGGAATGCGTTGGGAGTGCAGCCAACATTTTCCCCCTAAAAATGAAAAAAAAGAAAACAGTAATGTCTTAATCCCCCAAACTTGCGGATTGAATGGGGGGGGCCGGGGGGCGGGGGGGGGGGGGGGGGGGTTGGAGGTGGGGATGCAACCAACTTCCTCCCCCTGAAGACCCGATAACAATCGCAGTTCTCAGCCCTCAAAAGCTTGGGGAGGTGGGAGTGGGTTTGGGGATAGTGGAATGGTTTGGGTTGGAGGGGACAATTTAAGATCATCTAGTTCCGACCCTCTGCTGCAGGCAGGGCTGCAAACAAGTAATAATCATTCTTATGCCCCCCCACATACCGAATAGGAAAACAAAACAAACAAAAAAAAAAAACAAAAAAAACCTGGGGGTATGACAGTGGGGTCAAGTCCGTGGGGAAAGAGGCTTGTGATGTATGAATGGGGGGGGGGGGGGGGGGTCAGCAATGCAGCCAACCTCCCCTCCTTCCTCCCTCCCCTTCTCCAGCCAACCCCCCCCCAGTGTGGGATTGTGGGGGATACCTCCCTCCCACCCCCCCCCCCCCCCCCCCCACCCCACAACGCGTCTCAAAGCGCCGTGTTTTTTATTTCTTTCACCCTTCTCGGTGCCTTCCCCCCCCCCCCCCCCCACCAACCCCCCCCCCCCCTCCCCATCCCCCCCCTTCCCATCCCCCATCGCCCCTGTCCCGCGCCCCCTGCAGACGCTCGGCAGCTCCGGCGCCAGCGCTGCTTTGTTTACCCGACGGCCGTCGGTCCGTCCCGTCCCGTCCCGTCCCTCCCGGCTCGGCGCTATCGCAGCGCCTATCGCCTATCGCCTCCGTTTGTTCTTTCTCATGGCACGGCTTTCATTTCTCTCGTCGCTTTTCTCGTTGCAGAGTCTCCCCCTCCGCCCTACTCCAGATACCCCATGGATTTCCTCAAGCCGACGGGTGAGTGCGGCTCCTGCGTGCGGTGGGATGGAAGGGGGAGGGGGGGGAAGAGGGGGGGGGGGGAAAGGGTTAAAATGGGGGGTAAGAGGGTTGAAAGTGGGGGGTGAGTGAGTTGAAAGTGGGAGTAAACGAAGTGGGGGGGGGGGGGAACGGGGATGAAGGGGGTTAAAAGTGGAGGAAAATGGGTTAAAATGGGGATAAATGGCTTAGAAGTGGAGGGAAATGGGTTAACAGTGGGGATAAATGGGTTAAAAGTGGAGGAACATGGGTTACAATGGAGAAAACTATAAAAGCTGGTTAAAAATGGGGATAAATGGGTTAAAAGTGGAGAAAAATGGGTTACAGTGGGGATAAATGGGTAAAAAGTGGAGGAACATGGGTTACAATGGAGAAAACTGTAAAAGCTGGTTAAAAATGGGGATAAATGGGTTAAAAGTGGAGAAAAATGGGTTACAGTGGGGAAGACTGGTTAAAAACCGGATAAAAGTTGGGGTAAATGGGTTAAAAGTGGAGGAAAATGGTTTAAAAGTGGAGAAGACTAATTTGAAATTGGTTAAAAATGGGGATAAGTAGGTTAAAAGTGGGGGAAAATGGGTTAAAAATGGGGATAAATGGGTTAGAAGTGGAGGAAAATGGGTTAAGATGGAGAAAACTGATTAAAAGGTGGTTAAAATTGGGGATAAATTGCTTAAAAGTAGAGGAAAATGAGTTGAAAACGGGGATAAATGGGTTAAAAGTGGAGGAAAATGGGTTAAAAATGGTGAAAACTAATTCAAAGTTGGTTAAAAATGGGGATAAATGGGTTAGAAGTGGAGGAAAATGGGATTAAATGGGGATGAATGGGTTTGAAGTGGAGGAAAATGGGTTAAAAATGGGGATAAATGGGTTAAAAGTGGAGGAAAATTGTTTAAAAGTGCAGAAGACCTATTAAAAGCTGGTTAAAAATGGGGATAAACGGATTAGAAGTGGAGGAAAATAGGTTAAAAATGGAGAAGACTTATTAAAAGCTGGTTAGAGATGGGGATAAATGGTTAAAAGTGGAGGAAAATGGTATAAAAATGGAGAAAACTAATTTGAAGTTGGTTAAAAATGGAGATGAGTGAGTTAAAAGTGGAGGAAAATGGGTTAAAATGGAGAAAACTGATTAAAAACTGGTTAAAAATGGGAGAAGGGGGTTAAAATGGGGAAATGGGATTAAAATGGAGATAAATAGGTTATAAGTGGGGAAAACAAGTTAAAATTGGGGAAAATGCATTAAAAATGGGAAATTGATTAAAAATGGGAATAAGTGAGTTAAGAGTGGTGGGGAAACAGTTGAAAAATTGAGATAAATGGGTTAAAATGAAGAAAATTGATTAAAAGTGAGGATAAAGAAGTTGAAACGAGGGAAGTCAGGTTATAAATGGGGGAAAAAAATGATTAAAAAGAAAATAGATGAAAAATGGTCTTAAAATAGGGAAAAATGTGTTAGAAGTAGGGGAAGCTGATTAAAAATGGGAGGAAGTGGGTTTAAAGTGGGGATAAAAGGGTTAAAAACGGAAGGAAAAGGGCCATTTCTGGTTAAAAACGTGGGGAAACCTGCACTGCCTTTGTCACCGTGGTGGCTTTGGGGCTGCGGTGGGACCTTGGCTGCCCCCCAAGCAGTGGGGCGGGAGGAATTTGGGATACGTGGTGATGGCTGCAGGTCCCAATGAGATGTGACACATGGGCTGGGGGGGGAGGAGTGTGGGGCTACGGGGGCCTGATCTGTGCTGTCTGCTTGGGAAAGTGAGTAAAAGTGGTGGGGGAGCATCAGGAAAATGTTTTTTTTTTTTTTGTAGAACTGTGTGGCTGTTGGTGGTGGTTGGGTGTTGGGGTGGCAGGGGGAACCCCATCAGTTCCCCCGTGGTGCTGCCCCTTGGCAGAGCCATCCTAAGACGTGTTATCAGGGAGCAGCGTTGGCGTTTTTGTCATGGTTCTGCCTGCAGTTTTTAGGGTTTATGTCCTTCTGTTTTTCTCCCTTCTGGCCAGAAGAGCAGCTTCCCTGCAATCACTGCTATGTGCTTCCCTGCAATCACTGCTCTTTTGCTCCCTGCAATCACTGCGCTGCGTTTCTCGTGTCCTGGCTGCTGGAATTGGGATGAGCCCCACGGGAGTGACTGGAATTGGCCTTTTCATTTTCGATTGTTTTCTCAGAAAATGAATGGAGGAAGCCCCAGTGCTGCGGTGACCTGGGTCCCGTTGGTGGGGTCCCATCCTGCCCCGTAGCACTGATGAGTTTTCCTCTCTGTGAGGCCTTAGGAGAAGTGAAAAGCTGCGGGGCTGCTGTTGGGTTGCGGAGCATGGGATGTCCTGCTGCAGGGTGAAAAAACACTAGGGAAAAGCGAGGGTGAATGGAAGAGGGGATGATGGGAGGCTCAGCATCCCGCACCCTGAGGTCTCCGGGGTTTGTGGTTTTGGGTCAGAGCGGTGTGATGTCACCCGGATAAGGGGATGCTTCCCCTAGAAGTGAGTGACGTTTTGTCTCGTTCCTTGGTAGCCTTCGTTTCTCCCCATCCACGTGGTGAAACTCGCTCAGCAGAGGGCTCTGCCCTGATGGGCGGAAGGGTTAATTCTGGGATCAGTCCGTTAGCAGGGTTGTGCTGTCCCATCTCCCTCCTGCCAGGACCTCGCTCTCAGCAGCCCGGCGACATATTTATTCATTAGCAAGTGTTGACATAAGGTAGCAAAATGTGTGTAAACAGCGAAGCCGCAGAGCAGGAATGTGCCATTTCGAAAGGAAAAGTGATGCGGATCGGCCAATAGGAAGTGATTAACGCTGCCAATCGGAAGCGCGGCAGCAACTGGGTTACTCACCGAAAGCCCTCTCTTTTTTTTCCTTTCTTTTGAAAGAAAAGCCCATTTGGCAGTTGAACTGTGACCGCGGGGCACGCAGAGCTCACCGTGCTTCGGTGCAGGTGGCTGGGGCTTCCTCTGCAGCACAGCTTGCACCTAGCTGTGGGATTTTGTGCCCCAGCATCTGTCCATCTCCCACGGTGCTCCCCCCGTTCCCAGTTTTGGGTTGGTTTGGGTTTTTTGGGTTGGATCAGTGGGACGGTGCAGTGCTGTTGACCTGGTGTGTTTTTGGACCTTGGGTCGGAGCAGTGCCTTCCTTGGTCATTGGATGGATCGGATATTGGATAGCCACCAGGCACTGGAAAAAAGCTGCGTGGTCTGCGGAGGTGGGAACACGCTCCCAGCATTTCTCCACTGTAGAATCACTGAGGTTGGAAAGACTTCCAAGGTCATCAAGTCCAACCATACCGTGATAATGGTGATGGAAATACAGAGCTCTGTGAACCCACTTGGGTTCTGGTGGTGGCCTTCAGAACATTGTGGGATTACCACGTTCTTGGAAGTGGCGATGGTTCTGAGGCTCTGTGTCATTGGCATGACGAAAGTAGGGCTGGTATGTTGGAGTTGCTGGGGTAGATTTGATGTTCATACAGTTTGGCTGTTGTCCATACACCTCAGTGTTGGACTAGATATCTCTCATAACCCAGCCCATTCTCTGCTTCTCTATAGGTTTGCATAGAGTGAGAACTGTGTTAGATGTGAGATGAGCAGTAGTGCCCCCAGGTAATCCAAGCCAGTGCTTTGTCCCTTCCCTATGTAGGACAGGAGCTGCTGAAATGTTGGCAGTGCCCTCCCATTCGTAGCATTGCTGAGAGCTGGGGTTTGGGTAACCTCTGGGTAGGAGCTGGTACCTTTCAGGAGCTGAGAGCTGTAAAGCAGTGCCTTTCCTCTTTGCATTTTGTTTTTGGAGGCTCGGAATCTGTCTTGTCAAGGACCTGTTGGCTGGTCCTATGTGTGGACCGCATCTGAAACGTGGGCAGCTGAAGTTGTTCCAGGGACACAGCTCAGGGAATCTTCTGTCTGGGTTGGAAAGGGGTTAAATAAAAGAAAAAAGCAAATTTCTTTGAAGAGCAGCAAACACTTCAAGGCATTTAGAGAGTGTATAGTGTGCAGTGTTTCACAAGTAAGTCCATTTCCTGTCTCCTCTATTGTTTTCAGCGTGATTAAGTGTATCCTGTTAAACTGTATATTCCTGTGAGGGCTGCAACTTCACTTCGATAAAAGGAGGTTATGCACACAGTGTTTTTTTTCATTTCATTGAGATTTCAGGGATAAAGTCTGGAAAAGTGTCTTATCGGGAGGAAGAGAGCTATCTGGGCTCTCTTGGTGCTGGCGCTTGCATTGAGATAGAGCAGTGAGCAAAGGGATGTCATTAGGGACGTCACCCAATGAGGCCACATTTCTCCAGCAACCCGCCAAAGGACTGGATGATGTGTGTGGGCCCTTCCTACCCAACAGTGTTTCATGATTCTGTGACTTGTGAGGGCCCTTCCTAGCCAACGTTTTGTGATTCTGTGTTCTTAAGGAGCCCTTCCAACTCAACATTTTGTGATTCTGTGTTCTTAACAGTCCTTCCAACCCAATGTTCTGTGATAATGTGATCTTACAGACACCTTCCAACCCAACATTTTGTGATTCTGTGATCTTAAAAGAGCCCTTCCAACCCAACACTTTGTGATCTGTGGTTTTACAGAGCTCTTCCAACCCAGTGCTTTGTGATTCTGTGATCTGCAAGGGCCCTTCCAATGTTTTGTGATTCTGTGGTCTTACACGTCCTTCCCAGTTCAGCTGTTCTAGGATTCTTGGAACTGAGGAGTTGTGTGAACATTGTGGTTCTTTTTTCTTGTCTTCATTCCCTCTAGGCATGGTGTTGCCTTGGGATTGCATCCCCCATGTCTGTGACAAAAAAGCTGTAGGAGCAGGTGACCTGTGTTGGCTGTTGTCACTTAGAGCAGGGGTAGGAGATGCATGCATGGCTGGGGATGGGGAGGTCCAGAACCCAAGCATTGCAGCACAGGCTCAGACCATTTGAGTCCAAAGGGCGGTAATGAACCATTTTCCTTTCAATTCCCACTTTGGCAGGCCCCGGTGGTGGCTGCTTTGGTGCGCAAAGCCACGATTTTGGCAGCTCCATCACAAGGACAGCCCGATGTCCTACCCTGGTGACTCAGATGGAGGGGTGGCCGCTGCTCTGTCATTTGTTGCCGCTCTGTAATCAGCACGGGGCCAGTGATTAAGTGCTGTGCAGAGTCTTGATTGAGGTGATGAGTTAGGGTGGATGCCTCTTGATGAACTGCCGTGTCTGTGCAGCCAATTAGTAATCGCTTCCTGTTGAACGCTTCGGAATGTGCACGCTGCTTGCAGCTTTGCTTGGAGCCTGCAAAGTAATGCATGTACACTGATTCCTTCTTCTTTCCCTCTGTTACAGCAGGTTGTCCAGACTCTGTGCCTTCCTCCACTGAAACAGGGGGAACTAATTGTCTAGCCCCTGGGGGGCTCTCAGGTAAGACATTTCTCCTTGACCTTACTCGGTTGTCTCCACCTGTATCCTGTTGGGTCCCTTGGCCAAGAGTTTTGGGGATAAGTCTTGTTGGGAAAAGTGTGCACCAAAGGAGAATCTGGTTTAATGTCACATGCAGAGGATGTGTCAGAATGCCATGGAAAGCATTCCGTCCCCAGAAGCGGGTGTTTCCTTTGTATTCCAACCTCATGCCCCATTGCTTTCAGAAGGCTGGATGTTGTTGGAGTTGCTTTGGTCGGGTGGATGTGGGTTTGATGCAGTGTGGTGGACCCCTGCAGAAGGAGGTGGTGTCCTTTGGCTGGCAGTGGTGGCACTGCTGTCCTGTCCCTGGGACAAGAACCTGGGCAGTGCCTTGGGCTCTGCTCGCTGGGGTTCCGGCACTCAATGCTTCATCACAGAGTGTTGAGTTTCTCTTGTTACCCCATTTCCCACCTCCTTCAGCTTGCAGGTGCCATCACACTAGGTGTTTCTTAGAAGGGTTTCTCCAACCCTCCTTGGCTTTTCCCAATGCACGGAGTCCCCAGTGCCCCGTTTCCTCTCCCTCATCTGTGGTTGGACTCTCTGCGTTGACGCTGCCAGGATTATTAGAGCAATTGTGCCGAGTGTCTGCCACCGTGCACCTGCATGTCCTCGCGGTGTTGGAAGGGGCTTCCTTTGTTGGGATGTCTCCCTGATTTATGATTTGTGGAGCACTGACGCACTGCATTGCCCTGAGATGGAATTCCAGAAACACGTCGGCTGTGTGCGCGGGGCTGCGCCGGTTCGTCTCTCCAGGAATGGTGTTTGGTGTGGATGTCTTTAAGCCAGCCCTGTTTGTTTTCCTTTGGGTGTAATGTATACCCTGGCTGTTATTTGAGAGGGGAGCATATTGTTTGTCCAAGGGCCCTAATGAGAATTAATCACATGGAGGGGGAGAGGGAACGGAGCAACTTGTCGTTTCTAGCGTTGGGTTTTCCTTCTCTTTTTTTTTTTTTTTTTTGTGTGTGTCATCTGGCTTGAGGGAAGAAAAAAGGGTCTGGAAGAAGAAAGGAGACGAGAAGCAAAACACCACGATAAGGATGTTGTTAGATGGTTGTGTTTTGGTGGTAGTTGTTTGTTTTGTATTTTATTTTTTTCCTTTTTCCTCCTGAAATGTGTCTGTTGAGGAGGGGAGGAGAGAGCTCAGTTCCACAGGATACCACATGAAATAAGCAGAGGAAGCACTCGCTTTTAACAGGGGGCTTTCTGCAAGGGCCGGCGATTGATAACATCTCGTCTGGCTGCTCTGTGCTAGAGGGAAGGAGGGAGGGGGCTTGGGCTGCAGGAAATCACCCAGTGTGCTCCCCAGGGCCAGGGGTGGAGGTTCTCCACTGGGGCTGTGATGAACAAACCCCCAAAAGAAGGCTCCTTTCCCCCCTTTCCCATCAAATGCAGTTTTTGTTCGTTCTTCTTTTTTATCCCACGTGATTGGATTTGTTTTTTAAATCAAAGGTTTCCTCCCCGCCAAAGGAGCCTGGATACAGACCCTTTTATGATCATTGCTCGCTCTTTTCCCTCCACAAATGTAATTGTAGCCATTGAGCTTAATGAGGAGCTGATAGGAGGGTTGACTCACGGAGGGACACGGTTAGCTACACAGGCCATGAAACAAAGCCGGGTGCCTCCACATGAAAGAGCATTTGTTTTGCATTTGCTCTGATTTACTGGCATCTCCACGCTGCGCACAGAAGTGCAGCGCTGAAAATTCCCAACTGGAGGGACCCAGTCGAGAAAGGAAAATAAACGCTGTTCGCAGCAATTCTCTAAAGCCAACTTACTCCTTTTTCTTCTTTTTTTCTTCCCCCCAGCATATTTAAGTTAGTAGAAGGGGATGTTTGAAGGGGGCATTAAGGATTCATGGCACTCGTGGAGCTCTTCGGGGCAGATGTGGGTAGCTGGTTCCCTATGGAGAAGGGCATCTTCCTCTGCTCTTGGAGATTCCGGAGTTTATGGCAGCCTTAACAACAGGGGGCTTTAATAAAAGTGATGAAAACCCATTTCTGTGGGTTTGGAAGCTGGGCCAGGAGGGATGTGGTGGAAGGATGCAGCTTCGCAGAATCGTGAGTGCAAGGGCCAAGCCGGATACAGTTGGGTTACAGTTGGGTACTGTTTGGGTATCAAGCAGGGTACCAAGCTGGGGAGAAGTTAAGTAGAGATTGGGTACTGAGTTGGGTAGAGGTTGGGTGCTGAGTTGGGTACCAGTTGAGTAGAAGCTGAGTACTGATTGGATACCAAGTCGGGACCAGTTGGGTACCAGCTGAGTGGAAGTTGATTACTGATTAGGTACCAAGTTGGGTACCAGTTGGGTAGAAGTTGGGTACCACTTGGGCACCATGTTAAGTACCAAGGTGGGTACCACTTGCATACAAAGTTAGGTGTCAGTTGGGTACTGCTGGGTACCAGTTGGGTTCCAGATGGTTACCAGTGACAGGCAGCAGATGAGTGGCCACGTGCAGAACCGCAGAGGGATGGGTGGAATGCTTGGGGTGCCCTCCTGTGAGGTGGAGTTGTGTTTTCATGTTGTCAGTGGCAGCGTGGAAGGGGACAGAGTGCGTGGGGTGGGGATAGAGGGAGGGGACATGGCCACATGATGCCTCCGTGACCTAGTTGGCTTCTGTTGTAAATGAGGGGGGAAAAAGAAAGGGAAGAAAAGGGTGGGGATGAGGTTTGTTCCAGAGGTCAGAACCAGAGGAGAAAACCCACGGAGCATGCGTGCAGCATGACTGGGCACTGTGCAGCATCAGCGTACCCATGTACCCTCATGTTGTCCCATGGCACAGCCCTGGCTCTCCCACTCTCCAGCCCTTGTCCCCTGCTGCTCTGCCTTTTATGGGACTTCCCTCTCCTTTTTTCTTTTTATTTTTATGGGTAGTTCTCGTGTCGCCCACCGGGATGGTTGTTCTGGATGGTCTTTAGGATCCCTTCCAAACCCAGGCCTTTCTGGGTGCTCCCAGCTCTCTGTCTCGTCGACACGGAGAGAAAATATCCCATTGGGGATAAAAATAATTCCTGCAAATAGAAGACAGGGGGTAGCTCTTCCTGGATTTGGAACTCGCTCCCAGCAGATGAGCTTGCTTAGTGCTCTGCTTCCAAACAGAGCGGCACATGGGGGTGGCTCTGGGGGATGAGATGGGCACAACCCCCACAGCAGCCCCAGTCCCAGTGCTGGGGGTCCCAGCGCAGGGATGGGATCTCCACGGGATGTTAGAGAAGGTGGGGAAGGCTGGAGGCAGGGAGTGGACCTCGCGTGGTCTGCTGGTGCGTTTCCTTCAGATCTGCTCCTTCTTGGCGGCATGCAACGGAATGACATTTCATTATGGGATGGCGGGCAGGCCTGGAATGTTGCACTATGCCTCTGATCCCCGCTGGTATCTGCTCTTAGGGAGCAGCACCTTGCTCAGACCCGCAGTTTTCCGCCAGCAGTCCCGCGTGGCTCCAGTTCCCCCTTCCACCTCCCCCAGTGCAGGGTTTATAGCCTCCTGTGAAATGCCTTTATTTACAAACGGGCATCCTATTATAATCTGAAACCGAGACATCTTCCTGTGCAGCTCGGGTTGTATATTTGTCCCAGAAATAAACAATTGCTTGGGAATTTTTTTTTTAATTGTTAGGTCACTTATTCTTGATTTATTTGCGAGCTTACGTCCTCCTTTCACATTTCCTTTTTTATTTTATTTTATTTTTTATTATTTTATTTTATTTTATTTTATTTTATTTTATTTTATTTATTTTATTTTATTTTATTTTATTTTATTTTATTTTATTTTATTAATTCTTTCATGCATCCGACGCTGCACAAAGCTGCACCCTTTCTTTCCTCCTGAGCCTCCCTGTGGCCCCATGCTGCAGGGCGGAGGTTATCAGGGGTTAATGCAGGATGACAGCGCTGGAGCCGGCACGCTGCAGGCTGCCTGCCAGGCGAGGAGCCTCGGGCTGCTCAGCATCAGCTGACCGCGGCACCGCCGGCCTGGCACCGACCGCTCCTCGCCTCGGGGGGGTTGGTTCTATGGGGCACTTCAGCCTGTGGGATCCCAAAGGCCATCGGCACCCGTTGGGTGCTGGGTTTGAGCTGCCCTGGAGAAATCGGGGGTGTTGGGGACCCGTGGGCATGGTGGGTCAGCAGTTGGACTTGGGGATCTTGGAGGACGTTTCCGATTGGAATGATGCGGTGGTTCTGTTTAGGGGGATGGTCAGTGGGCGTGGTGGCGGCTTGGGGGTCTTTGGAGGTCTTTTTCCACTCTTAGTGTTTCTGTGACTCTCTGACTGTACGAGTGGGCTGTTGAGTTGGGCCGT
Source organism: Oreortyx pictus (assembly GCA_036925125.1). Taxonomy (NCBI): domain Eukaryota; kingdom Metazoa; phylum Chordata; class Aves; order Galliformes; family Odontophoridae; genus Oreortyx; species Oreortyx pictus. The sequence goes on along the minus strand of JAUPFR010000004.1, from coordinate 1,073,606 downwards.
TGGACTTCTTGGAAGTCCCTCCCAGCCGTAATGGTTCTGTGACCCGCTGAATGCATATGGTAGGGGTGGATCAGCAGTTGTGCTTGATGGCTTTGAAGGTCTTTCTAGGCCTTAGTGATTAGGATGCTTCTCAAGTTGTTCTCCCAGGATGGGTTAAAACCCGAAGGATGACAGTGTGTCACCCCATCCCACTTCCCAATTACATGATGCCTTGGTGGCAGTCAGCAGTAAAAAGGCAGGAGTAGTCCCTCTGTGAGCTGTGTTGCAGACCCTTATCTTGTTTGCTCTCACCGCACCAAAAGGATTTAGGTTTTTGGGGTGTTCCCCAGCCCCCCGCGGTGCCTGTGTGATGGTGATGGGTTGGTGGTAAGACTTGGTCATCCCAGAGGTCTTTTCCAACCTCAGTGATTCTGTGAGTGGGGATGGGTTGACAGTTGGTCTTGGTGGTCCTTGTGGTGTTTTCCAGCCTCAATAATTCAGCGATTCCATGTGTCTTTGGGGCTGTTGAGTTTTCTCCTGCAATCTGGAGCTTCTGGTGGGAGGAAGGAGGGTAGAAAAGTGGATTTAGAAGCGTGGAGCTGGGGAGGGGTGTGTGCCTGCACTGGCAAGCAACCCAAACCACTCTCTGCTTGCAAAATAAAATGTCCCAATGAGCGGCGGAAACCCGATCGTTGGGGACATTGAAACCGAGACAGGACACAAACACTCGTACGGGGCCGGAGCCATTCCATCCCCTCTGTCTGCTTGTGGGTGTCAGTTGCACTATGGGAACAGTGACATTAACCCCACACACCGACCCACCATGGGTCACTGAGGACTGCACTTCCAAACTCCAGCCCCGTGAGCACGATGGTGGGGTGTGCATGGCAAACACGAGGCCGTGGGGTCGCATCGGGGTCCACGAACCCCTTCTTTGGCACAGGGCAGACGTTGGGAGCCTGGCCCCGTGCGGTGCCAGCCCGCGGCAGATTGAATGACCCACGCTGCAGTCTGGCCGCCCGCCCACTGTCACAAAGGAGCTTCCTTCCCAGTTTATTTTCAGCGCCGGGATATTATTAACCGCTGAGGCACGGTCTCCGTTTTAGCGTCGGCGTGCAAAAAAAAAAAAAAAAAAAAAGATACCCACTTTGCGTGTACAGCCTTCTTGTCCAAATCCCATTGGTTTGACCCCGAACGGCTGCTGGCTGCTCTTTAGGAATAGGGTGGCACTGGGAATACCACCCAACTTGCCCTTAACTCTCCCGTCGCTTTTTTGCTTTTGTTTTCACCGTTTTTTTTGGGGTCGCCGTTGAAATGCGTGATGATAACTTTCACCCTGTTAACGAACAGGAAACATTGGGACAGGACAGGAAATTACATCAGGCTTTAGGTGGAAAGAGCCAAGAAGGGGGAAGAAAAAAAAAAAAAAGGGGAAGGCAAGAAAACAGCGTTATTAGCGAAGGGAAGAAAGTGCCAAGGAGGAGGAGAAAGGAGAGGGAAAGCAGAGAAGGAGGGACACGGCCCTGCAGGGCCCAGCTTGCCGCCGGAGCACTCTTGTTTTATTTTCATTCTGTTGAAAAATATTTTACTAGCGGGGTCACCTCTGCCCGAGCTCTCCTCCTCGGCACTCTGAGGGATCGTTTCATGGCTGCTCTCAGCTTCCTTCCCCAAACGGTGAGGCCGGGGAAGCGCTTGGCTCGGAGGCGCGTTTTGGTTTGGCTGCTCAGCTCTCCGAACTGGTCCCCACCCAGTGTCATTATCTTGGTTTTAACTTGCAAAAACTAGAAAAAAAAAAACAAAAAAAAAACAGAGCTGGAGCAGCTCAGTAAGAGCTGGCTCAGCCCTTCTCTACCCTTCTAACCTCACTGCCTAGGGTCCATCACGGCTCCGGGTCCCAAAGTTGAGTCCGTGGGGTTGGAGGATGTTGGGGTGAATCTGGGGATGGAGGTGAGCTCCGAACCTTGTGCCTCTCTCAGTTTCCAGAGCCTACTGTTCGTGTTTCCTCATTTTCTCCTCAGTCTTTCTTCTGCTTTCCCATCCTCAGCGTCCCATCGCTGTCCCATCTCATGAGCACCCACCGCCACCTTGGAGATGGAGTGAGGCACCTGTGTCACATCCGCCCTTTCCTTGAAAGCCTCCATCCCTGCAGGTGTTTGAGAACTGTGGAGATGTGGCTCTTGGGGACATGGTCGATGGTCACAGTGGGGGTGGGCTGGGGTTGGGTTTAGGAATCTTGAAGGCCTTTTCCAACCTTCATGATTCTGTGACTACAACTTGCACTGACTTTGTAGGGTGAAGCACAACCCTCCACGATTTTCCAGGACATTCCCTTTGCGTCGGGCAGGTGGGAAGGCAGATTTCTGCCTGAAACAAATGGCTGTTGAGCCGTTGGAGCGTCGTTGGGAGTACGTCTGTGGATGTGTACACAATAAGGGAGCCAGAGCTGATGAATAGTAATTTTCTTTTTGAATAGGTTCTGTCTGTAGGGATGCCAGCGCTGATTCAGTGAGCGCCGGCTCGCAGCGGTGTGTGCCTTGCAGCCACGTGGCTCTGTGGGACAGAGCTGCATATGCCGTCCCATCCCCTCCATCCCAAACCTCCCAGATCTCCCATTTTTAAGGCTCAGAGATGTCGATGTGGGGAGAGGGGTAGAAGTCTGAACACCTTTTGCTTTTAGACCCAGGGGAGTTGGCTCTTGCTCCGTTGACTCGCGCTGACTAAACCAGTGGTGCTGCCTTTGGGATGCTACAAATTCCTGGGATGTGCCACTGCTGGGAAGGTCCTGGTTGCTGCATAGGGAAGCTCCATAGGCCGTGGAGCCCTGTAGGGTTGCTGCGCTCTCAGTTTGCGGGGCAGAGGACTGAATAACCCCATAAAGCCGTGCTGGGAGCAGGAATCGGATAGCAGCAGTTTTATTTGGAAAAGGAGCGGGGAGCTGAGGTTACATCACTGTGTTTGAAGCGATGGGTTCGTTTTCTTTGGAAGCGAGGCCGAGACGCTGGAGCTCACGAGAAGGAACAAACCCATAAATCTTCACGCCCAGAGCCCCACGGGTTCACTGCGCTTTGTCACAGCCCCTTGAGAGCCGGAGTGGAAAATGTGTCGCAGTGTCACTGCTGTCACCTGCGGCTTGTGGGGTGGGAGGAGCGGGGTTTGGGGCTGTGAGGATGGCACGGTACGTGGGATGTGGGGACAGGTGGCCCCCGTGCCACTGGGCAAAGCCACCTCCAGCAGATGTTGAGGTTCTTCATGTGGGAGCAAGCAGGTGTTGGACGGGGTTTCACCCAGGAGCAAGCAATTTTTTTTTGGGGGGGGGGGGGTCTTCATCCACGAGTAAGCGACTTTGGGGGTTTTTCACCTCTGGGTGCCTCGTGGCTCGGGTCAAGCCACTGGCTCCATCTCTCTGCCTCACAGCCAGGGTTGCCAGCCGCACCGCAGCGCCAGGAGGGTTAATTATTTCACGAACGTAATACACTCCCTTAATTGCTCCGCGTTATTAACCCCGAGCGAAGCGAGAGGTGCGGGGAGGGCTGCGTGGCCGGGCAGCTCCCATCACCATCCATCCAACATCCCCAGCCAACAACAGCCCTTCGTCAGCCCATGGTTGGCCAACCTGGGGGTTCTGTGCCAGTCCGTCCGTCCGTCCGTCCGTCTCCGTGCCCCAGCCCCATTGAGCGCCGGGGCTGTGCCACGTGCTCCTAGGAGCGGCCGTGATTAGATTACGGAGGCAGACAGCAGTAATGATTAACTCGCTCCGTCTGCGCGCTGTCTCCAGTCTGGCGCGGGGTGCTTTTCCCCCTCGCAGGGCCCTGGCCCCGCGGCGGCGATGAGGCTGTAAAGCCAGCCAGGAGGAATGAAGCGGGGGGGAGAGGGCCGCTCTGCAGCGGATCCGGGAATGGAATTTATTGGCAGGAATGCAGTAAATGCTCCAAATGCCAGCCCCGCTCCACCGTTTTCATAATGGTTACGCAGCGGGGCCGGCGGGGGCACGGCGGCGTGAAAAGGACTTTTGTTCCGCCTTTCCATGTTTTGCAAAAAGCCTCTCCCTGCCCTCGAGGAAGGAACGCGGCGCGGGGTGGGCGGTGGGCTTCTTGCGTACACGTATATTTTTATTTATTGTGTTATTATTTTTTAAGGGAAAGGTCTGTTCTCGCTCTGACAGTTAACTTCGGGGAGAGCTGCAGGTCAGCGTGCTGCGGGGAGGGGGGATTTTTTTTTTTTCCGGGCCACGTGTGTGTTTGTGTGCGTATGTGTGTATGTGTGTGTGTGTGTGGAATGCACTCAGGAACAGATCCCAGCGCACGTCTGGGTGTTGGGTAGCCATGTGGAAACAGTGCCCCGCTCTACCCCGGGTTTAGCATGGCCTTCTTCACCCTCCTGCATAGCTCTGTGCTGTCAGTGCGGGGATTGGATGTGAGCAGCCCCCGTATCCCCCGTGCCCCCATGCTCCAGGGCACTGCTGGGACCCACGCTGTGCCTCAGGGTTGGGTCAGCGGTGATGGGTGATCTTAGTGGTCCTTTCCAAGCTTAATGATTCTGTGGTCTGGGATGGCTGGGGGCTGCGTTGGGGGAGGGCTGTGAAAGCCATGGCTTTGGGGGCTGCCATTTATTCCTGTGCTGGTAGGGTGACGGGCAGGGTGCTGTCACCGGGGCGGGAGTTTTGGCAAGCTCGGGGCTGGTTTACCTAGTTGGAAGCCAGGTGCTCTTTGTGTGCTGGTTTCTCCTTTCCCTGAAGGTCTCTGGGTTGGGTTGAGGTGCAGAAGGGGTGTGCCCTGCTGGATCCAGGCGGGGAGGTGTTGGCTCACAGGCATGATCTGGGGCCAGCAGTACCCCCCAGTGGTTGGTGTTGAAGGAACATGGAGATGTGGCACTTGAGGACGTGATCAGCAGGCCTGGAGGGGTGCACCGGGGGTTAGGCTGGGGGGTCTTGGATGTGTTCTCCAACCCTAGTGATGCTGTGGTTCTTCTTAGGGTCATGGTGGTGGGGTTGGGATGGGGTTGGGCTGGGGGATCTTGGAGATCTTCTCCAGCTTCACTGGTTCTGCGATTCTGGGATCACTGGGGTTTGCTGAAATTTCCTGAATTGGCATTTAAAATGGGATCACACCTGCTTGTATGGAACGCACTGCCAGAGCATCCCAGAGCCCTCGGGATGCAGTCGGACACGTGTGGTGCAAATGGGGATTTGGGAGGGGGTTGCAGTGGGGTGGAGTGCATCTCCTTGGACGGCTCTTCCTATCCCAGGGGATGTCTTTGTCTCCATGGGGGGTGGGGGTGGGGACCCCCCTCCTTCCCACCCCATCGAGGCAGGGCTTGAGGAGAGGCACAGGGGGAGGAGGGATTCCCATTCTGCTGCTTAGAGAAAAAGGAGCAAAGTTTCCCACACCTTTGAGGGGTGCAGCAGGAGAGGCAGATAAAGAAGGTTCTTTAAATTAAAACTTCAAAAATAATTAGGCTGACTGTATACTAAACAACAGCAAAGAGGCCCATTTACTGTAAATATTATGAATGGATTTGGCTGCCTTTGCCATCCCCGCCCTTCCTCTAAGGCTTTTCTCTGAGCTGAGTCGAAATTCGGCCTTCAGACAGCTCACTACTCTATAATTTGCATGGCTGATGAGGCCCCGAGCCTGGTGCAGAGGAAGCTGGAGTCAGCTGGCTCCGCTCTAACCGCTGCAGACGGCAGACGGGCGCTTCTGGGGTGTGCATGGGGATTTTTTTTCCCCTTGTGCTGCAGCAGGCTCAGCCCAGTGGCTTGGAAAGAAAATGGGCACAAAGAAGGGTTCTTCTCTTCTCGGGTAATTTTTAGCCATGGTAATTGATTAATCACCGTAATTAGACAGTAGCAATGACTAATAGGATGTTTGTGAATCAGATTTCTGGGTTGGTGGACTCCGTGAACCCAGCAGCTTCACTTGTGTTCTTTCTTTGCTGTCCCATTAGTGTGCATTGCAGGGTTTGGTTTCTTCCTTCTGTGCGTGAATTAAGTCCCACTGTTTGGGGTCAGGTTCCAGGAGGGGTCGGCCCACGGTGCCCCCATGCTGGGCTGGAAGCCATAGGAGATGTCTTCAGGGGTCCCATGCTTTCATCTTTTGTCCTGATTTCATGAGGGGGTTTTGCCGTCCTGGTGAAGGTGATGAGATTTCTTGCTCAGGTCCTATGGCATGCATGGATGTGGAGTCCCCATGGGATGTGGAGCGTAGGGCTCCTGAAGGAGTCCAAACCAAAGCCCTGGTTGGAAACACTGGGGGAAACCATTAAAGCAGTTGGGTGGGCAACTCTCTGATAAATAAATGATGAAAAAAAAACATCTAACGGTTCTTAAGCTGGAGTGGTTGCTGTATAGATCAGGTAATAAGAGCTGCCTAATTAGTCAGAGACACAAATGTAAGGTCTAGCCTGTCAATCCGCAGATTAAGGGCTCCCTAAGCACCTACTGACACGATGGGCTGGAATGGCTCCTAGGGGGATGTGAGGGTCTACAGTGTCCATAATCCTCAGATTAAGGGCTCCCAAAGCATGTCTTGGTCTGACTGAGTGTCATGATGTTTTGGGGCCTCAGTGTGATCCCTTGGGTGGGAGCATCCTTGGTTTATTGCAGTGGAGTGGAACACATGGCCATCTCTCAGTTTGCCTTACAGAAACCATGCTGGGGCGATGAGATAGAAAAGGTTTGGAGTAAACCTTCCCCTGGGCAGTGTCTGCCCAGAAGCTCCAGTAAAGGCACAAAGACCCTTTTCTACAGTAGTCTGCCCTTTAATTTGGATTTCTCTTTGCTTTTGCAAGGCGTACGTGGAAATCTTGTCTTTGAAGGACTTTTCTAGACTTTTTTTTTTTCTTTTTCATTTGTTTGTTTGTTTGTTCCCCCACCCAAAGTCCTTGTGAATGACCTGAGAGATTAGGAGGGAAGGGACATTACCCGTTTCCCTTAGCTTTGACTAGCTCTGGGTTTGTTTAGTGCTCTCCTTGATTGAATTCTTGGTGGCTCCCTGAAGAAGGGCTCAGCCAAATTCATGTCTTCTCCACCCCTGCTGTCTCTGTTAGGTGTCCCCATCCCTTCCGTCTTGGTGAGCTGCAGAAGATAGGGGGACAGCCCAGCCCCCCAGCTCACCGGTGCCACTTGAGGTCAGGCAAGCGGGATTACTGGGCACAATGTGCTGAGCTCTCTTTCAGCCTCAGCCCTGGCCAGACAACACATTGTGCTGACACCAGCCCAGCCCTTTTTTGTCTTAAGCTCAGATGCCCTCCGCATGTACTGACATAAAGGAGGAGGAACCTTTGCTTCATCTGGTCTCAGCACTCAGTGCACATGTTAATTCATCTGCTGCTGTTGTTCATTCCCACTGGGATACTGGTCGTAGGTCTGGGGTCACCACCTACGTATTCCTACTGGGTTTATGGTCATGGGTATGGGGCCACTAAGCTAGCAGTTCCCATTGGTATGTGATCGTGAGGATGGGGCTGCCACCTACCAAATCCTGGTGGGATGTGGTCATGGGTTTGCCACCACCTACCAGTTCCCACAGGGATGTGGTCATGGGTTTGGGGCCACCACTGTGAGTGGGCTAGGTGAGGGTACCCCAAAAAAGGTAACCCTTTGTTCTCTGTCAGGGCTGTTGTTGGGTGGGAAATCCCAGCCCAGGCATCCAGGAGGAATGCAGGACCAGGAGGGGGTGTGGTGTCAGGAAGAGCATGGGAAGACCCTTCAGGGCGCAGCTCTTCAGCCACGTCAATCTCCGCAGTTCAAACAGTCCTGCAGTTGGGTAATGTAATTAACGCGTAGTCGTAACATCACTGGAAAAAGATCCAATTAAGGGGCATTTAAAGTCCTAATCAGGAGCAGTGGTATTCCCAATTCCAGATAGCAGTGACGATGATGCAGATAACTCCTGACTGGATCAGATGTGAGCAGTCGGGCGGGCCCACAGCGCAGTGCTCCACTCGCTGTTTTCATTAGAAGTCCCTTGATTACAGGAAAACCTTTAGCTATGTCAAAACAAAACAAAGCAAAACAAAAGATCCCCTTCCCACCTCCCCCCACTGGTGTTTGTGAACTTGGCGCTGGGACAAGACTGAGAGCTGGAAACCTACGGAGGCTTTGGCTTCTCTGCCTCTGGGCTGCAAAAGTTGCTTTAAATTCCACCTAAATTCCCTCTTCTGAAATGAGCTAAGGAGTCTTGGTTCTTTCCTCAGTGAAAAAGAACTTCTTCTTCCTCCTGCCCTCATTTTCCGTTATTTATTTGTTCTTTACAATAAGTTTGCACAATGGCCTTGGCCCTGATGGGGCCCCCAGGCAGCTGTCATGCAACCATAGAAAATAATAATAAACCACCGATAGCAGCGAACGGAGGGGCACTTAATAACGAAATAAGGGCATGCATGTTTCCAGCATTGAGCAGCAGCATTGTTTGCTGGGATATGGGAGTGCTTGGAGCTCTCTGGGACTCCTCCAGACATTTAGCTTTGAAGGGATGTGTGTGCTCCGAGGAGCTTGTAAAAACCGTGGTTTTAACTCAAAACAAGAATCCTAAAGAGCTGCTCAGCCTTTGGTGTCCTGGCTCTACAGCAGCCCTGGTGGCCTGCAGGAGATGTAGCCACAAATTTCCCAGGATTTGGATTCTTTGTGCCACAGATTTTCCAGTGTATTTTTATTTTTTTAACTCTCAGATTTCACAGGATTTGGGGTTTTTTACTGAAAAGTTGCAGAGATTTTTTTTTCCCCCCACAAATTTGCCAGAGGTTGTATTTTTATGTTAGTTTGCAGTGGGGTTCACTGCTGAGATGTGGGGCCTATTCTCTTCCGTGCCATTGATTTTCTTGTGAGATGAAGATTGTGCATTTGAACCATAGAACCATACTGAGGTTGGAGAAGACACCTGAGGTCATCAAGTGCAGCTGTCAGCCCAGCCCCACCATGCCCACTCACAGAAATGAAGGTTGGAAAAGACCTCTGAAGATCAAGTCCAACCGCTGACTCTCCCCAGCATGCCCACTCATAGAGTTGTGGAATTATTTAAGATTGGAGAGGGCCTCCAAGGTGATCAGGTTCAACCATCAGCCAGTCACGACCATACCCCAGTGTTAAGAGAAACATAAAGCTTGGAGAAGACCTCTTAAGGTCATCCATTCTAATTGTTGACCCGTCGCCACCATGCCCACCTACAGAATCGTGAAAAGACCTCCAAGATCCCCAAGTCCAACCTCAACCCATCCCCACCGTGCCCACTGACCATGTCCCCTAGTGCTGCATCTCCACAGTTCTTGACCACTTCCAGGGCTTTTCCCACACCTTTCTATACCCATGGCCACTGCTACAGAGCAGAGAGAGCCTTTTGGAGAGCCAGTGTCCATCAGCAGCATCGCTGTGTCACTTTTTCCTTCTTTCTTACGACCTCCTCTCCTGCCCTGGTGACGCCATTGGCTTTTCCCATTCATTCATTCATTCCCTGGGAAGCACTGGTGCCAAAAAAAAAAAAAAGAAGGGGGGAACAGGGAGGTCCCAGCAGTGGTGAAAAGCAGCACTGGTGGGGCTGGCAGGGGGCCTGGCCCAGTGTGATTCCCATGGCTGTTGGAGCAGACGCTCGTCCAGCAGCGGAGCCCGTGGGTGGAAGGCAGCGTGCCGTATTTACACCGTGCGTTCCAGGATCCCGGATTACCTAAGCCTTGTCCGTGAGGTCTGCTCACCCCATGCCATTGAAAACCCGAGTGGGATTCATTCATGAGCTCCAGCCCTCCACAGAGCTCTGTTCATTCATCGCCAGGGCGGTTGGCTTCTGCTTTTTTTTTTTTTTTTTTTTTAATGCAATTAAATACCTCTTTGTACATTGGGCCGAGCTGCTCGTTAAGGGGTCTTCTCAAACGCAAGCACAAACACGGGGTGAAAAAGGCCTTTCTCCCCCCCCCCACCCCCACCCCCTCACTCCAATGCACACCCCCTCCTCCTGAAAGGGATGCTTTTATGTTAACGAAAATAAACAGAGGGATTTTAGTGGGGTCCAACGGCTGCTGCAAAATTCCCTCCACTGCTGTAAAGCAGAACGAGTGCGAGCTGAGCTGCAGGCACCGGTGGCTGCACTGACTGCAGGGGGTGATGGGGATGGAGGAGTGGGTTGGTTGGTTGCCGGGGGGGGGGTTGTATTCTTATATTCCTTCATTTTTACAACCTAGCTTTGCTTTCCTGACTCTTTAAGCAAACAGAGGAGTTAAGAACATCTTAAAACAGCAAAAATAAGATAAAAATTAAATAAAAATAAGATAAAAATTAAACCCATGGGGAGGGTGTGGAAAGAGGGTTGGGAGGGGGGGACACAACAGTGCTTGCATCATTCCCACGTTGCTCTTATTTCTTTGGGGGGGGCCTGGGGGAGGGTCGTGTGGGAAGACACACTCCTGGGTGTGTTTCTGACTGCACACCCCCAGCACACTGTCCATTTGGGGCAGTGAGCTCCTCCAGTGACTGCAGAACGCTTTTCCTCGCTGGCACTGAAATGAGGAAATGAGCCATGCGGTGCTGGAGCTATGTTTTGTTGTTGTTTTTTTTTCTTTTCTGGCTTTGTTTTTGATTTAAAAAAATGCCTGTGCTGAAGGAGCAGCAAGAAGTGTAGGAGAAAGACACAGAAAATACTGAAAGTAGTGCTGTTAAGGCTTGGGGTGGGGTGCGGGGGGGCAGGGGGGTCGGTGTTGTGGGTCACCCCCATGCATTCCTGCAGCTTGGTTGGATTTTGTTTTTTTTTTTTTTAAGTGCAATTATAGAGAATGAATGGTTTCCAGGTCCCAGCACGCCTGCAAGGGCTGGGAGAGATTACAGAGCAGCACCGGATGCGGACACTGCATTAAGGAAAGGGGTTTGGTGCGACTCAGCACCCCTGGCCTCTTCCCCCCGTGTTGTAATCCCACTCCGGAGGAAGGAGTGGAGATAAGAGCAAAGGGAACTAAGTTTGGGGTGGCTTTTGGGGCCGTTTTTCTAAACAGCACACAGCTTCAGGCCTGTACCCCACTGCCATGCACTAGGCCTTGGCCTGGGCTTCCATCACCCAGCTCTGTGAAAGGAGCTGAGCCCTCGAGTGGTGTCCCTTGCACTGTTTTTAGAAGTACATCTCATTCTGTCGCACTGGCTCTGCATAGTGGATGGTGATTTGTTCATGGGGATGTGTCGTAGGGTGTTCGGTTGCACCTGTGGTAGGCTTGGTGGTCATAAAATCACAGAGCGGTGGAACCACAGAATGGAGGCCTTAAAAGTCATAGAACTTGTAGAATGGCTGGGTTGGAAGGGACCTGGAAGATCACAGAACCATGGAATGGTTGTGGGTTGGAAGGTTCCTGGAAGATCACAGAGTCATAGAATGGTTGGGTTGGAAGGGACATCAGAGATCATGGATTGATTGGGTTGGGTTGGAAGGGACCTTGAAGACCCCCCAGATTGCAACCCCTTGTCATGAGTAGTGCTTTCTGTCGTATCTGTCTTTCACCAGACCAGATTGTCCAGGGCCCCATCCAGCCCGGCTATGGGCAGCTCCAGGGTGCTGAGGGTGTCTGGATATGTATGGAGAGTTTTGTGAAGAGATGAAACTCACGATGCTGTATTGATTTGGGTCACATCCTCCACAGTCCTCAAATTTCTCCTGCCTTTTTGTCTCCCCATGTAGATTCCCAAGTTTTTCAGGAGTCAGGGGATCACTCACACTGGTGTGTGGTGGCATACTGGGAAGAGAAGACGCGCGTGGGTCGGCTGTACTCTGTCCAAGAGCCCTCCCTGGATATCTTCTATGATCTACCTCAGGGGAATGGCTTCTGCCTCGGGCAGCTCAACTCGGACAACAGAAGCCAGCTGGTGCAGAAGGTGCGCAGCAAGATCGGGTACGGCATCCAGCTCACCAAGGAGGTGGACGGCGTGTGGGTCTACAACCGCAGCAGCTACCCCATCTTCATCAAGTCGGCCACACTGGACAACCCCGACTCCAGGACGTTGCTGGTGCACAAAGTGTTCCCAGGTTTTTCCATCAAGGCTTTCGATTACGAGAAGGCGTACAGCCTGCAGAGGCCAAACGACCACGAGTTCATGCAGCAGCCATGGACTGGATTTACCGTGCAGATCAGCTTTGTGAAGGGCTGGGGCCAGTGCTACACCAGGCAGTTCATCAGCAGCTGCCCGTGCTGGTTAGAGGTTATTTTTAATAACCGATGACGAGAGATGGAGTGGACTCATGACATTTATACTACTTTGCTGCTATTACTTCCTTCTGAGTGCTTGCTTTTCATGCAACTTAATTTTGTTTTTGTTTTGTCCGTTGTTTTTTTTCCCCATCTTGAGAAATAGCTTATGGAAAGATTTTCGCCCGAGTATTTTGATAAATAGATCTATTTTTTAAAAGTGCAAACGACCAATAACTCAAAGAGAAGGGCGTGCAGGGCGGAGGGCGAATCACATGATAATCACTTCCCACTTCCCAAAGGATTATCCTATGTGATGGATGGGTTGGGAGCCACTCGCTCTTGGGCAGCATGAGGGGATCCTTATATTTTTCATGCACCCCAGTCCCAAAGCTGGTGGCACCCAACTGATATCCCTCCCCAGCGGTGCTAACCCAGTGTAGGCCCACCAGTGGTGCACGAGCTTCCCACCAGGTCTTAACCCACCCGTGTCACTTCTGCCATTGGAATTTTCATTGGGTCGTTGCTGTTGGGTTTGCATCTCGTCCCCGTGTCCATCCTGTCCATCCGCCCATCTTTCCACAGCTTTTTTTATCATCATGCATAAACACAAGAGGAGAGAACAGCAACAAAGAAGCCATGCTTGGCAGTTCTAGCTGAGATGAGGTGTGACACAAGCCTAGGAAAAAAACAAAGAAAAAAAAACAACACGAAGCAAAACAAAAACAAAATGTAAAATGGGGAAAAAAGGCGTCGAGGATAGTTGGTCTGTTGGAACCTGTTGGATCAGGTTATCCCGGCACCATCGTATCTGGAGACGCCACTGCTTTCATTTCTTCTTGAATTCATACTCACGTATGATACTTTTACACTGTTCTTAGCTCAATGAGCATGTTTAGACCTTAACATAAGCTATTTTTCTAAATACAAAGGTTTAAATGAACAAGAGAGCATTCTCATCGGAACTTTGGCATCGTAGTGCTTTGGAAAGAAAACACAAAAAAAAAAAAAAAGGACTCCTTAAAAAAAACTGAGATTTATTAAAGAAAAAAAATGTATTTTATGTTATATATAAATATATTATTACTTGTAAATACAAAGACGTTTTATAAGCATCATTATTTATGTATTGTGCAATGTGTATAAACGAGAAAAATAAGAAAAGATGCACTTTGCTTTAATATAAATGCAAATAACAAATGCCAAATTAAAAAAAAACAACACCACAAAAAACACAAGGTTGGTGTTTTTTTCTATGGGTGTTCTCATCCAGATGAATGTTTTTTTTTTTTCTAAAGGAGTTTATGTTCCGTGAAAAAAAATAAAAACGTACACTTGACCTTCGGTGCGGAGTGGCTTTGTTAGAGCTGGGGAGGAGCAGCAGGAGGGGTATTCCTGTTGCTTGTCATTTCAGGTTGAGCTGATTCCCATGGCAGCAGCCCAGTATTCTTCCTTTACCATCCTGTCCCTGAGATGTGATGGCTTTCACACTACAGTGTCATCTAGTTTTCTCCTCAGATCCACAGCTTTGACTGCAATGCATCCAATGTGTCCTCGGCAGAAGTCCCTGTAGCTGACGAAGCTCCTGTGTTTGGTGAAGGCAAACCTTTCTGAGTTGAAACCACCAGCCCTATGGAGCCTGAAGGCTTTGGAGAGGTGTAACATCCATGTCTTGGACCCTGCTGACCTTCACATGGTGGGCAGATGCAGTAGTGGAAGAGTCTTTGTGAGCATCCAGGGCAGGCTCACCCAGCACTGTGGCTTTCTTTTTAACATTCCCTACCCAAAGGGTTTTGTACAGTATTTGGTTACTCTGGATGGACTGTGCCTTCAGTTGGATTCCTTTCACTGAGCCCACCAAGCAGCTTCAAAATGGCTTTGGATCACGTGGGTGTAGTCACCTGCCTTGCTTGGTGTGCCCTCGAGGGTACACTCAAGAGGGTAGACATAGGTGTACCTTTATCTACAGTACAATGTGCCTCATTTCCTTTCCATTCTGTGCCAGCAGACTTGAAATAATAACCTCGTCACATCTCCGTGGTCCAGTAGTCAAAACAGTAACAACATTTTGTGCTGAAGGCTCAAGGAGGAATGTTCTGGCCTGTTCCATGGTACCTCCCCAACCAAAGGCCCCAGAAATGAAGGATAAAGTGGACGACATCATTGCAAAACTCTCACCTCCTCTGAGCTTTTGTAACATCTACAGGAGCACGACTGTGCAGGTAGCAGTTGAGCTCTTGGGCACAATGCTGGTGAGCTGTAACTGCTCACCAGGAACAGCAAAGTTCTTACAGGGTTGGAAATCCTCTGTGCATCCTTTTTTGGTACCTCTTGCAGGAGACGTGCTGCTGTGATGGCTGATCTTTGGTTGGACCTTTGGTTGAACTTTCGGTTAGATCTTTTATTGGAGCTTCGATCGGACCTTTGGTTGGACATGGCTTGCCAGGTTGGATGTCATGGTGCTGGAGAATGAGCTGAAACACCCCCAAGGAGCTCTTAATTTTATGGGGCCTCTGCTCACAGTCATCTGTCAAAATAAAAGACCCGGCATCACTGTTTGCCATCTGAAAGCTGGAAAATAATCGGCAAAACTACAGCTTTTCAGTACTTTTGTAGCTTGAGTTAAAACGTTCCAGACTTCCATCTCCTGCTGAGCTAATTTTAGTCCTCTTTCAGTGAAAGGGAAAAAAAAGAACTAGTGTGCCAGAAGGCTGCTGAGAACCTGCTCATCTATATTCCCATTTGCTCAGCTCTAGGGCTGGGATATGGCAAAGACATGGTTGTCCAGCCCCTCGGTAGCTCCTTGCCAGCAGTGCCATGTCCTTCCTGCTAAAGGACACTTAATGCAGACGTGTCTCCTATGTGTGAGTCCCCCAGTTCCTTGGACATCCGTGTCGGTGTCCAACAATGTGGTGGTGGCCCAAGACCTCCTATCACTGTGCTCTCTGCAGCTTAGCTACGGTTCCCACTCCTTCAAAATCACCTTACTCAAAGCTCCTGCACATAAGAGGCTCAGACAGGAGCTGGCTGAGACAGTTTCCAGTCCTGATCTCCCTCCCCCCATTCAGAAAAGGATTTATCTGGAAATACGGGGTGGCTGAAATCAGTCCGTTCTGGTGAGCTGTAATCTGGCTCTGCACCGTGGCTCCAGCTTCATTGGCATTAAAATGTCCCCATGATATCCTGTACCAACATAAATTACGACACGATTGCGCCTTCTTTTCCCAGCGTTGCCAAGTGGTAATTAAGGAGTGCAATAAAGAAGGGTCAAAGCATGTCGCTTTCCGCTGATATATCATATGTGGAATCTGCTCAAACCGTCAACTGCTGATGAAAGATACTGCCTGCAAGAGATGAGGGAGAACTCCACCATCTTCAGGCCATCAGAGCAAGTGGTTTCCATGGGGCAAAGCCATCATCTCTGTTTTATTTGGGTGATGCTCTGTAAGGGACACATTCCCTATCCTCCCTGAGGACCCCAAGGAATTGGTGGGGTTTTGATTCACAGATTCTTAACAAGACCATTAATGGGGTGAAGGGACCCATGGAGACATCCATTGGGTGAAGGGACACAAGGAGCTGTCGTGTTGATGGTTATGGGGTGGTGGCTCCACACCACTCAAAGATTTTGGGAAAGTTTTGCTAGTTTGCTTTGCTAGTTGTACTTCACTCCTGGTGTTTACCACTGGAAAGCTGTCCTGGTAAAGCATAACTCACCCTGAAGGTATCTTTGCCACATCTGTGTGTGTATGCACATCCAGGCTTGCGAGAAAGCAAAAGAAGGGAAGAACTGGGTTGAGGTGAATCAATTAATGATAAAAAAAACAACTGCACGTGGAAACAGCATTTTCTTAGTGTTTATTTATTTATATTTTTAACACGTTTAGAAATCTGTCCTGGTTGGAGATAAGGTATCAGCTGGGGACAGACCCCTGGTGCCACCAGGCCGTGTGGTGCCTGAACCAGGATGAATTTAGTCCCAGCTACTCTCTGCAGCTGGCCAGATGGGAATGCCGAACCAAATGTGCTCAAAACGTGGGGAAAATCTCATTCCAGCCCCAGAACTACCTGTCCTGCTCAAAGCATCCTACAAAACTGAAAACAGAACAGCCCCAGATCCCATTACTTGACTACTGAAGGGACATAACACATGGACATAGCCCATGGGTATAGCCCATGGGTATAACACACGTCTTGGAGCTCATCAGCTCATTTCAGAGCCATTGTCCAGAGATGAGTGAGGCAGCACTGTGTGGACAGAGTTCATGGGTGTGGGGCTGTGTGTGGCCAGCGGGTCCTTGGATTCTGCTGCAGAGCCAAAGGGCACAAAGCACTGATGCAGTGAAGCCTCTGTGGATACTTTGTGATGGAGGTTTCACACCATCACCTCTGCTGCTCCTGCACCAAAGCTTGGGGAGGGGGCGGTCACACCAAGTTCAAGAGGTGATTTTTTTTTCACCAGAGGCATATTTTTCTTGCAGGAAGGCAGAGCTCCAGACTGGATTCTGCTTTGTTAGGGGAAACCCATCTCCTGGTACAGCACTGGTCTGCTCTTGGTCTTGGGGAACTGCAGGAAGCACTGTCCCACATGTGACAGCCGACTGTCATAGTATCACAGCATGGGTGGCTTGGAAGGGACCTCAGAGCCCACCCAGCCCCATTCCCTGCAGTGGGCTGGTTGTCTCCCACCAGGTCAGGCTGCCAAAGAACCAGTGATGAGTTCAAGCACAGGCAGAGGCTGACAGCATGGCACTGGCACCCTCAGCCTGGCACTTCCCTTCTGTTCTTGACATCACTGGGGCTGCAGAAACCCGTCTGCTGCTGCTGATCCTTCTGAGTGGGGCGATGTGCCTCAGGGTCCAGTGGTGTGCTGGGAGACATGGGGATCTCCCACCACTCGGAATGTTACCTCCTACGTCCCTACACCACTGGGGTTGGAGAGGACCACTCGGATCACTTGTTACAGCCGTTTTACTCCACCACACTCTGATCCCAGCATCTCAATATCCATCACTGGATGTGCGCTCACAGGCCAAGGGACAATGACTGAGTGCTCCACGGTGTTCACAGAGCCAGTGGGGCTGCTGAGGAGCTCTGAGACCCCCACGTCCAACTGCAACCATCCTCCTGTTCCTACTGACCACGTCCCCAAGCTCAGGGATGTAGAAGCCGAGCAGGACTCCCATCCCAGAGGTCTCCCACCCTTGCGGTGCTTTCTCCCACCCTCTGCTCCATCCCCAAGCGAGGTTGCTTTCAGCTCTCACCGCCTTCAGCTGCTTTTGGACCTCATTAAGCAAAAGCTGCTGTTAATTAACATTCCACCAGCCACCCCCCCCCCTCCTCCTGCACCCTCTCCTGCTTTTTGTGATCTTTTCCCCCCCAAGAGGAGGCTCTCCTGACCCCACACTGTCTGTAGGACATCGCAGGGGTGGCACACGGCGGGGGGTGGCATACACAGGGGTTGCACACCCAGGGATGGGACATGGCAGGGCACAGAGGCCACCCACTGTCCCGCGGTGACCCTTTGCCGGCGCCCTGCGGTGGTGCCCGTCCGTCCGGGCTCCCTTCCAGGCCCGTCATGGGACTCCCAGCAAATCCTCTGGGGCCATCCGATCCTGGGGACGCCGGCACCCAGCGCTGCCGGCGCCGCTCAGGGGTTTTCCATGGTTCAAGGTGCCAAAGTTCATTGATAACGGCGCCCAGGGGGCTCGAGTGTCGCCGGCGCTTGGGGGTGGAAATGCAGCGCTGTCGGGATAGGATTGCTCGGGATGACATGAAACTTTTGAGTTCTGCTGGTTAGAATGCACGGGGGAAAATAAAACCCTGCGTATACTTGCTGCTGCACCGCTGCTGAGGGATGTCGGCAGCTCCCGTTTCACGGAGCAGATGATGATGAAACTCCATCTGCAGCCCCGCGGAGACGAATGCCACGCATTTCCCAGTAGTCCTGGAATGGCCATCAGATGTGTCAGAGTTAGGAGCCGCCCAGGGGACTTCTCCTCCAGTAGCCCCATTCCTGGAAATGAGTCTGTGCATTCCCTGGAGGCAGTGACAATGAACGTTGCTGTTGGGTTGCAGAGGTGGTGTGGTGCAGCCCCACGGCCATACTGCGAAGGGGCACATGGGGTTGGGTCCAGGGACACGGGGGCTGGAAATGCCTCTCCCATGGCCCTCTGGCATTTCTGCCAGCAGAAATCACGGAAAGCAGAAGTTCAATACCCCCAGTGCCCTCCCTCCTCGCCTACCCCCCCCCATGAACTCTCTTGAACTTGGGAAAACCAAACCAGCCCTGGGTTCACATTCCATTCGCGTTGTAGATAAAGTTCAACCTTCTCCTGATTTTGGCCAAGAGGTCCCCTCCAGAAATCAGGCTCTGGTGCTGCACCGGGCCCTGTCTACAGCAATCACCCTATGCCCCACCAGCCAGGTGGGACAATGAGCATCCCATCCCACTGCCAACCACCATGTCCGCTCATGGAACCACAGAGGTTGGAAAAGATTACTGAGTTCATCACATCCAACCATCTAAACATCCCCACTACACCCAACCATGGAACCGCACAATCATTCAGGTTGGAAAAGACCTCTAAAATGACCGTGCCCAGTCATGGAATAACTCAGCTTGGACTAAAGTCAGCAAGTCCAACTGCTGACCCACCACCACAACGCCCACCAATGTGGGGTGAACCAGCCTGTGTTTGTCTGTTATTCCTCTGATTCAGCACCTTGTGATAAAGAGGTGGAGAAGAGTGGGTGCAGACATAGCATGCCCCATGCCAGACCCCTTCTCCCCCTCTTTGGAGGGCTCCAAAAGCAGCTGTACGCCCTGCTCTGGGTGGCCATGGTCGGACAGTGGTGGGACCAAATGGACCTCAAGGTCCTTCCTCCCATTCTGTGGTTTTACAGTGTTTGCAACAGCAGAAAGGCAGAAATCTTCTCTGCAAGGCACAGGAGATCTGAATTGGAAAGACGGGGACCAAGGATGGCTTTCTGCCCCCAGAAAATGAATACAACTGAGGAATCTCCACATGCAACATGATTCCAAGAGCCTTTCCCCTCCCTAAAAACAATATAATGGGTTTTCCACCAGCACTGAGCGTGCCTCCTGCCTGTGCTTCAGCCAAACGCAGCCCACACCTGCGAGCCTGGGTCTGATTCCTTGCAATGTTGTAAAACACAACACCCTGGGGTAGAAGTTACCTTTGCCGTAAAACAATGCACGGCGTGGATTTCGCAACCTGCATGTTGTGCCTTTTTCTCCCCAGAGCGGTATTTTGCAGCATTTGCCCTCAAACCAGTTCTTCTTAACGCAACAGATGTTATTTAGCAGCAGACAGGCTGGTGTAACCCATCCCTGACACACCTTTGTCCTCTCCCCTTTCTCCTCCAACCCTCATTTACTGGAGCAGAGCTCTTCTAGGAGAGTTTGGGCTCGTTTGAGCTCAACTTGCAGAAATGCCAATAACTAAAACTTCTATTTCAGAATTGAAATCTGAGCTCTGAGCATGCTCCGTGACTTCTCCCTGTGAGTGGGGTTGCTGGATAAGGAGAGGACACAGCACATACAGAAGATGCTCATGGAGGTCTGATGGACCTCCAGGAACCAGACTGGGTCCATCCCAGCCCTGCAGGACCTTGTCCCATTAGCACCAGCTCTGGGGGAGGGATAGGGGATGCTGTCAAGGCCCATTTCCTCAAACAGAAACATGTCATGGGAAGGCTCGGCGGGAAGCTATTGAGAAGGGCTGTGCTAATGAAGTCCAAACACTTTGTTTAGATGTTATTGCTACAGCAACATAACATACATGGAAATGAAGGACTTTGTTTGGTGAAAAGCTCGGGTAATTTGGGACAGAACGGAATTCTGAAATCTCGGCCTTTCTCTTCAGAGAGACTTTGCACGTTTTCTCCATTAACTCTGTGGCAGCGCTGTAATGGGTGTGAAACCACCAAGTTGCAACTGCAGGGTAAGGTGCATTTCCACAGAATCATGGAATCATTAAGGTTGGAAAAGACCTTCAAAATCCCCAAGTCCAACCCCAACCCACCTCACCATGCCCAATGACCACGTCCCCAAGAGCCACATCTCTATGGCTCCTAAACACCTCCAGGGACGGGGACACCTCCACCTCCCCGTGCAGTCTGTGCCACTGCATCACTGCTCCTGGGAGAAGGAATTGTTCCTAATACCAAACCTGAACCTCCCCCCGTGCAACTTGAGGCCATCTCCTCTCACAAAGCTGACACAGCACAGACCCAGTTCCCATTTTTCCCTGCTCTACCAACAGCGTAACACAACACAGAGCCTTTGGGTGACTGCAGCAGAGCTTTTTGGTGGCACTCCCATCTGGGGACTGCTCCTCCCACTGCCCCTCTGTTTGCTCTGAGCCCGGCGAGCTGCATGTGGTCACGTAGGCATGTTGCAAGAGGCACTGCCACTCTCACACAGCAGGATCTGATCACCTGCATCCTCCTGCCACAGCCCGCGGCCGAGGACACAAAGCCCTCACCTCGAGTGACCCGTGGCTTCCCGGCGAACGCACACATCTCAATTAGCTCAAAAGCTCTCTTTAATTGACTCCGGCGAGGCTGAGACGGGTTTTCCAGGGGAGACATGTTGGAAAAACCACAGCTTTATTTCTTTATTATATATATATTGAGTAACAGGCAGAGCGGTGCGTAGGGTCGCGATGCGCTGCGGGGTTCCCCCGCCCTATCCCCATGGCCAAAACCTACTGGGAAGGGGCACCACCGAGCAGCATTGAGCGTCCCAGTTCCAACACAAGCTGTAGCATCGATGGGGCTATGTTTTTCACACCAGACACCGTTACTTTCCTTTTTTCCCCCTCTATCCCATGTTCGAAGCTGAACACCAAAAACTGATGGCACGTCCTAACAAAACGATGGGGAAACGTCAAGCTTCACACATTTATTACTCGGATGACGTGTTGTATAGCATACAGTGGGTCCGACGTTCTACCAACAAGACTGCATTGCCACAAAGAGTTGTCAGCTCCTTTGTCTCTGAAATGCTGAAAATGATGAGTTTGTGTTTTCTCTAGGATGAATATCTAGTCTTTATTCTCCCCAAATCCTTTCTCCTTGTTTGTTTTTTTTTCTTTTTTTTTTCTTTTTTGTCTTTTTTTTCATTTTTGATTTTTTTTAAAGCGCTTCGTTTAACAAATATGATTAAATTAAAAATGGTGCCTCTTCATAATGCATATAAATACGTTTAAAAATAAAATAAAAAAAAAAGAATTGCTTAGCGTGAACTTCTTCAGGACATCGCTGCTCCCTTGGTGACAGACACGGCCCTTTGTGTTTGTTCTCCTGAAAAATACTGAAAGTGTCACTGGGACAGCTCACACCAAGAAGAGTAAAATCAGTGTAAAGCCATAAAATACCCAGAGGGGAAATAAAAACCATATTTCAGATTCTGAGAGATTTTTGAGTGAGGGATGTTATAAAAACAAGCAGGAAAATAAATCCAAAGTTCTTACGATTAGTTTTCCTTTGAAACCGTCAATCATGCCAAGAACAGACGACAATCCATCTCCTCTGGGGGATGAGGCGAACCAGGCAAAGCACTTGGACTTTTTTTCCCCTCATTTTTCTTCCACCTGCATACAGACAAGAGTTCTCCAAATGGAGGTGAAGTCTCTCATGGGGAATCCAAATGAGTTGGTTGTGGGCACCAACACATCATCTCTGGCAGTTTGGCAATGGAAAAGGGGATGCTGGGGGCTCCGATTCTGGGGCATCACCGTGGTGCCAGCCCCACTTCTGGCCAAAAGAGGGTATTCTGCACCCAAATGCTGCCCACACTTAGCCCCCACAGCAACGGACACCAGCAGCAGAACATGATTCCAGGGAAAAAAATACATTTTTGGTCAACCCCCAGGCTCTCACACATCAATAGAAAGAGGGACGTACCGAGTGACCGAGCGGACAATGGCAGGATGAACACAGACATTAAAACAGATGGGTTTCACACTAAAGTTCTTTGATGGGAGAAATCCCAGAGCTGGAGGGAAAACCTCCCCTGGGCTTTTCTCCTTTTTTTATTTTTTCTTCTTCTTTTTTTTTTTCCTTTTGTTTTTTATATTTTTTTCCTTCTTTTTTCCTTCAGTCAGAGAGGAGGGTCCAAGAGACGCTGCAGTGTGGGGTGCAGGGAGGCTGCCAGCTCAGATTCCAGCATCAGTCCTTCCATACAAGCAACAATCTCTCTGCTTCCTCAGCATTTAGGACTGGTGAAGTTCCTTTTCCCAGTTCCTTTTGCATACTCCAGAGGTGGATTTGGAGACACACCAGCAAACAAACAAATGAACGGGGAACCAAATGAATGGCTCCTATCGCACTGCATAGTCTAACCAGGACTCTCACCTCCTCAACACCTTCATGTTGAAAGTCTCTGCTCTTCCATCTCCATGGAGAAACACAGAACCATGTAATGGCTGGGTTGGAAGGGACTCTGAAGATCACAAAACCGTGTAATTGTTGGGTTGGAAGGGACCTTGAAGATCACAGAACCATAGAACAGCTGGGTTGGAAGGAACCTCCAAGCCCACCCAACCCCAGTCTGAAAACCAGATAGGAAATGCAGCCAGTGAGAAAGCAGCAGGAAACCTGTATTCTTGGCTTTTCATTGTTTTCCTCTTCTTTTTCTTCCTCTTTTTTTTTTTTTTTTTTTTTCCTGTACACTTTTTGCCTTCTCTCTGCTGGTTTCCCAAGAAGAACACCAAGTCTTCATTTCTTCCTTGCCCTGCACATGAATAGGCCTGACTATAACAGGCCTGCTCTTAAATGCATAATTACAATGATGACAGTAATTACAATAAAGCACTCTTTCAACAGAAACAACAACAACAAAAAATACAAAAAAATAAATGGGCTATCATTGAGTGGATGGGAGACGCTGCAGCGTAGCAGCATCCCTATTTTTGCAGAGCTCCTATCTCAGGGCACACATTTTTGGGTAAATCTGCGAGGTTTCTGGCAAGAAGACTGTGGTTACACTGCTCCTACAGTGGTTTTTGGGCTCTTGTAAAATCCTTCTCCTGCTTCAGCATCTTCATGAAACCATTTGCGATCTGGAGGGGAAGCACTGCTGCCTCATCTCCACGCTGATCGCAACTGTCCATCTGACGATAATAAAATAAAATAGAATAAAATACAAGAAAAAAATAAAACCCAGTGCAAATCAGAAAGCCGTCCTATGCACCCATCAGCATCCGGAGGAGACGGAGTGGAGGTG
Organism: Oreortyx pictus; assembly: GCA_036925125.1. Lineage (NCBI taxonomy): Eukaryota > Metazoa > Chordata > Aves > Galliformes > Odontophoridae > Oreortyx > Oreortyx pictus. Next base: position 1,050,223 of record JAUPFR010000004.1, on the reverse strand, counting down.
GGGGCAGAAAGTCGAAGAGAAGAGGAGGGGGAAAAAGAAAAGAAAATAACGAGAGCTCCACCGGACAAAAGCCGTCAGTGATGAGCGTCTGTGTAGTGTGTGCCACGCTTTGTCCTCCCCGGACATCTGCTGTGTGCTGTCTGCTGCCAGTTGGCCAGGGCAGGGCGGGGGGACAGCATGAAAACAATCCCAGCCCCATTGGGCTCACTCCTCTAACTCGCCGTCGTCTTTCTAAAGCCAAACAATAACCCGGCGGGACACGCCGATTTCAGAAAAGAAACCCTACAACAAAAACACGGCAGGGAGGAGGGGTGGCACTTGGCGACGAGGCTGAAAGAATCATGCTTCTCCCTCCCCACCCCACAAACGTAATTCTCGAGCATGCTGGGGTTTGTCTGCTTGGGTACATCAACCGGAATCCCGCTAAGGTGCACGTCTTCTCCTCGCCCATTCCCACCCCGCTGTGCCCTGCCCCTCAGGCCGTCAGTTTTTGGATTGTCTTGTTGTAGTACTGCGTGATGGTGGGCGTCAGCGGGTTCCAGTTGTTGGCGTGCAGCTCGATGACCTCCAGCAGGAGGGACCGCGTCAGCATGGACTCGGAGGGGCACAGCATCTTGTCGCGGGCTGCAGCCAGCAGATCTGTCATCATTTCAGGCAGCTGCTCCTCCAGCAGCCGGCCGGTGCTCTGCAGCTGTCAGGAGAGAGGGGGCAACGGCGTTACGGCTTTGTTTTCATAGAAAGATGGTATCGTTAAGGTTGGAAAAGGCTGTCGGGTCCAACTCTCAACCCATGGCCATCACGCGCCAATGATCGTAGAATCAATGAAGGCTGCAAAGGAGCACTAAGATGATCTAGTCCAACTGCTGACTCTTCCCTAAAAAGCCTGCATAGCCATGTCCCTAAACAGAATCACAGAATCATCAAGGTTGGAAACTTCCAAGATCCCCAAGCACAACCTCAACCCACCCCATGATGCCCCCACCTTCCACCCTTCTGAGCATGACCATGTACTCCTAAAGCAGCGTGAGACCCAGAAATCCCAATCCCAACTTCACAGTCCCACTTGTGCATTACAGGCACCATAATTTCCGTGCACAGCACAGCAAAGCTCTCTGCAGAACCCACCACCACAGCACGAGGCAGAAGGGGCAATGTGATGTGGAGCTCCCCTACCTCCATGGAGCAGCAGAGCACAGCGTCCTCCTTCACGTCCTGAGATTGTAGCAACTGCAAAAGAGAGACAGGAGATTAACCACTTCTCTTGGAGTACTGATGCTTGTTGAGAGCATGGGATTTTACTCGGTCCCTTCCCACCACCTTAGTCTTGAAGCATGAAGGATCTCTGTTCACCTTTTGGCATTTCAGTAGTGATTTTTTTCAGCCACTTCCCTACTGGAGCCAACCCCAAACCCAGCTCTGCCCCTCCCGGAACTCTCAATTCCAAACACAGCCCATAGACACAAGCAGCTTTCGAGAACACCCTGATGTGATGCTACAGGGTCAGGCCACAACAGCGTGGGATAATGGGTCAAGGGCAAATGGCAGCTCAGCCTGTCCATCCCCAAAAATGAAGAGCTGTGAGCAAAGCTGGGTCAAAAATGCACATTTTTTTTGGACAGTGCATGTTTCTTTGTTTCTGTCTTCACTACCGTCCCAAACACAGAATCGTCATTTCAGGCATTCTGCTGAAGCCACATGAGACAGAGCAGAGTTGTTCTGGCTTATTTTCCAGCAGATAGAAGCTGTGATGTGGGGTGTTGCTGTGACCAACTTCAACTGATACCATTCGTCTCTGAAATTCATCAAAAAAAAGGCAAAATTTGGAAATGTCTTAGAGCTAATGAAACCTGCCCATGCACAGCACAGCTCAGTGGTGGAGAATTTGCTCCAAAGTCACACCTCTTATTGAGCACAATGTTCTGCTTTTCAGTCTCAGTCAGCTCTTCTACCCACTTCCATTTTTTTTTCTGTTTCCTTTCCTTTACAAATGAGCGCATTTACAGCTTCACCACCACTGGAAAACAAGAGGTCACTCCAGGAATTATCATAGCTGTGTCTTTGCTCTCATCTGTTTTCAGCAGAAAGCACTTTGTTTGCTCTGAAGCTGATGCTGACGGCATATGGACGAGGATGTGGTCCCATCGGTTTGATCTCACGTTACACAAACATCCAGCCAGGCACTGAATGCATGCAGCAGTTCCCCCGAGTTTATCTTTCCACTGAATTGTTTAGAAACAGTCGGTTAAGCCCAAGCCACAAGCTCTGAGATAAGTCCTCCTAAACAGTTAACAGATTCTTTGCAAAAAAACCCCAAAAGATTACATTAAACCCAACAAAAAAGCATCTATCTCAGCTAGGGATAAATATAAACAGGCAGTAGTCCAGAAGAACACTGCTGCAATATTTAGCAGAGATTGGGATGGCACCACTGGGAAGCCACCACTGAGTTGTCACCATTGACATGCCACCACTGGGGTGTCACCACTGAGACGACACCAGTGGGATGCCACCATTGGGATGCTGACACTGGGGCATCACCACTGAGAAGCCACCACTGGGATGGCACCATTGGGATGCAACCACTGAGATGCCACCACTGGGATGTCATGACTGGGATGTCATCATCAGGATGGCACTTTTGGGATGCCACCACTACGATATTACCATTGAGATCCCACCATTGGGATGTCACCATCAGCTCACACAAGGAGGGCTGCACGCAAGTACTGAGTGTGCAAACACAAGCCTGAGCAAACCCAATCCCCAACCCTCAGCAATGTCATTAATTGTCTGCAATCTGATTTTTGTTTACTTAAAATATTTCAAGGTAAACACGCTATACTTACTAAATTAGCACTCTCACATTGGAACTATTATTTATTTCACTATTTATAACTGCTCCTCCCTGCTTCAGAGTGCTGCCCCAGCCCCGCTGCATCTCACACAATTCCCACTGTCTGCTCAGCCCCACAAGGTCTGGGGTTTACCCTGCAATCATCCCCTCGGGGCTCAGGCTGTCTGCAAGAACACTTTGCCTTGCTCTTCAGCTGGTTCCCTGTATTGGGTGAAGCCATGCAGCCAAAGCAGCAGTTGCTGCTGGAAAGCAGACAAAGAGTCTGCTCGATTTCCTAAGAGTTGGGGCTGTGTGCCAGGATCTGCCCGGCCGGTCACATAACACCCAGCCACGGTTGCGAAAGGCTTCTCACTTCTGCTGCTGGTGCTGGATTGAGAGCTGTGCAGACTGGTGGGAGACAGGAGACAATGTGCTTCCATCTCTGCAATGCTCCACTTCCCAAATGTCTGTGTCTCACTGAGTGATGGGTAAAGAATGGTTCTGTGAATGACCCGAAACACCCTGAGGGTCTGTTCCTGGAAGTGCTGTGTGTGATTGGGACTTTATGGGAGCACTGGGCATTATTGCTTATCCAATCTAAGGAACTCAACTGACAGCAGATTTGTGTACAGCCTTGAACATCCACCAGCAAAATAAAGTAGTGCACATGCATGCTTTAATCCTTCCACTCACCAAGACGGGCTCTGCAGAAGAGCTGAAGATTTTGCATCATCCAGTCCAACCCCCATATTCAAGCAGCATCCCCTAGGGCACACCACCCTGGGCTGTGTGTAGATGGCACTGGCTGGGACCCTGAGCAGCCTGGTCTGGTGGATGGCAATCAGCTCATGGCAAAGGGCTTGAACTGGAAGGGCTGCAAGTTCCCCCCCAACCCAACCATCTCATAGTTCTATGGTTCTAGGATCTTCAAGGTCCCTCCCAACCCAACCATTCCATAGTTCTATGGTTCTAAGATCTTCAAGGCCCCTCCCAACTCAACCTTTCCATAGTTCTACAGTTCTACGATCTTCAAGGTCCCTTCCAAACCAACTATTCCATGGTTTTATAATTATCTTCTCAGTTTCTTCCTCCTCTGCTCCCAAGGGAACATGCTCATGCTGCATCCCTGCACTCTCATTATCCACGAAAGGACAAGAAGGCCTCAAAACTGCATCTGGCCTTTATCACGTAGAACCAGCTTCCTTCTTCTCACCTGAATTTGTTGCAGATCAGTGGGAGTAAGCCAAGCTCCCTAGCACACCAATACACACCCCCACAACTATTTAGGTTCATTACCCACTTTCTACCAAGATAACCCATGTCACAGAACTGCTGACACGAAGCTCTCAGGAGCAGGATGGAGAACCTGCCTCACTTCTCACCAAACCACACAGGTTGGGTTGTGCTCTGCAGCTTTTGCCATTGGGAGATGCATACATTATCCTCTACAGCTGCTACAACACTTTTCCTGTAAGGCTTTGCACTAATTATTGAACAGCATAAGCACCACTGGCCACAAAGCTGCCTCTAAGCACTCAGTGCTTTGGGATGCTTCAGTGATGACTACGGTGTGAAAGCAAAGAGTTTTTTCTGATCTCCTGGAATGATCACCCAGAGCCACGGGGTGGTTGGGCCTTCTCTGGGAGCAGCAATGAGCAGGGGTTGGTCTCTCTGGGTGGCACAGAGTGGTGAAAACAGACTGGGGAAAAAGCAAAGTACAAATGTGAACATGGGGGATGAGTAAAAGAATGCTCCACCAGCACAGCCAGTTCCAGGATTCCTACAATCTGTTCCCTTTAAAGGTATCAGCTCCCCACTGTGAGGCATCAGAAGAACTTTTGGGATCAGAAGACTACAGACACAAGTAACACCTTCTCTGATACTGAGGTTGCCCAAGCATGAAGCAAGTTTTGGGGAATGCCTTTCCCCTACAGAACTTACCTGGGGGTTGGACTAGGTGATCTCTAGAGGTCCCTTACAACTCCTACAACTCTGTGAACAGATGAAGTGGGGGATGCAGAGGGCACACTGTCTTCCCACCCAGCCCCAATGCAGCAGCAAAGGGTGAGGATGGAGATGTTTGGAGGAAATAACTACCCCAAAATCTCTGCTACCCCAACCTGTGGCCTTGATGCAATGAAGGTTCCAGGATCACTGGATATGCACAAAGTGTACCCCACACAGGGGCCTCAACCCCTCTGGGAAGATGCTGATGGCAATTCCCACTTGTTCCATTGGGAAGAGGCCACTGGGATGGGGCACTGCTGGCCCCACAAGGAGTTAGAGGCTGTATCACAATGCATCTGGGACAACCTGAAGGTGTTGCTTGGCGGCATCTACTTGCCTTACAGCTTTTAGTTGAGGAGGAGACTTCTGTTCTCCTCTTACCCAATCTGGACGCTCTGTGAGGATAAGAGATTGGTTTGTTTGGGCTTCTGAGGAGCTCCAACAAGAGATACTTAACAGCAAATTGCATTAAGGCCAGAGAACAAAGCCTGTGCCCAGCCGTGGGAAACTCCTCCTCCTCCTTCCCACTGCAGACAAGGGAAACCAAGAAACACAACTCTCCCTAGATCTGGGACAGCAAAAGGGATTTCTCCAAAGATGGAAACTATTAAGAGGCAATTACAGGAGACAGTGAGGAAGACAACCTGGTTGCTCATCAAGTCAGACCATGCAACCCAACGACAGCCCCACTGGGTGGCTCCAGGTAGGAGTGAGAGGTGGAGGGCATCACCCTCACTGTGGGGACACGTTGATTGGGATCATCTGAGCAGGAGCAGAGGTGTGCGTGCGGGTGAGGTGGAGGGGGAGAGCCACCCAGTCGGCCTCATCCTGCCTGGCTGCAGCCGTAACAGCCCTGGGAGCAGAGGATGTGACCTCATCCCAAAGGGAAACACAAAACGTGGAAAGAAGTAGCGGCGAAAGCATCACGCTGATTGCACAGGGCCCACCCTTGGCCGCCGGACGCTTGGTGCTTTCCTGGCTCTTCACGTGGCTGTGGACACAAATAGCATCACAGAACATCCCGAGCTGGAAGAGACCCATGGGAATCACCAGGTCCAACCCCTGGCCCCAAACCCAAACCCTGTGGCTGATAGTGGTGTCCCAGTGTGAGGAGGAGGGACCATCTCAGGGGATGGCATCAGCCCTCACTGCTCCTTCCACCTCTTCCCAAGGAGTGAAGGTGCGTCCCCAGAAATCCTATAGGGCAAGGGGACAGTGGTGGCTCTGGTTGTCCCTGGTGGCCTTGCTGCTCTGCATTTGGCTCTGCCTGCAGATTTGTTCATAATCCAAACCTATATCCAGGCTGGAAGCTCATGTGGAAGAGAGCAAACCCCAGGGTGAGGAGGTATGTATACAGATGGGATTTTCTCACCCTGGCACCAGAGCCCTTCTAAAACATGGCACTGCAGTTCCCATGTTCACTGAGTCCCGCAGCTTTCCAGGAACACGAGTTCTGGTGCACAAAACACTGAGATGAGCTCTGGACATCACTGTTTTTGAGTCTTCATTCATTTCCAAGCACCATCTGCTCTCCAGGTGAGATGCCTCCCAGGCATCCCCCCAGCCCTGTTACTGACCAAAACAGGGAGCACAAATGAAAAAGCCCATTTGCCATTCTGTGTTGTGTTTGCCCCCAGAGTCGCTGGGGCTCAGACTGGTGACCAGCATGGCTTTGTAGGCAAAATAACTAACAGCTGATTTCTTCCTTCCTCCTCAGGCCCAGCTCTTCTTCCAGGACTCATTTCTCCCTGCTTTCTCAGGTCAGTCCCAGCCACGTGGAGCTCCTGGGCAGGAGGGGCACGGGGTCAGGATCCAGACCTCTCTCTGCCTTCATTGCATGCCAGAAAAAGCCGAATTTGGTCTCGCTCTCAGGGAGCACGATCCTAAAACCCAACATCTCATTACACTGCCAGACGGCCTCCAAATCCTGACGCTTTTTGAAAAGGGAAAGCCATTAAAATAAAATCCCCTCCGTGCTACAAGATGTGATTTTCTCTCCCAGCAGCACCGCCCTGCGGCTCAGCTGCAGCCGGGGAGGCTCTTTTTCTCTTCCTCCAAAGGAGACAGTGAGAGGCACTGCCCTCCCGAAGCTCAGACGTTAATTACCGCGTTGGAATACTTCTCTAAATTACACAGCATGGCCCCAGGAGATAACAGGCACAGAGAGGGGGGAGGGAGTGGATGCTGTCTGTGTGCTGCACTGCAGCTCAGGCTTGGGGAGGCAATGAGATGGAGCAGACCCCCTCCCTGCCCCACACCCTAGGGCTTGCAGGGAGTGGGGGAGATGTGGGGGATGGGCCAGGAGGGAAGCACTGCTCCCAGCAGTGGGGTCAGCGGACATCCTCCAATGTTGGACCCCAATTGGAACCCCTAGTGCTATGGGAACCCCACTGGGATGCTTCCCATGACATGCAGACCTCAATAAGACCCTCCCCCCAAACTGAGACTCCCAGTGGGATCATACTCAATGACATTGGGACCCCCAGTGAGACTCCCCCCCCCCAAATTGGGACCTCCAGTGAGACCAGCCTCCATCCCAAAGGGACTCCCCCCCTCAAACTGGAACCCTCAATGGGAACACTCTTAGCGACATGGGGATCCCAATCTGGGTCCTCAATAGGACCCGCCCAAAACGGAGACTCTCCCATCGTGCAACTCCAATGAGACTCTCTCCGGCCTGGGCCCCCTCATGGCATGGGGACCTCCAGTGGGACTCCCCAAGCATGGAGATACCATGGGATGTTTAATTACTAGTGATGAGCTGCTTCCTGGCACATGCTTAGAACCTGTCCCAGCAGTCCCATCCCATGCACCCATGGGTGTGGAGAGCACAGTGCTGAGGCAGTGAGGCAGCTCCTTGGGAAATTAGTGATGGGGAAGACGTCCACTATGAGCAAAAGCTTCAACTATGAGGATCTGATGGCTGGACTTGATGACCCCAACTTTCCTTAATGATTCTATGATTAATGATTCCATGATTTTGGAGTTTATCAGCCTCACACCAGGCTGTGGGAGGACATTGGTGTGAGTCTTGAAGGAGACTAGGAATGGTCAGCATGGATGTGCCTCACCTCCTGGATTTATGGAGACTTACAGATGAGAGAAGAGCATGATTGTCTTCTACATTCATTTTAACAAGCATGTGGGCTCTGTTTCCCAGTATCCAAGTAGAGGTGGACAACTAGGTAAGTAAAAAACCTGGTTGGATGTTTGGGTGCAGAAGGGTGGAGGTGCTGGATGACACCCAACTCCACCTGGAGCCCGGTACCAGGACAACCATTGGGTTGACTGCAAGACCTGTCCTGTTTAGCATCCCTACTGACAACCTGGAGGAGGTGAGAAGCCCACTCCACTTCTGCCAGGTCTGGAGATGACACGGAGTTGTGGGGACCACTCAACGTGCCAACTATGGGCACCTCAGTGGGCTGGAGGAAGGAACAACAGGAACCTTAAGAAGCCAACAAGGCAAAGAGCCAAGTGCTGTGCAGGAGAGGAACATGGGGGCAGGGACAGGGCTATAACAGGGAGGGAAGAAGGCAGACCTCTGTGGGACTCCAGTCCTTGAGGAACCATGCACTGTCACTGCCTGCTATCTCTGGAGCTGGCTTTTCCACTTTCTTGTTTGGCTGCTATAGGCAACTGCTGAGATTCCCTGGATGTAAATCCAGCTCTGTCTGCTGCACAGCATCATACAAACAAACAAATGCATCCCAAGCAGTGCTCGGCACCAACGCTGGGCTGGAGGCAGCTCAGTTGGCAGCGGGCTGGCAGGAAGGTGGCAGCTCCCAGCCCAGAGGCACCTCCTGTGCTGGCACCCAAATAACATCCCATTGAGGATGGGGATGGAGATATGGAAGAATCCAAACCTCCTGACACTGCTCATCCCACACTGATCCCACACCGAACACAGCACACAGCTGGGAGAGGGGCAGCCAGCCCAGAATGAGCCTCGGTGGGGCAGAAGCACTTGGAATTGGTTAGCAACAGATGGGATACAGCATTATTTATCATCTCTCTGCCTGCACCAGCCACAGGGTGCTCATTAATTAGGCACATTCCCACTGATGGCACTTGCTGGTCCCCAGTCCTAACCCATTTTCTAAACTTTACTGACTCAGCAGTGAAGAATAAATGTGGTTGAGCTGCAAGAACCAGAGTCCTTTTGTTGCTGGCTCCCTTGGTTTCAGAAGACGTGTGAAGTGATGTGTCACTGGAGAAAAGCACTCCACACTGGGCACTAGGCAGAAGCTTTGGGGCAGCAAGGATGTCAGCACTGCCACCCATCATCCTTCAGGGCAATGGGGATTTACAGAGACTGATTTGGTACAGTTTTCTGAACTGAGCTGGGACCACACGTCCACAGGGCTGGGAGACCACAGCAGGACCTTCCCACTGCAGACATTTAGTGAGGACAGTGCCCTAGAAGTGTTTAAAGCTTCATTTTCCCAAGCTCCCCACATTTGGTAGCTGCCATTGTTCTCTGGTTCTCATCTGACAAAGGGGCTCTCCCTAAAAATCCCTTTTCCCCATAATCCCCAGGTGCCAACCTTGGGGCTGGGAGACCCACTTCTCCAATGCTCTGACCCAAACTTCCTCTGATGAACAACTGCTCCCATCCCCACTGTCCCCACGCTGCTCCCATCCTGGTGGCACCTCACTCTGCACGGGCTCTGTAATTAGTGATGATATTAATAAGCTTTTATCAAGGGAAAGGAAAGGAGCTGCAGAGGAAGCTCTGCAGGGGAAGGGAAGAAACATTCCTGCTACAGCCATCAGGAACTTTCCCCTTCCTCTTCTCACTCCCTTGCGGACCTTTGGCTGAGTCTGCCAAAGCCATAAAGGAAAAGGAAAAAAAAAAAAGTGAAGAACTAAAAATCAAGAGAAGCTGGAAGTACAGGCAGAGCAGAGACAGTATCTCATGCTACCTTCCACCTTATACTGATTTATCACCAGAGGATGGAGGTCCTTTCCAACTGAACTGATGCTACGATTCTATGAGAACCCAGTGCCAAGCAGACACACAGTCAAGGTCCCAGCCCCATGGCCATGGGTCAGTCATTTTGGGGCATGATGGAGAGCTGGATGTCTCTGTCTCACCCACATCAGCTGAGCTATGAGGCCTTCATCTCCAACAGATGAACAGCTTGGACAGAGCTGTCCCATTACAGAACAGAGAGATTAATTCTAAAGAAGCAAGCTTCTGCATAGCATCTTGATATAATTAGTAACAGCTTTTTATGGAGCTGTTCTGCAGCAAAAAATATCTGCAATATGTGAAACTCGTGTCACCATGCCCGTGTCCCCAGGATGACATGAGCAACGGTGTCATCACAGCAGGGGCAGACAGGAGCGTGTTGGGAACAATTCTGGCAGAAACAGAGCTGGGTTGTGTCACGGCTGTGATGGGAAACAAGAGGAACAGGGGCTCTTCCCAATGAGATGACAAATAGTGCTGTGGGCAGAGAATTTGGGGAAGTTCTGCTGTTCTTAGCATCCCTCTCCCACCCCCCCCTGCGAGACGCATGTGCCTCAGCGTGATGCCCTGACTACTTCTCACTGTTACACTCACTGTCTGTGAACTCTGCCCACAGTACTACTGCAAAGACAAAATGTTCATTAAGCGTTTGCATTCAGAGAAAAATTTCCATGTTAAAAGTCATTCCTGGCATTTTTTTCCCCTCTCCTTTTCTTGCCCAAGATCTAGTTGAGAGTGTATTGGACTGACAGTGTGGGAGTAATGGCACAGGGGAGCTTGGCCATCTCTCTTTCCTCTCTCTGTGTGTCTCATCCACTCATTGTCGTGAATGCTTCCAAACATAGAATGGTTGGGTTGGAAGATTCCTTGAAGATTACAGAAGCATAGAACAATAGAATGGTTGGGTTGGAAGGGACCTTGAAGATCACCCAGTTCCAGCTCCTGCCATGGTCTGTCCGTCCCTCACCAGATCAAGGTAGCCCAAGGCTCCATCCAACCTAACCTTGGGCACTTCCAAGAATGGGGCATCCACTTGCATTTAAGAACTTCTATAGCTCCTCTATTGAGGATTTTTGCAGTGGTTCAATGTGCCAACCTAAGCTTTGGGTTTGCAGTCCCAACTGTTTGCTTTGCAAACCCTTTGAAACAGGAGTCTTGCGTGGAGCACGTGATTTTCACAAGCTGAATCACAGTGGGCAGAAAAAGCCAAGGGTCCCTGGAGGCACCCATACTGAGTGAGAAATGCCCATTTGGGGAAAGCAAATTTCCAGAAATAACAGAGCAAACACAGAATCACAGAATGGTTAAGGTCGGAAAAGACCACTAAGATCATCTAGTCCAACCTTAACCCATCCCCACCATGCCCAACCCATCTCTATGACATCTACAAATCATGGGCAATTCAGCACTGCTATGCAATTGCTTGGACAAGGACAATCTCTGAAGGCATTACCTCCCTGAGGCAGGTGTAGATGGGGCACACGAGGACTCGGAAGGGCTCCCCGGTGCTGCTCCTCATGGTGCCAAAGACCTCGCAGAGGAAGGTGATGAAGCCCAGCCAGCGCTCTACGTCCCTCTGCTGCAGCTCCTCCCGCATGGTGAAATCCTTCTGCAAGAGGGATGGAGACAATGGGGTGCATTAGCAAAACCTCACTGCCGGGAAGAGGCGACAGCTGACGGGATGGAGAACTGGGAGGAAATGGAAATTCAGGGTGGGGGAGGAAGGCAGACAGACAGACTGACTCTTTGGTAACAGTGGGGGGATTGCTCAATGTGAGTGCAGTGGTTGGGATTTCAACATGGTGAAGCCACCAGAAAGTAGGTAGTGTAGAAACAACACAGATCTCTGTCACAGCTCATGGTGGTGGTGGCCTCCTCTGCCCTGCCCCTCTCCGTGCATGAGAGCACTGAACAACAGCGAGCAGAAGGAGCTCAAACATTAACATATGGGGAATGCGATGGCTGCTGGTGGCTGTGTTGAGTCTGGTGGTCCAGATTAGCTTGCTCAACCCATATGAACCAAGAAGAGACCCAACTCATCCAACCCATAGACACCAACCAGTGTCCCAGCTCACCCAACCCCCAGACACCAGGTGGTGTCTCAACTTGTCCAACCCACAGACACCAACCAGTCCCAATTCGCCCAATCCATCTCAAACCCAGTGTCCCAACACCCCTGAGGTCTCACGAAATGACATGTCCAGAAGATGAAGGGAGCACAGTCTTGATGGAGAAAGGTCACCCTGCCCTGGAACCAATAGTTGCCAGGCAAAAGGATTTTGAGAGTGCCAAGATTTACAGAATAACATCAGGAGCAAAGTAGCTCCTCCAGCCAGGGAGGAAAAAAGGCTTTGTCCAAATGCAGGACCTGAGAAGGGGTGACTGTGTTGGAGATGTGTGACAAAGTGCAAGGAAGAACATGGAAAAACAAATAGAATACTTTCTAGATGGCACCAGCATTACATGGATGGCACAGGAGTGCATGCTGCTCAGTGCCAAGAGCTCTTCCCTCTGCAAGACATCTCACGTGGTACCACTTGACTGTCTCCATAGTGACCCTGCCTCAGTATTAAAAATCAAAAGGCACTACAGAAAGGAAAAACAAAGTGCAGGACAAGTTTGTTCCCAACAGTGAAGTGCACTCCCAGTTTGGCTGCACAACATCTTAGCTCCAGAACTGAATAAAAAAGCTTGTATCGTTTCATCTCCCTTTATCCTGACTGAGACAGAGGCTCGGCTGCTCCCGGGGCTCCAGCCATGCACGGGAGATCCAAGGAGGGAGCTATTTATATATTTCACTACAAAAGGGGAAAAAAAAAAAATAACATTTGCATATGCAGGAAAAAGCCTTGTAACACCATCGAGCCACTGCTTAACCACAGAGCGATGAGTCACTCCTCTCTACGCCTATTTCTATTGGGTAATTGCCCAACGTGTCTACATTGAAATCAAACACTGCTGGGTTGTTTCGGAGTCTCCAGGGGAGTCTGCAGAGCTCTTCCTTCCGTTGTGCTGGGGTGGAGGAGTTATTGGCCAGCTCAGGTTATCACCCCAGGGTTACCCAATGGCTTGGAGTTCCCACTTGGCTTTTAGTGGAACCAAAAAAAAAACAAAAAAACAAAACAAAACAAAAAAACCGAACAACCAGCAATGCAGAAATGTACTCCTGACATCCCAGGCAAGACAAACCCAGCCTGATTCCATTCATTTCTTCATTGAGAATGTTTCCCCCATGGCTTCCAGGGACTGACCTCTCCCAGCTCTACCCATGCTGCATCACTGTAACACATTTATCCGCAGTCCATTTTTATGTGAGTGCATCTGCACCCAGAAAAGCACGTGGATTATTTCAGTGACAATTTACAACTCAACAACTTTATTTAAAGTGGCAGCATCCATGTTCCCATGTCCCAGAACCTCTCTGCAGCTGAATGATCCCTCCCATCAGAGTGGGGTGAGGGCAGTCCCCAGGAGCAGATGGAGCATCCTGTGAAAAAGTCCTTTTGCCAGAGGTAGGAAACCCTTCAGAACCACGCTGAATCTCAATGGCACCACCACCTCCACACTGCCCCAAGGCTGAGTTCTATAAAAAAGAAAGGAATGGATGGGCCTGCCCCATGCTTGTGTGGTGAGGTCAGTGCAGTGAGCGCAGTGAACACATCCTCTCTCACCAGTTTGTTTTTACACACAACACAGTATTGCTAATTCGGGGCAGCCCCGAACTGTCAATTCGTTCTAAGTGCATTTATGGGATAAGCTTCCCTCTTCTTAGCTTCTGCCAGCTCTGGAAACAGAAAATGCCATGGGGCTCTCTACTCTTGCCTCCCAATCAAAGCCCTCATCTCTCCATGTGGATGCACCTCACACAGTGCTGTTGCTTTCTGACCCAGACATGAATCACAGAATATCCCAATTGGAAGAGACCCATAAGGATCACAGATCCAACCTCTGTCTCCACACAGCACCACCCAAATCCAATGTCCGAGAGTGGTGTCCCAACACTCCCTGAGCACCAGTAGCTCCTGATTGTGCCCACTGCCCTGAGAAGCCTGTTCCACACCTATTCCATAGAATCATAGAATCACTAGGGCTGGAAAAGATGTCCAAGATCCCTGAGACCAACCCACCCTCACCGTGTCCACTGACCATGCCCCCAAAGTGCCACATCTCCATTGTTCTTGAACACATCCAGGGATGGGGACTCCCCCACCTCCCTGTGCAGCCTGTGCCAGAGCATCTTTAGAGAAGAAACTGTTCCTGATATCCAACCTGAACCCTCCCTGGCACAACTTGAGACCATTTTCCTAACCCCCAGCCAACACAGCTCCTAAGAGCAGAAGCAAGCCCCAGCAACCACAAGAAGAACAGAACCTGTCCTGTTCTGGTGGGCAGCAGCAGGCTGAGGAGCAGTGCTGTATTTCGAGCACCAGATCTCAGCTCTGACAGCTGCAGCCCAAAGTCATCCCTGGAGACTTGACCACACTTTTTAAAGCTAGGTCCCAAATAGCTGTGCACCACCAACGCACGGTGGCTGTGATAGAGGGCAAAAGTTGACTATGGGATAAAAATGAGGGTTAATTTCAGCTCCACCACCTTCTGATGGAAACAAATCCTCTACATTTGGGCTTGCTGCTTGGTAAACACCGGGCCCTTCCTCCAGCAGCTCTGCTGTTTACTCCCTGCCAAGGAGGGAGGAAATACTGAGTCAGAAATATAGCAAAAAAAAAAAGAAATACAGAACGGTGAGGTGTTGGTGATCGGTGCGACATAAAAAGCTGTGCTTGGTGCTGAATACTTGGTGTTACTGGAAATGTGCTGCAAAGGTTGCAGACCTCAAGGGCTCTTTGGTGAGGGGTTGAGATAATAACAAGGGTAGGGAGAGAGTTGGGGCAGATGCAAGATCACTGCATGCAGGAGGAGGTCAGGAAGTGCCCAACAAAGCCTTGGTGGCACTGGGGATTGACCCAGTGTCTCAATGCTTGAGGTCTATTTCCAGCCCTGCGTGGGCTCCTGTCACCTCCATCACTCTGATTTCCTGGGAACAATGTGCTCATCTTCCTCTGCACAGTGCTTTGGGGTGTGGGACTGAGACATGCAAATCAGAACAATTAGTATTACTCCAACAAAAGCGCCATTGACATGCAAAGCAGATAAACCTTGCGAATTGCAGATGACACCCTGTGCCCAGCCTTGCAGGTCTGGCCTTCATCCAGCTGTGAGACATTGCTCTCCCACAGGTTTCATCACTGCCTTTACTCGAGCTGGATCTGCACCAGGCGAGTGCACATCCACCTATTCTCAGCTGCTTTGGTCACTTTGGCACGAGCAGAAAATACAACCGCTGACCTGACAAGTGGAGCTAGCTACACCATCACTATGGCTCTGTGCATCTGTCTGGTCCTACTCCTGAGTCCATCTGCCCAATGTGGGGACCTCACGATTGACTGCAGTGATGCTCCCAAGGTTCTTGGTTAATTATTAATTGGACAAGTTTTAAAGCACTCGATGGGGAGTGGAGTAATGGATCAGCAAACAGAAAAGCGTTGCTGTTGATCCGGTTGCTGTGAGAGATCTTGGAGCACTTTCTCAGTGATACGCGGAGTAAGCCCAGTCTGGCCTCAAGGAACAGCAAACACCATTTAGTGGTTGTCCTGGTGTAAAAATCTTCATTAATGAACCTCTGAGTGCACAAGCTGGAAAGCACAGTGCCCTGAGGGTCAGCAAACTCTACGACTGACGTGTAGGAGACCTCGTTTCTACCAGAACACACCAGCATCTCAGTAGAGTTCCAGACCTCGTAACTTATTAATGGAGGAGTACTTCTGAAGCTTCTTCTCAAGTCTGGTAAAGCTCAGAGCACTTTTGCTCTGGTAATGTATGAAGAAAGAGAAGGAGGCACTCTAGGCAGCTCGACTGCTTCAACAGACATCACCCAGGTGATGCCGGCCAACATGTCTTATTCCTCTGGTACCCAGGTGATGTTGGCCAACCTCCTCCAGTGGCTTTCCTTGTTACTTGATTTTCATTGTCACCCTACCTAGCACCTTTCTGGGCTAATGCTGGATTCAGAACACGGTGGAGGTGTCATCTCAGCCAGGTAACAGCTGTTTATCACTGCTGCATAAAGCCCTACATTTCCCAGGAAACTGGGCCTGATTGCAACAGCTGATCAAAACCCCCAAAACCTTGCCAAACCTGAATATATCCTGGATCTCTGAATTGCCCTATTTACCCAAAGGAAGCCCTCATCAGCAGGCTGATCCAGCACAGCAGGAACACGGGAACAATTTTTTTGGCCTTAAAATTACAAAAAAACTGCAGAAAGATCCATGAGCCCACAGGCAGCCATCCAGGCTCATAGAAGGATGGATTTTCCCTCTGTCTGCCCAGAGCATGGCCAACAGGGACAGGGAGGAAAGAGGAGGAGATGGGGTTAACAGCTCTCACCCAGACATATTCGTGTAACATTTCATGCCGGGACCCTTTTCTAAATTCTTTTGGTCATGGGAGAAAATGCTGCAACTGTTTAGTCTACAGGGAGTGGTGGCTCTGGCCCAGCACTTGGACGTTGCTGAGCAATCATGCCAGCACCTCCAACCTTATCTCTGCTTTCTGCCTGCCCCTCTGCACCAGCAGCCAAGTGTCTGCAGGGCATGGACCCACAGTACTGCTGCTGGTGACAATGCTCAGGGATCCATGTGATGGGGATGAACAATGACCAACGACCGTGGTCTTGAGGTGAAGTACCAGTGTACTAAAAATGTCACCATACAGCTCTATTTACACAAAAGATTGCAGAATGTCTTTATTGGGTGATAATGTTTACAGATTTTAAGAAAGATCTGTAACAGGGAACTTCTACTAGAGCAAATATTTTCCTTGGCTAGCTTTTTTTTTTTCTTTTTAAGGATGAAAAAGGTCCGTTACTATGTTCCCAATTGGTCCACTAGAGGATGTTGATCAACACATCCTCCAGTGTGACCCAGGTGATGTTGGCCAACACACCCTCCTCCAGTTGGACCTAGGTGATGTTGGCCAACATGTCCTCCTCCAGTAGGACCCAGGTGATGTTGGCTAACATGTCCTCCTCCAGTGGGACTCAGGTGATGTTGGCTAACATGTCCTCCTCCAGTGGGACACAGGTGACATCGGTGAACACATCCTCCTCCAGTGGGACCCAGGTGATGTTGGCCAACATGTCTTCCTCCAGTGATGGTGTCCATACCCTACCCACACTACAAACTCTGTCTCCAGTTTCACCTCCTGGCCATCCCAGGCCAGTGATTATATTAGTGCTGGGTTTCCAGCACTGCTAGATAGCATTGTTCCCAGTGTTCCTTCCACAGTTCCTCATTAAAATAATAATTTTGCCCCTCACCTGAGCACAGTGCATGCCTGCTTCCTGAGGTCACTGCTGATGGGGTCAGAAACCAGCTTGGGGAAATTCATCATTTCATCCTGATTTAGGGGGCTGGAGGGTGGTCCCCAGGTCAGGTGATGCTCTGTCAGGAGCTCACCCCAAACACCTCATCCTAGGGGCCATCAGCTTGGATCTGCCTCCTACACTCAACCATGTTTTCTGTGTCTCCACATTATAGGTGGTGGGGTGTGTGTGGGGGGGGGGGACACGACAACACAGGAGCAGGGATTTCCTGACCCTGCATCAATCTGACCCGGACTGATGCAGGGCAGTAGGAGCAGATGGCCTGGCAGGCTGCTGCATTAACTCCGCTGAGTCCCTGGGGCTGCCAAACCTCATCTTGTGTCCTGAGGATGGATTTCAGCCTTTTAAGAGAAAATGGGTCCTCTCCCCAACAGAACCAGAGCTGACAGCAGTTTTTAAAACTCCATCCAGCCTGGTGTGAGGATTTCTTAATGCTGAATTTCTTTGCTTTTGGATGGATTTTCAGGCATTTTCCTCTTTTTTTATTTTTATTTTTATTTTTTTGACAGGCTGGGGGTACCTTGCTCAGCCCTGAGTATCCTCAGCCCAGCAGTAGGTGGGAGCAGCTCGGGGCTCCCCAGCAGGCAGCAGCTGCCTGGGTTTGCAGGCAGGCTGTGGGCAGGCTGCACAGTCCACAGTCTCCACCTAGAGCTCAGCAGAGCCTCTGCTCGGCGTTACAGGATCCATCCATGCCCAACACAACAGGAACAATGGGAAGCTCGATGCTCAGCCCATGGGTGATGCTCTCCAGGGAGATGGTGGGACCCCGAGCCACATCCTGAGCTTATAGGGAAGCTGTGCCCTGCCACGGCTCAGTTCACTCTTCCCAAATCCTTGTGCTCAGCATGGCAAACGTTTCCCTTTGCATTCTGATTTATCAAAGGGAATCAACTAGAATCAAAGAAACATTAAGGTTGGAAAAGACTGTCAAGATCATAAATCCAACCGTCAGCTGTTGGTTGATTCTCCAGTAGTAACGCCACAACATTTATGCCCCCAAAAGGGATTCTAACTCACTTTTACTCTTCTGGGCAACAGAAGACAACACCAGGCTTATGAGCTTTGCCACCTCCCCGACTGTCCTCCTGCAGAAGTGGTCCCTCTGAATATCCCCAGTCCAGCACAGATCACACAAACACTATTGTGACCTGTGCCAAAAGCCACAGGATTTGAGCTCAGGTTTTATAACCAGAGCAAAGCACAGCACCAAACCACGGAACGGCTCTTTCTGGGGCGTCAGGAGATTCAGCCAGCATGGCTCACTGGAACCTCTCATGTCAAATTCTGTGTTTGAGTTAGCACGAGGCTGAAGAGCATGGAAGAATCCCTCTGCAGATATGCAGTAGGGTTCATAATTGGGCATGCACTAGGATATGCACTGGTACGTAAGGGCATGCAAGCAGGTACGAAGGAGAGCATGCAACTGGGTGTGCAATGGAGTATACAATACAGCATGCAATTAGGTATGCAGTGGAGCATGCAGTTGGGCCTGCAATTGGCTATGCAGGTGGGTATGCAGAAGGGCATGCAGAACTGTATGCAGATGGACATACAGTTTGGTATGCAGCAGGGTATGCAATGGGGAACACAACTGGGCATGCAGAAGGGCGTGCAAGAGCAAGAGCCCTTCTGGCCCCTGGCTCTGAGGTATCTCTAAATGCAGAGGCTTCACCTTGGGCTGAGTGCACGTGTGAGCCTTGCGAGGGGCTGCACTGGGCAGTGTGTGGGGATGCACCTTTCATTTCTATTTTTTTTTCCTAAGGAAAGTATCAGCCTTCTGTTTGATGTGTTGTTGGCCGGGTTGCTAAGGGGAGCAGTGTAAAATTACAGCGCCAGTGATGTCCTCTCTAATAATATACTCTGCTCTGCATAGTTCGGATGCAGACACATCTCAGCTATAAAGAGCACAGAGATTTCACCAGAGGAATACTCCAACTAATGTTACATGCGGAGGGTTTGTGGCATGCTGCTCAACACCTCCCCACCAAAGAGAAAAGCACCATGGCCAGCAGAAGCCAGTGGCTGATGCTATGACAAGCAAGCAGGAGCCTTCCTTTGATTAATTACAAATTAATCCATGGGGAGGCAAAGAAATCATGCGTCTATCCACCAAGGCATTCTCTATACTGTTGTCCCCCAAGGTTCCTAGTTCAGCTGAGTCCATCCTGAAGGCTCACACAGACCCAGATCACTTGGTAACAAACTGAACCCAACAAGGAGAAACCCCAAACTGAACCCAACAGGGAGAAACCCCAAACTGAACCTAACAGGGAGAAACCCCAAACAAAACTCATCCGAAGAGGAGAAATACCAAACCAAATTCAGCAAGGAGAAAACTCGAACCAAACGCAAAGAGGAGAATTTCCAAACTGAGCCCAGTGAAGAGAAATCCCAAACCAAACCCATTGAGGGGAAATCCAAACCAAAACCAATGAGGGGAAACTCCAAATCAATCCAAGCCCAGCAACAAGCTTGGGGTCAGTGGAATCTCCCTAAGGCTGCCCAGCCACCCACCCCACAGCATCCCAATGGGTTCCCAGCATGTGAGCTCAACAGCAGAGATGAAATTTGGTACCAAAACACACAGAGAGAGAAAAACATAACCCAGGATACTCCCAGCATCCATTCTCTTGTTTTACACCTTTCTGGCCTCCACCAGACTTTGGCACTGTGAATGCATTGGTCCTATCTCAGGCAGGAGGTGCTCCTAAGAGGTGCTGTTGCCAGGGAGGGGATTCACAGTGATTTTGCTCCTAAGAAAAAGGGACAAACAAGTCCACCCTGCCCAGCCCTTCAAAACAGAGGCATCTGCCAGCACCATATGGGGGAGTGTGGCTCAAAGGGGCACTGCAATCCCAATTTATCACACCCTGGTGCAGTGAGCTCCTTAGGACCGGGGATCGGATTAGTCTGAAAGGTGCTGGAGAGACAAAAATCCAGCCCCTGAGCAAACGTTTTATTAGAGGTTTTTAATTAACGGGAAATGATCTAGAATATAGCTATTGGAAAACATCTGTCTGATGGTGGAGAGGTCACGGCTGGAGCTCGGCAACATCGTTTTTTTCTAAGGACTGCCAATTCTTCAGTCTCACAGCTCTGTTCCCTGAACACGGGTCCATCTCCAAATTTGAATGTGCACTCAAGGGACTCTCTGGAGAAATGAGATCCATTATTTATCCTGCACTTATGCCACAATGAACTGGATGTGAATCTATCCTGCACATGATGCTGCAGCACACATCAGCTTGCTGGGTCTGCTGGAAGGGGTTTCCATTCTTTTACTTTGTTCCCACTTTGTCTGCACCCTTTGTTGATAAACATTACCATGACACAAGACCAGATAATGACCTAACCTAAATAACCTAATAACTAAACATTAAAATCCCTTAATATTTAAAAAATGGCAAATACATTGGTTACTTGGTACTCAGCCATAAAACTGAATTTCAGAAGCCCTCCTTCTTTGTGCTTATAGGAAATACAAGCATCTGTTGACCATGAAGATCCCTCTACAAAGACACTGTGGCTTTTGGGTGGGGAAGGAGCCATCCTGTCCTCCTTGGTGTGCTCACTCCTGCTCTGGTACTCATGTCCATTCTCACCTGCATCCCCACGTCTTCCCCCTGCCCTCCTCATTCTCAGCCCTTCCATCAGCCAAAGTCTCAAAAACAAAAGCACGGGCTCAAAGAAAAAATACTAAGAGATTCAAGAAGAAATACAAGTTGGCTTTTGCAATGAAAAGGCAACACAAAAAGAACCTTAAGAACGCAGATGAGCACCTTGGATAGAGGATCCGGAATTACTACAAACAAAAGGGAGATGACGGCAGAGGGAGATGGAAGACCTGCCCATGGCAAAGGACCAACTGTCAGTGCAGCAAAGCCCTGAATCAGACAGAGAACACAACTGGAATACCAGCTATCAGCTCTCCTCTCATTTCCATATGGAAATCTGCAGCCAGAAATATATGTGTTTCTGGACCAAGTTTATGGATTGGCACAAATAAAAATGGAGAAACACTTCTTATCACGTGGGCTTGAAAGGAATTTGGTAAAAGCTCGGTTCCTGCCTAAAAGCATGTCAGAAGCAGGTGAGGTGAAGCTCCAAACATCTAACCAAACCATTCCACCTCATTACCTGCAGCATGTTGAGGAGCAGGCTCCGGAACTTGGTTCCTTCCACCATGAAGAGGGCCATTTTATCACAGAGCTTGGCGGCCGTGGAAGCAAAGCTGCGGTCTGTCACTGCTTTCTGGTAGATGGTTTTAACTATCTCCCCAAGCATTTCCTCAGAGTTGGTGGAGTTCTGAGCCTCCTCCATGAAGGTGGTCAGCTTGGAGTCAACGTCACTGCTGTTGTTACGCATGCTGTTAAGGATTTCAATTAATTTGTCCATTTTGTTCTTTTCAGGATGGGTGGTTTCCACCGTGACTTCGTCCTGGTCCGTGAAAAGGGAAAGACAAGGCGTCTGTTACACAAGGAGAAAACAGATAGGTCAGCCCTTGTCCTTCCACAAAGTGCAAAGGGGGAAAGGGGTTGGGAAGACATATACACAGACCGAGAAAAATCAAAGCATTCCCATCTCAGCACTGAAAGCCACCAGTGAATGAGCCCCAACCCAGAAATGTTTGGTTTCCTCACTTCCTTTAGTACCCAGTCCCAGATTCTTCCTCACCAGCTCAAGCACATATAATCAAGGCTCCAGGCTGGGATGCCCAGCTCAGATCTCCCCAACTGCCTTCTTTTGAACATTTAATGAAGCATTTGTCCCTCCCTCCCCACGCATCTGGCTTGCTCTGGTTTGCTCCCTTTTCCTCCTGTAGTTCAGTCATCAACGCGTATTGCACAGTGCAGCTCTGGAGCAATTTTTTGCACAACTCAACATCAACAGACAGAGCAGTTGTGTTGATTACACACTCTCAAAACTGCATGCCTATGGGATGTCTTTCTTAGACGATTCTAAATCCACTAGACAGGCTCTGAAGTGAATACTCTGAACATGTCCACTCTACTCCTATTGCTTTAAATAACATAAAATTAATGAACTCTTCCTCCCCTCGTGCCACATACATAAATAGTAATTGCACATGGACTCAAAGGTATACATTCCCAACATGCACTCCCATGGAACTGTATATGTTCAGGTTATTTTTGCTGCACACTTTGAAAATCTCATTGGAGATACCCCCATGAATGCGTTTTCCAGTCTGAAAAGAGAATCTCAAGAGAAGGAATCTGAGTTGCACAGGGGGCAAACCGAGATATCATCTCCAAATTCCTCAGAAATCTGAGTCTGAATATTGTTTCCAGAAAGGATTTCTCCTCCGTCACTTGCAAGCAATGGTTTTGTTATTGTTGGGTTGTTGGAAGGAAGGGGGAAAGATAAGGGAGTTTCAATTCATTACTGAGATAAACGCGTATCAACTTGAGAGCAGCTGACTCCAAACACTCAGCACTCAAAGCATGGTATTTAGCTCTAGTTCTTTAATTGCAGACACAAATTGCCTTTTTTAGACTTCTTTTGGGAGCAGATGAGCCCAGCAGGCTGGAGGCAGTCAGCTGAGATCAGTGCTGAGAAGGGAGTGCCGACATGGTAGCTCAAAGTGCCCCATCCAATGGAAGAGCTCCTGGTCTTGGAAAACTGCAGCTGGGAGCAACCTCATGAAATGAGCCTTAACTCTGTGTCAATAAAGGACCTCCCAAAGAAGCATGAAGACACTTCAAGAGAAGTGCTGACACTAGGAGACCAACAGAAGTGGTGTGCACTCATGGAAAGGCCTCCTGAACCCAGCCCACCTCTGCATGGAGCATGGCCAACAGATGGGCTTTTGGAGAAAGGGCAAAGCCAAAGTTCCCCTAAGAAATAATACCTTTTCTTTTAGTCTCCTCCGCAGCCTGTCCTTGGAAGACTGAAGCAAGTTGATCTTGGGCCTTTCCCCAACGCGCTCGTGAATGCCGTCCTTCCGCTTGGTCTCCACCTCTGGGCTGTACGGCTGTGACTGCTTCTCCACCGCCTCCGGACTGCGCTGCGTCTCCGCAGGACTGTGCCCTGTGCAGGTGGAGGTGTCCTCGATTTTCAGATTCTCAGTCTCTTTGGTGTTCCTGTGCGTTTCTTTGTCGTTGGGCGAATGCTTCTGGTTGTGGTGCCATCGCCGGTTCTGGCTGTAGCCGTGGTGACCTGGTCTACCCGAGGAGTGTGGGGCCTGGCCTCCTTGGTAGAGCTTCTGGTGGTCTCTGTTGTGTTTGGTGCCACCTTGCTGATGGTCTGTGTGCTGCTGGGACTTGTTCCCACCAGGAAGTCTCTGCTGTCGCCTGGAAAGTCAAAGGAAGACATTAGTACATTCTTCCTGCGTGGACTGGTAGAAGAGCAAGAAGAATTAGGGAGATTTTTTTCTGAGCAGGGTACCAGAAACCATATTTACTCAACAAATGGCTTAATTCATGCAATGCCTCCATCCTTGGAGGTGCCCACAGCCATGGATGGAGCCCTAGCCAGCCTGAGCTGGTGGGGGACACCCACACCACTGCAGGGGTAGGGTTGGTAGGGCTTTAAGGTCCCCTGCAACCCAAACATTCCATAGTTTTTGGTTCTGTGATCACTACAGTCCCTTCCAACTCTATCATTCTGTGGTTCCACAATATTTAAGGTCCCCTCCAACCCAACCATTCCATGGTTCTTTGGTTCTATCATCACTGAAATCCCTTCCAACCCAACCATTCAATGATTCTTTGGTTCTGTGATCTTCAAGGTCCCTTCCTACCTAATCATTTTGTGGATCTAGGATGCTATGGTAACACGGTTTTGGTTCCTAGGAATGTCTCTCCTATGTTCCTGTGTGAGATACTGTTTGCTTTCAGGGAGGAGTTGACTAATTCCAGCCCAGCGGTGGGACATCACATAGGGAAGCTATGTCAAGAGTTCTCCAGTGGTTTGCTGGAGATACAAGGGTCCAGCATGCTCCTTGTAGCCAAGACTGTAGCTCCCCCTAAAACCCAGCAGCCCAAGAAACACTTTGGCAGTCCCTTCGCTTTTGCATCTAAACTTTGGCTTTTATATGCAACCATCTCCAGTGATCTGCCCAGCTTGATGGGGCTCTTAGATGCAGCCACTGCTGCACTGAGCCGTGAAACAGCAGCCCTAGAGAGAGGGAACTTTCCTCTTTCTCCTCCTCCAGGACGCTGTATTGAGAGGAAATTCCTGCCATCAGATGCAGCCAGAGCAACATGCACCCTCCCACTGAACTTGGACATCACACATTTCCAAGCAGGCTGTCAAGACAGCATTATCAGGGCTTGCAACACGCACATACCCGAGCAGAAAAGCAGTGGAGGAAGTGTAAAGGGCTTTTGTCACCCCAAAGGGCAAAGCTTTTGGCTTTTTCATTTCCATAGCAGAGCTCTGAGTGCAGGAAGAGGCAAATCACAACTCCATAGTGAAGACCAGTGGCTAAGCCAGCCCCAGAGCCAACTGTCAGCTGAGCTGCCCCTCCTGCTCCTTGGAGCTGCAGGAGCTCCAGTCCTGCACTGGGAGGCCAACTGGCTCCCAGCACAAAGCTCAGCACTGGTGCTTGGCTGCAGCAGGACGGACGCATGGGTTCACGGTGGCAGGGGAAGGAATTTGTGCTCAGTCTCAAACCATCAAATCCGGTTTTTCTGAGATATTCAACATGTTTTCTTCGCAAGCTGAATGGCAGGGAATGAAAAGAAAAGAAAACAAACAAACAAAAAATAGAAAAAGAAAAAAGGAGATGGGGAAAGCTTTCCTGTTTGCTGGAGCCTACGAGCATTTTATGAGTACAGATCCTCCACATAAAGTTTTCCTGGCATTTCTTTGTTTCCTCTCAGCAAGGCAATCACATAAACCACTTTGTAAAATGCATAAAGAGCAACGCTTATTAGAAGGGGAATGTCAAAATAAGAGTTAGCTGTACCTCTTATCGAGCACTAAGCCCCCACATGCTCCAACGTGCAGCAGTTCTGCTGACGTAATTCAGCATTCCCTCATTGTGGTTTTGCTCTTCTCTTGTCTTCAGCATCAGAGTTAACTGTTTGGGTACACTTTCAGACTTGGGTGCTCAGTCACATGTCTTTAGATTGCACATATCGCAATGAAATGGGTGAAACTTGCATGGATAGGAAAAGAAACTCACGCTCAATTCCACGTGGAAGGTGAAAGATTATTCAGTTTGGGGCTTTAACAATGAGACAGGGAGAGCAAAAGGCAACAAGGACAACTAAGAGGCAAAATTCACATGGCCTGGGCAGAGCAAACACAAACACAAACCAAAGCTCCGCAGTCCCTGACCACAGGACGGAAAACACCAGAGTTAAACAAGTTAAGGGGAAAAAAAAAAAAAAAAGAAAAAAGCAAGAAATAAAAGGCAAAGGAAGGAGAATGGCAAACAAGAAGCAGTGTCCGTGACTTGGCAGCAGCCTCGGGTCGAGACAATAATCCAGCGTTCCGGCAAAGACTCATTCTGTGCTATTATCTTCCCAACACCCCAGCAAAGAAGAAAAGCCAATAAGAAATAGGACTCCCTGCAGAACAAAAAGCGAAAAGAGGGAGAACAGGGCCCAAAATTTAAACTTTTCTGTCCGCAGAGCATTGCAAAGCCTGTCAGATAGGGATGACCATGGTGGAGGAGATCCCAAGGCTGAGATCTTGGGTGGGAGTGAGGTGAGAGCTTGAGGAAAGACGCAGGACATGCGTGAGAATGGGGAGCACCCACAGCTGAGGCCCTCCTGTTGGTTGGGATAGGGGTTCATGGCTTGAAGACTTTTGGGGTCCATGAGAGGTGTTTGTCCTGAAGACAGGACCATGGCCAAGCTGAGACACCTACATATCTGGGCAGTGCTCATTTCTGAAGTGTTGCACTAGTGCAGATCAGCCGTGGTAGAATATTAACTCTCCCTGTCTACCTCACCCAAATGTTTTCTTGAAATGTCTGTGTGAAAAATAAACCTTTCAGACTTTCCAGAGATGACAGCATCAGCTTCTTCCCAAGCAGACTAACTCCTAAAAACCCCAACAAAGGGCACAAGGGAAAACAATAGGCACCCAGGGACGTGGTCATCCCTTTGCTCCGTAGACAAAAACAGCCACATTGCCTTGCTCACTTCCATGCTCTGCTGCAGAAGTTTTCCTACCTGCTGCCTGCTTGTTTAACACTGAAGAACTATTTTTACTGACAGTTTTAATGCAACTCAGAACTCCCACTGCGTTCAGCATCAGTCAGTGTGGAAACTAAAGAGACATCCAGGGTTACAGAGCAACTGCAGAAGTACTAAAAACCAAAAGAAGACAGTTGGGGTATTGGAAACTGGATGGTGGAGTTTGTGCTATTGTTTCTCCACTGATTTTTGTTTGCTTGTTTGTTTGTTTTAATTAACAAAATGAGATACCTTTCAACAGAATTTAGACCTGACAAATGTTTGCTCTGTTAGAGGAGCCTATGCAAACAAATCTAAGGCTTCAGCTGTCTCAGTGATTACCATCCTACGTGCTCAGAACTACAGGATTCCTACAAGTTTGACTTGCTTGCTCCCAAGGAGAGAGGCTGGAAGGCACAAGGCTGGGGAAAATAACTCCAGACATGTGCACAGCTGTGGTCTAACACACAGCTGCTCTGTCCCATCAGCTCTGCTCATATCCCTTTGAGCTACACATGTCTTCCGAGAGCCTCCCCCAGCTTGTCTGGCATGTCCAAAGCCAGAGGACAGCACAGGGTTACATTCTCCTGGTGACTGCATGAAGATTTGCTAAGGCAATTCCTGGAGATATGGAGAGGAGCTCTAGCTCTTGCGAAAGTCATTTGGTGGGGTTGAACACACTGCAGTTAGTCAGCAACTGCCATTGCAAGGGACTAAGAATTGCTGCCAAAATGGACTCCGTGGGATCTTCCACCCCCATGGGGACACCAAACCCCATTTATTTGTGGCACCCCTCAAAGAAGAGCTTTGGATCTGGCTGCAAATGGAGAACATGCAGCGTTGGCTCTATGGGTTGGAAGGTCACCTCTATTCTTTCCCCTCTCCCACGTTTATTTGAAAATCCCATGGTAATCTTCCATGGAGAAGGAGGGAAAATGAGGTCTCAAAGGCCATGATTATGGGATGCATCTACTTGTCTAACTCTGCAAATGCCTGGGAAGCACTTTAACACGTGGACTGGCAGGACGAGCGCTCCAGGTTCCATACTCCATGCTGCATGGATTCTGATGCTGTATGGATGCAGTTCCATATCGCTATCATTCAGGGCAGGGAGCACTGCAGCCCAGCTCAGCCATGGCTATGTTCTATTCTTGCTATGACTGAGAGTGGGAAACACTCAGATAGGCTTGACAGTTCCACACAATTTAATCAAAAACCTCAAAATCCCTCAGAAAGCAACAACCACCAGCTCCAAGCATGAAGAACACGGGAATTCTGTGTGCTTTCCCTTTGGCTTTCTCTCTCAAACTGGTTTCGCTTGGCTCCAGTTTCATTTTTGTTTGCATTTTTCTCAGATGAGAAGGGAACAAGATGTCATGTTCACTTTTGAAAACAAAAATGAAATTATTCACACTTTTATGCCTTTCTGTCACTAACGTCCAAATTTACACCAATCACCAGGAACAGCCCAAGCACCTGGGCAGATGTGGTGTTTTGGAAGCAGAGAAAATCCACCTGTCAAAACCATAGGATCACAGAACCCCGGGATCATTAAGGTTGGAAAAGACCACTATATAAGATTGCTAAGTCCAACCCCATCCCTACTGTGCCCACTGACCATGTCCCTCAAGATGATGGTGATCAGGTTCTAAAACTCGCTTTGAACATTTCAGACATAACATATGCTTCACATCTTACATGTACATTTCTGAAAACATACAACAAACCCCAGAAGACCAGCACAGACAGTGTTAGGTGGGTAGAGACTGTTCTGTCAAGGTTCACAGTGAAATCATGCGGCTGCTGGGAGAGGCCCTGGGAAGTCCTCAGAGAAGTCACCCACCTGGGAACATCCCCTGTCTTGTCTTTTTGGGACATCCTGTCTTTGACTGTTTGCTGGAGGTGGTTGCTTGACCTTTACATCAGAAGTAGATTTGCCATAAAAGAAAAGGGGAATGTTGGAGGGAGAGAAATCCAAGGATTTCACCCAGAAATACAGTCAAAAAATGGTGTAGGGCTGATGTGAAGCATGGTTCCTCATGGGATGTATCATCTCCTGCTGGAAGGACATGCACTAAGTCCATCTGAACGCTGAGGAGCAAATCTGGCTACTTCCGAAGTCCCATGGAAGCCATCACAAGCTGCAATGCCCGGCTGCCTGAGTCAGCTATTTTCTTCTAAGCTTCATGGAAACCAATCTTCAGGAGGAATTTAAATAGCTGTTTTGCAACACCAGCTTGGGAAAGACGTCCTAAATACCAATGGCATTTGAGATAGCTCCAAAACAGCTCTTTAAACACTTCGCTAGATCTCCCACAAATCATTAGGGACGTCCGGACATGGCCCATTGCACAAAGTGAGCAACCAGTGAGGAAGACAACCCCAGACCTCAAGGCTGGCTGCCCAGACGGGTGTAGAAATCACTGCAATGACTGAATGTAGAAACTGCTCGGAAATGGTTTTCTTCATAGACTACTTCACTCGGAATTAAGGTTTTGGATTCTTAGCGTACCGTAAACATTATAGCAAAAACTACATGAAAATTATAGGGAAATATAGTGACAAGGAAATTAATCCATTTTAGTTGAAGCAGTTCAAATCTGAAACATAACCACAGCAGGGAATGCTTCCCAAAAATCTGCTGAGCTCAAACAAACACGGATCCTGGACGACTGGTTAAGAACGTGAGCAGAATGGATACAGATTCATCCTTTACTGCTTTGTAGTAAAAGAGCTTATATTCCAGACTCCAGGCTCCCTCCTGTAAAAATACACCAGGACCAATCGTTTATCCTGAGATCAGCTAATCCTAAGAGATATAACATGTAAACCCACGCCAAGATGCATGGCTCCCAGACACAGCCCCATCTTTCCATGATCCTGTCCCCAAAGACACAACCTAAATAGCACACATGGACCCCACCTGCTGCTGTTTTGCTCAGCTGTCCCCCTACAGACCTCTGCGACTCTCTGACCCACAGCAAGGAAACATCCTAGGTTTTTCCATATCCTATTTATACCAGAGCTTTTGAGTGAAGAAATAAATGTCTTTCCTCCAGAAGCTAAAGCAAGATTTGACAGGACCTCCTAACAGCTGTCCAGACACATGAGCTGACCCCAAGTCCATGTCAAGCAATGACTTCCAACGTGGGGATGTGGTACAACACCAACCCGAGCAGCTGAGATGCTTTAACCTAGGTATACCAGAAGCCTCCAGCCAGCACTCAACAAACTTCTTCAGAAAAGATGTTGGATGTTCTGGCATTTAGCACCAGAGCTTTGGGAGCTGGGAATAATCTGGGTGTTGACTTATTGACGATCCCAAGGCAGACTTGCCCAAATGGCATGTTTCAATACGTCTGTTCCCTTGTCAACAGCAGAATGTTCTCCTGTTCTCCCCATCCCTTCCTTCCCCCTCATGCTACTACCAATGCTTGTTGTGTCAGGGAACGATCCATTCTAAAAACTGACTTTCTCACGGATGAGTTTCTCATCATGACTGATAGTGGGTGTGGATGGGAACATCCAGGGTGATGGATGGAGCTGGGTCACCTTCTACAGCTCCAGTGGACTATTGCTGCCTGGGGACCAGTACCTCCAGCTTTAAACTGGGATGGTCTGGAGCACAGGGAATGGTCAGAGTAGTGCCATGGTGTCAGCACTGTGCAAAATCCCTGCCCTTGGAGCCAGACTTCTATGGCTCTGGTAGGAAGAAATGGAAATCAAACAGTTAACAAATATCCAAAAATAGAGTGGAGTTCACTTGTCTATTTTATTTTTTTTTTTTTTTTTAATATGGAGATGAAAAATCCCTGGGTGATTTACGTGCCAGCAGAGATATTAGCTGCATATAATAGATGCAATATTTTTAATACTAATATTTCGGGCAGAGACAAGAGTGGGAATGGAAAGTATTTCCAGTGCCTTGACTTCTTTATTTTGCAAACATCAGTTGCTAACTGGGGTCAGACAGAAAGATTGTTTCTGCAACAAGAGCCCAAACAACTCGAGCTGGCAACCCCTTCCCGCAGCAGCCGTGCCAGGAGGCCCTGGGTCTGTGGGGCCAATGTTCCCACAGGGCTTGCAGGGAGGAGGAAAGGTGGTAGACACTCTCCTGCTGCATGTTTGGGGTAGAATTCTACGTAAAATAAGAGCATTTTTGGCACTGAGGAGCTGGAAATGCTCCACCAAAGAGAAAGCCATCTTGATAGTAGGCTCAGAGGTGCTACGGTTAACTGCTGGCCGTGTGCTGGCTGCAAGAGCTGCAGCAGAGGAAGGTGCAACCACAGCTCCTTCTCTGCCTTGGCCCTGGTGTCCTTCATGAGGATGCTCTGCTGAAAGCATGATGAGGCGGTTTCATTTCTGACTGTTTTTCTTGGGATCAGCCCCAGGATGACTTCACCAGGACTCTTGAGGCAGGTTGCTTGAAAATGAACAGGTCACATCACCATCTACCAAAGTAACCCCACTGCCTTGGGTGGTGGGTGATTCTGGAGCAGGCAGCGCATTGATTTCACTTGCAAAATTGCAAAACCTGTCTTGAGTGCTGACTCTTGCTTTGTGTGCAAAGCAGGAGATTGAAGGTAGGCACAGCACACAGCACTTCTAGGCTGTATCTCATGATACCAAAAGAAAGACAGTTCAGAATAAACAAAAGATTATTTCTTCAAATAATTCACAGTAACACTGATCTAGCGTATGGTATTATGTAAGCTATATGCAGCCAGCTTATAGCAGCTGTGAAAACCAGGAATTTACATGGGCTCACAAAGCAAACAGACAAAATCACCGAAGGAAAACCAACCAGGAGCTACGGGGCACAAAAAAATCCCTGCAAACTCCTGGAGAAGGGGAGAGCACTGCAGGGACACAGCTCCTCTTGGCGTCTGGCCCCACAGAGCCACAGAATCATGGAATCACAGAATCACAAAGGTTAGAGAAGATCACTAAGATCATCAAGTCCAACCCCAACCCACCCCCCGCCATGCCCACTCACAGAAGCACACAATCACTAAGGCTGGAAAAGACCTCCAAAATCATCCTGACCCACTCCCACCACGTCCACTCATACAGTCACTAAGGTTCAAAAAGACCTCCAAGACCAACAAATCCAACCCTGACCCATCCCCACCATGTCCTCTGACCATGTCAAGCTATGAGCACGGAGCCAGATGTCTTGGCATGCCCAATGGCAGCTCCTCTTCTCGCAGCCCACTGCTGCGAGATCACAGCTGACTGCAAATGGGAAGTGATGCTGCACCACAGTGCGCACATGCTTGCCCTGTGGCACCATGCAATAAGGCGAGCCATCTCAGGGCTGGGTGCAGGATTTGCAGCATAATGCTTTGCATGCACTGCCAGGAGCACGGGCAATTAGCAGCGCCGGCGCACGTGCGGCCGTTCATTAAGCCGCAGTAACGCAATCACCCAGCTGAGCCCTTTTAGGAACAAACCACCGAGACAATATTGGCCTCTGGGGACCTGCAGTTCAGACAATTAATTTAGTGTAATAACTCACAGCGACGCTGCAGACAATCAAAATGAATGAAACAGTGATCTGTCCGTAAATTGCCTGTAACTAACACCTCGCTGACACCGCAGGCCGCCTGTTTCCACGGCGTACAAGCAAAGAGCACTGAATGTCTCTAGGTACTTATGTGTGTGTGAGTGCTGCTTCAGGTCCTGGATGGGATTCCCCTGATGGGCTTGGGGTGTCTGCTTTGGGTCCCCAAGGAGAGCCCCATGGTGGCTCCAAGTCCTGGCAGCCAGGAGGGCACAGAAGAGATGGGATGGTGCAGAGAACTGAAACCTCCAGCTAGACACTGCCTCAGTGGTCAGAGTCACAGAGTCCAGAGTTCAAAGGGACACACACAGGGACTACTGTGTCCACACAGCACACAAAGCCAAACCCTATAGCTGAAAGACGGGTCCCAAGGCTCTATGAACTCCAGCAGCTGTAGGTCACTATGAGGGAGCTGCAAGGCATGAGGAGCTGTAGGGCTGTGAGGAGCTGTAAGGTCATGAGGGTCTGTGGGGTAATGAGGGGCTCTATGGTCATGAGGAGCTGTAGGGCTATGAGGGGCTGTAGGGCTATGAGAGGCTCTAGGGCTGTAAGGAGCTGTAGGGCCATGAAGGGCTGTAGGGCCATGAGGGGCTGTAGGGCCATGAAAGGCTGTAGGGCTGTGAGGAGCTGTAAGGCCATGAGGAGCTGTAGAGTCATGAGGGGCTGTGTGGACATGAGGGGCTGTAGGGCCATGAGGGGCTGTAGAGTCATGAGGGGCTGTAGGGCCATGAGAGGGCTTTAGGCCCATGATATTTCAACCCTTTCATCTCCTTCCCTTCCTCTCTTTCTCCTGTTCCAAAACCATTTGTTGAACTCAATAAAGAACTGCAGGCCGTCTCGCTTGCTGCTGGTTTTCAGTGAGCACACAGTCTGTCTGAAACATTCTGCTTTGTTCCAGCAAGGAACAGCAATTCTGCACCAAAATAACGCCTCAATATTGTTGCTTTCTGTAATAAACATCCTCTCCACTCACTGCGAACCCCTCAATAAATGGCCCTGTAAGAACAAAAGACATTTCTGTATTGTTTCAAGTTCTCTTCCTTTCTGAAAACCTCAATTAAAACAGTGAAAAAGCCAACGCGTCACTTCTATCCTCTGTAATTATGAACTCATTTCTATTCACTCTCCCAGCAGGAGAGCTTTGTCCTGCTGACCTCTGGGAACAGCTCTTCTGAGGCTTTTCCAAAATCTCCCAGCACTAAAGACGACACGTTAATATCAACCACAAAACAAGCTCACCTTCATGTTCACCCAAAATAACGTGCAGGCCTATAATCCATGGAGAGTGGTATTCCTGCCACTATTTTTATTTGTGAAACATGCTCGAGCACTGGCCACGAATAGAAAAGCATGGGAGAGGCTCTGGAAACAACTCGAAAAGCAGCATGGAAATTGCTTGAATACAGGCTGCCAGCCTGATGGAAAGAGCTGTCAAGTCAGTACCTTGAATGATAAGCTCTGAGCAATGCTTGGGATTTTCTTATCAATCCCATCAATATTTCCAGCTCAAAACTGAACCTCCCATACTCTCAAGTGCCCTTGGCACACCTATGTATATGTATCTCTCTCCTCTTAACCTTTAGGACCATATCCAAGCAGCACAGCTTAGCCAGAGCCAACAGCTCAATGAACGTCAACCAAAATCCCACCTAACCCCAAGGATTCGAGGAGCTCGTGCTTTGTCTGGAATGCTCAAATTGTGCCCGCAGTGCCTGACCTGAGATGAGGCACATGTCCACACCCAATTACCCACCAGTGGAGAAGAAACTCTCCAGAAGAAGGTGCAATTTGTTAAGACGTCTCCTCCATGAGACGGGAGAGGATGGGATGTCCAGCCTCAAAGTCTACATTCTTGCTGAAGACAGAACAGAAACAAATCCCAGTGCTTCCTCCATAGTGAGATGTTGTGATTCCACTGCTCCCACAACTCTTTGTTTTTCAGACTTGCTTGGCACAGGTCAATGTGGGAAGGTGAAATAAAGCATGGAAACCTGTTCTTGGCCTTAATTATCTTTGTTGCTCCCTGCTGAGCTCCTTCTAGGAGACGCCTGTCCTTTCTGATTTGGGGGGGTCCAGAACTGGATGCAGTCATCTGATTGACAAGAACCATCCTTCAAATGCCAATGACTGCATCTCCACTGAGCATAGAATCACAGAGTAGCTTGGACTGCAAGGGACACAGAGATAATCTAGATCATCTAGACCATCTAGCACAACACGGCCAACCTAGTTATGGACAATGCAGTAAGATCCAGACGTCAGCATCACTGGGAATGCCCTACAGCACTTTGTCTGGCTCCTAGCCCATCCTGGTGCAGGTTTCACAATATGCTCTGGCATCCAAAATAGCAGCAGCGATCCTGGAGGTGAATCCCAGCAGTCTCTGCTAAAGGTGAGAACTGCAGGGAGGTCTCCCACGTGCTCCTCATAGCACTAGTGACATTATAAAACCCCAAGCTCATCCAGCAGACCTCAATTTCTGTTGAGTAACAGTGAAGTGCCATGCTGATGGCAAGCAGGTCTTTCAATCAGCTGCAGGGATGGAGAAAAACAACCTGCAAAGCCTCCTGATGCCATAAAGTCTACTGGCAGCTGGGCAATTCAGGTTAAATTTAGTCTCCAGTACAGAGGTCACGTCAGTTGCCAAGATCATAAAAAAAGAGAATAAAAAGTCCTGTGTTGTACGGGCTTTATGTAATGCCAATGCTGCTCTCAATAGAGGTGAACCCTGCAGCTGGGAAACACACTCAGCTTGCTCCTGCCACTGCCTCCTGGCATTAAAAAAAGGCACAATGGAAGGAAAGGATTAAATTTGCTCAGATGAGTATCTCTTAACCCCTCTGTACCATACCTATCCAGGCAAATCAGGCTAGTAGAGAAGGTAGACATGCCTCCCTGTTCTGCACGTGTGGACTCACACATGTACTTTTTGTCTCTGTGTACTGTTTTTGGGGCAGGAATGTGGCTCTGAGGTCATCCAGTCCAGGGCTGATGCTACAGACAAACCTGATTGATCTTCAGATGGTATCTGTGGAGCTGTTGGACCTTCTGCTGGAATTACTGCACAGTCAGACCACCACAGTCCAGTTCCTTACTGCTCTTCCTCCCTTGGTGGCAATCATGGCAGACCTTCACAGTATGCATCAGGTGGCCAGCTGTCACCTACTTTTCATCATGGCAATGTGGTTCTTCAGCAGAAATACCTCTCGTGGTCCTGCACTGTGTACCCTGCATTCCTGAGAGCAACCTCATTACTCCCAGACTGCTGGTAAGGCTGCACATGCAGACATGTGCAAAGAAGATCTTCTTTCTCTGGGTTTTAAGTTAGTTGTCACTTCCATGCATCCTTGTATCAACAAATAAAAAAAAAAAAAAAGCCCATAAAAAAAAAACAAGTGGAAACTTTTGCTTTCCCTCTCCTTAACCCAAAGGATGCTCTGGCAACGTGCAGCCTGCTATGCTCATCCCTCCATACGTCCTCCCCAGTGGGGAGATTTTGCCCTTGCAGAACTGGGTTGGGCAGAACTGATTCCTGTCATGTTTTATTGCAGGGTAAAGTGGTGGAGTGCCCTTTATGGTGTTTTGAAAGGAAATTGTACAGGAACAATGTCCCGGGCTGTGTGGCTATTGAAAACCCTTCACAAAGGGAGTTTGCCACAAGAGGAAAAGCTGTTTAATCAGTCCAACTAATCACCGTAGGTGGTTGAGAGTCCCCGAGGGTCTGTAAAATGAAACAGAATGGGAAAAGAAATATATCACAGCTTGCCTACACTTCTCCTGGAGCCACTGGCGGATCTGGGACACTCTCTGCCTGGCCCTGAGCCGGCGGTCACCATCCTGTGAGCTGTCCCCACGTAGCACTGCTCTCATCCCAATGGTGGGGAAACATGGAATAGCCCTGGAGATGTCCCTCAGTGGTGGCCATGGGGCTGGGGACAGTGATTAGGGAGCAGGGCAGGGTGCCCACCCTTCTGCTGTCACCCCAGATGACCCCAAATGGCTTTCAGCGTCAGTATGAGGGGTCAGCAGTGCTTATACAACCCTCAGGAAGAGGAAACTGTCCCTGACAGCCACCCGCAGCTCTCCGGGGAGGGAGGATATTTCTGCCTCCCCTAGCTCTCAATCTCATTAGAAACAACACCCAAAGAAAAAAATAATAATTTAAAAAAAAAATCCAAAGCAAAAAGCAAAAAGAAAACAAGACAGTCAGACTGGTTTTTCCTTATCATTTAAGCGTAAAGCCAAGTTAAATGCAGGAAGCAAATTGGGACAGTGCGAGAGAAAACCTGGGGACATTACTTGTTATCAAAAGCAACAGGAACACACTGAGGAGAGATGGAGAAAGGTCACACCTCTCTATACTCTGGGAGCATTATGGAAAGAGGAGATGAATTAACTCACAGGGCTTTACACCACTGTCTCTGAGTCCCAGAGCTGCGTTTCCCATGGGCAGACCTCCAAGCACCCACTGACAACCAACAAGAGGCAACAGAGCCAATGGGATGACAATGGTGCCAACTTTAAGAGTTCTCCATTCCCCAGAAGTCTTCTCCTGGACCTCAAACAAAGCAGCGTGCTTCCTGAGGTGGTGGTCACAGAATCATAAATCATAAAACCATGACAGTGATCTAAAACCTTGGGTTGCCCTAATCCAGCTCTGCTCCTGGGACATCACCCTGCACATTCTCCCACTCAGATATTTGCTCTGGGGCAGTCCCTTGCCCCACAGCTCCCAGTAGCAGGTCAAGGCAGCAATTTTCAGTCCAGCAGACATCATACCTCAATGGAGAGAAGTCATTGGCTCCCTCTGAGAGACAAGATACCCTCATGTAACTTAATATGCAACTTATACAATTAAATATACCATTAAATTAACTCAATAGGTTGAAACCACCACTGCTACAGGAACTCAGCTGCCTGCCTTGTGAGCACATCTCCTCCTTCACACAGACATCTTGCTCCAAACCATGCTCAATCCATTCTGAAAGTCAGTACCTTCTGCTCTTCAATGGAAAGAGAAGGAGCAAGCCACAGGGACTCAAAGCCTTTACAGATAACACCTCGCAGCTACCTTTTTTAATGGAAGAGTGGGGATCTGCCTATGTTGGAATATGTGCAAGGGGTCAGACAGGCCTTCCAGACCTTATTAGTGCACCAAGAGCAAGAGAGGTTATACCCCAGATTTCAAAGGCTGGGGAGAGGTATGACACTTCACTTTCAGGTTGTCAGTGCTCCAGTAATGGTTTTTGCACTAGCTCAACGGTGACAGCTGCTAAAGGGTGATAGTCACAGAAGCACAGAACTATAGAACCATAAAATGCTTGGGTTGGAAAGGACCTGGAGGATCAAAGAACCACAGGGTGGTTGGATTGGAAGGGACCATGAGGATCACTGTTCCACAAGAATGAGTTGGGTTGGAGGGACCTTAAAGCCCCCCAAGTCCCACACCTGCTGTGGGCTGGCTGCCCCATTCATGGCACTGTACATCTCCAGGGATAGAAGTGTCCAAAGACATTTCATGAGACAGTGGGGAAAGATGTGCAATGAGAAGAGGCCAAAAAGAATTTTAAAGAGAGGTTCCACTTACCTCCTGTCGTTCCTCCTCCTTCTGAACAGCTTTTTGGTGTGTGCGATTTCAGCTTCATGAGGCAGCGGGTGGTAACCCTGGAAAAAAGGGAAAAGCAACATTCAGCTCCAGGATACAACAGCCACTGATGGAGTCCATGGGGAAGGGAAGAGTGCCATCCACCTATTGGGCTGACCAGAACAGAAAGTGTCTTGCCCAAGGCAAGCCGGAGGCAGAGGTGCAGCTTCCCTGCCTTGTCTTCTCCCCAGTGAAGGTGTTAGGTCTCCCCTTACTGATACGGTGCACCGTCTGGTCAAGGGAACTCCATATTATCACCATACTATGAGCATCTTGAAGCTTCATTAACATGAGCAAAGAGCTCTGAGCTTCCTGGAGGAAAGGCACCGTGTGAGTGCAAAGCGTTATTTATTTTCCAGGGACTACAGTGCTGTCATAACCACAGTGATTTTTATTTATGTAGCATTGTACTTCCCAGGCTGGCAATAAAAGCCTCGTAAAACTCACTCCTTCTACTTCCATAGTGATCTCTCTTATCCGTCAAGCCGGTGAATCAGCCTGGACATCACTGAAAAGAGCCTGGAAATCTTTGATGTCAAGCTGCTTTAAATTATACTGAGGCTTTTCCATTACTGGACGCTGCAGTTTGAGCCCTTCTCATCCATTTGGTCACTTCTTTTTGCCAAATGTATTGCAGCAGCTTAAATCTCAGAGTCCTCTGCTCCTTGCAATTGGTTGATGAGAACCAAAGTGAATGGGAAAAGGAAAGGAGGGAGCAGACCCACTGCCCAGTCACAACAGCTCTACTTGTTTAGGAAACGAGTCAAAAAATAGCACAATACTCAGTGAGACTGCTTCCAAATGTTGCACTCACACATCTAAGCTTGGGGTATTTTTAAGAATCCAAACTGCACTTCAGAAACATGTGAAAATACAATTACCCTGAAAACTGAAACCACCTCTGCAGAGCACGAGCACCCAAAGTGCCAATTTCCTATGAGTCGTCATTACATTTCAGGAGCTGTATTCCTGCTCGTTCCAAGAAACCATAGGTAAAGTGGTGTCATGCAGCTCCTCCTCAGCCCTTGGGCATCCAGAGGGTGTGAGGGATGGGTTAATTCCATGGGAATACATCTCCTAGCCCAAGGAGGAAAGGATTAATTCCACGAGACTACATCACCCAACTCAAGGAGGGGAGGGTTAATTCCATGGGAATGCATCCCCCAACCCAAGGAGGGGTGGGTTAATTCTATGAGAATGCATCCCCCAACCCAAGGAGGGGTGGGTTAATTCCATGGGAATGCCAAGGAGGGGTGGGTTAACTGCATGGGAATGCACCCCCCCAACCCAAGGAGCCCAAACAGAACGTAGTGTGCTCCTGAGGAGAAGCAGGCTTCTCACTTCCAAGCTGAGCAGTTCCCTTCCTCAGTCCCAGGCATGAGACAATGTTTTGGAAAAAAAACGTCACCGGTCCCTACTCTCATCTATTTCAGTGCTTAAGCAGAGCTAAATTTGGAGGGGAGAAAAGTCAACTTTTTTTGTGCGGGGAGCTGATGTAAAAGGAAATATCGGCGACTTCCAAGGAGGGCGGAGTGCCTGGAGGAGGTGAGGGCACGGGGTGGGTGCAGGCCAGAGTCCCAAGGGCACGGCACACACTTTTATGACATGTGTGTTCTCTGCTTTGTCTGCAGGCTGCTCCCTACCCCAGGTGGTGCAGTGCAGTGCTGGAAGCTGGAGCTGGCTCATTGAGGGCAATGCAGACATGCAACAGCTCTTCCAATTTCATAACAGATCCCGAATCAGAAGGGATCCATAAAGATCATCTATTCCAAACCTGTGGCAAACAGATGCTTTATGAAGGTGAAACCCGAGGGCAGAACCAAAGAAAGAAATCGCGCACAGCAGAGGACCACCTTGTGCCCTGCAATGGGTCCACAAGAACACATACAAAAGAGAAACATTCTTTGCACGTGCCCAGCACAGAGACATTTAGCAGATTGTTACTGGGCAGTGAAGCTGCATTTGGTCTCTCTCCCACCACGGTTTTATTTTGACTTTTATTTACAGGTGGCTTGAGTACATAATATTTCAGTGCCACTGTCTCTGGAATTGAGAAGTGTGGGAAAAGTAAAGAACAAGGAGCCTATGGTCTTCGGAAGCACCACTAATTTTCAATTTAGAACAAAACACTCCGTGGTTTACATGGTGGTGAACTCGGAGAAGAACCTGTGAAGCCCATGGGACTTCTCATGTATCTACACATACATCAAATCTGAATTCCAAACGTAAGGAAGACCAGCAGCTCTGTGAGAGAAGGGGCTCCCTAAGTCAGTCCCCTGGAGATCAGCTGATGGGTACATTCACTTTCAGACGTTTTTGCAAAAGCAGCTCTTGGAGAAGAGGTGGTGGCCTCTGGCAAGCACTTCTCTGCATGGTCTATAGTGACTGGACAAGGGGGAATGGTGAGGGGTTGAGGCTGCGAGGGTCTTGGGTCTCTTCCAATCCAACTGTTTTATCACTCTGTGGTTCTGTGTTCTTTGAGGATCCTTCCAACCCAACCATTCTGTGATTCTGTGGTTCTGTGATCTTCAAAATCTCTTCCAACCCAAACATTCTGTGATTCTACGGTTCTATAATCTTTAAGGATACTTCCAACCCAACCATTCTGTGACTTTATGGTTCTATGACCTTTAAACTCTCTTCCAACCCAACCATTCTGCAACTCTATGGTTCTATGATCTTTAAGCTCTCTTCCAACCCAACTATTCTGCGACTCTATGGTTCTATGATCTTTAAGCTCTCTTCCAACCCAACTATTCTGTGACTCTATGGTTCCATGATCTTTAAGGTCTCTTCCAACCCAACCATTCTGTGACTCTATGCTTCTATGATCTTCAAAGTCTCTTCCAACCCAGCCAATCCATGATTCTGTGATCTTCAAGGTCCCTTCCAACACAACCATTCTATGATGTACTGTTTCATCTCCATGGTGTCTGCATCTGCCTAATGCAGCTTGACTCTCAGAATGTAAGACCTTGCCCTGTGAAGTGACCTTCTTCACCCCAGAAGCCCACTCAGTCCCTTCTGCAGAAGATGCTCACAGCTCTGAGACAGCCAAGCACACAGAGATGACCCAAATGTGAAACAGAGCAAACAAAAGGCTGAGAAAAGCAACAGGACACATGGAGAGAAAAAAAACAAGGCTGGGGCAATGGGAGAAAGAAAAGAAATGATCTGAGTGTGTCAGTCCACAGGAGATTTATCTAAAGAGCCTTTGTGCCCTCAAGAAACATCTCCACCCCTCCTTATCTTAAGCAAACGGTGGCAGAAGGCCTGGACTGAGCAAACAGGTCGTTAGGCTGGCAGCGCACGCCGGTGGCTTTGCTCTATTTTATTGCACCCTGAGCTCAGGGTGGGATCTGTTTTCTGAGGCGGTGGGAAGCGATGGGTGGGGTTGGGTTTATGGAAGATGCAGCCATCTCCCTGCATGACAACAGCAGAAATACTGTGGCTAGAGGCAGGGCAGAAAAATAAACAAATATTTTACTTCCAGAAACAACCCACAGAAATTATGCCTGTAATGTGTCACAATAAGGCTTTTATCCACTGATATGATGGATCACTTGCTGCAGATATGGGAAGAAGGGAACAGCACAGAGATGCAGATTATTTATTCCATTTTTTTTGTGCCAGTTCCATGCTCTGGTACCTCAAGGGGTTTCACGTGCCATCGCTGAGCACATTCAGAAAATAATGTTTCTAAAGTCAGGCCACACACGGGAGCATGGTGGGACCAAGAGGTGCCTCCATGGGATGAATGGCGTGGGGACCGACTCCATCACCAAGGCCAACATTTGTCACCACTGTCAGCACTCTGGGCAAAGCCATCTCCTGGCAGACTTCCTTGCCTGGACCTCTTCCCCTTCCAGGAATTCCCACCAAACCAGCCTGCCATCCTCTCTCCTCTCTGACACGAGGGGAATTTTCTGCCTCTTGAAAAAAAAGGGCCGTGGCACCAACCAAAGCCTTGACCCGATTTGGAAGCCATGGAAAATACCTAACAATGGCAGGAAGGGCCCTGTAAATGATTTCCTCTCCATTAAAATTGAAGTGATAAATCTGTTCCTTCAAATTGCAAGCTATTCATTTTTCCTGGAAGGTGCTATTAGAATAGCTGCTTCTGAATAAGGAATCCAATGCTGCTCCTTTCTGCATAGCACCAGAATGGTTTGGGTTGGGTTGGAAAAGATCATAAAGACCATTTAATTCATGACCCAGTGCCAAATGAAGAGAAAATGCAACACCTTTATGCCATGCTCAGTCATCAGAGCCAGAGCTCGGTTCAGCTGTTGAGCTGGCCAAGGGGATGAGAGCAAAGATCTCTACTCTTTGGCACTGTGGCGACAGCGAAGGAGGGATGCTCTGCAGATCATGGGGTAGGACGTGCCTGTCTGATGAATCATGGCACGGGCGCAGCACGCCCATCACATGGGAGGCATAGGAAGTTGTTTCTTGGGGGATGTCCCAGTTTGGAGGATTTCCTGATTAACTGCATCTTTGGGGAGTGTGCCATAAGCATGCACTGCCAGAAAAGGCTGAGTGCAGAGGTGCAGCGAGTGTGTGGTGAACGCCTCGGAGATTATTCACACAAAAAAAAAAAGAGAGCTGGGACACAGATGAGCGATGGGGATTGGGATGGTCACAGCTAAGGACCATTCCTTCCTTAGTTTCCACTAGAAAATTCTGACCTATTTCCTACAGGGCTGCCCTCCCATATTGCCCCAGGGATGCAAACTCCTGCAATCCCATCTGCTGAGGGCTACTGGCAGTTTATGTGTTCCCTCTCCCAAATCCGGGCGTGTTTTAATGAGTTGCAGGCTCTACACATGCAGTCACAGAACTCTGTCTTTTCCCACCTCTTTTCTCCAGTTTGCTATCAGCTCGTGGCAGTGTGGACACCCAACTAGATGGAAAATTAAATACACAGTGCCAACTTCACCCCTCTGCATGCAGCCCTGGGATAAAAGGGGGGGATATAAGGAACAGTTTCTTCTCCAAAGAGCAATGGTACACTGGCACAGGCTGCCCAGGGAGTCCCTGTTCCAGGACATGTTTCAGAACTGTGCACATGTGGCACTGGGGGATGTGGTCAGTGAACATGGTGGAGGCGAGTTGGGGATCTCAGAGGGCTTTTCCAACCTTAGTGATTCTGTGATTCTATAAAAACAAAAGCCAAACAGAACGGCAAAACAGCCCAGTGTGAAGCTGCCCACACGAGACGATGGCTGCAAATGCAATTAAAGCATTAGAATAATTAGGCAGAGTACTAAAGGGCTGCCCAGGGAGGAGACTGAGTCACCATCCCTGGAGGTGTTCAAGAAACATTTACATTTTGTGCTAACTGACACAGTCTAGTGGGGACATGCTGGTGGTAGGTGGTTGGTAGACTTGGATCTCCAGAGGTCTTTTCCAACCATTGCTGACTCTACGCTTCTATGACACTCCAAGTGAAACGCACCTTGAACCTTCTGTCGATGACTGACAGCGAGTTTTCTGGGGTCTGCTTTTAATGCTCCCGAGTTATACACAGTTCCAAGAAGACAGAACTTGAAAATCCAGATGGAGCTGCAGGCACACACAGAGCCATCAACAGAGCAAGGTGCAGGCTGGAAGCACTGGAGCCAGGCACTCCAGATGCACTGATACAGACATGCGGTGCCATAGGAAGAGTATAAATAACAGACAAAAGAAATCCCCTTTGTTACCAGAATCCGCAAATCCACCGTCAGTTACAATCTGACTTAGGAAACAGAGCTTTTTTCCCATGTCCAAGCAAAACGGGAACAATACCTTGCGACTGGAAGTAACTCTGATTGTTTTCACTGATGTTATTTCAGCGTTGTTTAGGTTTATTGTTTATTTGTATGCATTTCCTCTAGCCCGGTCATGCCTGAAAATAAGCCTTACTGTCAGCAGTAAGTCCCATCCAGAAATAAATACGCATATCCAGTAAATACAGATACAACCACAGTGCTGCTTTGCATCCTTACATGCTGCAGCATCACCTTCAGTACTCAACGACGGTGTCAGAGAGCATGGATTTAATGCTGTGGTCCCCTGGTTTTGCTCCCTTCAAACCTGGGGTTCAGCCGTGGGACTCTCCCTGAGCAACTCCATCACTGACCACGTCACGCTGGGTGATGGTGACAAAGCTGTTGTGGGTTGGAGAGCTTTGGGGCAGAGATATGCTCACGGACAGCTCATGGTGACGATGAGAAAGGGCTGCACTGCTCCAAAAAGCTTTTCCTGCATTCTGCTCAGCTGCTGCTAATTCGGGGGTGAGGGAGGAATGGCTTTGGCCTGAACTTACAGTGTTGTGATGTTGCCATGGGAATATTTGTAACTTCAGCTATTTTGGTCCCTCTGGGACCACGCATTTCTTTAAAGTCTATTCTTCCTCTGTTATTTTCCACGTTCCCAAATCTAGCTTTGCCCATCTCTTGTCTCCTTCAAAGCCCATAGATCCCACTTCGCACACCCAGATATGCAGAGCTGCCTCCCTGGGGCACCAGTCAGCCTGCACCATGTTGGCACGTGGCACGAGCAGAGGACATCCTTCACAGGACCAAGGACAGAATGCAGACTTCCCTGCTGAATGTTTAATCTCTCAATGGATTTGATCAGACTTCAGTGGGTTTTGGAACAGGGCACAGGTCTCTGCCCAAGGGAGCTAGCATATCTTGCTGTCATCCATACCCTATGCCATTGAAGCCATGTGGACCCCAACTACAACTGGGTCACACCGTCGGCTGTCCCTTCTGCTCCACCCTTCT
This sequence comes from Oreortyx pictus, assembly GCA_036925125.1. Lineage (NCBI taxonomy): Eukaryota > Metazoa > Chordata > Aves > Galliformes > Odontophoridae > Oreortyx > Oreortyx pictus. Next base: position 1,005,835 of record JAUPFR010000004.1, on the reverse strand, counting down.
CACAGACTCAGCACTGGCACCTTCTTGGCTGAAGCAAGCTGTGCAGAATGTCAACGTCCTTTCCTTCTTCAAGCCCCTCACATTGTGCTTGAAGCATTCCCACACAATAGATATTCCTGTTCTCAGACTCCCAAGATGCAGCCAACACATTTTCCTTGGGGCCACACCACAAAGAAATGGTTTTTCTCCTCTCTCAAATCTCCACTTTGGCCAGCCCAGCCCAGAAAGAACAAGAGATGATCCCATGGCACTGCCATAGTTTAGAACATACCCCAGTGCATACACATTGATTTAATCCTGAAGAAACCTCACTGTGCCCTTGGAGAAGGCCCATTCCCATGCCCTATCTCTTAGTAAAGTCACATTGGATCTGGGTAGCAAGAAAAGCAAAACTGGTAGCTGCTTCACAACAGTCTCTAAATGTGACATTTGTAAAGGCACTTAAACACACATACACAAAAACAGTCCTGAAAAACTGCTTTTTATCCAAAATCTACTACAGGGCAGGCAGCAGGACAGCAGAATCTGCTCTCCCACACCTTGGAAAGGATGAACCTCAACCAAAGACACAAGGACAGCTCATGCTCTCCAGGCTCAAGGCACACATCAGCCTTTCTGCCAGTGAAAACAAGCACTACAATCTCTTCTGTGACAGCTGTCAAGAGCTGGGTGATGCCTGGCCAGTTCATTTTGCATTTGATGAAGTGCCTCCAGGCTGTGTTTTGTTAGAACCAAGAGGGGACAAAAAAGAGCCAGTAATAAAATATGACAAACGAAGCATGCCACTCCTCCCAGCTAGTGCTTTTTCAGCTCTGCTGGGGCTAGGAGCCTTTCTTATAAGGATTTTCAGCTTTGTTGGGGGTAGGAGCCCTTCTTGTAGGGCTTTTGTAGCTCTGTTGGGGGAAGGTGCCCTTCTTGTAGGGCTTTTTTTTAGCTCTGATGGGAGAATAAGACCTTCTTGTAGGGCTTTTGTAGCTCTGTTGGGGGAAGGAGCCCTTCTTGTAGGGCTTTTTTAGCTCTGTTGGGGTTACAAGCACCTTGCCTCCATCCAACTCCTTGTCCACTTGCTTACATGGGCAGACAATGCCACAAGCCCTTCCAGAATCAATTCATCAGGCGTCTTTGTGCTTGGCAGCCTCAGCCCTTCTCTCTGTATTGAGGGCTCAAAGATTCTTGTAAGACCCAGGGGCTATCAGCCAGGAAGAACATCGAGTGAGGAGCACCACCGTCTCCAGCAAACTCAAGCAACAGAAGGGGCCAAAAAAAAAAAAAAATTAAAAAATTAAAGAAAAGTTGGAGATTAACATGAGTTCCATGGGTTGGAGGGGGAAATGGAGCTGCACTTGAAGACTCAATGGCTAACCACGCTTCTTTCGTCTGGCAACTGTGCACTCCCTGAGCAGAGTCATTGAGGAAGAGAGACGAGCACTGTATCTGTTCCAGCTGCAGACTTCCCTTAACCCCTGGTGGTGGTGCTGTCATAAAAACACCGTTCGTTTTCTGACACTGTTGTCATGGATGTGGTGGTCGCAGCTATTAACTTCAGTGGTTGTGATGTGTGGATATATAACGACAGAACCGTTGTGATACCATCCAGTCCAGGCTGGATGAGCAAAATGGGGATGAAACCAAAGCTGTGGGGAATTAGCTTGGAGACAAAGATGGAGCTGTTATAAAAGCCTGTGCTAATGCAGAAGTCCTCTTTGTTCTAAGTGTTAATGCAGTCGTTGCAAATGCCTGCAGAGATTTATGAGTCGGGCTGCGTATCTGCCTGGCTTCCTCTCCTGGTGATAAAACAAGGCTCTTCCACTCCACCAGAACTCTTCCTTCTCGTAATTAAGAGGAAAAACACCATCTTGGAAAAGACACGGAAGCATTTCTCTGCGACAGCAGCAAAGTGCAGAGACACTGAAAATGAAATACCTGCTGAGAGTTAAATTGTGTTGGTTCTCCCCAAAAGGAACGCACCGCTCTTGCAGTACTCAACACAGAACAGATCTGCCCGAGGGTGTCAGTGCCATCCCCCTCCATCACGGAGCACCTCGCCTCAGTGGGACATCAGCAGACCACTTGCTTTGCCCGGATCTGCTCTTTAAGTCCACTGTTTGCCTTGGCCAACAGCCAGCAGAGCACTTAGGTACATGCTTAAAGTTAAGCACAAGGGTAAACAGATTGAAGTCAGTGGGACTTAAAATTAAGCACATATTTGAAGGATTTGCTGGCTTAGGGCCTTAGCCCCAGTGTCTCATGTCTAACTCGGATGATTCTAGGTTTATTGGCTCCTCCTGTCCTCACCTCCCCTCTATCAGACCAGGCAACAAGCAGTTTCTGTTTTACCACCATGGTTGGCTTCTACAGAAACCTTGTCCATGGGCAAAGTCTGCCTTTCATTAATTATACCTGCCTGTGAAATACCTTCCAGAAATCCCCACCCAAACAAAGCCTCAGGAAAGGAAATAACTGAAATTCTTTATGGTTTCCATGGGGGAAACGATCCCAACTGGTGAGACAAGGAGCACGTAAGATGAGGCTGATGACTGCTCCTACTGTACACAGCTCCTGACTAGAGACAATCCTTAGCAGACCAGGAAACAGGCTGCTACCATCCTCATTTCCCAAGCCTCACTGAAGATGACCCCTAAATGTGGCTCTCTGTACACGTTCAGATTGTGTCCCACATATGGGGGATTGGAGTTGGGTCATCTCTGAGGTCCCTTTCAACCCAACCATAACACGAAGCACCTAATGACCAATCTTCCAAGAGGCCACTGAGCTTCTAATGGGCTAGAGGTCTCCCCAGACTCCTGCCCGACTCTTTGTCTTCTATGCCCTTCCACATGAGTTATTTTTCAATTGCATCTACCCTTGCTAGAGCCTTGGAGGCTGTCCAGGCAGGACACAAAGGCATACGCAGAAAAGATGAGCAGAAGGCTGGAAACTTGGAGACAGGAGACAAAAGTTTGCTGCTGATTTCTCCAGAAACAGTACTGATTCTACTAAGAAACAGCAACTCGCCTAGACTTGACGGAACATCACCAAGTCCTGCTCTCCTTCCCTACCCATCCCCATCCAATCCATTCCCAACCATCCTCTCCTGTGCTCCCATCTGCTCCTAATCAACCATCTGATTTGTTTGCGCTACGGATATTGATGGCACTAAATAACCAAGAAACCCAAGAAACTTTGGAAAAATAGCTGTGAATGATGCCTGGGTTTCCCTATCCAAGTTCCAAGACCCAGATCTTCAATATCCTTCTGCATGGCCAAAAAACTTTCCATGCATGTCCTGAATCCAGAAACTCTCAGAAATTGAGGACAGGCAGAATACAAATTCATTCTTGCACACGCTTCTAACGCTCGCAATGCACTTCCAAGGGCTCACTGGCGATGCTCAGCCGCGCAATATTTCCTCTTCCAGATGAGGAAAAGCTGCATCACCGGGGTCCTGGTTCGGTGTTTGCAGGGTAGGAGGCACGTGTTGACGCCCGCTCACACAACAGAGGCCGACGAGGGGGATGGAGTCACGGCGCTCTTCGGATCATGTCAGGTCGCACGTACGTTCGCGGCCGGCCCCCAGTTCTCAGCACAGAGGTGCAATCTTGGAACGGCGACTTCCTCCAGCGTTTCAGGAAAGCTCTGGAGCGTGAGGAAATCCTGAGCATCGCCGCCGACACGTTATCGACACAGCGAGGAGATAATAACGGCAGGAACTGCCTTGCTGCTAAATCACCGTCGTGATTCATGCGACCGCTCGGTGCCAAGGTCCAGCGAGCTGTCACACGTGCTGTCCAACAGCACAAAAAACCAAAAATAAACAGAAGTGGGTTCCTTCCATTTGATGAGCACCATTCAGCTCTCCCTCTAGCAAACGCACCAGTGCACCACTCGACTCACTGTACTCGCAAAGGTCCACAGCTCCCACTTGCTCCTTCAGGAAGGTCTGGAAGATGTCAAATGCCACCTGGCTGCCCTGCTGACATCTGGACCAAGTACGTTTGTTTGTGGTGGAAGAACACAGTGTGCTCTGCTGTGGCTTTGGGATCGTGAAAAAATCATAGCATCAAAGAATCGTAAGTGTTGGAAAAGGCCACTAAGATCACAGAACCACAGGACCATGAAGGCTGGAAAAGGTCTCCAAGATCTCCAACCATCAACTCGTCCCCACCATGTCCACTGACCACATCTCTTAGTGAAGAAGACACAGAAAGCGCAGCAGTCCTGCCATCTGTGTGCAGCCCCTGGGCACAAAGAGACACAAGTGGCCTTGGTGACCACCCCATCGTTCTGGCATGGAGGGGGAAGATGCAGCTGTGGCATGATGGAGGAGCACCTATGACAAGGGGGACATGGCAAGGCTGCTCCTCATCGTGTGAGGGTTAAACTGGAAAGGCAAAGGGAAACAGCAGAGTCCCCACCCCTGGAGGTGTTCAAGAACTGCAGAGATGTGGCACATGGGGACACGGTCAGTGGGCATGGTAGGGAAGTGCTGGGACTCCATGATTCTACATAATACTCCTGAGAACCTTCTCCATGAATACCTTTTCCAACATGCTAATGCTACACCACAAACAGAGCACCTCAGAGACTCCATTTTTTCTTTTTTTTATTCCTCCCTTTATTTATTTATATTCTTTGCAATGCAGTACTGCTAAATTCTCAGAGCTGCTCCGGAGTCTCTCTTTAATGTCACATGCACAGCTCGAGTCCCCAAGGCCCCAGCAGAAAGCAGCCAGGGATATTTGCACATACCCCTCACAATGGAAGGAAGAGGGTGTAGGAGGGAGGATCAGGCTGCTGACCCCTTTATTGTTCTTGGGCCAGAAGAAAGCTTCCTCCTGGCTTAGGAACCGCGGCGCTGAAAAAGTTTTCCAGCCAGAGCAAGTCGCATGGAGTCACTGGGGCTTTTTTTTTTTTTTTTTTGTCTCTCTCCTTCCCCTGCCTCCCCCCCTTCGGCCAAGCGACGGGGAGTCACAGGGTTGCGCTCCATTCACAAAATACCTGCTGCATATCACGTAGTCCTTCCCCCCGGCAGCAGAGAAAGGCGCTGGAGCTCGAGCAAACGAAAATAAACCATCTTTTTTTTTCTCTCTCTCTAAAGACTTGAATAAAATAAAAAAAAATAAGAAGAGGAAGAAAGGACCCCGCTCCCAGACTGACGCCTGCAGCGTGCGCGCGCCGGGGAAGGGGTAGGCGGGGGGAAGCGCGGCGACGATATGAAAGAAAACAAAACCAGCAAATTCTGCTCAGAAAGGATTAAATGGAGGTTTTCCAAAAAAACAGCCCGCCATTATATAATGAGGCTTAACTTGGAGTCACGGGGGTCACACGGTGCAGCAGACTGGAAAAACCAAAGTGCGGCGCAGCCTTCTCATTGTTAAGCCGAGCACCAAAAAAATTAGAAGAAAAAAATTAAAATTAAAATAAAAAACTGAAAAAGTGATATCGCGGCTGTACAACAAGGTGGGTGCTCACGTAGTAGTGGCTGCGCTTCCCCCTCACACTTAGCTTCTTCTGGCTTAAATACATTTTGGCCTTTGTGATGCCAGGCATGGAGCTGCTCGGCCTCACCCGTGTGGAGCTGAGGTGCAGTGTGGAATGATGACGTGTGCTTCTGGGATGGCAGCAGACCCCCAAGGCCACACCTAGCAGTGCAAAGCCCTTAGCTTTACAACCAACCAACCAGCCTTCCAGATAAAAACGTGCACGCAGGGAGACGGCTTCTTGAAAACATTCACTCTTGGTAGCACCGAATGTTGCCAACGGTGACATTGCTGGTTGCACTCAACCTTGCCAATGATGACATTGTTGGTTGTACCCAACCACGACAATGATGATATTACTGGTTGCACCCAACCTTGACAATGATGACATCACTGGTTGCACAAGTCCTCTTCGGTTCTCCATGACCTTTCAGATGGGTTTGTTGTACAGCCACAGGCAACACCTTGACTCGAGCTCAGGCACAAGGACACCACCTGGGCCTGATCCTGTGTCCACCGGTACCCTGCAGGGAGAATGATTCTCCTTACCCAGCACCTGCAGGGCTTGCTGGAAACCTGGATGCCATCCCAGGTTCTTTCTTCTGAAGTTCAACAAACACAAATTCATGCTTCAATTTTGACTTTAGGGAACTGGCTTTGGTAAAAGTTAGCACTGCAAGGTGACCATTAAAGACCAAAACAGTGCATCTCTACTCTCATCTACTGGGTAAAATCACAACCAGACAACTGCTGACCCCAAACCTCAATATTTTTACCTAGCAACACACAGCAAACAAAAATTAAGGATTTTGTCTTCTTATATTTTATTTACCTATGGCAAAGCTGAAGCACAGGCAGCCCACCAGCTTTAACAACAACCACCATTCAGAGGTTTGGGGTACAGTAGGTGCCAGGGATCCCTCCCAGGACCTCCAAGCAGAAGCAGTCAGTGTCTGCTGCAATATCTGCTTGTTTTGATCAGCCAAACAGAAACAAACTGCTCCTGTAAGAACACATATTTGCTTTTCATTTGGAGAAGGACTTTAAAAGAACATACAATGAGAAATAGAATAATCGAGAGTGCCACAAAAGCAGGAAGAAACGAAGCTTTATCATTCTCCAGCTGTTCTGCTGTTCATACATCACAGGAATTAAGAAAAAGAAGAAAGGGAAGGGGAAATGAAGAAGAGGAGAAAGGAGCAAAGAAACCCGTCTATGTGCAGTTCTCCATGGCCAGAAAGAGAAAGGCAGGGCAGAGTAACCCTGCCTGGCCACAGGACCAACAGACACAAGGACAGCACTCTACATCCAAGGGATGACATTCCTGCACGTTCCTCTGCAGACCTCAGCATCATCATGTTTCTCCATAAAAGCACTGCCAACGCACAGCACATGTACATTTGTATCACATTCCTTCCACTATTTCTATTAATCAAGACTAGAGCCTTCAGCCCTGCAACTCAGTAGCAGAAGTTTGGTGGTGGTACAGCCTTCTTCTCTCCACGGGCTATCCTAGATCTCAGGGTAGTGATGCTCTGTAACAGCATACCCAGAAAACTGTGGGTGCCCCATCCCTCAGGCTGCCTGAGATCAAGGATGGAGCCCTGGCAGGCTGAGCTGGTGGGAGAGACCCAGCCGACAGCAGGGGTGGGGCTGGGGGGATTTAAGGTCCCTTACAACCCGACCATTCTATGGTCCTATGACCTTCAAGGTCCCTTCCAACCCAACCATGCTATCATCCTACGGTACTACGGTCCTAGCACGCAAGCAACCAAGCACTTGCTATTTCCAGAGCTGGTAGAAAAGTGCAAAGGGTATCTTAAAAAACAAGGCAATCCAGAAGGTAGTTTCAAAATTGTTATCTATGGAGAAAACAGATAGGAACACAGAATGGACTCTTGGTTACTGAGCTCGGTCTGCTCCCACAGGGAGCATCGTGTAATTCCCTGCACAAACAATCTTTATTTTCCCATGAATGAGACACAGGGGCGTCGCGTACAGCACTGAACTCCCCAGTTAAGGGACAGTCTTTGACCGAGTCACCTTGCATTGCAGCAAACCCTCATCCTGCCACTGAATGCCTATATTTACACCCTGGCTATATATACATCTCCCCAGGCAGCACGTCGCGCTCGGCCACAGCGCAGAAGGGGATGTGCTTACCTGCTGCCCGCAGGCAGGAAGCTCATTCATTGTGCTGCTCGCTACTTCCATCACAGCAGATGAAAGGCAGCACACGGGGGTAGCATTTTCTGGGCAAGGATAAACCTTAAACGTTGCAGGAAATATTAGGCCCCTATTCTGTCAGACACGGGTTGATGACAACCCACATCAGCAGAACTGTTAGAAAGAGCTGTGTTCCTGCAAGTTCCTCTGCCAGCAGAGATGTGTGTCTGTCCCTCTGCTTTGCAGAAAGAAATGCCTCTGTATTTTATCAAAGATTAATTCACACAGAATGGGGAAGGGGATTAAGATATGGAAATGGCCAAGCCAGTAGAAATTTGCTTGGCCAAATAGGAACTCAGCTTTTGTTTGGGATCCTTACAAACTTAGATTTTTTTTTTTCCTCTGCTCCGTTCAACAGTTTTTTAAACTTCATGCTGATCCACAACTAGCTTCAGGGAAATACTCAGCTGAATTCAAGGCAGTGCTAAAAAAGACCTCTCAGGTTTCTAATGGAAAACAAAGGAGAAAGAGATGTGACACCATTTAGAGTTAAAATAAAATTCAGGCAGGATTTTGGGGGCAGGGAGTGGTGTTATGGTGTATGAAAAGGACTGGGAAAGAACAAAACCAAACCTTTCAGGCTTTCTTTAGGTATTATAGAGAGGCATGAAAACAAACCTTTTTGAAAGGAAAGTCAGCTAAAAGCCTGAGCAAAGCCTGGGCTGCTCTCTGCTGGGCCGGAGCCAGAGTTCAATGTGGCAATGTCTGAGAGCCTCAGATCTCCATAGCATTGTTCTTTACAAGCCAGTCCCTACACACAAACCACTGAATTCCCTGGAGGACCAATTCTCAGGTCTAGAACAACTGGTGAACTCTGAAAAAGCAAAATATCGAGTCTTCCTTCCCCGTCCTGCCAACATCACTGTCCCATCCTCTCTGTTCATCTCTGTGTGGCCCACAGCTGCAAACCTTAGCTCCTGTTCAGACGAAGCTGAATATTTTCCCTGGCCCACCCCTATGTGCTCAGCTTTCCCCTCCCACCCCTTTCTCACACCAGAGCTTTAGCCTCTACCTGCTTGCTAGCAGGCTTCTCTTCTGCATCCCACCAGCTCCTCCTAACCCCACTAATTCCCTCCTGTAAGCCCAGCCTCGAGCTGCAGCTCCATCCTGGTCACAAAGCACCCCAAATCCCATCACTCCTCTTGATTATAGATCAAACCAGAACCTGGCCACCTGGGGTCTGAGGAGCAGCAGAGATGCCACTGTGGTCCCCACTGCCCTTCTGATGAAGTTGACACGTCCTTCTGCATGGGGCCAATAAGGGACAGAAGGTGGACAGGATGAGCCCCTACATCCAACATGCAGTAGCATCTTCCAGAGCAAGTGAGGATCTCCCAGCGCATGTGACACCACTCTTTTGGTGTGAGGAACATCGTGCGGGACCAACCCTTGCACAAGAGCACGAGTCCACATTTGCAAAAGCCCTGCAAATGGGCCAAAGGGAGATGCTGGATTTCCAAGAAGAGTTGGATGGCACCGGGGTTGTGGCTACGGGGCATGTCCCACCTCTGGGCACAGACCCTGGTGCAGGATGGGTCCGAGACGCTGCATTTCACTGCCTGGAAAAAGCCCCTGGAATAAAGCCCTGTTGCCTCTGCACTGGAGCTGTGCAGTGATGCCGCAGTGCCCTCTAGTGCTGCAGGGTGCACTGTCCCCACTGTCACCGAGCACCAACCCCAGGGCTACACTCCCCAACCACCTCTGGTTGCCCATCGTGCAGTCACTGATCTCAAAGTGACTTCACCTTGAGCTGCAAAAACCCATCACCCTCAGGGGTGTGAGATACATCACCCTCACCCCTTCCACCCCCAGAACAATGTCTCCGAACCCAGTCTGCCCAAGCAGGGCACAGAGGCACCCCAACCTCCCCCTTCCTGGCAGCAGCTCGCTGTAGGTCTGTGATACAGCAGACCCTCATAAAGCAGAAAAACCCACTGGAAGATCTTCCCTTTTCAGCAAGTCTGACAGAAAACATTTTTTACGTTTTTATAACCTGCTCAAGAGCAATTTTGCTCTACTGCCAGAACTGCAGTTTGTCCCCTGCAAGAATCCTCGAGCAGGTGAGCTGCATGGAGATGATAATCTGTCTTCCTTGGTCAACAGTGACTCTACCTCAGCCACAAGGTGACACTGAAGGGTTACAGGTGACCACGTCTCTCCCAGCCCACTCCTTTTCCCAAGGAAACTGTCCTTGCCAGTCGGATTCAACACCACGACCAAGTGGAAGATGAGATCTTACTGGAAATCACAGCAATAAAGGCTTTTTGCTCAGCAGCAGGGATGTGAGCCGCGATGCCTTGTGACCTATGATCAGCCATGGCTCTCTGCCAGGGGCTTTCTGCAGCGGTTGCAGCAGTTACAGTATTGGAAAGACCCTTGGGAGACGGGAAGCTGGCTGGCACTGCATGGAGAAGGCAAGCTGCCTGCTCCTGAGATGCAGCGGATTGCACCCAGACACGTCCAAACTATAGAAAAGAAACTAGAAGAGAAACTAGCACTTCTAATTCCAAGCACATGAAGGAAAGGTACAAAAACTCAGAAAGAAAACTGAAAGACACTATTCATAGAGAAGAACTGTAGAATCACAGAATCATTAAGGTTGGAAAGGGCCTCCAAGATACCCCAAGCCCAAGTCTAACCCACCCCAACGTGCCTACTGACCACGTCCCTTAGTGCCACAGCTTCATGGTTCTTGAACACCCAAAGGAACAGTGACTCCACCACTCCCTGGGCAGCCTGTGCCAGTGCATCACTGCTCTTTGGAAAAGAAATCGTTCCTAATATCCAACCTGAACCTTCTCTGGCACAACATGAAGCCTCCAGCTCTCATCCTATTGCTGTTATTGGGATGAGAGGCTGACCCCCACCTCGCTCCAGACTAATTTCAGGAGTTGTAGTTCTCCAGACTGAACCATCCCAGTTCCCTCAGCTGATCCCCGTAAGACTTGCCCACCAGATCCTTCACAGCTCCACTGCCCTTCTCTGAACACGCTCCTGATGCCTTTCTTGTAGTGAGAGGCCCAGCTCTGAACACAGCACTTGAGGTGTGCAGGGCAGTGAACTGCAAGGCAAGGGAGATGTCAAACCAAAGGATGCCAAGGGCCTGGTCTGCAGGCTGTATGTGCACCCAGCACACACAGCCATGTCTGAAAGCCTTTCTAGGCTTCAGCCAAAGGGAGAAGAAACAAAACGTGCTGTGAGCCCTCCTCAGGAGGCTTTCCACAATGCAGGGCTGGCAACGTCATCTTCTCCAACTGGGATCTGAGCTGTGCTTCCCTAATGAGGCAGAACAGCATCCTTCTCTAGGATATCATACTCAACAGATCTGATGAACACTTATCTTCACATTTTCTTCCAAAGCCACTTTCTGGCAGAGCGAGCACCCAAATCCAACTGCAGCTCCTATGAGCAAGGAGAGACAAAGAGGAGCGAGCAGGAGGGCTCTGCCTGCAGCTCCCACCAGATGGCAGAGCAGCTCTGAGCAGCGGCAACACCTTCTGCAGTGTCAGAACAAAAGGCTGGGATGAGCATTTCCCTCTCAGTGATGGAAAGAGCATTCGGAGGAGGGTTTGCTTTTGCTATTGTTTCTTTTTTTTTTTCACGATTCTTTCTGTTCTGCATATTTATTTATTTTTTCCTCACCAAAAAGGTACAGATATCCCGTGCAATATGTTGCTGAAATGCTGCTGATAGGCTCTAGCAGCAAAACTCAAGTCTATGGATTAATGTCCCCATGTCCAGAATATTCTGCCGCACCCACCCGTGGGCCAGTGAAAATATGTGTAGAGATACGGATATGAAGTTGGGTGTGTTCTGGATATTAGCCCTCATTTCATGCTGTACATGACACAGGATTTCCAAAGCAAACTGTCAGCAAGACTCACTGCCTCTCTGCAGTCTGGTGCTCTAACTGCTGCAGCTGCTGCAGTACATCCAGCAGAGCAGAACCTTTGTGGCAGAGATGTGCTGGAGGATGCTCATCCTCCATCCATAGAAGGGTTGATGCTAAGGTGTGCCCAAAGATATGGATTAAAAGCAACCCCCGAGGCCTTAAAGCACTGACAGAACAAGGATTTATGCACCTTCATTGGGAAGAGTCTCTGTTCTGGGATATGACACAGTGAGGGAAAGCGACCCAAAAGGGTGGAGGATTTCCTTCCATGGGCTCACACTGTATTTTCCCCAATGCTCCCCATGCTGTATCCCAAAGAGCCATATAAAGCAGGAGAGTGAAGTGCAGCACGATCACTGCTGCACAATCACCTTCCCATCCAGTTCATGACACACCAGGATTAGAGCAGCAGTCAGGGAACAATTTACTTGTCAACGCCAAACAAGACAAATCCCCACCAGTAAATGTACGGTTCCTGGCTCCCATGTGCACGTAGGAACTGTGCACACTAGGCTAAGTGCATATCCAAATCACGCAGTATTTTACTGAAACACAAAATCAAAATAAAATACTGAGCACCAAACCAAGCATTTCACTGGGTCATCCAGCTCAGAGCACACAGAGCTGGGAACAGCTGGTAGCCCCAAAAATGCAGTCCCAGAACATTGGGAAACTTCCTTAGATTCTTCAGTTATTCCAATGGTTCCCCAGGGAAAACAGCCTCATTTTGCAGAGTCATTGGGTCATTATCAGCTGTCCCCAGTGTTTTTTCCCCGTGACCTAAAGCCCAGACAGACTGAGCACATAAGAGAAAACAGCTGCTTTCAGGACTGGGGCACTGGGAAGGGAAAATCTGAGACACAAATGGGCCTCTTCAACAGCACTGCTTCCTTAGTGCTCACTGTGGTCATTTAACCACAAAAAGCAGCTGTAGGGACAGATCTGGAGAAGAACCAGGCTGGAGGAAAGGAGCAAGTGCAGTGGTACTGTGTACAAGACATGTGCATCGTCGAAGGCAACATCTGGGTCAGCACAAGGCTGCTTCTCAGCAGCACTTCATGTTGGAGCTCGGTGCTTTCAGAAGCTCCTTTTCTAAGACCTGAGCCCTGTGTACATAGGGGTGGTTCTGCCCACAGTGGCACCCACCTGCCAGGCTGGGAGGACCTTCTCGATGTCGTTCAGGTTGATGCTGTCACCATCTTCGTATTTCCCTTTTCCAAGCCTGCGGCAGAGAGAGAGGAAACAAAAAAGTGAGTAGTGAAACCTCGCTGGAACCAACGTTAATTCTCTACTGTGGCACACGGGGAGGATGAGCTCTCACTGCAGAAGGCCCTCATGAGGACAAAGAGCTCTCTGAAGTCAACACGTTCATTTCCAAAACACTCCTGCGTGGGTACAAAGCCACTAACACCAAATGAAACGCTGCCCCCAGCCCTACCCTACTGCACCATGCCTGTCTGCTGCACTACAGTGCTCCTGGTAACAGCAGCAGTGAGAAAGCAAAGGCAGTAATGCAGGTGATTCAGTTCCCAAGGAAAACTAAACAGGGCACCAGGAAGAACAAGGGGGATGGAAAAAAATGAACAAAAAATGATCCTTCTGAAGCCTCCACAGAAGCTGCTGTTCCCTGCTGAGGGTGGTGGCAGCGAGCAGCCACAAACACAAACCTCAAATGGGAGAAAAGCAGGAAACAACAATCAGAACAAGTACATACACTGTGAATCACAAACTCAGGGCCAGAAACCAAATCCATAGGAGACAGTGTAAGGATAATCAGCAAGTTTTGCTTGTACTGAGAGATCAAAGAAATTGGAATTACAGGGTTACTGCCAGCTGAAGGTGGGAGCCTTGGTAAAGAAGAAAGAACTGTCAGTCAGTACTGGCTATCTGCATCCATAAAGAATTGGGGGTGGCTTATAAGGTATAAATGATAATGTATTTTTTTGCTGATCAGTGACAAGATGTTGCTGACCAGCACATGGTAGGCAGAAACCATGAAAGCAACAGGGGAAGGTCTCCAGTGCCTGAAGTCCAAGAAGGGCTGATGTTAGCTTAATGACAGAAAATGCAAAACGATTTAAAAATCCTTTAAAAAAGTCCAGAAAGAGTGGAATGTGCTCAAGTACCAAACCTGAAAACTAGCAAGCTGAATGGCAACCTCATCAGCCCCAAGAGGCAGAAAAATGGGGCTCAGCTGAAAGAGGACTGGAGTTTAATTAACACCTAATCACTTCAATGGAAATCAGGTGTGTTTAACATTTGAGTTTGCACTGAATTAAACTGTGATCTGCATGGGCTGTGCTCATGCTCGGCTCTTCCACAGACGCCCCATCACTTGTGGGAATTGTAACCATGATCTTCCCCTAAAACATTATTAAATGTAGCTTGGATCCAGCGTCGCTTAGAAACGGAGTTCTACAAAGCAATGCAAAATCCACCAAGCAGCGCTGCTCTAACTCACACGAGCCAAAGATGGCCAAGTTCCCAGACCCTGGATGTGGTCCAGCTCTTCCAGGTCCTCCACGTGGACCGTGCTACCACACCAGCATTCTCACTGCAAAGAAGTTCCCTTCTTGCTGGGGAGCACCACCTCACTTGTAGCTCTGGGGCTGTGATAACCACATGCACATGGCACTCACCCTTCTCTGTCGATGTGGGGCAGAGGGTGTTTGGAGGTGTTCCGGAGCTTCCTATGGAATTGGCTGAAATCTAGTTTTTCAGGCTGTAGGTCCCACGTCGCACCACTGGGAGAGGAAAACAGAGAGAGATAAAGAGAGTGAGTTCAATAAAACTACACTAAGAGCTAAGGAGCAAACCTGAGTGTGCAGAAGAGGACAGCTGGTGCTTTGGAGGCAACCCTCCACCTTCACACAGCTGTGCTACGCTTTCTTTCGTGTTGCTTGCAACAAACCCATAGTTCTGATCCAGATGCATCACGAAGCCTTGCTACCTGCATTTGCTCTTTGTACCTAGGTGGTACTGCAGCAGAAGCTGCTCCAGCCTGTGCAGTGCAGATGCTCTCCCCACTCCAGCGACCTGGAGCAAGTCTCAGGTGACAGCTCGACCCTTGCAGTGCTGAGGACACAGCACAGCAATGCGTACCACTGGACAGAAGGCACATCTCTCTGCTTGAGCTGCTGCTGCTTGAGCAGGGAAGCACGCTTGTTTTTCCTAATGCTGAAGCAGCAGCTTTGCTCAGCAGCTGCAGAGCAAACACATGATCACAGCAGCAGTCAGCGAGAGAAGGCCAGAAGCAGAGCTCAGCCTCGCCTGTGCAGCTCTCAGATGATTGCAAACAGCCCTATCAGTGCCATTTTGAGACACTCGGGCTGCAGGCCTCTCCTAAGAACACACAGTGCTTCAAGAACATTCACAAAGGTTGGAAAAAAACCTCCAAGGTCCCCAAGCCCAACCCACCTCCACCATACCACCAACCACGTCCCTCAGTGCCACCTCTCCAGGGCTTTTTGGACACCTCCAGGAACAGGGACTCCTCCATCCCAGCCTGTGCCAGTGCCTGACTGCTCTTTGAACAATAAATTTCTCCTAATATCCAACTAGAAAGTTGTCTGTAGGTGCTTAGTGCCATGAACTATGCAAGGAGCAGTGATCAGGGCCACGTGGCAGCGCCCACCTGAGCACCATCAGGATGGCCCCACACACAAACCCCCAACATCAGCTTACCTGAAGGAATCGAAGGTGTTGGCAGCCCAGATGTCGGTGCCCAGCATGTCGAGGGAGCCCTCCTTGTTGCCATTCTAGGAAGGATGGAGAGGCGGTTACATAGTGCAAGGCTCTGCTCTGCACCTGGCACTCCCCGCTTCCACATCAACAAGAGACCTCACTATGACACACAGAACCCTTGCTAGCTTCAAAAGTGCACCTGGAGGCAGGAAGGGAGGGTTTGAACCTCTGGGACACAAACCTATGGACAACACAGAGCGGACAACATGTGGGTTGTTGCTGGCCCCATCCTCCTACCCAACATCTGCTGCAAGTGTGGGAGTGGGGCCTTCAAGAAACACAGACCCAGTGGCATTCTGACCAGAAAATTCCAGCTGGTTGATGTGGGGAGGCACCTCCAAGGAGGGCCAACAAGGGCCAGACGTCCAGGGCCTCTTCCAGATGGCACTAATACCTCCAAGGGCTGTCACCAACAAGCACAGGGAAAGCCTCTAGTGAAGCACGAAGTGAAGCACCTCTGTATTTCACCAATGCATTGACTGCTTCTTCAAGGTGTCATGGTAACACAGCTTCTCCTTGCTCTACCAATGCCTCACAGGAGGACACAGCCCCGTGTGGAAGCTCCTGTCACCACTGCATCCTCCAGCTGCCTGTGTCCCCAAGGGCTGGTGTTGATGGACAAGGTGTGACGAGGCTGTAGGTGTTTGGAGGGTAGAAGTGCCAGGAAGCTGCGGTGCAAACCATTGGAAAGCATCACACTGAATTCACACGTACATTTTTTGATTCCCCCGAGAAGAGAAAGCATTATGGTACAATCAGATGGGAATAACAAGAAACCTCAATAAACCACAAAGTGCTTTTGATTTTGTAACGCAGCTGCTCTTTGCAAAATGGACAACCCAATGGAAAAGCATCTCAGCCAAGGCCTTACATTGCTTCTCATCCTTCACAGCCCCCACACGTCCTCCCCACAAGCAGAGGGCTGCCCTCACCACCCTTTACAAGCAGACAACAGCAAAAAGGTACAGCACATTGGGTTTTGTCAGAGCCATTCATGAAATCAGTCAACTCACGTGGGATGGATATGTGATTTCCTGCTCATAATACACTTGACAATCCTACCCAACAAACAGGTTTGTCTCACTCTTGCAACACAGGCACGGCCACTTCTGTGCTTACAACACCACATAAAGTTCTCCTGATGGACTGCTATTTTCAAATAACATGGAAAATAATAAAAATTTGACTGATACTTTGTGAAGTTCCAGACTTGGAGATCTTTCTCAAGACCAAAGATCTTCGGTCTTTATTTCTCCTTTGGTTAAAGATCTTTAACCAATTCTTCTTGCAGCCCAATCTATTTCTCTTTCAATTTCCTATTGACATAGGATACTAAAGTAGCTGTCAACGAACCAATTGCATGTTTTAAGAGGTAAGTGTTTGGGCTCGGAGGATAAGGATGGAAGCATATAAGTAATTGCAATGAGAATGGGACAAATCAGCAACAAAGACATTAAACAGCCAAAATTTCTGATAATGTGGGAATGGGTTCCTAACGCAACACCTTAAGTTCTGAGATCACTGCCCAAATTCAGCCTCTCAAGAGGTCCTTCTTCAATCCTGAGACAAAGTGGTTGGCCTCTAAGGCTGCTACAAGCCTGTTTGGATGAGGTCAGTTGAACTCCCAGCAATTGGTGGAAACTGCAGGGCAGCAGTACAGGAGGAGGTCAGAGGGGTGCAAATGCTCAGGCACCACACAAACTGGGCTGCAGCTCCTGGTCCTCCTGCCCCACATCCCCACCACCGCTCAGGGATGCTCCAGGTACCAGCCCAACTCCCTGACAATGGCATTGGGGCCCCAAAAAAATGAAATTTGTCACTGAGTCCTGAGTCACTGTGGTCATTTCAAGTCCTTGCTGCCTGAGATGACCTGCCTTGGTAACTGGGTCGTGCCCTGGGTCACCAGCAGCCCCCAGCGTGCTGCTGAGACTCTGCCATAGGGCTAAAAAAGCCAATTCTCAAGTCCAGGAGAAAGAATAAATCGCATGTATTTAAGTGAAGCAGTTCCTTGCTGTCCCCAGGAATGCAATTACAGCGGCGAGCAGTTTTAATGTGAAGCTCCCCATGACCCAACCCTCAGCTTTAGATACTAATTTTCACTGTGAAGGGGTTAGAACTGCTGCAAATTAATTAAGCCAACAGGAACGACGACTGAGCAATGCACCGGTGAGAATGCCATCAATGCTCAGATTCACTAAAATGAATCCCATTCCCAGAACAGTTTAAATGCACTTTTGTAACCTCTGCCCTCCAGATCCTGTGAGCAAACACTCAGGTGACCAAAACTATACCCATCACCCAGAACACACAGTGACAGGGACAGAGCATGCCACAGGCCACGTGGACTCTGCCTGTTTACTTACACATGCAGCCTCAGCAAATTCCCCACAAAGTCAGCATTCAGATGCAGGCAGCACTTTTTTTCCAAAGCCAGCTCAGTGTTACACCGGTTTCTCCTGCCACTCCTCACTGCCATTCCCCAGCAAACCCCTACAAATGCAAAATCACACTCCTGGTGGCACGACTGCAACAACAAGTCTCATCACCACGCTTTGCATTAACAGCACTGAGCAGTCTCAGTGCTGTTCGTGGTGTAAATTAAGGGATTATTAGTGCTACTGGAGAAGAAGCCTCCTTCTCATTCAATCCTAAGCTCCAAACCGTCTCAGGACATTAACTCAGGCTCTCCAGGTTGCCTGAGATGCAAGGATGGACCAGGATTGTGAATGTTGGCCAACACGCATGCAGGCAGATGGAGGTCCCTGGTCTGAGTTCAGGCACTAAGGACCACATCAGAAGCAAATTCCCAGTGTTTTCTGTAGGGTAGGAAGGTAACTCCCCCTCTAGCCCTGGAAATCTGCTGGATTTGGGGTCATAATGTAACACTGTCTGCTTGCTGTCCACTCCTACGTCAACCTCTAACAAAGACTCACCAACACCAAAGAATTTCCCAGACCAGAAGTACTCCAGGATCCCAAGGAGAAAAGCAAACCTCCTTCATGCTCAACCGCCTGTCCACATCCCTCTCACCCAACACAAAGGCACACGTTAGCAGAACCCGAGGCCAAAGGACAGCCTCACTCCTCAGTAGTCAGGTGGTGGGTCAGGCACGAAGCGGGCAGCTCCTGCTCCACCGACATGCATTACACCCTACACGGAGCCACACACACAGCGCACACCGCTGGAAACCTCCAGCAGACAGCAAGCAGAGGACACGACGCCAGCACCCAGCTCTCCCCGTGGCTACCAGGTGTACCTTGGTGGCGTGCCTGAACTGGCTGCTCCTCCCGCGGCTGCCAGATCTCGATCCAGAGCCACACCTGGAGCCCGACCCCGGACGCGATCCTGCGCTCCCACCGCTGCTGTGATCCCAGTCTTCCTGGAACAACAAACAGCTGGCTTTAGTCAAGGGCAGTGCCACCCCGCACCCATGAAAACCGCTGTGCTGGCCAAGCAGGAGAGCTCCCGACCTCACAAACCATACCCACGCGTCGTGGCACTATTTTTCTTTCCTTTTATACGTCCGGATGGGATTTTCTCAACTTGCAGAGATGAAAAATGATCACGAGATTTAACTAGTTCACACGTGGAGAAAAAATAATACCTCCTATGGCTTCATGACCGTGTATACGTATCCACTAGTCCTACATCCTCTACAACTGCAGATACATCCTTTATTCCTGACAACACAAACCGCCACATCCCAAATCAACCGTTCATTCAGTTCTCCCCTCTGCTAAGCCCACAGCTGAGTCTGGCTCCCCATATACCTGACAAGACTTGGGCTTCACCAGCCCAAAGCTCTAACCCAGTAGCTCCTGTCCCTTCAGGGGTTGTTCTTAACGCCCTCCTTTCTTCTCCTCACACTTGTTCTGTGGTCAAACATCTCACAGCTTTCTTGTTCAGTCAGCACCCTGCAGGACAAGATGAATAAGCCAAAACCAGAATAACCAACCCAACCAGCCCTATCTACTCAAACAACACTTGGGTTGGCGCTTCAGGAGAAAGGGGTTTTTGTCAGGGTAATCGCTCCTAAAGCTTTCCTTACAGGCTTCCAAAAGGCTTCAGCAGTGACCCGAGATGATCAAAAATCCCCAAATCAAAGAGTGCAGAATATTCAACTCTATTATGCTGAAAATTTGGAAGGTGATTAATTCTGGGCACAGCCCATGTCCTGGTTGGGTCTCCTGTGCTCCTCCACCTGTTGGGGCTGGAGGATTTACACAACATGAGGGACTGGAGGTAAGGTGTAGGATTTACCCAGTATCAGTTAAAATGCATCACTGCCCATTTCTGCACGGCCCCTCTGCCTGCTCTCCATCCTCAAAGCCAGCAAGCCTGAACACGTTGTGCCTGCTACATCCTAAAGTCAGTACTCACTCCAAAAGAGGGTAAGTTTTTGAGTTATGTATAGAAGAAGTCTGAGAAGCTGTGGTTACTCCCGTGAGCTGTAATACAAATGGCAGAAAGCACCTTATTCCTCCCCCCCACAATGCAGTCCAAATGTACCGATGGTTATATGCTCCCATCCTTTTCCCCTTGGGACCCATGTCTCCAAAAGACAAGGACTCTGCCAGCCCCTTCCAACACCCTGAAGGTCTGAGAGTTTTCATTCCCAGCTCTCACCAGGCTCCAGCTACCACTCTAGGTCTACATTCACCACTAGGAGAAGGGATCTCCATCCCAAATTTTGGGGTTGGAGACAAACACCTCCTTGAGAGAGAGACTGCCAGCGGCTGCTTTTATCCATGCAAATCCTCCTGGCCAAGCTCTGCATCCCCTTAGGAACAGCGAGGCTGTGCATGTCAACCCTGCCAGCCACCCTCTTAGCTGTCACATCTAACATTTACGTTTTAATTAGCAATAATCACATGTTTCACTTATACTGCAATTTTCACCTTTGCAGTGCTGTGCGGTGCGAACTAATTAATTCCACTCCCTTTGCCAGCTCGAGAGTTACTTCTTCCTGGTGCTACAGTGCACACTGGAAAATCACACTGGCAGAAGGAAAACTTCCCCTGATGAGCACACAGTGAATGGAAACTCCACAATCCCTAAGTGGTTGTCCTCACTGAAAGGTAAAGTTTGGCCTGTTGGTGAAGACAACAGTTGATTCTGACAGACATTCTTGTTACAGAAAATCCCCCACACTCAATGCATAGCCTAAGGTAGGGCAGAAAAAAGGGTCTTCTCAGGACATGGGCCTCGAGCTGCAGATCTGAGATGGCGCCAGCATGAACTATCCCAACACAGCACCTACAGTGTGTGCCTAGACCAAACTGGGGGGTGTCCTACAAGCCCACCAAGGATTTCACACCCTTGTAGACCTATTCAAAAGCACACATTCCATTTTTTTTTTCCATGGAAAAAATAACTATTTACAATATAAATAATATATTTTAAGACTTGGGGAAAAATTGATATTTCAGTTGGGATGAACTTCCAGCTTCTTCATTCTCAATGCATACAGCTACAAGAACAGAAAATCACCTCAGTAAAGAGACTGTGAAGAAAAAAAAAAACAACCACATCCAAAAAGAGCATGCTGTCACAATAAGAGAGATTAAGAAACCATTCCCTTTCCGATTTGCACCTGGAGGTGCAGTGTTCCTTGACTGCTTGATGCCCAATAAGGGCACACTACCACAGCTCCTTCTCCTAGTTATGCAAGTCCTCTGTCAAACAGCTGCTCAACAGCTGGTTAAAGCAGAGACCTCAGGACAAGTGTTTCTGGAGTTCAGATCCCAAAATATGGGCACCCAAGGAGATGAGCTGTGGGGTCAAGGTGAGAGATACAGCCGCACTGAACTCTGATGCAGCTTCCGGTGGAACCTTTTAGGATGCTGCAAACCAGACTGAAGGACAGCAGAGGATGTACTCCTGTAGGGACTGGTGAGCACCTCCAATATCCCATCTCTACAGGTCAGAGAGTCATAGAACCATTAAGGTTGGAGAATACCTCCAAGATCCCCATATCCAACCTCAACCCGTCCCCACCATTCCCACCAAACATGTCCTTCAGTGCCCCATCTCCACCATTTCCCTGGGCAACCTGTACAAGGGCATCACTGCTCTTTGGAGAAGAAATTGTTCTTAATATCCAACCTAAATGCAACCTGGTGCAACTTGAGCCCATCACCTCTCACCCTATTGCTATTTTCTAGGGAGTATTGCCAGTTAGCTGGAAGCACCTCCTATAAAACCAGGGATATGAAAGTCACATCACGCTCTCAATCTCAAATGCCTGTTTTAAAACATGCTAAGTCAGTGCATAACTAAACACCCAGCAGAACAGTCCTGGGACCAAACAGACTCCAACAGGGAAGGTGGCAATGACATTTGTCCCAGGACAGAAACAGACACAGATGTTCTGGACAGCAAAGATCACCCTTGACAAGTCCTGGCTGTTGACTGGTACCAACCTGCAAGTTACCATGAGAGACTTCCTAAAATATAGGAATGGCCACAAGAGACCAAAGGTCCATCTGGTTTCCCTCAGAGTCAATTGCAGATGTGAATGGACAGAACTCAGGACCAAAGGTCCCAGTGATGTCCAACACAAGTGCTTTTGGTATATGCATCTCCCAGACAAACAATGATGTGCCAAAACCTGGAGGATATGGAGAGTTATGGAGAGAATAAAGAGTACAAAGGGGTTAAATCAACCACCAAAGACAAAGTCGTTCCTTTATAAAGGGTGCTGCTGTAACCCAAACAGGAGCCTCAGAGCAAGCTGAACCTACTCATCAGCTAAATGGTTTAATTCCTCCCTCAGCAGCCACCACTGAGCAGATCTGCATTCGCAAAAACGTCAGCAGCACTTACAGATGGAATGCCACTTAGTGACCGGTTCTGCCAGGGCTGCTCTTTGATCACCTCTGAGGGCTGGTCACCTCTTCTAGACTTCTAATTTCTTCCCAAGGCAGGGCTGCACCAACCTGTATTCCCTGGCAGAGCCTCAAAGTGACTCCCTGACTTTCGCCTTCTCTTTCTCTGCTGGGGATGAGACAAAGCAAATGTCTGTGTCTGCCTGCACCCGCATGCCCTAACATCCCTTCAGTGTGACAGCCAAGCACAGTGCAAAAAATCCCCTAGAAATCACAGCGCTGCCTACAAGGAACAGCCACCCATGCTATCCATCTCCTTCTCTCCAAAACAAGGCAACAAAGCAGCCCTGGGACATAACGCAAAGGGAAAGGTGGTGACCCCCAACCTGTCACCAGGATTACTTCAGCAAGAAAATCACCGCTCCTCACATCCAGCTGCAAGGATGAGCAACCTGAACCTGACATCAGCATTCACACCAGCATGGGAAATGAATTACATCCTCAGTAAGAAAATCTTGCCAGCCTCTGCGTATGGATGTGGACTATTTGGTGGGTAAAGAATTGGTGGGATGGTTGCAGACACAGGGATGTGTCCTAGGCCCAGGTGGAGGTGGTGACAAGCAATGTCCCCCAGGGCTCCATCTAACTACCAGCACTCTTCAACATCTTCATCAGTGACACAGATGATTGGATCGAGTGCACCTTCAGCAATATGGGGATGACACCAAAGCTGAGACGTGCACTGACAACAGAAGGGATGTCATCTAGAAGGACCCGGACGGGCTCAAGAAGTGGGGCCTTGTGAACCCATGAGCTTCCACAAAGTCAAGTGCAGGGTGCAGGGACAGGGCAGGCACAGGTAGAGGTGAAAACTGGGAGAACTCTCTGAGAGCAGCCCTGCGGAGAAGGATGTGGAATATTTCTAAGTATTCCTGTATTGCACTGTCCAAAATACACATCATTATAGAACTGTAAAGTATAAAATAGTGGTGTATAGAGACCTGTGAGGGGCAGTCCTGCATTAGCTGGTACCTGCCAAGCATGACAGCTCACTCTTAGCTCCCAACGCTGAGGCGTTTCTTTGCAGACCACAGAAAACCTGAGCAAATACCTGTGCCACCATCTCTTCCTCCCTGAGTCCCATTAATCTGCTTCTGCAACAGCAAGGGGAATCTGCATTCATGCTGGCTTTGTGTTTTGCACTTCTGGGTTTCACGATGCACCGAAACCTGCCGCACCCCAGTGGAGTCAATCACCTCCATACATCAACACAACTTCCTGTGGTTGAAGGCCAAGTGCTCACCACCAGAATGGGGTTAAGAGGTGTATCCTGAAGGATTTCAGTTGGTCTGCTCCAATCCCACCCCACCCCCAGCATCAGATACCGCCGTGGCTGTGTGACCCCAGATGCCCTCTGCCTGCACCATGCGCTGATGCAACACGCAGCATCTCCCACAGGGATGCATTCTGACACCAGCACAGCACAGAGCATCTCTGAGTCACTGAAGATAAGGCTTCATGTGGACGATCTTTGGTGTGGTGGAGGCGTGGGAGCTTCTCATGCTTATGGTATCATCAAGACATGGGTTTGCGGACAATATGACCCTCAGTGGAGAAGCCCCCAAGGCTCCTGGCTGTGCTACAAGTCCCCAGGGCATGTAGAGGGACATGGAGATGGCCACAGAACTCCTGCCAGGCTTCTCGCATCCCAGAGCTCCATGGATCTCTCCATATGCACAAGCTTTTCGCTTAATGAATCGCTCTCAGAAATATATCAAAGCTTCGGCCCCACGAGGGGAATGCAAATAGAGTGTTACATAAAATCTTCCCACTGGGTCTTTTTAGAAAAACAAAATAAAATCTAGACATGAAAAGATCTGAAATGTTACCATTATCCAAACCTTCCTCAGGTATAGAGGCACAGGCAGTGCATTATACACATCACTGGGACTGTTTTCACCCCACAGACCACGGGTTTCCAACCCTAAGGGAGCTCTGGGGGCACTGCCCAGTGCACTGCAGAAACACTGCAGGGCTCAGTGCCACGCTGTGCAGCAACACAAAGCGTTCCCAGGAGGAACCCAGGAGAATTACAGCTGAGCAGAGTGTAACCGTGACACTGGGCTCCCCTCAGCACACCAGGACTGCAAGCAAGCTATGTCAGGAGATCCCCCCACCCAAGAGCAACAGAGTCACAGCCTGGCTTTCCTCCCTGCAGCCACCAGAGCTTACTGCACAATGCAGAAAGCCCAGCTGGAA
The DNA here is from genome assembly GCA_036925125.1 of Oreortyx pictus. Classification (NCBI taxonomy): domain Eukaryota; kingdom Metazoa; phylum Chordata; class Aves; order Galliformes; family Odontophoridae; genus Oreortyx; species Oreortyx pictus. The sequence goes on along the minus strand of JAUPFR010000004.1, from coordinate 981,407 downwards.
AGAAAATACGGAAATCAAAGAGTTCCACTTCCCAATAAAAACTCTCAAAATCCATAACAAACTGCACTGAAAAACAAAAGGTAACATCATCCCTCAGGAAATAATTAGCCAGCTTTTTGTTCCTGAGCAGGTTTGAAAGGGGGAGTGATAATTTACATGCAAGACAAAACCCTCGTTAACATTTTTTTTTTTCCCTTTCGAAGCTACCAGTGAGAAAAATCAGCATCCAAAAAGAGTAAAGTGCTGAACCCCACTCTCACCAGCAGTGATTCAGCTGTATATCCGTAGCAGAAAGAGAAATGCTGCCTGGGCAGCAGGACAATAGCGCGCAGCTCCTTTCTGGTGCCAAGGAAAATTTGTTCCTCGCTGTTAAAGGAAGCCCAACACGGAGAGAGATAATTACGAGCTCTGCTGCAGGCTGGGAGAGAGCCCAAATGCAGGGAAAGCAGAGCAGAGAGCACAGCCTGGGCATACATGGATGTCAGCCGTGCCCTAGCTTCCCCTAAGGCAGCCACTGCCAATAGGGTTTATAAATATATATGGCCACAGTACGTGCAGGATCATGCAGACATCTTGCCGGCCACCACTATCTGCTGGGAGTAATCCCAGTGCAGACAGATCCTTGGGATCAGTAAACCTTATGCAGAAGCGTTGGTGCTTTCGTGTAACAAATCCACATGTTGGGAAGCTGCTCACCTCCTGAGGCTTCAGGTGGCAGAGCAGAGGGAAAAGGTGTCTCGTAGAACCATGGGATGGCTGGGTTGGGGGAGCCCTTAAAGACCACAGAACTGGAGGATCCTAGAATGGTTGGGTCGGAAGGGAGCCCTAAAACCCCCCTAACCCCACTCCTACTGTGGGCTGGCTGCCCCCCACCAGCTCAGGATGCCCAGGGCCCATCCATGGCCTTGGAAATCTCCAGGGATGGGGCACCCACACTTCTCCAGGCAGCAGTGCCAGGGCCTCACCACCGCCTAACCTAAATTTCCCCTTTTTAAACCATTCCCAGGCACTCCTCCAGTTCCCAGCACTAAACCTGGAGGTGCTTCATCCTAGAGTTTGAGGAGACACTGATAAACGGAGTCCAAGCCACAGCATCCCAAAACACAGAATACAGATGTAGAACCTCCACGCCTGGTTTCCACCAAGCCCAGTGTCCTTGCTGGGTCCTCCTGGAGGAGGAACCATCCCAGTGCTGAGCTGGCAGTATGGACTCAGCATTCCCAGGCTGCAGGAAAAGGACAAAAAGCAAAGCTCTGGAGAGGAAGAACTAAACACTCCCCTACCTGCTTGTGCTGGTGGGACGATGAGCCCTTCCCTCTGGATGGGGAGCAGCTGCCATCGAGCTGCTCGCTACAATCCGCCGTCCACTGCAAAAGGGATAGAAAGGCATTGTGTAAAATAATAGCCAGGCTGGGGAAAACGCTGCATCAGCCAGCAGCAAACATCACCCAGGCAGCACTGTGAGCATGCAGACCGTCAGCAAACGGCAGCGTGACTGCGCTGGGACGTGGAGCATCCACAGCCTTCCCTCTGCAGCACTAGCTCTGTTCCAGAACAACAGGGCTCCCTCTGACCAGCAGGGATGATCCCAGCTGGGAAATGCTCTGCCTGGCGATGGCCAAGAGTGGAAAGCTCCAGGAACAAAGGCAGGAAGCTGGAGAAGCTGCTGCAGCCACCCCTGGGCTGCATCGCTACAGAGGGTTTTAAAGATGGGGGGGTAGGAAAAAGTTGTGTTTCTTGTTCTTCTTGTATTTTTCTTGTTTTATTTTTTATTATTATTTTATTTCTAAATGGAGCAGAAGACAGAGCTGCTGATTCAGCCAACGCATCACAGAGGTGTCTGCATCAAAACGGCCCAATGTGGTGTCACTGGTTACCACTCCACAACGAAAAGGAGAGACACAGCACGAACGCTGCAAGTAATAACAACAATAAAGTGACTTTCCCTCCACAAAGATGAAAGATCCCGTGCAATTCTTAAGCCATTTCCACTCCCTGTCATGAGGAAGCAGACAGCACAGACTCAGTCACTCGCCCAAAGCTAGTGATTAAGTCTCAGCAGAACCCTGCAGCTAACACAGCTCTCCTGGTGCTCAGCCACGCACCCATCCTTTCTCCTGCAGCTCCTGTTAAAGGGAGCCTGCTGCCTTCAGCGTGGCTGACAGAGCAGCTCACCCATGCATGTATGCTCACTGCTTCGATAAGGGTGCTCAGGAAGAACAACAAAAGACCCCTGATTATTTCTTACAGAAGCCTGAGGCATGATGAAGGCAGGAAAGCAAATATCTTTCAGAGACAACAGATAATTCCTCCTTAGCATATGCATGGCTTGATAACAGCAGGTGACACTTGTAAATCATCTTCCCCTCTTGTCCCAAGGATAGCCTGGACTGTGCTAGAGATTCACACAGAAATCTTATTTCCAAGCAGTCACAATGAGACACAACCACACTGAGCTGCCCCAACTGAGAAGCCCTTAAGAGTGGTGTAAGTGCTCAGATGTCCCCCTAGCACTTCCCTTTGAGAACAAAATCTGACTGTTGTTAAAGACAGCATCCCTAGAACTCACATTAAAAACTCCAGCAGCTGCTCCTAAGTCATGCAGAAAAGCCACAATCCCACTTACACACACACCAAGATGGATTTGGCTGGCACAGCAGAGACGTGGGCACATCACGCCATTTCCCAACGGGACTCCCATCTCACTCTCAGGTCCAGTGATGCCTTTCAAGTGAGCACCAGACCTCACGGACCTTTTCCCTTATGGGAAAGGGCAAATTGTTCCACCACTCAGTGCTGAGCCTCTTCTGAACCACACAGTAAAACTTTGACTATTAATCTATTTCTAATTCAACAGTATTTCTCCATTTGACGTGCTGAATACAGCAGCACTGCCTGTTTGACCTGAAGCCCCTCCAAAGCATCACTTCAAACACAGCCATCTCCTGGCCTCAGGTTGACAAAACGCCCTGTTAAACTGCTTGGAATCACTTGAATTTTAAATTTATTTCCTCCCATCTCAAATGGCTTTGATTGTCAATTTGCAGAAGATCACTCTTCCGCAAAACCTGCTTTCAAAGGCTCCTTTCACTGGTAACATCTTTAAGCCACAGCTGGGCATGGCACAGGCTGCCTGCCCAGTGGGATGGCCCCGAGCTGCTGAGCCCAGAGTAGTGTCCCATCACCCAGCCGTAGGGTTTGGATGGACCCCTTTCAGTTCAGGAGTTTCTAGGATTCTATCCCAGAATCACACAGTCATGGAGGTTGGAAAAGACCTCCAAGATCCCCAAGCCCAACTTCAACCGACTCCACCGTGCCCACTGACCACGTCCCCATATCTCCATGGTTCATCCTCATCTCCTCAGGGTCAGGGACCCCACCACCTCCCAGGGCAGCCTGTGCCAGTGCATCATTGCTCTTTGGAGAGGAAGCTGTTCCTAATACCCAACCTGATAAGCTCATCCTATGCTGGTCTCATGGATGGGGTTGCTCTCATATCTCTGCAGAACAAATACTGTGCCAGGGCACTTCTCTGCCACTGGGGCAGAGGGAAGCTTCTACAGAACCACACATACCACCCACTATTACACACCTCCGACTACATCTCTCTCTGCACACCCTGGCACCAGGACTTCCCGTAAAACACCACCACCAGCCCAAGAGGTTAAATTTCTCCTTGTGCAGGACTTATAAAGTTAATTTTTAAAGGGACACAACCTTTGTTATCTTTGCTCCTAATGACACCGACAAACCACACCTCCTCTAAGCCATCCCTCTGGATGCTGTCTGTGGGGGAAGAAGTGCCTGTGTTCATCCAGTCCCAAGAGACACCCAAATGGGACTTCCAGGCTCCTGTGATTGTACCATACCCTTCGTATAGCACACTCCACTCAAAACAGAAAGCACAGAGTGGTCAGAAACCCTCAGGGCACACCCCATGATTTCATATTCACAATAAATACAAAACACAGTCAGCAGATCTTCACCAACTGTTGTCATCCCCCATATGAGGCCGAAGGAGAAAGCCACCCTCTACATTCGACATTCCCTTGCATTTGTAGGCTAGGAAAGATGCCTCACCATGCCCCAGCCCCACCGACCTGCGAGATGTTGGACTGTGTCTTCTCGCTCTCGCCATCGCCCTCGGTCTTGTCAGTGAGCAGCCCCTGCACCTGGTACTCCAGCACGTAGCTGTCGATGAAGCGCTCCAGCTCCTCGATCTCCTGCGAGCGGCTGCTGCCCGCCTCCGACGAGGCTGAAGCCACTGAGGAGTTCTCCATCCCTTTGGCTTTGAGACCGCGGAGCGAAGAGATCTGGGGAGGGAAAAGGATGAGGAGTGAGTGCTGGTCCTCAGGTTGGGCAAGATGCTCCATGCAGATCTGCCGTGTGCAGCAGGATGCCGCAGAGACCAGCACACAGATGTTCCAGCACCCAAAAGGTCCACCTCTGTTACACTCTTACGCCTAAGGACCACAACAAACATTTTCTCTATCCTCCTCTCTAGAGAATTATGAAAAATTCACCCAGAGAAGTTCAGGTGCCCCTGGAGGTGCTCAAGGCCATGGATGGGCAGCGATAGCTGGTGGGGGGCAGCCAGCCCACGCTAGGGGTGGGGTTGGGGAAGGCTGTGAGATCCCTTCCAACTCAACCATTGTATGGCTCTACGATCTTTAAGGTCCACTCCAACCCGATTATTCCACAGTTCTGTGGTCTTCAAGGTCCCTTCCAACCCAACCACTCCGTGGATCTACAGTCTTTAAGAACCCTTCCAACCCAACTGCTCGGCAATGCTATGGTTCCATGGAAACCTTCTCTAGAACTGCGGCAGCAAGCCAGATGCTGACTCAGCAGCATGACTGCAAGCAGTCCGGTGAGGAGCTTTGGGTGTGGAGGTGAAACAGCGATCACACCAGGATCTATTTTTAAAACTTGCTAAAAATGGATTTGAAAAAAAAGAAAAAAAAGAGAGAAAAATCCTGCAAAACATCAAAGCATTCATCTGCAAGGGGACCTGCAGATAGCCCGGTCAAACCTCCAGAGAGCAACGGCAGCCAGGGTCATGGAGTGCAATGCATGCAGGTTTTAGAGATGTTCTAACTGATGATCAGTGTAAACACAGAGCAAAGGACGACAAGGCTGCACAAATACAACTGGATGCACGTACCAAAATCCAAATGCCCTTTTGCTCCCAGGAGAGGACGGCCACCGCCTGACCCGCGTTCAGGATGCAGATTTCATCCCTTGCCCTCCCTTGCTCTGTGTATTTAGTCTGGCTGGAGATGGGTATAAAATTACCCAGCAAAATCTGAGTGAGTCACATGCCATCCGGATGGAAAGGAGAGAAATCTGTTCCCAGCTTGTGCAATTTGCAGCTCCCGAACTATTTCTCATCTGTCACTGCTGAACAATTGCAGCTTCATTTGGAAACCGCTGAGAACGAGCAGTTCTGGCCTAAGGATTTCGTCTGCTCAAGGAATTATTCCCAAATGTGCCCAGACTGTCAAAAAGGCTCATTATGGAGATCAACATTGCACATTAGCTCCTGAGCAAAATCATGTGGCATGTTAAGAAGGAGAAAAATACAGAAAGAGGAGCCCCAGAGAGCATGGAGCCCCAGCGGAGGGCATGCCTCTCACCCCTTAGCTAATTAGTGCCAATTACCAAATGGAAAGCATCAGTTATTAAATAGAAAGTGCTACAGAAGAAAGGGATGACCAGGACCTGGTCCCCAAGGGCCACACCAGCATGGAGAGGTCCCCGTGTCCCATCAGTGTTCTGCTCGTTAGCAACTGGAGATTGAAAGGGACTGGGTTTATATGAAGTCAGCAAGTAAGCAGAAGGTTTCTATCCCAACTCAGCACTGCCCCTGCTTTGGGCAGATGGCTCTTCTGGAACCTCCACAAGCTCCCAGCAGCTCCAGCCCTCTGCTTCATGCTGTCACGGGTAAGAAACCCTTTGTTTCTGGAGCAGGTTTCCCATCTCTCTTGGACTAGATGATCTCGGGGGTGTTTTCCAGCCTTGCTGATCTCACCTCGCCCTCGTACTAACACAGAGATTTGGAAACAAAACAATAAACCCACACATGAGCAACGAACGCTTTGCAAACTGAGCAGATGACTGAGAGCTTTTTGGGGAGTGTCAATCCCATGGACTTATGTTGGTGTAGTGTCTTCACCATGGATTCCCAACCCAGATACACTCCTCTACAATAATTAATAGGAATCAACCTCAAGGATGGATTTTTTTTCCCCCTGTTTCTCCCTTCTGCCCCTACTCTGTCAAAGAACAAAGGCTGTGAGCTTTTGGGGTCTAAAAAACATCTTCCGAATCTTTTCTACAAAGCACTGCTCATTATCACTATAAAATACAGAAGCCTACAGATGTGCAAACCGATTATTACAACTTAGCAGTGATTAATAATAATTATACATTACAACGATGTTAATAGCTGTTGTTTTAAAGACTGATCTAAATGGGGTTCTTCCTCTAGCCCTCCCATTGCGCAGTTTAACCCTTAATCAGCAAATAAGCACGATAATAACGAGGATTTTTCTGACTCCAGTAGACAGCACCCACACAAGAGCACCCAAAGGTGCTCCGGGCTCACGCTGAACTTGAGGAACCAAAAGGCGAACAGCATGAATGAACCCACACGAGGCACCAGTTTGAAAACCTGCATCTGCTGGTTATGTCTTCTCCATTAAACCATTCCTGTGCTTACCTCCCAGGACTAACACACAGCTTGACACAGCAGCAAGCCTATCCTAGGCAGGCTGACAGCCTCCAGACCACGACAAACCTGCTTGCCATATGGGATCCATCACCCCATGCTCTGCTCAGAACAGGAGCTGCTTCCCGTAAAAGGAAACTGCAGTGCAAATGCTTCACGTACCAGCACGGCCACCTCCGTGCTGCTGTGAGCTGCTTCCAGAGTCCCTGTCATCATCCTGGGTGACTTTTCCCTATTTCAGTAGCACTGCATTAAGCACATCAGCATTCTGCAGAAGGCCCTCCTGTCTGCCATAAAGAGTATCTCACAGCCCGGAGGTGCTGAGATGTAATCCTCACAGTGAGCAACGCAGCCCCAAAATCAAGGTCTCCTTCTTTTTCATCAGCCTCCTCTCCAGCTCACACTTCTTTCTGGGGTTGGGCAGCAAGGCAAGGCACTTGGTCAAAGCCTCCATCACCTCCCTCACCCCATACATCCACCATCCTGCCCAAGAAATATTTCTGTTTTTCTGGCTGTCCTTGGCCTTCAGTTTTCTGTTTGACAGCTGGCTGAATTCAGGTCAGGCAGTAAAACCTGACCTGATCTCACGTGAAGAAACCCTTTCCTTTCTGCTGCCTTTTCACAAGAATGGAGTAAATGAGCCACAATTCAGACAGTTCAGATTGCTCCATCAGATTGCAACAGGGCTCCAATCCATTGGATCCCCATAAGACTCTCCTCTGTCAGAACCTAATGTCTCCCCCTACCTGACCCAAAAGGGTTTCACTCAGCTCGGACCCAATAGGGCTCTCCTACCTCTGGATCTCAAAGAGGACTCTGCTCCTTCAGATGCTGATAGTACCCTGCTCCATCAAACCCCAACCGGGCTCTCCTCCATCAGACCCCAATAGAGTTTCACTCCATCATTTCACAACAGGAGTGAAATACTGCTGTGAAACACTGCTCCCCTCTAACGGAGCCAAATAGGGCTCTCCTCCACTGGAGGCTCCCTTTCATGAAGTCACAAAAGGGAGCTTCACTCCACGGAAACCCAAAAGGGCTTCCCTCTATCAGATCCCAGTAGGGCTCTGCTCTCAGAATCACAGAATTGTAGGGGTTGGAAGGGACCTCAAGAGATCATGGGAGTCCAACCTTACTGTCAAAGCAGGTTCCCTACACCAGGTCTGATGGAGCAGACCTGCTCCAACAGGGCTTCCTTCCACCAGACCTGAAACAGAGCTCTGATCCATCAGATCCCAAACAGAGCTCCATCAAAACCCAATTGGTCTCCCTGTCACACCCCAGCGTAGCTCCCCTCCCTCGAACCTCAACATGGCCCCACCCCAAATAGGGTTCTCCTCCATCAGACCCAAATTGCAGTGGTGTGTGCAGAAGGATCCCACCTGAGAGCTCCCACTCACTGCCACATCCCCGGCTCAGTTCCCTCCCTCCCCTTTTAATGAACTCCTGCAGCAGCAATATTTTCTCTTTTAAGGCGGCAGACTTCTGTCAACAAGTAATTAGTGAGGTGCCTTCCTCCACAGCGAGAGCATCACGAGGAGTGAAGAAAGAGCAGCTCCCGTGTGGACGATGGCAGCAGTTACTACGGAGAAGGAGCAACGCTGCACCCAGGTACTGCCACATCTCAGATAAGCATCACATGTAGGCTGCGGATTTGCTGCTCCAGCATCCTTCTGCATGACAGCACGTGAAGCACAGCACCGCAAACGGTACCATCTCGGAGCGGACCCTTTTCTAATTAAGCTCTGAAAACACCTTGCAGTGTGAGTGGCTGCTGCTGGATGCGGCCTCGGGCTTTTCGGAATGGCTGCAGCCACGGCTGGCTGAGCATTCGCTATTTTTCATCATCTCCCTTGGTTTCTGCTACCTGGCCATGCAGAAAAGCGCCGGTGACAGGCGAGACGCCCAGCAGCTGCCACGTCTCGGTGCCACCGACGTGCCCGGCATGTCACCGAGCAGGCGGGTGCCACGGCGAATCAGGATGGAGCCATTCCCATTAGAATAAATACAAACAATAACGAAGGGGGAGGGGGAGCTCCCTGCGACCGCAGGGCTCCAAATCTCCAGCTCTGCTCCCAGGGTTATGAGGCCGAAATCCTCCTGCGCTGTGCCACAGGGTCCAGGTGCACAACCTCTGCGGTCTGAGTCCCCGAATGGCCGCACACAGAAGGGGTTCACCCCACCCGACCTCTGCTACCGACCTCAGCAGCAGCAAGACAAAGCCAGGAGGGTGCCAAGTACAAAAGGGCACAGGATCTGACCCAAACCAGCTGCCGACGCAGTGACCCAACACGGAAGGGAGCACGGCGAGGCAGATCCCTGCTGTTGCACGGTGATCCCCCGTGCGGCTTGCTTCACAAAACCAAACCCCTCTTCACCCTCAGAAACAAAAAGCCTCGCCTTATGTCATATCTGCACGCTCTCCATCACGTCAAATCGGTGCGCCTTCTTGCCTGCGGGGAGGATATTACCTTTGGTTTGTGCTGTGAGAAAAAGGGAAAACCCAACAAGGAATCAGAGGAGAGCAGAGGTGGGATCATGGGGACACTGGGGAATGCGTCCTCCTTGGGAGGGCATCTGCACCCTCACAGTGCAAAACCCCTTGGCCAGCAGAGTGTCTCCCACCGTCACAGTGCATGTGATGAACACTCCTGGGAGACTGATCCCCCACATATTCAACCACACATTCCCACCCCGAGCTCACTCACCCCTGCACACGCACACGGACTTTTGCAAATAACCGAAGGGGAACCATGATCAGAAAGCAAATCTTTTCTTTCTGGGCACTGAGGCAATATAATGGGCACTTGTGCAGTGAAAAGCCCCGTAATCCTAAAAGACACATCCATCCCCCGTGGGGATGTCAGCACGGCGCGGTGATCCCTGCGGCAGCGTGCTGACCCCACGGAGGCCACCCATCCCTTTACAACGTGCAAGGCTGATGGCAACGAGCATCTTGTGCATCTCAGGGATGCAGCTCACCCCTCCCCCGCTCTGTCCCCAGGAGGTTTTCTGAGTCTTTATGTGCCTTCAGTGCTAAGAGACAGCTGAAAGAAAGCAGCGCCCAAGTCGAGACCCTGCAAATATTTTTAGTGGGAAAGATCAAGAACTGGGGAAAGTCCGTACAGACAGAATGAGAGAAGGTCTCCTATGGACTTATTTCACCTTTCCCTGGGGTAGGACACATGGCACAATGCCTGACCCTTGCACGCTGGCGTGCATCTGACCTGAGCCGGCTGCCAAATCCTTCCCTTCCCTGGGGCTGATGGTGTCCTCCTTCGCTCTGTTCCCAATTTGTGCCATGGTCTGGATGCGCTCCAGACTGCAGGCTTCCACCCAGAAAAGCGACTGCGTTTCACAGAAGTGACTTCTATTCCAATCTGATGAATAATCCCAACACACCTGACTCTCTGAGGATGAACCAGCCTAAGAGGCACAGCTCTGCCACAGCCCAGACCACTGGCATCAATCCTCTGGGCCATTCTGTAGGAGTCAGATGGTTCTGTTCACTGGGTTCATTATTTTCTCCACCAATATAGGGATGGGTTACACCTGCTTCTCTGTTTCCCAAGGACAGCAAGTGGTTAATCAGCACTAATGGCCTTCCACCATTAATGACCCTATATCCATCCATTTCTCAACCTGTGAGGAAGCACAGCATCACCTGCACGTTCTTCCATGGATCTTCCATCAGTAATTCCAAGAGCAAATCTCATACTCAGCTGGACCACCACACTGCTCCAATGACCTTTTGGGAAGAGGCGGCAGCTCACTGTGACCAGCAGGGAAACTCCAGGTGCTGAGCCCAGCAGGATATCCTGGCCATGCATCACCAATCCCACACCACAGCTCAGATCCTGCCCTACACCACCCCACGGGGATGTGCCCTTCAATGAACCTGCCCTTCAACAATCCAGCACCAACCTTCAATGAACCAGCACCAACCTTTAATGAACCAACCCCATCCTTCAACAATCCAACCCCGTCCTTCAACAATCCAACCAACACCACCTTTCCTTGATCTAACACCACTCTTCAATGATCCAACACCACCTCTCAATGAACCAGTCCCTTCCTTCTACAAGCCAACGTCATCCCTCATCAAACCAATCCTGTCCTTCAAAAAATCAATGCCAGCCCTCAATGAACCAACCCATCCTTCAGTGAACCAACCACATCCTTCAATGAACCAGACCCACAAATATCAAGCGGAGGAACTCCCTAGATAGGAATTTTGATACAGTACTGGCCAGTCAACACTACTGAGGCATCTGTCTGTGCAGTCTCTTCCAAACCAGCACTGCAATCACCGTGTGTGTCCCCAAAGCCCCACCAATCCCTGCAGTGCCACCTCTTGCTCATCCCAGCAGGGATGATGCTGCAAGTGTCAGCGCAGTGATGTTTATCGCCCAGAGGATCATTAGGTTTCATTAATACGAGTTAATGAAGCTCAGCTCAGCTAAGTCCCAGCGGATGGGTAAGGACAGTAAGGTTTTCATCAATTTGAAGCAAATGCAGGTGACAAACAGGATGAGTGCACTGTGTTTATCCATGTCATTATCACAAACAACTAGTTAGAGAGCATAAGCATTTCTACAGGCACCTGCAGAACACAGCTCTGGGGCCATTTGCTCACCTGCTGCAGCCCCTGGCTCCTGAAAGGAGGTACCCCCAGGAAAGCAGCCACGTCACTGCTGTCCCAGCCACCCTGTCCCCAAGTGTCCCCTTCTTACAAAGTCCTACACCTCACCTTTTTCTCCAAGCCCCATTATTTTCGCATATGTGGGATGGGCTGAAACCCCAGAAGCAAAGGGAGCAGCACCGGGGCTGGGGACTGTTGTCATCTCCCCTGGCTGGGCTAACCAAGGGAAGTGCCACAGAAGATAAGAACCCACAGCCGTTTCGGCTTCATAGTCATAAAGATGCAGCTCATGGGAAGAAACAGGCACAACCAGCGCCCTGACCCAGCACCCACGCCTTGTTTGCTTGCTTCTCAGCCAAGGTCAAGCCCAGTGAAGCAGCTCAGATAATCTCAAAGCAAACGTTAACTCCTGAGTGGAAAAGGGAGTGTTTGGGGAAACACCGAGCTGCCTGCAGGGAGCAGTCCACCAGGGGCCGTAAAGCACTGACCCGGGGATTACCTAGAGACAACCCAAACAGGGTGTGTTTATCACAAACACCGTCTGGCTGGAAATACTTATTTTGGTAAGTTTGCCTCATGACACAAGCAGATCACAGAAACATAGGACTATGAAGGCTGGAAAAGACCTCCAAGATCCCCAAGTCCAACCTCAACCCGTCACCACTGACCATGACCCAAAACCGAAGCGTAGGATCATTAGCATTGGAGTAGGCCTTCAAGATCTCCAAGCCCAACCCACCCCCACCATGCCCACTGACCATGTCTCCAAGTGTCACATCTATGACGTTCCCGAACACGACCAGGGACAGTGACCGCACTGCCTCCCTGAGCAGCCTGTGCCAGTGCCTAACAGCTCTTTGGAGAAGAAATTGTTCCTATTTTCCAACTCACAGAGCTAGATGAGGACAGGGTCCACCTCTGAGGAACTCCGTGTCCTGAAGAACGCAGCCAAGAACCCACCTGCAGCAGTGCCCAAACCACTGAGCATTATTTTTTTAGCCAGCATACAGAAGAAAAAAAAAAAGGTAAAAGGGAATTGGATTATTCAAGCAACCGTTCAACAGCATACACACACGGAGCATAAGCACAAACGAAGCAGCTAAGATGAAGAAGAGACTGGAAAAAGCACTCCTGGAATAAAAGAGACGATACATTTGGCCAAGAAAACAAAACCCGCGTCCAACCCCGGCCTACCCTGAGCACTTGGAGACTTTATAGGAAAGCAGGAGGAATGCAAACAAACAGCATTACTGACCCAGCACGCGGGGTGCTGAGCGGCACTGGGGGATGCTGGGGCTCGGTGCTGGGCCCTCCCTGTCCCACTGGAGTTTTCATGCTGAGGAATTAATGGCGTGGAGCCAAAGGGGAGGCAAACAAACAAACAAACAAAGCAAACACCCACAAGAAATTCGCATCACTTGTTTTTTTCCAGCAGTTCCGATTCGGCTCGCTAAGTTTCAGATAGGTCAGATCAAAGAGTTGGAAAGAGCTGTCCCTAAATTTGGTCTTTATAAATGAAGGGTTTTTGCTTCAGTGGTGCCAAAGCATCAGAACACGTTCTGCTATGGATTGGACGGGGCACCTCAACTCGGTGCTATTCCTCAGTGATCTTCCAATGGAATCAGATCCATCCCAACCAAGTGCAGCAAAAAACCTCAAACTCTTCTGCTCCTTACAACCATCTCCATCACAGCAATTCTCCCAAGGGCCAATGGAAAGAAAAAAAATACGATAAAATAAAAAAACAACCACACTCACTGACAATTCCTTATCCTCATCCCTCATTCTATGGAGGAGAGCTCGGAGTATGTGAGGATATCTTGGGGCACACCCAGCAGTGAGCACACAGCACATCATTTAATGCACTGCAGCAATTAGTGCGTGTTAGCAGCTGGGAACTCACAGGAACTTCAGGCAAGCATCAAACGTGTCAATTTCTTCTTTCTTCTTTTTCCTTTCTACTTAAAAAGGAAGGAAATGGGAAGACCCCCATCCCACCTCAAAGGGAGCGTGGACTGTCACAGCCCCGATGGCTTTCTCGGGCCCTCTGCTCATGGTGATGTTTGTGGTTCAGCATGAGGAGCTCCTCCAGGAGCTGCTCTGTGAGGAAAATATTTACCCTGCAGAGCCAGTCGCTGATAGCAGCACGGATGCAGAAGCCCTGCTGCAGATACAGCCCTGCTGCAGATACAGCCCTGCTGATGCCCCCGTGCTGCTCCCCAGTCCCCTTTCAGGTCAAACCAAGGATACTGAACAGAACGGGGGGGAAAAAAAACAGGTTTTGGGTGCAGTGTTGACTTGCTGTTTGCAGGCACTGCTGTCAAGGCGCTTGCTAACCTCGCTGATCCCATCAGGTGCTTTAGCAGAGGGCTTAGTGCTAAGCTCTGCCCAGCACGGGGCACCAGGGCTATAAATGGCCGCTGTCTGCCCGGATGCACTGGAGGGCCTCTCCAGATGCTGGGGAGAAACAGCTGTTTGTGACTGAGTATAACTCACCCCAAGATGCAAGGCTTTGCTGTTCTGCTCCCTGTCTCCCAGGCTCGCCTCCATGACGGTGCTGTTAAATCCTGCTGATGTGCAGCAAAACCCTGAGCTGCTGGAGGAGAGCGTGGCACCTTCTGGAGGTAACCTGCCCCTTGTCAGAGCCCAAACCAACCCTTCTGCAAAGGGGGTGAGCAGGGCAGCAGGAGGAGCAAAGATGATGAGCTACCCAACCCTACAACCACGAGCAGGGCATCATTCCCACCTGTAACTCAGGCAGAAGGAGGACTTCACCCAGCACACGTGTGGTTGGGGAAGAGGATGGGGCTGTGATGAAGGGTGGGACCACGTGGGGTTGGCATGGTGGGGCTGCATGGCCACGCAGCGAGGCGCCAAGAGACCCAGCTGGATGTGGTGGGGTGGCCAACCAAGCCAGGAGAGGAGACTGACAGGCTAAAAGTCCTGTTTTCTGGATTGCCTGGCTTGAGTGAACAGTTAATATCATCAAAGGAATGATGGGAAATCAAGCAGCAGCTTGGAAGAACTGGAGAAGACTTGTGAGAGCCAGGGAACCCTGCACTAACTGGGGAAGAGCAAGATTACTATAATTAGGTCAGCTGGTGATAAGCTTTCTCAGACGCACACATGCCCAGGAGCATTACTGCGGTGCCATAAAGTGGCACTGTCCCCATGCAGCCAAGAAATCCAGACATAGGGTCCTACCTGGGGACACCTGCCCCAGCTCAGGCCTCCAGGACAAGGCCACCAGGTCTCGCCTCCCACTTCATCAAAGACACAGGAGAAGCATCAACAACAGTGGCAAGCAGCTGTGAGGTGCAGGCTGAGCTCTGAGAGAGGGGCTCAGGTCAACGTAGGGCTCAAAAACACAACAAGAGAAGGCTCAGGCTCCAGGAGGCAAGGAGCAAAGAGGATGACTCCATTATAGGGTAGGTACAAGCAAAAGGAGCTACAGGCTCCTTTTACCCACCTCTTCCTCCAGGCTGGGTCACACCAGCTCTGCCATCCCAGCAGCCTCAAGGCATGGCACAAGGAGATTAAAGGGCCCCAGCTCCAGCCCCGGAGCAGGAATTTGGCTGAGCTCACCTCCAGATGTCTGACAGTGGCCCAAGCAAACAGGAAAGGGTGACCAAAGGGGAGGATGTGCACGCTGCTCTGCCCCTCCTCTTGCTTCCTCACCATCTGTACCACGGCAGAGCCATCAGCTGTCCCCAATTTGGCTGTGCAACCCTGCAGCCCAACCTCCAGTCCCATGAGACGCTGTAGGAAGAGAACACTCACCAGCACAACCCAGCACACAACCTCCACCCTACACACCTACCTGCCCCACGGATGCCTCACGCAACCACTGCTTCCCCACGGTCACTACAGCTCCTTACCCAAAGAGCAGGAGAACCCCTCAGAAACACACAGATATTTCCCATACTCTCAGACTGTGCAGAAAACCTTGTGCTCAAGGCTGGTATTCAGCCTGCCAAACCCTCCTTCAGCCTCCCAAGAGATGCCCTCATGCTGTCCTGTGCCCCAACCTCTCTCCAGCACATCACAACACAACAGCTACCACTTCTCACAAATTTGGAATCAGTTTGTAGCTTTTTTTTTTTTTTTTTTTTTGTTAAAATAACTGCATCTCTTCCAAGCTGATGTTCCTCCTGATGCTTTAATCAGTGGATGTAGATGCTCAGGACAGAGCCGACATGGCCTGAGTTACTGTAAGCACTGCAAGGATGTGGCTTTGTCTTCTTGTTGGCATCACTGGGTGATGTGGAACCCAAGGGGAGCAGAGTAAAGAGTCCACAAATGCCCAGTTATGCTTCTGAACAACAACATGCCAGGTAATGTATGGCCTTGGACAAGGTACTCGATTTGGTTGAAATTCTAAGGAAAAAAATAAGATGTTCCACGTTGAACACAAGCAAGCTAAACCTGAGCTGGCTTCCTGAAACACGTCGGGGTGATGGCCAGCCTCAGCTCCTTGGCACAGCCTGCCATCTTTCTGTGCAAATGGGCACAGATTTCCACAGCTTCCCAGTTCCACACCCACCTCCGGAGATCAACTCATCACCAAGTAGGCTGGAATCATACAGCTGCAAAACCTTTGGGGTTGGAAAAGACGTCAGAGATCCCCAAGCCCACCCCACCCCACCGTGCCCAACGACCCCCAGTGCCAAATCTCCACCACTGAACACCTCCAGGGTTGGGGACCCCGCCACCTCCTCTGGGCAGCCTGTGTCAATGCATCGCTGCTCTCTGGAGCAGAGTTTACTTCTAATATCCAACCTGAATTATTACCTCTTGTCCTGTTGCTGGTTTCCTGGGAGCATCACGAGCTACTTGGAAGCACCTCCCATTCAACTTCTGCATCGCATCCAGCGCTGCCATCAGAAAGCCTCCCCCGTGTAATGTCCGTGGTACACAGCTCCATGAGAAGACAACCACATAAGGAACAGGGGAAACGTGCCTCCTGCAAGGCTACCACACCGTACCTGGAAACACCTGACAGAACTGGACGGGTCTGCTCAACAGAGATCTCAGAAAAGATGAGGCATAACTCACGTCCTCAGCTCTTTACTGCGAGATCCTGGGGTCAGCAAGGACCTGTTATGGGGATCTCAAAGTGATGCCTCTGCCACCTGCTCTAGCTACTGAGCGTGAGAACTCTACCAAAAACCTGTGCAAGCCTAAAACTCATCACTCCCCAAAATCCAGCACTGTCAATGCGGGATCAAGTCCCCACTGTGTGCATCATGCAGATCGAGGGTGAGGTCGAGGTAGGAAGCATCAGCAACCCTACTGCTAAATCCATCGAGAAACAGAGCCCGACTTCAGGCACGCAAAACCCAGGAGCCGAGTCACCATGGAGAGCTGACCACTGACCAGCAAAGGACAGCAAGGGTACGGCGCTGCTGATGGAGAAGATCCAGCACGGATCCCATCCCACCCCAATTATCATCTCTGCTAGAGACAAAAATAGCCCCTACCAAATCTTATAAACAAAGGGGTGCCAGAATTACCCAAGCAGGTCAAAAATGCTTCCCGCGCTTGAGCATTTGGGTTTGGTGGGGAGAAGGAAGGGCTCCGGCTAGGTTGGGTTTGTAGGTTCCCCTCAGAGCTGCCTTTCAAAGAAGCAAAGTGATGTAGCAGCCAGCTGTGCTGGCTTCCAGCACAGGAGAACAATTAACCTGAAACGATGGCACTTCTTTTTTTTTCCCTGTAACGCAGCACACAGCGTGCCATCCGTTCTCTCCAAACGACCCCAAACAAACTCATTCCTTTCTGCCACCATCGGGGCTCGCAGGCCCGGCAACGCGTCCTCCTCCTCGAGCAGCGGGAATACGCCTGGCACTTGGTCCGCCCCCAAAACGCTCTTTTCCTCACCCAAACATGGGGTGAGGAAAGCAGACGGGCTGCACGGAGCAACACCGTACGGCGAGGTGTGCGGGGAGGAGAGCTGAGCCGGCGGGGATGACTGTGCAGAGACAAGAAGGAATGGCTGAGTCACTTCCTCCCCCAGAGCCCTAAATAGAGGAGAGCGTAAGGAAAGTCATCCCGCGGGCTGACAGAAAAGGAACAGAACCCCCAGCAGAAATAAATAAATTAATGGGAGAGCGAGTAGTGACGGCAGAAAGGGGAGAGCACGTGGCACCAGCCAGGAGGGCAGCGCAGCTTCCCACACGGATCTCCTTAAACTGGTGTGCCCACCAGCAGCTCCAAGCCCCGCACCCAGTAAAGAGCATCGCCATGGTCAGGTAGGTTCCTTCCAACTCATCCATCCTAAGGTTCTGTGACCCTCCAGGTCCCCAGGAGCCGGGGTGCTCCCATTCCCCATTGGCACCCTACAGACAGCTACGCCGTACAGCCAGGTGCTTTCCTGTACCGTAAATCCCGTCAAGGACTTACAACTTCTGCTCTGTGCAGTGCCAATCATGGCACGTCCTAGCCGCCCACTCAGGTGGCCGGTGATGCAAAGAAGGTTAGACAAGGAAAATCCTATTGAATTCAGAGATCTGGGGATGTGTCTTGGACTAGCAGTGGTTTTCTTCTGTATTAGTAGGTTCAGCGCCCCGAAGCGATGCCGTAACACAAGAGGCCATAACGAGGTGTCCCACAAGGGCATGGGAAACTCCTGCTGACAGCTGACAGAGGGGACCAGGTGTATATATATCCCTACAGCTGACTCCTTCCTTGGGCTCAGTCTGGACTTCTTTTGCTTGAAGAACACTTTGTGAGGCTTCGAGCTGTCCCCACCACAAGCCCCAAATCTCACTGAGTGTCACAGATGTAACCCACCTGCACCCTGCCAACATCACTGCAGCAGCCCTTCCCAGTGGGCAGGAAGAAATGGGCATTTCCCTCTTCCACCCATCTCCTTAAAGCTCCTGATCTGTGAGACCTGTGTTCCTCTGTTCTGAAATCAGTCCTGGGGTTGAAACATTTCTGGAGGAACAACAAGCGAAATCCCATCAGACTGCATAAACCTCATCTCTGTAAACAAAGTAACAGAAGTGAAAAAAAAAGTACAGAAATGGGAAGGAAGCCTCAGCTTGAAGTGGCTGTCGCCTCCTAATGAATAAATTTTTCATCCCACGTAATGAGTACAAAAAAATGTCCACTCAGCCACTCAGTGCCCTCCTTTGGGCTGATTCCTGGAAAGACACTGTGCCCCACCGATATTCAAAGCCTGGAAAGGACAGCCAGCAGCTCGGGGTTTCAATAAAGCCCTTCACTGTTGGTGTGCTGCAGGATGTAGGGCTCAGCTGAAGGGTCCTGCTTGGCCAGGCCACCACAGTGCTGCTGTGATGATGCAAGCTTCCACCCTTCCCAAAGTTCCATACGGACGAATGATGTCCCTCAAAAGTGATATCCCCCAAACAGACAACCCCCAAAGTGACAGTCCCCTAAACCCAAATTCCTAATGCTGTTTGGAATTTCACATGTATGTGAAACACATACAACCATGGAGCCTCCAGCTGCCCCCAGATCCATGAACTGGAGATAGTGACCAAGTGTGGTGTACCTGGCTTGCTCCTTGCTGCAGGACACGGGGAAGCCGGGGCAGCCGTGCTGTGCGCTCCTGTCCCTCCGACAGCTCCAGAAGGAAGGGGAAGGCTTACTTGCACTCAGGCCAATTCAGAGAGCTGGTGACACCCTCCACCAACTGCTGCACGCTAGGGCTGCTCGCTGGGGGGTGAGGCGGGATGTGGTCCTACAGAGACCTGAGTTAGGAGTTGGGTGAGGTGGGTCACCACAGCTCCTCCTCCTATTTGGAAACCAGTTGGTTGGGTTTTTGCTGCCCGGGGGAAGGAGGCTGAGGGATGGAGGAGAGATGGAAGTGATGCTCTAACCAAAGCACAAGAACACGCCTCGCCGCCATGTGGTCCCCAGAGCCTCGCATGGCTATAGCTGACCCCAAAGGAGAACCAAAAGCTGATGGAGCTGTGGGTGTCCCTGTTCCCTGCAGGGAGTTGGACCTGACGGTCTTCAAAGTTCCCTTCCAACCCAAACCATTCTACAGTTCTATTCTACGATGAACTCCTTGTTTCAGGAGGAAAGTTGGTGGTTGCTGGGTGTTCCAGAACACCCAATGGCATCCCCACCTCAGTCTGAAATGAATCTCTCTTTGGGTCAGCAGAAAGGCATCTGTATTGTCAATGCCTGTATTTACATACACGCTCAAGTAACGTTATTTTAGTTTGTATAAGGAATACAAATCAAACAGCCAGTCTCTCAAATGAACAGCAAATTCCTGGTTAGCTGCACTGGCCCTGTGACTCCGTAACGACACTCGTGGAGCAGAACTTCTCCAAGGAGCCTCACGAGGATGGCATGAAGCATTTGTGGACATTACCTGTCCGCAAGCCCTAACAACACCACGCACCTTTCAGACACAAAGCTCCATCCTGAGCTGCCCCGAACACACCAGGAGATGGCTAACCCTGAATCCTACTGATGTCACCTGCGACGGGAACGTCTGATTCTGCAAATCAATGTTGGGATGTGGACGTAGGCTTGTTCCAGCAGCAGGAGCGGGAATATGAAGAGGTTTCAGGAGGGTCTGCTTGCAACTCTGTGCAGAAAACAGGCAAAAATGCAACTGGTGCTAACTGCTGCAATCTCACCTTGCTCCCATTAGGAAAAGAGCACGGCCCAGGAGAGGTGCTGTGAGGAACAGGGGACAAACCCCAAAACTGGGAACGCAGAGGAGGGTCAAAGTAGAACAGCTGCAGCCCACAAAGTTCAGAAAGCACGAGCTGAAGGGCATCTCCCCATCCCTCCTCCGCTGACCACAGAGAATGTTTCCGTGCAAAGGAGGAACCGTCTGTGGACCGTTCCCATCCCAGCGTCGCGCAGGGCTGACTCAGCTCCGTCAGCAAGCATGAGAGCGAGGAGCCACCTCAGACAGCTCCCTGCTCCCTGTGCCAACGCAGCACCGGGCTCAGCTCATCTCAGCAAGGACTTCTGCAGCCCTGGGTGCTGGCTTTCCTCCTGCAGCTCTGCTCAGATGCGCTGTTTTGCTACACGTGGATGTGACGCGGCGTCGTTCTGCTCCTTGCTTCCCTTTAAAAGCAGCTTCGGGTTTGAGGAAGGGCAACAAACGGAGCTGGACAACGCTAAAACACCTTAGCTGTGGCACAGTGAATTTGCAGAGCCCTCGGGTGCAGGCGCTGCAGAAGGAGGGCCTACACTCCAAGGAACACGATTCAAAGGCAAACACAGCCCCAGCCGCCCAGAACGAGGCAGAAAGAGCACAGATCTTGCACCACACCATGTTTTTTTTTTTTTTTTTCCGCCCCGTGGAGCCCCATCTGGGTGCTCTGATGGCATCCAACAGCAGAAACCCACCCCAGCAGCCGGACTACGGCTGCGGGACGTGGTCGGCGGGCACGGCGGGGATGGGTCGGGGTTGGACGCGGGGACGTCGGAGATCTTCCGATGCCTTCACCGTCCCGCCGTTCTGCGATCGCACCGGGGCGGCGGCAGAGCCTGGAAGTGCCCCGTGCCACCTCCGCCCGCGGTGCCCTCCACCTGCAGCCCGTGCCCATCCGAAGGGCAGGCAGCAGGTGAGAAGGAAAGCAGCGCGGGCGGACAAAGGGAACCGAGCTCCGCCAGGGGAGCAGCGGGGCACGCCGCGTTCCGCATCCGAACCGCACGTGCAGACGGAACCCGGCCCGGCTGCGGCTCTGCAGCACTGCGGGAGCCCGGCGGCACAGCACTGCCCACCCCCCACCCCCCAACCACCCCCGGGCTCAGCGACCTCGGACAGAGCCCGCGGGCGATCAGCCATTGTCACGTCCTCACTGGGCCGCCCCGCGCACGTCACGGGGAGGGGAATCCGGAGGAACGGAGCCCCTCCGCCGAGCGGGAGCCCCGCAGCCCCCCCTCCCCCAATCCCCCCCCCCCCCCACCGCAACCCCCTCCCCCACCGTAACCCCCAGCGCAGGGCACGGCAGCGCCCGGCGGCCACGCGCACAAAGCGCAGCTCACCGCCGCACCCCTCCCCCCACCCCCCCCCCACAACCCCTCTCTTCCCCCCCCCCCCCCCACCCTCCGCCCCTTCCCCACCCCCGCGGGGCCCGATCCCCCCCCCCCACCCCCCCCGCACCCCGCCCCCCGTTACCGGATGGCAGCGCTCCGGGCCGGCGGGAGGGGGGCACCGCCCGGCCGCCAGCAGCAGCTCCGCCGGAGGAGCCGGGCAGTGCCGGGCCCTGACGCACCGCCCGCCCCGCGCCCCGCCCCGCGCGGGCTCTGCCGGGAGCTGTAGGCTGCGGGGCCGCGGGATGCGCTTAGCGCCCGGCTCTGCCCTAGGGCTGCGTTTCCCACCTATCCCCCCCCCCCCCCTCCCCCCCCCCCCCCCACTGATCCCCCCCCTCGGGTTACTTGGCTGTGCCGAATCAGAGCCACGAGGGTGCTGTCCGCCTCTGTAGCTGGGCGGGTTGCCGTGGCGACCTGATGGGGAAAGGGGGTGTTGGTGATGGGGAGAGCGCATCGCTAATCTGTGGCCTGGCGTTACGCCTTCTCCTGCAGGGAAGTGGGAGGAGAGGACCTCTCCTCTGGGTCCTTCCAGATCTAGAGCCTGATATGAGAAAGAGGGCCACGGGCTCTTGGTCTGCTGCTGTGACCCGAGGTCAGGCTGGATGGGCTCTGAGCGCTGACGGAGCTGTCGGTGTCCCCGCGCACGTGGGGCCACGTGGCCTTTGAGGTCCCCTTCCCACTCTGATTCTCTGCGTCTGCGAAGATGTGACTCGGGAGAAGCGGGAGGAGGAGGTGGAAGATCCTTCCGAGGGAAAAGATGTGGCTGCTGCGCTGGGTGCCGTGCGCCAGGTAATAACAACACAGGATGAGTCAGTGCTTGGGAAACGGAATTGGCGGTGGGTTAAAGCGCGTGCAGGGAGCTGCTGGGTGGCAGCAGTGTTGTAAGAGCATTCAGCACCCACGTTCTGCTCCATCTGTGGGATGGGGTGTCATAATCGGGGTGCCATAATGGGGGGCACAGCACTGCCCAGCACAGCAAACACTGAGTGCTGAGTCCTACAGGAAGGGAAGCCCCGCAGCACTTGGGTCCACAGCCCCACTGCGGCCGTCAGAGAGAGCATTATTCCAGCCGGGTGCAGTCAGCTGAGAGCAAATAGACCGCCTTCAACACGCAAATAATGGACCCACTGTAGGAGCAAGGAGACAGATGAGGTCTTTATTCCTGCTCCCAGGCTCTGCGTTGCTGAGATCTCTGCCTGTCTGTCTGAAGGTCTGTCCGTCCCCCGCGGGGTTGCTCCAGCTTTTCCTCCTCTGAACCCCGGTGGGGTGAGATAGGGAAACTGAGACAGGGGGGCAATGGGAAGTGCACGTGGGGCAGATGGCCTCCGGCACCACAGTCAGAGTCCAGTGCTGGTCTAGGGGTGCTGAGGGCAGGGACGGGCTCCTGCCACACCTTTTCTTTTTGCTGGTCAGTGCCACGGCTGTGTGCAAGTCAAGGCCTAATCAGCCTGAGTCAGGATGGCCCAAGGAGCCTGTGCTGCCCCAGTCCCTCCTAGTCCGACCAGTTTCCTAAGACCAGTGCCGAGGTGCAAGCATCTGGAGTGCCTCACTGACCTCCCCGTGCCACTTAAGGAAATAGCCCTGACAGTGGGGGTTGGAAATGGGTGATCTATAAGGTCCCTTCCAACACAGCTCTTCTGTTAACTCCACAATCCTACAATTTCCTGGAACTTCACATAACTCGGCTGCCTAATGGGGTTCCTTGGCATAATTCATGCTTTTCCCATCCTGATGAAATCTGTGACGACATCTTTGTATTAAAGAGGCCACAGAAAGCGTGATGACATGGGGGAGAACAAGTCACTCTTGTACAGGACTGCCACGGTTACAGCCCTGCAAAAGCCGAGCTGCAAGGAGCAGTGATGGCCGATCCCATCCACACCACCTCCTGCCTGCAGGGTGACAGCGAGCATCCCCGGCAGGGACAACTCTGATGCAGAGTGGATTGAGCCGTCAGAGCAGCCTGGCTCTCTGCATGTCACCGGGCACTGCTCCGTGCCACTGATGGCTGGCAAAGTCTTGCTGCTTCATGCTGCACCCTGGGAAATACATCTCCCTTCTGCTTGCAGACGGGGCTGTTTTTCCACAATCCCTTACTGTGGCTGTTAATTGCATCAGAGGATTGCAATGCTGCTAGAAAGGGAGGAGGCGCAAAGCCTGACAGCGGGGAGGGGACTGCAAATCCACGGGCAGAGAGAGTTTCACCAGCCGGGACTCCGAGTGCAGGCTGCAGCCATGCAGGGTGTGAGAGGCAACCATGCAGAATGCAGCCGTGCAGGATGCAGGATTCAGCCGTGCAGGTTGCAAGATACAGCTGTGCTGGATGCAGCCATGCAGAGTGCTGGATGCAGCCATGCAGGATCCAGCCACGTAGGGTGCAGGAGGCAGCCACGCAGGATACAGCTGTGCTGGATACAGACATGTGGGATGCAGCCATGGGGGATGCAGCCGTGCAGGATGCAGTTGTGCAGGATACAGCCATGCAGGATGCAGCCACGGGGGATGCAGCCTTGCAGGATGCAGTTGTGCAGGGCACAGGACGCAATTGTGCAGGATGCAGCTACGCAGGTTGCAACCGTGAAGGAATCAGCCCTGCAGGGCATAGCACCGCAGCAAGGGAGCTGGAGGAGGACAGCCCTCAGGGCGGATGACACAGCAGTGCTGTCCTCCTGGTGTGCAAAGGGCAGTGCTGTCCTCCTGGTGTGCAAAGGGCAGACGCTTGGCTTGGCAGTGCTGGGCCTTCCATCGCTCCGTGTCACATTACGCACAGGCAGCTGTATCGACACTGCTGCCTTTCAAAAGCAAACGACAGCCCTGAAAGACCATCAGGAACGAAGTGACAGGCAGAGGGAGAATAAAGCTGCGAGGCTTTGGAGGGAAGCCACGCTGCTGGGGAGAAGCTCGGGATGGTAGTCCCGGCGCTGGGAATGCTATGGGCTGGCTGAGCTGGGCTCTGCCCCATGTGCTGGCGGTGCCCCTGTACAGACCCCACTCCCCCCCAGTAAGGTGAGCGGGGAGGAAAGGGTAATGTCATTGCCAGGAAATGCCACTGCTGCCTGCTTGCTGCAAAACTGCTTGCAAGGAAAGGGCTCCCCCTTTCAATAGGGGAAAAGGAGATAACAGTATCATGTCGCAAGCATGCCGTGGGTATTGTGTTTTATGAGTCAGAGTGGTGCAGCTCTGTATTTACCGTGCCTGGATGTGATTGCTGTATCACTGAACCCGTGGAAATCTGTATGTGCGTACATATACTGTAGATAACCTCTGTGTACGCACAGGAAGGCATACAAACACAAAATGTAAACTTAGAGCTGCCAAATAACCTTATAAAACGATGTTTCCTGGTATAGGAAATGCCAGAAGAATCTTATTCTGTTAAATTTCTGCAGGAGACAGCGATTGGGCTTGATAAGAAATCGTCAAAAAGCACAGAGGTTCACAGCAGGACACGGAAAATGGACTTCGCTGCATTCAGTAGCAACAATTTAATGACAGAGGTAATGAAGGGTGTGGGACCTGGGGTTGTGGTGGAATTCCTCATCATCCCAGGTCTTTAATTAGGGTTGTTCCTTCTTTTTTTTTTTTTTTTTTTTTTTCCCCTTGCATATTTAGTAGTGGCTGCTACACTAGTGGTCTACAGCCATCCTATAGGGGCTATAGAGTGGGGCCCATGGTTGGTGATGCAGGGCATGGGATGAGACATGAACAGGTCTGTTCCATCTCTGCCCTGAGGAAATCGCCTCCAAAGCCCTTCCTTCCCTGCCCAACATCTCAACGTGTTTAGGGGACAGCTCTGCCTTTCTCTGTCCCCAGTGGCACCGCACCCACCCACAGCCCTGGGCTGTGCTGCGGTTCAGGGAAGGTGAAACTCAGTGGTTTGTCAGAGGGCTGTCAGATAGAGGCAGGTTTGTGAGCTGAGCAGCTGGGATGTTCTCTGCTTTGTACGGGTTTGTGCAATAGTCAGCCACATGGAGAACCAGCTCCATGACAGCCCAGTGCCACCGCTGTGATCCTGATGTACCAGCAGCCTCCCATCCCTTTTCTTGTATCTGCGCCTCACTCAGCAGCTGTACAAACCCCAGACAGATAACTGGCCACACCAGAAACCAAGGAACCGTTGGCACATTAAACCTAATCCACTTTACAGTGGGCACATCCAGCAATCAAATGCATGGGATGCTGTGAGACGCAAACAGCACTGCCCCTGCGTCGTCAGCAAGCTTTGGGATTTGGGATGCACAAAGGCAGCTCAATCCTTTGATGTCCCAGTGCCCAGATCCCCAGCAGTGTTAATAACAGCACCGTTGCATGGCTCAGAAAGCACTGCAGTGAAAGCCGGGGTTAGTGTTGACCCCTACCTCCAGGTATGGGGACAGAAAGTCAGGAAAGGGGAAATAGAAAAAATAAGTGTCAGTGTTAAGGTCCTTCAGTTTTATATATGGGGTTACTGGAGCTTCTGTTCTGCAGAGGTATCTTGGAGGTGGGTGGTATTGCTAGGGGAGACATCACACTGCAGAGTCTTCAGATCTGAAATACAAGGTTTCCCTCTAGATCTGGCAATTTCAAGTTCTTGGTGTGATTTTCTGGGGGAAGGTTTTGGTACTCAGTGGGACACCTGGATAGATGAGCACACGGTGCTTGCTGTGACTGTGAAGCCCATCCCTCTGTTCCTGCAAACCGCTAGCATCCAGCCACCCGACACCCCATCCCTCCTGCTCCTCGCTTCTGCACCCCAGTGCCCTTGCACCTTGCATCTCCCATGCCTCATCCTATTCCATCCTCAGTCCCACCAGATCCTCCAGACGAAGTTATGCTGGGACGTCCCCTGCTGGCTGCGGGGCTGCCTGCTCCCTGCTGCACCTCGCCTGCTCTTCGCCTGTCTGCACCCTGCCTGCCCCCTGCTGATCCCTGCTGCACCATTACTCCCTCCTGAGGTCTGCTTGCACCCTGCCTGCTTCCTCCTGCTCCATGCTTCTCCTCGCCCGCACCCTGCTAATCGCAGCCTTCATTCTGCAGTTCCCTGCCGCATCCCTGCTGTAGCTTGCCTGCAACCTGCCGTTCCCCGCCTGCAGCCTCTGCCTCATCCTGCTGCCGTTGTTCCCTGCCGAACCCTCCTGCATTTTTCTGCTCTCTGCTGCTCCCTGCTGCTCCACGTCTGTCCTCTGCTCCCGCCGTGCTGCTGCCTGCTGCACCCCCACTGCACCCCTCTGTGCCCGGGACACAGCCCTGCCCACTCCTCCTGCACATCTGCTGCTCCCATTTGCTTCACCCCATCTTGCACCGCTGCTCTCTGCCCTCTGCACCCCTGCCCTCATCCACCTGCCTGCATCCTCACCCCACACCCTGCCCTGTGCTCTCGCACACTGCACATATTCCCTTACACCATGGGATCTGCGGAGATACGGGACGGGGCGGTGTGTCCTCAGGGCCAAGCTGTGACAAGGATGTGGCCTTGCCCACAGCATGGGTTTGGAACCGGGAGATCTTTATATCCCTTCCAACTCAGTGTTATTTTTCTCCCGGACAGGCTGTGCTGGCACAGGCAGCCACACAGGGGTGCCAGAGACCGCTGCCTGCGAGCTGCCACGAGCTCTGTAAATAAAAGAAAGGGTAAACCTGTCCCCGGGGTGAATCTGGCTGGAAAGAGTGCGTGCTTAAGCTTATCATATGTCCGCAGGAGATGCCCCAGCTGTAGGTGTAGGGAGTCCCGTGCACCGCAGGAAGGTGCTCGTCCTCTGCTTCATTAAAACTGGAAAAAAAAAAAAAAAAAAAAAGGGGAAAAACGCAGGAGTGTTTTTGTAGGAGAAGTGTAGGCCCACACAGCGCGGAGCTGCTGCCAGCACCTTGACCTCCCGTGCTAGTTACAAGGCGAGATCTGCAGGCAATTAAACGAGGAGCTGGGAGCTGCCAAATCTGTGCAATTTGTCCGAAGCCCCAACGCTACTTAGGGCTCTGCTTCAGGGATTTGGGGCATTGCCTCTCCCATGACTTTCAGAAGTGTCCCTTTCGACCGAGCAACAGCAAAGTTTCAGCCTTGCTACCAGGAGAGGGGGGGGCATGTAGGGGAAAAAAAAAAAAAAAAGTGGAAAATACGAGCCCGGCTTCAGCTCCCAGCACACCCAGAAAGGAAAAGAGCCCTGGAGGAGCCGGGATGGGGGCTGACTCATGGTGTGTGAACGCTCGGGGCTGGCAGCTCTGCCTGTGGCATTTCTGCTCGAGTCCAGCCCGTGAAATCCTGGAAGTTTTGCAAGAAGCTGTGTGATGATTTCTGGACCAGAACTCAGAGGGCCCACCCAGCCCTGCCTCGTGACACTGATCCTCACTGTCTGCCCAGGGACCGAGTCAAAGGGATTTCTGGAGGCTGTTCCTCCCTCCTTCACTCCTCTGTAGCCGGGCTCTGCCCCATTTGAAGTGCCTTTATTTTCCGTTTCCCATGGAGAGAATCACAGTGCCAGAGGGGCATTTCCAGCCGTGCCCCGGGATGTGCCTCACCTCCAGTCCCTGGCCTTGCCTGAGCATTCCCAGACCTTTCTTGTGGTGGAGGAGAGCTGTTCTTAGGATGCATCATCAAGAAATGTGGGTAAATCCGGAATGCAGCGGCTGTTTCCAGCGTTGCAGGTTTCCCTGGAGCACTTGGCTGCGTCCTAATGGGAACAGTGCCTGCTAGGGCCCTTTGACAAACATTATGCCTCAGTCTACCTTCAGAGGTGGATAAGTAACCTTTACTTTCTGTTGTAGGAAAATAAGCACTGCTGCTAGGATCCTGGGCCGCACAGCATACCCACAGTGAAAGTTCAGATCTCCAGGCTCCTCATTTCTCTCCTCCTTCCCCATTTATTTCCACTGTGCTGCAAAAACGGTGTGTGCAGCTGGGATACAGCTGGCGTGAAGGAGGGCGTGTATAAAGTCCTCAGTGCTCCAGACCTCACCAATGTGACCTTGGTTGCAACTGAAAGCCATCCCAGATCTTTCCCCTTCCCTCGTGTAGGCAGAAGCCTGCACTGAGCCTGGTGGAGCAGCAGCAACCTGGCCAGCATTCCTGGGGCATTTAAAACGTGGAAGAAAGAGCTCAGACAGATAAGCTGAGAAAGCTTAATGATGTCCTGTCCAACCCCAGATAAGCAGCACAAAACCCATGTCCCCACGCATTCTCTGAGCCCACAACAACTGCCAGGTGTCGCCCCATACAAACCGGTGGCAGCACTGTGTGCAGAGCTCGTACACACACGGTGCACAACTTTGTGAGTCCCAGCATTTAACCCTTTTATGACTATCAGAGAGATGTGCAAGTTTAGAATTATTCTCAGTGGTGTCTTCTTGGAGAGCCCCACTGATTCCTGCAAAAACCTGTACCTGCAGGCACTGGTTGCTGGCTGTGGCAAAGAAAGAACCTGGCCTTTGGTACATTCATTCTTCATTCATTCATTCTTTTTGCTACCAGTGCTTGTCTAGACGCTGCTGTCCACTGGCTGGTTTTATTTGCTACCCTAATCACTAATGTTGGAAGAGACCACTGAGAGCATCAAGTCAAACCCACAATGATGCAGCATCCCTGGCTGATCTGCTCGTGCCGTGGCAATGCTACATCCACGGCAGAGAAGCAGTAGTGAGAATGTGACACCAGTGCTAATGTGCTTTGCAATGAGTCATTAATAAAAAGAAAAGTGCTCTGAGGTGACAGAGTTCCTATTAATCTTAACTGCATTAGGCTGTTTTGTTAAGTTTAAGAGATAATTGCTATAGTGACACGTTCACATTTCTAAAGTGCAAAAACAATGGTTCCATTCTGCAAATGTTAAGACATTTCTCTTGGAAAAAAAAAAAAAAAAAAGAGAAAAGAAAAAGGAGGAAGGCAGGAATGAATATCAGCTGGAGGAAATGAAGGCATGTGCCTCGCTGAAGAACAAACTCTGGAGGATTTTATCTTGAAGCACATTTAGAAAATAGACATAGGAAAAAAAAAAATCCAGACATCTCTGTATGAGGCAGTGCTGCTGCTGGAAGGCAGTGCCTGGGAGTGCTTTGGCACCCGTGTTCTGTCCTGGACAGGAAACCTGGTGCAGAAGAACCCCAAAATCACAGATGCCACCAGCTAATGGCCGCAGAGCTGTCATGTGGTGAGTCCCCCAGAAAATCACACAGAACCTTTGTGTTGAGCCAACCTGCCAGCCACCTGCCAGAGCACCAGGCCCTGGCCAACCGTTCACCTCTGCCCACTTTTTGTCTCACTCTGTCCCTCACAGAATCACACAGTATCACAGAATCGTAGGGGTTGGAAGGGACCTCAAGAGATCATGGGAGTCCAACCTTACTGCCAAAGCAGGTTCCCTACACCAGGTCTGATGCGTAGGGCATCTGCTGGCACTGGGTGACCCCAGTACTCCTGTGGCCTGAAGAAGGGTTTGTGTTCCTGAGAGCTTGACCCGTTTTTCCACCTCTACCAGTCGGCCCCATAAAAGATAGAATCTCTGCACACACGCCACTGACTTCAAGGGGACGTTGCCTGAGATAAGCTGTCGCTCCTCAGACTTTGTGCTTATAGGTGGGAACAGGGCATGCACCCCTCCCTCTTCTGCACCTGAATGCTCTCATTGTTTTTGTGCCTTTGTCTGTCGGAGGGAAAGAAGTTGGCCCGCAATGAACTGGGTTAAACAAGTTTTTCAGCTGTGTGCAGGTTAGGATAGGCCACAAGAAAAGAACCACAGCCCTTTGAAGTCGGGCTGTTCCTTTTCTTTTCATGGGCGGGTTTGTCATTCTGACAGTGAGCGATACTTGCTCAGATGAAGATCAATTCACCAAACAGAAGAACAAAGGCTGGTGAAGCATACCATGATCTGAAGGCTGGCGTTGTGTTGGCGATGGCGCACTGTTGATAGAGGGCGAGGAAGCTACTCTGCTAAGTCTTAGTGGTCATAAAGCAAGCCTTCCTCCGAGGGTTTTCACACCCAGTACACAAGAACTGGACAAAAATGAGGGTATCCCTACATTTCAAAGGAAGAAACCTGCCATCTTCCGATGTTAATAAGTTGGAAGAAGATGAGTTATCTGCGCCAGCCCAATGGGGCTGATGGCATGCCTTGCGCTCACTCTCATAGTGTTCGAGTCTGTAAGTGAGAGATGTGGTCTCCTTTGATCCCTGGACAATGCCAATTGAGAGGCCACTGATGGGAACTTTCCCCTCATATCTCCTCCTGCTTCAACTTTCTGCTTTCCTTTAGGTATAAAGAAGGTCCCTGGGCAGAGTCTGTGGAGTTTTGTTTAACTTAATCCGAAGAGCAGGGACTGGATCTTCCCCTTCTGGATGAATGCCTAAGCAATGAGCTGTAAACGCACAAAGTCTCTGTCTGTCTCTCTCTCTCTCCGCCAGTTAATTATTTTATACAAAACAGAGAAAGAAGCTGAACGAGCCCCACTCCAGCAGAATTTGCCCGGGGCAAATCTCCTCCAGGCTGGGAAGGGGTCTGCGAGGTCTCCTCCCAGATGAGTGCCCTGACCCATGGGCACAATATATTGCAAGAAAAGGATTAACTTGCGTACTAATTAGCAGGATACTGTCCAGCCCTGACACCCCAGAAGGAAGACTGAACCACTTCGCTCTGTGTGATCAGCTGAGCACAGTCCAGACCTGCTCTCAGGATGAGCTTTGCCCACCATCTCTTCTACAAATGCTGAAGCTCAGGCTGAATGGCATCAGGTCACTCTTCCCATGTACCTTGCTCAGAACTGAGGGTCACCTACAGACTTGTAGCAGCAAAACCAAGCTCTACTCTTAACACATTTTCACATAAACAAATGAAGCTCTGCT
Organism: Oreortyx pictus; assembly: GCA_036925125.1. Classification (NCBI taxonomy): domain Eukaryota; kingdom Metazoa; phylum Chordata; class Aves; order Galliformes; family Odontophoridae; genus Oreortyx; species Oreortyx pictus. The sequence continues at coordinate 950,198 of JAUPFR010000004.1, read as the reverse complement.
GTCGTACCTTAAGACAAGCTGAAATCATCACAAAATGAGGATTTCTTCCAGCCTGCCATGAGGCCTCCCCGTGGACATTTTGGAAATGCCAGACCTCTTCCTTGGGGCTTTTGGGCCTTTCTAGGATGAACGGCAGGATCTGGAGAAAGGTTAGTATCAAACAGCTGCAGAGTGTGATCATCTGTAGGGGATGCATAGCCAGAGGTTCAGTGTCACAGCTCCTGTGCAGCTGTCCTATGGCTAATGGGAAAGGCTGTATTCTGAAAAGGTCAAAGAGGCAATTAATGAGACAAAGCAGCAGCTCTTCCCAGTGCTGGAGCAGGGGCTCAGCCAAAACATTTAACCATAAGAACTGTATTTCCTTCAGGTTTATTAACCATTGAGTGTTGTTAGGGATGGGATCATAAAGATAATGAACTCAACTACAGGTACAGTCCTTCAGGAATTTTTCCCACTGGCTGGGCAAGTGTGTGAAAAGCAACAGCAGGAGACCCCCAGCCTGTCCCTGACAGCTCAACTCCACTTTGCCTTGCTTTAAGCTGGGGAACTTGCTGTGATTCCACTTTACTGTGAGCAAAGCCCATGCATGGCACCAGCAGCAGGACGCTCTGCAAAGAGTTTTTTCTCTGCAGCAAAGCCAACTTAAAAGAATTCCTGCTTCCTCCAGCACTGCCTGCTCACTACATCACTGCATGCTCTTCAGTTGTCCTGGCACTAAACCAGTGCAGTAACTCATCCAGGTTAAAAATAACTGGTGGGGGGGGGGGAGGGGGGGGCTCGGGGTGGGGTAGAGGAACAGTTTTTACCTTGGATCTGTTCGCTGCACAGCACAGCATGAGACGGAGCAATGAGGGAAGAGGGAACTGCCCTGGAAGCCCTTAAGTGGGAAGCGAGGCTGAGAAAATGGGTTGTGGCACTGCATCGAGTCTGGCACCAAGAACAGTGTGAACTGAAAGACTTTAAATGTTTGGAAACACTGTTTGGAATCACATTTTGCAATAAGAGGTTTGTTTGTTTGTTTGCTTTTAGAAGCAGAAACTTAAAATACACAATTTTCCAGCAAAATATTAAATTTTGCCGCACTTCTGTTAGCAGGTGGGTGTATGATCAAAGCAGAGATGGTGACATACCCGTCCTTGGAGATCAGTAGTAACACCAGGAAGTCACAGCCAATCTCATCTTGGGTGCAGGGTGAGCTGAACATCCTCCAAGGTTCCTCCTGGCTCTGGTTTGCTATGATTCTAGGTCAGAAACACATATTTATATCACCATTTTATTCATATACCCATTTTCCAATGTTTTAACTTAAATGTTTTAAGTTACAGCATAATGGATGTTGCACATTTATTTACACACAGTTTGTACCAAGTCAAAGAATTTCATGAAGTTTAACAGAAGTGCAGTAGAAAAAAAAAGGTTATTAATGAGCTAATTAAAATGACTCGAGGAATTTCTGTATGCTAGGAAGCAGTGCCAGGGAAAAGAGCAACCTGACCCACAGAAAATGACACAGCCAGCCAGCCCCACAGTGAGCTGGGCTTGGGGCTTGGGGCTGGCGTAGAACTGACAGCAGTGCCCATGAAGAGGTCTGCAGGGCCCCTCTTTTAAAGACAGTGTAATGGTATGGATGTGGGTTGCATGAGTCAGGGTTCTCAGGGATGCAGCCTGCATGACCCCTCCTGTGGGATGGGATCCACATGGGCCATGGGATCCAGCTGCCGCAGGGATGGGGACATGTCCTGGGCACAGGGATGGACAGGGTGTAGGGCTGAGGCTTTTTGTGCTCAGGTCATTCCCTGATCCTTTGTGATGCATTTGAATGCTTGGCACCTTGCAGGGGATGAGGGGACACAGGTGAAGCTTGGCACGTGGAGCATGCAGTGAGAAGTCCTGGTGTCTGCCTTCCTCTCTTCCCTGTTGGGGTCATTTCATTCTGTCAGCTCTGGCTGCTTCACATGAACAAAGTCAATCTGGGGGTCCCCACTTCTGTCCCTGTATCTGTATCTCCTGTTCGCACCTGCTAGAGCAGCTCCTGCTGCATCCAGGAAAGGCAGCACCAGGCCCACCCGAGGAGCTGGCAGCCGTCCTCTGCGTGGATGAGCTGAAGAGGGACTCTCAGCTAAGCTGTTCTAAACCCTTATTCTCCTGGAGGCAAACTCCTCATTCCCAAAGTACACTGCAGCCAATTTACCCTGGCCCAGAGCCTGGGAACAAGAGACTGTTGCTACACTCAGACAGCCTCTTGAACTAGGGATGTTGCTCTGTGCCATTTCCCCCAAAGGCACTTTGTGTCAACGCCTCCACTCCTAACAGCCTTGCCTCCACTGGATGGCAAAAGCGTGTTCTTGGCATCTGATCTGCGGCATTATAAAGTAAGGCAATCTTCTTGCCAGGACAAGAGAGAGTCAGATGCTATCCGCCTCCAAGCCCACCAGCCATGCTGTAGGGCACTGTCCAGACATTCAGCACAACCTTCGACGATGGATGTGTGGAGCTCAGCTTGCACAGCACCTGTGCTAATGGATGGCAAATGGGTCCAAGGGACTCGGATCCCTCACCGTCATCTCCACCGCAGCCACAGCAGCTCCTGACAGCTGGAAGTCCCTTGGATGTGCACTTGGTGCTTCCCTTTCTTCTCCTCCTGTGGTCCCTGGGATGGTGGCGTGGCAGCCAAACTGTGAGAAGGAACTCATCCTGCATGTGAAGGATGGAGGCAGGAGGTGACCTTAATGGCAATGCAAAGGCCACTTGTCCCTAGAGGAGCAGAGACATCTGGTCCCATACTTTTCGTTGGAGCTTCTCCCTTGCTATTCTTTCCATACAGCTCGTGGCATCCCATCCACAACCAGAAACCCAACACCTCCCCGCAGCTGGCCCCAACCCAGCACCTCCCATAGTCACCCCTTCTGCTCTCTCCAGCCCTTTCTACTTCTCCAGCTCTTATAGCGACAGTGCCCAAACCTTTGCAGCCTGATCTGCAGTGTACTGCTGGAGACCATCTTTGAAGAGTAGAGCTGTGACTCTGATCGGGTCTGCTGAGCCCATGCAAGCCATGATTTGCAGAGCTTGTAACCAATTCAAAATTAAACAAACTTTCCTGGAAGTGGCAAATTGCACTTTTTGACAGCAAAGCCAAATTTCATGCTCTTTCTCCAAAACATGGAGCCTTCACTCTCTCAACAGCAGTTTCATGGAATTACTTATTTCCAAAAGCTGTACAAAACACTGTGCTTTCCCCTCATTCTTGGAAATGGTCAAAATAGTGTGGCTGAAACTTTCCAGTGAACTTCAGCCTTAGGCAGACATCTGGCATGGAAAAATGTGATCCCAAGCAATTACAGCTTGGCAAAGCTATAAGCAGAATGACAAGACTCCTGAGCAATCCATTGCCTTGATAACTCTGGGTGCACAAGGGACTCACACCAGCGATAAGCAGCCCTGTAAATTAGATGAAGCTTCTAGCTCTAGGGAAAGTGGTGGACAGCACAGCCACAGAGGGAGTCCATGTGGTCATTCTCCTTATGCACTCCCCCAGTGCTGACAACCACAGCAACCTCTGGTTGTATGCTGGTATCCAGCTGCAGATGGGTTCTCTGTGTTGGGAGAATTACGAAGAAATCAATTGAGCATCATGGTGCGCTGGTGTCACACCCAGCAAATGGCCTCCCCACATGCCAGGCTGTTTCAACATCCCTCAGTTTGCTTCTGAAACCAAAAGCAATAGGTGAAAAGTTCCATGGAGTTTCAAAGAGGACCCACAGCTGGATTCCAAAGAACCTGAATCTGAGCACACAGATGGCTCCTGAGAGGACATGGAGCACAGCTGTCCCAGCTTCAAGGAAGAGTGCTCTTACCTCAAATGGCCACTGACAAGCAGTGGTGGAATTCAGGCTGCAGTTGGGATACCTGCAGACACTGGAAAACCGAGGGCTAGCCCAGCACACTCAGATCCCAGTGCCATGGCTCCCAGCTCTGTGCGTGTGCTGGGCTCAGGCTCATTTTCAAAGCATCCAGCTTAATGGGATGAAAACTGCAAAGCTCTCTTTCCCACACAAGAAACAGATTGGGCACCATACAGGGAGGATCATACGTTGTCCTGAGTTGTAAGGAACCCACAAGGATCGATCACTCAGTCCAGCCCTGTCCTCCACACACATTGACCCTGCTCCCTCACAGCATGCAGCCACAGCAGCTCAGCTGAGGGGAAACCATCCCATGAAGCCACTGTATTCCATTGCTCCTGAAAACACAAAACCCCGGCAGCCAGAGGCAGGAGATTTGCAAAACAAGCCACAAGAGGGGGATCGTAGTGAATGCAAGAGTTACTGAAAATCACCTGGAAAAGTATCAAAGGCACAGATCTGGAGGCACACATCTCCCTGCTCTGGCTGCTGGAAGTCCCATTCACCAACCACTGACACCAGCAATGCTTCTCTTTGGGCTATGGGTGCAGGAGGTCTGTACTTGGATTGCTGGGAATGGGAATCTGCCAGATTTATCCCCTCTTCTCGAAATGAACCACACAAGCCTTGAAGGGTATTTTTAATTGTAGGTAAACCTCATCCGCCAGGCCTACAGATGAGATATTTTCCAACACAGTCTCACTCCAGTCCTGCCCCTTCCTTCCACAAGCCCCAAATGACTGTTTTCTCATGATTTTTTGGTTATGGTGTAAGTGTGATATCCTCTGGAAGAGCCTACGAAGGAGTGCGGGAGGAAGACGGTTCCTGCCTCTTTGGCTCCTTGTAGGGTTAAAGCCAGGATGATTTTTCTGCCTAAAGCAACATCCTTCACGCAAATGTCACTGTAACATAAATTGTGCTGGGCTCTGAGGAGAAGCAAATGTCAAAAATTAAGTTATTCTTCTGCTCGAGTCACAAATCCAAGTAGCATGCAAATAAAGAGGAGCCATCTGTTCAGTCCCAGGGCCATTTCAAGTCAAGCACCCAATGTCAGCTTCCAGCAACACCAGGTTGGCCTGCTGGCTGGCCTCCACTCTGTGCTCAGGGTGTCCAGGTCCACACGAGTGTCTGTAACCCTTTGTGCTCCTGCTGAGCTGCTTGGCCCTTCAGCTACTGGCACACTTGGATGCAGATGTCCCTACTCCCAGGAAGCTTCAAGAGCAGGATTTCAGGGCTTCTCTGTTTAGTGTCCTTCCCTGCATGCATCAGGATGGGCCCGTTCCTGCCCTGGGCTGCACCAGTGATGCATCAGAGTAGTTGGTGCATGGATCCCAAGTAAGGCTTGCCATCGTCAGGTGTCAGCAGAGCACATGTCTGCCTTCCTTCATCTCCAAGGTCATTTATTACCACCATCGCTGATGTGGGCTTCGCTGAGGACCAGCAATTAACCACCAGAGCAGTCAACACTTAAGTGCTCCTACAGCTTTCTCACTGCAAACTCAAATGGACCAGTTCTGTGAATGTGGCACTTGGGGTCAGTGAGCAGGGTGGGGATAGCTTGGGTTTGGACTTGGGGATTTTGGGGGTCTTTTCCAACCCCAATGATTCCATAACTCTATAATCCTATGATTCTATGAAATCTCAAGAGCCCCAGGCTGGTGGCTGTCCTTCCTCTGTGTTGCCCTCCTCCCATTTGCTTCTCCATTCCCATCTCTTCTCCAAGGCCTCACTTTGGGTCTCCAAACTGTCAGACAGTTTAGGAGAAGAAGAGGAGCCAGACTGCTGTCAGACCAGCACAAGGGGAGAGCAGGAGTGATTAGCAAAGGAACTCTCCCTGCATCCTCAGTGTATAAATAAAGAAGGAAAAAACGTCTCCAGCCCTGTCACTTGCTGAACATGCAGCTCTAGATTAAAATAAATTACCGAGATGTTGGAGAAAAGCAGATAATGTGTCAAAGATAGGAGAAGGACCTTTGGGTTTCTTGGCAGAGCCCCACTCTCAAGCAGGAGCTTAGAATTTAGGCAGACACTTCAGAAGCGCTGATGGTCATCTGGGATGGATGTGGTTGTGCAAATACACAGAAGATGCTCCTTCTTCAGCTAGGAATGGTAATTTGCCCTGTAAACATGATGGAAGCAAGGAGCTGGCTTTGTTTTTCCCGCAAGATGCAGTGGGTAGCTGCAGCATCAGCTTCCTGAGATGTGGGCTCAGTCCCCGTGCTGCAGGCTATTAGCCTGGGGCTTCAGCATCCCAATGGGATACCTACAGGTGGAGAGAGCTGTGCCACCCTCTGCCTCATCCACCCTGGACCCAATCCAGCCCATGAGAGTCTAGACCCCAGCAAGAGCCCGACGCATGATTTGGTGCCATCCCTCTGAGGTCTGCACTCAGGGATTTTCCTACCAGGGCCTTGGGGGCTTACGGAGCTGGAGACCAGACTCAGACATGCTGAAGCAACCATGACACACTTGCCAAGAGGGAGCTCCAGGAGCTCCAGGAGAGCTTTTACAATGTGACTCACTTGCTGAGCTCTGTCTCATGGCACATTAAACCCTCTGAATCAAAGGCTGAAATGCAGGGCATGTCTTGCCCTACAAAAACAGCATCATCCGCTTCACTTTTTAAGTACTGATTTGCTATCGATTATGTGTATGAAGATGAGGTAGCTCCCTGCCTCTCCTGCCAGTTCCCACACTCTCAATCACTTCATTAGCAAATGTCAGAGTGGAACAATCTCACAGAGCCAAGTTTCTACTCTTAGAAGGGGGTAAACGTGGCAAGTCAGAACCCTCTGCCTCAGCATGCTAGAGGTGACCAAATGGCTGTTCAGGTACAAGTGATAGGATGAGAGGCAGTGGCCTTAAGTTGTACCCAGGGAGGTTCAGGTTGGGTATTAGGAAAAAAACGTCTTATCCAAAAAGTGGTGATGCACAGGCTGCTCAGGGAGGTGAAGAAGTCCCCATCCCTGGGTGTGTTCAAGACCTGTGGAGGTGTGGTACTTGCAGACATCATCGGTGGGTATGGTGGGGTGGGCTTGGGTTGGAGAACTTGGAGGTCTTTTCCAGCCTTAATGACCCTATGATGAGTGGAACAGACACAGCAGGCAGACAGGGCTGGATATATCTATCTCCATGACCCTGCAAGTTGTGTAACAAACCTTCAGGAGTCCAGCAGCTACAGGAGAGGCAAGGTGTGCCTTGGAGAGCAGAAGTGGTCAGCTCACCATCAGTGGAGTGCTCAGGTGCTTGTGGTGCCACCAGGCTCAGTGCTTCTTCCTGGCCAGGAAGCCACTAGGGCAGACAGCAGGCAGGTGACTGGGATGCATGCCCATGGGGTCTGAAGGTGGTCGGTCAGGGCAATGAGAGACAATGAGATACAATGTGCAGGTGCAAAGGCTTGAGTGGATGAGCAGCCTGAGCAGCCTGAGCTCATGGGGGGCAACCAGCCCATGGCAGCACTGGGTCTGGAGGAGCTTTAAGGTGCCTTACCAGCCCAACCATTTCATGGTTCTCTGGTTCTGTTATCTTCAAGGACCCTTCCAACTCAACCATTCCACAGTTCTCTGGTGCTACGATCTTCAAGGACCCTTTCAACCCAACCACTCCATGGTCCTCTGGCAGGATCCATCTAAGAGGATAGAGTGGTCAGTGAAGGGTGAGAAAGAACTAATTTTCTTTGAGGATGACAGAGCACTGGAACAGGCTGCCCAGGGAGGTGGTGGAGTCTCCTTCCCAGCAGATATTCAAGTCCTGCCTTGACGCTTTCCTGTGCAACGTGATAAAGGGAACCTGCTTTTCAGGGGGTGGGGATCTAAAGATCTCTAACTAGAAGATAACTAAAAGATCTCCTGAGGTCCCTTCCAACCCTACAATTCTTTGATTCTGTGATCTTCAAGGACCCTTCCAACCCAACCATTCCATGGTCCTCCGGCTCTGTGATCTTCAAGGTCCCTTCCAACCCAACCATTTTAGGATTCTATGATTCTATAACGCCAGGCAGAGCAGAAAGAGCTGTGCCTGTATTCCATCCACTTCTAACCAAGTTCTTTGGCTCTTTGGGAACACTTCAGGTTTAACTGTGTCCGGGCAGGAGGGGAAAACAGCCACAAGACCTCCACACCATCTGGAGGTTATTCTCCATTGGGACCCGAGCAGATGGGGGCTGTCAGGTGCTGGGGAGGTGAGTCCCAAGACGCTCAGCTTGGGGCGAGCATTCTCCCACACAGCTCCAAGCGGATCAGACATCTGACATTTACTCAATTCTCCCCATTTTAATTCCGGGGAGTCAGCAGGACGGGGCGAGACGCGACCGCCTCACACGGCAGCGAGGACCAACACCTCACAGCGCTCGCCTCACACCGCCTCCCCCCTCCTTCCCCGCCGCTCTCCGATTGGCCGCCTCGCCCCTTCTCCCCGCCCCCCGCTCCCTCCTCGCTCTCTCATTGGACGATACCCCCGCCCGTCCCCCCCGCTCTCCGGGCGCGTGGAGCTGTCACCCCGCCGAGGGAAGGAGGGAGGGAGAAGAAGGCGGGGAAGGAGAGGGGGGGTGGGGGGGGGGGGGGAAAGGGGGGTCAGGGCGGCTCCCACGTGGCGCCCACGGGCGGGCGGCGACGGCGGCACCCAACCCCCCCCCCCCCTCCACCCCCCCACCCCACCCCCCCTCAGAGCTCAGCGCGGGGCGGCACCGCCCCGGGCAGCGGCAGAGGGAGGGAGCGGGCACACATCCGGGCCTCCGCCGCGCTCCGCACCGCCACAGCGCCCGAGGACGGACGGGGTGGGGGGGAAACCCGGAGCGCAGGTGGGTCTGTCCCGTCCCGTCCCGTCCCGTCCCGTCCCGTCCCGTCCCGGTGGCGGAGAGGCGGAACTTCGTCCGAAGTTGCGCGTCGCGGAGGTACGGGGGAGCGGGCGGGCTCCGATGGGCGCGGGGTCCGTGGGTCTGTCCCGTGTCTGTGTCCCGCGTACGTATTCCTCGTCCCGCGGTCCCCCTCCCCCCCCCCCCCCCCCCACCTCCCGCCCCACTTCTTTTCCCCGTTTTATCCCCGCATGCATCCCGCCTGTCCATCCCGTTTCCTTATGCCGTATCGGTCCCGTCTCCTTTCCCCGCTTTCATCCCACGTTCGCCCCGTTCCTTCGTCCCGTTCTTTCATCCCGGTTCCTTATCCCGTATCCGTTTCGTTTCTTCATCCCCTGCTTATCCGTCTTGCTCACTTCATTGCTCTATCCCATACCCATCCCATTTCTTTTTCCCGTATTATCCCTTGTGCATCCCATTCCCACTCCCCATTCCTTCATCCCATTCCTTCACCCCTGTTTATCATAGAATCTTGGAATGGACCCATGGCAATCACCCCCATTCTTTTATCCTATTTCTTCACCCCCATGCCCATCCCATTTCTTCATCCCTGTTAATCCCATATTCATCCTGCTTCTTCACCCTACTCCTTCGCCCCTTTTCTTTGCCTTTTTTTTTTTCCCCATATTAATCCCATTCCTTCATCCCATTTCTTTATCCCCATTCCCATCCCGTTTCTTTTTTCCTGTGTTTATCCCCTATTCATCCCATTTCTTCATCACCCCATCCCTTTATCCGGGCACACCCCTCTCCCAGAGGCTGTGCCCGCTGTGTCTTAGGGTCCCCCTGTACCCCCCAGTGTCCCCCAGGACATGGTGCTTCCCCTGCGTGTGCTGCTGCCTGTCTCTGTGTCTCCCCCCGTGTCCCCCCATGTCACCACATCTCCCCATGTCACAGCATCCCTCGGCAGAGTTCCCCTGTCCCAGCGTGTCCCTGCTGTCCCCAGCTGTCAGGGGAGGGAGGTGGCAGCATGGGACAAGGCAGCACCCAGCACCATAATTTGTAGGGACACGGCTGCAGCACTGGGCGTTGCAGATAGTCCTCTGCATGTGTCCTGTTGGGACAGGAGCTGGACAAGGGACTTTTGGGGACTCTGTGATAAAAGGGATGGATGGGGAAAGCAAGAGCAAGTAGTTCAAAGGTTTTGGGGCATCCATAGAGATGTTGGGGTCCGTACTCCTCCCACGTTGTGGCATCACTTGGTGCTGCCAGAGGATGGGGTGTTGTGATGGACGAGCCCCGGGCAATGGGATTTGTGCCATTTGGGGACGTTCTTCCCTTCTATCACTGTCTGTGCCTTACAGGTTTAGCGGGAGCAGCCCCGCTCATCCTTTCATCTCATCAGTTCCATTAGATCCCATTATCGGGAGCAGAGGGGTGACAGCAGTGGGTCAGAAGCTGTAAGGATATGTGGGGTCACTCATTAGAAATGGTGCCCCAGTGTTCCATGCCTGGGCTCTGGGGCAGTGGGATGCTCTTCACTAACAGAACTGAGCGATGGTTTGGTACCAGAATGCAGAATCACTGCCTCCACCTGGAGCTGCGGGATGGTTCGGTCTCACAAATGGGATAGATCACACTGGAATCCTTCGAGGATTACCTTATGGACATCCGTCCTCTGTGAGCACGGTGTGGGGATTTTGTTTGTGTCTGCCAGTGGGCAAGAGGAGTGGTTGTACGGCTGACAGGAAAGTTCTATGGCTTATCTGAAGGCTGTCACCCCCTGGGAACACTGAGTCCATTTGGGATGTGGGGTGACATGCCCTTCTTTTGGGATGTGGGGTGATGAGGTCCTTTTGGGTTGTGGTTTGATTGGATCCTTTCAGGATATGGGGTGAACAATGCTCCAGAAGGTCCCGAGTAACATTATGGGGGTACTGACTTGCTGTTGGTGTCTCCCAGATTGCTGCTTCTTACAGGTTTGGGATCCAGAGTGGGTAGGATTTACTATTTGTCAAGGTTAGCTTTTGCCCTGTAGGATTTCTTGGTCGTTGTGGAGCAGGAACATCTTGGTCCCCAATGGAAGGAGCATTGCCAGTGAGCCAGGTTTACCAAAGTGAGCCTGTGCCTCGTTTTACGGTTGGACCCCCAAATGATCCTTTTGTTGACTTATTTATTGACTTGAGCCTTCCCCCTCTTTTTCCTGCTTGGGTTTCTCTATGGTGATGTCTTGGAATCCTGAGACTGCTGGAGTTGGAAGGGACCTGTGCAATGAACAGGGACACTCACAGCTCCATGTCATTTCACCGCCTTTGGTGGCACTCTCAAACACCCTGTGGTGGCCCTGGAATGGCTGCAGTGATGCTGGGTGGTGGCTTCATAGTGTGCCTTGAAATCCCAAAGGAGAACCCCGTCACCACTTCACATTAAAGGCTGCAGGGAGCCCTCGGATCACGTGCAATTAATGATGTGTTGCAGGAACTGATTCACGCCAATCTCTGCATTCATTTCCATTCACTCACAGTGTGACCAGTGGTGGTTTTGCTCACCTGTGCCTCCCACTGGCATCAGAGCAGCCCTACTCCACATCTGGGGTTATCCTGAGCCCATTGTCTCCACTGGGACTCGAGCTGTAAGGCAATGTCCCGCTCCACAGTGCCTCTGCACAGCCCTGCTGCCCAGCACGCAACCCAAAGGCGCGGGGAGGCTTTGAAGAGAAGTAAATATCAGCCAATAAAATAAAGTGAAATAAATCAGGGGAGGAAATGAAAGCAACCTTCCAGTCCTGAGCGAGTTTCCTCTGGTGCATTTTTTTGGCAAGAGCTGTCATGGCGTTGGAAATCTGCGGGAACTTTCCATGGTCGCTGCCCGGGATGCAGGGAGGGACAGTGGGACCAGGGTGGTGGGAGCAGTGATTTGGGGATGTAATGCTCTCCTCAGCCCCAGGTCGCAGTGTCTTTCCCCATGCAAGGGGAAGGCAGTCCCTCACCCAACCCCACATTTTGGCCTCAGTCCCTATTGTCTCTCAGTATGTCCTGGTTGCTTGGCAACCCCGATGCTGTGAAGGGGACTTCATCATCCCCGTGTCACCCTCCTCCCTCTGGCTGTCTGCAGAGAGATGGAAATGGCCCTCTCTGGCTCCTATCCCCTCCCCAGCTGGCTCTGTGACACAGGGACCCCAAATCGGCATCCCCCTATCTGCACTATGTCCCCCAGCCCAAGGCTGAGCCCTCCAGTTCCCTATTCCCCCAAGTCTGTAAACTCCCCATAGTCCTACAGAGCTGACTTCAGACCTCAGGGTCCAAACTGGTGCTTGAAGAAGTGTGCACCCTTCAACCCAGTGGGGATAGCTCACCCTTGCCCATACCCGTGTGTTACTGCAAGTCATAAAAGCACTTCTAATCCATCTTGTAATGGGATGTGCCAGACTTTGTGTGGACTGCTGGCTGGGTCTGAAGTCCTTGTGTGGGGCAGTACGAGGTCTCTGTGCCCCGTTTGGGTTCTTTGGTTGAGGTGAGGTCATCCTGGAAGTCCTTTATGGGTAAAATCTGTTGAACTTTTAGGATCGGGGAGGCTGGAGCTGTTTGCGTGGCTTCTTGTTTCCCAGCAAGTGCTGCTGCTTTTCTTCTTCATATTAAAAAAGAAAAAAAAAAAAGAGCAAAACATAAACGATGGCCGAAGGGGCTTTTTTTTTCTCCTCGTTGTTCTCTGGAAGCGCTCTGACTTGTAAATCCCCACTGTGTGCTCAGGGCTGGCTCTGCTGGCCCTGTGCACGCCGTGCTCCCCCTGATTCTGTCTGCAGGAGCAGCTCAGCATACAGCTGCTGCTCTTGGACCCCGTTGTTGCTGGTTCCCAGGCTCTGTTTTGCCTTTGGATCATCTCACAGCTGCACCTTGACCAGCGGCAGGGCTGTCCTCGTGGCTCAGAAGGACGTTCCCTCATCGCTGCCTGCATCTGTCTGTTCCGTGTGTAGGGTGGTGGAGGTGCTGTGATAGCACCTGGCTGGCACACACAGTTTGCAGCTGTGGGGTTTTCCTCCACAGGTGATCCCAAATCAGTGCAAAGAAGGTTCTTTGGTGCATCTCCACACTGAGGAGCTGTCTTTTGTCCATGCTGAGCAATGCAAAGCTGAAGCACACTTCCAGTTAATTTGGAAACAAAATTTAAGCAGTAGACTTTGTGTGTTGATGTGCTGAGCAGGGGGCCAGGGGTTCCTCCTTGCTCAGCCAAGATTTTCTCACTCTATCAATTGATTCTCATCACCTTCACCATCCTTCCACCTCCCCCGATGGCGCCGAGGGACACAGGTTGGGTTTGCTTTCCTGTTACTGTGGGTGCAATCCCCAGTCCTTCTTACTGCTTAATGCAGTGGAGATTTTGATTCCTGTCCTTGATTTATTGGAAAGTGACCTTTGTGCCTTGCTGTTTTTGTTAGGTACTTCTGTTAGGGCTCAAGAGAGTAGAGGGAGAGGTGTCTGAGACAGAGACATGACTCTGTCTGGGGAATGGTGAGAGTGCTCTGGTCCTGGTAGAGGGGAGGGCATGGTGTACAAGATACCAACGCAGTAGGTGTCTGTCAACCCAGTGGGACACACTGTGTTTCCAAGCTCATCTTTGGAATCAGAAGAGTGATAAATTAATCCATTTTTTTTTTTTTAACTTGAGCACAGCTGGAGATCTGCTGAGTGGAATAATGTGTTTCTGCTTGGAGCTGGCTCTCTGGCTGTGTGTTCTCCCCACGCAGCACCGGACAGCGCAGGTCTTGCAGTGGTGCTAAAAGGATCAGATGCTGCTTGGTCCGTGGTGCCTGTGACTGATGCAGGTGGGCAGGTGAGCCAGAATCATCCTGTTTTGTTTTTCTGCCCCATTTTGGTCCTGAGCAATGCAGGGCAGTGGTGTGTCATTTCCTCCCAGCTGTGCCACCGTGGGCGTTGTGCACAGCTGCTCTGTGTCCCAGTGCTCCATGCCACCAAGTGCTTCCTTTCCAAGGGCTTCCACACCCTGATGGAGCCATGCAGAGAATGCCTTAATGCCACAAACCCTTGGGGTGGAGGAGGAAGGAAGAGGTCTGCAACGAAGTTGTGCCATGGGGATGGAGCTGGGACCCCCTGTGGTGCCCTGTATGGAGGTTGGGCTCAGGGATGGAGTTGGAGAGCTCAGCCTCCAGATGGGCTCTGTTTAGTGGCTCAGAGTGCAGCTGACTGTGCATGCTGTGCATCAGTGAGGCTTTAAACCAGCGAGCAGTTCCATTTCTCTTTGGGTTCACAGAATCATGGAATTATTGAGGTTGGAAAAGATCTCCAAGATTGCCAGGTCCAAACTCAACCCATCCCCACCATGCCCACTCAGAACCATTGAGACTGGAAAGGAGCACTGAGGTCAACTAGTCCAACCCATCTCCAGCATGCCCACTCATGGAATCATAGAATGATCAGTGTTGGAGAAGACCTCCAAGACCAGCAATCCCACCCCATCCCATCCTCCCATGTTCCCTGACCATGGCCCCGTGTGCCACATGCCATGGTGTGCACGACCCAGAATTGCATGAATTGCATTCCTTACACCAACCAGGAGCTCATTTCAGGCTCCTTTGCTGGAATCTCAAGGATTAACTGGACGTTGGATTTCTGCTGGAATGGTGGGCAGCGCTCTTGTTAAACAGTCACTGGGCATTGAATTATTGAGCAGAGCAGTCCCTGCAGCAGCAAACACTCAACTTACAATCATCTCAGCTGGGAAGCAAACATGGGGTACTGCCAACCCGATGGAGCCCAGAGGCAGAATAAATCTTCTGTTGGTGCTCTAAGAAGGGGTTATGGTTATTTGGTCATCGATGGGTTTGTGCAGAGGAGAGTTTGTGCTGATCACTTAGCTGCTGCTGCCATTTAATTTTCAGCTGAAAGCTGCTGCTTTCTGTGCAGAGAGGTAATGAGAATCAGCTGCTGAATTAAAGACAGCATCGCCCAATGTGTGGAGCACCCTCCCCCAATGTGTGGAGCACCCTCCAGGCTGGGCTGAAGGCTGAGAACCCCCACCCCCTCCCCCTTAGAACATTGGGGTTTGGGCCATCTGTGTGCTGTGCACTTCTCACCCACCCCGTGGATGCCCTCTGCCCATCCCTGTGACTCAGCTCTGCGTGGCTGCATCCATCTCCCTGTTGGGAATCAGCTCTCTGTGACTTTCAGACCCTGCACTGTCTCTGCATGAGAGGGTGGTAAGCACAGAACAGGCTGCCCAGGGTAGTGGGCACAGCCCTGGGCTGCTGGTTCTCAGGGAGCTTTGGGACATTGCCCTCAGACATTGGGTTTGGTTTGGGTGGTGCTGTGTGAGAGGAAGGTCTGTACTCAGTGGTCCTCATGGATCTTTCCAACTTGTTCTATGGTCTTTGTGGGGACAGCCTTGCTTCTCATGGCTCCTTCGCTGCTGGCTGGAAGGAGAGCTCCGAAACTCATCAGCCACGCAGATGGAGAGGCAGAGGAGTCATTTGGTTAAGTCATGGGATTCTCTTTTGTTGTTTTGAGACAGCCACAGGGCAATGGAACCCCTAGGGCTTGCAGCCCTAAGTGCAACAATTAAAAGTTGGGTCTATTTAGCAAACTCTGCATAGCTGTTCTTCTTCTTTCATAGTTCGGCTATACCTTTTAATTAATTCCCTTTAATTGCTTTTAATTTCCTTGCCTCCCCCTTTCTCCCTCAGTATAAGCAGTGCTGTCATCCTCTCCATTTGCCTTTCATGTTGGAGGCTTCGCGTTTGATTTCGCTTCACCCACGTCGTGTCTCGCAGCTATTCAGTTCCTGGAAAGCTCCAGCTCCAGAGATACAATCTAAGTGGATTCACGAAACCTGAAGGGATCGTATGCTTCATGGCTTTGTTGATATAGGAGATAAACAAAACATAATGAAAGATCCACCCCCCTTGGACAAGGGCTGCTTTCCATCTCCCATATCTTTGTGCTGCGGGCTGCTCTGTTGGGATGAGCTCCTGGGCACACCAGTACAGCCCTGCAGGAAGGCAGCATGTCGTATTCCCTGCTGGTGGCTGGCATTCCCTGCCAGCCCATGGGCGTAGGATGGGCTGCAGGGTGAGATGTGCAGGATGAGGGAGGCAGGGTGCTGCTTTCTACCAGCCCGCTGTTAACATGCTGACATTTGCCTCGGATAGCTCTCAGTTTTAATGTGCACAAAAGGGCACGATGCCTTCTGGTGGAGGTACTTTCCAGCCCAATCGAAAATGAAACCAAATGAAATGCTGACATGCACCTTGTGTCCAGCCCTCAGCAGTGGATGTCGGCGTCACTCTGCGGACTCTGATGATGCCTCGGGGCTGGGAGTTGGATATATAGGTTTTCTATACCATTTCTCTTCTTGAGTGGGGTCACCACTGCTCTGTCTGCTCTACCCTCAATTCCTGCTGCTCCTCTCTTCAGAATGGTGTTTAAACACAGCACATCCCTGTGCTTTCCATGCTCCAAATCCTCCTTGTCAGCTTTCCTGAAGGACCAACGTTTCCAGTACTACTGTTTAATTGTCTCCAGGTACTGCAGGAGTGATGCTGAGCACAGAGCTACATTCCCACTGGACTGCACTGGGGACAGTAGGGAAGCTGATGGGTTGGGGTTGGCCTATGTGATCTTGGAGGTCTTTTCCAGCCTTAATGATTCTGTCATTCTACAGAAGCTTTTGGCTTGGCTCTATCCACTTGTGCTTGTGCTGGAAAAGCCTGGTGGAGTTAAAGCTGGGCATGAGTCTTGGTGGGGACGTGCACTTGTGGTAGGGCAGACGTGCAGGTCAGAACTTCAGAGGGTGCTGAAGGAACTCTTTTGGGCTAATCTAGATGCTAGAGTGGAATGAAATAGATGAGTTTGGGTGGGAATTGAGACAGTGGGATGATGGGTGTGAGGAACATGGTCCTGGGGCCTCGGGGTGCCAAGAAGAGCAGCAATGCGAGCATCTCCCACTGAAAAGGACTGACTTGTGCTCATAATGGGTTATTGCTGCCCCGCTAACTGCCTGAATGACAACAGAAGCAGTAACATGGTCCTGCCATGCCTCCTCTGGGGCAGGAGCCTGGTCTCATGGGTGAAGCATGGTGGGACACGGGGAGGTGGTGAGACGTGGGGAGATGGGAAATGGGGAGGTGGGGCATGAGGTGATGGGGCAGGAGGTGGTGGGACGTGGGGAGGTGGAACGGGAAGAGGTGGGACAAGAGTTGGGACAGGATATGATGGGAGGTGTTGGGTGCTGCTCTGGAAGGCACAGGCTCTGCAGAGCATGCAGCAGCTTGAGGTATTTACGAGGTGGTGCATTTGGCTGCTGAGCATTCCCTTTTGTAGGGCAGCCAGCTGCAGGCAGGATTGGTGGCAGCTGGGCTACCCTGGGGCTCTCCTGTCCCTGGTTTTGTATCCCAGTGCCGGAGCAGCTCTGGAGCTGGTAGGCACCACGATGTACAATTCCTGCTCCCTTCTCAATAACCGCCAGGACCGTGGGTTGCCAAGGTCTCCCCGTTGCTATAGCAAGACGAGATGGGGCTGAGCGCTGCATGAGCTCCGCCGCCGCACATTTCCCCGACCAACAGCTCCTAATTGCACCTGGAACGCGCTGCGTAGGTCACCACCTTAATATTTCATGGCCTCAAAGCAAAAAATAAATTCATTATCCAGGCATTTTCCCTTTGAAATCCACTGAAGGGTCTCTCTCCGGCTGGAATGAGTTTGCAGCACGAGTGGTGAAGTTACAATATTTATCTCCATCTACGCGTCACCCGAGCCACACTCTTCCTCGCGGGTAATTAGCGAGAGGCCAATCAGCGCAGTGCCGGGCAGACACCGGATTGCCTCTGGGCGTGCCGAGGAGGTGATTTATGAGAGGGATGGGAGAGCAGTAGGTCTGGACAGAGCTCTGAGCAAAACCGCAGCGGAAAAAAGGGAAAAAAAAAAAAAAAAAGAAAAAAAAAAAGGAGAAAAAAGCAAGCAAACAAACAAAAACAAAAAACCGACCCAACAAAATAGCCGAAGTGTTTGCAGGGCTCTTGGCACTGCTGCCACCTGCCCCAGGAGCACCCACGGCAGGAGGCAGTGCTGTTAATTCCATCGCTGCAGACAGGGACTTGGATGGGGTTGATGAGAATTCAGGTGAGATGCAAATGCGTGTCGGTGTGGGGAAGGGAGGAGGGGGTAGCGTGGTGTCCCTCCCCTTTTTGTGTTTAAAATGTCATATTTGAAGTTTAACCCTGTACTGCATGCACGCACAGGAGCCTGTGTGGGGCGAAGGGAAGCTTTGGGCAGGGCTCTGACTGGAGCCACGGGCTGCGTTTTGCATGTCGGATGCTGGCCAATGCATGGATGCTTTTTTTGTTGTTGTTTTTGTATCCTTCTCCCCAGCAGAGAACCTCAGCTTTTAAGGAAAATCCTGGAAATGGGACTGCTGAGCAGCACTGCAAGTTCTCTGTGCAGAGAGGGCTGTTGTCCTCTGTAGGATGACTTTCCCTGGGGAGGTTTTCTCTCCATCCTGATGCTCCCCTTGCCCCCAGTGCTGCTCATGCTCGGGATGGTGCTCTCCTCGAGCTGTGCTCTCACCTTCTGAGCTCTGCCATGCCTTCATCTGATCATCACTCAGTGGTGATGGCTCAGTGGCACAGAGCAGCGTGGAAGGTCCTGCTGCAAATATCACATCCTGTGCTGCTCATTCAGGGCTGGTATTGATGTGTCTGTGTTTCCCATGCCCCTGGGAGGCAAGAGGGGTCTGCTGTTAGTCTGCAGCGTTGGTTCTGGTTCTGTCCTGCGTCTCTTTGGTGTGAAATGCAGTGAGGGACTCCTCTGTATGTGCTAAGTGTTGTGTTCTGTTCTGCATCTATTCCATTCTCTTCAATATGATTCTGTTCCATCCCACTTCTATTTTGTTCTATTCTGCATCTATTATGTTCTATCTTACATCTGTTTCCTCTCTCCTCTCTCCTCTCTCCTCCCTTCCCCTCTCCCCTCCCATTCCTATCCCATTTTTTTTACAACTAAGGGTGCAGTTAGAGGGAGATTAGGATGGACTGGGTAAGATCAAACAAAGGAAAACAGAAAGAGGAGATAAAAGCAGCCTCCCTGAACATGACAGGGCATACATACTTGCGCTTTTGTGCAATAAGGACAGTCCTCATCCAGGTAGAAGGGGAAGCAGCTGGGTGTCCACCAGCACATAGGCAGCCCTGGGTACAAGCAGGTGTGAAACCTGATGCACAGCATCACAGCCTGACTGGGGCCTCTGAGTCCTTCTGAACCACCCAGCGCTGGGGCCCAGGTGGTTTTTGGGGATTTCCAAGGAGATCTCGACTTGAGAGCGAGATGTGCATCAGCATGTTTGCATATTTTGTAGTCCTCCACTGCTGTGAGCAGGGCTGGCGTTGGACGGCTGCTTCCAGTGAGTCAGAGGATAACAAGCACTGCCTGTGCTCACCTGGTGTGCTGCTAGAAAGGAGCAGAGAGCAGCGCAGGGGTTTGCTTCCCGGGAAGAGGGCTTCTATTTATTTCAGTCCAGTTTGTCTCTGATTATGGGCTTTCAATCCTCAGAGCTTCCCGCTGCGTGACCACTTCCTCGTGTATTTATTTTTTTTATTTTTATGACACGGGAGAAAAACGTCGGAAGGTCTTCAATGAAATGCAGTTGCACTGTGGCACCTCTTCGATTGCTGCCTCACAGAGCTGGCACAAAACGTGTGCAAAGTTGGGAGCAGCAGAGGGCTGAGCTTCTCAAATTTAAGGGATGATGAAGTCTATTGTTAGGACCTTTGCAGACTTTATTAGAAGGGGTGGTGGGTTTGCATGAGTGGGTTGAGCAGCTGGAAAGAGTGAAATCAGTAGCAATGGGCTTTGGAAGTGGAGAAGAGATGGGGAGGGGAGCATGCAGCTCAGCCCAGCAAAGACACAGGGGAATTTGCTACCCGCCCCTTGTGGATGGTCATCTGTGCTCCTTATTTTGCATGGTGTGATCCCCCCCCCCCCCCATTCCTGGCAGCACCTCTCCTTTCGCCCTCATTCATGATGAAGCAGCCAGGCTCTGCACTGCTGGGAGTGTCCCCCCATGGAGGAGCAGGCAGTGCTTTTCATCGCTTCTTCTGGATGCAACTCCCATCCCAGCCTGAGTCATGTAGAGAAGTGCAAAATAGGGATCCTCCTGTTTTCCTCCAACTGTCAGTGCTGGTGGTGCGGGTGATGCAGCGATCCACTCCCAGCCCTTCCAGGTGCCTAGCTCTGCACACACTGTGGGAGAAACCAGGTGCTCAGAGTGGGGAAAAGGTGCTTTAAGCGGATGCTTAAAGCTTTTGCAAATGGGAGACTGCTGTGAGGATTACCTCTGTGCAAGAGGTGCTGGGAGCACAGTCCTGGGAAAGAGATGTGCAGCTACGTCTGGGTATGGCTGCTGGCCTCCAGGTTTGGGCTGGGAGAGATCACTGCCATGTGTGCTGTCCTCAAGGAAGGCTGTGTTTTTTCCATTCTGCAAGTGCAAGTGACGATCTCTGACACTGCCATCCTTCAAAGGATACCCCAAAGCGGTCCTCAACCCACTCCAAACTCAGATCTGCAGACATCTGTCCTGTTTGGCTTGTGGGAGCTGAGCTTGGGCAGGGTGCCTCTGTCATTTCTGGAAGAATCCCATTTTCCTACTACCCTGGGAGTGCTGGGTTAACATCTCCCTGCTGCTGACCCACTCAGGAGACAAAGCTGTTTTTGTATTTGATTTTATGTTGATATTAAAAACATCCGTTAAAGCAGTGTCAGCTCACAGGCTGCCACTTTTATGATTAAGAGAATGCTAGCTGCTTGCCTGGGGTGTATTTGAGAACAGCGAGGAAGAGGCTATTTTAAAGTAATAAGTGAGGGCTTAATTAATTTTCATTATTTGCATAACAGCATCCTCTAATTAATAGGTTATGGGCAGCCTCTAAGCTAGTGCTGGAGTGGGGTCTCCGGTGATGCTGTGGGAGAAGGGTTTTATTGCTGGGAATGGCAGCTTTGCTCGATCTTTTGGTAAATTTAGCAAGCAAAGAGTGTCTGAGGCAGTGCTGTGGGGCAGAATTCACCTTTTGTGAATCAAAGATCTTCCTCTGCCTCCGTCTCTGTTTGTCTCTCCTGTTTTATGCTGCAGTTATGCAGCATTTGCAGTAACAGCAGCATTGGGTTGCGACAGGTGGCATGAGAGACATGGCTTGGTTTGAAGCAGGGAAGAACAGGTGCTGCTTTTTGGGGTAGGAAGAAGACCATGAGTGCACCACTGTGCACTCTGAGCTTCCCACAGGGATAACCTGCTGCCCGCAGAGCTCCTGCACCATGGCCTTGGGTCTGCGTTGGAATTCACACCCACTCATCCCAGCAGGGACCTTGGGGCTTTGCTTTTATTTGTCTTATCCACTCCCTCTCAGCGAAGGAAAACTTCTGATATCTGCCCGCGTTTTCATTTGTTTTGCACCAAGCTCTTGTGAGATGCTGTGAGCTCTGAGCTCCCGTTGGTATTTCTGGGACCTGAGAGCATTTATTGCTGTGCACTCGGGATTGTTCATGACCAATTGTTGGCACTGATGGATGGCCAGGAACCCACAGCTTGCTAACTTCCTTCAAGTGAGACAGACCTGATGTGCTGAGTGATGTTGATGGGCTCTGACAAAGGAGAGGCATTGCTGACAGACAGCAGCTGTTTCTGCAATAAGT
The DNA here is from genome assembly GCA_036925125.1 of Oreortyx pictus. Lineage (NCBI taxonomy): Eukaryota > Metazoa > Chordata > Aves > Galliformes > Odontophoridae > Oreortyx > Oreortyx pictus. The sequence goes on along the minus strand of JAUPFR010000004.1, from coordinate 928,812 downwards.
GACAAGGAGAACACGGGTTTTGGAAGTCGAAATGTGTATTTTTGTTGCATGTGCAACAATATCCCCTCCCCAAAGGCAGCTCTCTGAGGAGGAAGCGTGGTTTGGCTAAAATTGCTTGGATGAGGCAATAAAATTATCCTCCTGCGTAAGGAACCGATATTCATGAAGCTCATTTGTTTGGATGCAAATCACTGCAGACCTTTCCCTGGTGCGGTGGGGAAAAGGGAGTTTTCATGAGCCTCGCATCCGCACCGCAGTTCAGCTGCTGAGTGGATTAATACTGATGTAACGGCCAAATGCCCTATTAGAGCCCATTTGTACTCCATTATACTCTGCAGACTGCCTCTCTTTGCATGGAATCTTGACACAGCTCTTCAGATGCTGCGTACAAGAAAGTCCATTTCTGTAATACCTTCAAGAATGGCTCATGGCACACGCACCCGGCAGCACTTTCCCAAAGCCTTTAGCTTTTCTTTTCATTCTTGCAAGAAATGAGCCAAGGAACCTTTAATTAGCGCCTTTAATTAGAGGGTGGGACTCCCATTTTGTATCTTACCTGAGGGACTGCATGGGCACCCAGTCTTGCAGATGTCACCTTAGGGCATTGCTTCAGTGCTCACGAGTGGTGTTTTCTCCGTTGGTTGGGTTTTTGTTGTTGTTGTTTTTGGCTTTCGTTGGAGGAGTCTTACTGAAGAAAAGCCTAGATCTGGTTTTGTACCAGCAAGTTCCCAGTTTAGGTGCCAAGAGAAAAGGAACAGCTTCTCTAGGTCTGTTGGAGGCTGGGATGTTATATGAACTTCAGGAACTGGAAGTTGAAGCCCTACAGAAGGGCACGGGTGAAATGCAGAGCTGTACGTAGAATGAAGAAAGAGCTGAATGCAGAGGGGCTTGCTGCTCTCCTCTCTCTAACCTCAGAAAGCAAAGAGGTAAAGAGATCCAGAGAAAGGACAATGAGAGAGAAAAGCAAAATAGAGATCGATGTTTTTCTATTGCAATCATTCTTTTCTTCAGCTGTCTCATAAAAGCAGTGGTGTTTTGTCTTGCTCTGTGCTTTATGCCTCCCGTGACCGTGCTGGGATACCTGCTTTTATATGGTGGACAATGGCAGTGCTGTTGGCATTGAGCTGCATTCTGAGCCGCTCTGCACCTCATGTGGATTCACATTAAATAAATAGAAGGAGCATCCAGCCTACAAGCACCGTGCTGTGCAAGCACGCGTATAAACACGTCGCTTATTCTTTGGTGTTCAGTTCAATGCACACCTCTCACTGGAGAAGAGTTGGTATTTCAGAACTCCCATAGCCCTGTTTGGGGTCTCAGCATAGGGGGCAAGGATATTCTGAGCTTGGGTAAGACCCTTTAGAAATCTGAGAGAGTCGAAGATAGTGGTCTGTTAGATGCATTTTTCTTTGCTTTGTCATTGGTACTGAGTGCTTTCAGTATGAGGAAGTCTCTCGGTGTTAAAAAGTGAAGCAGGAAAATCAAATCGCAGGTAGGATAATGAGGATGTGAGGATATTAAGTTGGCAGGGGAAGGGACCGTATCGTTAGATTTGTGCCACTGGACAGAGTGGGTACCTTGCTGCTGATGCTCTGGGACGTATCATTCTGCCCGTGGCTGACCTGCTGAACAGCTCTTCTCTCCATCTGTCACCTCTGGGAGGTCATGCCAGAATGGGACCTGGTTAGCGGGCACAGTGGGGATGGGTTGGGCTTGGGCTTGATGAACCTAGGAGTCTTCTCCAACTACAGTCATTGCGTGATTCTGTGAACCAGGCTGGAGCCAGGTTGGAACAAGGTTGACAGGACAAGAGCTGATGGGCTCTGGTTGCGCCAGAGGAGATTCAGGTTGGATATTAGGAACTCTGAAAGAGTGGTGGTGCACTGGCACAGGCAGCCTGGAAAAGTGATGGTGTCCTCCTCCATGCAGGTTTTCCCAAACCATGTAGATGTGACACGTGGTAACATGGTCAGTGGGCATGGTGGGATGGGTTGGGCTTGGGCTTGGGAATCTTGGAGGTCTACTCCGACCTTCACAATTTGATGATGCTGAAGCTCAGTGCAGCATTTTTTCCTTTAGATACTGTCTGTCCCAATTGGCTTGAAGCCTGCGAGCATGGTATATCCTAGAAGCTTGGCTGCAGGAGCTCCAGCCCGTTGGTGAGCATTGCAGCTCCCACACTGCATCTCCCCAAGAGCTGATGGAAGCAAGCTAGAGTACAGCTACTGCCATGTCCCCAAACCCTTCACCAGGGCCTTTGGCTGATGCATGCACCCATCAGCACGGATATTACTCATCTGAAGAGTGGTTTTAGACAATACCCTTGGTTGTCATTGCGAGCTGTTCTTGTCGTGCCCCCAAAGCCTTGCAAATCACTCATGGCTTGATATGGTTGTCTGTGCGTGTGTGAGGAGAAATCTACTGAGAAGTTGTTTTTGTATGTTAGTGCTTCCAAATAAATAATGTTCCCTCTGCATTGTGCAAGAGGAGATGGTTTTCTCCCGTGCCTTCAAATCTGGTGATTAATTATAACCATTAATCCCCGTAAATGACAGCAGTATATTAGGAGCGGAGCACATGTTAAAGTAATTTGAGAGGCTTTTGTCAGGCCATAGGCTAACCTATTCCTATGTGGTATTTTCATAAGGTGTACGTGTTTCTAGACTGGAGATGTTGGCTGGAGATGAAATTTGAAGCAAGTATAGAGATGGATCATGTACAAGGGCAGTGCTGGGGTCTCAGTACCAAAGCCCAGACCGAAACCAAGTGGTAGAATCAGTATAAAATCACTCAGAAGTTGGATTTAGGAAAGACCAAACTGTTCATAAGTTGAATTTGGCAACTTGGTATGTTCAGAATCCCCAGGGAGAGTTAATTTACTTTTAATGTCCAGGCATTTCGTTTGAAATGTCAAAATGAAATGTGTCATTTTGGAAATGCCAGAGCGTTTCTTTTTGACATCTTCTCAATGGAGCTTTTCAACTCCTTTGTTTTGAAACGGCAGTTTTCGGTTAGAAGGAAGAAAGGTTAAACAAGATGGTTAAATGACTTGACAGTGAATGAAGACATTTCATTTTGATTTACAGAGAACGTGGAGGGGTGGCATGCTTGGTTTTTTTGTGTAGCTGATCCCCTTTCCCTTTCCTGAAATCTGTTTCCAATTGACCTAAGCCATTTTTATTCCTACTTTTAGCACAAATAGGAAATGTCACTGGATTAAAAAAAAAATAAAATCATTATTCCTCCTCTTCCAGTTCCTGGAAAGGGCTTAGTTGGGAAATGGTGAAAACCACTGATTGAAGACCCAAGGGGGAAGTACAGAGAACAGCCTCTTAGCATCTGATGCGCCTGCACGCAGGATTTTTTGTGGTCTGAAAGAAGAAAACTGAAGCCAGTTCTTCACCTACTGGTAGGAGCAGCATCCCTGACATGCTTCTCATGGCAGGACCATGGTCTGGGATCTCATCTGACTCATCCCTCTCATGAGTTGAGGGGGACCTGTGGGAAGCTGTGCTTAATTTTCATGCCAGCTCTCTTCGGTGTTTGTATCAGTGACTTGCACAAAGGAGCTGATGAAGTTAACAAAGGATTCCCTAACACTAAAACAACAGGAACTACTGATTCCTTTGAGGGTAGAGAGTCCTACTGAGAGATCTTGATAGATTAGGGCACTGGACAATCACCAACAGCACAAAATTCAACAAGAGTGAGTGCCAGATTAGGCACTTGGGTTGGTGTAATCCTGGGTAGATGTCTGTGCTGGGGGACAGTGCAGCCCTACAGAGAGGTATCTATGGGGTTTGTCTGATGGCAATCTCAGTGTGCATCAACATCATGCCATGGTGGCCAGAAAGACCAGCTGTACCCTGGAGCGAGGGATGCCAGGAGGCTTCAGGGAACTCTGAGGGTCAGCCCTGGCTGGTTCCCTGGCACACCTCTCCAGAATCACACGTCTCAGCTCTGCCATGGCTGTGCCTGCCTTCTCTTGCCTTGCCCTTCCCTGCAGAATAGAGTGGCTGGAAGGTTTTCCCTTCTCCTCTGCACTGTATGGCCTGATGTGGGTTCCTTTCCGTGGTACTTGTGAGCCCCTGGTAATTTCGTTTTAGGCTCTGGAGGAAATTGTGCTGTCCCAGGGAGTGAGTAATGCTCAGCAGGAAGGAAACTGCTGAAATACAAATGGAAATCCTAACAGGGTTTTGCAAAAATGACGCGTAAAGCACTGCTGGATTTCAAACCCAAAGTGTGAAATCCTTTACACCTTTTCTTTCCCCACTCTAAGCTGTCCTGTGGAAATCTGTGGTGAGGAGGCAGCATTCTGGCCTGTTGTCAGTCAGAGCAGAGAGGAGGAGGTGCTTGCAGAAAAGCTGAGGGCTTCTTGGAGGTCACAGCAACTTGTGCATTGATGAGTGGAGATCATAGAACCACAGAATCATTCAGGTCAGAGGAGACCTCCAAGATCCCCAAACCCAACCCCAACCCATCCCACTCCACCCCCTGACCAAGTCCCCAAGTGCCACATTTCCACCTCCAGGGACAGCTTTGTGTCACCTCTAGGAGAGCAGACAGAAGTTTGCTGGATGCTGCTGAGTATCCCATCCTGTAAGCATTATGGGATGCCAACCTGCTGCTCGCCACAGCTCTGGACAAGGGTTGGGAAGGCAATGGTTGCACTCCTCTGAGCGGTCTCCAAGTGGGGGTTCAGGAGTTTCAATTTCTGCATGACTCCTGCCTGGCTTCCATCGCCCTTTGCAGCATGCTCAGCTCGGAGCTTTTGTGCAAACACAAGGCTGCGTGGCTGTACAAAGCAAGGAGCGTGCTACGGAATGTTGGCTGTTTTCATCTGGACTCAGCGGGGTTTCAGAGTAGCATGCTGTGTGTTATGGGAGATATCTACAGTCAGAGCAGGAGATCTGAATTCCTCTGGGCCCTGATATAAGCAGGTACGAGCGCAGGGAGGGCCGGTGGCGAGGCTCTGGCTCACACCCGTTATTTGTGGGATGCTTTTGTTATCTTTTGGAGATGAAAGGTGCCCCAGAAATGTAAACCACCGATGAGCCATGCTCCTTTTAATGTAAAACAGTACTAATAAATGCTGTCTTGCAGTCCCATTCATCCCTCGAGGTCACAGAGCACTCCATAAATTGCACTTCAGCCTCTCGCATTCCAGCTGCTGAGTGCAGCGAGATGCAGCAGTGTGTGGGAACAGACGAAATGCTATCTTTGAGGCCACTGCTTATGTTACCCATGGGTTAATGGGAGCGTTTCAGATTTCCCTCACTCCCCCTTGTCCCAGTCTGCATCAGTCTGGGGGCTGGGCTCAGCCTGCAGCAGTTGTGCCTTCATGGCCTCTTCTCCTTCCCATGCAGAGCAGGCCAAGGACAAGATGAATCTTTTGGAAGTGGGGCTGAGCAAGCCTGAGCTGTGCTATGTCTCTGTGGGGACTTCATGACTGCTCACACCACGCACCCTTTGCCCTCAGCCTCATGCACAGGGCTTTTGGCAAGGAGGGGATGGAGAAGGTCGGATCTGTTCTGGCCCACATACAGCAGCATAATTGATTTAGCAGTTTCTTTGGCAATCAATCAAACAGACAAACAGGGCCCTTCCTCAGCACTGAGCCATCTGTGTTTTTTCTGGTGCTCCTCCAAGCCTCCCTCCAAAAGCAGGGAAAAAAAGTACTCTGAAGGTTGGGGGATGAAGATGTAGCATAGAATTGTAGATTCATGGGGTCATAGAATCATGATACATAGAAACATAGCATGATTGGGTTAGAAGATACATTGAACATCATAGAACCATAGCATGATTGGGTTGGAAGAGATGCTGAACATCACAGAACCATAGAATGGTTGGATTGGGTGTGACCTTGAAGACCACAGAGCCATAGAACATCTGGATTGGAAGGGAACTTGAAGACCATACAACCAGAGAATGGTTGGGTTGAAAGGGACCTTGATGGTCACAAAACCATAGAACAGTTGGGTAAGAAGGGACTTTGAAGATCATAGAACCATAGAATGGTTGGGTTGGAAGAGACCTTGAAGATCATACAACCATAGAATGGTTGGGTTAGGAGGGGTTTTGAAGATCACAGAACCTTAGAACCATGGAATGGTTGGATTGGAAGGGACCTTACAGTCCCCCACCCCTATGAGCTGTGATCAGGTTATCCTCCCACCATCTCAGTTTGCCCAGAGCTCCATCCATGTCTCGGGACACCTCCGTGGACAGAACTCCCTACAATTCTCTGGGCAGCAGTGCCAGGATCTCACCTCTCTCCATTTGGGAGGCCCATGCTGGCAGGTGAGGTTATTTTCAAGCAATGGAAGAGCCCGCAGAGAGAAGCGCTCAGGTAATCGCGCGGATCCAAGCTGTGAGCCACCTTCTGCCATCAGAGCCATTTGGAAATCAATTTGCTGTCTGGCAGGGAGTGTGTGGCTGTGCTGCAGCCTGGTGACATGCTGGGTCCCCTTGGCACTCATTAGCATTCAGGTGGCAGCACGCTGTGTAAAGCCAGAGACTGGTGCAGTTTTTCTGGGAAAGCCATTAAAAGAAATAAATTCAAGGGGAAAAAAAAAAAAAAAGCTAAAATCAGCATTAATGATAATTTCCTCTCATTAAATGGTAACAATAGTGCAGACTGCAGCCCCAGCGCTGGCTCCCAGTCACACTCCCCAGACGACAAGCAAAGCAGAGCTGGGGTGATGCTCAAAGAGGGCAATAAATGGGGCTCTCCTCTTGTTTTTACAAGGGCAGTGGTGGGAGTGGTGCTGCTGAGATGGGAGTTCAAAGCCTCCACCGTGGTGGAAGGAGGGGAGCACACAGTATGAGGGGTCTGCAGGAGCATCTGTGGTTCCGTAACAGAGGGCTGCAGTTCTGCTCCGTGTGCTGCTCCGATGGTAGAAAATGATTCTGCTGGAGGCAACCTCCTGTGCCTGCCTTTCCCTGCAGGCTCAGAGCTCAAAGGAGAGAATGGTTTGGAAGAGGGTCTGTCCTCGTGCCCGTGGGGCTGGCTGGGTGTGTGGGGATGTGGGGCAGCAGCTCTGCGGGGAGTGGTCGGGTGTCAGGCTCACGTTGCAGCTTCTCTTTCAGCGGTGTCACTTGGTGGCTCTCTCTGGATACGCTCGCCTGTTTTCATGAAGACTTTATGAGCTTCCTAACCTCCCACCATCATTCCTTCCCTTGAAACTGGAGTGGAAGTGATGACATGAGCGGGTGATGTAGTGAAAGATGCGGAGGCGCGGACCTATGTATGTGCAGTGAACTTCGCTTCTCTGCGAAGCCAAGCCCAAAATTGTATTGCTGCGAGGTTGTCGTTGTGCCTCTGGGTTGGAGTTGATGGAGAGGTGAGCAGAATGTGAAGTTCCTAAATGTCTTGAAAACAGACCATGTAGTGGACAGACCCTATTGAGGAACCACCTGCAGTGCTTTAGGTACCTGCGCATGTGCCCCATGTGTCGATGGGAGATCCATCAACCCAAGCGTGAGCGTTACGGGGCAGTGGAGAACCTATCCAGCAGCCAGACCTGCTCTGAGTTGTGTCCCTCTGAGTCCCAGTGCTCCCAGTTCAGCTGCCTTCACCCCGTGGGGTTTGTGAGCTACATGTGCCCAGCTTCCACCCCACTGCAGAGGCTCATCCGCGGGTGGATGGTGCTTTTAGCAGACGAATCCTAAGGGTGCCTGCAGTGTCTGTGCAGCCAGACGCTCCTAGGATAAATTCTGGACCTCATTCAGAGCTGTCTGGCATCTCAGGGAGTCATTCCTGTCTGTAAAGCAGCCAGACTGATGGGTCCCTGCGAGGCACTGGGGGACCAAACCTTTTGCATCTGTCTGATGCGTGCAGACGTGAGTATTGAATCAGATTGAAAACAAAAACCTGTTAGTTCACGAGACGTGACTCAGGGCTGTTTGGGTTAATGGAAAAGTTGAGCAAAGTGTAATTGTTGCTGCATAAAGAGCACACGGAGGAACGATGGAGGTGATGTGGGTAAGATGTGAGCATTCTGCATCCTTACCCACATGGGGAAGGGCAGGAGGTTGGTGGGATGCCTTGAGTATACCCAAAGGAGTCAGAAATAGGCAGATCTGCAGTGTGGGTGCTCAGGCCATCAAGGTGGAAGGAGGGGGTGAGAAATTCCTGAGCTGCAGTCTGGGTGTCACCATCCATATTCCAAGCAAGGACTTAAGGACTGAGTTTGGTTAGCGGTGCACTGGCACAGAAGGATGTCCTTCATGCAGTGCTGAGATGCTGTACAAATCTGCTCGTCCTCTCTTTCTCTTTCCCCCTCCCACGCCTCCCGCAGGCAGTGCTGCTGCCTGGAGGGGGCTAAGCTCGGGGTCACCCTACAGCTGTTCCCTGCTGCTTTCAGGGAGTGCAGGGATGGAGGTGCATCTCCGCAGGGCTGGGCTTCGGATAACATCCTGCTGTGCTCCCCCGCACCCCAGGGAGAAAAGTATTTCCTTTCTGGGATTTCTGAAGGGTGATGGTGCTCAGTGCCCGAGTCCCACCAGGGTCCATCAGAACTAGAACCTGTCTGCAGAGCTCCCGGTGCATGCTGCTGTGGGGCTCTGTTGTATTGCGTGATAGAGGGGAGGAATCAAATAAGAATAAAAGATGATTTTGTCCCCAGGCCGGCACAGCGGCTCTGATGAAATCCTGCGGAGGGCAGAGGGAGGGCAAGGCAGCACCGTCAGCAAAACGGATCCCAACGGCAGTAACATAAATACTGGGGGATGGAGAGAGCTGGAGGCACTGCCCCATGCCGTGCCAAGCACTGCAGCGTCAGACCGCAGTGCCCTAGTTAGGAGAGCACATGTGCCCTCATTCTGGCCACACCTGGGGCTGGTGGTGGGGAAAGGGCAGAAGTGGCCTCACACCACTTTGGGGTGACAGCTGGCTTCGTCCTGGGAAAGTCCCAGTGCCTGTGCTCAGTGCAGTGCCCTGTTTTTATCCCTCCCCGATTTTCCTCCTACCAAACCCAAAGCTGCTCTGTCTGGGCTGCGTTTCAGTGGTCCCGTGGCATTGCTGAGCTGTGGGCTTGGAGCACAGTGGCTGTGTGTTCATCTGCTGCACAGTTCATGGCCAGATGTCCACAGCCCATTTGAATTGAAGGTGCTTGATGCAAAGGAACAATCAATCCTGGGGGTTCCCACTGGGGATGCTCCAGATGAGATGTGTACAGTGTAGGGGCAGCATGGGCTGTCCTGGGCTCTCTGTGTGTTGATGGGTGGTGAGTGATCTCAATTCAGATGAGATGATGCTATCCCAGTCTGCTCTGCATTAGGATCTCCTCGTCCATGTAGAGCTTGGCTGCAGCTTGGCTCTGAGTTTCTGGGTACCATCAGATTTCCATGGCAGCCTTCAAAGCTAGGTCCCCTCTCTCCAGTGTGCTTCCAGTCCACAACCTTTCAGAGCTGGAGGGGAACACTGGGCACAGCATTTCCCTGTCTGTGTTTATTCACCAACACTCTCAACGTTGTTATTCCTGGAATATCCAGAGAAGGCCAATCTCAGATCTCTCATCTGCTCTCTGTTGGTGCTCCTGGCAGTGGCGGCTGCACAGCCCAGCTGAACACACAGAAACATTCCAGCTCCTGGCTGCTAACTGGGGCCAGGTGGGGTGACTCAGCCTGCATTTTCTATGGCTGGATTGTGGGGGTTTTGCTTCTGCACTCAGCTTGCATTCAGTGCTTGGGCCATAGGGTGTGCACATTATGAATTCCTCAAGAACTGCACTCCCAAAACCTTCTACAAGGTATTCAAGAGCTGTGGAGATGTGGCACTTGGGGACATGGTCAGTGGGCATGGTGTGGCTGGGTTGGGGTTGGATGTGGGGATCTTGGAGGTCTTCTCTACTCTGATTACTCTGTGGTTCTATGTAGAGTCATGGTTAGTGGGCACCGTGGGGATGGGGTTGAGCTTGGGGGATCTTGGAGGTCTTCTCCAACTCTAATGATCCTATGACTCTATTTAGGGTCATGGTTAGTGGGCATATTGGGGATGGGATGGGGTTGAGCTTGGGGATCTTGAGGGTATTTTCCAGCTTTCATGATTCTGTGATTCTTTAACAATGCTCAGCATCTGTAAGGCTGGCTCTATAAGACAAGGAAAGTTCCTGGTAACAGAGGTAAAAGAAGCAACCCAGAAGGTAAAATGTAGGTGAAGTGGAAGCCACTGAAGGATTCACTGTTAAAAACTCCAAAAAAGACACGTTCTACCTCTGAAATCCCATTTACTGCCCAAGAGCCCAAGTATAATTAAACAGTAAACAAAAGGAAATAATTAGCGAAAATTGAATTGCCATCCAGTTGAAGAAAAGTAGGAAAAAATAAAAAAAAAACACCTGAAAATTATGAAAGATTACAACCTGACTGTAATAATGCCGGAATTGTTGAGGGATAGCTTGGCAAAAAAAATGTAGAGAGCACCAACAGAGTATTTCCAAATACACAAGAAGCAGGAAGCTGGGTAGGAAGTCTGCAGAAAAGAAGAAAGGGAGCACTGAATAACAACAAGGCTGTGGCAGAAATACTGTAGTAATTATTTGCATCACTTTGTAGCTTAGAAGGAGCCCTTTTGTTTTTGTTTGCGGACAGCAAGCAAAACAGAGTGTCTTTAAGAAGAGTTTTTAGTGGGGGAGACTCTAGAACAAATCAGTTCGGTGGAAAGTAACGGCAAACGAGAGCTCTTAAATTTACTCGAGAGCTTTGAGAGAACTCAAGCTCGAATTTTCCAGCTGCGCTTCGCTACATAAATAGAGATGGGAACAGGAGGACGCCAAGGTAAGGCAGTGCTGGTTTCAGGCAGGACCGGCAGTGGTCATTAATGGCACAAGTCATTATTTTTACTTCCATGCTAGACAGCTTTGTTGAATCTCTGGAGCTGAATTCATGGGCGGATGAATAAATATGATATACAGAGCAAGAGTCAGCCTGGGTTTCGCAGAGTGAAGTCATTCTTCATCCATCTGTTTGAGTTCTGTGGAGGAGACGGGGACGGGAAGAAAAATGGCCCACTCAATTGAGTGTCCTTGAATTTCTCCAAAACTTCGGCACTGTCCTTTGCCAAAGGCTCCTGAAGAAGTTAAGCTGTCATGGGACGAGATTTTCTGGTGGATTAATGATTGCGTAGAAGATAGAAAACAGAGGAAAGGAGGAAATGTTCATTTTTCACCCTGGTACCATAGGTGTCCTACAGGTACCTGTGCTGTGCCACCAACTCATAAATGATCTGGGAGCAGGGAGAAGGCAACGTTCACTGATGAACTGAATTATTTCAGCCACTTAAAACTATGGAGAGGCGTGGAAAGATCTGATAGTGTGACTGAGTGAGGAAACAGCAAATTAAATACAAGTATGTTGCTGAAAGCCAAGCAGTGCCCTGAAGGAGGTAATCCCCTTCTGCTCCTGTGCAGCAGTGGGCTCTCAGTGGGTCTGTACCTCTTGGGAAAGAGATCTCAGAGTGGATACTTCTTTGAAATGCCAGAGGTTCAGCCCTGATTAGGACTGGAAACAGCTTAGAGTAGTATAATATCCAGAGTTGGTGGATCTGTATGATCATCAATGAATCTAATGAATCTATGAATCTGTCAAGTCCAACTCCTGGACCCAGGCAGCACCACCCAAAAATCAGACCTTGTTTGTGTCGACAAAGAGATACCAAGTTCTGAAGCTCATTCAGCATTACCTATCTGTGGCATTCCGTGCCACGCTGTCTGCAAGCCAGAGGCCAGCATGAGATTTCACCTTAGCAGAAGGAAGAATTTCTGAGGGCATCCACCATTGTTCCAGTGCCTTCATTCTCATGTTTGGATAGCATTTTGCCAATGTGCGTTTGCTGCTCCATTCATTGGAAGAAGAATTAGCTCAACGTTGGCTGTGGTTGAAGCCCCCCGCCAACCTCAAAGGACCTCATTCAGTACCCACTTTGTTTCAACAATTAGCAATATGAAAGAGCATCTGGCATGCAAATTGTGTGTTAGGACAAATGCCCAAAGTGAGGTTCTGCACTGGCAAGCAACAGTGCAGAAACAAACAAACAAAATCTGTCTTGCAGTCAAAGATCTGCTGCTGGGATGACTCCAGATGCCTGCGCATTGACACAGTACTTTATTTTTTTTCCCGTGGTGCCCCTCCAGGGTTGGCCTGTGCAGCAAGAAGTGTGGCTCTCTCACAAGCATCATTCACTGGTTACTGACTTCTCGTGAGATATGGTGCAGCTGTTGAACGTATCATATCTTTGCTCCCATTTTGTGTGTTGCCAATGCCAAAGCTGATATCCATTGTCATGGAGGAAGAGGCCAATCACAGAGTTGTTAGTGTTGGAAAAGACCTTCAAGAACGCCAAGTCCAACCCTAACCCATCCTCACCGTAACCCCTGACGTGTCCGTAAATAGAATCACAGAATTATTAAGGTTGGAGAAGATCTCTAAGAGCCCCAATTCCAATCCAAGCCCACACCCACCATGACCCTAAATAGGATCATAGAGTCATTAATGTTGGAAAAGACTCTCCAAGATCACAAAGTCCAACCCCAACCAACTCCCACCATGCCCACTGGCCATGTCAACTGCTGGCACCTACTCAGTTGTCTGCAAGGCCTTTGACTTGGTCCTGCACCACATACTTACCTCTGAATCAGAAACCCATGGATTTGAAGGGTGGACTACTCAGTGGATGAGGAATTGATTGAATGGTCTCAGCCATTGGTCAGCACCTCTATGTCCGGGTGGGAGCCGTGATATCTGTGTTAGGACTGGTGTTTTTCAACATCTTAATTGGTGACACAGGTGGTGGGATTGAGAGCACCCTCATCAGTTTGCTGATGGCACCAAGCTGTGTGGTGCATTGACACAACAGAAGGAAGGGATGTCATCCAGAGGGACCTGATCAGGCTGGAGAAGTTGGAACATGGGAACCTAATAAGGTTCCACACAGCCAAGGGAGAGGCATTGGTTCAGGACATTCCCAGATAGGAGTAAAGGCTGGGGTGGAACTCCCTGGGGGCAACCATGCTGAGAAGGTCTAGGGGATTCTTATGGATAAGCAGCTGGACATGACGTAGCAGTGCACGCTTGCTGTCCAGAAGGCCAACAGTATCCTGGATTGCATCAACATAGAGATGGCAGCGGACAAAGGGGGTTGTTCCCCTCTACTCTGCCCTTATAATGCCCCATCTGGAGCACTGCATCCAGGCCTGGGGTTCCCAGGACAAGAAGGATGTGCTAGAGTAGGTCCTGAGGAGGGCCACAAAGGACCTGAGCACCTCTCCTGTGAATAAAGGTTGAAGGAGCTGGGCTTGTTTAGCTTGGAGAAGAGAAGGCTGCGGGGACATCTCGTTGCATCCTTCCAGGACTTGAAAGGAGCTTACAAGCAGGATGACTGACTTTTACATGGTCTGAAAGTGATAGGACAAGGGGGAATGGCTTTAAACCAAGAGAGGGGAGGAATTGTTTATTCATAGAGTGGTGAGTGCTGGCACAGGCTGCCCAGAGGGGTTGTGGGTGCCCCATCTCTGGAGATGGCTAGGCTGGATGGGACCCTGGGCAGCCTGAGCTGGTGGTTGGCAGCCAGCCCATGGCAGGAATTGGAACTAGGTGATCCTTAAGGTCCCCTCTAAGCCCAAGCCATTCTATGATTCTGTGATTCTGTGTCCCTAAATCAGTATCAGGAGAGAGAGGAAAAAAGAAATATTTCTAAAAGTACATGAAAAAATGTGGTTTTGGGGGGTCAGGGTTCATGGAAGCATCCTTTCCAGCATGGGTCTTGCTGCTTTTTATTGCAGTGAATTTTTCCATATGTGGTTCACTTTGGCCAAGAATCTGGGCCCCCTAACTCTGCTGCAGGAATAGCCAAATGGACAGAAAAACAGAGAAAAAAGGGTGGGCAAATAACAAAACCATGAGGTTCCCTAGGTACTGCTGAAAGCCAGCAGCATGGACAAGAGATTGATTTCTCCAAGTGTTTGCAGACATTCTCTTCTGCGTCAAGTTTAAAGGGGAAAAGATGCAAAGGATGAAATTCCCCGTTCAATCCTATGGTTTTTTTTTTTTTTTTTTCCACCAGGCCCTCTCTTGCACAACCAGGAACTCTGACAGCTGCCACCAAGGACTCATTTCCCGTTCCCCCAGCGAACCTGATGGATGCTGGCACCAGCCCGGCTGTCACGCTGCAGCTGTGCAAATGGCAAAGTGCAGATGCTAATTTTTAGGGATGGCAGAAGGTGTTTTGGAAAAGCACTGAGTGTTTCTCCTGCTCTCTCTCTGGGTCTGATTGGGATGGAAAGTCCCAGAGGATCGAACCCTGTGCAGATGGGCTCTGACCTCACTGCATCCCAGGGCAGGTATAGACAGGAGGAGGTCAGAGTTCTCAGATCTGAAGCATTTTCTAAATTTGAGTGTGATGACGACTTTTTTTCCGCTTTCCGAACAAATCCTTCAAATGAATGGCTCAGGGGTGTGGGAAAGGCATTCACTGTGATTTGAGGTGGCCTTCGCTTGCTGGCATCTCCGATCCATTGCGGACCTCGTGAGCTCAGAGAATAAAAATAAAATAACAATGACAACAATCCATGTGTTCCCAGCAAGAGGCAGAACTGGGCAGGCAGCAAGAGTTTGGGGGTTTGATCATGTAGCTTCGATGTGATTCATTGGAAATAAATGTGCTACAACAGTTAGGGTTTGCCTGCAGCGAAACAGAAGGGAGTGCTGGTTCCACCCTGCCGCTGTGCTTGGGATGTGGCACTTCTTTCCTGCAGTGGGTTTTGCTACGGCTCATTGAAAGGAGGTTGTGGCGAGGTGGGGGTTGGACTCTGCTCCCAGGGAACAGCAATGGGACAAGAGAGAATGGTTGGGTATTAGGAAGAATTTCTTCTTCAAAAGAGTGGTGATGTCGTGTGCTGGAATGGGCCGCCCAGGGAGGTGGTGGCTTACCTCCCCTGGAGGTGTTCAGGAGACATTTAGATGCTGAGCTAAGTGACATGGTTCAGTCGGGAATATTGGTGGTATGGTGGGCAGTTGGAGTGGATAATCTTGGAGGTCTTCTCCAGCTTTGGTGATTCTGTTATTCCACGATTCTAGTTGGGTTTCATCTCCATTTCTATAATCCTCTATTTCTTCTGTTTCTATTGCTTCAAAAAACACCTTCATTTCCCCAGGTGTGTGTCCACCTGTTTTGTATGAGCTGCAGAAGGTCCGAGCTCTCTCTCAGTTTCTGCAGAGCACATGTCTTTCAACAAGCCAAAAGAAACGATGAGACTATATACTAAAAAGGGCAAAAATAAAAAAATAAAAAAATCCCCACATGCTGTGCTATTTTGGTAGGAGCAAATTATGCGTTCTCCAAATTACCATTGGTTATGAACACAGCATGTCTGTCTGTGTTACAATGTCCTGCTTTCACATGACCACTAATACATTTAAAGTTATGATAATGCCCATTGAAATCCCAGCGTCTCTTCTCTAAGATCTGATTTATTCCTACCAGCAAATGTCAGATGGAAGTATCAGTTTTATGGCTGTATAATTCACACATTGTTAGGCATCTTATTAGGAAGGACATAGGCTTATTTAAAAATGGCATGAGGTTGTTCCTTAAATGTATAGAAACTATCAATTTCCTAGATTTTCTTTCTTTTCTTTTTCTTCTCTTATCTTCCTTTCTTCCTCTCTCTTCCAGTTTCCTTTTTCTTTTTTCTTCTCTTTTCCCTTTCCCTTTTTTCCTTCTTTTTCTTTTTCCTCTTTTTTCCTTTTCCATTTTCCTTTCCTTCTTTTTGTTTTCTACTTTTTCCTACTTTCACTTTTTTCCATTTTCATTTTCTTCATCTTTCTTCCTTCTCCATTTTCTTCGTTCTCCTTTTTCTTCCTTATTTCCTTTCCTTTCCTTTCCTTTCCTTTCCTTTCCTTTCCTTTCCTTTCCTTTCCTTTCCTTTCCTTTCCTTTCCTTTCCTTTCCTTTCCTTTCCTTTCCTTTCCTTTCCTTTCCTTTCCTTTCCTTTCCTTTCCTTTCCTTTCCTTTCCTTTCCTTTCCTTTCCTTTCCTTTCCTTTCCTTTCCTTTCCTTTCCTTTCCTTTTTCCTTTCCTTTTTCCTTTCCTTTTTCCTTCCCTTCCCTTCCCTTCCCTTCCTTTCCCTTCATTGTTATTTCTCCATTCTTCTTTCTCCTTCCCTCTTTCCCTCTTTCCTTTCTTCTTTCTAGTTGGGAACACGTTGAATTGATGATCCATGTACCTTTTAATATTATCTTCATGAGCATCAGCTCTTAAATACCACTCTGAAACCATGGTGAGGAATGTGGTACTGTAAACACATCGAGAAGTAGATTAGATTAGATTACATGTAAGAATTTCCCCATCTACAGTATCAAGAGCACATTCAGCACTTGACACTTCACAGACTTTTTGCCAGCTATAATAAAAAGGGCTTTTTTGGGAAGATGATAAAGTCCTGAATACCCTCACATCAGTTCCCATCCCACATATATGTTCCCATCCTACGTCAGTTATAGGTCAAACTGATGGCATCGACACAGTGTATATCTCTGTATGAGAAGTTTGAACAACATTTTTGTGGCTGGCTTTGAGCACCATATGGGAACATCTGTCACCACGACCCAGCTGGGCTTTCGCTCCATCTGAGCCCCATTGCCAGATGCCAGAGCAGGTGCTTGGAGTGTGCCAGAGCAGGTGCTGCCTTGTCCCACCTTCGTGCCACCCACAGTTTCATGTCACTTCTCCCCTGAGTCACCTTTTTCCCTGGCAGCGCTGAGATAAAGAAGAGAAAGAGGATGGGGAGAGCTCCTGGCTCTTTACATCCTCCTCCCATCAACCCAGGTACCCCCATGGTGTTCCAAAATGGGTGATAAAAATGGTTGAAATAGATAAAAATGAGTAAAAATGGCCAGTGCCTCCATGCAGCCTCATCTACAAGCAGGGAATACATGCTTCCTAGAGGACTGTTGAATAGGGATGGTTTTGGAACGTGCCTACGTTACTCCATACCTACACATCCCTGTGCTTATGGTGTCAGGTACAAATTAAAGGATGTTTTTGTTTCAGAATGGATGTGCTGAAGTTGACCTTGCTCATTTACACCTCCTCCATCTCCTAATGGAAGGGATGTCTCGCTTGCTGGAGAATGAGCAAATGCTCCACAGAGCTCTAACAGGGCTGTGTGTGTGTGGGATGCACGCAGATGTGGACATTCACAGTTCTAAGAAATGGCAATTTCTTGAAGCCTGAGTGAACTCCACATTCCTGGAGTCGCATAATTTAAATCAACTTTGCTCTGCTTCCTTGACTGACCTCCTTGGCTTGCTGGGTACTAATAGGGTCTACGATGGGTCTTCCCACTAAGAGCAGATCCTTGGGGCATAGATTCACAGAATGGTTGTGTTGGAAAGGACCTCAAAACCCCCGCAGCCCCATGTTCTACTCAGGCTGCCCAGGGTCCCCTCCATGTCTTGGGGCACCTCCAGGGCTGGGGCACCCACAGTGCCAGGGCCTCTCTGCCCTCGTGGTGAAGAATTTCCTCCTAACATCTAATCTAAATCTCCCCTCTGAGTGTTCTCTGAAGAACCTCTGAAGAAGCCTGGTAGGGCTGTGCATCTATCCCAGGCAGTCCTGAACTAGACATCTCCTCTTTGTTTTTGGGGTCCCTGCTCCCTCATGGCCCTACAGCCCCACATGGCCATACAGCTCCTCGCTGCCCTACAGCTCCCTTGTGGGCCTACAAATCCAAATGGCCCTACAGCTCCTTGTGGCCCTAAAGCTCTTTACAGCCCTACAGTTCCCTCACAGATTAACTTTCTCCACAGCCCCCATTGTTCCTTACAGGAAACCCACTCTCTTAGTTGGTGTAAGGTGATTTTTACTCAGTCCCACATAACCAGGGATATCCTGGACTCATAGAACTCCATAAAAAATACTCTATTTTTAGGGAAATCCCTGTGCTAAATGCCCCTTTGGATGCTGATGAGGCTTGTGCATCCAGCCAGGTACTTTCCAGATCCTTGCATTGGGTGGAGAGCTGAAAATATCAGGAAAACTGTCACAAAGGACCATGGGCTTGTTTGGCACTTCTGGTTATAGAAATAAAAGTTGCAAACGGAGCCTCTGAGTTTTCCCAAGTAAATAGAAAAGAACCCCGATGTGCTCCCGAGCAATGCTCCCTCTGGCAGCTCTGAGCTCTGAGCTGAAAGCATCGCTAGCAGAGCGCTCACCCTTTGCCTTCCTGCAGAGGGAAGGAAGGTGGATTGTTTTCCAGCAATGAAATTTCTTATTGAAAAAATGGAACGCTTCCTCGTCGCGCTGGTGAATGGGATGCCCGCGACGCCGAGCACACTGCTTCCAATTACAGGCACCGTGAGGCCAGGTGCTGCAGCAGGGCAGGAATGTGTACCTTTTCATGTGCTCTGAAAAGATAAAACCTTTTTTTTTTTTTTTTAATGTATGTAATGTATTGAAAGCAGGAGCGCAGCCAGCTGAGCTCCCTTTGATTTTTTCTCATGTTAATATCGAATGAAAATGTGCTTAATCGCTCAAATTAGTTCAGCTTGCTAGCAAAAAAAAACCCCAAAAACCTGCTCCCAAGGGATCGGTGCTCCCTTCACATCACCTCCAGGTGTGGCTTGCTTTGCTGGAGGATAGTGCTTGGGTTTGGGCTGCACGTTGGGATGGACTGGATGCACCTCCTCAGGAATGTCAGCATTCTTGGACTGGTGGCTTTTCTCCATTTGTGCCCCAAATTTTCATTTCCTGGGCATAGTTTCCATATGGGAGGAGTAGAATCGTGGAATGTCATGGGTTGGGAGGGACCTCAAGGATCATCTGGTGCCAGGGTACATTGGTGTGTGAGATGCTGTGGGGGCAGGACCTGTGTCTGGCAATGATGAATGACAGGGGCACCATCAAAGACCAGAAGGGTTTTGGGGGCCGTCAGACCTACACACCATGTGCTCAGGGATAGTAGCAAGAAACCTATGGCATCTTTCCCTTCGTCTAATGGATCACATGGTGTCCTGTTTCCAGCTAGGGGGATTTCCTGTAGTGCTGTTCCTGTTTTTTAATCCCAGAGGGTCTTCCAGTGCCCCCACAAGACCTTCAGCAAGGAGCAGGGAAAACCATTCCTGTTTGCTTGTTCTGGATCTCTGCTAGTTCATTTGGTGATCCTGCTTGGCTGAAGGGAGCCTGGTGATGGCCATACAGGAGTAGGATTGCATGCTGCCAGGCTATGAAGGACCAGGCTCCTCCAAGTGTCCCAGCAGGAGGGAGCTGGAATCTGCCAGCATTATGTGTATTCCTTTGTCACCTCCAGGTCTTGTGCCCAAGCAGGAGCCCTGCTCCCTTGCATGTTGCACAGAGCCACAAAACCTGCCATAAAGCAAGGCAAGGAGCTGCAAGCATTCAGCTAGAGGAGGAGAATGAGAATGCAGTGATCCCAAATCTGTTGAGGGAGAAGCAGCCCCATGGATCAGATGTGGTGTGTGGCCACGGGATTATTTTGGGGTGGCATGGAGATGTGTGCCCTGCAGTGGCTCTGCAATGCCTGTCTGCTGTCAGCAGGAGCAGGTTTCTCACCAGGCAGGCAGTTCTTTGTGAAACATCAGCTTTTTTTTCCTTCTGTGGGCAGTAGAGCATCTGTAGCAGACACCACTGAGATGTCACTACCAGAGCAAGGGTGCTAGAGGCAGTGGTGCTGAAGGATGTTTTTAATTCAGAAGATTAAGCTTAAGAAGAAGGATGGGAGAAAGTGTGGATAGAGTCAATAATGTTATGTCCAAGGACAATTTGAAGCGTAGACTTGTGGGATCAGAGATCTCAGCTGGTTGGGGCACCGGGGTGGATCTCATCTGAAGCTGAGAACTGTGTGGCTGGGGACTTGTGGGGTTGGGATCTTGAGTGGATGCCACAGACCAATAGTTATGAAATTGCCTTGAAGTGGAACTTGGTCATCTGGGGGTCTGGTAGGACATCACGTAGGTATCATGATGGATGTGGTGGGAAGGTCTGGAAAGTCGACAGTGTGACACCCCAGGTTTTTCCTTGGGTTTAGGGTTTCCGTGCCTTGCTTAATGCCACAAGAGCTGCCCGAGTGTGGGTGCTCAGCTCACATCTGCTCTCTCCTCCAGCTTTGAGCTGCTCTGCTTGAATTATTCATGGTGACGTGCTCTCTGCCTACAGTCCCTGCCATTGCAGCTCACCCTTTGGAGCCTCTGAGCAGGGACTGTGGCAGCCCGGGCTGTTGTGATGAACTAGGCACTATTTATTATTTATGCACCATGATTTGGTGGGCTGGCCGAGGCATGGCTCTGGATAAAGGGAGAAAACTGCGTGCAAACAGCTGTAGCTGCTGCTTGACGAGCCCTGCTGTTTAAATAATACCAAGGAGCAGCTCAGCAGAGCTGCAGAAGGGCAGATGCCCTTATAAGTCGAGGCAGAGCTCCAGCCTTGGGCATGGAGGGAGGGAGAGGCTGTGCCAAGGCACTGCGATCACATCCCAGTGCTGGCTCAGTGTGATGCTGAAGCCATGCACTGCAGGAAAGGCTGTGTGAGCTCCTGGATGTGGTTTTCCTGGGATAGCGTGTGTTGGATGTGTGTTTGCTTGCTTCTGAAGCCATATTACTGCAGCTCTGGTCGATGTTTAACCTCATGTGTGGAGCATAGTCTGCCTCATCACCAGCACCTGCACATGGTTTTTAATGGCACAGTCTGATTCTGCCACGCGAAGAGCTCTCTGTCTAGAAAGGCACCTCATGGTCAGGCAGTCAGCAGGTGTCCTGCTCCCTTAATCCAGATTATTAGCAGAGGAGATCCTAAGCCTGCCGCTCCCACAGGGGTCTGGGTGCAGATCTGCCCCTCCAGCATCATTCATTTCATCCTAGTGCGCTGAGATAGCCCGGTCTACATTTTGGGATGAGGGCTATGGTGCTGCAGGGTCCCGACCCCAAATGGAGCTGTGCCTTGCATGTTGCAGTGCTCGGCAGGGAGCATTCTTCTTTTGCATTTGCAAAACACAAAAAGCAGCACGTGGGGCCTTCAGCTCCCTGTCCCAGCACGTGCAATCTGGGCACCAAGCTTTGGGTGAAGAAAGCTCAGTTTAGGGCACCTCCTTTTAGGAGCACCTTTAGGGCACCCCAAGGAGGACCGGTGCCTCGGCCTCACCTGCAGCACTGCAGGCAAGCTGTGCAAGTCTGCTCCAACTCACCATAATGCCTCTCTGCATGATGGAAAGAAGGTTTTCTATTAAACCTCAGGGAAATAACCGTCCTTGTTAATGAGTGCGGAAGTAATGAGCCACAGCGGGGTGACTCGAGAGATTTGGGCCATCGCTCTGGAAGGCTGCATTGTTTCTTTAAATTAGAGAAATAATTTAAGCAAACAAACGAACAAAGAATTTCTGGAAATGAAAGCAGGGTACAGCCAGGGTGATTTGCTCTCTTCTGTTTAATGGGAGCAGTGCCGCGAACAATTGCACTGCCGACCTCAGAAATCTATCCATGGTAACTGGTCACGGGAGAGAAACACAGACAGCCTGCCACCAGCTTGGGATTCAAGTTAGGTTTTCTGTTTTTCCATGGTTGTGGGCCAGTCAGGGACTTTCCATGAGCAGCACTCGGGACAGAAATCCCCTTCTGCTGTGCAGCAGCCAACACCACTGAGCAGTGGCAGGTCCGAGCCTGCTTTGGGGCTGGCTGTGGCATCAGTGGGTTTGGTCCCAGCTTTGCTGGGATGTGGAGCAGGCTGGAAACAGATGGGGCTGACTGTGGGACATTGAATGGGTGCTATGGCAAATGTAGGAGATGCTGTAAGGATAGCTCTGTCTGCACGTCCCTGCCAAGAGGTGCCTGTAGGGCCACGTGTTCAGACCTGGGTTAGTTTGGGATCTGTTCAGGACCTGCATAAGGACATCCCATGGTCTGTGTGGCTTCGAGTCCTACAAGAGGACATCAAGGCACTGCCAGGCTGGAGCTCATCCATATGTAAATAACCAGAAATACTGAGGCCTTGCTCGTGTGTTCCTCAAAAGAAGTTTTTGGAAGGGATCACTGTGCTTTTGTTCTTCCATTAGGCAAGTGAGGAGAGAGAATTGTTTTCTTCCCCTCATCCGTTCCCCTAATAGGGAAAGAAGGAGGACTTGGCCACCCCAAGCCAGGAGTCTCAAGGGACCTCCGAAAACAAAGGGCTGTGTGGACAGAAGTGCCGTCATCCTGTTCCATATGGGATTGTGGGGCTAGCACATGGGGTTGGGATGGGTTTTTAGAACTGTAGTACAGCCTGTTTGACAAAAGATGACTGTCCTGAGCCCAGCTTGTCTTGTTTTGTCCAGGCTCCACGGCTGATCCTGCTGAGGGCCCCTGAGATACAGAGCTCTATGGGAACTGAGACCACTTGACTGCACTCAGCACCTTTCGGGAGCAGCCCTAGGTAACTATTCTCATTCTCTGCACGGATTGTGGGTGAAATTTGTTCTGAGTTCTACAGACAAAACGCAGTGGTATTTCTGGTTGTCCATTCCATGGATCTGTTAACCCGTTCTGCTAAGGTCGTGAAACCTGCTGTGTCTGTGACAAATGAATGCCTTGCTCACTCCCAACACTGAGCTGCATCCCATCTCCTGACCTCAGCCCAACAGCGCTTCATTTTTCCAGGTTTCCATGAGGGTGGTGGTTCCACATGACAACCAAGAGGCCCAGGTGGCTGGATGGAAGTGGCAGGACTGGGGACAGCCTGAAGGTTGGACTCGGTGGTCTTAGTGGTCATTTCCAACCTTAACGACTCTGTGATTCTGTGATTTATTCTAATCCCCATTGGGATTGTTCTTGTACTGCACTACAGACATGAACTCTCCTCCTTTGCCCAGAGGCCGGATGGAGCAGAGGCTGTTGCTAGAAGCCAGGTGCCAAACTTTCCTGGCTCCATGGATTTTTGTTCCCCTAAACGCCACCACTCTGTACATCAGTGACTTGACACTACAATAATAACCAGTGCTCCAAAGAAATTATGATTGCATCACATCCCTCCCAAAAAAACAAACAAATCTTCTTTACTTCCAGGGAGGGAATTTCTCGATCACCATTCTGGCAGTGGTAGATGGCTGTTCTGCTGAGGAGGTTTGAATTTAACTTGCAGAAATCTGGAAAAACAATTACTTTTTTTTTTTTTTTTTTTTTCATTCCCATCAGAAGTAACAAAATGCTGAAAATTGTGGAATCGTGGAAATCCTAGCATGGCTTGGGCTGGAAGGGACCTTAAAGATCACAGAACCATAGAATCACAGAATGGTTGAGTTGGAAGGGATGCTAAAACCCCTCAGCCCCACCTCCCATTAGATGCAGCCATCCAGAGCCCCATCCTCCCCAGCTTGCTCCAAGGTAGACAAATATAAACTAAACCTAAGCTATGCTGTGCCCGGCTCCACATCCTGGTGGAGTTTCTCTGGTGCCACAAGGTCATGCACGAGTGACACAGGCAGGGTTTGCTTCGAGCTTCCTTCTTTCCAAAGCTCAGGATGTGAGCTTGAAAAGCGCAGTTCTGACAGCTGAGTTTGAAGAGAACTGAGTGAGAGTGAAGCCAGCAGGACGCTGTGGATGTTACTCTGAAACACTGAGGATGAATGATTTCCTGTAGGGCTGGCTTCCTGAGCACGCTTATATTCCTTATTAAATTCTGCATGTCGATAAAAGTATCAGCTGGCAGAGGGTTATAATTTTTAACCCCGCCTGTAGGGTTCCTCCACAAAAACCTGGATAATAGAAGTTAGCAAGCTGAACCCCATATCTCGCCATCAGCTTTTATTCCTGCATGGCAGTGGGGCGAGGGCAGCCCCCATTCCATGGGTCTGGGCACCCCATGGCACAGAGCCCCATTCTCCAGGCTGCCTTACTGGTGACACTGGCAGGGCCCTGACCTGAGGACTTTGGCTGGGCTGTTTCCTGATTGGACAGTCTCCATCTCAAATCCTCCATGCATGGCATTGTGCAGAGACTAAAGAAATAATAACCTGTAATTCTTGGAAGCTGTGTGGAGCTCAGCTTGAGTTTCCAATCAGGAGGGGGATGATGTGCGTTGAAACAGGCTCAGGAAGTGAAAGGGAGGGGAAGAAGAAGGAGAAATGTGCTCACCCTAAGACTGCAGAAGGGTATTTTGGGGTGTTTTTCCCATATTCTCTGTGCTTGTGGGGATGAGGTGCTTTCCCAGTGCCTCAACCCGGTGTTTAAATCACTGCTGTAAAAGCTTTGAGAGTAACTAAAACAAAATGTCGCAGGTCAAATGAATCCTGTCCAGTTTCTCAGTTTATTAGGAGTGCAGTGTAAATTCTGGGGAAGGAAATAAATGGGCAAACATCCACCACCCCTACTCTGCATCCCAAATGGGCATCCCAAAGGACATCCCAAATGGGCTTCTCAAATGGACATCCCAAAGGACATCCCAAAGGATATACCAAATGGGCATCCAAAATGGGCATCCCATAGGACATCCCAAATGGGCTTCTCAAATGGACATCCCAAAGGACATCCCAAAGGGGTATCCCAAAAGGACATCTTGATCCATGTCCACAGCACTCCTCTCCCTGTTGAATGTCTGTGCTGTCACTGCTCCTCGCCGCAGGTTAGTCTTCAATTTGTTGTAATCTGGAAATAAAGAAAGAGGGAAAAAAAAAAAAAAAAGAAAAAAAAGTTCTGGGAGTGATGCCAAGCCAAAGGCACTGAATTATTGAGAGATCCGTATCTGGATAACAGATTTATGCTCTTGAACAACTTGTAGAAGAAAATAAGATGTTTTCAGGATCAGCCTGGGATCATCCTTGAGAAATAGAGCTCTCTGTATTAGCTGGTACTGCTTTTATTATTATTATTATTTTAATAACAATAATATTTCCCCCGTGAAGCCGTACACAAGGTTATTATTTGTGTAGGAACTGGGAATGAACACGAAATGATAGGCATATTTTTTAAAAGCTCTTTACAAGTCACTCGGCATTGGAAAAGGTACAACGATCCATCAGAGCGAGGCTTGGGGATGAAATAATTAGAAATCACACAGCCGTGGCAAAAGAAGATTAGTGCTAAAATTAGAAGCCATAAACTTGTTTTTGGATGGTGCTGGGATCCAGGCAGGCTGATGTTAGTGTTCCTTAGGAAGACGTGAGGCGAGAGGTGTGGATGGTCTGCATTTTGCTGTGTTGTGGTGGAAGTGTTAGGGCTGATGCTCAGTGGGATGTTCTGGGAAGTAGCCTCCAGAGTGATCCTTAGGGAATGGAAGAGGATCGACGTGAGCAGGAGGAGGTGGGTCTGCTGCTGGGCTCTTCCTTACACACCCCATGGATGGGGGTGCCCTGGGGGTGCTCCTCCTTCTGCTCCAGGACCTCGGTGCCGAAATGTTGCTCCCAGGTGGGATGGGTGTGCACAGCGGGTACCACGATGCAGTCCCTGTGTGCCAGGGATGTCCTCTATCTGTCCTCCAGGATGGATTGCATCTGGGAAGCAGGACCTGTGTGCATTCCCAGCTGCACATCTGCAGGTGGAAGCGCAGCCTCTCTGTGCTGCCATGATTAACACCTGTGCCAACTGGGCCCATTGCCCAGGTGTGCGGGCAGGTGGGATGGAGCTTTCCAAGGTCACCTGCTAACCCTGGCCCGAGACAGAGAAATTCTTAATATAAGGGGGATTATTAATCTCTTAAAATAAAAGGAGAGCTGCTGGGAATTTGAGTTTTAATTGGATCTGCACTGCGAAGCGTGCCAGCAAAAGGCAAACAACGTGGGGCTGCAGGGGAGGAAGCATCTCTGGTCTTTGCAGTGCACCATTCCTTTCCAGGGGAACCACGATTTGTTGTGTCTTGCAACACAAGGGCTAGAAAAAATCCTGAAATGGTTAGGCAGAGGCCCTAAATGACAGGAAGTGCTTTTTCATCAGAGGTGTAATTAAAGCAAGGGACTCTCTGCCCACAGGATGTTGCAGATGCCAAAAGTAAAAGTGGCTCCAAGAGGTGATGGAAGAGACTTGAGGGCTAAACACCCGTGGAAAGCTCTCAGCACAGTGCTGCAGGTGGGCTTCTCCTAAATCTGAGCGAGCATCCCAGCAGAGATCCAGGAGGATGTGAGAGGTAGCTGTGCCACAGAGAGAGGGGAGTTTCTGGGTGAGAAACCAGAGCTCTGTGGGATGTGCTGCCTAAATACAGAACAAGCAGGTGAAGATGAAGGCATTTATAGGTTTCCTCCTAACCCCATGCAACCACAGCAGCAGTGCAGGAATGCAGGACAGCTCCCAGCCAAAGCTTTGGAGCCCAACATCAGAGCCTGGGGGGAAGTCTGGCAGTGGGGCTTCACTAATTCCAACTAGTGACTCTGAAATACTGAATGGTGGGAACAAATGGATATCACCAAAAGGCAAAGACAGTGAGTGTGTACTGCACTGTGATATCAAACAGAACCTGGACGTGGTCTGATGGAGTGTCTTCTGTATTCAGTGCATTTCAAAGCACTTTGCAGACTAACAAGCAGAATGAAGCCCGTGGAGCAGTCACTGTGTGCCTGGCAGTAGCAAGAGATGGTGGTCAAGATTCTGGGGTGATCTGCACTCTCTTTTTTCCACTCTCTAGTCAGTGTTTGTCCAGGAGGTGGTTGGACAAGAGCTGATTGCAATTCCTCCCTCATCCCAGTGCTTTGTGGCTGGGATCTGTGATCCCATATTTGGGGAAATTTGGGATAAATGGGTGCTTTTTGGTTCTAGCCTCCAAAACACAAGCAATTGGGCTAGCCCATCCTCCCAAAAATCAGCACTATCAGCATCTGGACTTGCTTTGGGATTGCCCGATCCTAGGGATCCACATAGGTCCTTTCCTTGGAGATGTGCTCTCTTGACTGGCTCAGTTTCCCTGCTTTTCTTTTATGGAAATGGAGTTGGGGAAACATCTTGTGACCCACATGAGAATCCCTCAGTGCAGCTGGGCACGGACCTCTCAGCTCATGGTCTGCTTCTCTCCTCCTGTGGTCGCAGTGTCTCAAAACCCCACACATGACTTCAGCTCTGTAATTTTAGTGAAACCAGAATAGCATTGCCACAGCTGCAGAAGCAGATCTCATCATCCTAAAACCATTGCTGTGGCTGGGAAATGTTTCTTGTGCCTTGCAAAGGGAGTAAGAGGTTAATTGCTTTTTTTTTTTTTCTTTTTTCTTTTCTGGAAAAGAGGAAACAAATGTACCCACCCCACCCTAGCACAAATCTGTCAGCCCAGGGCTGGGTGAAGGAAGCAGCTGGGGGAGGGATGGGCTGGGGGCATGGGTGGGGGCTTGGCTGGCTGCCCTCGACCTGCTGCACTGGGCTATATTTGGAGCCTGGGCTGCAATGTTGGCTGCAAAGCCCTGGACGCTTGTGATGAGTTATCCCTCCAAGGGGATAAGGGTGAAAAAAAAGAAAAAAGCCAAACAACTGCAGCAAAGTCTGGTTTAGGGCTGGAGATTGAGATCTGGTGGTGAGAATGGAGATCTGCTACCTTGTTCCTTATCATCTGGGTCCTTTATCATGCCAGCTCCTTGCTGACCTAGAAGGCTAAATGGCTGCAGCCCAGGTTGGCATTGGGCTGACATTAGGTTGGCATCGGGCTGACATTGGATTGGCATTGGGTTGGCATTGTATAGACATTGGGTTGGCATTGGGTTGGCATTGTGTTGACACTGGGTTGGCATTGGGCTGACACTGGGTTGGCATTGGGTTGGCTGCATTCCCTCATCCCTGTGGAGAAAGAAGAATGGAAGGGAGGTGGGGATGCCCTTGAAGCTTGGACTCCCCTTCCTGTTTCCATTCTGTTGAGCTTAGAGTGATGTCGATGCAGGCTGATGTCACCGCAGGGCTTCCTGCTGCAGGAAACCTGATGACCGTGCTCTGAAGGTGGCCAGGACTGAAGGTGATGGTGATGTTGGTCCTAGCAGTGTTTGTATCAGATGGATTTGCACCTTCACACCTTTCACCAGAAGATGCTGGTGTAGCAGGTGCAGGAGATAACATGCTAGGAATGGAAGACATGGATGTGCAGTCCCAAGGCTTGCTCTTGTAGAGCTTCTTGTGAGGTTCTGCCGATGTCCTCCAGCCGAGGGGCTGTCCCACTGTGCCTCTCCCCACCTTGGCCACTGTGGCAGTGAGCTTCACCATCACATCACTCCCTCTCCCTGCACTCCCTGTCCCCATCGCAGATGTATTTGTTTAATTTGTCCCATTTCCCCATGTGTGATTGCTCCTGAAGGTTTGCTCTCTGTCCTTCCACAGTTGTCTCTGTTGTGCAGCGCTTTCCCTGCAGACCACCCTTGGGTCATACCACTTTTTCCCCTGATCCGTGGAATTATTTTAACATGCCGCAAAGAAATGGTTTCCGTGTGAGCTTCGTTCCACACACTCCATTGATTATTAGGTGTGATTTCCCTGATCCCTGCCTGTATCTATGAGCGAGCTGGAGGGGTGTAGTGATGGCTCAGATTTATCTCCCCCAGTGACAAGACAGATAACTCCAGAGTGGCGTGGCTACAGGTGTTATCATTTGGGTGTCTCCTCAAGAGTGAAGGTTAATGTCTTGCCACTACTGATCCATCACTGCATTATCTGGAGGACTTACAGCTCTTCTTGTGCCTTTCCAACAGCAATGCTTTCTCTTTGCTGGGGCTGAGATCTATGTATCTGCTCCCTGGTGCCAGTGAGCCCATGCTTTCTGGAATCATTTCTACTTGCTGCTCCGCAGCTTCACCCTTTCCCAGCAGAGGAGTGTGGGATGGATGGAGACGAGCCCAGCAGCCAGACCCCTGCCCAAGGAGGGGCCGTGCATTTACAAAGCCCCCAGGTCCATGGCTGATTCATCCAGTTGGAGGTAGAAAGCTCTTGCTCATTTTTTGGGCTTCTTTTGGCCCTAAGGCTGCCCAGCTCTGTTCAGATAGAGCTTTCCTGGGCTGCCTCGACAGCTGGGACCATGCAAACCTATCTATTGCTGCTTCAGTTACCAAAAGTGCAGGTGCATTGGGAAGATGGAGGCAAGGTAAGATGAGCCCTAACCCTGTTTGCAAAAAAATCCACCCACAAATGAGAGCAGCAGAGTGGCAAAGAGCAAGGAGGGGTGCTCATCTGGAAATGAAATCTCCCTCTCTTTTTTTTTTTTTTCTTTTTTCTTCCAAAAAGCAATAAATCCATCAAATTAAAATAAAAAGGCAAGTAACACAAGTGACAGTTGTACGGTATCAGATAACACCGCATCCTGAATTCCAGTGGGATAGGAAATACAGAGCAGAAATCACTCAGGTGCTCTTAGATAGCGATAAGGAAAGCAATTCCCATTTACAGGCAGAAATAAAATAAGAAGTCCTGATAAACCCTCCACGACTCGATGGATTAGGGCTCTGCCTGTGCAAATTCATTACAGGCATGCAAAAGAATGGAGATCTCAGAGCTAGGCTGACTGCAAACATTTATCTGGAGAAGAGCTGATTCACCCAGAATAGATTTTTTTCCGCGGGGAAGGGGGGATCCGCTGGCGAGCTGTGTCCCTGATTGTCATTTGTTATGCAAAGAAGCCTCTCCCTTTTGTAAAATAAGGATGAGTTAGTGCTAAATGCTGCTCCTGCAACTCCAGGGTTCTTTCCACCGGTGCTGATGGCTTCTGGAAGGACCAGTGCCAGTCCTAGTTAGAGAGGGGATTGCCATTTGCTCTGACATTTTCAGAGCCCATTACTTAATATTATTTCTTATTACTCATTATGCTCTGCGTTATTTGCTCTGTCTCTGTAGGAGTGACTTTGTGCCTGGGTCCCATAGCATGTTCTGCTCTGTCCTTGTCTCCAGCTTGAGTCCTGTGGCCCAGTGGGAGCCACCAGCATGGCTCAGTGGTACTGCACAACCCGAGTTCCAGCCTGTGGTTGTTTGGAACGGTTGCAGGAGGCTGCAGAAGTGCTTCCAATGGTGCACAGTGCCTGGCATGACATCTAGCACCTTTTGTTCTAGCAATTAAGTCACTCAGACTGCTAATTTTAGACATGGAGCTGGTAGGAACCTCGAAGAGTGAATGAAACCTTGATACCCCCTTCAATGTTGAACTCATGTTATATTAAAAAAATAAAAATAAAAAGCAAAAACCTCAACCAAAATGCTCTCTTAGTTTTGCTCCTGAGAATAAGGTTTTGGTTTTTCAGTCCTGTGTTTTGAAAGGTCTCCTTATGAAACAAAGCCCTGGAGGTGAAAGCCCAATCCTACAACCCCATAAACCTCCCATCACTGAGACAGGCTGTGAGCACTTTGCGTCCAGCCCTGGATTCCCCCATGGAAGGACACAGGAGGGACATTTTACATCTCCATAAGTGGGCTGTAGGACACAGAAACTGCCCTGGGCTGTAGGAAAGAACGTTCACAGCACTTTCCTAACTGCTTAATCTCATATTTCTCAGCACCTTCCCCACCACAGCTAGTGGAGGTGTTGGCTCTGATTCTGGATCTGGGGGTTTTAGCATTGCCTTGCTGCTCTTGCCTTTAGGAGTCCATGCAGTAGTATAACATCTGTATGGGACCAGTCCACATCTGCTGCTGCACAGAGGGAAGGAGAGCCGTGTTCCCATTGGCCACTGCCATGATCTCCCACGTCTTCCAGGGGCATTTTGTGTCTGTGTTTTCCCCTCTGCACTTCTGCAGCGCTGGGCTCTTGTAGTGCTCCAGAGTGATTCTGCTAATGGGATCTGACCTGATGGCTTTGCATATTTTAAGTAAATTAAACACAGCTGCTCGGAAAATCCAGTAACCTTAACAGCACCACGGCTCCGTTGTCTGCATTGTAATTATGGCGGCAACTGCCTGGAAGTTCTACTTTCTGGTTTATTTTTAAATAACTTCTGAGCTACCCTTTGATCAGCTGCTCCATCCCTGAGATCTTCCTGTCCTCTGCCTTGTGCTGGGGTTAACCCTTCCACCTCAGGCTCTTTCTTCAGGCAATCTCGCATGCAATTGGAAAAATGATGCACTGCAGATGTTCGTAGCTCCTGTCTCAATATGTGCTGCCTTGAGGGGGTGGGATTCTGGGGAGAATTTTAAGGCAAAGCTTACATGTGTATGTGATGGAGACATCCAAAAAGTGCTCAACTTGAAATGGGCCAATTTAGCTATGGCTTAAACCAAAATCTTCAGTTCTTTCTCACAGAGGTGGGACTCATGTCACAGCAACAGCAGCAGGAGTCAGGTTTATGTTGGAGCGAAACTGGGAGCATCATTTGTTGTCCCTCATCCACCCATGAGTGCAACCCATGCCATCAGGAGCAGATGATCAGCACGCTCCCTCCCTTCATTAAAAACTCACACCATCTTTGCTGCAGGCCCTGCATGAGCTTATTGTGATGGGACAAGCCTGGACCCAGGGAAGCAACTTGGGATTTTTCATCAGAGCCTGCAAAGAGCTCAAAGAGGTGGATTTAAATGGGTCCCACAGCACATTACAGTGCTTAAGGCCCCCGGCTGTGCTCAAGGCCACGTCGTGTTTGGTTCTGGCTACCCCACGTTGTCTCAGAAGTGAGATATGGTGCATGGCAGCTCGGAGGGTACTCCTAACAAAGC
Organism: Oreortyx pictus; assembly: GCA_036925125.1. NCBI lineage: Eukaryota > Metazoa > Chordata > Aves > Galliformes > Odontophoridae > Oreortyx > Oreortyx pictus. Next base: position 897,245 of record JAUPFR010000004.1, on the reverse strand, counting down.
TGGCTGCCAGCTTGCTTTGCAGCCTGGTTCCTTGTCCAGCAGGCTGGCTGAGGCTGGCAGCAGCCTGCTCTGCTTCCCATCTGCTGTCTGCAGCGAGGTGGCGGTGGCTGTGCTGCCTGTTGGATCTGAGCAAAAGCTCTGAGTGCGTGTGATTGGGGCAGTAAAGTTTATGAGATTCTGTGCTTTATGGTAAATTTTAAATGGGCTTTGCAATCCAGGGTACATTAGAGTTTTTAAGGGAAAGTCAGCGTGATGTGTTGCAGAGCACAAGGTGGTAATTTCCCCTCTTATATTGATGCTATCAACAGTAAAAATGAAGCAGCTGCTTCTCAGAGGATTGGATTTTTAATGCATTCGATTTATATAATCTGTAGACTGTTATTTATTACATGGGGCTTTTCCCCCTTCTGTTTCTCCCGCTGGCTTGTGCTTTCCCTCTGTTATTACATCAGTGTAGCATGATCTTATCTCCCACTTTCCATCTGCAGATCCCACAGCCCTTTCCTAACATGGCCTTCTCCATTATTTCCATTTTTTACCCAGGAAGGGGAGAAGAGCCATTGTTTCATCACTGTCAGGAACCTCCAATGCTTAGGCTGGGCTGGGAGGGCAGCACTCGTATTTGTGACAGATAATCTTCTGTTCCGGTCAGTGGGTGTTTGGTCAGCGTGGAGCCTGGAGGGTGTTTGACCCTCAAGGAGGTGCTGATATGGCTCTGCAGACATCACGGATTGCGCTGACTCTGTCCCTGTCGACTGCAGTAAGAGCTGAGGCAGCCAGCCCTCATGTAGGTCATGATTCAGCTGCTAGACATGTGTCTAGCTTTACCCTCAGGCACACTGCGTGGCTGCCAGCTGTCAGTGAGCAGGCATGCAGGTCCGGGGCCGTATCTGTCAAAACCACGAGCAGGTCTTGGATAGGTGAGGAAGTCTTAATGTGGCGATGGGAACCTGAATTTCATCGACTAAATCCAGCACTTCCATCTGGCCACTCCAGCTCTGGGTCTTAATCTGAAATGAATCCCACCCAGTAAGTCAGGGGCTGGTGCAGATGTCGTAGAACAGTTAAGGCTGAAGAAGACCACTAAGATCAAGACCAACACCAACCCATCCCCACCATGCCCACTCATAGAGTCACTGAGGTTGGAAAAGACCACTAAGACCATCAAGTCCAACCCCAACTCATCCCCAGTGTGCCCACTCATTAAGGTTGGAAAAGACCTCCAGGATCATCACGTCCAAGAGTTAAGGTCATCTCCGAGGATGACCATGTGATACGCTCCCCATGAAGACCACCTTGGGGCTGTAAACTGTGCCCATGGCCCGTGCTGCTGGCTGTTGCCCCACGGTGTTTCAGATGGGATAAATTTGGGTTGCTGGCTTGTCAGGGCTAAAACATGGTTCCACTCTTTAGGGTTCAACCTCAAGAGCAGAGCTCAGGGTTGTGTTTCCTTCAGATGTGTCCCCATCACCAGGCTGCTCAGGAATGGTCCTTCCCAGCTCCATAGTTCACCCCAGGAAGGAGAGATCACTGTGCTAAGACTCCTCTGCCAGCACACATGGTGAGGAGCAGACTCACCAGTGAGCTGATGTGTTATTTTGGTGCTGTGTTCCAGGAAGGTTTTTAGAAACATGGCAACATATCCAGGATGGTGTCTTTGGTTCCTCTAGAAACCACCCCAAGAAGACAAAACAGACCTTTTGGATGCTGAAAGCTTGAAAGCTGAAGGAAGCCTGTTTGCTTGGCAGCTTTTCATCTCACATGCATTTGGCAATGAGGGAAGCCTGGGTTGATCCCAGCAACGCTTCGTCCAATTTGGTGAATGCCACAAGGGCACCACAGTAGACATTAGAGCTGAAGCCCAGAGTTGCCAAAGGGAAACGTGTTGCCAGAGCCTGCCCTGAGGTTGTGCATCCATCAGGCTCCACAGAGCTGGGCCATCCCTAATGCTCTCAGGCACAAAGCCAGGGTATTGCAGGTATTTGCAACCTTCCTTGGGAACGCTGTCCAAAATAAACACGGTGGCACTCATCCATGGTGACAGTGACCTGCACCGAGCTCTTTGATCCCTTGCTGATCACTTTGGGCTGCTCAGCAGACTATAAGCCATTAGCCATCAGTAGTGGTGGTTACTCATCAGCTAATGATCTAACCTGGGGCTGGGGTAAGGAAGGAGGTCACGCTGGAGGTCAGAGCAGTTGGATGCTTTCAAAGCAGATGGACTCCTTAGCTTCAGATAAGGCCTATCCTGGGGCCAGTCACGGCCCTACAGCCCACATTGCTGTGGTCACCAGGCCATCTGCAGCATGCTATGAAAGTCACCCGTGTTCTGCGCATTGTTTGCTGCCTGAATATCCTTGAATTGAGAGCCTGAGCTGCATGACAAGGAGAAATGCTGTCTGTTGCAAAGGTTGTTGCTTATGGCCTTTCTCTGCTCCTTGAATGCATGCACCCTGCAATTATCTTCCCTGTTATTAAAATGATTGGTGTGGTCAGAGCCCCTGGATCCCATTGCCTGGCACAGACCTTCAGGTACCGAGCTGACTTGGAAAATGCTGCTAGCGCTTTCCCATGAGTGAGAATCCCATAAAGGCTCGGGTGGATACAACCTGAGCCTAAAAGGAAGAGGGTCATAGGATCATTAAGGTTGGAGAAGACCTCTAAGATCCCTGAAACTGAGAAATTTGGCAGAGTAACTTGACGTGCCAAAGAGTTTTGTCAAGCAGGTCTTTATTCCAGCACTGGGTGCATGGGGATCGCTCACCAAACCAAGGGCTACACCTCTTCCCTGGGCAGCCTGTGCCAGTGCATCATGACTCTTTCAGAGTGATATCGAGCTTGAACCTCCCCTGGCACAACCTGAGGCCATGAGGATTCCCATTGTCATGCTTGTGTCATGGGACCCTGTCCCAGAACCCTGTGCCGGGGCTTCCTGGAGAAGACGAAGTGCACGAGTGATGGAGCTGCTCGGGGTCTTGGGGAAACTGAGCCCAGCTGACCTGTGTGAACACACATCTCTGAGCGTTTGTGTCACTCTTCTCATGTAAAATTTACCAAATGGGAACGCACGGCATTTGCTCTGCCCTTGTCAAACATGGCAAATCCAGAGACTGCACAAAAGCAGTGGTTGTTTTCTCACTTGGAGTGACTCTCAGATAACTGTGTGCTGCTAAGGCTCGATGGAGAAGTCCCCCCCTTTTCCTTGCAGCCTTCAGGGCTTGGTGGGAAGCCCTTGACCCACGTTTCTCTAAACAGAACTGCGTTTCATCCCTTGGGCTGGGACTCTGAGCAGTACTGGTGGGTGACGATGTGTCTGTGGGAGGACACAGATGGGTGATCATCCCCTGGGGGATGAGGCCATAACATCGGGCTGTCTGCAGGGATGGGTGAACAGGATCCATTTCCTTCTCCATCTCCCATCTGTTCCTGGAGATGCATTACAGAAGTGGTTGGGTTGGGACCCCCAGGGCAACGGTGTTGCTAGGTGGCTTTGTGACTCAGCCCTGTCCTGCAGCATGAGGGGGAAGGGGAGGGCCTGGGGAGACCTTATTGCTCTCTACAGCTCTCTGAAAGGAGGTTGTGGTGAGGTGGGGGGTCTGCTCCCAGGTAACAGCAACAGGATGGGAGGTGATGGCCTTAAGCTGCCTGGGGGAGCAGCTTCACACCAGCTTAGATGTTAGGAACAATTTCTTCTCTGAAGAATGGTGATGCACTGGCACAGGCTGCCCAGGGAGGTGGAGGAGTCCCCATCCCTGGAGGTGCACAAGGGCAGTGGGGATGTGGCACTTGCAATTGTGGTCAGTGGGGGTGGGTTTAGACTTGGGGATCAAAGTGTTGATCCTGTTTCCTTTGTGACATCTGTGGGACCAGCCCTGCCCTCCCCTCACTGGGAACCTCTGCAGGAGCTGAGGCTGTGCTCTCTGTGTTGCAGATGGATCAGCACAAATCGTCTTCAGCAAGGACACGGTTCCCTCCCATTATAAATGACAGAAGTGCTAATTGCCGCTTTGTAAATCCACAGAAGATGCACTCATGAATACGTGCTGCCGGAGGAGCAGGCAGCGGGGGTCATCACACAAGTGCAGTGAACAATGTTTGGTAATGTTCTGAGTGCCTTTGGCTGTCGCTGTGCTTAGCCCTGCTGCAGCCCCCTGCACAGGGCTTGGCTCTGTGTGACATCTCAAGGTCCTCTCCAGAGCTGTTGTGTGCAGCTGTCAAGCAGGAGCTGGGTGCTCACCTTCTGGTATCCAGCAGGAAGAAAAGAGGATGTGTTTTTTTTTTATATAATCTGAGCTGATTCAGATATGTCAGAGCTAGATTGTGGTGCTGCTGACCTGAGTTGTCTTGCCTTGCAGCAGGTTGGATGCTCTGCTGGGGGACTGCATGCCGTGTGCTGAGTGAGCTCGTGATGGAGCTGAGCTGCTGTCCTGTGCTCCTCTGTTGTGGAGCAAACCCTTTGTTCTGCAGTGCTGCCTTACGCATGTTTCAGATGCTTATTGCTGGGTTATCTGTGTGTCTGTGATTCACCTGCACTGCGAGGATGCGTGCAATGTTGGGAGTGGTGGATGGGTCCTGGGGGTATGCAGACTTTAAGCTGAATGTGAACATTGTGGAGGAAGGTGGTATAGACAGATGAGAATGGGCTTTGGGAAGGACTCTTCTTTAGATGAGTAACAGTGCAGAGGACCCTTACGTAGGCATTCTGAGCCTCATTTTATCCAGCCTGGCTCTGACATCCACCCTTGAGCCCTCTGCTCTGAGCACCCTCCCAGCAGAGCTGCCTGGGAGCCACGCTTCATTCCTCACATCCTCTAATCAGGGCCTGGAGCAGAGACCCAACTCCCCTGCAGCTCCCACACCTCCCACTCCCTCCACCGTAATCAACAGGAAAATACCTCAGCTGCTTTCCCAGGGGCAGTGACCTTCTCAGCTGTAAACAAGAGCCGGGAGGGCCGTGGGCACAAGCTGTGCCCTAGAGCTGCACACAGAGCTGGGCCAACACGGGTATGGGGAACCAGTGTGTGATTATGGGGTATGTGATTGCGTGGTTCTCCTGACTGGCAGTAGCTGGGGTTTGGTCCCTGTAGCTGGAAGCAGCTCTAACAGTCCTGGAGTGATTCAGCATATGAAACATCCGTTTGCTTAGCAGTAAACAATTGGCTGCTCAGCATGTTGGACTTGGATGGTGCCTGGTAATTCTGCTAACGCTCTGCATTCTTGCACAGGCTTCCTTGTGTTGGCTCTGCCTGGGCTTTACAAACTGGTGGTGTTTCTCCCGCAGTTCTGTTCCTTTTTCCTTTTATCTCTCCCTCGAAGGAGCAGTTTCAGTCCCCATTCAATTTGTGCAGACACTCCACTTGGTCCTGACTGCATCTTGCTGTGTCTCAGGAGTGATCGCTCCCATCCGTGAGCTGGCAGAGTCCCCGCGAGAGGCAGAAACCCCAATTTGCCAGGAAGGAACAGAACCGTTGTATCAATGGAAAATAATTTCCTCTCCCGACCTGCAAACTGATAAATCGTCAGATTGCTGCAGCTTCCTTATCAGCTGGTGGGATTTGTGGGAGACAAACTAACGAGCTGTCAGCTCACTGCCAGCAGGACAGCTGGGTGACACTGCACTGTCACACGCAGGACACGACCTGATGGGATTGTATCAGGGGTACTAAGAGGGCTCCTGAAAAGCCTCCCTGCATCCTTTCTGAACTGCCCTAGGGGCAGCTTTACTCCTAAGACATGAGACCAGCATGGTAACGCACAGCAGCCTGGTGCTTTGATAGAAACGTGGCAGTGCAGTTGTCTAAAGGACAAGAAAACGTTTCATTTGGTACTGAAATGTATTTGCTTTGGTATGGGTGGATTGCACTTAGCGTCCTTGTCCTGTGTCCTCTCTATTATTGTACAGAGGCAGGCATTAATCTGGGAGTTTGCTGGAAGAATGAGACTTGCTGTGGACCAAGAGCCACAACTTTCTGGTTCACCGTGGAGGAGACTGCTGCAGGGATGTGCACGGTGGCCACCAAAGTCTATGTGCCTAATTCTAACCCAGAGTCAGCAAATGATGCTCTGAGATGCCAGCATTGCCCCTAACCCTGCCCCACAGACAGCAAGTGCTGCTCTGAGATGCCAGCACTGCCCTCTGCTTGGCCAACATCACTTCTGCTCCCCAGGATGTGCCAGCACTGCCACGAATCGACAAAACTCTCTGGTTTCAGTGCCTGTGCCATAATGTCATTACTTTTGCAGATGTGCACAGTGGCATTTGTGGTCACACGCACTGAGTACTTTCCTAAGGAAAATGTGTCTGCCTGTGAGTGACTCTGCAGCACATCCCTCCGGACCCTGGGGTGAAACGAAAGGGGAGTGAATGCAGCAGAGTCACTCCCTCACTGCCGCATTGGTCAGCTGTCACAGAGCTCATTCCTGCTGCTCTCAGCACCATGGCGGACCCCTGGGTGCCGTTTTGCTTAAATAGGGCCATGAGTGTTTAAGCAGTATTGCTAGGAATGGCCGTTTTATCCCATGCATCCAAGATCTCAGCCCATCAGACATGAAGCGGGTCAGGACTCTCGTGCCATTGTGTGCATTATAGCGAGCAGAACAGAACATGTTTGATAAAAAGCTAGGACTTGAAAGAAATGCTTCTGTAGCCCTCCACCTTTCAAGTCGCACAATGCATCAAAGACCCCTCGTGCAGACTTTGAAAGGGGCAGAAGGCATTACCTAATGTTTGGAGAAAATGAATAATACAGCATCCCAAGTGCCTGGAAACTAATTTAGGAGTGCACATTGCACTCTGCTGGATTCGCTCCCCAGAAGAGTTGCGAACAAAAGAGTTTTTAGAAAAATTGTGTTGGGAGACCGATTTTTCTGCCTGGAAATGCCCCTTTTTGTACTGTTTCCTGGTAAGAGTTCCTTATGAAAAGATGAGTTGCAGAGCGTACTGCAAACACTGGGTCTCAAGTGAAGCATGAGAGCCTGGAGAGTTTCCCACCATTCCCCTCCGCAGTGCATCCTTTTGTTCCTTGGTACTGGACTGGCATGATGGTGGGATGCTAAGGCATGAGCCCACATGAGGGCTTCCTTATATCCAGCCTAAATCTCCCCTTTTTCACTTGGGATCCTCTTCCCCTTATCCTGTCATGGCAGACCCTGCTGAAGAGTCTGTCCTTTCTTACAGCTATGCTTTTGGTACTCACATCTCTTACGTTAGATCCACATCTCTCCTGCACTGAGGACTCCACATCTGGATGCAGTACTCCAGGTGACATCTCACCAGCTCAGAGCAGAAGTTCTTTACCCAGAGGGCAGTGAGGGCCTGCTGCCCAGGGCTGCCCCATCCCTGGAGGTGCCCAAGGCCATAGAGGGGGCTCTGGGCAGCCTGAGCTGGGGGGGAGCACCCAGCCCACAGCAGAAGTGGGTTTCAAGGTCCCTTCCAACCCAACCGTTCTATGGTTCTATGGTTCTGTGGTCTTCAAGGTCCCTTCCAACCTAACCATTCTATGATTCTACGGTCTTCAAGGTGCCTTCAGCCCAACCATTCTATGGTTCTATGGTCTTCAAGGTCCCTTGCAACCCAACCGTTCTATGTTTCTATGGTCTTCAAGGTCCCTTAATCCCAACCACTCTATAGTTCTATGGTCTTCAAGGTCTCTTCCAACCCAACTATGAATCTATGAGTCTATGAACCATTTTATGGTTCTGTGGTCTTCAACGTCCATTCCAACTCAACAGTTCTGTGATTCTGTGACATAGGACAAGGATGTTGGGCAGCAGGAGCAGCAATGAGACAGACGTCTCATTGAGACTTGTCGGATTGGGAGCTGGGGTGTCTCTGGGACATCTCAGGGACAAGATGGAAGCTCATCTCCATAGCCTGCTCCGCCGCAGGGTTTTCCCTGAAGAACTGGGGGAATTGTCTGTGAAAAGTGTCACAGAGAAAGAAGCTGAGATGCAGGCAGGGCTTGGGAGATCATTATCTCCCCATCAGCACAGCTGCCTGCAGTCCCTGTCCATGGCCGGAGTGGGGAGGGCTGCCATCCCCCCATGTCCACGTCACCCCCACTGTCTTCCCTTGTCACATTGCAGTTTATTTTTACCATCTGTGGAGACGTAGTTAAATTTTAGTGCTCTCTTATCTGCTTCTCCCCCAGGCCACAATTAACAGAGGCTGGGAGGCAGGCAGAGCGCTCCGGCAGTATTTACACAAAGAAGGAATGATAATGGGACAGGGGGACAGCAGGCCGTGCAGGTGGGCAGTGATATCTTGGAGGGAGTTCAAACCTGGGGGATCTCAGCTCTGTGTCCACATGGACCACCCCAACCCCTCCCATGCCTCCCTCCCATCGAACTCATGTGGCCAGGGTGGGAAGGGGATTTGGGGTGGTTATACTGGGAGCTGTAAGCTCGTCAGATGGGGCCGGGGGAGAGAGAGTCCTTCAGAAAAAGGTGCTTGCCCTCTCCACAGCCTGACAGTCCTCTGATTATTTAGCATTTCTCCATTGCATCCCTAATGAGCAGGGAATGCTCTGTTGCTGGCTTGCAGCATTGATGCTCCCAGGCACAAAGCCCAGCTGGGAGCTGAGGCAGGAGCATGGGATGACACGCTGCTTCCCAGCCCTTCCACTGTGATTTTCCCAGCCCCACAGCACTGAGGGCTCCAGGTGAGACGGACTGAGACCCCCCAGTCCCTCTTTGGCACTGCTGAACAGCATCAGCCCAACTCCAGGCTTGTTGCCTGAAGAGCAGCACTGCACAGGGAGGTCCATGTGATATTTCAGCATCCAGGGACTTCATAACCTTGTTCTTGGGTTTTACATTCTGTATTACTTCTCTTTGAATTCCGGTGGCTTGGCTTTAATTTTTGACGCCATGCTGGAGGCAGGTTGGTGGGCAGAGCTCTCTGTCACCTTGTGGCTTGACCTACATTGAGGAGTGGGCTGAGCTGCAGGCGGGCAACCCTGTCTGCAATGACACCCCACTGGTGTCAGTGGGGCTGCAAGATGTGGGGCAGCCAGGCTCACTGCTCCCCATACCCACGGGCAGAATGGCTTGGTAACCCCTGGCCCATCTCTGGAGCTGGTCTTTGGCAAGGAGTCACTCTGAAATGTGTTGAACCAGAGAAAATAGTTTGGTCCAGTTTTGTGGTGAGGTGGCACACAGCTGGAGGCTGATCCCTTCCTCCCTGTACTGGGCTCTGAGCTGAGCAGGGCAGGACATGGTCTTTGCCTTGTGCACAGGTTCCTCTGGTCCATGCCTTGGTTCCTGAGACATCGCTAACCAGGTAAGCAAGCAGTGTTGCTGCTGGATGGCTCTGGTTTCTTTTCCCGAGAAGACTGGATGGTGGTTAATGATTTTCTGTGCATGCCAGCTTTGCCATTATCCTGTTCCTGGCTTGCTATCCATTGTGGAGAGCATACAAATCTTTAATGTCTCCCTGTTATAGAGCAATATGCATTACGTACAGGCAGTAGTAAATACGCTGCTGTATACAGGCACTAAAATAGATGAGATGTGTTGTAGGTGGAAACAAAGGGAAGACAAATTATTTAGGCCGCTTGCCTGTGACACTTAGGGAACTTCCTGTTCTCGGGTGACTTCTGTGATGAAACATTTGGACTGGACTGGTTGGAATGTTCATGTGAAGATGTCTCCTGGGGCACACGCCGTGCCTGTGATAGCCTGTGTCATTGCAGAGACCATGACACTGCTTGCTGCTCACTGCTTAGGGATGGCTACAGACCCCACCAGAGTCAGGGGAACTTTTTCACTGACTGCAGCTGGCTCCATCCCTGAGGAAGATGTCACACAACCTCTTTTAAACCTTAGTTTATTTTTGGCGACAAGTGCACCCTCCTTGGTGACCTCTCACACTGTGGAACAGAGTGAATGGGATGCCATTTCCTTCTTAGGCAGGCCAGCATCAGGAGGTCAGAGCTAACGAGCTTACATGCCATCCTTCCTGCAGTTTGGTACTAGTTCAGAAAGTTTCAAAACCCTGTCAGCTCCAATTTGCTGTGGTACGTGCTGAAATCCCTCTGATGGCAGCAGAATAGTGGGAATCTACTCATCATCCATCCACCCACCCACCCACCCATCCGCCTGTACATCCATTTATCCATCTACCCATCCACCCACTCATCCGTCCGTCCATCCATCTGTCCATCCAGTAATCTGTCTGTCTGTTTGTCTAGCTATAATCTATCTATCTACTTAGGTATTTCTACTCAGATGGTTTCCAGGCTATGAGGTCTCCTTCCATGAGTGTGGGCACATCTCTCTCCTTCATTCTCAACAGGTGTGACATTTGCCATGTCAGTGGTAGAGCCTCCATTGACTTCCACAGTGCAAAGCAAAGCTTGATTTGCTTGTCTCCTGTCAGCACTTCATTTAAAACAAACAGCTTCTGAGTTCTGTTGACAGTTTTCCTTACTGTGGGAAAAAAAAAAAAAAAAAAAACAACCAAACCAACCAACAGTTGAAGCAGAGATAAGACAACAGCTTCCCTTTTGTTTCGCAGATATTGTTATTCACACCTGATGCCTCTGAAAATCTCGTGCTGTTGCTTCCACTTTGGTGGCAGTGTTCACTTAGGTGGTTTGAAAGTGGCTGTATCCTTTCTGGTTCTCTGAGCACTGATTACTGCTAAAAAGAAGGTGGGGTAAGCCGAGCTCTGCAGTGTCATTGTGTTGCCTACCAGGACCCCATCCATCGGTGCAGGCTGGATAGTTCTCTGCTAGCAAAATTATTTCTTTTGACCTGTCATTAGGGATGTTCATGCAGTGGGGTGAGAGGTGGCAACGATGCGTGCTTTGTGAGCTTAACGGCCCATTTTGTGTTTGTCTCGGTGGTGCGGGAGCAGTAAAGAGCCCCGTGCTAGCGTCTGTTATGATAAGTGAGATTTGGAAGAGGTTTTCTGTCTGATAGTCCGTCTAAAACTGTGGGGAAATGCCATTCTAAAGGCTGTTAAAACACAATTGCTCGCTGATTTACACAGTCAAGGAGTGCCTCTTTAGTATGAGATGTATGCTGAATAAAAGCAGCTCAAGTGGTGCTTTTAATAAATAGATAATGGAATGGCATTTCATCTCCCGCTTTCATCCATTATGTTGGTGGAAGGTAGCTTATCCCTCTGACAGATCCCACAATAGCAGAACCCGAAGTCAGAGCGCTCTCTTTGTGTCCCTCTGAAGCAAATTGTGTGCAGCCAAGAGGAGCAGGGGCTCTGCCAAGCCGTGGTGGCCACACGAGGTGATGTGGGGAGAGCAGCCTGGGGTGGCACCAAGATCCCCTCCGGCCTTGGTTGGGTTTGGTTGGGTGGGAGTGTTGGTAGCTCTGCCTGCAGCTCCCTCCACATCCTTGGGCTCGCCAGGAGGCTCAGGGTGGCCACAGCTGGCTGCCAGCATAGGAAAGAAACGGGACATGTTGGGAGGCAGGAAACAGTCCATTTATCCTGCCATGCTCATCCTTGCTTGCTCATTGTTTCCGTCAAAAAGCCAGCACTTTGCAGCTCCATGAATGAACCCAGTGTTACGCCTCCAAAAACAACTCGGCTGGTGAAAAATAAGAGCTGCTGTCGTCTCCGGTCTGCTCTGCTCTGCTGTTTTTTTCCCATTTTTAGGAGAGAAGCATTTTAGTTCCTCTCCTGATGTAGTTCAGCAGCTGGGAACGGGGTGAGCTGGCACCATGTCCGCAGCCAGCTTTCCAAGGGCAATGAGAACAATTACTGACCAGAGGGAAAAATCACCAGGTGAGGCTGGGAAAAGGTAAGCGAGGGAAGGGAGCCAAGAAGGGGCAGAAAAAAGGGACAGTGACCCAATGGGCAGCCAGGGAAAGCCCTTGGATACTTCTCATCTCTCCATCTCGTAGCACAGTATTGGAGGAAGCCATGCCCATGAGAAAATGCTCTCACATCTGGTTGCTTCTGTGAAACCTGGATGCTCCCAAAGCCAGGAATAAGGGTTGGATGTTGTATGGGAGTGGCAAAGAGCTATGCGCTAGCAGGCAGATGTGAGATTTGGAAGGGAAATTAAACCTCATTCTTTACGGTTTTTAACAGTTGTGAGCTATTGGGGCTGGAACACCTTCCTGGAAGCCCAGCAGGGGCTGGGGTTGTTGGAGACTGTTATGGACCCTGGATCTGAGCTCACACCATTATGCCAGGCTGCCTGGGCTCTTCCCATCCCTTCTGGCCTCATCCGTGATGCTTTGCTCCAGGGAGTGCTGCCAGCACAGAGAGGGTCTTTGAAGCTCTGCCCAGGGTAGGGCAGAAACCAAGAAAAGAGCAGAGATTTCATACATCCAGCTGGCTGGGACACTTGGTGCTCCCACAAAGGCTGAGGAGGTGTCACACAGCAGAGGAGAGCTGCAAAAGAGAGAAGCGGCGAAGCAGAGGGTGCCTCAGGGATGAGACAGCAGAGTAGAAGGGGACCCATTGGGTCACTGCAGCCTAGAGATCTCCAGTCCATGAACATCACCCACCCCAACCTGATTGAGGCTGCAAACCTTCCAGAGCCCATCCTCCCCAAGACTCCTCTTCTGGGGGCCAAGCATCATAGAACCATGGAATCACAGGCTTAGTAAGATTGGCCAAGACCTCCAAGGTCACCGAGTCCAAACCTAACCCAACCGCACTGTGCCCAGTCATGGAATTTTTGAGGTTGGGCAAGACCTTTGAGACCATTGAGTCCAACCCCATCCCCACTGTGCCCACTCACCATGCAGGAGGAGATCAGATGGCGATCACAGTGCTGCTCTGCTCCTGTAAAGCTCTCAATTACCTTTCTGTTTCTCTGCTGACTTTGTCCATTCCCATTATCTCATGGTGGGAGAGTTTTTCCATAAGCGGGGCCGAAGAACAGCAAGGCCATGAAGATAAGCACTGTCTCTGCAGGCAGATTCATTACCTGCTCCAATCTGAACCAGGAGAGCAGTGAACCTTTAAAAAAAAAATGCAACACTGGGATTTGGAAAAATCAAATTAAGGCATTTTGTAGGGGCTACAAACCAGTGCTGGAGTAAAACGTACTCATTAAAATACAAATTATTTAAGAGAAGGAACGGGAATGCCATTATGCAAAGTGTCACTGACTCATTTTCATTTCACAGAGCCCAGGCTACACTTTGACTGCATGTGATAAATGGGTCCTTTCTCCTCCTCCTCCTTCCCCGTTTTTTTTTTTTTAATATGAGGGGAAAAAGATGCAATTATTACCTCTCTGCTCTTCAACCTGTTGGAAAATCAGACCCTGCTGGAGCAATCAGAGCAAAACCTTCAGGGAGCCCTTTAGGATCACCTTTAGGGTCAACCACAGCTCCACACAGCTTTGGCCACGGGTTGCCTTTGTGGCATCTTTGCTTATCCATTCATTCCAATGGGAAAGCTCTCATTTGGGGCGGTGTGTGCTGGGGAGCTTTGAGGGTCCGTAATGCTGCATGTAGGGAGCTCTGCCAATGCTCCTGTGAGCATTTCCACCCCAGCTCACTGAGTGCTTACACAGCAGCACCTGACCCGAGCCCAATGCCGTGGACCATTTCGCCTGAGTAAGGATTTAAGACAAGAAGCCTTTGTCTGCTGCAGTTGATGTTATTATTTCTTTTTCCCTCTTCTAAATAATTTGCTCTGGCTGTGCTGTCTGGAGTAGGGAGATGTTCTGCCTCGTCAAGCATTAACTGCAGTCGAGGGGAGATGCTGGCAGAGCCTGGTGGTGTGGGGGATGAGGCTTTCTCTCCATGGAGGTGCTTGGGAAATGCTAAGTAAAACGTGCTGGGTGATGGCGAGGGCAACGTGAGGTCAAGATAATCTCTCTCTGGGAAGGGGGCTGCGTTGTGTGGCTCATCCTGGCTTTGCTAAGGGAGAGAGATGCCTGTGGTCATCTTGCTGAAACCCATTAGGAAAAGGTTTTTCACCAGAGGTAGCAGGCATGGAATAGGCTCCCCCAGAGCAGTGGGCACGGGCAGTGCTCTCAGCCACAGGGTTTGGGTTTGTGTGGCACTGGGGGCTGGACTTGATGATTCTTAGGGGTCCCTTTGAGCTTGGGACGTTCTGTGGTCCTATATTTCTACGAGCTCCAGCAGATGGGGAGCAGGTGCCCCGAGCTGAGACCCTACACTGTCTTTTTCTTGGAGGAGATCTTTTCCAACCCAAGTCATTCTACAGTTCTATGACCTGACCTAAGCAGCCAGATAAGACAGCTGCTTAAGGAGCTTAGATTCATAGATTCATAGATATATTAGGTTGGAAAGGACCTACAAGATCATCTAGTCCAACCATCCTCCCACCACCATCCCTACCCACCAAGCTACTAAATCAAATCCCTAGCCTATGGATCAAATCCCTGTCCTCAAAGCTTCTTTGAAGAAGGCTCCAGAATCAGCATGGTTTGATTTCTCCAAATCAGTGCACGGTGAGATTCTCTTCTCCAAAGAGTGGTGATGCACTGGAGGTGAAGAAGACCCCGTCCCTGGAGATGTTCCACAACGGTGGAGATGTGGCACCTGGGGACATGGTCAGTGGGCATGCTGGGGTGTGTGTTGGACTTAGGGGTCTCAGAGGTTTTTTCCAACCTCCGTGATTCTGTGATTCTATTTAGGGTCATGGTGGGGTGGCTTGGGCTTGGGGATCTTGGAGGTATTTTCCAACTTTTATGATTTTGTGATTCAGGGATTTTAAGCTGAAGTGTATTTTTGCATCCAAGTTTGAAACATTTTGTAATGCCTGGCATTAGGTAAGACTTTGATTTAATGCCTTATCTCTTGAATTCACCTTCAGCAATAACAATGTATTCTAATCCCCAGCTCCCCCATGATGGATGGGGCCTGCTTGGGTTAAACATCTGCGTTTGGAATCGCTCACCCCTTCTGTTCCTGAAGCAGAGTCAGCTCCCACCCACAGCTTGGGGCAGTGCTGCTGCTCACTGCCCCACAGGGCTGAGTAACTTCTGCTTTTCTAAGGCAGGAGAGTGAAAAAAAAATTAACATTAAGCCTAAAGACATGGAAGCACACTTCTGGCTTGATGGGAAGCCAGTAATGCCTGAGAAAAATGAGAAAAGAAGCAGTGATGCTAACAGGATGTTCAGTAGAGTGCAAGTGGAGCGCAGAGAGCTGCTTCATGCAGGGCCGCTGAAGCCTTTCCATTTTCTCTTGCGTACAGGTTTTGAAAGACCTTTTCTTTTGCAAGGTTTCTGGATTTGGAGCCATGGACAAGAACTGGACTTCAAAGGCTTTTTGCCCCTTGAGGGGATGCTGACTGTGTCCATGTGCTTGTCTCCTGGGTGACGCAGTGCTTTGCACCTAGCAAAAGCATTGTGTTTTCTCCAGGGACGTGAAAGGCCAGGGATGGAAATGTCCCTGGTGCAAGATGCTGGATTGAGCTTTAATTGATCTCCTTGGGGACACATAGCTCAGCATCAGAATTCAGAGAACCATAGCATTGCAGAATCGTTGAGGTTGGAGTACACCTCCAAGATCCTCGAGTTCAACCCCACCTCACCCCACCATGGACACTGACCATGTCCCTAAGTGCCACATCTCCATGGTTCTGGAATGCCTCCAGGGACAGGGACTCCTCACCTCCCTGTACAGCCTGTGCCACTGCATCACCACTCTTTGGTGAAGAAGTTGTTCATAATACCCAAACCTGAATTCAGCCCTGCTTGAAGCCCAGGATTGGGCTGGGTCCTACATGTTTGCCTGTGCTTTGCTCACTTATCTGTGGGATTTGATTCCTCTCCCAAGCAAATGCCAAAATTCTTTTCCATATCACTTCAAATCCACCTTCTTAAGTCTCACTCGGCAGCACACATGCAATGGGGCAGTGGGACTGGAGCAGAATGTCACCTCTTCTCCTTCCACCCAGGCACACTGCAGCGAGCTCAGTGACATGCCTGACCCAAAACTCATTTTCCAGCAAGGCAGTGTGTCCCCAGAGGGACAAGCTCCTCATTTCTCACATTTTCACGCCCACAGCTCTCCAGGTGATGACCCCGGCCAGCTGCTCGCCTGCCGTGGTCCCGCTCTGCTTGGATGGCTGCTGGGCTCCTGCTGTTTGTGCAGCACGGAGCTGATTGATCAGCAACAACGCTGTATTTGCTTCCAGATAAGAAAATGCTGAATATTGGGGCTGGTATTGAGCCTCCTGAAATCCCCGTGGAAACAGCCCGAGCCCGTGTGACCGCTGTTTGCAGAGATCAATCGGAGCCCCTGCACGTGTGCTTTGTTGTCATGGCACAGCGTTCCCTTTCTAATCAGGGTGCCATGCCACCGTGAATCAAATACCGCACAAAACCTGTCCATTATCTCCTGGCAATTATCTTTATTAACCGAACTTGTAATCAGCTCCCAGAACAGAATCAGGATTGTTTGACGTGATGTGTTTTCCTCAGATCCCGGCACTGGCTGTGTCTCCGTCCTTTAATTCCTCTGCGGGATGTCTCTGAGGGGTGTTCCCTCTCTTTTTACCCATCGTTGATGCCGTTCGTGCCGAGCTGCTCATCGCAGCGTCCCATTTTGCATCCTTCCTGGATGTTCCTGGTATGCCACGATGCATTGCACAGCAGCAGGGCAGAGCGCTCAGCCAGCTGGTGGAGGGCTCTGGGGAGCAAGCCATCCAGGCCGGGCGATTTAACATTGTTTATCGCCGGTGGATGCTGTTTAACAAGCTCCGTGGTTACTAATGGACTGGAAAGCACTCCATCCTCCTCGTGCCATACGAGCACATCATCCTGCTCCTTTCCAAACGCGGAGCGGAAGTATTGATTGGACACTTCTGCCTTTTCTGCATCATTACTTTTCCCCCGGTCTGAGGCTGTGCTGCTGATTCACACAGCAGTGGGTAATGCTGCTGGGGCTGCACGCTGTCCCTGCCCACGAGCGTCCTCGGTGTGGGGCTGGAGCTGTATGTGGAGCAGAGTTCCCACCCCCCCATGTCACGCTGTCAGTTCTGGACCTTGTAAGGTGCCCAAGGAGCTGGAACTCATCTCCCCCACCCTGCTATGCATCTCTTTGCATTCATTAAGAAGCTGGCTGTTGTGCTGCTGCCCATTTGCTTGGCTTGCTCCCTCCTAGAGCTCCAAACAATCCCTCCCCCCCCCCCAGTCCTTCTGTTTGTAGAAGCCTCATCCCTCAGGATGAGCCTTGCCCCCAGTGCTTCTTGTCATTGCATTCCACATCTCTTTCTCATCCTCCCCCTCTCCCTTTCTTCCCTTTTGCGCAGATTCCTTCTGCTGAGGGTTTCTGAAATAATAAATCAGGGGCCCTGGGCCGCTGGAGATCGCCTGTCCTTGTTAGCAGCGTGGCTGCTGCTGGCTTCAGCTCCCGTGGGACTTCTGCCCTTTAAATACCAATTTATTCCAGCACCGGCTCCACTGTCAGCCCACTCCCATCAGGGCACACGGCAGCATGGCTCTCGCTGCAGACCTCCCTCCCAGGCAAGGAAATGGCAATTTTCCTCCACGATGCTCTTATCCCTTAATTGCTGCTGATTCAGCGAGGTGGGAGGCAGTGAGGGGCTCCACCTGCAATTATTGTCGATGTGGCTGGGAGGGGGAGGTGACAGCCCTGCCGTGTCACTTTGGCTTTGTTAATGGGCTTGGCTGAGAATTGCCTCTAACAACGTTTGTAGCTCTCCCCTTGGATGCAAGACCACCCGTAGCTGGTGACTGAAGAGGTTATAAATCTATGCGGCAGACAGGGATAGGAAGAGGGGAAATGGCTTTAAACAAAAAGAGGGGAGATTTGGGTCAAACTGGAGAAGGAAGTTATCTACCCAGAGGGTGGAGAAGCCCTGGCACTGCTGCCCAGAGCTGTGGGTGCCCCATCTCTTGAGGTACCTGAGGCCATGGATGGGCCCTGGGCACCTTGAGCTGGGGGGTACACCCAACCCATGGGAGGGGTGGAGTTGTGGGCCCTTGGGCTCTCTTCCAGTCCAACCATTCCATGGGTTTATGGTTCTGTGATCCTCAAGGTTCTTTGCAACCCAACCACTCTATGGTTCTCAGGTCTTCAGTGTCCTTTCCAGCCCAACCATTCTATGATCGTGTGATCATTAAGGTCCCTTCCAACCCAACCATTCAGTGATTCTATGATTCTGTGACCATGAAAATTCCTTTTCTCCCCTGATGAGTCTTACTGGCATGCTTTTGAACAGGCAGTCCAGTTCCAGATGGTGGGTTGGATCTCAGATCATGGCTTGGTTAGCTTAGGTTTGCACCTCAGGACAGAGTTGAAAGCAACCCTTTGTGTTTATAATACATACATAAATAACATACCCATATGTAATAATAATATATTTATGAACATAAATGACACACCTCTATACACTGACCTCTTAAGATGCATCCGTGCACTACTCCCACACTTCCATCCACGTTGAGCTCTGCAGGGAGGAGCGCTGAGATTCGCAGTTCCCATCACTGTCTGTGATGTACTGCAATGAAGAGTTGAGCAAGTGGGGAGACTCTGAAGCATTATTTTGTCTAAAAGAAGGTCTGGAGCTGACTTTTGTCCTTCAGATCCATGCTTTGGGCAGACACTTCTGAGCACTGTGCATATTGGTATGAAATAAACCTGGTTTGAAGCCTGGATTTCCTATGGATCATGATATGAAACCCTTGCATAGATTTAGGGATCCTTAATAGCAGTGAGTGAGGATTAAGAGGAGCTGGCAGAGGAGGAGAACGTTCCGTAGAGTTTGGAGGAGCAGGCAGTGGGGAGCATAGGGAACAAGCTGTAAAGGAGGCTGCTGCCCCACTGAATGCAGATTGCTCTATCTGCTCAGCACTCAGGAAAGAAGAGGAGATAAAGACCTGTCTGTTCCTAAGGAAAATGGCATTTTTTTTTTCTGCAGAAAATTCTGTGTTTGCCTTTATTCCTCCATCCCGCAGCACTTGGCCGGGCCAGGCGGTGAGAAGATAATGAATCTGCCGAAATGCGGTTATTGATATCGCCGAGGTCATTACAGTGAGGGCTGTGCAGAGCTCTCCCATAGAAAAGGGCATTTTTCAGCAGGTTGTGGTCATGACACAAACAGTTTCATTCTGTATGAAATCTCGGCTGGCGAAGCCCTCGGCCTGGGAGCACTTTGTAAATGTGTTATCAGGAAGGTAAATCGGGTCAGCTGCATATTTTTTTTTCAGCCAGGAGAAGCAAAATGGCTCATTTGCCTCTCACTATTAATGCAACATTCTGCAAGGACCTATGGCCTGATCTGCGGCTTCTGAAAGCAGACAGAATAGTTTCCACCTACACTGGAGAGCTTCTGCTGAGGTGCTCATTCCACGATAAGGAGAGTTTGGGGGATTGTGGGAATGAAAGCAGAGGGTGAGTAACCCACAGTGGGAACACCGAGGCAATTTGCTCGGTCCCAGGGGTGGGATGGTGTGGACAGAGCTGGT
This sequence comes from Oreortyx pictus, assembly GCA_036925125.1. Classification (NCBI taxonomy): domain Eukaryota; kingdom Metazoa; phylum Chordata; class Aves; order Galliformes; family Odontophoridae; genus Oreortyx; species Oreortyx pictus. Next base: position 877,856 of record JAUPFR010000004.1, on the reverse strand, counting down.
GAGGAGATTTCATGGGAGAGAGAAGCAAAAATAACTGCTGCAGAAATTACAGCATGGGGAAGGCATTTCCAAAGCTGCATGTAGCAATTGCACCAGGGTGGCACATTGTGCAAGGCACTCTGAACTCATTGCAATGGAAATGTGTGGTGTGTGGCTGTCATTGGGATCTGGGTCTTTGCAGATGTCCTCCACCTCCTCCTTTTGTCCCCTGGCAGATTGTATTTGCATCACTTGTGTTTTTACCATCGTTCACATGTTTGCTCTGGGATGCTGGGAAGGTTTTGTGGCACTGGAGATGGTGATGTGGGTAAGAGAGATGTTCAGGAGCAACTGTGGAGGGCTTCACCTCATCCAGCTTCAGCTGTCCCTGAGGTCCCTCCATCAGGCCCTGTAAAGCTCCTCCATGTTGTGTCTTTTATTATTATTAAAGTGGGAGTATTTAGAATAATACTAAAGTAACATCTGCTCGTGTTTAGGATTCATTCCATGACCATTATTTTTAGTAACTCTCGCCCAATCCTGTACTAAAGTGGACTTGAAATTCTTTCTTGATAAAGAGGAGGTGAGGACTGAAACATTAATAAGAAGTGTGCCTTCAGGTGTGTATCATGGAATTATGGAATCATAGAATGGTTCATTGGAGGAACCTCAAAGAATATAGAACTGTGGAGTGGTTGGGTTGGAAGGGGCCTTGAAGATCATAGAACCACAGAATGGTTGGGTTGGAAGGGACCTTGATGGTCACACAAACACAGAAAGATGGAGTCGGAAGGGACTTTGAAGATCATGCCACCATAGAATGGTTGGGTTGGAAGGGGCCTTGAAGACCGTCCAGTTCCAACCCCCATATATCATCTAACCAAGTCCTGTGCATCAAGCTTTTAGATGCAGTCCTCAAGTCTTCTCCATCCCAGTCAGTGGGGAAATTCTGTTGATTGGTTTTGTTCTTTGCCAAAATTAGTCACTTTAAAAATTGTAAATGGCATGTTTTGGCAATAAAATAAGAATGCTTAAAGGAAAAAAGAACGACTTTCCTTTGAAAAACAAGACTAGTGCAGGAAGTCTTGCTGAAAATATCTCATGGCCCTCAGAGAGTGGGATTCCCCGAGACTGGGACTTCTGTAGGATGGAGCTTAAAACCAGCCTGAAAAACTCAGTTTCAAAAGGAAAAATGGCATGAGTTCACACAACTTTTGTACAGATGTATTTTTTTAAAAGAACTGTACCAATGTCAGACTTATTTTTACCCATGAGAACTTTAAGTTTGATGACCCCTGATTTTTCCAATGGAGCAGAGGTCCTTTAAGCTCTCTCTGGGACATCTTTCCATCCCATACCCTCACAATGAGAACTTTTGCCCGTCACTTTAGGACTGCGCTGGGCTTTGCAGCCTCTTTTCAGTTCTTTTTTACTGTTTTCCGTTCTGCTTGCAATCTGCCCAGCCAAGGTGGGGTCCGCCACCACCCTTCCTCCTCTCCTTCCTTCTGCTGGTCCTGTTTCACACCCTGCTAGAAGCAGTTTATTCCCTTTTCCCTCAGTCTCGGGGACCTGTTCATCCCTCCATCAGCAGTGATCAAAAACCAGCCACCAATCTCACATGGAAAATTTCCAGGGTTCACTGGGGACCCCTTTCCCATCAAACAGTCTGCAGTATTTCTGTGCTCAGACCCATTGCTGAGACACTCTATTTGTCACCGTCCCCCCTCTGGGCATTTTGCTCTATCCAAATGTTGCTTTTGGCTTGCAGGAATTTGGGGACATTTGTCAGCGACGGGCTGGGAACGTTTCCATGCACGCGGGACAAGAAACCACCCTGGGAAATGGCACAGCAAACAATGCGCTCCCGTAGTGTGGCATGGAGGAGGCCATTGTTCCTCCAACAAATTGAGGGCTCGATGGGGAAAACCCAACCTCTTTTGTGGGAAGAGCCCATTGGATCTCATGGAGAGCATCCCTGCCCCGCGTCCTCCACGCCGGCTCCTCCCCAACATCCCTTCCTTGCAGCCAATGCTCGGCCCCACATCTCGGCCACGCAGGAAGGCGGTGGGTGGCCGCTGGTGCTCCTCCCCACGCCGTGTTGGCAGCTGCTGGATGCTGCCCAAGTTCTTTTGCTTCTCCCTTATCTGGGGCCAGACATATTGTTCGCACCGACGTCTTGTGCTGATTTACCCAGACACTCCTTAGAAACCCGGCGGCCGGAGGAGCTGCAGATAGTGGTTTGGGTGTGGGGATGGAAGCCGCTTATTTTTGTTCCTGCAGACTCAGAGAGGGTGGGATAAGTTTCTGACTCTTGGTTTTGCCTCCTGCTTCAGAAGGGCAGACTCCTCTTGTGGCAACAGTGCTGATTTCGCCTCCGGTTGTGATATGGGGTTTTTCATTAAGGCAAGTGACGTGTAACTCGGCATCTAGTTCAGATTTATGGCATTAGAAAGAATCTGTATTTCCTCATTGTTGTGATGCCTTTGCCAAAGAGGAGCTAGTGTTTCATTAACTGTGGTTTTTAACTTAATGCTGAATTTGGGGCAGGACCTCTGGAACGAGCACGTTTCTTGGGGTCCCTCCCAAAGACAGAGGTGCACATCCTGCTCCCCATAACCCACACATTGGGACCCCAATGTGGCCACCGCAGGACGCATCCCTTCCCTTGCCAGCCATCCCCACCCAACGTCCTGCTCTGAACAAGGGGAGGGACCTGCTCCAAATCCTGTTATTTGTCTCTCAACGCCGTGGCCGAGCCCATTGGGTTGCACACATGCCAGGAAGCTGGGTAGGGTCAGGCTGCATCCCCAGCAGAAAGAGGCAGCACGCTCCAGCAAGCTGGGCACCAGTGGTGGCAGTGCCTGCCAGGAAGGTTTCTTGGAAGGGGACAGACCTATTGAAGGGCAGGACGGGTCACCTGCTGCTTTGGGGCCAGCTCTGCTGGTCACGGGGAGGCATTTCAGCAGCTTGTGGAGTCAAACCCAACTCAGAACGCCCTCTTGGAATCCTTGCTTGGGTCAATGGTGCAAAAAAGCAGTGTAACTTTTTTAGTTTAATGACAGGCAATTCTGTCCCAAAGAGCTTTCATTCATCTTGTTTTGACCCGTTCCAGGCAAAATGGAGTGTGGTTTGTGGGGATGTGCGGGGCAGTGGGAGCCTGCACCCTGCCCGGCTCGGGGTGGTCGAAGCAGAGAGGATGCGATAAGTCTGCGTGAAATATAACAGAAAAAGATTAAAAAAACGTGATTAAAAAAAAAAAAAAAAGAAAGAAAAGAAAACAGCAAGAAAAAAAAATCATGGCAGAGAACTCTGTGTGCTTGTTTAAAAAGGAAACGCAAAAAAGATGCCGTTAAAATCGGTCCATGTCCCGCGTGCTGCTCAGACCTCAGTAGTACAGGTGGACGGGGAGGGCTCCGTGCCAAATTCTTTTGGTTTAGAGGGAGTGGTGGGAGTGAATTCTCATAACCGCTCCTAGAAAGGCTTAGCCTTCCTCACACAAATCAATGACACTCTCCGCTCGGCTGCAGGCACCAGGGCAGCTCCGACAAAGCCCGGCTCACGCCGGGGACGGCAGCGTCGGCGCGCGGAGCGGAGGTGAGCGGCCACCCTACTTTTCCCACTTTGCTCTTCATTTCCAAGAGACCTCACGTAGGTTGTTTTATCCTTCCTTCGGCTCTGTGGGGGTGAGGGGAAGCAGCCTGCGTTTCGAGCTCGGAGGGTAGTGGGGTTCATTTCCCAAATTGCCCCGGCGCGTTCGATCCCCTGTAATCCAGCACTGTTTTCATGCGGTTTTAATTGTTGTTCCAAGCTGACCCTGTGATCCTCTCTCTGATTTACTCCTTTGGTGTCGTGAATCCTTTCCAGCCCCGGGGATGTGGACTCTGTACCAACCCCTGCACCTCATCGCAGTGTGTCAGCTCGGTGTTATTTGTGGGCATGTTTCGGATGGGAAATACGGGTGCGAAACACTTCTGCAAACTCCTGGGTGGGCAGAGGGGTGCAGAAGGAGCAGGTGGGTCACAGTCAGTCCTGCTTGGTCTTTGTTTTAGGAGTTATTTTTGTTGGGGTTCTTCGTGGAAAGCTTGGTGAAAAAAAAAAATAAATAAAAAATACATACATATATAGAAATATTGTCGTATTTAATAAGAATATTTTTCAGGCTGAAATCCCAGCCTCTCCCTGGAACTTTTTGCTGCCTTTTTAGCAAAGGCAACGCCCCAGGATGGTGCTGGGCTCTGATATTTCTAACAAATCCTTCCTACAAGGCGCTGCCAGCGCTGTCTCAGAGTCCCTCCCCAGCTTTGGACCCTGCCCGGGTGATTCCCGGGGACAGCACCAGCACGGCAAGCTGCAGCTTTGTGCAAGGTTTGTTTGAATGGAGATCTGATGGGAGGAATGTGCTGGGGAAGGGAGGAACAGAGCTCAGAGCTCTTGGTGCTGTTTTCCAACTGTGCAGAAGTATGACGGGGACCCGGAGCTTGTGCTGCCTTACAAAGATCAGGGCACCACTGCTGTGCTTGGGTGTCCTGTCCTGGGGGGGTGGGTATGAGGCTCCACGTGGTGCCTTCCCTCCTTCTTGTTGGTGGATGATGACTGCAGATGGCCTGGGGTGATGGAGAGGCTCTGCCAAAAAGGGATACAGAGAGCCGTAGAAATCTGGTAATCACAGAATCATAGGATGGGACCCTAAGTCCTGGGCTGTGGATGCTGCAACACCCACCTGCAACTCCAGCTCCTCTGGGGGCTCTTTGGTGTTATTCCAGGGATCTGCCCCAAGATGGTGAAGGAAATACCTCTTCAGCACATGGGGCAATGGGGCGGGCTGGTGGGTGTGTGGGGCTGGATTCTGGACAGGTTTCCGTGTCTGAGTCACCTGCAGATACGCAGCTGCTCCCAGAGAGAGGGGCTTCCTCCCATAGGGAAGGGGCAGTCTGCCAGACTCCGTCCGTCTCTTCTCTCGTGCTCTCTGCCCCATTTCCATCACCTCCTCATGGCACTCCATCACTGCAGCTGGCAGAGGCCCTGGGCAGCCTGGCAGTGTGTTAGCACCGCGTCCCACTGCTGCTGGTGCTGTTTACTCAGGTGCGGGCGATGAGTGGCCCCCCCGGCATGCTGCAGCACCCAGCAAGCACCAGCCCTGCCAGCGGGGTTTTCCAGCCAGCCTGGGGCCGAACTCCCTTTGAAATTCCTCCTCTAATTAATAAATGAGTGGCAAGTTTCACTGACATAATTCCACAGCGATTGCTCTTAATTAAAGAGCGGCTATTAAAATAGTTGCCGAGCGCTGAAGCCTCTCTCCCCGCTTTGTATTCCTCATCGGTTTTCCATTCTGCGCCACCAATGGAATGGGCTTTTTTTTTTTTTTTTGGGGGGGGGGGGGGACCACTGGGAAGTGACCCTGCAGACTTTTAGAGCTCTTTGCTGCCAGATGGGATGGAGAAGCGTGGGGCTGGTGCTGTGCTGGTTGTTTTCTTTTGGGGATGAATAGAGGGAGGGGATGTGAGGCTGGGATCTTCTGCCAAGAAAGAGTTGGAGGCATTGTGGTTATTAGTCAGAGCCCTTTGATTCCTTCCTGGAAGCGCGTGCCTGATGGTAGTGCTGCAGCTTCCCTTCATGATGCTGCCATGATTTCTCATGGCTCTTGAGTTAGATTCTTCCTCATCCCTCCAAGAGGTGTCCTTGCCCTGAGGAGCAGACACGTGGTGGCCATGGGGATGCAGCCTGCCAGGGAAGGAAGCCACAGATTTGAGAACTTCTCACTCTCCCATCCATCATATCCAGCCCTGGGCATGATCCATGTCCATCTTGAGCTTCATCACCACTGCCAACCCCGTTGAAGCCCCCAGATGCCCCTGCTCCTCACCATGGGACAGTCCTTGGTATGTTCCATGTCCATGTGTCCATCTGCATTGCCACTGCCAAGCCCACTGGTGCCCCTAGCTGCCCTTACAGCCCCGTGATGCTGTCAGCAGCATCAGACCCCATGCCCCGTTGGCTGTCCTTGACCTTACGTCTCAACCACCGCAGCAGAGGAGGAGGGGACATCTCACCCCATGACACATTTTCCATGCATGGGGATGTCAAGGCCATCAAATTGCATCCGCATCCCGGACTGTGGGGAGAGGCAGCGTTCCCCCACCCCGCCCTGCCCAGTGCTGAACCAGTTTGGGAAGTGGCTCCATGGTGCCTCTGGATGAGGCAGCCTGGGAGGAGGTGGGATACCACGTTGGAGTGAGCTGCTGGCACTGATGGGAGGAGCAGGGCGGAGGGATGGAGAGCAGCCAGCTCCCTCGCTGTGCAAACAGCCCACACCCATGTGCCGTGTTTATACCACCGAGCCCGTCACCATGGCACTGGGGCACCTCTTGCCAAGGTGAGCTGAAGCTGATGGAACAGATCCCTCTGGGAGGTTCTTTGGGAGGTCTTTGGGATCAGCTGGATCTGGGGTGGCGATCAGCCTGGTGCCACATGGGTTCTTCTGCCTCCATCCAGAATGTGGGTCCTGACACCCAAATGGGGTGCCACCACAGGGGCACCTCAGCCTGGGGATCAGCTCCATAAGGATATGGACTCAAGGATCCTTGTGGGTTGCTTCCAACCGGGAATGTTCAGTGGTTCTATAAAATGCCACCTCCACCAAGCCAGGAGGTTGTCCATGGGTGAAGAAAACTGGAGAAAGAGGAGAGGGGAGGAGAGGAGAAGCTGAAAATAGAAAATGGCATAGAGGAAAACACAAGCAGGGCTGGGCTGCCTCCTGCCTACAGGGGTTGGTTCCCATCGCTGTGAAAACACGGCACTTCCTTGAGTTCAATCCTGGCGATTTCTACTCTTTTTAGTCCTGTTTTTGGTGATAAATTAAGCAGATCAGCTCCTCTGCATGTTTGTTTTCCTCCATGTAATATAGCTTAGCAGTCACCTTCATGAGTCTTGTTCTGGTTTCAAAAGGAATTGGAGACGCTGTGGATGGAAGTGGGCATGGTGGGCATGATGGGGATGAGGTGGGGTTGGACTGGGTGACAGCAGTGGTCTTTTCCAGCCTTAATTATTCTGTGATCCTATGGATGGACGTGGTAAGGTTGGGTCAACAGTTGGACGTGGTGGTTTTGGAAGGCTTTTCCAACCTTCGTGACTCTATGGTTCTGTGATTCTATGAAGGAGGTGTACTGAAGGCCAAGTGCTCTATCAGCCCAGGATCATAAATTCCCAGTTTAGTGCTTGTGGTTGCAGGGGAGCTGGTTGCAATATTGGAACCTTTCTGCTGTGCACTCACGCACTTTCCAAACACTTCTGTTGCAATTAATTACAGCATAATTAAAGCAGAACGACAGCACTAACTACGGGCGAAATCTTGAGAAACAAATGGCATTTGGGCTGGTTTTGTAACTGCTCCAGGTTCCCCAGATACAAATTACACTGTCAGGCTCCTGACTGATGGGAGAGCTGCGCACGCCAATACCTTGGGGCTGGCTGCTGCGTGGGCTGGGGCTTGGCTGGCCACGTACCACCTCTGTCCTTATGGGCCACCCCATCGGGGTGCAGAGCTTTGATGATTGAACTTGATGATCTTAGTGGTCTTTTCCAACCTAAATGAGTCTATGATTCTCCTCCCTTGACGCCATGAGGCATCCCATGGCGAACAGTGCATGGATGTCACTGCTTCCCTGCTCCTCATCACTCCTGTGCTTCTCTGGAGGGTTCCCCCAGGGAGATGGCAGTGCTGCTTTGAATAAGTCATCTGTGAGGACCCAAGCAATGGGGCAAAGGCACCATTCAGCCCTTAGCACCCTGCAGCAGGTGAGCAGGGCTGTGCTACATGGTGCTCTCCCCTTGCCCCACTGTCTGCTGTGCACCCAGCAAAGGTGACCCATGGGGGGAATACATAGAGGTTGTGTTCTCAGTCTGCTTCAAGGTAGAGGTGGGCATTGTCTTTTAAAGATTTCTTCCCTCCACTCTGCTTTCTGGCCATGCTGGGAATATCGAGCATTGTTGTCACTCTTGGTGCAGGAAAACTCTTTCAAGATTAGAGGAATGGAGTGGGTGTTTTCTCACTGTTAATTAAGAGGAGTGAAGTCGTGACTTTTGAGCGAAGCAGCCCAACCTTACAGCTCCTCAGAGGTCATCTGAGTTAATGCATCTCAACAAACACCGACAAAACCCCAAAGTATTCCGACACCACTGCCTGGCTGGAGATTAAAAATAGAGAGGTATGCTTCTAAAAAAGCCCCATGTTAAAAACAATGAGATGGGCTGTGAGCATCAATTGCGACAGCAAAACTACCACTGCACTGAGCACTGAGGGCTGGGACATGGGTCAGCACCTTCTGATGTACCCATGGTGTCACACCAAGGGATCCCCAGTGCACGTAGCTGAGTGGAGAACACAAAGTTGTCCATTGCTGCTATGCATCCTTGGCTGCTGGTGGAACTGGAAAGCCCTGGTGGAACTGGAAAGCGGTGGGGTTGGGCATCTTCCCCATCAGCTTTCAGCTGTGGGTACCAGCGCATCCCCCAGCATCTGTGGCACATGGGGACATGGTCGGTGGGTATGGTGGGATGTGACTGAGGTTGGACTTGGGGACACTGAAGGTCTTTTCCAACCTGAAAGATTCCACAGTTCTGTGGTCTCACTCAGGGCTGGCAGCTGGGCTCCTGCTCTACTGCCAAATGAGAGGCAGCGAGAAGGAGACTCACACTGATTAATTTGAGCCCGTGCTGCTCTTATCCTAGTTTCAAAGTAATTGTCTCTCGTGTCCACAATTTTCTCTCCTTACATTTCGCTGCATATTTATGAGGTTTTGGGAGGCTATCTGCAGCCACATTAAACCAATTTGCTCCTTGAAATGTCTGACCTTTGATCTGCCAGCCACTGCCTTTCAGAGCCAGAAAAGAGCCTTTAATAACGTGTCACATGAAAGGCTCTCACTGCAGAGCTGTCGCTGGCAAACCTGACTCTGGTTAATAAAGTATCGGATGAATCAATTATTGCCTAATAATTGTTACCTGTATTTTTTGTGCTAAACAAGGAGAGCGTTTCTCTGCACTTTCCCCACTCCCATTACCATCTCCCTCCAGATGAAACCAATAAGACAAACACAAGCACACTGACAGAGCCGACAGTTCTCACGCAGCAGCTGCAACCTCTGCAAGCAGCTCAGCTCCACGCTGGGCTCCTGCAGAACTGCAGAGGCGTGGGGTTCTCTGGGGCCAGGAGTTAACCAGCCACATCGGGGACCGTTCATTTTACATGCTCGTCACATATTGGAAATGGCCATGCAGCATCCCCTACTGCTACAGAGTCATTTTGCTGGGAAAAATAGAGGCAGGTCTGGCTGAGCTGTTGTGAATACAAACATGTGGCTGCAGTGGGTGGGATGCAGGGCAGCTCCTGGGGGGTTATACCAGCTCTTTACAGTGCCTGGGTACAGAGCAGTGCTGCCCTGAACCCCAAGCCATCACCCCACAGCATCCACCCACAGGCTCTGAAAGCCCTTTTACTGGGATGCGGGCTCTGCACCTGGTGTGATCTGCTTGTTGGAGTGATGGGGAACATTGCTCAGCTTCTCTCCAAACCCGGAGCATCCAGGAAGGGTACCAGGTGGCATCGTACCCTGGTGGCACTGCTCTCTTGGAAGGTGCAGTGTCTCCTCCAAATTTGGATTGTTTTACAGAGACCACAGAATGGTTGGGTTGGAAAGGGCATTAAGGATCATAGAACCATGGAATGGATGTGTTGGAAGGGACCTCACAGCCCCCTCAGCTGTACCTGTGCTGAGGGCTGGGTGCCCCTCACCAGCTCAGGCTGCCCAAGGCCACCATCCATAGCCTGGGACATCTCCACAGATGGAGCATCCGCACTTCTTTGGGCGTCCTGGAGCGTTCCAAAAGCAGCTGTTCTCCAGCTGGTGAGGTGTCTTTAGTCTGGGAAGGCTCTTCTTGACTTCTGCAGAGTTTTGGGGTTGGGTGATCACATCCTGCATCACTACAACTTGCACCTGAAAGAGCACTGATAACAATTTCTTTTCTACACCTTTATCAATCCCACTTCAGCCAAAATCAGCAGTCAGGCCAGTGTGAGTTTCACAGGAGTGAATCACAGCAATTACAGCTTCTGACACCTGCAGGGTTCCCTAATGCATCACTCTGAACCAATGCAATGTCCAGGAGCAGAGCCTTTCTCTGAGTGACACTGGAGTAGCACTGATACCCATCCATCCCAGAGGTGGCCTTGGCAACGCTCTTTGGCGTTTGTATATAACTTATTTCCCATCTCTTGCCTTGCTGCTTGACAGCACCAGGCTGTCAAGAGAGGGGTAGTGAGGAGCTGCAAAATGCAGGAGGCACCCAGGTCTCCTCAGGCTGCTCTCATCTTCTCAGAGAGACTTCTCACCTGCCATATGGAAGGATTGTGCTCTGGAAAGTTTTGGGTTGCAGGAGAAGGACAACCACCTGCATCTCTTCCGGCGTGTCTGTGGTGCTTAGGCTTGACAAGGAGTTGGTTGCACGGCTGTAGGCTTGCAGAAACATGGCTCATCATTACCACTGAAATGGAACCTGTTAAAATCTGGGGGAAGAAGAACTAAAGAAAAACGGGGAAGCTTGGAAGCAGCACGGGATGATCACTTTCTGTCACTCAGATTTGCTCTGAGAGCATTAAAAAGAGCTAAATTCATTACTGTAGGAGGCCATAGAGGCATAGAATCACTGAGGCTGGAGATGACCTTCATGATCCTCAGGCACAACCCCATCCCCCATGCCCACTGACCACATCCTCAAGTGCCACATCTCCAGGGACGGAGACTCCACCACCTCCCTGGGCAGCCTGTGCCACTGCATCACACTCCGGGGAGAAGGAATTGCTCCTAATATCCAACCTGAACTTCCTCCGTGTCCATTGTGACAGAAGTGCCAGGGTCAGCACAGTGCCACCAGCACAACTCAGGGCCCAGTGGGGACACCAAGAGGGGTCGGGTCCCTCCCCACCTCCTCTGGTCTGAGCTTTTGGACAAGGGGTGGGGAGATGAGTGGAGAATTTCCCGTCTAAACCTCATCAGTTTTTTTGAAATTCTGACTTTGATACGTGATGATCCAAAGACTTTCACAAACCCAAACTCCTTACATGCGTTAAGGAACAAACACAGAAAAACAGACCTCATTCTCTGTGTTACCCACTGCATTTTGGGTGGAAGCACCAAGCAACCTCACAGCATTAGTACTGACCCATGCCTCATACTAAAGTGTTCCCCCATCATTCCTAGCTTCAAATCCCATGTGCTCAGCTCCTGCTCCCCTGACCGTATCAGTGAGGGGAAGTTCAGGACAGATGAGTTAACAGAGTGATTCCACCTCGCTGCTCCAATGCAGGGAATGGCTGAGCCTAATCCTATTTAATCAGGGCTGAAAGCACCGTGTGGGTTTTGCTCCTCCTTGGGTGGGAGCACCAGGACCCTGCCCCTGGGTCTCAGTGAGCCCAGGGTTTTGCAGATGCTATGCAGACATCTTCCTGCAGCACATCCCTGCCTCCTTGGCCAAGGGGAGCCTCGGGGAGAGCGCATAATTTCAGGACTGGCAGTGCTGTCTGCACAAAGGTAGAGCTGGTTTCTATGATTACAGGGATAATAGCAAGGGAAACCTGGCTGCAGAATGGCACGGGAGCAATTACAGTTGCAGTTCCCTGCAATTATCCCCATGCCCTGCAACACAGCCCCCAGGGTTGTTCCTACAGCAGCACCTGGGGCAAGGCCAGGGGCAGGAGGACCCCAAAGTGATCCAGACCCAAAGAGAGGGTCTGGGATTGAGTGAGACCGCAGTGCTCCTCACTGCTCCCAGTACAGAACCAGTTCAGTCGTGCCCAGTGGGAATTGGTTTATTGGGTGCTGCACAATGGAGGGAGGAGGAATGGGGATGGGCTTGGGATGGGGATCTGGGGAAGCCAGGGGGTTTGCTTCCCTGTGCACCCACAGAAAACCTGTCTGCTTCCTTATCCTTCAGCTGGGGATCTGCAAACATATGGCACGAGACAGAGGGATGCAGTGGGAAGAAATCCATTACAGCAAGAGAGCTGCTCAAAGGCAGCTCACACCCTGCTTCACAGCACTGCTTATGGGCTTCTCTCTATCTTCATGCCTAGTTGTAGAGAAGGAGTGGTTCTGTGGGATCTGGGGTTGACAGGGATGCATATAGGGTCTGGGGACCATGAGAAATGTACATGGGATCTGAGGCTCTTGGGGATGTATATACAGTCTGGGGATCATGGGGAATGCATATGGGGTATGGGGTGCCAGCTGTGGGCAGGTTGCATCCAGCAGCCATGGGGCATAGCTCACCTGAGCAGCGGGTGCCCTCGGCTCCTCACAACACTCATGTGATGGATGGTGTTGTGGAGAAGCACTGGATGGAAAATATATGTCAAGGATAAAAAGTGACACTTAAAGGGCAGGAATAGAGCCTTTCCTGTGCAAAGAGCCCCGCTCCAGTCTGCGCTGTTTCAAATTAAGTTTTCAGTTTCCTAAAGGCAGCAGACAATGCTTCACTCTATTCTGTCCCTGCTGTCATTAAAACTCGAGTGTGTTGTCTGGATACAGTATTTTGCCCAACCTTAAGAGCTCTAATCTTTTTAGGGCCATTTCTCGACGCTATCTGCAGCCTTCCCGACCGCGGGGTGAAATACAATCGCTGTCCTCGGGAGCTGCACCTCCTCTTTGTCTTCGGCGAAGACAGAGGAAAATAACCACTTAACAAATGGCCCGAATTTCCCCGTCCCACTCCGCCGTTGGTTGGGCTGCTTCCCCCGCTGCCACCCGCCTGTTGCAGGGGATGCGAGGAGCCTTCATTGTCTGCTGAACAATTCCCTGCAATTTGCTTTTTTGCTGTTCCTTTTGGGCTCCTTGAATCCTTTTCACTCAGCGGTGCGTATTTTTAACCAGCGCTCTGTCTCGCTGCTTCCCGAACTGCTTGTGTTTGGAAAAGCCCTGGTTTTGCTGCTGGCGGTGCCGTTACTGAGCATTCCTCCTCGCCCGCAAACCCTTCCCTTTCTCCTCTCGCTGCTGGGAGCAGCGAGCTGCTGGCTGCTCCCTTTTTCCTGCTCTCACTGGGATCCCACAAACACTGGGATCCCACTTTCCCTTGGGGCCAGAACCTTTCTGCTTTTGCTCCTGCTGCCAGGTGAGCACTGCCAACCCCGATCTTTTGAGGAATTTGCTGTGTCCCAGTCCAAAGGGGAGGTTCAGGTTGGATATTAGGAACAATTTGTTTTTCAGAGAATGGTGATGCAGTGACACAGGCTGCCCTGGGAGGTGGGGGAGTTCCCATCCCTAGAGGTGTTCAGTGGTGGAGATGTGGCAGTTGGGGTCAGTGGACATGGTGGGATGGGTTCGGGTCAGGCTTGAGGATCTTGGAGGCCTTTTCCAACCTTAGGGATTCTGTGACCCTCTTTGGTGCTGATGCCACCATCCCCATGGTACAGTCAGGGACCAGCGCATGGTGGCCACCGTGCTCTGTTCCCCAGCAGGGCCCCCAGCCCCAGGGCACAGGCGAGCTCCAGGCATGGAGTCAGCTCCTGCTCATCCTGCAGATAAGGTGTCACTGGGATTTGGAAGAGCTGACTCCGAATGTTGGCTCTGCCATGGGCTTCCTACATGGCCCGAGGCAAAGCATGGAGTTGGAGTATCTCTGTTCCTCATCTGTGCAAACCAGGTAATCTCTGTTTTCTCCCACTGTTTATTTTGAGTGCGTGTTTGGAGACAGGCTGCTCCTTCTCTTCTCTCTTGTTTGTACAGCGCTTGTGAAGCCATGAGCATCCTGCTCGTAGCTGCTGGGCAAAGAGTAAATGGTTACTGCAATTAGTGGCAGTCATCACCATAAAAATAATAGCAAATCTTGCACCTCGCCCTGTAAAAGCCCAGTCTCATCTGGAGATGCTCCCAGCTACCCCCAGCAAACGATGGGCGTTTATTTCTTCACCTTTACAGAATCACAGAAGCGTTAAGACTGGAAGAGACCTCCAAGATCCACAAATCCAACCTCAGCCCACCCCCACCATGCCCACTGACCCCCATGTCCCCAAGTGCCACATCTTCTGGAGCACCTCCAGGGACGGTGACCCCACCAGCTCCCTTGCCATCGGTTCCTTTTATCCTTCCCCTCACCTGTGCTGGTGACTGAAGGTACAGGCCTGGCATTGTGTCTTTAATTCCCATTTTCATGAGCATCACTGCACTGTGGTTTAGGAGAAAAATGGGATCTCTGCTCATCTTGCTGCCAATATCTCAGAGTTGTTTCTGCTATTTCTTAATAACAAACTGCTTTTCTCTGCTGTCTTTCAACATCAGATGAGTTCTTGTTCCCATTTCCCTTTAATAAGTGTTATTTTGCTTCCATTATTACTCAATAGTAAAATCTCTTCCCGACGACTTGAGCAGAAGTGGATTTACGGCTATGAAAATAAACTTGGGCGTGATGAGATCTTGTCATTTTATTATCTATAAAGCACTCCGCATGACTTTGTAGTTATCAGAATGTAATTATACATTTAGACTTTTCCACCGTCTCTGTTTCGTGTTCTTTTTAAAAGGGAAATGATGAAAACTCAGAAACCCACTCTTAAATAGAATTTACAGCATAACCACCATTGGCTTTATCCTGTCTTCTTTTGGGGGCAGAAAACAATCTCTGTGTGTCGGGACCGTGCAGATCTGCCCAAAGTGGTGTTCATGTTGGGACACATCATTGGGATTTTTTTTCATGCACGTTTCCTTGTTGGAGATGCAGGATTTACTGCTGGGTGCTAATTGTCATCGGAGGTGCTGGGTGTGGGCGAATCATTGTATAATGCCCACACCCTTCGGGTGGCTCAGGGTGCGGCGTTGTCTTGGCCTCACCGTGCAGTTTAAGATGTATTATTACCCAAAAGCAACACGCCCTTCCGTGCTGCTTTGTTTTTATTGGGATTGCTCTGGTCCGGCTCTCCGAGTGCCCGACACAGTAGCAGCTGGGTCTCCAGCCAACCCTGCTGTCCATGCTGAGCTTCGCATGGAGAGCACATCAATCATCACAGAATCATTGAATCGAGTCACAGAATGATTACGGCTGGACTCGATGATCTCAGAGGTCTTTTCCAACCTTCAGGATTCTATTGGTGATTCTATCACTAGGGTCGGTAGGACCGTAAAGTCCACCTGGTTCCAACCCCCTGCTGTAGGGAAACCCCCCTCTAGACCAGGCTGACCAAAGCCCCATCCATCCTGGCCTGCAGCACTTCCAGAGTCAGGACATCCCATCAATCCAGGAACCTTCTCCTCCTGCAGTGAGGGGCCTTTGGCACTAAGGCAAGGGCAGGTGACAACTGGGACTGGTGCTGGTTTGACCCAAGACAAGCTCAAAGCTTCCCACAGTGGGTGTGAGGTGGAAAGATAGTGACACATGGATGGGAATGTGCCCTTGTTGCTTCCTGAAACCTGGAACTGAAGGGGATGGGAGAGAATTACTTCCAGCACAAGTCTTTTTTAGGACTTCAGCAGGACTCACCCTGTGTAAGGACTTTCACGGGGCTGTCTGAATTTTGTACTCAGTGTCTGTGCCATTCCATTCATCATGTCACCCATCTGCCTTGGCTTCTCAACCCCCCAACCCCTTTGTCCACGTTGGAACCAGTCATTTCTCCAAATGGAGACTTTTCTTTCAAGCTTCTTAGGTCAGAGCTGTCCCATTGCCACATGTCTTACCTTCTCTACCAAAGCAGGACCACAGCTGCTCATCCATCACCTCCGCCTGGCACAGAGTGCCCGTGATGTCCGTGTCCTTTGCACCCCTCTGGGTCACCCCTTCTCTCCCACCACCCTGTTCTCATACCATGCAGGGTGTTATTACTTTTTCTTGCTTGAAGTAGAGGCTGTTTTTAAATGACACATCCAAGGCCAACTCGGAGAGAAGTCTCACCTTCCCCATGCCACATGATTGACTAGGGGGGCAACGACGCAGCCCCCTTATTAGGGTAATATAATTTTCCATCTCAAATAGGAACCGGGGATGTTTTAATGATTGGGCTCATTAGGTGGACTTTCCACTTAAAGTGTCTGTCGGGCAATTAAGGCTGGGAGAAGCATGACTGATGACCACACCTTCTGTGACTTAATGGGGACTCTGAAGGCTGATCTTATTATCACACCGATACACTCCGTGATAAAAAAGAATTTAAGATACTCTCCAGAGATTTATGTGCCCATTAGGAAGCTGCCAGGAGAAGGTTAAGGGAACTCGTAAGGTCAAAGCTGAACAGAGGGAAGAACTAAATGCTTGGGATCGGGGACAGAGGACATGGATTCTGCTCATTGCTCTGCTCCTGACCCTTCTCATGGTCCTTACTGCGTCACTTGGCTTCTGGTTTCCCTCCTGTGTTGCTCACCCATGTGTTTCCAGGTGGATCTCATCTCCTTTTACCCTTTTTCAGCAACAATTATTTCCCCATTCTGAGGGCTTCAGTGCACTTCTGCTCTTAGCCACATAACCAGAGAAACAGGGACCTGCAGCACTTATATGGGAGGTGAAGGATAAAAATGGCACAGAGTGGAAGGAAGTGGTGTTCAGGGCAGGGAGGAGGCAGCTGAAATCTAAAGCAAAGAAAAAGGTTAGAGCCGAGTTTCTGTTCTCCTCCAAGAAATGTCCTCTTGGGTCCTCAGTGATTCCCCAACCAATCCTGCCCAAGTTAAAATGTGACCCACCATAATGTTTTACTGAAGCCTGGTGTTTAATGGTCTGGAGCTCATTGCAGAGCTCACAGTGCAGCTCCAAGCCTCCTATTGGGGACCATTTTCCTGATATCAGCTTGCCATGGCTTGTCACTGATGTTAGCTGTGCTGATAGGTAGGATGCCTCAGGATACAGGAGCTGGCTCCTTCAGCTTCGTACTCAGCTTTCACTTCTTTAAGTACAGTTGAGAGAGATAATTCAGCAAAATATGTTATAGCCCAACACAGAGTTTTGATGACATTAAACTCACTGGTTTTTGGGTCCATTTGGTTGGTTTAAAAGAGAAACTGTGATGAGTGGAAGAGTTTCATTTCAGCATAAATCTGACTTGCACATGGAACCCAATTTGTTTGCATCAGCCCTTTCTTTGTTTTAATTAAACACGCTCCATGACAGATGCCCAACACTGAGGCAAAACAAGTGGTGGAAAAAAGAAAACAACCCATATATTATGCAGATTTGTGTGAAAACTAAATAATTGAATATGAAGGCATTGGCTTTATGTCTGTAAGGAATCCTTTTGAAGTTGACTCTTTTGACCTTCGAGGCCCCATGTAATTTCCCCTCTCCTCTTCCCTCCTTGCTGCACTCCCATAATCTCCCTCCTGCTTCCTTCATCTCCTCCCACCCTGCTCCACATCCCTATTCCTGTGTTTGAAGCGCTTGCAGGCAATCTGGCCTCTCCCACCCATTTTCTCCAGCTATCCTCTTACCCAGGCTTTCCATCAAGTTGTTCTCTCTTCCCTCCCTTTGGGAAATGGGAAATGAGGGAACCTTCACCCTCTGCCCAGCCAAGTGCAACAGCACACCCGCTGTGTTCAGCAGGGGATGAGCTCCCTCCCTCTGCTCGGACAGCACAAGGACTCCACCCATAGCAATAATCCTATAATCACGGAGTGACTTCCATGGGCTGAACCACATCATGGGTAGGCTCGCAAACGGTTTGTAACTGCTTCGCCCTTCCTACAAACTCCACTGTCTTCTCTCTTTCCCCATGCTGACCCCATGAGCAGTGGTTGGAGATGCACATCCAGGACAAGGGAGGGTCCTGGCATCCCACCAGCATCTAAGGTGCTATTTTTCAATACAAAGGTTTCAGTCAATGAAAAAAATCCTTTAGGTAGGATCTGGTGCCAAACTGAACTGTTGGCAACCAGCTTACGGCAGGGGGTTGGAACTGGGTTAGCTTTGTGGACCCTTCCAACCCAGCCATTCTATGGCACTGTGATCTTTGGGGTCCCATCCAACCCAACCATTCTACGATTCAATGTTTCTAAGATGTAATGGTATAACAAATGCAACAGAGCTTCAGTTAATGGGTTTCCATGTTACTGTGGATGGATGGGAGCACATCAATGGGACAAGAAGTCTTAAGATCATAAAATCACAGAATCATTAAGGTTGGAAAGGACCAGTAAGATCCCCGAGTCCAACCCCAACCCATCCCCACCATGCCCACTGACTATGTCCCCAAGTGCTGCATCTACCTCAGTATTCCTTCCAAAGAGCAAATTCATCTCTGAGTAAAGGATATGTACATGTGCACACTATTTCATGGGAATGTCTAGGCAAGAGGGTGTCAGGGACTGGAGAAGCACAACTCTCACCCACCATTTATCCAGGCAAGGAAATTTCTGACTGCTGATTCCCTAGGAGGGCAGAATATGGTTGCACTCTCAGTGCAGGTAGATAGTCACAGTGATTTCACAAGGACTTGAATTCTTCTCGCAGTATGAATATGAGCTGAAAAAGAGCAAGAGCACTTGGTCTGATGGAGAACTGCTCTCCTTCAGCTGATCTTGCCAGGCTGCAAAGTTCATTTTCCCACTGACACATCCCTTACAAAGAGCATGTGGCATGGGGAGCCAAGTGATTGTGTTGTCATGGCAAAGCCGAGCAAAAGAAGAGCAAGATTTAACATCGGGGATGCTCGGAGGCTGGGAGGAAAATGGCCCGCCGCCATAAGTCATGCAGCACGGCTGAGATGGGCTTGCATTTTTTGCCAAGTGTGGGCTGGTTGGTGACTGATACAAAATGGGTGCAGAGTTTGGTCCAAGTCTTGATGGGCACAATTCCACATCGCAGAAACCAGCGGTACCAGTGACACTGCCACTGACAGCTTTTTCAGAGAGATGAGTTGTTGGATTGGCCCTGGGATGACAAGAAATAACAATCCGGAGAATTTTACAGCAAGAGACCTTCCTTCTATCGAGGCAGAAAGAGGAGCAGGTGACCCTGGAAAGCACGTGACTGTGATAAGGCATTTAATGTGCCCAAGAGCTGTTGGTTCCATAGTGATGCTTGCTAGGGACGGGGGGTTGAGATGGCTGCAAAGCAGGG
Organism: Oreortyx pictus; assembly: GCA_036925125.1. Lineage (NCBI taxonomy): Eukaryota > Metazoa > Chordata > Aves > Galliformes > Odontophoridae > Oreortyx > Oreortyx pictus. The sequence goes on along the minus strand of JAUPFR010000004.1, from coordinate 858,794 downwards.
GAGCACTGCAGGGAGCCCTCTTTTGTGCAGCCACTGCGGTCTGTGCTGCAGCACTGCCCTGTGAGCACAAAAGGAGTTCTGCCTCCACCGCCGCCCATCCATCACCTTCTCACGAGCCTGGAAGCGAAAAGAAAAAGAAGAAAAAAAAAAAAAAGGAATCGCAAGAAAATAAAGAAGCACTACAGCCAGAAAGCTGTCCTCCGCGTTCCACAATTCTATAAATTCCACTCTTTCCTTCCTCTTTAATCACCAGGCATATAAAACACACTTGCAGCGGAATCATATTCTGCCCATTAAAGTTTCAGAGGAGAAATACCGGTCCCATCTGCCTGTTTAGCAAAGCAAGGCAGAGCACGGCCGTTTTCCTTTTTTCTTCCCAATCTGCTTTATGGCAGGAGTTGTCTCTTTTAGGGCTGGCCGTTCATTGCAGTTTCTCACTGCAGGTTCCTCATTATTATATGTGTCCAGGGGACCCACACGATCCATGTGCCTTTCGGATGGGCAGGAGAGCAAGGCATCCTCCCGATCTCTTAAGTCCCTGGGTCTCCTCTGTGCTGTCCTAAGGCTGTCACAGGCAAATGACTTGGATGGTTATTGATAGCTGCGCCCTCAGAACTCCCTCCTTGTGCAGAAGGGCATGGCCCTATTTTTGCCATGGAGCCTCATTCTTATTCTGCGGCACTCAGAATTGCGAGGACTGGGGCTGGCTGCAGATTTACACTCCTGCTCCGCTGCTGTTAAGGTTGCCCAGCTCAGTGCGTAAATCTGAGCGCGCCGTGCTTGGGGCAGTGTGTGTTTCTGAGAAGCAGCAGAAGGGATGCGCTGCCAGTCACTGCACATCACTGCAAATCACTGCAAATCACTGCACGTCGCTGCCAGTCTCTGCACATCACTGCACATCACTGCCAATCTCTGCACATCGCCGCCGATCGCTGCAAACCAGTGCCAATCTCAGGCTGAGTTTTGTTTTTCTGCTGGGTGAGTGCAGCCACAGAGGGACGTGTGTTCTCCTTCCCGATGTCTTCGCCGTAGAAGCAGCTCTTTTTTGTTTATTTTTTGGGGCAAGGAGCTGTTTGGTTTGACACTGGTTCAGGTTTTATTTTTAAAGCGTCATATGAGAAATGCAGCAAGAGGAAACCACACTCCGTTCCTTAAAATAAATGGAAGGAAAGACAGTGCTGTGAAAATATTCTCTGCTGCACGCAATTTGTGTGCATGCCATAGAGGATGTTGCACTGGATCGTTTTGGTTTTTTCTTCCTACACAGAGGGCTTCCATAAGGCTTGGTGGGGTGCTGGGGCTTGCAGAGTGCTGTAGCTTGCAATATGCAGCAGCTCCATGGTGATGCCCTCGGCAAGGGGGAGCTCACCCCTCTGCTCCCCAGGAATGCCAGCAATGCTCCCAACGCCTGGCTGTGGCCGCAGGGCGGGCTTTGCAAACAGAGGCAGTGGTCAGGACTTGCTGTGAGTGCAACTGCAAACATTGCTGAAGTGCCAGCTTGGGCGAGGAAAGCCCCGGCTCCCTGTTTGATGCCGGCATGCTGCTTTGAAGTGCGGGCGCTGGTGAGGTGCTGGGTCGCTCTCTGTGAGACTGATGGAGATAGGTGCATACCATGTGGAAATGCAATGTTAAAAAAAAAGACAAACAAACACGTGAAATGCAGGGTATTTGGGAACGTTTGGGTGAGTTTCGTGGGGCAAATGGGGAGAATAAATTGTTTTGCTAATGGGAAGCATTCATGAAATGTCGTGATGCGTACTAGGAATGGCAGAGATGAGAGGATGGAGGAGTGGATGCAGAGGTAGACTTCCAAGTGTCTCATTTTACTGTGGCCTTATAGCTCTTTTATAGAGAACTATACATGTAAGCAGAGACTGGCATATCTGAGCACTGAAATGCACAATACAGGCAGAGAAATGTTGGGGAAACACAGAATCACAGATTGTTTGGATTGGAATTGACCTTGGAGGTCACGGAAGCACAGAATGGTTGGGTTGGAAGGGACTCTGAAGAGCACAGAACCATGATGGAATGGTTGGGTTGGTAGGGGCCCCACCCCTGCCATGGGCAGCGTGCCCCCCTCCAGCTTAGGCTGCCCAGGTCTCATCCATGGCCTTGGGCACCTCCAGGGATGGTGTAGTGTCCCCATCCCAGTTCTCATGCTCTCTCTGTACACCAGGAGCTGGCAGTAGATCCCATGCCAACCTCTTCACGGTGCAGCTTGCACACCTGGACCTGCTTAGTTGTGATCTGTCTGCTAAACTATTCTGCAGATAACTGGAACTTGTCTTTACACTGCTGCAAACCCAGAGTAGCATCCCCGAAACCCCCTAGCTTCAATGCATGGTTACACCAGTTGAAGTAAGAACATGCTTACCCCAGAAAACCTCAACAGAAGCGTAAAATCCATCTGCTGAGCCCCAGCAGCCAAGTGATGGCTGCAGGCAGTGCCCTTTAATCCTAAGGCTCCTCTGGACTTCTCCTTTGAGTCCAGCCGTGTGAGCAGCTCCAGTGTCCCTGGGAAATGTTTCCTTGTAAAGACTTTGTGAACTCGTGCATGCATTTGTGCCACAGTTATCACGCATGTAATTTAGGCTGACATCGTAATGACAGCATGGTGAGTTCAAAATGGAGCAGTAAATATAGTTGTTAGGGAGAAAAACAACAACAAAAAATCCCTGCCCATCATCCCAAATGCCTCCTCACGTCATGGGAGGGTGCAGATGAAGTCCAAACACCATCAGCAATTCTGGGTCCCAGCTGGAAGCTGCCTAGAGTCCAGGGCAGCCAAAGCAAACAGGCAAGAGCAGCTGTCTTTGCGGGGCAGAGCTCTCTTTGTGGGGCAGAGCTTTTTCTCCTTCTTTCCCCTCTTTTTTGGGGGAGGTCATCCTGCACCCCCCCATCTACTAGCACCACAGTTAACCCCACTGACTGCTATTTCTCCTTGTGCTCAAGCTGTCTAACAGGAGATCTTTTCTTTTGCTTCTTCCAGGTTAAAATTTGTGTTTCCCACTGGCTGTGTCTGCATTCACCAAACTGGGCCCTGCTGACGCCCGCACATCTGCAGGACCTGGACAATTAATTCAGCTGCTTTCCAGCTTTCCAGCAGGTTGGTACAGAAACCAGGGGCTCCGCTTGCAGGAGGAGCTGAGATACAAATGAGGTTTGAATGTTACTCCTGATCTGTAGCTAAATTGCTCCATACCTTGAGAGACAGATTATATTGTCCCTTACAGACAGGGAGCTGTCTTTGGATATGCAGTGTCTGGCCACACGGTGAGGTTATGCTCATCTGTTACCTCTGGTCTTCAGAGAGCTCATTAGCTGCTGGGTTCACATAGCAGAAGCCTGGATGAAAGTATCGTCTCCTTCCCCAGCTGTCCTTGCGGCAGATTCATGTTTCCTCTGCAAATGTTCAGCTCTGGGGTTGGGGATCTGTGTGCCTCGGAGATTCACATGGGCAGGAAGAATGATGCAGAGAAGTGTGGCTTTGCAGGAAAATGGCCATAGAATCACAAAATGGTTGGGTTGGAAGGCATCTTGAAGATTATCGAACTGCAGGATGGTTTGGTTAGAAGGGACCTTGAAGATGATAGAGTCCTAAAATATTTGGGTTGAAAGGGACCTTGAAGATCATAGAGTCATAGAATGATTGGGTTGAAAGGGACCTTGAAGGTTGTAGAACCATAGAATGGTTGGGTTGGAAGGGACCTTGAAGATCATAGAGTCATAGAATGGTTGGGTTGGAGAGGACCTTGAAGATCATAGAACCACAGAATGTTTGGATTGGAAGGGACTGCGTGTGACTGGGAGGACACTCATATGGTGAGAAACTGGCTGGATTTTGTCTGAAAGATATTTTCTCCTTTTTTCCTTTGGAGTTTTCCATTGGCTTTGCAGGCTTTCCTTTTTGGAAAGGTGATAGTATGACAGGATAGCCCAGAAAATAGACACAAGGGTAGGACCACATCAACAAAACCATCGTGCTTAAGACTCAAGTTCAGGGTGGTGCTGTAGCCTTCAAATTAACCCGAATTATCCCGGGTTAAATTACTAAGGGGTGGCACTGGCACCTCTTAGCCTGTGTGAGTCTGGGTGCACTCTGCAGTCCATGATTCTATGAATTTTTTGTGCTATGTTGGGGTAGGCCATGGGAGCATGGACTGAGGCCAAGACCTGATTTCTGTTGATGGCTTTAAGTCACACCAAAGGAGGTTCAGGTTGGATATTAGGAATAATTTCTTCTCCAGAGTGCTGGCCACAGGCTGCCCAGGAAAGTGGTGGAGTCCCCAACCATGGACATGTTCAAGAACCATGGATATGGGGGGCATGGTGGGGTGTGTTGGAGATGGGCTTGGGGATCTCAGGGTCTTCTTCAGCCTCATGTGATTCTGCTTCTGGTGCAGAGAACCAAGCAGAGTTCCTGCAGGCTGCATTGCTGCTCTGCAGAGGCGCCTTGCAGGAATGAATCTGTGCAAAGCCACTTCTGCTCCCCTCTGCGTGTCCCTATAGGAGCTGCTTTGCACTGGCCACAGCAGGACAGCTTCGAGCTCAGTACTTCAGCGGGAATTAAAGACGAAGCAGGAAGATCGTGTTTTCAGAGGAAAATCCCCCCATGTGAGCTTAGGCCATCAATCCCCATGGGAGCACGGCACTGCTGTTGGAGCCTGCCCATACCTGCTGCCAGCCGGCCCCATCCTGCTCCAGCCCCGCTGCAGCACCACTCCTCGCCGTGTTCCCATACCCCACGCCCCAGCACCGAAATAGCGATCCCCCCCTCCTCCCCACCCTCCCGTGACTCAGGCGGGCAGCAGCACCACGCACATCTGCTTCTCATTCCGTGTGCTCCGACCCTTTTATTTATACTCCCCGAGCCCTTCCTTTGGCATTTCTCTCCCGGGATGGAGAGGAAAACAGGGAGTGGCTCCAAGGCTTCCCTCTCCATTCCCCTGCTTGTTTGGGACCCCCAGCCGGACCCTCACAGCTCTATGGGTTTATTTATTGCAGTAAGGCTGGGCTGGCCGTGCCCGGCACTGTGCCCAGTCCCTCGCAATCTGTCCACCCGGAAGGCCGACAGCCAAACCAGTTTTCCATGGTTGAGCCGGGCACATTTTCCGTCGTGTTTTTTTGTCAGGAAGCAAACCCACCCAGTGCGTGCGCCGCTCAATGGGAGCCTTTTTTTGTGTTATTTTTTGTTGTTGTTGTTGCTGTAATTCCTTTTCCTCTCTCTGGCTGTGGTGAGGAGTTGGAGGGGCTGCCCCAGGGTGAGCCCAGGGGAGCTCAGAATGGGAGGAAATGGGGTTTTTTTTGCTATTTTTAAGGCTGTGCTGGAAGGAAGCACCCGTCCCCCCACTGGAGTGGTAATGTGTGCCTGTAGGATGTGTTATCCCATATATATATCCCATTTAGCTGAAGGCACAGTTCCCATGGCACGGAGAGGGGGATGGAGGAGAGCAGCCAGAAACGCAGGGGTTAAAATGCCACCAACATTATCACCCATCCCATGAGACAACCAGGCATTGTGGCAGTGCTGGAGGACCTGGTTGAATGGCTTCAGTCTTGTCCTGGTGGGACACGTGAGGATTTTCCTCCCGTTCTCTCTTTTATTTCCTCTCCTATGGGATTTATTTATTTATTTGTTTGTTTGTTTGTTTGTTTGTTTGTTTGTTTGTTTTTGCATGGAAGGGCTGTGTGTCGCGTGAAGGATGAGTGAGTTTCCATTTGAGTGGAGTGGTTGCACAGGATGAATGGAAAGTCATGGATTCATGTGCACACAAACCTTTAGCTATACAGGTGTAAGTGCATATCTACACCCTGCTGGCATAGGAAGTGGAGATGTGCAGACATTGGGATCATGTGCTGTGTTGGTGACATCATGCTCAGAAGTGTCCAGGAGAGCACCAGGGCTCAAGTAGAGCCCTGCAGACAGGAGCCTTGCTGGGCACTGAGCACCTCCAGCACTGCAGCACCTCCCAAAAACCAGCAGAGAGGAGCAAAAGGGACCCAGGGCATCATACCCTCTAAGCAGCCTTAACCTCATTATCCAGCAAGCTGCTTCATTCAAAAGAAGAAATATTTGACAACGAGGGCAGCCAGGCACTGGAACCAGTTGCCCAGAGAAGTTGTGGAAGCTCCATCTCTGGAGGTGTTCAAAGTTTGTTGGATGGGGATTGGGGCAACATGATCTGGTAAGAGGAGCTCCTGCCCATGGTAGGTGGGCATTAAGGTCCCTTCCAAACCAAACCGTGCTATGTTCCTATGATGGGGGGCAGGAGTTGGATCAGAACCCAAACCATGCATCCATGTTGGGTGCAACCACCCCACACCCTCTCCCATAGCACCTATTTCCACACCATGGTTAATTCATTCACCCCAACCCTGGGGTGCTGCTTTTGCAGCCCTCAAAGCACCATCTGGAGCTGGGCTTTGCTTTCCATACAGCTCCAGTAATTATGTTTATTTGCCTGCTCGGGCTCGTTTATCACTGGGATCCCCCTTTGCCAAAACCTGCTCAGCACAAGAGATGGCCCCGTAATATGGCATTTGGTTTTAATCCAGCTGCTGCCCACAGTGACCCACAGCTCCTGATTTTGGAGATTTATATGAACTCTGAAACTGGAAAACGTGCTGGGTAATTTCAAGAAGACAGAAGAAACGCAACCCTTCAATTATAGGAAGCACTGAGCTGAGCTCTGCTCTTGCCAGAGCTCCTGTTTGCTTTTATCTGGGACCCCAGAAATGTTTTCAGCATCCATACTGCTTTGGTCCCACCACATTTAGGGCTGCTGGGTGGTACCTGGGATTCCCTGGGTGTCCAAACCCCAAACTTCATCCTGGAGTCCAGCAGCTGGATGTGAAGTGATGCTCAGGTCGGGCTGGGACCTTGGTGTAAATCTAAGGCGTTGCTGGGGCTTTCAGGATGTTTTTGGGATGGTGCCTTCCAGTTCCAGTAGAAATAACCGGAAATCTCCCAGTCTTAAATCCCATGTGTGTCTGGGGTCGGTGCAATTCCTGATGCAGCTGATGGCAACTGAATCCTACAGAGGGTCATTGATTCTGATGCTTATTTTTCTGTATGGATATTGGAAATCAGAAAGAAAGGCTGTCACTAAAATGGAGAATAGCTAAAGTGTATGGCATTGCCAGGCTTGCTGATGTGGAAGAGCTCTTCCAACCCCTTTTACTTTGGATTCCCTGATGGGACTTCCCATGAATTTTGCTTTACGATGGGTGGTGGAATCACTGAGCTTGGAGAAGACCCCAAGATACTGAGTAGTGTGTGCAAACACGTAGGGTTCCCACAGGTTCAGCATGCCAGGGAGATGGCAGCCACTGATAAGGACAGATCCTGGTGTGCCCAAGGATTTTATTCCGAGATTAGTGTTAATACTGGAAAATCCAGTTGGCACTGGAGGGCCACCAGGCTAGAGGCCACCCGTGTGTTCTCAATCCCTGAAGCATTATTGACGCAATCAAACCCTGCTCCCCTTCCCGGCAGCAGCCCACGGTGCCTCCTCCCATCCTCACTCTGAGCATCCTCCCGGTCAGCGTGACCCTGTTCGCATCCGTCCTCACACAAAAGCATCACCTTGGAAACCTCTGCCCTTGCCTACCTTGCCTAGATCTAAGTAAAATCACCTTTTTTTCTGGGAGGGGGTTGGGGGGATGGTAGTGCTTAGTTTTGTGTGGAGAATCCTATTATGAGCCATTTTCCTGGCCCACCCTCGCTGTCCCCAGGCAGGATTTGTCCCAGGGGCAACGCCGCTCCCCATCATCCGGCAATATTTCCATTGAGCTGCTCCCCTCCCACCGTGCCCCTGGGCCTGCTGTCCATCATCCCCACGAGAAACCCTATTATTTCCCCGCAGGGAGGCAGCGCTGGGTGCTCCAGCACCGGGGAAGAGCGATGGAGGGGATGCCGTGCTGCCCCACCTTCCTGCCGCAGGGAGAAGCGTGGGGTGCGAGGGCGGGTGCTTAATCACACCTTGTGCTGGAGACAAGATGTTCAGCGGGGAGGTGTGATGAGGGAAATGTTTGCCTTTTTGGTTTTTACGACCTCTTTTTCTCTCTCTCTCTCTCTCTTTTTTTTTTTTTTTTTTTGTATATATATTAAATTGAACATGAGGCTTATGGATAGGAACGGGGTAAACGGGTCTGTGCTGGGAGAGCCATGATCCCCCCCACCCCCTGCTGGTAGGAAAGTCATGGGAAGGGGGGAAAGGACCTATCCAAGGCTGCAGTGGGGTGGGAGCATCCCTGCTCACGCAGAGCATCCCCAGTCTGGAGCTGTGCAAATCAGCGTGCTTGACAGAAAGGAGCTGTTCTATTTTGATAGATGAGGGTAATCTCGCATGCACATCTTAATTGCTTCATTAGGGAAGTGCAAATAAACCCGGGGCAAAAAGCATTGTACATGTGGGGCGGGTGGATGGAGGGGGGAGAGCAACCAGCCCACCCCGGCTACAGGGATTGGGAAGGAGCAGTGGGAAGGAAAGGAAGCAGCAGAACCCAAGTGTCAGTCCCTCGGGTGCTGAGCACCACGGACACAGGAGTTGGCATGGGAAAGGAATGGGATGAACAGAGCAGCTGGGATCTTGCTGGCAGCCTCACCTGCAGCAGGGCAGGGTGGCCAGGATGCTCAGCATCCTAAATGTGCTTCAGATCCCTTTGGGATGCTCCAACCCACCCCCACCATGCCCACTGACCGCGTCCCCAAGTGCCACATCTCCACTGTTCTTGAACACCTCCAGGGATGGGGACTTCACCACCTCCCTGTTTAGCTTGTGCCAGTGTCTGACCACTCTTCGGAGAGGAAGCCCAGCCTGAAAGCAGCATCTCGCAGTACCCTTACTTGAGAAAATAGGTCTTTCTGTCACGTGAAGGTGGTGAATGAGTTTGAAGCATCCCCATAAATGCAGTGTTTCAATATGTCATCCTCAGGCTGGTCAGAGCACAGCTATTTTAGCTGTTGTCTGCCATTTCTCCCTCCCAAGTTTATCAGTGCTGTCATTTGCTATGAAGAAGTGGGATTTCCTGTGTAACTCCATGGGGTCGGTTCAGCATTTGTGTGTGTCTGGGAGTGACATCTGTCCTCAGACACTGGGACTATAGATGCTGGTTTTGTGCCTGGCATTCCTGAGGACCCCTCCCTGGGCTTGGGAAGAGGCAGAGGAGGGAGCTGGAGGAAGGCTCCACTCCCACCCAGCCCAACTATCCTTCCCAGGGCATGGGAACCACAAGGTCACTTCCCAACCCGGGTGCCCAAGGGGAAAAATGCCCTTTCTGCAAATGTACGTAAATGAATCACCAGGGTTGTCTTGCTTCCCACCCACCCCAGACTATCTAAACGACATAAAATCAGCATCAATTTTACCAGCATCCTGTAAAGTGATTGGTTTTCCTGAGTGCTTCGCTTAACAGCACCACATCTCTAGAGGACCAGGAGGGGAAGATAAAGGAAAATGAGTCAATTTCCACCAATGGGTGGAAATGTTTTAGAAGCATAACATCATAGAATCATGAAGGCTGGAAATGACCTCTAAGGTCAACCAAGTTTAACCTCAGCCCATCCCCAACCATGCCCACTGACCATGTGTAGGCACAACAGCTGCGCTTTTCAGTTCCTACTATGGTCATAACCATGTTTCCCCACCTTCTGATTCCAGTTTGCCTGCTCTTTTGCTGCTGATGCATGAATTGGAGAGGGTGGACCCAAGTGTCTGGGTAGAGGCAAGGAAACCTCTGCAAACATTTGGCAGGGTGGTCCCAATGTCCTGTTTTTGGTATCTTTTGCACTCAGAGTGTGATCTGGCAATTAACAGTCAATGCAGATTGAGATGAAGAAGGATTTCTTCATGTGACAACTTTTTCTGTGCTAATTCTCCTTCCAAACAAAAATGAAAAAGACCAAGGCCGCAATAGAAATTTAATTTCTCACACTATTTACATGATAAAATCATTAAGGTTGGAGAAGACCTCTAAGATCCCCAAGTCCCACCCCAAATGATTCCCACTGTGCCCACTGACTGTATCTCTTATTCTAGGATTCCAAAGCCTAAGAAGGAAGGTGTCTCCCCCTGTCTGGCTCAGGGGCTGTTAATGACCATACACTCACCTTGGAGAATGCATCAGGATTTGCTTTTGTTTATGGGCAGTTTAAGAGGGGATTTTCTACAGAGCTGGTGTTGATAGTTAACATGGTGGATCCCAGCACGATATAATGAATCAATTTGTTTCGGACAAGAGATGTAATTAGCACAGAACTGATGCTCAGGCTGGGGGACAAAGAGCTGCGTCTTCAGTGGTTGGCCACAACCTCCAGGCCTGTGGCACCTGGTTCTGTGCCAACGAGTCCAAGCACAGGACTGGAGCAAGCACAGCTCCGGGGTGAGGTCAGTCCCCAATGCATTGCATGGATGGGAGGGCACTCCCTTCGCAGTCCCGTTTCAGCGGTGTAGGTGCTAACACTGAGCAGTATGAAGCAATGCAGCATCGCCCTTTCCCCACACAGCAGATCAAATATGTGCCTGGAAAGATGTTGGCCGTGGGAGGATGTTGCAAAAGGTTCCTGGGGGAAGGATGTGCAAGATGAGGATGTGGTGGTTATGAAAGGTGGAGAGGGTGGGGGCCAAGGAGGAAGGAGACAGAGGAAGTAAGGGAGAGGGAAACAGAATTAAATCTCAGAGGATGTGGAAGGGTTTGAAGATGATGAAGAGATGACCCTGAGGAGGCAGGGTTGTTTTGGTGTTACTGATTGGGAACCCCTTGCTCATGTACTGCTTGTCTGTGTTCTGTCCTGTCCTAGGGCACTAAATGAGAATATGGCCAATGGTATTGAAGATCTTATTGGGATCCCATTCCCAAACCACAGCAGCGAGGTCCTGTGTGGTCTAAACGAACAGCGACACGATGGTCTCCTCTGTGATGTCATCCTCATTGTCCAGGACCAGGAGTACCGGACCCATCGCTCTGTCCTTGCTGCCTGCAGCAAGTACTTCAAAAAACTCTTCACTACTGGCACTTTAACTGACCAGCCCTATGTTTACGAGATTGACTTTGTCAAGCCTGAAGCACTTTCTGCCATCCTTGAGTTTGCCTACACCTCAACCCTTACCATCACCACCTCCAACGTCAAGCACATCCTCAGCGCTGCCAAGATGCTGGAGATCCAGTGCATCATCAATGTCTGCCTGGAAATCATGGAGCCTGGCAGAGGGGAGGAGGAGGAAGATGACAAAGAGGATGAAGATGATGATGAAGATGAAGATGAAGATGAGGAGGATGAGGAGGAGGAGGAAGAGGAAGTGGAAGATTTTGTCAATCAGGAGAACCTGAACAATGGCCAAGAAGTAAGCTGTCACCAAAGCCCTTCCAAGTCTGATCTCACTGAAGAAGCATTTACTGAAGCACCTAAAGACTTTCCAAATCACTATCCGACCAACAACTCCTCCGGACACTTGGGCATGATACGAGACTTTTCCATCGAGTCCTTGCTGAGGGAAAACTTGTACCCCAAGGCAAACATCCCAGAAAGGAGGCCAGCCCTCTCTCCTTTCGCACCCCCCTTCTTCCCTCATCTGTGGAATGGTGATTTTAGCAGCTTTCCCCAACTCGAAGAGCCACAGATAGACAACGGCCCCTTGGATCTGGTGATCAAAAAGAGGAAGATCAAGGAAGAGGAGGAGAAGGAAGAGCTGCCTCCACCTCCTTTCCCTAATGACTTCTTCAAGGACATGTTTACCAATACCCCAGCAGCTCCCTTAGGGCACATTAAGGCAGAGACCGACTACAGCGCTTATCTCAATTTCCTCAGTGCTACCCAATTCGGAGGAGTTTTTCCTCCATGGCCCCTGGAAGAAGAGAGGAAGATAAAGCCCAAGGCATCCCAGCAGTGCCCCATCTGCAACAAAGTCATCATGGGGGCCGGGAAGCTGCCCCGGCACATGAGGACCCACACTGGGGAGAAGCCGTATATGTGCAATATCTGTGAGGTCCGCTTTACCAGGTATGCACCCGGTGTGCTGGGGGGTGATGGGGAATGGCCCGGAGCTCTTTGCTCCTTTCAGTCCTTTCTGTCCCCAGAAACATAGCAGAGAGAGCAGGGTCTGGTCAGCTTTCCTTTGAGAAAGAGGGAGGGAGAAGAGGGAAAGAAAGTAAGTGAACTCACTTTTATTGGTGAGCTGTAGATCATAGCTGCTCACAGGACAAAACTTCAGGAACCAGTGGGGTATTTTCAATCTTATCATTGTTTAGCACAGCGGGAGAAGAGGGAGCTGGAAAACATGGCAGCTTGTGGCCAGAGAGCCAGGGGAGCTTCATCCCTGACAAGCTGGAAGATGCGTTGAGTGGGAAGGGCCACTGAGTGGAGGGAAGTCATTGGTTTGGGTTTGCGTGTCATTTTGGCATTGCAGTAGACAGCAATCAAGCTGCACTTGTTTGATCATGACAGTGCCTGTGCTTTCTGAGGCTGGAGCAGTCTCAATGATTACATTTTGGTTTGCAAGGGTTTGATTCATTGCCTCTGCTGTCGGCACCCCCTGACACCTCTGCATCAGCCTACATGGCTTGGGTACCATACACTGGGTGAGACCAGCCATAAAGCCAGGCTGCCCCCAGATAGGCACTGCTGGACCTCTCCACACCCCAGCAGAGCTCTGGAAGGTGAAAAGTTGGACCAGGCTCCAACAGGACTATGCATATGTCATGCTGCAGCTTGCTCTGAAAGGCTGGGCACATTTAACTGGGGAGCAGAGACAAATAGATTCCTGGACCTGCTCTTGCTGGGTATAATTAATATCTAATGAGTACAATCTTTACCATAATAATAATAAAGCTTTCTGACAGGAGGATAGTGCTTCAGCTCCTGGCTGTGAGCCCCATTAGGCTGAGCCAGAGGACAGTAATACTCACAGTGGGCAAGGCAGAGCTGGTGACAATGGCCAGGCTCTCGGGGTGCTCCGTGTTCTTCTCTCTGCTCTGTGATAACAGTAGAGTGGAATTTATGCAGGTGATGAACAAAATTACATTTCCATGCTCCCAAAAATAAGTTTCCATGCTCCACTCCATCAGCATGGCAGCCTCCATGTTACACTGCATTGGTACCATTCCCATAATGGGGACAATGGGAAGAAGCCCTTCTGGAGGCTACAGTGTACAGCTCCCCAGATCTGATATGAATGGGGGCTGTATTATTGGCTATGGCTGGGGAAACTGAGGCACAGAGTGATGTTGGCACTGCGAAAATGTGTAGGAGGGCTTAGAGGAGAGCTCAGGTATCCTGACCTCTGGTCCAGGCTGTGATAGAAGGAATAGATGAGTATTGTGGAGAGGAATACCATAGGCAGCGTTTCTGTTTGAATCCCTCTTGTCCATCCTTTCTGCATTCGTGGAACTGTGCAGGAGCAGAATCAGAGAGAGACACAGAAAATGCGTTTTTTGGGTAGGGGTCCCCCAAACTCCCCACTGGATGCAAATCCATCACTTTGTGTGTCCTCACAGTCAGGGTCTGCCTCTCCCACTCCCAACTTCCATGGCCGTCTGCCCACAGGACTTCATTTAATAACTCGTTAATTGTTTCAGCAAAGGCCACTCAGGTTCTGGTCTGCTGTAGAGCACTGCTCGAGTGCTATAGAGAACACGGCAAATGGTTCAGCTTTCCCACCAGGACGGCATCAGAGGGCTCAAGGAGAAACTATTGCAGCCAGAAAGGTTAACGTTATTTGTTCACATTATTCGTGCTGTGACAGCTTGCAGAGCCCTCATCACTCTCCTAATGCAATTTCATTGAGGATGTTCACACAGAGAGAATGTGTTTCTCCCTCTTCTTTATCCAGCATCATCCATCGCACCCCACCGCTGCCCCAAACCCAGCACCCAGCTGAGAAGAGCACCCACCACGGTCACTCTGTATGCAGGATTTCCAGCCCTGGCATGCCACGTGTTTATTAGGAGCAGCGATCCTGTGAGGTTAAACATGGCATACACGGGTTTCAATTCTATTATAGGTGAAGCTGGGAGCTCTGCTTTTCATTACGGTTTCCCAAGACTTCCCATTATGTGACCCTGTGTCCATCTGCCTGCAGCTCAAACTGAACGTTATCCATTTGGGCTGCAATTTTCTGAGCTGCTTTGTCTGCTTCTGAGAACTGATTCCAGCACTTTGGGAGACCGAGGGGAAACATGGCTTCACTAAAATCTCAGAATATCGCCATCTTTGACAGTTTCTTATTTGGCTTTTGGGCTCTGGCCCCACGGAGCACAGGAGGTGCTTATTCCTGCCTTTCAAAGTGCTGCACGTCTTGGGAAAGCAATGGGGCAGGCTTCTTACAGGTGGTGACCAAGTGGCTCTGCTGCTGGGGGCACCTCTCTGCATCTTTGATGGAGTCCTGCATCTCTGCCCAGAGGCTTCCAGACCCCTCCAGGTGGGAGTTTTGTGCCTGCAGAACCCATGGAGCCCTGCCTAGGGTAGTCCCAGGTGTGATGTGTGGTGCTGTGGACTCAGCTCGGGCTTCCTTTGCCTTCCTCCATCCATCTCCACCACGCAGGTGACCTCAGCAGCATCACTGAGGCAAGCAGGAGCACCCAGAAGAGATGGGTCCCCACGAGCAGAGCCCCAATACCATGGGCTCTGTGTCCCTCAAGCACAGCTGGGTGAAAGAGGCAGGCATGGGGTACAAGTGCTGTGTCTGCTCTGTCCTGTGCATGGAGCAGCATGAGCTCTCGTGTAGACACCAGGGCTACATCATCTCACCAAAGACAGCAGGGTGGCAAGAATCGGTAGGTAGGCAGCAGTACTTGAGTTTTGAGAGCTCAGTGCCAGCATCAGTATATTTGGTCTTGTTTTTTCCTCTGTTGTCATCCCTTATGTACTAATGACATCGCTCCGTCTACTCTCTGAACTCTTCCTCATGTCTCAGAGGGATCAGACTGAAAGTGTTCCCAGAATCAGTGGGATTCTCTCACTTTGCTGTTCACTTACTTTCCATGTAGAAACCTCTCTCCTGTGTTATGGCTCAGTTCATGTGCAGCCAGCTTCTCTTATTATAACTGTGTGTCTCAGCTGTGAGTTTTCTAGACTGCAGAAGGAAAAATCACAAAACAAAGAATAAAATAAATAGCTTCTGGGCTGCCAGCTGGGGAAAATATTCTGGAGGCTCTCTACTGTTGCTTCCCACCTTAAAAAGCAGGTGAGCTTTATAAATGGATGCCATGGGGATGGGCGCTGCACCATCCCCTGTATCTAAACCTTTTCCTAGCAGGTGCCATCGCTCAGAGCAGCGCGGTGCTGCCAACTTTCAGTTACAAACCCGGGCTGCAGAGACACCCAGCGGCCAGATGTGGTCATCTATGCATGAGATTTATTCTAGATGATTTCTTTTTGCGCATGTTGAAGCATATACCCAGGGAGGTGGTGGGTGCCTTGTCCCTGGGGACACCCAAGTTCGGGTTGTACAGGGCTGATTGAGCTGCGGAAGCACATGGGTTCACTGCAGGGCAGTGGGATCAGATGGCCTTTAAAGGTCATTTCCAACTCAAATGATGCTGTGACTCTGTGACCTTAATGATCATCCCCAGAACCATGGCATGGTTGGATTGGAGTGGTCATTAAAGATTCCTTAGAAGCATAAAACCATAGAAGTGGTTTGGGTTGAAGGGACCTTGCTTCTGTTCGCTGCAGGATTTGGATGAGATTACTTTTTTAAGGGTCTTTTCCATCTCTAATGATTCTAGGACTCTGTGATTTTATTCCACTTTGTTTGGGGTGGCTTTGTTGGACTTTTCCCAATCCGAACCAGTCTGTGTTGTGCCATGGAACATTGCAGTGCAGGACTGAGGCCGAATTCTCTTTCTTTTGTAGGCAGGACAAGCTCAAAATCCACATGCGGAAGCACACGGGTGAGCGGCCCTACCTGTGCATCCACTGCAACGCCAAATTCGTCCACAACTACGACCTGAAGAACCACATGCGCATCCACACGGGCGTCCGGCCCTACCAGTGTGAGTTCTGCTACAAGAGCTTCACCCGCTCCGACCACCTCCACCGCCACGTCAAGCGGCAGAGCTGCCGGATGGCACGGCCGCGCCGGGGCCGCAAGCCAGCAGCATGGCGGGCAGCCGGTCTGCTCTTCGGGCCCGGTGGCCCTCCGGTGGAGAAGGCCTTCATGGTGCCGCCGGCCCTGGAGGAGGTGGGCGGCCTTCCCATGTGCCTTCCCGGCCCCAGCCCCGAGCACTTTCTGAGCGGGACAAAGGCGGCGTTCAGCCTGCAGGAGCTGGAGGACACCCAGAGGAAGCTGCTGCGGAGAGCACAGCTGGACATGGAGCGGAACGCGGGCATCTTCGCCTTCGCCCTTGGCCACAGCGACAACCTGGCGGCTCAACCCTTCTTCCCGCTGGCCGACCCGTGGGGCACAGGGTTCAGCAGCCTGGCGGGGCTGGGCCACGTGGCACCCATGTCGGAGGCCACCAACTAGCCACTGCCTTCCTCTGTGCGAGACTCCGCCACGCGCTCGGGGTTGGGTCACCCAACGTTGGTGTCTCCATCCAAGGCTGCTGTTGTACTCAGTGCTCCCAAAATGTCACTTTGCCTTAGCGTGGGGCATGGCCACCCCAGGGACTCTCTGCTCGGGGGACACTGGACGCCCATGAGCCGTCCGGACTTGGGTTTGGTATGTTACATTCCTTGGCCGTTTGGGTCAAAAGGACTTTTGGGAGTTGTTGGTTTTATTTTTGTGTGTGTGAGTGTGTGTGTTGTTTATTTTATTTTTTTTTTTTTAGTTAATTCCTAACTCTGACAAGAAAACTAGTTCTGAAGGGGATCCTGGTTGGTTAATCCTAAACCATCCAAAAAAAAAAAAAAAAAAAAGGCTCTGGTATCACCCAGGTGGAATCTGGGTGGAAAAGGGGATATTTTGCTTATTTTGTTGTTTTCCTTTTATTATTTTTTCTTCTATTTCTCAATTTCACACAGAGATGCAAACCTCATTTTGAGCATTTTCACTTCAGTTGCTTAAAAAGGTGAAGAAAGATTTGTGGGAGAATCAGAAATGTTTTGATCCGGAGCTTTGGGAAAACAAACCATGAGGGAATTCTGAAATGAAAATCATTTCAAACCAAAGATTCGGAATAGCTCACCAAGAGTTCACTGTCGCTGACCATGGATGTTTGTCCTTAATTCACTCTTCTGTCTAATTCCTACCTACATGTTGATGACGAAATTCAATGAAACACTTGAGAGTCCCTGAATCCATAGTGCTGGTTGGAAAAAAAATTCCAGTGCACATATTCGCCTACTGTTGGCATCAGGGGGGTTTTGTGGAGAAGGGGCCACTGAAGATGTCTTGCAGACATGGTTGTCTACTTGCCAGCAAGTAGAAATCATCTGTGTTCACCCTTTGTCGGTTCAGAAGATCTAAACATTAAGAATTGTGGCTTTTCCTTCGTTTCAACAAACAAAAGGGAACGAGGACACCGCTGTCCATCTCCATCATGTCCTTGGTTTGCCTGTGGATGGTGCTGCTGTGAAGCAGGTGAGAGTGGTGGAGAAAAAAAAAAGTATGGGAAGAAGAAAGAAAACCTTTTAAAGCTGCATCAAACTTTTTACTTTTTCAACTCTGTGTCAACTTCCTACACAGCGATGTTTTGTAGAGAACTGGTTCCGTCAGGGGGTTTTGTTTGGAGTCATTGTAAAATATCCAAAGATGCTGAGTACTGTATGATCTACAAGAACTTGAAGCACGTTGGGTTTGGGGTTTTTGGTGGGTTTTTTTTTTGTCATGATTTGTGTTTTTGCTTTTTTTTTTTTTTTCTATTTGTCTATGGGGGAAAACATTTGCAGTTTTTCTATTTATAACTATTTTTATGTGATTGCTTTATGTACAAAACAATGGTGGGGAGGGGGGGGAGGGAAGAAAAGAAAAAAGAACAAAAAAAGGAGAGAGAAACACACACACCAATAGATTTGCCTTAGTTACTCACGGGACAATCACCCTTAACTTTCATCAAAGCTAGAAAGCGCATTAAAACTTTTTAAAAAATAAAGAATTTTACGTATTTATTAAACTCCATGAATTGATGCTGTTAAATTATTAGCAGGACTTGGTGCTCTTGCCTGTGGCCAAGCTGAGGAAGCTGAGCTGCCCCCGCAACCTCGGCTTAAAATTTTTGGAAATCCGGAGTGATGACACGTTGTGAAGCACCCCACTGGATGGGGCATAGCAAAGCCGATGGCCACTCATGAGTTAAGGTTGATTCTCCCGCGTCGTGCTGGGTTGGGTTGTACAGAGCCGGGAGTGTGTTTTGGGGCAGGTGGGTGGATGAGAGCAAACCCTACGTTGGTGGCACACGATGACTCCAGGCCACAGGTATTCTGGCGGGTGGGGGCATTCTGGGGCTGACATCCCCATCCCATCCCAGCAGCAGAGCACTTTGGAAGGTGCCCACAGAGCTATGGGTGCCCCGTTCCTGGAGGTGCTCGAGGCCATGTTGGATGGGCCTTAACATCCCATGGTTCTGTGATCATCAAGGTCCCTTCCAGCCCAAGCCATGCTGTGATTCTGTGATTCAATGCTGTAGGGCTCTATGCAGCTCACGGGGCGGAGGTCCTTGGTCATCTCACCCCATGTCCTGTGGTCCAGCTGTGGCAGGTCCCGACAGCGGACACGGTTGTGAGCCCATCATTTACACTGCAGATGAGGAGCTGCAGAACTTCTGTGCTATTTTAATGCTGTTTTTTTTTTTTTTTTTTTTTTTTTTAAAGAAGTGCAGGAGCCTGGAGGGTAGGTTGTGGGTGTCAGCGGTGGGACCCAAACCATGTCATTCAAATTCCACACTAGAGGACAGGCACCCCATGCCCACTGAGACACCCCCCCAATGACGTTTCAGCTTTAGGTGTCCTCATCTTTAGGTATGTGGTAAGTGGGCATAGTGGGGAAGGGTCAGCAGTTGTTCTGGATGATCTCAGAGGTCTTTTCCAAAATTAAGTGATTCCACAATTCTACCTGCGAAGTGATTTGATTCCACTGGTTGCATGGAAGCAGGCAGGAGAGTGATTACCCTGTTCCAAGATGGGGGTGGGCCACATTCAGCATCACCTGTGGTGGTCTGTCTTCCATTTGCTCACCTGGTTTGGAAATCTGGCTTGGACTCACTGCCCTACTTTTGCAGTGAGTTACAGTGAAGTTCCTCACCACCAGTGATGTCACTGGTGTTTGGGCAGCCAGATGATTGCCAGCACACTCGGGGCAGGACTGACAAACCCCACCATCTCCTCAAAGAGAGGTACAGTGCTAAGAGAGCTCTGGTCTCCCAAATCTGGCTTCGCAGTTTGCATGGTGCTGAGCATCCTGTCAATGCCTTCACCCTGGGGAGCGAGGTTTTCATTTTATATTTTAAATTTTGTGGCTTTCAATCCAATCTTATATTCTGGTTTACCTATAATGACAAAAAAAAAAAAAAAAAAAAAAAGGGGGAAAAAAAAAAGACTTGCAAGGGGAGGGCAAAATGACAATGTGAATATCGCTCAGAGGAGCTGTGTGCTAATCAGGCACATGGGAATCGCAGGAAGAAAACCGGCTTTGGGAGATGCTTGTTAGCAGCAACATATGGCTACACTCTGCTCTTGAGCAGCTGCTGTTATCTGCTGGAGCATCCAGAGCAAAGAGAAAAAGAAAGGAAGGAAGCGTGCTCTTCGGATAGCAAGAGGCAAATACAGCGAGATCTTTTTGTTTTCAGGAAAGCTTCGTGATTGGGTTTGTGGGGTCTGCCCATCGCCTTTTGGCACAGCCTGCACTTCCTTGGGCTGTGTGTGACTTCCTTCTCAAGTGGAAAAATAAAACAGAGAAAAGGGAAAAAGGCAAAAGCCCTTCCTGCAGAAGATGCCCCATGGCCCCGCTGCTCTTCGTCCCTTTGGCCCCAGGAGCTGTGCCACGCCGCTGGCGCGAGGGAACATACCTGTGGCGTGGAAATGCCTTTTCGTTCATTGCTCTCTTGTGTTGAACCGACGTTTCACACAACTTGCACTATGGGCTGTAGGCAGAATGCTGTCACATCTCTTGTTCCCTTCTGTCGTTTGGTGGGCGACTCCCCTTGGCTAACGAAGCGGTGGTCCTATAGATGTCCCTGTTGCACATTTTACACCCCTGGAGGAAAATAAAGTGTTACCGAAGCATTGAGCGCCTCTGCGTCCTTCCTTTGTGCTGCTGTGGGGCTGGGACGCAGGGAAGGATGGTGAGGGATGGTGGCACTTCACGAAGCCTGCAAGAAAACTGAGGTGTCCTAAGCACAATGTGGGGTTTTTCCATCCTTACTGGTTTCGCCGTCTGCGAGCGAGCTGCCGGCAGCTCAGACCCGCACTGCCCTCGTGTGGTGGCCTGGGGACAGCTCTGCTACTGGAGCAGCGCTGGGGACATCGGCGGACACCGGTACCCATAGCTTTGAGCTCATGGTTGTATGGGGCAGGCGCAGTCCTTCATCGTGTCCTCCATCTACCAACCAAGGGCTTTCTGCACCCCAGTTAACCACAACCAAATAACTACTCTTGTGCTGGTGGCGACAACAATCTGCATACCCATCTACAACCTCGTATGGGTTCTGATTTGGGGAGGACTGTCATTGAATTAAAAAAAGTTGACCTGCCTTCATTCTGGTGGGAAAGGGCCATTGTTAGCTTAGTTTCCAGAGTTAACAGGACTGGGATTTCTCAGCAGAACCAACTTCTGCAATGTCTGCTGGAGACTGGCATCCTTTGTGAAATGTTTAAGGCTTATGGCAGAGACCTGAGCTCTCCAGAACCCGAGTTCTCAGTTAAGAGTACCTGAGGATGTGCTGCCCAAACACTTGGTCCTGGAATGGTCTTTTCCAACCCAACCACTGTACGGTTCTGTGACTTTCAAGGTCCCTTCCAACCCAACCATTCTATGGTTCTATGATTCTTCGACCTTAGGAGAAAGCTCCTGCTCACCAAAGGGTGGAAATCCTGAAACCCAATCCATCTCTGGCTCCAGAGGAGGAGAGAAGAGCAAGAAAATGAGATATCAAGCAAGGTGGAAAACAGAAACAACTCAGGGTTTGTTTTATTGCAAGTCCTGTGTCCTTGCCTCCATATCCCTTGCCATCCATGGGGCCCAAAGCATCGTCTGGCTGCAGTCCCCCAGATGGGGAGGGGTGCACACTGCAGGGATGTTGCATCCCGCACACCCATGGCTCTGCACCAGCTGCTGCTCTATCTCTCCATATGCCAGCCCATATGCTCACTCCATGTGAAACATGATGGTAGCAGTTATATGGAGAGGGAAATGGGCAGCCAGGAGGGACTTCAGGCATCCATCTCCAACCTCCGTTGTGGGCTGGGTGCCACCTATCAGATCAGGTTGCCCAGACCTCCATCTCACATGGCCTCCAGTACAACTTCTGAAGAAGTTGCACGTGCAGTATTTTCTTGGAAATGTCCATGGGTTTACCCCAAAGCTCTGAAAAGTGGCATGGGGCAGTGCTGATCAGTCCCTACATCACCAGGAAGGGGCCGGAAAGCTCTTTACCCCCTGCAGCCATGCCATGGGGTGGGTGGCATGGTGCAATGGGTTGAGTAAGATTTGGGATAGCAGAGTCCTGAGTCCAGGGCTCCTCCTGAGAAGTAGCTGAGCTTTCTGCCTTCACTCATCTCTTTGTAAAATGGAAATGATGACTTGATCCATCTTTGCAGAGGGGATTATGGCTTAATCTGAGGCTCTGCGGCACGTGAGCATACATTAGCTGTATCGATCGGGATGCTGCCTGCCTGCTCTCACCATGACCACTCCAAGGATGAGGTGGGATTTGTGACAGGAGAAGATGGGAGGGATTTGGAAGCTAATTGCAGCATTAGGGGCCAGCAGGGCAGTGGGCTCATCCCAGCCAGGGGGCAGCTTGCTCAGGTGGACATAGGGAATGTTTGCTATTGCCGGATTTGAGTTGTGCCATGACCTCTACAATCTTCGTGAATGCATCAGTGCTCTTGGGTGGATGTCTGCTGTCAGCTGGGATATGATCAGTGGCTCCAAGAGCTCAGACAGGTGCAGAAGTTGGAATAATGAGAGAGAGAGAAGCTCTAACAACAGGAGATCAGGAAGAAATTGAACTTAGAAGCAAATGTGTCATCCTATAAAAGCTGTCCCTCACCTGATGAGGACAAGGTGCTGTGATTTAGGGAGGTAAGGGTGGGAGCAATGCCTACAATGTGTGAAGCAGGTGGGCCAGCAGGAGCTATGTAGCCTGGAGAGGAGAAAAAAATGGGATATGGAGACATGGTTGACATGATGCAATGTGGGCTGACTGCTGGTGGATGGGCCAAGCCCTGTCTTTCAGATGATTGCAGTACCATCTTGTGAAAGTGCAAGAAAAGGCCTTTCAGAATTCAGAAAGATCACCAGCTGTTATTCTTCTCCTTGCTTTTGTCTCTGTGGCATTCAAAGAGAGAGCTCAGGCTACTTTAGGAGTGATAATTGCTATGAGATCCTTAAAATCCCAGTGATGCCTTTGTATGAAGCCATGTGTGTTGGTGCTTGGGCAGTTTGAAGAAACCAACCCCAGCTGTGGGTTTTCTGGCTTGCTTCACATTTGGAAATATGGTCAGAGATGGTGCTCTTCAGGCAATACATGCATAGAATCACAGCACAGTTGGGTTGGAAGGGACCTTGAAGGTCACAGAACCATAGAGTAGTTGAGTTGAAAGGGACCTGATCATGCAATCACAGCGTGCTTGGGTTAGGAGAGGCCTTGAAGATCATAGAACCATAAAATGGTTGGGTTGGAAGGGATCTCAAAACCCACGAAGTTCCAACCCCTGTCGTGGGCTAACTTAAATCCATTCCACCTTGTCCTATCACTATCACAATGTGCACTAACCCAAAATGGGCAAAAACACTGCCTGGTTCTCTTTCTTGCCTAGTTCGACAGTATGAGCTGTGCTGTGCTAACCTGGGACCAACAAGCACTATGTCATCTGGCCATGCAGGGACAGGTTGGGTTGAGACCCTGACTGTTTTGTCATGAGATCCTGAGGTGGTCACCACCCATGAGAGACAGAATCCAACCCAACCCTGATCTGCAGTTGTCTGTGCTGTTGCAGATCCAAAGCCTCAGAGGATCTGCATGTGCACCGTGTCCTCCAGTGTCTTTGTACTTTGTTGGGTTATGTCTGAAACAAACTTCTAGCAGTATGTTTTTCTTACTGTCCTTAAAAGTGGATGCAGAAGAGAAGCTTTATGGGAGATAATTTGTTTTATTTGTTCATCTGCACCAGAAACAATAGCAGCCATACTTATCGCTTTGGAAGGGAGAGATGGAGCCGATAAGGGAATGGCTTTGTTTAGGGTAATGAAGAATTTATGTCATAAATTCACTGGAACCTTGAAGTCTGAAAGACTGACTTCTCCTTCCTTCTCCGTCCCAGGAATGAGATGAAGTCTTAACCTTTGTGTGTGGTTGATGTCCATGGCTTCCACGTCACTGGGATCATCTATTCAGCTCTTCTACACAGCAAAATGTAGAATTTCACCTCACGGGGGTGATCAATGGCTGGAATTTCACCATGCAGGGGACGTGGGCTGCTTATGGCTTGGCAACAAGGCTGCTTTTGTGTTCAGTGGTGAGGAATTCTCCTTTCCTACAACAAATATCAAAGGCAGAATAAAATATAATGTTGACTTATAGACGGAGCTTTGGTGTCTCATTTCTCATCTGCCAAGACACAGGTTATGCACTGAGACAATAACTTCTTACTGAGCTGAAGGCGATGCTCCTAGAAAGATACCCTAAAAAACTAACAGCCCCAAACTTCCTAATAAGGAAGTGGTAGCTATTCTCCAGAGTGCCTTTCCCCAGGCTGTAGGCTCCCGGTATTTGCGAATCTACCTTAGATGATCCCTGCAAGGAGTGAGGGAGGGGAGAGAAAATGGAAGTCAGGAGCTGTTAACTACAAAGAGGAGCTGGGACAGGAGCTGCTGGCTTCCGAGAGGGAAAGCAGAGATGTTTTCCATTAGTGAGAAGATACAACACATGGGGAGTCTGAATAGCAATGCAGCCATAGCCCTCTTCTAAACAAAGAAAGGACATCTGCAGGGACATCGGCACTCAGTGGAAACTGTTATGTCTTGGGAGGAAAAAAAAAGAAAAAAAAAGGCTCTGACTGTTTTCTAATTGACTTAGTTCAGTACAATCTTGAAGGTCTTGCTTTCTGTCCTTGGAAGAGCAGGGAAGGCACAAGCCTGTTTCCCCACATGTGCCCTTGCCTTCTGTTTGCAAGTCAGCCTTCATCCAGCACTTGAA
Source organism: Oreortyx pictus (assembly GCA_036925125.1). Taxonomy (NCBI): domain Eukaryota; kingdom Metazoa; phylum Chordata; class Aves; order Galliformes; family Odontophoridae; genus Oreortyx; species Oreortyx pictus. Next base: position 834,494 of record JAUPFR010000004.1, on the reverse strand, counting down.
TTTTCAGTTGCGACAGAGGCAGAGAGGAGGAAAAAAATTCCAGTAACTACAAAGGCACCTAGGGATCATCCACAAGCAGACAGGCAGGGGCAGTAACTGCCATTGGCAGAGGTGGCCAAGCAGTAGGCAGCATTCCAACTTGATCGGTGCTGAGAGGAGTCAAACAGTCAGTGAGAAGGTCTCTGGCTGTATTGGAAGCTTCTGGGACAGGACAGTCAATGCATCAGTTGTGGATACAAGTCTTCCAGGATATGGCCCAAAAACTCATTCTCAGTGGATGGGAAGATACAAGAGCCTGGGCACTGCCTACTCCAGAACACCCTTTTACCCTGGCAAAGCAGAACTATAAGTCATGAGTTCAATGTTTGTCAGGGCCTAAACACTGAGATCCTAACTGTGCACTGCCCAAATCTTCTAACCTCGTGCATGCTATTCACCATTCCCTTCTTTCTGCCTCTGCTTTTCCTTCAGTGTTCTCAACCCTGCTCCTCAAACCCTATATTTAACCCCTTCTTGGTTACAAGAGCAGACAAGACTGAGTTACGTTGGTTCAAAAACAGTAGGTCACAGCTTTGTGAGATGTGGAAGCTGGAGGAAGGCCTGGATGGGGAGGCATGGGTCACTACAGGCAACAGGGTAAAAATCTCCCTTGGCTTTATTCACTGTGGTTTGCAGAAGGATGGTTTTGGTGTCGGGGAACACTCCCCAGTAGGCACTGACTGTAGAAGGCATCACGCCACAGGCACACCCCCTTCCTTGGTGTTACATTTTTTACCCAAGCCCAAAAACATTTGCAAGCCCCTTTCTGGCAACCCCAGGGGAGTTGGAACTAGCTGATCTTCAAGGTCCCTTCCAACACAACCATTCTGTGATTCAATGCTCCTTAGCAAAGCTCTGACCCTTTTTCTCTCCCTTCCCACCTCCCTCTGCTTGCACAGCACTGAAAGCTCAAAATAGACCCAAATGTTGTTCAATGAAATACTTAAAATTCAGTAGTTAATATTGTGATTTAACATAATGCTCCAATGGAGGTTAATGAAAGATGAACTCGTTCTGAATGATAGAGAAAAAAAGGGAATAATTACTTAACTAAACTCTAATTTCATTCATTGTTATTAGGTGGATTTAGATTATTGCTTGCTCAAGATTAGAGACTTGAAGTACATGGCTGAAATCCTCTTTCTAATTCAGAACTGCTAAATCCTTGGGTATTTCTCCATTATTGTGTTTTGATTTGCATCTATACTCATTTTCAGGATATAATTGAGCAAAACATTTTCTCCTTTCTTCTCTCTTTCCTTTCCTTCTAACAGCAAGTGCTGCAGGCACACTAGCACTGACTCCTCTGGATTGGTAATTACAAACTTCAAAGCAAACGATAATTAATTTTATTGGGGAAAAAAAAAAAGACAGCAACAACATGAAACCAACTAACAAAGTGTCTTCTAAGAATTTTTTTGGAAGAAGGTTTCCAGACCCTGTTCCTATGAGTTCTGAGTACAATGACCTGTTTATTGCAGGCGTTGAACCAGAAGACCTGGAAGGTCCCATCCAGCCCAAAAGATTCTGTGATGCCATATCCACTGGTGGTTGGTAGCACCGTTATTTGAGGAGCTCCTTGACGGGTTGCCTGTCTCTCCTCATCATCATTAGGTGAAGAGATGAATTATTTATTTCCATGCAGAGTCCTAGTGGAGGAGAATTAATTGGTTATTTCAGTACCAGCTGCATGGTCAAGGGAAAAGCATCATGACCTCAGTGATGTACAACCCACACACTACTCTGGGGCAGTGGGATGTCACTTCATATTCATTTGTCACATCCCAGCAACTGAATATCACATGGAGTCACGGAGCAAGTAGTTTGGGATCCCTTAGGAGGCAGAAGAGGGGACAGTGCTTGGGCAGCTGTTGAACTGTTACCAGCCCTCAGCTGATAGCTTAGGGATAAGGGTAAAGGTAGGGTTAGCATTGAGACATCTTTTGTGAGTGTGTGAAATGGCCAGAGCTCAAGCTGGGAGCCAAGGAGAACAGGCAAGCACTCAGGCATTAGATGAGGTATAATCCTCCTTAATCTCGTTTCCAAACCCGGTCACTGGAATTAGTGTTATTACCATGAGGACGCTATGGCATATCGTTTATTTAACAATTACTGGCTCTCTGTGAAGAAGGAAATCCCCGGCTTGAAACTGCATACCATCCTCTCCATCCGGCACAGAGGACACGAAGGGACAAAGCCAACAGATACAGTTTGCTGGTGCAAATGGCAGAAAAACAAGTTACCACAATCACAAGCAATTGTGAAAGACCCTCTGCAGGGCCTGTGGATGGAGATAAGAAGGAAAGCCCAGTGCATACAGCAATCCCACCCATGCTCTTCTCCTGCCACAACCCCTGGCCAAGGCTTAGCCCTACTCCAGCTGCACTCTCTCAGCAAGCCTTAGGCATAGCTTGGGATCTAAATCAGGACAGGGACCATTAGCAACAATATTTTCACATTTCCACCTTGTTTTGAAAAAGGAAAGGCTTGAGGGTGTTGTCATTCGATTGGAGTTGGTGTCCCCACTGGCATCCACCTATCTGCCTGTAGGGATAAGAAGGTGGTGTTGGGCATCCCCTCAAAAAACAAGGTACATTTAGCATGCAAATGCTGCACATTTACTTATTTTTTGAACATTACAGACCAAACACGTGCTCCAAATATCCTTTTCTGAAGACAAAAGACTATTCTGGTACTGCCTTTTTTGGGTGACCCAATAGCCCCACCACCATTTCCAGCTGAGGCCATTATGGAGCCAGGTCGTGGAGTGGAGTCACACCAGCTGCTGTACTAAAGGGATGGCCAAAAGTCAGGAGAGGGGAGGAAACGGCTGGATTCTTTCCTGGCAATGATCTTATCTGTCCAGAATTGTAAATAGTAAAGATGACGACTGAGAGAGGATTTGCAAGGAAAATATCCTCCCATATCATTCTGCTAACTCAGAGCTGTCAACGCATCACTCTGTCTAGGCAGATTTGTGGAGAGGCTGACAGTTGGCTGCTGGGGACATAGGGTGGTGAGATGCTTTGTGCACCTCTCCTCGAGCTCCAGGGGAAATAACAGTGTCAGCAGCAAACGGATGAGGAGATAGCAGACAGGGAGGGGTGATCAGAAAGCAGCTGAACCCACCGAGTATCATTTTCTGGGGCACCACCAGGACAGGGCAGTTCCTACATGGAGTTCATCAGCAGAGGCGTTAGGATAAATGCTGGGCATTGTCTTGGGCAGGATGATATCAGATTCAAGTCATGTCTTGTCGTCTTTCTGAAGAGTGGACAGAGTTCAAACTGATTTTCCCTCCCTAGACAGTGCAGTCATCCGTAATGCCGAGTGTTCTGCATTGCAAAATCCATCCTACCAGCCCTGAACTCTGCACAGAGCACCTGGAATGCCTGAGCTGTCAAGCACAATCAGCTGGGTTCTGCTTCTGAATTACAGATATTGTGGAAAGGATCTTCCAGACAGGCTGCCCAGAGAGTTGTGGGTGCCCAAGGCCATGGATGGGGCCCTGGGCATCCTGAGCTGGTGAGGGGCACGCAGCCCATGGTAAGGGTGGGGTTGGGAAGACTTTGAGGTCCCTTCCAACACAACCATTTCATTTTTCTATGGTACAGTGATCTTCAAGCTCCTTTCCAACCTAAACATTCCTTGGTTCTCCTGCCTCCTTTACCTGTTTTTATTCCCCTTATTTTTGGCCCAAATGTAAGCTGAGCTTCATAAAATTGTACACTAATTATTGCATTCAGTTCACGATCCTTCTAGGCTTTGCATTCTCAGGCCACGCAGGAGGATCACCTGGGGCTTCATGTGGTCAAAATGGTCAGTCTGTGCTTGGCAAGAGCACTAACATCTATCACCAGTATTACAGAAACGAATCGTAGAACCAGGAAAACTTGCCTTAAACTTGCCAAAACTTCCCTTTAATCCTTACTTTGAGAAAGATACTTGTATTAATGATGTAAAGGAAGGCACAAGGTCCTTGGAATGCCTCTGATACCATGTACTGTTGAGTCTGAGATCCAAACTACTCTTGTTGCTTTAACCTTCAAGCCAGAGGCTGGGCAGCAAGGCATTGCCTCTCAGGGCTGGCACTGTTTGCCTCCAGGCACTGCTGATTAAAAACTGCTGCAGATTATTGTTTGTGTAGACTTGGAAACTGATTTACCTTGGAATGAACACATACTGCACTATTACTGCTCCAGCAGGGGGGATGGACTCAATGATCTCTTGAGGTCCCTTCCATCTCCTCCAATTCTGTGCCTCTGTGATGACCGGGCATTACTCTCTTTGAATATTTTTCTTGGTCTTTGCAGCCCACTGCTTCGATTTCAGTTGGTGCTTCTATTGATTTGTGGGGTGCATCCTCCCTGTTTTCTTGTAACTCTTCCTTGCTTTGCTCCCTGCTGCGACACATAACAACAGCCTGATCAAGTTCTGAATCTGTCCTTTGCAGTCTATGTTCTCTGCCTTTTTTTTTATCTCTGGTGCTTAAAACTCCATGATCTGTAATATCTATGCCTGCAGTTGTGTCTAACTTGTGCGAAGAAGTTAATTCACGTTGACTGCAGCTGGGGGATTTGGTTTGGTCACATATTATCAGAAGACTCAACACTATTTCCATCTTCATTGCCAGCTTTACTCTAAAGCATTTAAGATCGCATTATTATCTGTCCTTTCTTCACTTGTAAATGCCAAAGTCTGAAAACTTAGAACGTCTCCTTGCCTGTGGCTGTAAGCTGTGAAGTTTTCTTACTGCCACGTTTCATAGATGTTGACGCATTTCCTTTATAGAGCAATCTACGAAGTGCAATAAAGGCAGTCACTCCAATGGGTGGTTTTAAGACAGCTGTTGCAGGAAATCAAGGGTGCACACCTCAACTTTAAGATATAGGTCTGCATTTTGGAAAGCAGTGTTTCTGATATCCAACCTGAACCTCTCCTGGTGCAACATAAGGCTATTACCACTTGTCCTAAAAAGAGAAGTCTTATGATACAGTATGAGTATTTAAATACGTTTAAGTGTCCATACTTCAAAAAAGACACTGCAGAAGTAAAGAGGATTTGGAATAAATGTTCAAGTCTGGAAACTTTCCCTGCAATGAGATACCAAAGAAACTCAACCTCATTCTTTTATTTAAGAAAACCACTGAGACTCCCACGTGTCAAATCCTTACATGTAATGGAGATGCCTTCTTATGGACATGACTTGATCAATATGAAGCCTCCCCAAAAGGTATAATGAGCTCTAATGGCTTAAAGGTGAAGCTAAACAGATTTCTTGCAGATAAACAAGAAATGCTTATGCTTTCATGCCTGGTTGGTGAACTTCTCCCACCTCAGGCTCAGGGATGGAGCCGAGCTGCCTTTTTCACAACTGATGGGCAATAGCTCAGAGCTGCAGAGGTTGTGAGCTTGAGGAAATGGATTCTACTGAAGAAATGATTTGGACTTTGAAATCAGTAACATAGTGGAGATGACTGTAAAATAGTCTGCCTTCATCATAAAATTGAAGATTCCAGTAAAATGCTGACTTTTAACCTCTTAGTGCCTTAAATCCTGAAGCAAGAACATGGCATCAGAACAACATCCTCTGCCATGTGGGAAAGAAGTTTGTCTGTGTTGCTAGAAGTTTGTCTGCGCTGTTTTACTTTTGTATGTAAAACAAGGCAACGTTTACTTCCACAGAGAGTAGATTTCCCTTTCCCCAACTGACAGAATCAGCCTGACTTTTGCAATGCAGACCCACGAGACTGTAGCTCAGCTGTTCCCTTCCCCATGAAATAGCAGACATTGGTTCAGTTCAGGTGTTGTGAGAAGGGTGGAGATTTTTTCAACAGTTATTTACTCATCACAATAAATGCTGAGATCTGAAATAAACAAAATGACAGTTTTGTAATGAGAAAGTCCTGGTGTATTTCTAAAGCCTTGTTTTTTATTACGGCCATATTTTTATTTTGCCATGTCTCCACCTGCCTAACAGTAATACATGTTTTATATCTCTAAATAAAAATAAGCAAGGGAGATTTTTGCAGCTTCTCTGAATGCTTGCTTTATCTGTGCTATTCATCAAAATAACAGCAACTATTGAAGTGATGCTGCCCTAAATCATCTGTTTTTGAAAGCACAAATACTCAGAATTTGCAACTAAAGCTTGGCAAGACCAACAGTAACATAAAGAAAACTTCTATCTCAAAGGATTCTAGATATTTCATAAACTAATAGAGAAAATATACGGAGAAATCACTTCTAACTCCACTACCGATGTTGCACAGATGGTGTAGAAAAGTGGGGTAAATCTCATTGAGACTAATCTATACAAACATATGCTTAATTAGCATAGTGCATCTCACACAGGGTAAAACAGAAGCAGACTGTACTGCAATAACTGATCGCAGCATAAATTGGTTTATTCTGATCCTTCCTAGGGAGGCACGGACTATTTTTTTATTTTTTTTTTACTGTGCAGATTACACTGTAATGATGAATTCATTTCAGTTTACTGGAAAATGAAAACGTAAGAAGGGAATAGGGATGGCAAAAAAAAAAAAATAATCAGAAGAATGATTGTATTTATGCTGAGTTCTATTCTTTTGACTGATCCCACTGCCTTCAACAGACCCATTAACTACGCAGATTTAAGCATGTACACAAATCCTTGCTGGACTGAGGCCTGCCATTAATTCAGAAACAAAGCCATTGTCCCCCAGGCCTCCTCTCAATTACTCTTGTTTATTTAACTCAATAAAGATAAACGGGTGTAAATCTCTCTGTAAACAAGGCTATTTCACTTTAAGGATGACTTACTTGGGGTTAGCATAAATGTGTTTCTAATCAACTTCAGCTAATCCAAACTGAAGGATGAATAGCGGTGTTGTATTTGGGATAATAGGACATGACCAATGCTGACAACACAAAGCATGCCAGGTCTATACAGATCAGTAAAGCAAAGGAAATAAACGCTATTTGGAGTGGCTACGGGCAGCTGGAAGCAGCCAGGCCCTTGCTAACAGGGTGAGTCATAGAATCACAGAATCACTAAGGTTGGAAAGACCTGCAAGATCCACAAAGCCAACCCCAACCCATGCCCACTGACCACGTCCCCAAGTGCCACATCTCCATGGTTCCCAAACAACTCCAGGGACGGTGACCCCACCACTCCCCCAGGCAGCCTGTGCCAGTGTTTTACTGCTCTTTCAGAGGAGAAACTGTTCACAACATCCAATGTGAACCTCCCCTGGTGCAACTTAAGGCCATAATTAAAGTGTTTTGAGTTCAAGCGGTGTAAGAAATTCCTTGGCACTGGCTGACCACACCTACAGTTAGGCGTAAAGCTGGGGCTTTGAAGCAAGGAGACTGCCATGATGTTGAGATGACCAAGTTTAAGGTATGAGTAACGTCCATGATTGCATCTGAGCTACCAAGCCTTCGTAGTTTTCCTGTATCAGGACCTTACTGCCTTGTCTGTATGGCATTCCAGACCCATTTCAAGGCAGAGTAAAAAAAATAGGCGCTGGGTGTTAGGATATACGGATAAGTTAAGACAGTTTCATCATGTACTCATGAGAATTATACCATGCAAATCAAGAATGAGAATAAATAGCAGCCTTCCAGAACCCAAAGGGGGCCTACAGGAAAGCTGGGGAGGGACTTGTAGTGACAGGACAGGGGGAAATGTCCCCCAGAAGAGGGCAGATTTAGACTAGATATCAGGAAGAAATTATTTACTGCGAAAGTGGTGAGGCACTGGAACAGCTTGCCCAGAGAGGTTGTGGATGTCCCCTCCCTGGAATCATTCAGGGCCAGGCTGGATGGGGCTGTGAGCAGCATGGTCTGGTGGGAGATGTCTATAGCGGGGAGCTGGGACTAGATGGTCTCAAAGGTCCCTTCCAACCCAAACCATTTTAAGACTCTAAAATACATACCTAAATCTTCTGATTATGTTATGAATTTCTTCCAAGAGATGTCACTTCTAACAATCATCATCTAGTTCCATTACATCTGACAGATGTACTTTTTAACAGGAACACCAACCCGTTTGCACTCCAATAGGTCAGAAATACATCTCTGCTTTTAGTGTGCTATTTTACACTAATTATTTATGTCCACTTTGACAAGTTTACATTGGAGGCCATCAAGTTCTTTGCACTGTGGGACTGCTCCTCTTTATTGTTGGGTTGTGCTTTTTGCTCTTATTTTTTATTATTTTTGCTTTGCTTTGAAATCTTCTAAGAGCATGATCTGAAACTAGAGTGATTTATGTAGTATAGGAAACATACTTCAGCATTTTGGAAGAGGTAGTGAACAGGTTGGAGTTTCAACATTTCAGACACTTTTCATTACTGAAAAGATAAAAGAAGAGCAGGAAAATGAAATGTCCTTTTATGTACTTTGCTGTTGCTCCCAGCTTTAGGTCTCAGATTTTTTTAAAGGAGGAACATTGCTCCTTTGCACATTTTAGTCTAATGCATGCTGCTATGACTGAGAAGTTTCTGGGGAAGCAGCACGGCAGCCACTGATGTAAGAATCAAAGCTCTTATTGAAGGATATGCTAGAGCTTTAACAAAATGAGTTTAAGAGATCTGGGAGCACTTCACAGTGTTTCTCCATGGACTCATGGTCACTTTCACCATATATTATTCCCCATCTTGAGCATGCTGGCTGATCCTTTTGTACCCAAACTCTGTTCAGAGCTCTCCCTTTTGTTATTTTCAGTTGAACAGATCATTTTGACACACTGCTAAGAATGACTTCAACACAGAAACTATCCATCCCGTCTCCAATGCCCTGCCTTGCTGGCAATGCACTTCATGCTCTTCTTCATCTTCACGGTGATATCTGATAGCATTTTGGTCATTTAGAAATCCAAGGTGTCTTTGAGCTTATCTGATATCGGTGTTTTCTTTCTTTTATCTTTTAGGGGATTTGCTCACAGCCTTTGGGAAGCCAACATACAACACAGTGCAGCCAATCCCCATTTCATCATGTTGTCTTTAGATCACAGATTATTCCCTTTGTTCTTTCTAGCAGACAGGTGAAATAGTGGCTGGGAAACAACCATGAGAACGTCATTCATGAGGGTGTTGATTCCTGGGAGAAGCCTCAGAACTCTTCCTAGAGATGCTGATGCTCTTCCACTGCAGGTTTAAAGCCAGGCAGGACTGCCATCCACCTGCACGCCGCTGCTAATGTGCAAAACGCGCTGAGCCACCTGCTTTTGTCATTTACCATCTAGCAACACCCAGTTTCAGCAACGAGGGGCTCGATTTTGCCCATCATTTTTACCGAAGGAGGCACTATTCCTAAGGGTGCAGGTGTGTGGCTGGGAGGGCCTTCTGGAGCTGCTGAAGTTGCAGATACACATCTCTCCTGGCTTCCCCATGGCAGCCACGCTTCTCAGGAAGATTCTGGGTCCTGATGCTGTCTGCTTCTTTTGTCTTTCCTTTCCAAAAGAAACAAGGCTTATGCAACTCCTGTTTGTGTCAGTAGTCCCCCAGTAAACGCTTTTTTAACCTATTTCAACCACATGCAGAATTCTGTACAGATGACATCTGCAAAGCGGCTGCAGTGGAAAATCATAGAATCACAGAACAGCCCGGGTTGGAAAGGATCTCAAGGATCATGAATTTCCAACCCCCCTGCCACAGGCAGGGCCACCAACCTCCCCATTTAATGCTAGACCAGACTGCCCAGGCCCTTGAACACCTGTAGGGATGGGGCAACCACAACCTCTCTGGGCAGCCTGCTCCAGCACCTCACTACTCTCACTGTAAAGAACTACCCCCTGACATTCAACCTAAATCTTCCCTCCTTCAACTTAAAACCATTTTCCCCTGTCCTGCTGTTATCTACCCTTTTAAAGAGCTGACTTCCCTCCAGTTTATAGGCTCCCTTTAGGTACTGAAAGGCTGCAATTATGTCACCCTGCAGCCTTCTTTTCTCCAGGCTGAAGGTATAGCTCCCTCGTCCTGTCTTTGTAGGGGAGGTGCTCCAACCCACTGATCATCTTTGTGGCTCTCCTCTAGACCCTCTCCAACAGCTCTCTGTCTTGTACTGGGGGCTTCAGACCTGGATGCAGTACTCCAGATGGGCCCTCAAAAGAGCAGAGAGGGAAAATCCCCTCCCTGTCCCTGCTGGCCATCCCTCTCCTGATGGACCTCAGGATACCATTTGCTTTTCAAGCTGCAAGAACACACTGCTGGCAAATGTTCAGTTTTTCATCCATCAGGACCCCTGTGTCCTTTTCTTCAGGGCTGCTCTCAAGGACTGCTCCTTCCAGTCTGTGTAGATGCCTGGAATTCCTCCAGCCCAAGTGCAAAACCTTGCACTTTGCCGTGTTGAACCTCAGTAGGTTCACCTGGGACCACTTTTCAAGTCTGCTGAGGTCCCTCTGAGTAGCAATCCCTTCCTTCCACTGTTTCAACAGCACCACTCAGCTCGGTGCCATCAGCAAACCTGCTGAGGGTGCACTCAGTTCTGTCATCGATGTCATTGATAAAGATGTTAAAGAGCACTGGTCCCAAGACAGACCTGTGGGGGACACAGGTAAGCCTTCACCTGACACAGAACCATTAACGACCACCCTCTGTCTGCGGCCTTTCAACTGATTTCTTCTCCATCGAGTGGTCCACCCATCAAATCCACATCCCTCCACTTTGGACATAAGGATGAGGCGGGTGCCTTGCTCAAGCCCAGGTAAATGACAGCAGTCGCCTTCCCCTCGTCCATCAGTGCACCAGTGAAGGCCACCAGATTGGTTAAGCATGACCTTCCCCTGGTGAAGCCGTGCTGGCTGCCTCGGATCACACACTCATTCCTCGTATGATCAAGCACGTCATCCAGGAGGATCTGCTCCATGATCTTCCCAGGTACAGAGGTGAGACTCACCAGCCTGTAGTTCCCCAGGTCCTCCTCGCTCCCTTTCTTGTAAATGGAGAGTGACGTGACCCTTCCTTCAGTCATCTGGGACCTCACCTGACAGCCAGGACTTCTCAAAAAGAAAAGCTGTTTTTTTTTTTTTTTTTTTTTTTTTCAACAAGAAAGGTTCAACCACGGAGAAAGGCAGAGGAGGCTCTGAAGAGACTCTGTGGGACTGAGGGGCAGTAAGGGGCTCGGGGGGGGGGGGAGGTTAGGGGGCTTCTGCTGGAGTCTAAAGTGGCTCTGGAGGGGCTCTGAAGGGACGAGACCGCCCCACCCCCCCTCAGGTCCCCGAGGGACGCTGAGACGAAAAGCCACATCCACCCCGGCGCCCCACAGTGCGCCTGCGCACTACGCGCCACCCAAACTCTGCCCCTTCCCAGATCAACCGCCCCCAGAGGGCGCGTCGCCCGGAGAGTGACAGCTCTCCCAACCAATGATAGGCGCCGCTCTGCAGCGCCGCCGTGTGCCCGCCCACCCGGCCCCGGCTCTCCTTTTTCCTTTTCTTCCCCCCTCCCCCCCACCTTACCACCGCTCCCATTGGCTGCACAATCCGCCAATCGGCTGCGTGGGCAGGGTCTAGCCAATCCTCTGTCTCCTTCCTTCAAGTGACAGGTGGGTCAGCCAATAGACCGCTTCCCCACCCACCTCCGTGGGCGGACCGTGGCGGTGACCAACGGGCGCGGGGAGGGCGGGAGCGCAGGACATAGCGCCGTGAGAGGAGGTGGCCGCGCAGCTCCGGGAGGTGAGGTCGCTGTGGGTCGCTCCGACCGGGCCGGCCACGGGGCTGAGGGTCAGGGGGGAGCGGCGGGGAGAGGCAGGAGGGCTGCGGGGCGTTCCGGGCTGCGGGGCGGGCCTGGTGCCGGCTGGACGGGCCTGGGCCCGGCGGGGGCCGCGCGGCGCCTCCTCCCCCTTTGTTGTGGTTGAGGGATGCGGCCGCGCTCGGGAGGGGGGAGGCGATGGATGCTACACCGCGGCCACGCAGCAGCGCGCGGACGCGGAGAGAGCGGTGCCTCAGTGCTCCCTGAGCTCTGTCGGCTCAGGGCCGTGCCCGCCTCACACCCCTCTGACCCACCCCGAAGCCCGTGCACGGGGGTGACCGCGCTGTGGTAAAGCGGCCCCTGTGAGGGCAGCGCAGAGGTCCACTCCGCGCTGTTTCGTTATAATAACGTTATAATAACAGTAGTTATTTTGAGGGGAAAAGAAGTGCCTCAGTGCGGTCTTTCAGCCTTTGCTTTGGGGGAATAAAAGAAGGGAACAAAAGGTGGGCGAAGGGCCCTTGTGACATCCGTCGGCCCCGAGGAGCTGTTGGGTTCAGCTGGCTGCAGATTTAGTTTTGTGTCTTGTTGCTTGAACGTCATAATCTTTGACTAAAGAGGCCACGCGTGTTGTGCTCCCTTCGGATCCCTTTACATCCAGTGGATGGTTGTAAGGAAAAGTTCTGTCTGCTAGGTCTGCTGCAGAAAAATTTCTGCAAATGCTTTTGTAGTCACAGATGAGTAACTTCCATCTGCACCAAGAAGTCAGTAATGACAACTTCTGAGGAGCCCTAACTGCAGGTTTGTGTGTCCGTAAGGTGTCCCGCTCTTACCTTGGAGAGCTGCACTTTCAGACTGATCCATGGCGTTACTTTTGTGGGGTTGGAGTCTGCAGCGAGGCTGATTGGTCTTTTCTCTGTTCTCCAGACTGGAAAAACCTCCTGTTGTTCGGGCAAAAGGCTTCTCTAACGGAACGTTGTTGCTGTTTAGACTTAAGAAGTGTTACTGTGGTGTTGGAGCTGTGGTTGCATGGCACACGAGTGGCTTTATTGTTTGTTCTGAGGGATGGCTTTAAAACTTCAGTGTTCACAAACTCCAGTGAATTACAGGGGAATGAGAATATAAATAAAGGGTGGTTTGAAGTTTGCAGCTCCTTCTCCCTGCCTCGCTCCATTTGCTTAACACTATCGTGGTGAAAGATAGCATTGATTATCAGTGCCTTTAAAAGAGGAGTGGGGGAGGGTTGCATACTTCACTGTGTTCTTAGCATCGCTTTTAACAGTAATTTGGGTTGTTTTATAACTCCTTAGAGGATCGATCAGTAATGGCATGGTTCAGGACTGGACTGTGCTGACGGTCACCAGAATGAACAGGCTTGAATGTTCAATTTCCTTTATGGAAGAATCTGGTCATGCATAGTATAATTTTGGAGAGATCATGTCAACTTTCCCAAAGTTCTGTTTGATCACAGTAATAATAATGAAAAAAAAAAATCACAGCTGAAAAAAGTGAATTAAAAAAAATTAGTTTCTTATCTGATCTCTTTTCCCAACCTAGAAACTGGGGGCATGAGCAAAACGAGATGAGCTTGGATTACAGTGAATCTCTAAATGCAGGGCCCTCGTGGGTGCTCCTCCACCTTCCTGCTCCACTTGATCTTTTAGAAGCGTTCAGCACTGGTTGATGTAATTGAGTTTATTAGAGCTCAGAAATCTCTGCTACTGAGCACAGATTTAAAAAACAAAACTTGTCTCCATCTGTCTAATCTCTTTCCCACAAACATACTGGGAGAACAGGCTTGGTAGTAGGTTCTGGCTGACAAAGAATATGAATTCTGCTTGGGACTGAAGAAAATTTCCAAGTTTTCCTTATATAAAGAGCAGTACACAGAGTTTTAATTATTATAGAGGTATTCTAGAGTTTTCAAATGTACTCAACGCTGCCTTAATGATTGTGCATGTAAATGCCCTGTAATTGAAAGCAGCCATTTATGGGCCTGACATGCTAAGTGAGCTGTAAATTCTGCTTTTCAGATTGGATTTAATGACTTTTATCATAAAGCCACAAACTGGTTGTGAGCTGTGCCGAGAGGCAAACAATACCTAAGCTTACTTTGCCAAAATATTTGTAATTGTTGATTTGTTAAACTGAATTGCTGCAGGTCATGCGATGGGATTAGTTTTTTGTAATAGAATGGAGAGTGCAGGCAGTGCTGTGCTCAATACTCTCTGGGCTAGAAGAAATTGGCGACCGCAGAAAATCTTGCTAAACATCGCTTTCAACTTCCTGCAGAGTTGCTGGATTACAGAAAGGAAGACTTTGTTCCAGATGACTTTTTATTGTGATTAAGTGTGTTTGACAGCCAGAGTGCGAAGGGAGACCAAGAAGAGACTGCGAGAGAGCAGCTCCTGGGTCTGCTATCAGTGTAGTCTGGGGCTTGAGCTTGATTTAATTAAGCTGGAGCAAGATGAGTTTAACGGCAGGCACTCTTCAAGCTCTGCTTGTGGTGGAGGAAGGAGAGTTTGACGAAGTTGGGAAACAGCATGTTAAGTTATGCAGATAGAAGCTGAAACAGGCGCCCAAGTACCTGCTAATCAGTTCTGGGACTGCTCCTTTCAGATTTATCCAGGAGCATTTCCTTTCTAACCTAATGGAACTGACTCTTGCCTGTTACACATGGAAAGTTTTAATCAAAACAAATTAGGTGAGAAGAGCTTAAACTGCTGTGGTTTGGAGTGCTCATTTGGTGCTTTTGTGGCTCTGTTGAGGTCTTTCAGTATTAAGGAGCAATGCTATGAGTTCATAAATACTAAGTATGTGGGAGAAGTGTGCTGCTTTGCAGGCAGGTGGATTGGCTGGCTGTAGCCGTGGTACGTTTTTCTGGCTTCGAAGAGAATTGCTAAAATATATCACTCTTATAAGTATTTTCACCAGAGGTCAGTAAAAATTAACGTCTTGGCTTCTTTCTCGTATTTCTGGTTGCCTGCAATTTAGTGTTACTGGGTGAGTGTGTTGCTTCCAATCTTCTAGTTTTCTTATAACAGTGATTTTTTTTTTCATTGATTTATCTGTAATTTTCAGCATTACTTAGTAACTGGAGAAAAACTCAACTTCTGAAGCTTTCCTGTCATCATGTTGGTGTTTATTTTAGTTCTGCATCTAAGAAATGCGAGTTTTCTCATTTGATTCCTAACCAGTCTTCATGAAATGAGTGAGAGGAAAAATGTGTGTGTTCAAAGCAGATGTATAATTCTCTCCTCAATGAGATGTATAGAGGAAAAAGTTGTTAGGCAACTTTTCATTTCATAAAGTTTTGAGGTCCGCTTGAGTGTAATAAACTTCTAAATGTGTGCATACTGAGTCTGTATGATGGCACGTTGCAAAATCCTTATTCTGAAGTTGTCCCGGAGAAGGAATTCTCTTTGCTGCTGACCCCTCGGATCACAAGCAGCTTGTCTTGAACTTCAGCAGCTCACGGAGCTTGGCTTTGCCGGCGGAGCTGTGGCCAGATGGAGCCCCTGGGGAGGCAGTGTTTCCGAGCCCTCCCCACTGCGGTGTAATTGGCTGCAGGACTCGGCTGGGGGTGGACCGTGGCTCAGCGCTGGGTTCTTCTGCCCCCAGCTCTCTGCTGCCACGGGCCCCACAGCAACAAACACCCAACACCCCAGACGCAGGGAGGAAGCTGTCCTACTCTAGACTGAATATAAGGAGAGAAGGAGGTGCATTGTGTGAGTTCCACGTGTGCTTGTTCTTTAGAAACCTGTTTATGAACAGCAGGCTTGAGCTTCTCCAGGAAGGTGAAAGAGTTGTCTGACAGACCTTTGGAGGATAAGAAGCAGCCCCCACTGGGACTTGAGGCATGTTTTGGAAGCGTGGGTGCAAGAGCAGAAGTGAGAAGTCTTCTCTTGTCCATTCTTCTGAGTGCTGTAACTAGTCTGCATTCCCTCTGCAAGGATGAAGTGGTTTTGGTTACTGTTTCCAGAATTCGGGTTTCCTGCAAAGTGAGATAGTACTGGGGGAATTTGTTTCAAATTCAGCTATCTTGTTATTTGGAATAACACAGCCTAAAGATTATGGAAGCAGGCCATAAATTTTGTTATGCTTCATGTTAATACAAGATGAAATGCTGCATCTTTTCTTGAAGTTTCTCAGTTTTAATGACTTGTCACTGATAGAGATGACAGAATAATATGCGAGCTGTAGATTTTAAAGCTTTATCTCGCAGTCCTGTTTGGTGCAATGTAAGGCCTTGCTGCTGCTTTAAATAGATGATGGTTCAATTAATATCTTTATTAGGAGGGAATTATCATAGGGAGGGTATGTGGAGGGGAAGCGTGGATATTCCCTCTTTTTCTGGGACATGTAGAATGTCTTGTGCTGGGTGAAATTGGTATAGAACCTCATCCAGATTTCAGGATTGATGAGAAAGGGAAGAAAAAAAAAAAGCCTTTTAAAAATATCACAAACTGGGACTAAAACTGGGAGAAAATGAATTTGTAGATTCTCTTGAATCCCACAGAAAAATTTCCTTAATCTTCTTTTACCTTCTATCCTCTTTATTCCAGAAGAGCCCTTGAAAACAAAGTTATTCTAAGCTAGAATACATAGAATAATTCTAACCAGGAGAGATCGGATTTCTTTATTTCAGGTGTAAGGGGAATAAGCGGACTGATATGAAAAACACTGCACAAGGCTTTAGAATAAATTATCCGGAAAACACTTGATATTTTTGATAGCACCACTGTGTGTATGGGGTATACTTGATGCTCAGAAAAGGAACATTTCCCTTGAAGATTTCAGTCTGCTGGTGTGCTGCCCTGAAGTTTTCCTTCATCTTTTAGTTATTATTGCTGGGATTGTGGGCTTAATATTTAATCCCTGTTCCTGAGAACCACAGCAGAACTGAATAATAGCAGACATGATTCAAACTGCGACTTTTGGAGTTGGCAGCGATCACACTGTTTGACCAGCTGCAGAAACGTGTGCATGAGGAGGCAGGATGTACTGTGGGGGCAGAGATGGAGCATACCACCACTGTTAGGCAACCTGTGAGTTTTCCAGTTGTAATTTGTTGGGTACAGCAGCACGTGTTCCCTGCGTGCCGACAGTCTGACGCTGGTAGGTCTCTTTCAAACCCTTGAGTACTCGGAGCTGCAGTTGTATGCACAGTAAGAGTTGAAGTAGTGATAGCTTTCTGCTCTGTGTTGACTTCTGCCTTGGTACTGATTGTTCAGCAACAGTGAAACTTAGTCAGGTCTTGAAAGTTTCCCAGTAATTACATATGGTTCTTGAATACCTCCATTTGCAATGCCTGACTGCAGAGGGGAAGTTGTTCTTAATACCCAGCGTGAGTTTTCCACAGCATGACTTCAGGCCACCACCTTTCATCCCTGTTAACTGGGAACAGAGGCCAGCCCTCACCTCCCTGCAGCCTCCTTTGAGGGAGCTGGGCAGAGTGATAAGATCTCCCCTGAGCCTCCTCTTCTCCAGTCTTACCAATCCTCGTGCCTTCAGCTGCTGCATGTAGGACTGAGCTCCAGTCCCCTCATGGCTCTGATGCACTACTCTGGACATGCTCCAGGGCCTTGGTGTCTTTCTTATGTTGAGAGGCTCAACACTGAACACAGCACTGAGGTGCAGCCTCACCAGAGCTGAGTGCAGGGGATGGCCACCTCCTTCCTCCTGCTGGCTACACTATTTCTGATAACAAGCCAAGGTTCTGTTGGCCTCTTGGGCGCGCTGCTATGTTCAGCCAAGCATCAGCCAACACCTTTAGGTCCTTCTCTTCCACACAGCCTTCCAGCTGCTCTGTCCCAAACCTGTAGTGATGTGTGGGATTGTTGTGGCCAGAGCGCAGGACCTGGCACTTTGTCTTGGTGAAGCTCATCCTGTTGGCCACAGCCCATTATTGATCTAGCCAGTCCAGGTTGCTCCATAGGGCCTTCCTTCCCTCAGACTGATCAACACTTCCTCCCACCTTGGTGTCGTCTGCAGACTCCTAGAGGGTGCACTCAAACACCTCTTCCAGGTCATCAATAAAGGTGTTAAGCAGGACAAGCCCCAGTATTGATCCCTGGGGAACACTACTGGTGACTAGCTGCCACCTGGATGTAACTCCATTCACCACCATTCTCTGGATTGTAGTGAAAATAGTGCACAGGCAGAAAAAAGATAGGATTTGCTGCTGTTGGGATGGGGCACTAAGCTAGATGCGCTGTCTTCTGACACATTAGAGTTCTTAATGATTTTATTGCTGCTTTTTTCTTGCATAGTTGAAGTTTATTCAACCCTTAGCCTAGCTGTGCCTGTGCCTCCTGTAGGCATGGAGAAGTGTGTAACTTCTGCGTGTGTTAAGCTGACTGAAAGACTGTCCTGCGTGTATTCATCACAGTTGGCTGCAGTGTTAAGGTGAACAAAGTCCTGTCCTACTTGTGTCATGTTCTTTTTGCTCACCCTTTGGAAGAAATGAGATTGCTGCAGGAATAGCTTGTTGAAATGCATACTGATGCTGTTGGCAAATCCCTGATGTGGCATAACCATGGCTGGAAGAGAAGTCAGAGCCTCCCAGAATCATACTTACTCTGCAGCCATGGCACATATATTATTTTCTTAAATTGTAAGGTGTGAGAATCTGTGTAACGAAGAATGTGTTATGTCCTCCTATTTAAAAATAAATTGTTTTAATGTAAATGTGACCATGAGCCTAACTGATAAGCTATGCTTTCTGAAAACATCTATCAGAACTAGTGAGTGTAAGGAAAATGGTAGAAATTAAGAATCCGGAAAATTCTGATCAGTTAGGGCTGAACTGTCAATCATTTGGGAACGGGGAGAGAAGGATTTTTATTTCAGACTGAAAAATGAGAGAGTTCAAATGTAAAGCAAATCTGAGATGCACGGGCTTTCTACGTTTTAGCCTATTTCAAGACTTAATCAACATGCATTTGAGGCAGAAACACGAATTGTCATCTGTATTTAAAAATAAAAAAGCATCAGAGAATACAGAAAATGGTGTATAGATATCAGTGTCATCTCTCAGGGGAAGAATGCTGCAGGCACAGACCTGTCATCTCAAGGGGTACTGTGGAGCTGAAAATGGATAAAAACACAGTGAATGTTTAGAAGGTTTGGAAGAACAGGCAATTTAACAGGACGGTAAATGAGACTACTGAAGTGTGTGCTTTATAATGCTGACAATTAGGGCAGTTGAGAGGTGACAAATCAGAAGCAGTTGCTGTATTATGTGTTAGTGAGCTCCATAAACTTGAGAATAACGACTGCCTGAGTGTCCTGCTCAGTGTTTGATGGAAAATTTTGGCTATTGAGATTGTTTTTCTAATTTGCTGTATGGAATGTAACCCAGCTTTTGTTAACTTGTTGGTTCTCACTGAAATATGGTGAAGGCGTGATGTAGCAGAGATCAGCCTGGAATGCCATAACCTGAAGTGTCCCAAATGAACCACTGCTGTTTTGCAGATGGGAAACCTTACTAGGTGAGCTATATTTTGGATAGAAGTGAGGAGTGTGGCTGCACGGTTTGCACATAAGCTACCTTGAAAGCTCTGATTGAGTAGCCTGAAGGTAGCAGTTAGTACTTGGCTTACAGCAAGGTACTGACTCTTACAGCTATGAGTGCTGAAGTTTGACAATAAGATAATTCTGTGGAATTCAAATACCCAGCTACTGCCTGGAAATAAGACTAGTTTTGACTTTAAGGCAGTGCTTCTGTCTATAGATGATGCTGTCCTCAAACAAGCTCCAACAGCTGTCTGCTTAAAATGATACAGCTGATTTGAGGCTTATATTTTAATACCTGAAAGTAGCCTGATACAAACTGCAAGGCCAGGAAGTGTGTGTATATATACATTTATATATACATACATATATAATAAGTGTGTATATATATATATATGTATATATATGTATTTTACTGGCTATAATTTATTTTAAATGGTTTGAAGCACAAATAGGGATGACTGCTAGACATAGCTCAAGCTTCAGTGTCCCTGATCTTTTGTTTTATATAGGTGTTCTGAATAAGTAGTTGATGCTGAATGAAAGGGTGTCAAAATTCAGAACCAATGCAACTGCACCACTTGGTTACCTACAAAAAGAGATTTTAAATATCCTTTAATGGATTTTGAAATACTTGACGATTTCAATTAATGACGTTTAGGAAGGCTGGTTATCTGTGGGCTGTTGAGTTGCAGATTAGAGCCATGGAATAAACTCATCACCAAACTTTAAAGTGAATTTCAGGTCCGTGTCCTGAGCTGTTACCTGAATTGTTTGGGGGTGACATGTCCTACGGCATTTTATAACAGGAGATCCTAAGAAAGGAATGTTCTCAAGTAAAGCCTCAATGCTAACGTGTCTGTTTTGGTTTGTGTTTGTAGGGATCAGACGGGAATCTCTGTGTGCTGAGTGTTCTGTCTGGCGGAAGTCATGTCATCCATATTGCCATTCACTCCACCCGTTGTGAAGAGACTTCTTGGGTGGAAAAAATCTGCTGGTGGCTCTGGAGGGGCTGGTGGTGGTGAGCAGAATGGGCAGGAGGAGAAGTGGTGTGAGAAAGCGGTGAAAAGCTTGGTCAAGAAGCTAAAGAAAACAGGGCAGCTGGATGAGCTTGAGAAGGCCATTACCACTCAGAACTGCAATACAAAGTGTGTGACAATACCAAGGTAAGTTGTGTCGCGTTTGACATTCCTTACTAAATGGCTGTTAGTTTATGTGAACAAATAAATAACAAAATCAGTTGCATGCCTTTGATTCTTCAAAAGATCTTTAAAACCTGGTTTGGTTTTGTATACTGCTTGCTTCAATTCTTAGAACTGGATCACATGCTTTGTACAGTCACAATTTCTAATAAGTTTAAAATTCCGTTTTTGTTACTATCTGAGTTGCAGTTTGTGTCTGTTCTGGTGGTGACTAGCTCAGCTTTTAGCTCATAACACTGCCATATGCTTTTATTTTTTTAACTCTGTCTGTGTTTGGAGGAGCTTACTTGAACTTACACTTCCACTTTAAAACAAACAAAAAAAGACTAGTTTTTCCTTGGTCAACACTTCAGTCCTTTTAGTTATTATTTTCAGTTGTATATGGAAGTTTTGTTTTACAAACTGCATCCCTTTTCCCATTAGAAGGGAAACATCAGTGGAAGCAGTTTGTCTGAAGACTAATCATTATTCGTTACTGGTTAATGAAAGTGCTTTTCATTTAATAAGTTAAAAGTACTTCTAGATCTTCTCTTCTGCTCCTTACATGTGTATATACTTAGGTGAACAGCTCGCATTCTACCCCTTTGACTTTCTCAACTTACTTAATTCATAGCAACTGCTGTGCGAGAGGCAAGGGTTGTGTTTGTTGAGAGTATCTCTAGGTTCGTGTTGTACAGAAATCTCACTGAAGGTGCTCATCCAGGGTACAACATGAATCTCTAATCGCTCTGTGGTGTGTTTCTATGAAAATGTAAGAAGGTCTGGTGACAGGAATATTTTGGGCATTTAGCCCCCTGGCACTTAATTATTTCTGAGAGAGAGAAACTGCGTATTTTATGACCTTAATTTCTGTATTATTAGCACACTGACCCCATCTACTCTTAGGCGTATTTTTAATCATAGTTTAATCTACATTCGACTAGTGTCAGTTGCCACCTATCAAATATGTTATGGCCGTTACCTGATCATGATTTTAGCATTCTCCTTTAGGTTTGAGGTAGCTTTCTCACTAATCTGTACGTGTGGTTGCTTTCACTGCGTCCTCTATTTTCTGTTCACCTTCTGTTTCTAGTGTCGCCTCCTGCCTGCATTTTCTTCCGAAATTGTCCCCACATTGTCTGTTTTTCTCTTTTGCTTTGTATAGTCTCTGTTTTGTGATGGGCAGTTCTTGCTGGACTGTACTGTTCTCATCTATCCTTGGGTTAGCTGAAGGAGACCTCACCTACATTTTACTTCTCTCGACTACAGTATGAGTAAACTGGTAGCTGGGGAACTCATCAGATGTTGCTGGTATAAAGGTTAGTTTTAAACAGACACATGGCTTTGGTGCTAACAGGAGAGATGATTTCAGTGCACAGACTTCAGTTTCATAGCTGGCTTTTGGACTATTGCTGTTATTTCACTTTGACAGCAGTAGTCTGGGTTCCCAGGAAAGATCAGAAATCAGCTTGGTACTGTAATGACTTCTGGAGTTTTTTTGGTTTTAGATTTAGTAAGCTAATAAAACTACTGCTTGAGACCCGCAGTGAATTTCTTAAAGATCTGCAGATCCACAGGAGTAAACAACAAAGGGCTGACCTGGGAACATTTTGTTCCTTCGTTGTAGGCAAGAAGAAGTTTGGGGTGCTCAGTTGCTGAGGTGCACTTCTGTCATAAGTGAAGGTAGTTTTTTTTTTTTTTTGTCATTGTTTTTTGACCAGTTTTAGATTCAACTTACGATAGTTGCTTAACCCAGCACGTCAGCAAACGCTGTGAGATTCCTCTTTGTGGAGCTGTTGCTCTGTGCCATCTCTAGAAGTTTCACTCGTGGTTTCAAAAGATTCTGGTCCCACTAAAGATTTTCATAGTTTGATAAAATATTTAATTCTAGTATATATATATTTTTTTCATCTCTAAACTGAGAGTGGCTTGGACAAAACTGAATAAAGCTGCCCCTTCAGAAATCTGCATACCTATGGCTTTTGATACTGCCATTGTGCCGTTCTGTTCCTGGCTGTTTGTCAAGGTGACCACGCAGAAAGCGGGGCTGATCTGTGCGAGCTACCCAGGCTGCTCATGTGAATCACCACAGCTTCTTATGCAGACTTATCGAGGTTCTGAGAAAGCAGAAGCAAACAGATGGAGTGGGTGTTGGCATCACGCAGCAGGGATGCTGAGCTCCTCAGAAGTGGGTCAGTAATCTAGAGCAGAGGCTAAATAAGTGCAGAGGTCCGTTTCACAGTAGCCTTTGGAGCAATTTGCAGTTATCTTGCTGAATCCTCCCGGAAACCCAGTGGGATTCTAATCCCATAATCCTTGGGTATCCTTAAACTAAATGTTGGCACTTGAGTTCACTTTTCTAAAATATGTAATGAATTCAGATTTGTTTAAGATCACATCACTATGCTCTTCCTTGTAGTTCTGATACAAATGACCACAAGAAACAGGCAGAGAAGAACAGATTTATGTAAGACTTTGGTTGGAGTAGTGTATTCCTCACTAGCATGGAATGAACTGAGAAGTTTGTAAATAACGTTAACTAAAATCTGCATCCTTAACAAACCGAACCACACCGTGCAGTGAATAGCTAGCTGCCGTGTTCATAGTCTGCATTCATTGTTTAAAAAGTTGTTTCAGTGGTGACAGAACTTTTGTGTTCAAGGTAAGGAAACACAAATCCCTGGTTTCATTATTTGAGATTACGAGCTTGTGTGGCTCTCCAGTCTTTAAATGTATAGGCATGTTCCTTGCACTTTTTTTTGTTTGTTTGTTTGTAATATCTGTTAAAATCAAGTTGCTTTTATAAAATATCGAATAATATTGAAATAGTATCAGCAGAGATTAGCTGGTGTAGGTTTTGAATAATGTTGAGTTGGAGTTTGTAGCTCCTGTAGTTATTAAAGAGAAGAAAGGGAAAAAAAGAAGTGATGGAAGAAGTAGTTCTGCATTGTATTTATACTGTTTTGTGATGCCTTATGTTCTCTGGAGCAATATTTCTGCAAACTAATTTATCCTCTGCTGTGCTGGCAGTTCCACAGCTGGGACAGCGTGCACGAGGCAGCACTGAGCCGAGGTGTATGGTGTCACAGAGTGTAGGTGCTCTTTTTGTTCCAGTATACGTAGGAGGATCAGGAAGGGCTGGGTGCCTCCCATCAGTCTCAGCATCTGCAGCCTTCATTCATTTCAGCTTTGCATAATGAATAGAGCTTCCATGCGTGCCCTGACAAAGCGATTGCTAACTGGGAGGAAGGAGCAGCTTAAGGTGTCTGTAGCAAGATACCTCTGTTTCCTTTTCCATTGTGTCCTCATATCTGTACTTCATGAAGGTTTGATACAGTTTAACTTGAAGACTTTCTTCTAAACAGGCAGAATTTTTGTTGCTCTTAATGACAGTGGTTGTATCAGAATTGGTACTTAAGTTTGCTTTTGTAACTATGCTTGGAACACTGACTAAGCTGTAAATTTTTGTTTTAATAGGAAGTTGAGTCTCTACAAAGGAGATAAATTTCATCCCTGCTTTATAGTAGAGGAATCTGTGGCTTGAAGGAAAAATGCTGAATGTGTCGACAAGTGATCTGGCCAAGTACTGGCTGCACAAAGGTTTTAAGACCAACTTTCTTAAGTACTGGTATAGGGATTTTTTACTGGGGTGCTTTAGAGCCCAGAGTGAAATGAACAGCTGTTCCCAGTGCAGAGTGAAGGCGAGCACTTCTGCAAGCCCTTGTTTTCCTGCCTCCTTTTGTGCCATTCGAGTTTGGGAAGGTGCTCTCTGGGAAATGGTTGCTCTTTCTTCAGTTCAGTATGAATGTGGAAAATGTGCTCTTATCAGTGCCCTCTGCCCTTGTTGCTTCACATGAGGGATAACATCTCCATGCTGTTTCCTGATTTTCTGGCACTTTTTGTTGCTTGTTTTCCAGCAGCCTCTCAAATGGAAAAAAAAAAAAAAAAAAAGCTCAAATTCTGCTGTTGGTTGGGTTGTTTTTTTGTTTTATTTCTTTTTCTGAAGACTATAGCTGAATTGTGGAACTTGTAGTCAGTAATTAAACTTCTGAAGCACCTGATGTCTGCTTGAAATGTAAAATTAATTCCATGCTTTTACCATTCAGAGGCTGAGAAGAAGCCCGTCAGTGGACATCATCTATTTGGGAATATGGAAGATTTCGAGGAAGTGTTGGGTAAAATGCAAAGCAGATACTTGCAAGTGAGTTGGTTGCTTTGCATTGAGATTTAAAGCTGCCTACTGACCAGCTCCTTTGTTGTATTTTCAATGTATCCTGCAAAGATTGAGATTCTTCAAGCTGTATAACCTGGTGAAGGTTCACCAAGCACCTAGAGGCAAGGTCACGTGGCACGGTCCGAGTTCTCCAAAGCAAGTTGGAATTTCTCAAGCATGCCAGTGTTGTTCCTTTGCTTGCTTGCCCTGCAGCCCTCTCTTCAACTTCTGCAGTGAGTTAGCAGTCTGTCTAAGATAAGTAGCTTAGGTATAACATATTGCAGGTGTTAAAATTATTTTCTGACAGTTGGCTCTCGTGTTACTTAACATTAGCCTCCATACGTGTAACTAAATGATGCTAATGAAGTATTTATGAAAGAGTTAACAGCGGAAGTAACCTAGGCAAATAAAGGCATTCGTGATAATGCAACCAAGTAGAATGATTGTGAGCAGACATATTTGAAAATGGTTGCCTTTTTCTTCATATAAATTAATAAAAAGTAAATGGTAATTTAGGTATAAAGCTCACTGTTTTTATTTAACATAACCTGTGCTACCAGTTAGTTGTTATGGGTTTTTTTTTGTTGTTTGTTTTTTTTTTTTTTTTTTTTTTATTCCATGGGAATACTTGCTGGGAAGGTGCTCACAGAGCTGCATGAAGTCACCTGTTTTTCAGGATGCTTTTGATTAGCAACAGAGCAGAGCTGTTGAGCTGACCTGCTTCCTTCCTGGAACGGATTGTTTTTGAGCTTTTAAGATTTTTCCCCAAAATATAGTACTACAGAGGAATAAATTCATTTGTTCCTTCTTGGATTTAGACTGTAGGTTCCGAGTGATTTCAGCAGTCGCCGTGGTAGGCAGCAAAAGGTCCCTCTGGAAATGCTTTTAGAATTCCAACATCTGCTGTGGGGCAGTGAGGACAACAGCACGCAGTTGGGCTGGCACAGTGGATCCTAAAATAACGCTGCTGTCCAGACAGAGGTGAAGCGTGTTTTCCCAGCAGCACAGCTTGGCAGCGTTTGTTGGTTCACAGCTGCGATAATTCGCTACTCAAGTTGGCGACAGAAATTAATTTTTAATCACAGCTCACAAACTGAGGGCCGCTCTGGATAAAGAATGTCCTCAGACTGTATCCTGTACTTCTGTCCTTATGCATTCACTTAGGCATGAATCAATTCCATAAATGTTTGAAGATTGTATCGAACATCTTCAGTTTCTAAAAACATGTATAGACATTTAAGACAGTACATCAAAATACACAAAAGCACCGCTTTATTGCTGAGATGACAGAAAGAGCAGACTTGTAAATTGTTTGCTGTTAAACCAGATCTCTTTCTCATTTCGTGGTGACAGCTTTCAGGTGACTCTGTTCTGTAGTGCTGTGTTGTGTAGTCTGGATTTGAGCATCAAGAGAAAACGTCAGTGCTGTGATACTGAGCTGCCCTCCTTGGAGCCCTTTCAGAACTGGGTGGCAGTAGCTGGAGCCTGGTTTTCCAAGGCCATCTCGTTCCCAAAGATAAATGTACCCAGCCCTTCTTGCTTTCCAGAGGCCCGGGATGGTATGTCTGTATCTGTAGACGGAAGGATACTGCTCTTAGTTACACGCAGATGGAATTATGCACTTAAGTATGAGATTGTAGAATGCTCACATGCTGCATGAACATACAATGGAAATAATTCATGTCAAGTCTGAATTCCAGTCTCACTGAAACTTAATTTCTAAGCCTGAAGTAAACAAATAGTAAGGCAGTATTGGTGACACTACTTGCATCTGCTGTGTGAAAACTATTGTTAGGCGTTTCCTTGGCAGCTGACTCGGTGTCTTTCCCTGAAACTAAACTTAAAAGCGAGATGACTGAAGACCTGCTGGTGGTCATTCCTAAATTTCTGAATTTCTTTCAGCTGATGAAGGAAAAAATACCTTCAGATTAGCTGAAGTTATCAGTTCAGATCAACTTCACATCACCTGTGAGAGCATCCAGCCATGTGGAAGTGCCATTTTGTCTGGCATTGATACTCATGACTGTATTTTTCAAGTGCTTACTCAAGGGAGAGGAATAACTACACAACATGTGATCCTGTCTTCAGAAATCAGCTTTATATGAATACCTCTTTGAAGCTTTTTTTCAGTAAACGTGGCACCTGCAGCATTTCGTACTGTAAGTCTTCTGTGAACTGGTCAATGCTGTTTTGTAGTCGTGTTTTCTGAGTGGAGCCATTGTGTATGGAGGGAGCGTAACCGAGGGCAGTGAATCTCAAAGCAGAGCAAGGCAAGTTATTGAGTGGTGTCCCTGCCATTTCCCAGCCCCTTTCTACATGGCATATGTTCTAGTGTAGGTAAGTCATTCTTTAGAAGATGAATTTGAAGATGTACATTTTCTGTCCTAGGGCACTGATAATTGAAATTCAGAGTAATGACTATGTTCATGTGCAGTTGAGTAAGGATTTGTTAAATATAATCAAGTATTACTTCTGCATTTTGCACAGCTGTGGCAGTGTTGAGGACTGAATTTCTGTTGACTAGGATTAAATTGGGCTTTAGCCATAGCTCATATTGCAGCGTCTCATAATATTTATGTCATCCTGAAAAAGAAAGTCTTAGAACTATGAACAAAGAAATTCAGGGCTGCCAATTTTGAGCTCGTGCAGCTCAGGAAGTCACATGGCTTACCCACATCATTTGTTAGAGTTGGTGTGCCAAGCAGAAAGTATTGGCATGTCACTGGAGTCAAACCAGCTTGTGAGAGCTCAGATGTATGAGGTACTCAGCCAATAGCAAAATGCTGTGTAGTTAAGGGAGCTTGTCTCTGGAGTCAGGAGGAAAAAGTGCTGAATTTTGAGGACCTTGTTATTGTTAGCTGACACTGTATAAAGGCTCAAGATGTGGATTCTAATCTTAGCACTGCTGCTTTTCCCGGTGTAACCTTGTGAACTTTTAATTTGCTGTCACTTTTTGGTCTACGTAAAAATGAGGGGTTTTTTTATGCTTACAGTAGTGCCACCTCTTCAGTGACGTAAACTGAATTGTTTGGTTAAAGGCTCTGAGTTTAAGACATTGTTCCTAATGGGGCATTACTGATGTGGAAGTCAAATTTGGAAGTGAAAACTTGGTGGCATCTCTGGAAGCTCCTTTGCTTCATATTACTGTTGATCTTCATTAAGATAGCTTTGGTGGAAAGAAACAGGAAGAACTAGTCTAGAGGCAGAATCAAAAATATTAAATGGATTTATATTCCAATGTATGTTTTTTCCTGGTTAAAAGCTAATGCTGTGGGTCAAGAGCCCATGAAGGTCAGAGGGCACTTTTCTGAAGATGGCTATCCGTGATTGCTTCTGCCGTTGTCCTGCTTAGTGGGTCTCAGCATGAAGCTGCAACCAGAAAGAATACCTGTGTCTGACATCTTGCTGTTAAGAAGATGTATTGGTCACTTCAGAGCAAGTTGACTGTACTTTATTGTCCATACTGAGCTCATAAATGTAATATACTTTTTCTCCTGTAAAGGAATTGAGGCTGTTGTCAGCTCAAGTCAGTGCTAAACTATTCTCTAGAGTACTGGAAAACTTGTGAGAGTAGCTATGCGGTGCTGTGTTCTCATCATGAGCAGCTTGTGTTGGCTTCTGTCATGCTGCATTGTTTGCAGCAGACTAGCAGGATACAGGAGAACAATCAGAAGCCAGAGCAGGTTCACATCTCACTGCATGTGCTTCAGAGCTGGCAGAAGAACAATGAGGTTGGGGAAATCCCCTTGGACGGGTGCTGCACAGTGATCTGACTTCAGCATTTGTTCAGAAAAAGATTCCTCAAACGGTGTCTCTTTATTCTGAAATGTGTAAGTACTAACACGTTTCAATAGGTCAGGAATTGAAAATCTTTGCTTGAAGCCTTTGCCTGTAATTTGGACGAAACTGACCAGTTCTTTGTATACTTGGGTTATCTTTTCTTGCTTACTGGGCAGGTAAAGCCTAGTGCCAAAGAAGCTGTTGCACACTGTTCCTTAAATGCGTGTTTAAAGTTACTGCTTAGTTAAACTGATGAGTTCCATCCTAGAACTGGTCTTCATTTCCTCTTAGTTTTGTGGGAGGCTTCAAGTCAAGTTCCTCTGTTGATATTTAAAGTAATTTTAACATATGTTGTAGTTCTGAAATCTTGAATGTGAAGAAAGCTTGTTATCAACTGATGTGGAGACTTTAAGCTTTATAATAGAAAGTTGTGTTGCAGCAGTGCTTGACTCTCTGGTGCTTGGTTGAGGAAGTCTTTTCTCTTAAATGGGCCATTCATATGTCAAGATGTTCAGATGTAGACTCCAGCTACATTTTCCAAGAGCTCCTTCTGCTCATTCATGCGTTTGTAAGCCCACAGCAGTACAGCATCTGCTTGCCAAAGCTTATTTTTTACTGTCCTTTTGTAATAAGGACGTACCCTTCCGTGACAGTGAGGGGGACTTGAGTATAAACCAAGGGCTGTGTAATGGTAAGAATTCAGCTGTGTCCCGTCTAGTGAATTCCACAGAGCTGAAAACAATAATGCCTTTTCTCTTCTGACTAAATGTGAAGTGTCTAATGTTTTGTTTATGTCCCATGTACCTGTCCTGCAGACTGCCTTGTCAAAGCACTGTTAGTACCTAGAGAACCATGTTTTGCTGTCTCCTATATCTTTCAACTAAATGAATATAGTTGGAGAAGGTAATACCTGCCAATGGGATTGTCCCTGGGGCAGATTGCATTGATGGCAACTCCTTAAAAATGCTGTAATGTCTTGCTTGATTTTTAACTTATCATGTGGCACCTGATTTTTATTTTGTCCGGCTTTATTTTGTTCATACTTTCCAAGAAGAATTTAACCAGCTCTCCTTGCACCAGGAAGCCACATAACTGTTTTTAGTTGCGTGCTAGTATTCTCAAACCTTTTAAACTCTGAACTTTGGCTCCATTAGTACAGGGAGAGAGCTGCCACCTCAGCACAGGGTGGATGGTGGTAAATCAAAGTTGCCTCTGGACAAATGGAAGGGGGAAGAGCAAATTGATGGTTGTCCTGGGAAAGTACTTCAGCTGTTAAGCAATTGCAAGTGAGGCAAGAGTGCTTTTGTGCATCAGCTTCAGTTGCATGTTCTGGGTGTGGATCGTCAACTAGATGTTAAAGACTTCAGGACTTGTCTGTAACCGTAACACTTCCTTTTTGCCTATCTTTAGGCAGTGAAGCTCAAAAAATAGGCTTTAATTTCCATTTTACAGGATCTGTCCCATGCATACTCGCAATTCAGGGCTATAATTCAGTGGGCATGGTAGTGATGGATTGGTGGTTGGACTTGAGGATTTTAGAGACTGTTTCCAGCCATAATGATTCTGTGATTTCGGTTATGAATATCTAATGTAGAGCCCCATATTATGCTATCAAGTTGCATTCTTAATTTTGCTTTTATTCACCTTTAAGACAATGTAATGTCTCAGCAAACAAAATTCATTTAAAAGAAACAAAGCATGCTTTTCTGTACCTGAACGCTGATACTTCTTCAAGCCTTTTAATGGATTTTCCTGGGAAGTTATTAGTTTTCTTTATTAGTAGTAATACAGTGCGGACATTACTGGGAGTGAAGGCAGTGCCATTGTCTGACTTCAGTTAGTTTTTGTATTTTCTTGTGTATCAAAATTTGCTGTAACAGTCATGACTTAGGTACCATTCAGTTCTTTCTCTCAGCATGTTGCTTGGGGAAGCTTGCTTTATGGCTCAAGTTTTATCTTCATTTGAATCCTGTTACTTACAAATTCTACGTGTCCTGTGGGTCTTACTTATGTAATACCTGACTTTCTTTGAATTTTTATGTACCTCATTCCTAAAGATGCACCTGTTTAGACTAGGATCAATGATTTTCTTCTAGGTGTGCTCACACAACTGGTGTAGATGCAATGGGAGTCATTTGGGCATGGCATAGAGGCTTCTGTGCACTGAGTTCTTTGTAACTAACACACATTTCACGTTCACTTTTCTTCTTGGCTTTCTCAAGACTGAGGTGTAATCCATAGGGTTAACACCATCCCACATACCCTCTGGTTTGAGGTAGTTAATCAAAATGTCAGATCTTCAGGTTTTCCAGCACCTACCAGATGCCATGCAGCCCACTTGTGCAGCACTCTCAGCTGCTCACCCACTTGGAGCGTGGGGGACTGCTGGAAAGCAACGACTAGGAGCTGTAACTCTGAGCTGGTGGCAGCAGCTTCCACTGCACCTGCAGTGACTAACAGTTGGAGAACTTCAGGTGAACATCATCTTTAAATGCTTGTTTGGGCCCAGTCCTCAGTTGTGCTTGCTGAGCTCTGTTTATGTCTTTTGAAAGTCTGAGCTGTGAGAATGCTGTCAGCTGGTAAACGCTCTGGACAGATTAGCTGGTGTTACGATGCATATGGCTTCCTGGAGAAAGGATTTGTCCTTTGCCATTCTTTAATTCTGTTTAGGTGTGTCTCCATGTTAATCCCTATTCAGGTTGATATTGGTCTGTGAAGTTGCAGTGGATGTAATCTTAACC
Source organism: Oreortyx pictus (assembly GCA_036925125.1). Lineage (NCBI taxonomy): Eukaryota > Metazoa > Chordata > Aves > Galliformes > Odontophoridae > Oreortyx > Oreortyx pictus. Next base: position 803,353 of record JAUPFR010000004.1, on the reverse strand, counting down.
TGCTATTGTGATATTGCTACTAATACAGTACAGAGAAATGAAAAAGTAAGGTCACATGGCGTGAAACGAAATTGAGGTGAATCTGCTAGGTCATACATTCCTTATGTTGCTTGTGAAGGAAAAATGTATTTCCATGTTTGTCACAGCTCCTGTCCTGTGCTAGTCATCTGTAGTTGGAATGGTTGGTTTAGGTTGGATATTAGGAAAAACTTCTTCACAGAAAGGGTTGTTAAGCACTGGAGTAGGTTCCCCAGGGAGGTGGTGGAGTTTCTGTCCCTGAATGTGTTTGAAATCCATTTGGATGTGGTGCTCAGGGGCGTGGTGTAACAGTGGGTTTATTAGAGTCACGGTACTGTGATTTAGTTGAGGTTGAACTTGATGTCTTGAAGGTCTTTTCCAACCTGAGCCATTCCATGACTCTGTGATTAAATTCAGTGACAATTGAGCTATTAGAAGTGAATTGCTCAATAACCTCTTTCAGTAGGTGTGGTATAACAAGACTAGAGAGCAGATGGGCATTTCTCAGCTGAACTGAGCTGCTGACTTGCTTCATAGCTGCATGCTTGCTCTGGTGCAACACCTCAATAGGTGCACGGAGCTCTGAAAGGTTCTTTTCCAAATGGACATTGTCAGAACCCGCATGCCTGAGTGGCCTTTCTTTACTCCAGTGATTGTTCTGATCCTTCCTTTCTTTTAGGATCTTGGATGCCTCTGGACTTTCTAAGAAAAGCTTCTCGGTGTATTGTGTCAGACAAAATACAGACTTGTTAATACCAGTTAACTCAGACACATAATAAATGATGTGCTTCCAGTGGTGGGGATTTCAGAATGTCATCCTTCTGTTCCAGTTGAGTGCTGTGTTTTCATTTCTGAGGACAGTGTGAACTGAAAAATAATGTAGCAATCAGAAAGCTTTTATTGGATTTAGCAGCATTACAATCGAAAGCAGTGCTGGAGCTCCAAGTAGCATTTAAGGAGTGCCATCTTAACACACAGAGCTGCGTCCCTAGAGCTTATGGAGCCATAGCTTGGTTTGTTTGTTAATGCCTTGTTCGTCAGTCTCTGGGGCTTATAGTGGTCCCTTTTTGGTGGCTATTTAAATATTCCATTAGGATGGAGAAATCAGTGTTGTGCTTCATCTTATCACCAGTATGCCTTCTGCAGAGATAATCAGATAGAAATTGCAGCTGCTGAGCACAGTCACATGATTTTGGAGCAGGGAGCTGCAGGGCAGGTTTCCCAGCAAAACTGTTAGCTCATGGTTTCCACAGGCTGCTTGTTGATGCTCTGTTTTCAGCCTCACCAGCATAAAACCCATAGCCAGCTCCCTGTTGGCTCTAATTGAGGCTGAGCTGTATAACTCTTGCCCTTCGTTTCTCAGGCCCGGTGTTTGGGGCAGAGTGATGCGTAGCTCCATGTTGAACAATGACAGAGTACCTCCCTCTTCACTTTTCATCAGCTGTGGATGTGCTCAGAGTTTAAGCTGGAGTAAATGATGTTCAATGGCTTTTTCTTTTTCCCATAGTGTTAGAGAAGTGAGTTGTATCCTGCATCTCCTGCTTTTCTGGTTATTTTGATGTGTTAATGTTTTAATGTGGGTCTGTTTATAGGGAAGGTAACTTCAGTTGCTTTCCAGAGATCAAATACTGTGTTTTACATTTGATGGAATTGTTTTTACATAGAATTTTGTGCAACTTTTTTCTTGAAAGAGTTCTGATTAAGAGGAGAGCGGTGTAAAGTGTTTGGAGGCATAGGGGAGAAACTCACAATTGTGGAAATGGAGCACCCAGTCACCAGTGTTAACGTTGTTGGGTTGAGCTTTCTCTTCTGGAGCCCAGGTCTTAGGCAGAATACCCTTTTCCTACACTTAACATGGGAGTATCTGCCTGCCTGCCTGTACTTCTGCTCACATATCTGCTTGCTGTGGTCATTAATGCTGTCCCGTAGCAGAACTTGCAGTCTTTTTTTCTTCTTTTCCTTCTCTGTTCTTGTGTCTGTCACAGAACGGGTCCCCATGAAAGTGCCTTGTCTGACTCCTTTTAGTGATGAGTGGCACTGCTGATTTATGTAAGTCAATTTTTAAGAAGAACAGAGCGATGCTTTTTATTCAGTCAGCAGATTAGCTCATCTGTCTAACTGACACTTAGAAGAAAAATCATTATTTCGTACTAGATTCCCATGTTTTTATGCTTTCTGTAGTAAGAAGTGCAGGTCAGGACTTTAGTTAACTTGCTAACTGAAAAAGCTGTCAGGTCGGAATACAGAAGTAGCTCTGCGTATTTTCATTTGAAATGTGGATTTAAGGAAACCACCATCAGGCATATTTAATAGAAACTGTCTTCTATGCTGAATTTAATACTGTACACAAGCCATGAAACTTTTTAATTGATGTTTTTGATCCATCTCTATTACATCTCAGCCTTTCAGGTCCGTCTTCTGTTTGCTGTTATTTTCAAGGCCCTCATTCCAACGGTTTGCTACACCCTTTGTATACCTCCCTCTGAGCCTTATGGGTTCAAGAACCCCAGTGTCATCAGGAAGAAAATAACTGCAATAAAAGAAAAGGTTCACTTTCATTCACCAATTGATCCTTTCTGTGCTATCACTGAATTAGTGAATGGTGCCTTCACAGGAGGACAGCCTCAGTCCAGCTATGCCAGTGCCGAGCAGAATCCTCAGTCAGTAGAACTGTCCTTGTTTTCTAGCTCTGTATGTTGCGTATCTCAGATCTGAGATCTTACATAGCAAAACTCAAGGCTTGTGAGTATGAGGTGTGGGAGGAAGATGGTCAGGTGGCCTTGAACATGAACCCCCAAACTTTCACTGGGTGTGGACTCTGAATATCATTGATTTAAGAAAATTGTCAGGGACTCAGTGTTAATACTTCACAAATTCAGAAGGTGAATGCCCAGGGCCGTTCTGTAGTGACTCTTGAGTAACTTTGGCTTTGACTAGTGTGATGAAATCTGCGTTTCAAACTTTTCCCCCTCCCCCTCTTTCTAGTGCTGCTGCTTTAGTTCCCCAAGTCTCCATGCCTTCCAGCTCCTGAACACGAGCCACAGCTCATGTTTGAGCTGTGACAATATTTAACAACTTCTCTATGGTGTTTCTGCTACTTGATATGTAAACACCTTTGAAGTGGTTTTTCCTTTCTTGCATCTGATGTGCTTGCTGCAGGTACTTCCTTGCATACAAAGAAAGCACCTGCAGGTTGCCAGTTCTGTGAACAGTTCTAGTGGTAAGATGGTTACTTTGTTCATTGTTTCTCTTCTATTAATGAGGAGACTAACATGACCTACCACCTTCAGCCCTTTGTATCATGTTTGGCAAATGTGCTTGGGGCAAGTACAAGGCTATCTTGGAGGGCTGGGTCAGCGTCCTTTGTCATTGTGAACACAGGAATCTGTCTTCAAGCCAGTGTGTTCCAGCTCACACGCGGTCCACCTGTAACTTGCACCCTTAAATGCATGTTGCTTAAATTGTTGGATCTTTCGTGGTTTATATCTGATTATTATGAATTTTGATACAGATTTGGATTCCTCCAATTAGGACATAATGCATTTAGTAAGCAATGATTACTTTTTTCTTTAGTGCGGCTCAAACCACTTCTGTCCGTGTTTATGGACAGGTTATTTTTATTCCTATTTGAAGAAATGAACAGTTTTTAGTAGGCTTGTAGATGTTCCAGTTAGATGGCTTGTGCTGATTGGAAACATTATCTGCATTATGTACACAAAGGCAATGCAAAGACATTTTTGCCTATCTTTGATATTTAGGTTCTTCCTGCCCCCGCATTTTTTCCTATGTGTCAGTACTTTGTGTCTTATAAAGAAAAGCTGTTTTGGCACCAGGTCTCAGAATTGTGAAGTATTGCTGCAGCTTTCTGCTGTTTAGGTCATTTCTTGCCCAGAGTAGGGTTTTTTGGAGCTCGGATTTTCCTGTTAGAGGAAATGATGAAATGGAAGAACTGAAGGCATGCTCTGTGCTGCTGCATAGTGATAGCCACATTAAAGATGATTCTTGCCAGAAATGTTGAATATCATCTGAGATGCTGTTCCTTATAAGCAGATGAAAAGCACTGAAGCACCAACTCGTTTCCTTTTAGGGAAAGCTTCAGGCGGAAGTAGGGCTGGTTCCACCCATAGCCATCAGTCTTGTGCTTTCTGTTGTGATCAGTCCTGAAACTGGGATTGCAGGACTGAATTGTCCCACGTTTAGCATAGAATGCCTGCATCAGATGTATGCTAGAACGTTGACTTTCCCCTGAAAATCTCTAGAGTTAGCAGTCAGTTATTGTGAGTATGCTTTGCATGTTTTTCCATCTAATAGAAAATCTTCCTATTCCTAGAACTTCAGAATGCCTGGACAATGAGGCCAGTTTGATTCTTTAAATCCCTTAAAATATATGGAGTTTTGTAGGGTCTGCAGAGCAGCAGTCTTGACGCGCCACGAGTGCTGGAGGCCACAGGATGTTGTAATTTGCTCATGTAGATCAGTGCTGAAAGAACTGAAGAAATAACAGTAATTAACTCCCTAGCATTTTAGTAGTTGACCTTGTTTATGTCAACAATTAAATCATTTTGAGAACAATGGTGAAAGTGTTCTTCTAATGGAAGTGTCCATGAAAGCGGGACAAAGTACACTAGCTTTAAGCTCTGAAAACCCTAGTATTGCAAAGCATGAAGCCTCAAGTGTGCTTCAGGCTGCAGTCTGAGGTCAGCCTGCTTTCTGAAGGTGAAATAGTGATACGTGCTGGCTCCTTCACTCCTCATAAATTCAGTGTGCCTTGGAATGTCCCCAGCACTGAGGCCCGCTGTCTTCAGGGCTGTCTGCATCCAGTGCATCTATGCTCTTCAACTCTTCCTTGCAGGGCAGGGTGGCTGCAGCAGAGCTCTCAGTGCACGTGGTCCCATTGGGTGGCAGCTCACCAACCTGGTAATGGTGTAGGAGGGCATAACATGCACCCTGCTGGGGAACATCCTAGCTGCTTCCTAAGACACAGGATCTTGGCCCAGGGCTTGGGAATGTTTCCAGGCAAGATTTACCTTAGAAGAATATAACGTAGTCCTTTATTCTTCCAGAATCTTTATGGACTAAAGCAAACTTTCATCTCCTTGGGGATTTAGGACACTTCATAGGAGAGAACATCTCCCATTTTGAAGGAGGGAACAAGTGCTTTGCTACTTGAGTGTCTGCCTCCATTTACACGGCATTAGTCCTTGCTTAAATAACATTCAGAATGCAGTTGCCCTCTGTGCAGCCACCAACTCTCCATGAGCCTGTGTTTGAATGAACCCACTGTGTAGGTGTAGTAAATGCAACCTTTAATGGAAGCTGTGTGGATGGGGAATGGATTTGGGATGTCTGTGTGTCTTTGAAGAGCCCTGGTTTGCTTGGCTTGGTGACACAGCATGGGGAGGTCTGGCTCTTTGTAGGTAGTGGATCTTCTGTGTGAGCAGGAGAGTAGAGTGAACCAGAAATCTGAGCTGAAATAACTATTTTTTATCTACAGGACTATTTCCTGTGGGCTGTGCAATGTATTTGTATTTTTGGACCTGGAATGTAGTCCTAGAGTAGATGAGCCAATAAGCCATCAGTATTAATCCTAGTCCTAAATGGACATATGTCTCAGAAGACAGCACTGTAAAATGCAGGGTAATGGAGCAGTTTTGCTTGCCAGCTGATCAGTTTTTCTTCACCTCCTTTTCCAAAACCCCCATGTGTTTCCTCACCACCTTCCTTCCCTGTGGTGTCCCAGGTTGCGAGTTACATCTCCATCATAGAGTCACTTTAGAGTACTGTATGTCTCTCCATAGGTGTTGAACTATGTAATCAACTTTGATAGCTCAGATACTTAACTGAGAAGAGGTTAATATTATAAAAGTTCCTGTTTTGCATGCTTTAAGGCTATAACACTACTGTATGTGTTGCGAAGTAATCATGTAGCACATGGTGCTTACACCCCATAATTTTGGGAAGGTGGAATCTGTGTGACAGTATCAGCTTTCAGGCGTGGTTTTCTGTTTAAACAATCTGCTGCTCCGGGAAGTAAGCTATTAGAGATGCCTGTGTCAATTAAATGCAGCACACTGTGTCTACTTATTGTTCTTCTAATTGAATGTGTGTGACAATTGTCTTATAAACAGTAGTGGTGCAGATTTAAGGACACAGGGATGTTCCCTGGTGTCCCACAGGCTGCCTGTGTGTCTTCAGGGCAGTGATTTCAGTCTTCACGTGGCTGCTAGCAGCCCACCGTGCTGGTAGAGGTTCCTTAGGAGCAGCAGAGTTGGCAGGCACTGCTATTGTAGTGATGTTCACTATCCTTGTTCTGTCCCCTGAGATTTTGGAGAGCTGAGAATTGGCTTAGAGCATCTCACCCTCCCTGGGATGGTGTTGCAGTGAGTCTTGTGGGACTGGGAACAAGGAGTCTGGTCCCATTCCCTCCCTTTCTCTGTGCCCTGCACTTAAGTCTTAATAAAGTGTCCGTGGAATTGTGGTTGTTGTTTGTGCTAAAAGTGCTGCTAAGAATACTGTATCAGCTGGGTTTGGTAATGTAAACAGCAAAACCACTCTTTAAAACCAGAAGTTGGGTGAACTTTCATCCATTTCCTTCCGGTACAACTCTTTGGAGGTTGTTAACTTCAAAGATGAAATAGCGGCCACATTTCTGGCTTTGTCCTGGCTGTAAGTTGCTTGTCACCCAAGTTCTCTCCATTTCTGAGTCTCATTTGTTACTCACGTAAAATAAGTTGTCAGTTCTCAGTGGTCACAGAGCATGTCTGTGGTGGACCTGAGATGGTCCCATGCCTCAGAGAGCATGCTGCCCATTTATACACTCATGCTGTTCTTTGCTTTACTTCAGTCTGCTGCTCCTTTCAACTTGTGCTTGTGTCACTGGAGGTTCCTTTTTTTGAACTTCTGTGCTTGTCGCTGAATTGGTTTCTAAATGTTGTCTCTCATTTCCTCCTGCTTGATTTCACAATTAAAGCTTTGTTGTGCTGTAGCTGAGTCTTGAAGTACAACACTGTAATTCTGTGTAAAACATACATCTTGTAGGCGGTAGAAAATAACAAAAATAACACCAGTTATTTATCAAGGAGAGCACAGGAATTAAGTGAGAAGCATCACTGCAATATGCTTTTCTTCAGTGCCCAAGTTTTCCTTTACTGAGCCCAAGATTTCTTGTGTTGAGAAAAGCAGTAAACAGGAGCATGCGTGGAGAATGCGATTGCTGAACGGTGGCACTTTGGAGCCAGGCTGTGATGGTTCAGTTCCAGACGCACATGGCCTGTGGTTGTAATCGTGGGGCAGCTTATATTCTGAAACAAACAAAAACAAAAAAAGAAACCAACCCAGAAATGACAGTTGAGAGTTTTGGTTGGAGGTAGGCTGAGGAAGTTTTGCCTGTTTTAAGGAGCATTGCAGCTACATCAACTGCGTAAGGTCAGAATTTATTCACCCTTTAAAAACATGACCATTTACCTTGAATCACGCGTTCCATTCTGATAGTCTCCTTCATATAGAAAATATAGCATGCAATGTCCGTCCGAGTGCAAGCCTACCAGTGCTCTATCTTCTATGTGGAAGGAAGTACTCTGTACATTTCTCCATGTTTGACATCATGGTGTTTTGAATAACCACGTTCCATATTCATACCAATTTTTTGTTTTTGTTTTCAATTTATGCACAGCACTTGCTCTGAAATTTGGGGACTGAGTACACCAAACACGATAGATCAGTGGGACACAACAGGCCTTTACAGCTTCTCTGAACAAACCAGGTGAATATTCTGCCCTCTCTCCATCATAGAACCTTGTGGGAGGGATTGGCTTTGGAGGGTCTGTCATGGGATGCTTTAGCCATAAAATAGTCTGAATGCTTCTTAGGCCTCTCATGGTACAGCATTTTAAAACATTTGCTTGCCAGTGTAGCAATCCAAGTGTTCTCAGCTGATGTTTTGACCAATGAAATCCTAATTGCGGAGTATTCTTTTTTCACGCCAGTTGAAAGAATGGGAATGGTTAATGCAAGCTCTGATGGGATTTGGTATTTCTATTAACAACCTTGGGCTACTTAATTCTTTAGACCTCATCTTACAAAGTGTTTAAACTGCTTTGTATGCCATGAGCTTTCAGTTAAATCTCACTAATTGGCTCTGATACGAACTGCTGAGGAACTGCTTGTAAATTCTTCAGTAGTTAACAGTGGGCAAATTCTAAGCAGGGTCTTTATTTTTTCATATCACATTGCTTGATTTGTGTACTGAGGTTTGTCTCCCATCCCATAACAATCATAAACATCTGCATTTGTGTAAGCATATGCAGTCTGTCTTAAAACTAGCAAAACATTTTCAGTTGGTAGCGAGGCAGAGGAAGGCAAGAAGATAAAGCATACAGCCCCTGTGAGATGTGTGTTCACACTTGTTGCATCACAGTCACACTGCCATGTGGATCCTTTGGGCAGCTGACTGATTTGCAGTCCCCAGGAAATTGTTAAGCTTAAAGCCATAAAGCATCCATGCCATGGCAAAGCCTTGAGGTTTAGAAGCTGAAGGGGCTGCTAAGTGTGTGATTTTCTTTCAACAATTGTCTTCTGCATTTAAAAAATGTGTATGAAGCGATCATCCCAAATACTTGGTTGGAGGTAAAGTGGCTTTTAATGACCCCTAAATTCACTGGCAATAATTTGAGCGGCTCAGAAATGAGTTAACGCTGTTTGAAGCCATCATTTTTTCTCCCATTTGAAGCATTTTAACATGAGTACACATGTCACTAGCAGCGTCAGTCTGCTGAATTCTGAAATTGAGCGAACTGCCCTTCCCGTGTGTGTACACTGTTGACTGAGTGATTATGAGGCAGCGTGCAGCCTGTAAATACCTCTCAACATCTTTCCCATGTAGATCTCTCGATGGCCGACTACAGGTATCACATCGTAAAGGGCTACCGCACGTCATCTACTGTCGTCTGTGGCGCTGGCCAGATCTTCACAGCCACCATGAACTTAAAGCAATCGAAAACTGTGAATATGCTTTTAATCTTAAAAAGGATGAAGTATGTGTAAACCCGTACCACTACCAGAGAGTGGAGACACCAGGTAGGAAGACTGCTTCTGGCTTCATAGCACCATCTGTGTGTACACGAGGGACGTGGTTTAGTAGGGGCGAGTTGGGGTTGGACTTGTTGGTCTCGAACCAACCTTCATGAACATACGAGTGGGCACGGTGTTGATGGACTGATGGTTGAAGTGGATCATTTTAGCTGTCTTTCCCAACCTTAATGGTTCTTGTAATTCTACCTACTTGTTTAGCACAATGTTTCAAATGAAAAACAGAGGAGGATGGTGTGTTCTTGTGCCAGAACTGCAAGATGATTAAGGATACAGGTTTGGAGAATGCCATCTGCTGAAAGTTATCAATAGAAAAGACACTGAAAAATCTTTATCAATGTGTTGAATTACCCCAATAAATGCTTCCAGTAGTGCTAGCAATTTCCAGGTGGCTAGGAATGGTCCAGCGTGAAAATGAGAGTCGAATGACATACCTGTGCTAATAAGGACTAGTCATATTCAAGAAGAATCTGCTTGTTCCATTATTAGCAGTACAGTCACAGTATTAGCAGTATTGAGACACACCTGAAGAAATTTTTGGATTGTTTAGAGGTTTTCTTCCTTTTACTTTGTTTGAAGTTTGCTTTGTTTGAGTTTGAAGGGTCCTACTAATACTTTGACTTTTTTATTTTTTCCAGTCTTGCCTCCTGTACTAGTGCCACGGCACACTGAGATCCTAACAGAGCTTCCTCCTCTTGATGACTACACCCATTCCATTCCTGAGAACACTAATTTCCCAGCTGGAATTGAACCACAGAGCAATTACATACCAGGTATTTTCTTACCTCCCAACGTGAACATTACGCTTAACATTGCAGCAGTGGTGTAAATATGGTAATTTCATCCTCCTAAGTGATCAAATGAGTTGAAAGGTGTACCAGTAAATTAAATCTTGTTGATTTCATTATTAATTACAATGGAACACATGAAAATTAAACAGTGACTTAAAAATTTTTTATCTGTAGCTTATAATCGAATGAGGTCTGCTTTGTGTATTTGTTACTACAGTGTACATAGTTTTGTTGTTAGTATTCAATAAAAATGAATTAATAAATAATTCTTCCTTCTCTTTGCTTCTTCCCTACTGCAAGAAAAAAAACAAAATCTGGACTGCCACAGTGTGCAGATAAGGCTCTGTTCTTGCTGGAATGTGAAATGAGTGACCTTCGTTTCCTGTCCCAATTCCGTGATTCATGGAATGGTAGAATGGCTTGGGTTGGAAGGGACCTCAAAGATCACCTAGTTCCAACCCCTGTGTCACAGACAGTGTTGCCCATTGCTAGATCAGGCAGTGGGTCAGGCTTCCCAGGGCCCCATGAAGCCTGGCCTCGAACACCTCCAGGGACAGGGTGTCCACAGCCTCTTTGGGCAGCCCGTGCCAGTGCCTCACCACCTTCTCTGTGAAAAACTTTCCCAACATCTAACCTGAATCTGCTCTCTTTCAGTTTAAAACCATTGCCCCTTGTTCTATCACTATCTACCTGTGTAAAAAGTTGATTTCCATCCTGTTTATTATCTCCCTTTATGTAGTGGAAGGCTGTAATGAGTAACCATGGGGCCTTCTCTAGACTAAACAAGCCCAGCTTCCTCAGCCTGTCCTTGTGGAGAACTGTTCTAACCCACTGATCCATCCCTGTGGCCCTCCTCTGGAGCCTTTCCAAAAGCTCCATATATTTCCTGACACCAGTCCTGAACACAGTACTCCAGATGGGGCCTCACAAGGGGAGAGAATCACAGTCGTCTCCCTTCTGCCACCCATTTTATGATGCAGCTCGGGATCCTGTTGACTTTTTGTGCTGCAGATGCGTGCTGTGGGCTCATGTTAAGTTTTTCATCCACCAGGACCCCCTAAGTCCTTTTTGTCAGGGCTGCTCTCAAAGATCTCTTCTCCCAGTCTCTATACATAGCTGGGATTGCCCCAGCCGAAGTGCAGCACCTTGCACTTGGCTTTGTTGAAACTCGTTGTATTTACATGGGTCCTCCTCTCGGGTATGTCAAGATCCCCTCTGGCTGGTGTCCCTTCCTTCTGCCATATCAGCTGTACCAGTCAGCTTGGTGTTGTCTGTAAGCGTGCTAAGGGTGCACTTGATCCCCACTATCTTTGTCATTGGTAAAGATGTTAAAGACTGTCAGTCTTAAGATGGACCCCTGGGGGACATCTCTTATTACCACTTCCACGTGGACACAGAGCTGCTGACTGCAACCCTCTGGCTGCGGCCACCCAGCCAATTCCTTATCCACTGAATAGTCCAGCCTTCTCTCCTAGTAAGAGTTAAGGATGTGATGCAGGACTATGTCAAAGGCCTTGAGCAAGTCCAGGTAAATAATCAGTTTTCTTCTATTTGTCCACCAATGCCACTACTCTGTCACAGAATGCCACCAGATATGTCAGGCATGATTTGCTACTGGTGAAACTGTACTGGCTGTCTTGGATCACCTGCTCATCCCTCATGTGCCTTAACATGCCTTTCAAGAGTATCTGGTCCACGATCTTTCCAGGCACAGAAGCAAGGCTCACTGGCCTATAATTCCCCGTTTCCTTCAGGGAGTTTCCTGAGAGATACAACTGAGCCAAGCTGGCCTTTTTCATAAGTGTTTAAGGCAACTATGTTTCAGCTCCCCAGGACTGAAATAAGCTGAGAAGTCAGATCCTAATTCAAGAGGGATGACTGCCTTGAAACTCAGAACATGTGTGATGTGCAAATTTTATCTGTGTGTCTTATGCATGGTGTTACATGTGTTTTGTGTAAATCTGTCTGAAAGCTGAATCAGCACCAAGAAAATATCAATGAATTTGATCTCCTTTTTTTAATCAGTGCCAAATTTGATGCCACAGAATGAGGTTGGAGTTGGGTGATCTTTAAGATCCCTTCCAACCTAAGTCATTCTAGGATTCTGTGTCAAGATTTTTAAAGAGCTATTCGAGATGCAGGAACTCGATGTTGCTTTCTCCATTTATGTCTTCTTTTTTTGACTCAGTCTGAGGGCTTTTGGTGGTGTTTGTGGACAGCCTACTGCAAAGGCACCACTTGGAAATTCAGGAAGTGAGCTCAGGTAGATGTTTGCAGGAAGCCTGCTCAAGGTGATTGCAGGTACTCACATGATCTTCTCTTGTTTATGCAGTTCACCACACCTTGCCTCCTTCTCTTTGTTACTGACACCCTGCTCTTGTATTCAAGAGTCGTATCTGAATCTCACTTTGTTTGATGTTGATAGCTAATCTCTACTGCTTGGCTAGGTGCTGATAAGCCTTCTGTGTCTGGCAGCCTGGTTTGGAGAACCGTTTTGTGCAGCAGAAGGCCAGACTACAACTGTGATACTATTGGTCTGCAAAGAGATTGACGTCACCTGTGTGTACTTCATGTGCTTTTCTGGGCAGGTGGTGATGGTGGAGGTATAGGATAGCCTTCAGGGCCCTTCCAGGTTTGAGCTGCAGAGTTCCGACTTCTGGCTTGGAACTGTTAATTTATTTCCAGCTTTGCTGTTTCTCACCTCTGACCCTAACATAGTATTAATAGGTGGAGGGAGTCTGTCTTCAGACTGAGTGGATATGGAACGTAATCTGTGCCAAAAAGCCCAGATTAGCAACTGGAAACTGGAAGTGTGGTGTGGACTGGAAATTATTATTGACCTTTACCATGTCTGTCGGCTTAACTGTAACAGAAAAACAAAAGTTGGGTGGCGGCCTGTTTATCACAATGAATTCTATAAAAATGCTCAGAACAAGTGTGATTTTTGTCATCATTGTTCTTGCTAGTAAAGATTTCCCTTGATTTTCCTTTTAAATTCTCACTTGAATTTTGTCATATCTATATTTAGTGTGCTAGCTTTACAGAGTGAACTAAAGATGTAGTTCTTTGGCTCACTTTTATTTGATATGGTGATTTAATCATGCTTCCTCTTGCTGACTTTCTTCTGTTGTTATTCTTCCTCTATAAATCTCTGACACGATAGTAGTATCAATTTGATTTTGATTCTGAAGCAGAGGACTTTATCTTTGTTCCTGCTGTTGGGTAATACGTAATTAAATGTGTAGTCTCTTAGATGTATCAGAGACAATTCTAAGGTGATTGTAGAGATCAAGTTAGCATTTACCACTTCCACTAAAGAAACTGACATTTTATCTTCAGTAAATAGGAAAAGGCTTATGCCCAGTTCAAAGAAAATTATTTCCTGAAAGGCAGTTGATTAGCACATTATCAGGATTACAAAATAATCTTGATTGGAGGGGAGGGATGACCACAGTCTCCTGGGTTTTAGAGATATTTATGTGAAATCTGATATTTTCTAGTACCAAAATGCTTTGTACTTGTTACTGAGTTGACTTTGGTCTGTGATACTTCCGTCCTTTAAAGAAAGCTAATGATGACAGTAGATTTTCTTTTTAATAGAACCTGGGATTTATCATAATAAATAGAACTTGTGCATCAGAACTGATTAGATAATACCCTTATTGTTAATGTGTGAAAGCAGAAAGAAAAATGGATATGTGGACCAAGCTGGAAAACAACCTTTAAATCTAAAAACTCATAAGGCGTAGGAGGGTGTCTGATCTGATGGTTATACCGCATGAAGACAGCTCCTATTTTTTTGTAGAAGTCACCAGATGGTTTTTTCATTTGTAATTCTACTAAATGTGAAAGCTGTTGATCACAATTGCAAAATTATTACTCATTGTAGTGGAAGTATTGCCTGGAAAAAACAAGGGTTATCCGTTAATTATGTAACAAGTTGGAGCAACTGATGGGCACACAGACACGCTGCATTTTACGTAGACGGTTGGGCAGGTAACAGGTTTGAGTTCCTACTGGAAGGAAGGAAATCCAACAGAATGAAATTCCAGTCCGGTGTGCAGGTATCACACAAAGCATACAAGGAGTTGAGGACTAAACCCCAAATGATACAAGTTTCTCATCTGTTTCAGCTGTAATTGTATTTGTTGTTTTTTTGACAGAAACACCACCTCCAGGATATATCAGTGAAGATGGAGAAACGAGTGACCAGCAGTTGAACCAAAGCATGGATACAGGTAACATTTCATTTTTCACCACTTTGAAGACCTGGGATTGCTTGTTGTGATCCTTTTACATGTCATGGCATGTCTTCAGCCCAAGTTATTACGACAGCAGCCCTCTGTACAACCAGTTGTGTTTCAAATTAATTCTTCTTAGGAAGGCTCTATTGAAAGACCTCCTTACTGGAGAAGTGCACGAATAAAGAAATGTTCACAGACTGTTCCTGAAGAGAACTATGCCAAATGCCCCACTGAGATGTTAATAGGCTCTTGATGAGGAGAGGTAGATTCCCAGGAGTCTGGAAGATTAAGTGTAATCTGAATTCTGAATAAAGATGGGACATGCTGGAAAACTGGTTACAGGTTTTCTGAGGTTTTTAAGTCCTAAGAACTCTTAAGAGAATGCTAGTCCCTGAATAGCAGCCGTACCTATCTGTCTGAAATAACAAGAATATTTAACTCTGAACCAATCTGTGTTGCTTCAACAGGATCTCCAGCAGAGCTGTCTCCCAGTACTCTCTCCCCAGTTAACCATAGCCTGGGTAAGCTGGAAACACTTCTAAATGTTTTGGTGTGCGGTGACTCCTCTTTGTGTATACAAGTACACTAAAAAGATAGACGTAATTAAGAAAAGTGAGAGTTGTGCTGTGAGACTGTTGGGTTGGTTTCTGGATGATAAACATGTATCTGTTAGTTACTAATAGCTAATTAATAACTACGTATTTCTGCAACTGAATCTCTGGCAAAGAGAGTGAAACCTCTGAGTGGTTCAGTTTAATTTCTTCTTTTAACATTACCGAAATGTTTTCAAGTTACAGAGAGGCAACAGAAATGTCTCTCAGCAACTGAATTCACAGTAACAGTGGCCTGATTGTTGTGCTAAGCAAAGTGCAAGTGCTGAAGTACATGAGCTTTGGTCACTTTAGATCATCCCTTCTCTTCCCACCCACCCTCCCCCCTTGTGTGAAATACTGAATTCCATTCTTTTTATTGAGATAGCTAAAAATGACAACAAGCAGAATTGTAATTTGCGTAGCTTGGGGAGGCTGTCATTTCTGGAAGAGAAGAACAGCGGGGCAGATAGATTTCTTTCAGGCTCAAATTCTGTGCTACTTTTATTTATTTCCTGTTTAATTTTTCAGACTTGCAGCCAGTCACTTACTCGGAGCCTGCATTCTGGTGTTCAATAGCATATTACGAATTGAATCAAAGAGTGGGAGAAACCTTCCACGCGTCACAACCTTCCCTGACTGTAGATGGCTTCACAGATCCATCCAATTCAGAACGGTTTTGTCTAGGTCTGCTTTCCAACGTCAACAGAAACGCAACAGTGGAAATGACAAGGCGGCACATAGGTACAGATGTGATCTTTTCACTATTTTACTGCTCCAGGCTCCAGATTTCTCTCTCTCTCAAGGCTCAGTCACAACATGGTCAGTATTTTCTCTGTAATAGTTAGGACTTACAGTTTTCCATATTACGGTATCTTCTTCTGGAAATTACATTTTATTTTTGTTTGACTCTTTTATTCAGCAGTGGTCACTATTTTTTTTTTTTTTTTGACTGCTACATCTCAAGCAGAACCTTCTGATTTCCTCCACCCCAAATTCATATGCTTGGGTAATGAAATGTTAGGTTTGGAGAAGCCCATGATGTGCCTGTAATGAGCAATCAAAATGGTCAATTGTGAGTCAGGATTCTCCCTTTTTTTTAGAGAGTAGCTGATGTTCTGTTGGAAAAATGATTTTAAAGAAAAAAGGGGCGTAGACATTATGGCCTTTAAAGGACCTGATAATTGTAAATAGCTTTTGACAGGGGGGGGGCTCAATTGTACATTCCTTCTTAATGTGCCAGAAATAATGCATACAGATTTTTTTCACTCTGAGGCAGAACAAGTTCACAATTCAAAAACAAACAATAGGATTCCATACTGGTTTCTTCGCAGCAATAGATCTAAGTGAAGCTGCATTTTTTTTGTCAAAGCAGTACAGCAAAAGGGGTATGCAGTGGGTTGGGAAATGGTGTGGGTGCATGCAAGAGGAAAGTGTGCAAGTGGTGTACTTGTTCTGCTATTTTCTCCATTATCTTAACAGCACGAGACGCTTCACGTACGGCACTTTTTATTGGCACACGTTTTAGTTATACTGAATCTAATCTTTTTACTTCAATTGTGGTAGTTCTGTAAGTGTAAGTTCTTGTGTTTGTCTATAGGGCATTACCTGGCAATAAAATTCCAGATCATGCTATACTAAGAATTATTCCGCTTTTACTTCAAATAATGTGTGATTAACGAGCAAGTTAATGGTGTTCTGCTACAGCTGTCAGCCATCCATCAGTGTGCTCATCCAAAGAATCGATTTCTGTTTTTGTTGTGAGGAAAAAAACTTGTTCTTCTCTGAAAGGAAATATTCCCTTGTTTGTTAACGTGCTTGGGACATACCTCAATGTGAGTTCCTTTGTATTCTGTTCCAGGAAGGGGAGTGCGTCTCTATTACATCGGTGGAGAAGTTTTTGCCGAGTGTCTCAGTGATAGCGCAATTTTTGTTCAGAGTCCCAACTGTAATCAGAGATATGGCTGGCATCCTGCAACTGTCTGCAAAATCCCACCAGGTCAGTCGCCTCCCAAGGGCCTCCAACAAAAAAGTCTAGTGGATGGATTCACAGGATGTCGTTTGCTTTCCTTTTGATACTTAGAAAGGGTCTCTAGCTTTAGTCTTTGGTGTAGCAAAGTCAAGTGTTTGTTAAATGTGTACCTCTTTGGCCTTTTTGTTGTAGGATGCAATCTAAAAATCTTTAATAACCAAGAATTTGCTGCTCTTCTGGCTCAATCTGTGAATCAGGGTTTTGAAGCAGTTTACCAGCTTACCAGAATGTGTACCATCAGGATGAGTTTTGTTAAAGGATGGGGAGCTGAGTACAGGTAAGAAAAAAGCTTTTCAGTTTGGAATTAACAATTTTTTCCTTCTTTAATATACTTTTTTTGTGTCTGGAATGAGATATGACAGCTGTGCTGTCTGTAAGTTGAACCCATATTTTCCTTTTCTCTCCATCAGCTGTAGGACTCCTCAGTCACAAAGACCCATAAACTGATTTTCATATTTCACCAAAGTTCACTGAGCAAGGGATTTCATCAGAGTTCCCTTCCATGCTCCATCCTGCTTGCTGGCTTATTGTGGTGAAACCAGTGACAACATCTTGAAGTTTCAGTACTTGTTTTACAATTACTGTTAGATCTGCTGTCGTTTAGGTCTCTGTACTCTTCTGTGTGGAGTACAGTGAGTTTGTTAGGTTGAAGTGTGAGATGCAGTTGATGAGATCCAAACGAAAGTGTTGGAGTGACCCTTGAGTGAATTATGCAGACAGCAGCAGCTGGAGAACATGGTTTTAGGGGGTGGAAAATGCACTGAAACCGGTAGTGGGAAAAACTGCAGGAGTAAGCGGTGCACCTCTGTAGTAAAACTGCTAAAAGGAGAGTGGAAAAGAGTGGAAAAAAAAGGTCTTTTGTTTTAATTCTATTATCAGGACAAACTGAAAACTGCCATTTAGGATGGAGTCTCTAGGATGGAGTCTCTCTATAGTGTAGGATGGGAATTCGGAAATAAGAGAAAACAACTTCTAAATGAGCATTTTGAAATACTTCATACTTTTGGAGAGCTACAGATGTGGTTTTAAACAACATCAACAAGAAATCCCTTAAACATCCTTAAAAATTGTTTACTGAGAGAAGTCTGAGATATCAGTACCCTGTTGCAATACAGAACATAAAAAAAAGAAAAAGCCCTCATAATTTCTGAAGTTAAACAATGCCAGGTTGCACTGTAGATCCTGGGGTTTGGATTCTGTTCTTGCAGTATAGCTCCATAAATGTGAGTCGTCAGCATGTGGGGGAGGATTTGCGGCTAAATGAAGCCAATTTTGTGAAAACCTAATTAGATGGAATGAAAAATTCCAGTAATGGAATAAATTGGTACTTCTCTGTTAGCAAGAAGTACACAAGGAAAAATCTGGCTGCAGTTTAAAGAACAGTTGGATTTCACTCCAAAGGAGAATGTATGCATTCACACGTAATTACATACAACATTCAAATCAGAGTAGAAGAAAGGCTCAGTCAGTCAGATTGCATGAGGACAGCTTGAAGTGGATGGAGTTACGTCTTGGGTTAAAGCAGTGAGAAGGCTTTGGGTGAAGTTTTTGCTAAGGAGGGAGAATGTTAGTTGTTTGTAGTCCATAAAACCTTCAGAGGTCATTAGGTTGAAAAAGCTCCAGAGGAAAATGCCAAAACAACACAGAATCTGATTGTGGATGGAATGCTGAAACTCAATTCTGTGCATCTCTGTTAAAGATGGTGCTGCTCTTCTAAAGACCATTAAGAATAGGTAGAGGTACTCGATGTGAAATCCATGGCTAGAAGAAACCCGAGTTTCAGCTTTGAGATGGCTGCAAAGTGACTGTCACTATTTGGTCTTTTACCAGGGCTGCTGAACAGACCCAGTTATAACATATTAAGGAAGTGTGTTGTGGAACACATTGTAGGGGAGTTGACAGCAGTGGAATAATGAACTTCCTTCTCTGGGAGAGGATTCGAGACAAAATGGAATTACATTTCCTGTGGTTTAGATTGTTCTTTTATTGGATCACTTTGTTTTGGCATAGGCACTCAGGGCTGAGATAACACTGTTTTTTAGAGCACTGAGAGAGCACAGACCCCAGCTGCTTTCTTCTAGAAAATGTAAAACCACAGACAGCTTTTGAAATCCATCTTCTCACCGGCTTGATTTTTCTGCCTTTTCAGTTCCTCTGCTTATATAAACATATTTCCTTCAAGCAAATGGTTCCAATGCCGACTGTAAAAATGAATGGAGCTGGAGTTGTGTCTGACTAATCTGCTGTCTCTGAATCTTAATGCTTCCTCACTTTGATTTGGGAATAACTAGAATTACTGGGAAAACCTGGCTTAGCAACAGTAGTCTTGCCATTCTTGTTTGAGAAAACTCCTGTGCCTCAAGTGGGTGCAGATAAATAGCAGGGGTTCTCAGGCAGAGTGGGTCCAATACTGATTCCTTTACTTTGGAGATGAGGAGGAAGATGTTTGAATAACAGGGCTCTGAAACAGGGGTGGATGGGAAAAGCGAATGGAACTTCTATGGCTGTCAAGCTTTCAGCTTCACTGAGGCATTCTGAATGTTTAATTAACAGCTTCTGTTGTGGGAAAATAAGGCAAGCTGATATAAGAGACAAGAGAAACACATTTTTTTTTTCTGAGCTGTTTGCGTGAGGATGTACAAAACACGTGTAGAGGTAGAAATAAGATGACAGGAAATCAGAGATAAAGTTCAGTGTTCCTTTTGAGATAACGTCAGTTAGCGCAGTGTAACCACACGCTGCGTTACGGTGTAGTGTTCCTGACAACATCTACCACGGTTTCCTTGTACAATTGCTCTAAAAATGTACATCTTACAATTACCACTGCATTCTGCTGCTAGATCATACCACCTGTGCAGAGCCGAGCATTTCTGCTTGGTATTTCTTTTTAGTAGTCGATTAAATTCAAACAGTTATAATTATATAAGTAATTATATTACTGTTACCTAATAATAAGTTGAAATTATGCATGCGGGCTCTTTGAAGGTGGATATATTTGCTGTGTGCAGCTCTCTGTGACATCAGTGCCAGAATGGGTGCATGGTTTTCAGTTTGACTTTCTTTTGAAGAATAAGGCACTTTGTAACATTTGCTTCAGTTCTTATTTTATTCCTCAGGGCAGAATATTACAGAATCATTAAAGCTGAAAAAGACCACTGAAGTCCTCAGCTGCATCCCATCCCCACCATGCCCCCTGACCGTGTCCCCAGGTGCCACATCTCCGTGGTTCTGGAACACCTCCACCACATTCCCTGGGCAGCCTGTTTGAATACTTCTTGGTAGTGTTACTCTTGTTAGAGGTGTGAGGTGGCTGCTTTTTTTCAAAAACTGATGAACCATTGGTACATTTATCATAATGGTTGCAGATTTTTATCTTTGCACAGTAGGAGTAGATGAACCATCGTATGAGGGATTGTGTGATGGACAACCTCAAGGTTGGAAAAGCTGCTGTCTTACTTTCCTCTTCCACCTAATTTTTCAGGCGGCAAACAGTAACAAGCACTCCTTGCTGGATTGAACTTCATCTGAACGGACCTCTACAATGGTTGGACAAAGTATTGACTCAGATGGGCTCCCCTTCAGTACGCTGCTCCAGCATGTCGTAAAACTCCTTCCTCTGCTACCAGTGGGCTGAGTAACAGGGCCCATCAACAGACTTCATAGAACAGCTCGTCTGTCGTAGTATTTGTGTGTGGTCCCCATGAACTGTTTACTACCCAAAAAAGTTTTTTTTTTTTTTTTTAAAGAAAGAAAAACAGCACTTGAGGTCTCATCAATTAAAGCACCTTGTGGATTCTGTTTCCTATACTCTGATACTAGATGAAAACTTAGTGTATAGAAATGCCTTCTTCAGAGAGAAGAAGGAACAGCTCTAAAGACTCTTAATGGTGTTTTTATGGGGTATATAATTGAGTGTCCTAATGGTTTATCAATAACATGAATAGCTAAGTACATGTACAGGTAATGTATCATGATCTCAGATATCGCAGTATTGTGCTGTTCTGCATTTTAGTTCCCATAATTAGATGTTTGGTTTGTTTTTAGATTGGGGCAAATCTCTCATAAAATTCCAAGGCTTGACTCCTTTATTTTGTATTTTTTTATAAAAGCAGGTTTTCAAGTTGTCCTAAACGTAAAAAGCAGACTTTCCTTGTAGAAAAGCTTAACTTTTTGCTGCCTTCTTAAAGATAAAGAAAATCCCTCCCTTGGATGGGAAAGAAATGTCTGAGATTCATCTGAAATCTCGAGACAGTTTATATATGCTTAATGGGGCCTAAAATGAATCTCTGTACTCTAAATTCTGAGTATCCATCACACTAGGAGTCTACTTTTCCCTACCCATCCGAGCTGATGCATCTCTTGTCAGCAGTATTGCTGGCACTGTGTTATTTGGGACTTTTTTGTACCTCGGGTCACTGAAATCAGTGTTTTTCTCATTGAGTGAGAATTGACCGTAGCATTGGATATTGGATTAAGTACAGAAGGGTACTGACTCACCCCTTACATCTGTATGCTTTCAGTGAACAGATATTATTAAAATCTTGGTTTTAGTTTGTGAAGCCAAACACCTTGAAAAATCCTTTCCCAGGGTAAACTAGACTCTTTCTTATACGTTTTAAATAGATGCAGCTTCTTAACCTGTTTCAGTAACAGAACTTAAATCTCTGATCGGAGTGGTTTTGTACAGCTTACTGACATACCAGATCACATGCATTCATTATGTCATAATGGGCCTTGTTGTTAAAAGTAGTTGCTTCTGCAAAACCTTTAGGGTAGTGGTTGCTGAGGTATGACCAGCAAAGGAGGACTTCTAGGTTCTTCACAACCGTGCATGTTATTGTGAACCCTTGGACACTACAGCTGCACCATATTAAAAATATCCTGAAATATATTCTGCGGACAAGTCTGGGTTGGGGAAGGGTCGGGAAACTGTATAGAAGGGTTATTCTGACTTGAAAAATATACATCTTACTAACAATCTTGTGATCTAGCTGTCTGTCATTCTTCTGTTGTCGTGGCAGTAGCAGGATTGCCTTTGTCTGTTCTTTCCCATTGTTTCACACATTTCACTAGCCCTGTACTTTGTGAGTACAGCTAGTGGTAACTTGGAGATCAAAAACGTGGCCAGTGTTACAGCTTTTAATCAGTTGACTGAATTGAGGATAGTCGTGGATATTTTTATTCCGTAATGACTAGGATATAGAAGCAATACCAAAAAAATCAAGCCTTGAAAAAGAGGGCCAGCCACCTTTTAAAAATTGGCAAAGCAGTTACCAGTTTGTGCTAGTTTTACCAGTAGACTAATGTATTGGTAGAACTTGTGAACCTAAGAAATAAGCTTCATGAGTGTTGCATTTGCCTAATATGTGAATACACTAATAAAAGTTTTAATTCTCAAATTGGCTGCTTTTTCATTCATTACTGTATGTTTTCTTTTGAAGGTTGGGAGTGATTCTAACCAACCCAGAGAAGTGCCATTTGTTTTCTGCATGTTGTGGCTAGAAAGGTATAGTTTGGACTTTAAAATCACGTCTTGGGCAGCTATCATGGAGATTCTGGTTGTGTGTTTTTAACAGTAGACTTCAGATCGAGTTCATTAAAGCTGTTGCTTTTTCTCCTACCACAGTCAAATTCCATCCTCCTGGCGCAGGTGTTTACTTTCACCTGTGAAACAGATAAGGCTGACTAGTCTGGGTGAAAGACGTTGCTGCATGTGTGAGCAGGTTGAGACTTGAACCAGCTGGATGAGCTAATTCCGTAGTCTCCTTACTGTGAATTCCAATGTGTGTTCTCTCAAACAACTGGGGCAGTGTTCCTTGCCTTGCTGTGGGCGCAGCAATACCTTGGCTATGGGCTTTGCTGGTAAGCATTTCCAGCTCAGGTACAAGGATGCATGGTGCTGCTTGCAGACAAGTGTAAGGCCGTTTCATCACCAAGTTCTCCCAGGATTTGAGAACAGTGTCAAATACCTTTAAACTGTTAGAGATGAGAGCTTATGATTGAATGTCAGCTGGGTGTTTTCCCGTTGCTTTTGTGCACCATGCCTAAGGAGGTGGTGAGCTTTCTGCGTCAAGATTTCTCTGCTGTTATTTTAGCATCTTGTGCAGAGTCCTCCCACCTCCTTTTGCCTTCCAGGTGCGATCGTACAAACCTACAGCGTGGTTAGAGCTGTGGTGTCTTCTTGTTTGTACTCAAGGCACTGTGCTTAATTGGTGCTTAACCACTTTGGAACTGATGGCAGGCAAACTGTCAGTAGTTTAACTTCCCACTCTGTGTGCAACAACTGAGGCTCTGGATTGTTTAACAGTCAGAAACAACTCTTTTATGATCTGTGGAGGTCCCTTCCAACTCCTGTGATTCTGTGCTTCTGTGATCACAGCTCCTGTACTCCACTAAGCTTATTTTCCTGTGCCCAACTTGACTTCTCGTGTTGCAGTGGGAGGTGTGATGTTTGGGGCTTTGATAATCATCTGCCTCCAAATTTTTGGCACACTGAACTGAAAGTGTTTTGTTTGAGCCTTCCAACTTGTCATTCTTCTTTGTGGTTACAGCTTTTTTTAGCGCCGCAAACTGAAATTTTCCCACAGCTGGGTTTTGAGTTAAAATATTGTGAAATACAGGATTTCACTCCGCTCCACCCACACAGTGTCTTACTCGAGTGTGACGCAGGGTTCCTCTTACCAAAACAAGACTGGTTGTAACCTCATTTTGAGGATGCTTAAGCTGCAGCACCAACTCTGAGTGAAGTACAGTCTCTGATAGAGGAGTTACACATATCCCAAAGCAGTGTGCCATGCTGGGAAGCGCTTCTGGGGGACCTTAGGGAATTGCACTGCAGCAAGTCTTATAAAGAGTAAGAAAATAATGTTGAAATATGTGTTTTCCTGACTGTTTTCCCAGCCTGGCTAGTAAGCAACCATCGCAAACTCTATTTTATAAAGTCACAGATGATAGAATAGTTTGAGTTGGAAGGGACCCTTAAAGGCCATCTGATCCAACTCCCTGCAGTGCACAGGGGCACCCACTGCCTCATCAGGTGCTCAGAGCCCTGTTGGGGCTGACCTTGAATGTTTCCAAGAAGGGGGCATTGATGTTAAAGAAGGTCATTTAAAAATAGCCTCTGGAAATGTCTCTTTCCATGTCTCCTTTGCATACCAAAAAAAAAAAAAAACCTTTAAATAATGTTTCTTCTCCTGGGAAAGTACAGCTTGAAGAGTAAGTTCGTAGCAGCGCATCGTCATGGCTACAAAAACTGAAATCAAGGCTTCAAAGCTGGGAACGACCTTTGATGTAACGTTAGCTGTTTCATTAACTGCAGTCAGGATTAAACCAAGGCAGTTGGCAGAGGAAAAGTGGATGGCAAATGATGGATATGTAAAGATCTCAGCCCTCAGTGCTCTTGATCCTCTTCCCTCATGCAGAAGGTATATGAAGGATGGCTTACAGGAAAGCTTAGTTGCTTTTGGACTCGAGTGGCAGTGGACACATGCTCCTGCACTGCTGTTTTTTGTTGTTGTTTTTTAATCTGCAGCACTGAAAAGTGGAACAAAGCTGTCAGTGTTTTCTCTGCACTAACAGTTTGCTTCTCTAAAGCTCTAGTAGACTACTGTAAAAGTACATAATGTTACGTATGCCTCGTGAATTAATTGAGCTGATGGGCAGTAGGTACCCAAGGCTGCAAAGTCCATTTTCTTTTAAAACCCATCTTTGCACTTAAAGCCTTGCTTGTTTGTGTATAATTACAAGAGCAACCGCTGCAGCTCCAAGCACAGAAGGTTATTAAATGTAGGATTAGCAGTTACGGTTTATCTTCGGATCAAAGGGTGGGTGCTGTCCATCAGTCAGTTAATAAGCCCCACTCTGGAGCAGGGAACTCCAGACTCTGTGGGGTCGCTCCAAAGTCCTCAAAGATATAAAGCAGTTTGACAAGCTTGTAGGTAGGCTCGAGTTGTCCAGGTTGATGAATTCTTTGAAATAAATCGAATGCAAAATGAGTTTGGAAGCACTTCAGAAGTCCTGTCTCGTCTTTGTGTTGCGTCTTCTTGAAGAGCTGATCTGTAGGTACAAGTCCTAGTAAAATTTCATGTGGACCCAAGCCAAGATGTGTACCGGCAGATCTAATTGTTCTTTGTACTGTGCTTCCTCATACGCTTGGTTCCAGAGTTAGCAAAGATGGGTGAAGCACAGGCTGCAGGCACAGGTGGAAAGGGGCTCAACAGAACCTATCCTGGGTCGGAATGTTTGCGACCCGAAGGGACTTTGGAATGAAGTGTACATCCGTATACCAGCATAAACATATTCTCCTCTTTTTGTTGAGCCTTGGAAGTGATAATGCTAATTTAAGTGCAATCATCCCCTCCTAGGCCAGTATGTTGTCTTTTATTCTGCAGCTTTCAGGAGTCCAATGGGAGGAAAAGCCACAGCTGCTAGTAGTGCTGATGTTAATACTGCCGTAGGAAAAATATCTTACTGTAGGAAAAATATCTTGCTGTAGGACAAATAACGTACTTGGACCCTGAGGTTTGAGCAGTGTATGACATTAAAATGGACAAAGAGGACTGAGAAATGCTGAGGTTCATTAGAATGGGAAAGGTAGTGAAACGGAAGAGGTGAAAGTGGCCATAAATGCACCTTTACCAGAATCTGAGCACTCTCCTATGTGTCTCTGAGATGGCATCTGTTTTCTTTTGTTACTATACTGAAGGAATAATTGGAGTACTGGAACAGGTTAAAGGGAAACTGGGGGCACAAATCTCATCTTCCATCTCTGCTGCCATCACTGTGAAGACTCAGTGGAATCCTTTTTGTAGCAGCTTCAGGTCAAGACTGCTTGTCTTGTAGCATAGCATCGAAGGGAAGAGACTAAACTCAGCACAGGGAGAAGAATGAATTAGTTGTAAGAGGCCTACAACTCCTGTGGGAAGAGGTGCGATGAAGTGCCTATGTGGATTTGGATTCTGGAGGTGGGAATTTTGCCTTTTGTTTGGTCAGACTGCTGGAAGAGTCCTTGAGTGTTCAAGTGCTCCTCGGCAAATGATGCATCTCATCCTGCAAAGTGAAGGTGGTTTTGAGGACTTTACGGAGAGTCTGACTTACCAAGACTGCAGGACTTCTGTCTCCTGTTTTGTTTGTTTTCTGTTTCTAAAAGTACTTAATTCCAAAATGATTGGATGAACAGCAGACGTACTCATTAATTGCTGAGAGAAGATACTGTGCTATTCTGATGCCCTGAGGAAGAGTATTAGGTAGAATGCTTTCCAAAATGTTCCTGTGCCAGTAGCAGTAAGTTGTCTTAGGGAGGGAGGAAAGACCATCTTCCAACTTTGCCTCTTACTAAAAAGAGGAGAGTTCAGGAAGGAATTAGCACGCATGCAACAGCCCGAGGTTTTTAATTGTGTTTGGATTCAGAATACTGAGCTGAAACTTGCCTAATTGATGGATCAGGGCTTTATTTCAGGTGTTGAACACATGATCACAAATATCCACAGCATGTCTGTGTTGACTGTTAAAAGTCCATGGGGCCAGATGGGGTGGATACTCTGAGGGTACTGATGGAGTTGATGGAGCTGATCGTCTCCTGGTGAACCAGAGAAGTCCCAGTGGACTGGAGGTTTGCCAGTGTGACTTCCATCTGCAAGAAGGGTCATAAGAAGGATCTGGGAAACTACAGGCTTGTCAGCCTGGCCTTGGTACCAGGGTAGGTTATGGAGCAGAGTGAGTGATCTTGAGTGAGATCGAATGGAATGTGTGGGGACAGCCGGGGGATCAGGCCCAGCCAGCATGGGTTCACAAAAGACAGGTCCTGCCTGACCAGCCTGATCTCCTTCTGTGATCAAGTGACCCATCTGGTGGATGAGGGAAAGGCTGTTGGCACCGTCTACCTAGACTTGAGCAAAGCCTTCGACACTGTCTGCCACAGCATTCTCCTGGAAAAGCTGCAGCCCATGGGTTGGACAGATACACTCTTAGCTGGGTGAAGAGCTGCCTGGAGGGCTGAGCCCAGAGTGTGCTGGTGAATGGAGTTAACACCCAGCTGGAGATCGGTCTCGTGGTCTTCCTCAGGGGTCGATACTGGGGCCGGCCCATTTAATACCTTCTTTCATAGGAGGGGATTGAGTGTACCCTCAGAAAGTTTGCAAATGACACCAAATTGGGAGGAATTGTTGATTTGTCAGGGTATAGGAAGGCTCTGCATAGAATCATAGAATCCTCAGAGCTGGAAGGGACCTCTGAGGGCCATCGAGTCCACCTCTACTGCTGCGCATGGGGACAGCATAATGAGATCATGTTGCCCAGGGCCTGATCCAGCCTGACCTTGAAAGCCTGCATGGACAGGGCATCCACCGCAACACCCAGCAGCCTGTTCCAGTGCCTGACCACCCTCACTGTAGAAGATATTTTCCTTGTAATTCCAACCTGAATCTCCCCTCCCTGATTTTGAAGTTGTTTCCCCTTTTTCTATCCCCACAGGGTCTGTCCCCTGCTTTCCTGCAGCTCCCCCACTGACACTGATGGGCATACTCAGCTCTCCCCTCTGCCTTCTCTTTTCCAGGCTGCACAGCCCCAGCTCTCTCAGCCTGTCCTTGTAGGAGAGGTGTTCCATCCCTTGGATCATTTCTGTGGCCTTATTCTCGGTATACTCCAGCAGCCCTGTGTCTCTCCTGCACTGAGCACTCCCCATATGGACTCAGTGCACCAGGTGAGGTCTCACAGCACAGAGCTGAGGGACAGATCCCCCTCTTGCCCTGCAGGCTGCACTGCTTTGGGTGCAGCCTGAGGTACATTTGGCTTTCTGGCCTGCGAGGGCGTATTGCTGGCTCATGTCCGGCTGCCATCCACCAGTACCCCCACATCTTTTTTGACTAAGCTACTCACTCTATTCATCCCCCTGTTTGCATTGGTAGAATGGGTCACCTCCACCCAGGTGTGCGACCTTGCACTTGGATTTGTTGAGCCCTGTGAGGTTCACCTGGGTCTGTTGCTCAAGTGTAACTGGGTCCCTCAGAATGATTTGGAGAGGGGTCTGAATATGCTGGATTGCTGTGTTGAAGCCAATGGGATAAGCGTCACCAAGACCAAGTGCTATGTCCTGTTCTTTGGCCACAAAAACCCCAGGCAACACTATAGGCTTGGGGCAGACTGGCTGGAAGACTGTGTGGAAGAAATGGATGTGGGGGTGTTGGTTGTCGCTCAAGAAACAGTAGATGTTGTACTAAGGGACATAGTTTAGTGGGAAAATATTGGTGGTAAGTAAATGGTTGGTCTAGATGATCTTGGAAGTCTTGTCCAACCTTGGTGATCCTATGATGCACTGGGCATATTCCACTGTGCTGTGTGGCTCCATGGAGCTAACCAAGTCTTGTCTCCATTCAAGACACCTTAATGCAGGTCACTCATCAGTTAGTTACAGGTTTTGCATGCTGTGTGGAATAAACCGGGCGCACCTGGAAATATAGTTCTGATTTCCCAAAGGTATGAAGTGAATCCCATATTCCCCTTTCTTTTGTGTTCATATACCCACGTGGGATGGGATCTTAATTCTGATCGTCCAGTTGAAATCTAAAGAGGCTGAGTGCAGACTTTTTCTGCTGTACTAATTGCACAATTGCACGATAATGACCACAGTTAGTGTTGTCTCACAGCTCTATCTGCTGCCAGCAGAACTATGGCCAGCTTACACAGAACACGCTATGTGGAGTCAAAACTCTTTCTGCTGTGAATGCAAAGAGCAGATGTAAAGTTACGGGGATGTGTTTGCACCCAGTGCTTCTGGATGCACTCAGAAAGTGTAGATCTGCAAGAGGGATGATGTTGTGACATTGGTAGAGTGAGCAGGGCTTTAATAATGTAGGCTGTCTGACATAGGGTAAAAGTGACTTGCCTGATGCTGCTGAAAGGTCTGTGTCTCCACAGAAGAGTTAGTGCTCAGTTAATTAGCTCTGCAGGAGGTTGCCCTGGCCACACTAATTGCTAATGCTGTGTCTGTCACATCCAGCTCTGTGGCCAACCAGAGGTAAATGCAGATGGATGTGGATTTACGGATGGCTTCACTGTGGTTCAGACACTGACTTGAAGAGTACCAGAAGCTGCTGGTAGGGTAAATTTGCTAGGATCATGACAAAAGTGAGTTAAACAAATTAGCTAGGCATTGAAATGCTTTTGTATTTTTTTAATGGTAGTCTCAATCATTGCAAAATGTGTTTGAGAGGACAGAGCTGGATTAAGACCTCTGGGCAGTGAGGAGGAACAGGTGGATTTCTCTCCATGATGCTTAAGTGGCAGTTTCACTTCAAACCACAGCTCTTGATTTGGGCATTAACGACACGTTTGCAGCCACAGTGCTCTCTGCCTGCCTGACTTCTTGCCATCAGTTATCAGGCTAAATCATAGACTTTTCAGCTTTACCTTTTGCGGTATATAGGAGCTCTCCCTCCTACTTCTATACCCTGAAATGTCATGTGCTCCAACTGGTGTTGATGAAGTCTAGTTTTTCCCCGAGCAGCCTGAGGTCATCTCTGTGTTATTATTTATCCACGCGGTCGAGACAAGATCACCTCTATTGTGAGCTGAGTCACATTGAGTCTGTTTTCCACAGAATAATGGAGTGTGGAGATTAAAAGGGATGAAATAGTGGTGCTCATTATGATTGCGGTAACATGACCATCTCTTCTGAAGTGAAAAATATAAG
This sequence comes from Oreortyx pictus, assembly GCA_036925125.1. NCBI lineage: Eukaryota > Metazoa > Chordata > Aves > Galliformes > Odontophoridae > Oreortyx > Oreortyx pictus. The sequence continues at coordinate 773,903 of JAUPFR010000004.1, read as the reverse complement.
AATAGTAAGAAATAGGAGAGCTCTTTTCTAATCTTTTCTCGTTCTAACTTGCTTGCATGGATGGCTCTGTCCAGAGAGGCATCGGGTTCTCTGTGTGGGTGTCAAACCTCCACAGCTATGGAGGAGTGAAGGGAAACTGATCTACTAAAGACTGCCAGGGAGTCAGAGCTGGAGTATGACCAACAGCATTTACGTATGTGAAGATGGAACATAGATCACTGCAGTCAGCAGGTAGCCTTTTATGCCTGTGTTTTGCTGGAGTCCTCAGGTGCACCTCATGTTTGTCAACCCTACGTAATTTCAAATAAACAGAAATTGATGTGGAAATCCATGGTCCCTATTGCCCAGTGCTGCTGCAGCAGAGCCAGGATGAAAACCCACACCTTCCTGCCCCCCGGCCTTATTTCACTGAGCCACAAGGTTTTTTGTTCACTGGCAGCCCATAGCTCTGAGTCACCATCTCTCTGAAGTCCTTTGCACAATGCCAGCAGATACATTTCAGTGTGTCGTCCTTCAGTCCATGGAATTGATTTGGCTTCAGCCCACTCCAAACCCATTGGGGTAGCTCACTCATCCTTAATTAATGAGAGGGTGGTGGAGGTATGTGACCAGGTTGTAACTCAAGATGGTGTTGGCTTTCTGAACAGCTACGAGCAGAAGGTATCTTCTTCAAAAGTGCGAAGTAATGAGAAACAGGTGTTGATATTTACAAAAGTAGCTGTGGATCAGCTGACAGACTATTTTTTGCTATTAGTGGACATGGAATTTGCAGATGTGACATCAGGATGAGCTCTGTCCTATCTTTGTGGAGTATAGCTGGTTTGTGCAAGAACAGAGAACCCTCACCGACCTTGGTCTCATTTGTAAGACAAGTTCATCTGACTTTAGGCACCAACCTCAGGGCATGTATCTAAATGAAGCATTACTTGGAGAAGCACTGATTCCATGGGAAAGTTGAATAAAAGCAAAGCAAATGATTCAGCCCCTTGCTCTTCTTTCCATTTCTGAAAGCTTATGTCACTCCACGTGTCTCCAGTTATCTCAAAATTAAATTTTTTCTGAGAAGTCTTCTGCTGAATATTTCTCACCTTAACTTTCCTTCTCACACAGAACATAGAAATGGATTGAATTGCTCCACATAGAGAATGAGCTGAGTTCTTATGTTCCTCCAGATACAATAAGTAATTTGGATATGTTTTGTTTTCCTGAAACTTGTATGAATTCTGGGCACTTCAGAAACCTCCATGGTTTAAAGTCCTTTCTCTACCACCCAGCAACAGTACTGCCTTGTCTTCCAAAAATTGTTTACTATGTCACTGTTTAACTCCAGCCTCATTACCTTGCAACGTGGGGAGACAGCCTGTTGTCCTAAGGCACTGAGAAGGGTCACATCCCCCTGTACCACACTCCCAAGATGTTAGGAATGAAACCCTACATCTAACACAGCCTAGGACAACTAGAAACTAGAAAAGCCCTGAAGAGCAAATCTCAAAGACATCTGGCACTGGGTGCAGGTGAGACCTTGTGGTTCAAAGTAGGTTTCAAGCTTGATTTGAATTATGTACTATTGCAAGCATGGCGTTTGTTGGAGCATCTTGTGACTCCCAACCAGGTGAACTTGACTTCCCTATGGGCAAAACTTTCCACTATGCTGAACTTGACTCTGCAGCTGATGTCCCAGACAACACCATGGTCGAATGGTATCTATCCCTCTTGGGCACAGTCTTTGTTCTTCAGAGAAGCTTTATATGAAAGCTTTGCTTCAGGTGTTCCCACATGGAGCTGCACTCTTTAGTCTCTTGCCAGACATTCCCACAGCAACTTGGTCACCATCTGTGCTGTGGCAAGACTTGTTCAGTGGTTGGGAAGGAGAAAATACTGTCTTTTCAGGTTGGAGCAGCTCATGTAGGCAACGTCAATAGTCTTGGTGTAGTCTTGGTAGACGAAGAAATTTCACATTCATGCCCTAAAGCTCAGAGCTGCTTTTTAAAGGCATTCATGTAAAGCTTTCTGGCCTGTCAACTATTGTTACTATATCAAAGCCATCATCTTTCAGTCTGCTAGGCATCCCTGATCACCCCTTGGATTTGATGTGAAGGCAGCAGGATTTGCTCGTCTCAGCTTCTCTCCTCCTGCTCATCCTTGGATGCTCTAGGAGGTGTACTGAGTGCAGTTTTGTTTTTCTCCTCCAGGTAGGAGAGAGCTATTTTGAAATTATTTCAACAATATGTTATGTGGGAGTTAACCAAGTCTGTCCATTTCTATTTCCATGACCAAGAATCATAGGATCATGGAATCGTTAAGGTTGTAAAAGACCTCTAAGATCATCAAGTCCTGCCCTAAGCCATCAAAAAAAAAACAAACACTGATGCTTCAGCTTGTTAGTAGTTGTGTATGTATACAAGGTCCTTCTCAGAAGTTTCAGTCTGCATGGCTCACCTCTTGGAGTTGTGATCTAGGGTGTTGCTATTACTCTGTAAAGCTCTAAAGATGACTCTGGCGAGACTCTGATGATTCCAACTGAAGCGAATTGAAGGTATTCTTCATATGACAGTACTGAAGTCCCCAAATCACTCTGGATTATTCCCTAACCTCACGAGACAGATCTGTTCACTAAAGTCACCTGCTGCTGATGGTAATTGGGCTGTTTGGGAGGTCTCCTTGCCCATCAAGTCCTCTTTCAATGTACTGAAAATGTACTGTAAGAGGTAGGGTAAAAGGGTCTCCTTGAACTGTCCAAATGTCCCTTGAGCTCCAGGAGTTGGGGCCATGCTCACTAAGTCTGTGCCATGCACACCACTCGCTGTTGCAGAACTTTTTCCTAACACCCAATTGATGCTCCCTTGATGTATGTCCATTCTGAGCAGAAGGTGCAGGCTGCAATGAGAGAGCTGTAAGGTCATGAGGAGCTGTAGGGTCATGAGGAACTGTAGTGTCATACGGGACTATAGGGCCATGAGAAGCTGTGGGACCATGAAGAGCTGTAGGGCCATGAGGTCTCCCTTCAGCTTCCCCTCCTGCAGGCTGAATAAACTGTGGGATCTCAGCTCCTCCTCACACACCTTGCCCTCAGACACTTTCCCTTCCCCATAGCCCCTGCTGGACACTCTCTGATAGCTTTCTGTCCCTTTCACATTGTGGTGCCCAAACCTGCACCCAGTGTGGGAGTCAGATGCTGGAATCACATTTCTGAACAGGAGAGGAAAATGGAAGGTGTGGGAGCAGCCCTCATCCAGCCGTGCTCTGAGCTGAGGGTACGTGGGCAGCCCTGGTGCTGGCCCAAGTGCTGCAGAGGTCTCCATTTCTTACATCTGCATTGTGCCTTTCTTACATCTCCATCATTCCTCTTTCAAGGGAGACCCAGAGCTCGTGACAGAAAACTCTGCCACGCAGGGAACCATCAGCACAGTGTGCAGATCTACAACACATTGCAGTGCACATTTACAAGCTTAGCAATGTGAGGCAATTCCACCCAATGGTAAAAGGGGTAAGTGGTAAAAGAAGAAGAAGGAAATAGTTCATGGAAGCACATTCAAACTATGCAGTACTGAAGGTCACGACACACACAAGGAATTCATGGAAATGATGCACACCAAAAAGAGTCCTCTGTAAAAGAGATCTGGGTCATGGTTGGTTATTTCATGACGATGGTGGCCAACAGTTCTTTGTATTTAAATCACTTTTACTTGGGGGAAAATTTCATGGTAGCCTCAAGCCATGAACATTTAGAATTATTATTATGTTTGAAAGAGAAAGCACATGGCAAAACTTGAAATGAGAAAGCTCATGAAATCCATATTCTGCAGAATATTTGCACTGAAACTTAATAAACAGGAAAGGAAATATTCTGAAGTAAGCTAATATTTGTTGAAGGGGATAGACTTTCAGGCTGTCAGGGAAGAAATGAGATTTTTATGTCAAATGGTATTTTTCAGACATATTACTTAAAGCAGTTCCTTCCAGATACCACAAGGCCAGTTATGTTGCATTGGTTTTATCTGAGCTGCGGAAATCCAGCCTACAAAAATTCTATATTTTGGCGTTGTCTGGTTTTGACTGATCAGTTTTTTTGGTTTCTTTCTGCACAAAGGCATGCTCATCTAACAATCAGTGCTTCCGTTGCAGGTGTAAGGGTAAGTAGGTGAAAGCTGTTTCACTGCAAAGAGTTGAAACCTGGAAACGTGCAAGCGTTACCAGTGTAACATTAGAGGGGGGAGAACCATCTGAGGTGCCTCAGTGCTCATTAGGAGAAGTGATACATAGAGTTCTTCTCATCAGGGACAAAGCTATGTCTGAAGTGGTTTTGAGGAGCCAAAGCAGCCCGCAGAGGTGCACGTGTGGCGCGGCACATAAAACCACACCAGCTCCGATGGCAGAGAGAGTAAATGAGAGGAACAGGTTTGATCATAAAACTCCTGGAGAATGGGAGGATATCAAAGAGCAGGCTGGGTAATTAGCATAATTACATCATAGCGAATGCAAAGGAGATCATATCAAAGATATTGTATTGTGGGAGCTTGGCTTCAACTGGGAGTGCGTGTTGATCAACAGAGTAATGGACCGCTCCAGGGAACGGCGCAGTAACATCTTGTTATGAATTTGTTTATCAAGAGCGCAGAGATAGGAGGAACAACGTTGGCAGTTAGCTGGCTGACTTATTGCTTTTTTAACCTTGCTTTCTGATGGTAGCTTTTTGTTAACACCTGAGCATCCAATTCACTCTAGGTGCAGAGGAGGAGCACAGCGACTGTATTTGGGCCCTGTGTACCTCATCTGCTGCCTTCTGGCTATGCTGGTTTGGCACCTGCCCCTTTAGCAAGTGCGCAAGTGTGTCTGCAACATTCCGTGTCTCTGCCCTCATGCAGCCCCTTGGATCTCCTCATCTGTTTGGGTTGCATTTAACAGAGGGTGCTCAGATTTGCAGCACTTTCTGGGGCTGCGTAGAAGAAAGAACCATACCGGTATCCTGCTGCTGTTTCTCTTCTCTTTGGACTGTTGTCTTTATCTGCCATACAAAAGCTTTGCACATAGAATCACAGAGTCGCTGAGGTTGGAGAAGACCTCCAAGATCCCCAAGGCCAACCTCAACCCACCCAACCATGCCCACTGACCATGTCCCCAGGTGCCACATCTCCATGGCTCTGGAACATCTCCAGGGATGGTGACTCCACACGTTGCCTGTGCCAGTGCATTAACTCTCCTCTAGAGTAGAATTTATCCCTAATATCGAAAATGAAGATGAATTACATCATCCTGCATCAGCATCAAAAATCTTAGCAGGGTCCTGGGACTGAGCAGTGTCAGGTTGGTTGATTTGTCCAATGAACTCTCTAAGCCTTCCTTCACAAGCATAGTATTCAGGCTGGATATTTGGAAATATTTATTCTCATAAAGAACAGAAGTGCATTGACACAGGCTGCCCAGGGAGATGGGGGAGTCCCCATCTCTGGAGGTGTTCAAGAACTATGGAGATGTGGCACTTGAGGACACGATCAGTGGGAATGGTGGGATGGGTTGGGCTTGGGCTTGGGGATCTTGGAGGCCTACTCCAGTGCTAGTGATCCTATGATTCTATTTAGGGTCATGGTCAGTGGTCATGGTGGAGATGGGTTGGGGTTGAGCTTGAGATCTTGGAGGTCTTTTCCAACCTTGCTGACTCTGTGACCCTATGATCCGTCTGAATTTCAGTTCTGAACTAATACTCTCATCTCGTGCAGCTGCAGCATGGAAAATAGTAATCTACACTGCTTACATTAGCGGCTGCTTTTCATCATAAGTGCAACACAGTTTCAAAAAACTTTAAGCAGAATACAGTTGGGAGAAGTTCTCAGAAGTGCCACAGAAGAGCATATCGTTAAAAAGATCCAATTGTGGTATTGGATAGGAGCAGTCCTTGTTTGGTATGGCTGTCTACTGGAGGAAAATGATGGAATGCTTTCAGTCTTGGTCAGCATCATCAATACTGTGTCATTCAGATGTCCAAAGTGCTGCAGTGCTCTGCTGAACGTGGACCTGGTCTGTGTTCTCCTGGGCATCCCCAGAGGAGGTTGCTGACCGCGGGGTCATGCCAAGGTGGGTGCCAGTGGTGACCCTACACCTGCCCTCCTGGGGTGGGGTTTTCAAGGGAGATGCTCAGGTGGGGTTGAATCCAGACCTTCGGGCAATTCCCAGCACTGCTGGGTGATCCCAGTCCTCTTTTGCGCCCTGACATCAGCTCTGTGCTGGCAGGGGGAGAACATAGGGGAATTTTCACCTCACTGTGCTGCAGTGGCGTTGTCTCCATGACCAAAGGCTGTGGAATTCATTTCCCTGCTTAAAACCGGGGAGATGGTGCAGGTTTTACAGCTGTGAGCTGCAGGAAAGTCAACTTCCACCTGATGGCAGCAGAGGACGAGGAATGGGGAAGCCCGGCTGCTTCGTCTGGAGTCTGTCGATGCGCACTTGCCGTGGCCAAATCCGTGTCCTCTGTCCCCAAGGAGAAGAGATGGATGTCCTTCTGTAGAGAAAAAGCCGTGTAGGATTTGGGATTGTTGTTGAGACACAAGCAGCACGAAGTGCTCAGTGCCTTGAAGTGTGGTTTCCAAGTTGCAGCATCTCCCAGAAGCAAGTGACATGGGGCACAGGAGCAAGGTGGGTGGCTGCTGTTGCGCTCATGGGTGCTGCTGGATCCAGCTGTAGTCCCTCCTGCCATGGGCAGCAATACTGGAGGTGCTTGAGAATGGGGCACGGATGGGTGAAATGGGGAATTTGAATGGGTACTCCCATGCACCACAGGGATTTGACTGTCTTCTCCAATTTTCACCTTGCTGGTAGAGGGGCTGTGGTTGGATCTGATTTTGCATGACACCAGCAAATGACATCAAAGCCACATAATCCTCAGGCACAACTGGAACTGATCACCTGCAGAGTGACAGATCTCCTGACCGTGGGTCTGCACCCAGAGTCTCTCTTTTGGGGCCAAGTGTTGGGGAAAAATGAATGGGGTGGTGGAGAGAGCAGAGAGGCAGCCCAGCATCCTGTCTGTGGGACAGGACAGGGCAAGATGTGGTTTGATGTAGAAAAGCTGTGGAGATCTCAGAGGTGATACAAGGTGTGTTAGACCGAGGCGTTGGGCTTTAAGAAAAGCTTTGGAGAATATCTCAAAGCAGTGACCAAAGCAAAATAAAAAGAATATATATATATATATATATGTATATATATATATATATATTCAATAGTAATTCTGTTCTATTTGGGGAAATATATACTGTTAATTTTTAATTGAAAAAAAGTTTAATCTGCTATTTAACATTTAAAGTTGATACTTTTTGCAGTTATATCCCTCACATGAGTCTGGAGTTGCGATTCCTTCAGATCTGAGTCTCCTTTAGGTCCAGGTAAAGAATCTTCAACTGACAGCATGCAGGTAAGAATAAACCAGGTGTAGTATGAAAACAGAACTTGGATGCGCACCACTGTTGTTTGCTTTAATGTCTGGCTGGTCTTTGTGTGATTACCAGATCATTTATCAAGAATAATTGGCAAATAGAATGTATATCCATGTGACCTTCTGGTGACCAAGTAATCAGAACAAGAGCGCACTGGTGACGTGGTTTCAGGTGGAAAACTGTTGCCACAAATAGTTCTGTGCTCAGGGAATGCAGCACAGGCCTGAGGGCAGCGTTTTTTGAAGACCAAGGCAGGGAGAACAAGTGGATTTCAAAGATAACCTCATTCTGCATTCAAAGCAAACATTTAGCTAATAATACTAAATGCCCACAAAAGAAACTGGTCAGTTACAGGTCATAAACTATTAATTAGAGCTTTGCCATAAATGACTCTTGACCTTTGAGCCAAGACAATAAGCAGTTGAGGTTCCTTTGTTTCCATGCTCTTGACTCCAGCAGTGTCAAGTGTTGGATACAGGTGAGTTGTGTCCTTCTCCCTCTTTAGGAAAGGTGATGCCCGGTAATTTGAGGATATTCAGCAACTTAGAAACTAATTAGTTGAAAATTAATTTTTCCACTGTGCCAGAACAAGCACACAATAAGACAGGTCTTAAGACACAAGAGGCCACACTGGATAGGAGTGAAGGGTGAATGGGCACATGGAAGACTCAGCACATTCTTCAGGTGGATCCGGATGCGCTAATGATGTGGGACACAAAGCTGACCTGACCCTGTGGTCCCCTGATGTCCTCAGCCCCCTGAGTCCTCCACATCCACCTCCTTGGCTTGGGCTGGCCTGTTTCCTTCTTACCAACCTCCTTTGTTCGGGGGATCACATAATTCATGCAGCAAACTGGAAGAAAAAAGTTCAGCTGACCGTCTGAAGACAATTTAAAATTAATTAAAAAATAAAAAATGAGTTAAATCAGGCTGAAGGGTTGGGCTCACAAGATATCACCATGTGCGTTCCATCCCGATGTTGATTTAGCTGCAATCTTTCTTGGAAGGGTAGAAAGCAAAATCCCATCTGTTCCATGTGGTTGGGATTTCTATCCTTGCACCTCTTGGCTGTAATCAACCTCTGTGGGTAGTCCTCTTGTTCCCTGTTGTGCAGACCTGTTGCTCCCCACTCGGTAGACCTCTTATTCTCCATTGGATAAGCCTCTTGTTCCCCATTCCCAATGTCCTGTTGCACCCCGGTTTTCCTAGGGGATCATTTTGGAATCCTTCCCACCTTGGGGCACCCAAGGACGGATGGGAATGGGGCTGTTTGCTGTAAATGTAAGGTCATCTCTCCCTTTTTTGGCCAACTTCACTATCACTGTGGGATGTGTCCCAACAAGCACAGTGTTTGTGATGAGGAAAGGTGGGATTGGCTCATGGGATGTGCTTCAGAGCAGCTAAACTTTGGAAGTATTTGCAAGAATGTCCTCCAATAAATTCCACCAACTAGGAAGTCCCCTTCAAGGATAATCAGGTTACAATTAATTCGGGTTCTTATAGGAAACAAACAAACCAAAAGAAAACAATAACAAAAAATCCCCACAACATTCTGAATGCCCTCAAAACACTTCTTTTAACTGCAAAAACAAAAACAAAAAAAAACAAAAAAAAACCCTAGAAAACATTTTCCTGAGGTAAAGTATCATAGCTAATATCTGCCCCTGCACTCCCAGAGCCCCCCAGCTCTGCTCCAATCCAGCTGTGCACTGCAGTCTTCTTGTTTGTGGTGAGCACCACTGCATGCCAGAGAAACTGTAATCATCCCTCAGCAAAGTAGCACTTCCCAAAGTACAGTATTTGTTTAATGGATCATGAAACCAATATAAATAATGCTGAAGCAGGCATGGAAGCAACAAGGATGTCAACATAATTCCACAGGGAATTGTACAGCATGACTGTCCGCTTTCTGTGTCTGTGCTGTGGGATAAAACTGAACTCAGAAGAGGTTTGACTTTCTGGGTCTGTTTGACTTTTTTCGTGAAATAGTTTCCTCTGTGATAGTTCTATCAAGATGAGTGGAATCACATCTAAAAGATTTATGCTTCTCTGGTGGCTGTTGGAGATGCTGGGAGTGAGTCAGGGGATCACAACATTTGGGGCCAGTTTTGCCAAATGCTTTGGGGTTGCTTGTCTTGTGAGTCTCCCATTGGGGAGGAGTGAGAATTCAGCACGGATTGGGCTGGCTTGGGCAAAACCTAACTAGAAGCTAAACCAATGCTCCCTGGGGAGGACATGTCCTGAGCTTACAGTAACCACCTGGCACTGGGAATGGCAAAGCCACCAGGAGTTTTGGTATTGAATTGCAGGGCTTCTCTGCCTGTATGTGGTTTTGTTTTGTTTTATTTTTTGAGAAGGAAAAACTCATTATTACAGCTGGGAAAAACTGGTGCTGCTGAGTTAAAGTGTGGCTGCATGCTGGCCTTCTCTGAGCTCATGTTTTAATCCCCTTTAAAGAACAGAGATATAACTTGGTGAATCCATGTCGACTATTCCTGATACCTTCTTTTCATTCCAGTTGCTTGAAGGTGACATCCAGAACAAAACACCTTTCCAGGAACAAAGGAACCTACTGCTCCAAAAACGCTGCTATCAATCCTAATGCGGCCTTAGTGTCTGGTCAGTGGAAATTTTTGGTTCTGTTTGCTACTATGCAAGTTAACGTGACCAAATTTGCTGGTGAACAAAACTGCTATGCCAGCCTGCAGGTCCCCTTGCTGCCCAGAGCTTGCTCTGAGCCCAGGGCCTATTGAGACATAGAATCATGGGATCATGAAGTTTGGCAAGAAAAAGACTGCTAAGACCGTCAAGCCCAACCTTTAACTCACCACCACCAACATTTCCACTTATGGAGCCGTGGAGATTGGAAAAGTCTGCCAGCTCCAACCCATCCCCACCACATCCATGAAAACACGTCTCTCAAGGCATGGATCACCACAGCACTTCAACCAGCACCAAAGCTGCTCCGTTCCACCGCGTGGGATGGGCCGTGCAGGACCGCTCTTCCCCTTGCAGGACCTGGAGAGGGCAGCAGAGAAAAGCACAGCAGCCCCGGCTGCGAGCGGATGGAGCAGGAGCAGCTGCGTTGCAGCATCCAAACACACTTCTCTGTGAGGAGGGTAATTTAGAGCAATTACACCGATTATTATTGCTTTTCTAATTAGTGCTTTTCCTACAGAATTAGCGGAGTGTTTATCAGGAGCCGCTTGTTGCCAATAGCTTAACTGCTTCAGTACCAGTTTTTATCAAACATTAGAGGGGCTAAATATTTTTTTCTTTTTTTTTTTTTTTTTTCCTGTGCGTAACTGGTTTTGTTATCTGGTTTCACATAAAAGCCCCAATTAAATATTCATTTTGCTTTGTTACATATGGCATGAAATTTTCATGAGCTGTACGTTCTCCTTGAAATTTGGGGGGAGGAGAGGGGCGAAATAAGCCCTTACGGAAGGCACAGGGGTGTTGGTGATGGGGCTCCTTCAGGAGGGGACAAAAATTGTATATAAAATAGAGAAAAACACATTTATGCTCTGGAAGAGTGACAGTGCACCACAACAGGGTGCCCAGTGAAGTGGTGAAATCCCTGTCCCTGGAGGTGTTCAAGAGCTGTGGAGACATGGCACTTGGGTACATGGTCAGTGGGCGGGGTGGTGGTGGTTTGTGGATCTTAGAGGTCTTTTCCAGCGTTAATGATTCTATGATTCATTGCTGTCCCTCAGTGGTGTCCCTCAGGGAGTCCCCCGCTTCCCCAGCTTTTCTCTGGGGACAGCCAGGATAGGGTCCATGGAGCAATAGCAAAGAAAGTCTATACTGGATGTATGAGTTTCTAAAAATTACACTGTATGTCATGGGTGAAAGGAGAGGAAATGTGAAATTCATTTATATATGTGTACTACATACGCATATTTTCTTATATACATTCACGCATATATATTATTTTCAATATCAAAGCCAGGAAATATGACTTCCAACAGTAAGAAGAAAAGGTGTTCCAAAATACTGTGGGCTAAGTAAGAATTTCCCTGATAATATAACTTCTTCATGCACCTTGGTGTGTTTTTATTGTTGTTGTTTTGTTTTGTCATGGTAGAAGTATATTTGTGGTTAATTTTTTTGTCAGCTCTCTTTGGTCAATTCTAGACTCTCACCCTTTCATATAATTCAAGCACTCTTCTCCTTTTCCCTACAGAAATTTGAATCCTTCCTACTTGCGTTTGTAATCAGAAAGGTGAAGAAATTTTGAAAAGTGAGGGAAAGTGTAATTTTCCATTTTTCTTCCTCTTCCCGTGGTCTCAGAGGGCAGGGGAGCAATGGGACATGGCAGGACCATCACTGTGTTCCTCCTTTTAACCTCAAAACTATGGACAAAAACCCAGTTTCCTGAAGGCTGATGGTAAAAGCACTTCTGAGGACTCCTTAATGTCACATCTTTGTTTGTTTGTTTGTTTGCTTTTCTGTCACAGGACATGAAGGAATTTCCATGCTCCAGCTGCCCAGGAATGGGATATCAATTATTATCCCTAGTGAAAAACAATTCTAATTTATTGTTTTTTGCTTTTAGTGCATTTTCCTCCACAATAGCAGAGCTCGCGCAATAACTACATCACGAAACATTGACCAGAACACCAAATCCTCTGAATTATGTCATACTTATGGGTTTCCAAAAGCGAGCTTTAGAATAAATTCCTGGGGATAAGTAGGATGGGAAATACACTGGCGAATATGTGCGCGCACACCGCAAGCGACACTGCTGCAACTACTCAGACTGAGAAAGGTGGGAAGATAAATGAAATTCATAGTCAATTGATCATTTCTTATCCCCCTCTTGGGGCAAGGGGTTCAGGTTTTCTTTGGTTTGGTTTTGTATTTTTTATTTTGTTGACTATAAGCAGCAATGACTTCTCTGCAGCCATCCCTGGGTGTAGGAGAAAGAGTAGGGACCCAATGGGGCCATCCAGACCTTCCCATGGTCTCCAACCACATCCCGGGCACACAAGTCCCCATCTTTGGATAATGTCATAAACGCAGCGTTTTTGTTTCTTCCTTTTGCTAAGGTTAATTAATTATTCCTCTCTCTATCCCAGAGTGAAAGAAGCACAACTGAAACTATGGAGCAAATGAAAGTGGGAGGACAGAGGATAGAAATGGTTCCCACGTCTAAAGATAGACATTGGAGTGAACAAAATCAGTGAAAAATGGCATCCAGTATTTTGTCTGAATAAAAATAGTGCCCCAGAAATGAAGAGTTGGGGCATCGTTGTTGGCTAATCCAAATGAGGTATTTTCATTTCAATGCAGTAGCTTGAGAATGTCCAAAATTAAGTTGAAAGTGCACAACACATGCTCCCATTGCTGTCCTGGAACAGAATCGTGGAGATATAGAGGCTTCCACTCAGGTTGGAAAAAAACACTAAGAACACTAAGTCCAATCCCAACCCATCCCCTCGTGCCCACTGACTATGTCCCTCAGAGCAATGAATTTGAATGAATCCTATGTCATGAATTTGTGTAAAGAATCTGAGTCAAATTAAGCACTCTTTTAATCCAAAATAGATGTTTTCACCTTAAAGGGAAAGAAGAAACCACACAGGGGTTAGATAAACTATTTTTTTTTTTTCTCCAAAATTTTGCAGGGAACAGAAAGTAAGGGAGAAGGGAGAGGTCTTTTCTGGTTGTAATATTCTCTGAGGTGATTCATGCAATGGGTTTTGCCTTAGGATCATGAAAAAACTGGGGACCTGAGCATAACAGGTAGGCATGGGAGCTGTCTAGGTTTTTCTGAAAGAAAGGATTTTCATTAAAAAATATCATTTTTGAGTGTGGAAAACTAGCTGCTCATTTTCTGCCTTATCTGAACATGATTTGAATGATGGTCTCCCCCTGTCAAAACAAAACTTCCTTTTGGTGTTTTGCTTTGGATAGGTGAAAAGTTTGAGTGGAAAATGGAAAAAAAATCATGCTCAAGTGAGTTCCTCACTGTGTAAAGTTGATCATTTGATGAGTTACACTTCAGAACAGAATAAAATGTCTTTCACAGAAAAAGCAAATTTGTCTGCAATCAAACTGAAATAATACTATTTTCCTTCATTTTTCTGACCCTTGCTCTTCTAAGCATTTGGTCACACAGCAGCTGGACAGACAATCCTCTCCAAACAAAATTTTCCTTAATTACAAGTTCAAGGGATGTCTTCTGCTCTAGAGCAAACCCTGAAAAACCATCAGCTGGCGCAGGTCAGTGCTCCAAACTCCCAGCAGTTCATCCTTTTTGTAAGCACCGTTGTCCAACGCTGCTCTGTGCAGAACTGTGCTGCCCAAAGCTGCCTTGCACAGAGGGATCTCCAAAAGGCAGCTTTAAAGCAAATTCCTTGGAATAAATGGGATTGCAAATGTACAGCCTAATGTATGTGCACACGTGGTGAGCAAAGCTCTTCTAACAATGTAAATAGCATGGAGCAGCCAGGGATGAATTTTGATGGTTTCATTTCCCCCAGGGGGCTGAGCAGGGGTTACGTGGGGTGGGATGGGGCAGTGATGCCAGCCAGGCTGGGCTATATTTGGGAAATATACAGGGGGAGATGGCTTTTGGTGGCAGTGGCCAGTTTTGAGTGGAAATGGCTGGTTTCTCATTTGCATTTCCATTTCCACTCTGCATTTGCTTTCTTTCAACTATCTTCTTTCATACAAAAATGTCAGGCACCCTACCAGGGATGCTGGATGCGAGGAGCACCTCGTCCCCTGCAAAATCCCACTCTCACAGGCTGGAAAGCAGACAGGGCTTGGGCAGGATCCCTAAAATCCAGCATGGCTTTGGCATCCCATAGGCACTGCTCCCCACTAAGCCAGCCATGTAAGGGAATGGAGTCCTATCCAGCATCGTGGAAATCAGACTGGTCCCAGCTGGGTTTGGGCTGGAGGTCGGAAATGGAGCCAGGTTTCCCAGCCCGTGGCTCGATGGCATGGAAACCGAAACGCCCCAGCAGGTTCAGAACAGGCTCTTCCACCTAAAGGATGAAAAGAAGGGGGAAAAAAATAGAGAGAAAGAGCTGCTGTCATTGAATAATTGATGAGTTTCAGACCAATCAATGCGACAGCAGAGCAGGGCTAATTAAAGGTTTCTAAGGAATCCCTGTAGTAATTTACTTGAATGTAAGAAGTTTATTCTCTCTTTCCCCTTTTTTCCCTTCCCTGTTCCCAGGAATTCCAGTTTTAGGCTTCGACGGTCTCTAACCACCGCTCACTTTTCCCCTCCAGGGGAGGGTTTGCTATGGAAATATGCAATTAATATTGCAGCGATCATAATTGCTAATTATTAAAACAATGCTACCCCCTTTTTCATGGCCTACTTTCTTGCTCAAAATCATTTAAATAACAGGGAGAAGAAAAAAAAAAAAACATAGAAAAGAAACAGAGATGAGGGCTCGGCAGATCCAGGATTGAACACTGAGGGTGGTTGGGTTTGTCTGTAACATAGCATGTTCCTGTTGACACCATTAGGAACCCTGGGCTGCAACTTTGTGTTGTGTCAAGATAAATCTCCCACCATTCTGAGTAGACCCCAATAAATAAAGGTGTGATTTATCAAGAGGAAAGCAAATGGTGCAGGGGAAAGATGCTCACTGTCCAAACAGGATTTGCCATCCCACTGGTGGAATGGGGTTTTGTTAGCTCAGGGATTGGGACACTAGGGTTGTGGAGAAGAGCATAGCCAGCTCCTAGTGCTACAGTGTGCCCCAATGCCACAGTGCAAAGTTCAAGAGCTGCAATGCCCTGGGGTGGAGCAGGGAGAGGAATAAAAATAAAAACCCACTTTTAAAAATAGTGCAGCCAAGATGTGAGGAACACCAGCGTGGCTTTGTCACCCATATGACTGTGGAGCAGGAAAGGGTGAAATGCCCTCTGCCAGGGAGCTCTATAC
This sequence comes from Oreortyx pictus, assembly GCA_036925125.1. Classification (NCBI taxonomy): domain Eukaryota; kingdom Metazoa; phylum Chordata; class Aves; order Galliformes; family Odontophoridae; genus Oreortyx; species Oreortyx pictus. The sequence goes on along the minus strand of JAUPFR010000004.1, from coordinate 758,564 downwards.
TGAGCTCCAGACCGCAACAATTTGGAGAGAATCTACTGTAGGTTTCTAGGATAAATATATGCAGAAATAAAGTTGAAAGAGCAGAAATGAAAGCAAAAAATCATCGTGGTTATAATAAAACATAAAAGGCTTATGTGTAAGCTCAGAGGAAAGGTTTTGAATGGGTTTCTGGTGGTCTCAGGTGGTTGGAGGTGTAGCTGTAATGCAGCAAGCAATTAGAAACAGGTTTTCTATTAACTGCCTTACTTTACTGGCTGCTTTATTAGCACTGACCTTTCCCTGCTGTCCCATCCTGAAGCAGGTAAGAGGTTGGAAGCTGTCTGACTTGAAGTTTTGTCTTTTCCTGCAGCTTATGCAGCTAACAGAAACTCTGCTGATCTCGTTTCAAACCTACCACTGCTCCTACTGTGACTGGAACCAGAAATTGGAAGAGAAGTTCACTGGTGGCTTTGATTTAAATTGGCAAACTGGTTTGGGACTGTTTTGGATTGGTTTTAGACTGTGGCTCCAGTGTCTGTGCTGTGCCTGGTTTTTCCACACATGAAGCTGCACTTCTTGGCCTGAATAAATGCAATTTGTGGATGCAGAAGTGGTTGAAAGGAGTAATCTAGACTGATGAGGAGCTGAGAGGAGAGTAGGATCTATTTCAATGATATACTTTTAGCCTCGTGGTAGTCAAAGCTTTGACCAAGAAATCTTAATAGTCTGTTCTTCTCAGTCCATGTTTAGCTCATCTCCATTGGACTGACTCTCCTCCTGGGCACAAGATGATGCCCAGCTGCATCTCTCCCCTTCAAGGAAGGCTCATAGTGAATTATTTAAAATCATTCCCACTCTTGGTGTTTGCAGACTCAAGCAGCACTCCATTACACTTCCAAGGAGAACCAGGCAATGCTCACTGTGATGTGTGTGACTTGTTTCTCTCCCAAGCCAAATTTTTGTGTCTTCCCCTGGAACCTGTTGGTGAGTTCAGACCATCCCCTGATTTCTGAGGTCATTAGGAATCATCACAGTGTTTTGTGAGGAAGGAGGAAATCAGAGCATGAATAAGGCTACCCTGTGTCAATGGCTGGCAGGGCCACACACACCAGGAACCTGCTCTGCTCTGGGCAATTGTCAGATGGTCAAGAAAATAAGGCCATTAATCCCACCAAGTCACAGCAACAGATGCTGGAATATGTTCATATTTACATTCAACTTGCCCACCCTCTTGGATGAACTGGACTGATGAGCATGCTACTAATTAAGTCTGGGGAGCAGGAAAGAATAAAACACAACAAAACTGAATGAAAAAGCGGTGGCATTGAAATGCTGAAAGATTTTCACCACCTGTAGTTGAAGGGTTTTCCCCTCTTTCCCGTGATAAAAGCCAACCTCCTGGGATGGATGAAGCATCCCCGAAGGAGAGGAACTGGTTAACAGCACAGCTCCCGTGGAGCAGCAGGATCCGAGGCGAGCGGTGAAAGATTGGTGGGCTGTAATGATGCGCGGGCTCCATGGAAATGCCCAGCAGCCAACGGGGGACGCGGCACCGGGAGGCAGAGGGAGCGTTATTGATGCGCTCGCCTCGGGGAGGGAAGCGGATAATGGATGTGGGATGCTGGCCGCGCTTTGTCATCAAACGAGGGGCCTGAAAGATGGTGCACTGGAATATTATCCGTCATTCGTTGATCAAGATGTAACGCTCTTGGGGTCCTTCTCTTTTTTTTTTCTTTCTCCCCCACCGCACCGGTGAACGCTTTTATTTCTCACTCTGTGACCTTTTTGCTCCAGTGTTTGGAATGCTCAGATATGTTCTCTTCCAACAACGACCATGCTGCCCGCAAGCCCCAGGATGTTGGTGTGAACTCCAGGAAATCACCTTTATGATGCTTCAGCTTTTACAATTATCCTGCCATGCTGCTGGTAGATGACATGTATGCATACACATACTTAAGTTCTATTTTTACAGTGCTATTGGTAAGAACAGTACTTCCTAGGCAAATAAAAAGGTCACTCTCCACATTAAGATTGTCATAACGCAGCAAGAGATGGCAAACATGGGTTTCATTACATCTCACCTGTATTTAGGCAAATCAAGTAATTGAGTTTTTTACAGGGTTGTGTAATGGCCTGGTGTAACCAAATGAGCCCTTGCACCCGGGGTGTATAAGCAGCATATTATCTTTATCACTTGATGACCCATAAAATGGCTGTGCACTCCTTAGTGATTACCTGCCTTGCTCAGCACTGCTCTGTAGGGAGGATATTTAAACATTTTTTGCATTATCAATTTCATAATGGCGTAGCTCCAATCCTCAGCCTTTTAAAGGCAATGGCTTTCCCTCTCACCTTTGTAGTAAAGCAAAGAGGATGGGAATGGGGAGATCAAACTGTTGGAGGTGGTCCCGAAGTTTGAGCCATCTTTTGAAATAGAGATGCCCCACATTCTGTCTGGGATCATTTCTCCTTCTCTGGGAGTAGTACACATGGAATATTCAAAAATAAATTGGGTTTTGTGATGAGAGCCACTACTTTGGTCTGAGCTTGAACTTTCCTAAATTACAGCCAGAAATGTAGAGGAAAGTGGTGCAAAAGAAACTGTGTTTCAGAGGACTTCTTGAGTGAAGAAAAATAAACCATGTGTTACAAGATCCAAAAACAGGACCTTGGGATAAGAGACTATCATGACAATGATTTAGAGTATCTCAATTTCAGGGGGCTATTTTGTGCCTAAGGCAGGTTGGAAAACAGAAATCTTACAGAAAATGTGAAGGATTCAAGATTCATAGCTTACCAAATTCAGATAAAAATAAAATATTTTGATTCCTTTTTGAAATTAAATTCTGTGAAAAATTTGTCCTGATGACTGTTACTTTGGGGAAAAATACACATGTATATATATATTTACTGTTAAAAAAGTGGGAATAAAAGATGTCTTAAAACAAAGTAAAAAATGTTCAGAAAATAACTGGAATTAGACACTTCACTGCTCTAAAACTTTTTCCATTTCTTTAATCTGTCATGACTTTAGAAAACTTTTGGATAGTTCCAAGGCTCTGGGTGATTCTGTTTAGATAGTCGATTCCCACCTCCTTTGCTACTCTGTCTAAGATAAGTCATACCCAGCAGGATGCATCGAGGCCTGCTGAGACTCCATCCAGCTGGCCTGTGTCAGTCTAGGTTGGATGAGATGTCTAGCTTTAGGGCTACTTACTGTTCCTACATCATTTAAGTGCCACCAAACCCTAGGTTGGGTCCAAAATCATCCTGTGTTTGGGCTGTGAAGAAGATTCGTGGCAGGATCTTTGCTGTTACCTCAGCAGGAACATCTCCATCTTCCCATGATTTGAGAAGCACCAGACACTAAATATGAAAGATAATCTTCCAGTCTTGGTGGAAAATTTTCAGGGATAGGGTGAGTTATATTTTCTTACATTCTGAAACTGTGCTGACTTGACCATTTTTACTGGTTCTTTTTCATAACTCACTCTGAAACTTCTTCTGTCTCTGTGGGAATGCAGTCAGTAGGTATCTCAAAGGACTTGCATGGCACAATGATAGATCACCTCTTCTGAAGTATGCACACTGAGAATATCTGTAGTAGGATTCCCCCCCTCAAGAGCAGCCCCCGGAGATAGATCTCAGACCTTAGTTAAAGACCACTGTCTCTATTCATTATCTTGTCACTGGGTCCTGCATCAGTTTGATCTATAGATGGTTGTATGCGGAGCAGAGCGTAATGACTGGAGGAGAGCACTCTGGGATTTTGCCACTAGATTCACCTTGGGTATGTCACTTGGTCCTAGACCTCAAAGGAGCACTTCAGCTTTTCAGACTTGTTGATGGGCATGGGAGATAGTCAAGGTTTTGAAGATGTGCCCCCTCTGGGCCACATCTGCTTGTGTCACATTAAGGTTAAGATACTCTTCCTTTTCAGTGCACCTTAGAGTAGCTATATGGAAAGAATTTATTGAGAAGGGAATTGGCAAACATGTGCCGTGGATCCCACTTCACTTTGAGATTTCCTGAAGGTGAGGAGTGGGGAGACATTTGCAACTATTTTCATTTTTAATGAATAATTTTGCAAAACCCTCTCTAATGTGCAAGACCTTTGCAATCTCAACTTGAATTAATCCTGTTGCTTTCATGTCAGTAAATTTCATGGTAAACAAACAGCGCATGCAGTCAGTCTAATTTTTAATTTCCTAGAGATGTTTCAGAGGGCTGAAGACTCTGTAAGTCACCAACTGGCAAATACTTGGGTCACTAAAGGGTGAACTGGACTAAGTGTAATTGACCCCTTGTTACTTGGCTCACAGTGGAGTGGAAGGAAAAACCAAGATTCCTTTAACACACTCTGATATTTAATTTGCAATCCTGGCACAGTGTAGCTTCAGTTAAAGTGAAATCAACTCACATCTTTGTCTCCTGACCTGAGGTCCCGTATGAACATGACAAAGTTCAACAATGAGCAAGAAGAACACACAGTAAAACAAGCCCAAGGTATCAAGTCTCCTTAAGGCACTGTTTCCTTTTGTTTTTTATTATTATTTTTTCCCTGTAGTGGCTTTACCCACCTGTAATTGCAATAGAAAGAAGGAGCCAGGAGATATTTCTTTGCAGACGAGACAGTGGTTGTGTTATTATGGTGTATTGTGTTACTTTCCATTAGACCAAAAACTTTTCATCTCTAACCCTAGGAGGTGACCTACAGTAAATACAGTGTCATATTTAGCTTTTGTAAATAGCTTAGCTCTCATGAATGTTTTATGGTGGGGTAAATATCACGTTATCTCTACTTATTTACATCCGCACAGCATCACTGAAGACTTGTTGGGATTAAATATTAATGGTAAGCTTCAGTGAATGTATGCTTTTGTCAAGAGTGCGCTGGGCCACACATCTTTTTTGCTCTCACACATTGAGAAACCACATAATCTTCCAAAGAAAGAACTGGGAGTTCACTACCAGAAAAAAAAAATGGAAGCTGTAGCCATTGAGCTGAGGGCAGTTTTTACCAAAATTCCAATTTTTTGCTCAGCTAGGATGAGGGAGAGAAGACTTGGGTGAGGATGTATGTGCCTGACACAACACTTGGACCTTAGTCTATGTATCTTTTGCATCCCAGGGCCTCTGTGAAAGGATTCCAGGGATTTATGAAGGCCAGGATGGCCAAGTCTGGATTGCTGTGTATCTTAGTCCTGTGACCTCCCTGACTGTGTCAAGAACTTCTGTCTGCCCCAAGTATATCTTCCAGGGAAGCAACCATGCTTTTGACTGTAAGACATCAATCAATGGGGAATCCACTGTCTCCCTTGGTACGCTGTTATTACTTCATGCATGGTTAATTAATTTTAGGCTTACCAATTATTTCTAATGCCATGGTATAATTTTTCTGGTTTTGATTTCCATCTCTGGGTGATTTTCATGGCAGATTTGCAGATCTTCTCTTGAACCCTGTGCTTTTTCACGTGGAAAGCACAGCTTTTTGATCTTCTGATTGAGGGAAATCATTTCCTCCCTTTGGATATACCAAATGCATGGAGTTCTTGCATTTGGTTTTCTCCAGCCCCAAATTGTTCATGGCACTTTTTGGAATCTCTGTCAACTTTTGTACCTTGTCTGCTGATGGAATGCACCCAATATTTCAGAATCAGTCAACCATTGGTTCATGAAACATTCCTCTGAGATGCTGAAGGTGCCTTTTTGGGTATAAAATCTTGCTCCAGAGTGACTGTGGCTCAATAGAAATTTTTGTTGCCAACATCTGTCTTTTTTATTTCACATCCACAGTTTTTCCTAGCAGCATTCATGAGAAACTGCTCCAGAGTGAGACCCAGCTTCAGATATGAGTGGGTCTTTGTGCGATGATTCTGGCACCATCCATGAGCACAGTGTATGTCTTCCTCCAAATTTCAGAACATCTTTTCTCAGGCAATCACCAGGAATTTATTGATGATCCATGATTTATACCCAAGTAAATTCCTACCTGGCTGTTATTTCAGGCATGTAATTTGGGATGCACAGAGCTGTGAGCATCAGCAATGTGATGGAGGCTTCTCCTTGTTCATTGATTTCATGTTCACCTGTATTGGTGCATCTCTGTTAATATCCCTCAAGTTTCTACTGATCTAATGTGGGAGGGTAGAAAATGCACAAACTGTGCTGGTAAGGTTACAGGCATTCTACAAGAGGTGAACACAAAGACCCTATGTCTTTGAGGTGTTCTGTTTTAAATAATCCCTCAGAAAACTTTGCCTGAAAGACAGCTTTTATCATTTTCTACCTGTTACCAGTGCTGGCTGGTGCACTCATTGGGTCCTGGCTGCTGCTGGAAAGCTTTTTACCGAGACACAGGGATGAGCAGTTGTAATGGAGTTTAACAGCATTGATTTAACATGGAAGACCCATTCTGCACTTAAATCCCTCCTTCCCTCAACAAGACCTTATTTAACTGGTTAGTTTATAATTTCTTAATGAGATGTTCCTTTATCCATTTGACCAAAGTTGTGAAGGCTGCAACTGTGCAAGAGGGGTAGCAAGCCACTGGTTTTGTTAACCTTCAATTTTCTGATTCATTGACTTCGGTGCCTTTATTCGGCAAGAACTGCCTCTCCTGCCCCACTTGACCCCAACTCATTAAAACAATTGCAGAAATAAAGGCTGTTGCCGGTACACACTGGAGTTTGCCAAGTGACTGAGCCCAGAGTAGCAGTCTGGTTATTTTTAATCAATGCCAATCAACTTTTGAAGCATCCATTATGTCCCGGACCAGGAGCAAATGTACAAGGCAACTCAACTACATTACCGAACACTTAAGCCCTGTGAAATTTCCTGACCTCTGAAATCTCGTACGACCTAGTTGCAGCCTCAAAACGTCTAGCACTAATCTCTCCATTAAAGCCTCTTCACCTATTTCCTACGCTGTGCACACTGGATGTATTTAGACAAAAGCAGCAGCTTTCAGAGCCATTAAAGGCTCAGGCCAAAAGAAAAGATGATTTTCTTATGGCTGAGGGTGTCTGCCAGCCCAGGGGGTTGGACAATGCCATGTTCTTCAGCTGACCCTTATTTATGATAACTTGTGAGTGTCAGGATTATGATGCTAAGATTACTGTGGTATTTAAATATTATGTTATTAGTCAAATAAGGGCATGTATAAACCCAAGATAATTATTTTTTTCCTTTTTTTTTTTTTTTTTTTTTTAAGGGGATGAGAAGGGGTGGTTTACTACAAAGGCTTTGATTTTAGCTGTTAAATTCAGATCACAGCTGTCTCTTTACAAATACACTCTTCCCCTCTTATAAACTGCTATTTGTGTTTACTGTGCCAAATTAATCATTTTGCCACAAGCTGGTGACCCCAACATACTTTATTTTCATTTACTAATCAGCAAATGACCTTTCCAATTAAATCAAGTGTGTTTCATTTGCAGGAGGGTGTGCTGTATCTGTCTCTGAGGCAGAAGAGGCAGAACCTGAAATGTGAATTATTTCTCCCTTGTTTTTCAGTTCTTGGAACTCCCAGGTCTGAGGTTAGAAGAGTCAACCCTGTGAAGATGTATTGCTCCACTGGTTGGTCCAGTATCTCCATCACCATTATCTGAAAGATAGTAGGATGCCTTCTATCTCAGTAGCCACACAGATTTTCATTGCTTTGAGAAGTACCTTTACAGGAAAACAAAATCCATTTTGTTGTAAGGACTTACAAAATGATTAGCCTGTGGACACACAAGGTTTGTGCCACCCCCCCAGTGGAGAAGCAGGACCTGTCTGACTCCATGGCACTTCTGCTAACTTCAGTGTGTTGGTTTCAACACCAATGGGATTTATGATTCTCTCTTTATTTTGACCCTGACCCCATTCCATGGGGTGACCTTGGGATAGATGCCACCTCAGATTCCACCTCTATAGGATGGGGATAGTTGCATGGCCTCTCAGCACCTACTAGTGCAAAAGGAAAGAACAACTGCGGGCCCTTTGGAGCAGCACCTGCAAAGTCCCTCTCCACCAACACAGTGTGGGTTTCCCTTGGGAAAGTGCTGAGGTGGTGTCATTAGGTGTCCCATCATCTCCTGCTTTGTATTGGAGTATTTTGCTGCTGTTCTTCACAGAAACATCCTGGTTTCAGAATCCAGTTATGCAAACTCTGTGTTATCTCCACTACCTAACAGTGTGACATCTGTGAATGGTTTTCTAATTACTCAAATAAATCAGCGTGATTGGAAATTCTTGAGATTTTATTGGGGAGGAAATTTATAGTAATTAAACCCAATTAATTTTGGATTTCTGTTAATCCAAAGAAGTTTCGGAAGCTTTGGGTTAGATTTGCATTGTCTCCAGGAAGTGATGTGGGTGAAAGAATGAGAAATTAATTGATTTTGGACAACGTAATGCTAAGATGAAAATGTTTCAAATTAGTTTGTTATGCATCTCGCATCAATTGTAGAGTTTCTTTTCTGGCATCTAAAAATACCATTCAGGGCTTTTACTAAAGATTCAGACAGACTGAAAGGAATCTTTTTTAATCAAAATAAAGAACCCTTTTTAATTACTCAGACTCCTTCACAGTTGGAGGTAATAATTGTCTTTCGTTCTTAAGTAGTGCTGTTATTAGCCTGCCCTGAGGCTCTTCTATTTTCCAGAAGTTCACATCGCTCTCTGCTGAGTGCCAGCATACAGTGCACAGTAACTTCAGTATTTCTGTGTCTTTGGTCTGGAGAGTGATGTGGGTTGGACATGACCTATCTCCATGCTGTGCCCGAAATGACTGCACACAGCAGCAGGCAGGAGCCATTGGTAAACACTAAGGGATGTGTTTTGCAGAAACATGTTTTCAGGTGCACCTTTTATGACTTCTTTTTTTTTGTTTTGGTGACGGAAAAAGCAAGATATCAGAACAGAACTCAGTGTTCTTCACAAAGGCCTGCTAGATGCCCACTAGAAATCTGACAGTCAATAATAGACATGAAGTTAACTATTTCCAATTGAGGGAGCATTGCAGACCACACGAAGGGCTTTGGGATGTTTATAGAGGTGTTTTACTCTTTGCCATGTTCTTGGCATTGAAGTTATGTAGTAGTTTTGTTTAGAAGGGACCTCTGGAAGTCTGTAGTGTGATTCCCTGCTCAAAGAAGGACTGGGTTCCAACTATGGTGAAGTTGCTCAGAGCCTTGTGCAATCAAGTGTCAGGTAGTGCCTGGACTGGAGAAATTTTTTCTCCTGTTGTTCATCTTCAGCTTCTCTTCCTGTGACCTCTACCTGTTGCCTCTGTGTGCCTCATAGAAGAGCCTGGATCTCTCCACTCCGTGATCCACTTCTGCTGTGCCCATGTATGAAGGGTCACAATGTTGAGTTTTAGATCAGGTGAGGTCTCCTTTGGGCTGGTCTCGCAAAGGACAACCTTGAAGATCTAAATAAATAAATAAAAATAGAAGCACTGTAGACATTCCTCCCCGCCCTCTCCAGGTGTTTTTGCTCACAGAGTTACTATTTTGAGGTAGTGATGAGAGACTGTGATTTTTTTTTCCTGCTAATATTTCCCAAGATCCTAAATTCTGGAGTATAATTGATGCCATATGTTGATTGTCTTTCTGTACCACAACTGAAGTAGGTGCCTGCATTACTGAGAGCAGACACAGCTAAATAATCTCTCTGATCATTGAGGAAAGTCTGTGACAAGCAGTGTGAACAGTCCAGTAATCAGCCCAGTGCTTGAGAGCTTGAGGGCAGATTTGTTCAAGCCTTCCTAAATATCTTTGATGTCACCCCATGGGACAAGCCTATGTCTCTGACTGTGACTCAGAGTTGCATTAGAATTGTGTTGAAAATGGAAGTCCATAGAAGGAATAAATTTCATAGATACGACTTTTCATGCTAATGGAATATATTTTGTATATATTCTGAATATTTTGGAAGTGGTTTCTCAAGTCTTCTACTCATGGTGTAGTTCAGTGTGTTCACATAACACTGCTTGTCTTTGCTTTCTATTTCTTCGTGCATTTAAGAGCACAAATGACCTGGGAATCATTTTCACTTGAACTAGGTGAAGGTGACAAAAGCACTTCAGTTATTGGAGGAAGGAGTCAGTGTTTAAGAAAAGTCCTTAATCATTTGAGGTACACTTCACCTCACATGGTTAGTGGGCATGGTGTTAAAAGGTTGGACTTGGTGATCTTAGAGGCCTTCTCCAACCTTAATTATTCTTCAGTTCTGTAGTTCTATGACTCTGTGATTCAGTTGGATTGATAATATTGATAACATTGGCTGCCTGGAAATCGGAGCACTGGGTTTACTGGTCACAACTGCCATGGTAAATGGTTGAGTCTTGTCCCAGTATGGGTTTGGTGGAAGGCACTGAATTAGCATTTGCCAGTCATCTTTATCTGCTGTTGGGATAGGCTGAAGTGGTGATGTTTCCCATCACAAACAGCCAGAAGTCTCATGCCATGCTGCTGGGGAGAAGAAACTGCTTCAGAAAACAACTCAAATTTCATTTGCACCAGCAACCAGCACAGGCACTGTGCTGTAGACCATTGGTATAGATCAGCAAAGCCCTTCTATGGAGGCAACTACATTTTGCTGCAAATACTGAGACATTTAGTACCTCTGGCCATAACCAAATGGGGATCTGTGAAAAGACCCAGCAGGAGAAGAGTTAAGCTGCTTTTACATCCAGGTACTCTGCCCAGGCAGCCCCATATCAGAGGGCTGTATCTTCCCGAATGTGAGTTCAGACCGCTTTTGTGCTAATGCATTTATATTGTGATTGTAAAAAGCTTTTTTTAAAGAGGAAGATAAATCTTACCCAAATCTGATAATCATTTTAAAAAATCTCAGCTCTGAGATTTATGGTTGTTTTTTTTTTTTTTCCCCTCCCCCTCTGAAAGAAAAAAAAACAGTCACCCTACTGCATCAAAGACAGAAATAATGGCTTGTAAGTACTTAAAAGCTTATGGATAGGAAACTTAAAAAACTGGTCGGATTCAAAGCAAATCCTATCAGATTTTCTTGGTTCTCATAAACCTTTAATCAGCTCCTGTGGGCATTTTTTGCTAACCATAAAACATGTGATTAGAAGACACATGAACTGCTGGAATTATGACAGCAAGATGGGCTCTGACTTTAGCCTGACTTACGGACAGGAATTGAAGGAGCTGCTGCAGTGACAGCTGTTGGTGGCTGGAGAATCCTGGCATATTCCCCCATGGAATCCCCTTGCATTCAGCATGGGAAGAGCTTTGGGATGTTCTGATCTCTGGAAAGCTACAGATGGTAATGGGGGACAGGAAAGAGAAAACTCAAAACTATTTCTCCCGCGGGTGTGTGACTGATGGATGTATTTGTATCTCCATCATTCTCGGTGTTTCATTTGAATTTCCAAACTAAAGGAGTTGTTAGATAAAGATGAATCAGTCTTTGTGGGACCCGACATGTTCACAGAGAAATGTCCATGAAATGAGGAACAACCACAAAGATCTTCATTCTTTAACAACTAAATATGAAGTTTCCACGAGGTGATTGCAACTAGAGCAGAAGGATTTTATGATTATAGAAGCCTGAAATCTCATGGGTAAATCATAGAATCACAGAATAGACTGAGTTGGAAGGGACCCTTAAAGGCCACTTAGTCCCACTCCCTGTAGTGCTCAGGGACATTCATGACTTCATCAGGTGCTCAGAGCCCTGTCCAGCCTGACTTTGGGTGTCTGCAGGGATGGTGCATCATGCTCTGTGAGCAACCTGTTCCAAAGCAGCTCTTGACAAGTTTTCCACAAAGGATGTTTTATTTCATAACTCATTTTGTTGGACCTGAAATTATCTAATTTCTCTTAATGTTTAGGAAATGCTTCATGTTGTCTTCTTAGTGAATAGAATACCCAAGCCTGGTGTTTTCAAGAGCAAATAAGTGTAGTATGCACAGACCTGAATGTCCCATTGGGTAATTTCAGATTAGGGAAAACTGCTGATCTTTTAACTGTTAATATTGCAGTTTAAAAATTACCTCCCAGGGCACATTGGTTCTTCGTATGTGGATATGATAAAATTCGCATTTAAATAAAAAGACCAACAACATATCTCTCTACAAACCAAGTCTATTACCAAAACATAACACAATTATTTTGGGAACCATGCTAGAATAGTTTTATAAAGTTCTGTATGTGTGACATAGTTTTACTCAGCCACTAGACAATGCACAAATAACTGAGTCTGTCCATGCCACTTTTCCCAAATTCTGCTCAAACTTTCCTGGGTGTATCTGTAGGATTGTATAGGTCTTATGTTACACAAGCCACTGAGGCATGCTTTACTATAAGAGAAACTTCTAATTCCTCATGCTGAAATGTCTGCTATATGTTAATGTACTGCACTGCTACTGGCTGGGGAAATACAGAAACATGGGATACAGTTAATGGGCATGGGTTGGTGCTGGACTCGGTGGTTTTAAAGGTTTCATCCAACCTTAATGATTCTATGGTTCTGCAAGTGGACACGGTGGTGATGGGTCAACAGTTGGACCCAGTGATTCTGGAGGTCTTTCCCAAACTTACTGATTCTATGATTACATGAAATTTGATATCTATCAGATAACAGATCCGATTAGATCTGACCTATCTAATATGATTCTATGAAATGATAGAAGAGCTGTGAGTTCCAAAACATTACCACTGCAAGATAACTCTTGAAAAAATCCCAATCTCTACAGGTGTAATTTTGAGAAAAAATACAACAGAAAGCACAAGGTCCATATCTGGAGCAAGGTCCAGCTGAGGCTCTTCTCTGAGCTGTGCGCTGGTCCTTGGGAGCTGATTCTGTCTAGAAGCTGTGGCCATGAAATGAGATATTCCCTTTCCATGCTGGGATGTTTGCAAGTATTAGGATGCATAGAATCATAGAGTTATTCAGGTTGAAAAAGTCCTCCAAAATCCCAAAGCCCAACCCCATCCCACCCCACCATACCCACTGACCATGTCCCCATGTTCCACATCTCCATGGTTCTTGAATGCCTTCAGGGATAGGGACTCCTCCACCTCCCAGGGCAGTCTGTGCCATACCTAATCACTCTTTGGTGAATAAGTGCCTCCTAACATCCAACCTGAGTGGCCATTCTGAGCCAAAAGCAGGATTGCAGCTTATGGAAAAGGTCTTTGTGATGTGCCACCCTTTTTGCATGCAGAGAGGCAGGAGGGAAGAGCAGGGCACAATCCTTGTAAGCCTGTGCCAGAACACGGGGGCTAGACTGTAGAATCACCACCAATCCACCCCACAGAGTATTACTGCCAATGCATGGATAGGCTGGCTGAGAAAATCCTGGCTGCACACTGCTGTTCTCGTTGTGCCCGCATGCATCTGAGCAGCGATCGCTCACATGGAAATGCTGAGGTCACACAGACCAAAGTCTTCAACACGCGATGACTTCTAGCAGGCAACATCTGACGGTACCAAAGCCCTTTGCAGCCCTGGGTGAAATTATGATAACAAGAGAAAAAAGCTATTACTGCCACCATGCTTTCATTATGCAAATGATATTAAGATAGGCTGCACAGATCGCCCGTGGCTATGCTATAATCTCCATGCAGTGATTATAATGTGTCAAACTTAGTCATTTTGATTATGACATGTTAATTACATGCCATCCTCATGCAGACATGAATATTACTCTCAGTCAAACAAAACACAAATTGGGGGCATTGGGTTTTTTTGTTTTGTTTGTCTTTTTTTTTTTTTTAATTTGTTGATTAAATGGATTAAAAGATAAAGAGATAGGTAATGGTGTAAACTCTTTAAGCAATGGCCAAGTCCTCCTGGCTGCATGGGTTTTCACAAACCACACTGTGATGGTCATGTTTTATTTTTTGTCCAAGGAAAACATATTTTAAAATATTTCCATCTTAATGTAGCTCATTGTAAAATACATGATTTCAAGGGAGATGGTTCAATAAAGTATTCCCTCATGAAATGTGCCATTAAATATAGAAGCAGATCAGATAACAGCTTTTCCCACTGAGATTCCCGGGTGTGGTATCTAGGTAAGAGGCTGAAATACAGAGGCACCTCTGTAAGTATAGGATGGAAAAAAAAAGACACCTTGCAAGGGAGCAGCACTTAACAAGACTTATAAATAGCTGGGTCTGCGACTTGCCTGATTAATTTGGGGAAATTGGCCTTGCTGAATGTGTTCCTCAGATTTTCATCAAATTTCTGCATTTATTCTGCTCTCGCTGATGCTTAAAAATGAAATACTTGCATCCAAGCTAGATCTTGGGTAATTAAATGTTTAGAGTTGGTGCTTCATCAACAGGGAACTCTCTTAGCATCCTTTCCTCTGACATGGGAGGAAGTTTGGAAGGAAGTTTAGAAGGAATTTTGGAAGTTTGGAAAGGCAGGAGGGAGGGAGGGAGGGAGGGAGGAAGGAAGGAAGGGAGGAAGAAAGGAAGGAAGGGAGGATGGAAGGAAGGGAGGAAGGGAGGGAGTGAGGAAGGGAGGAAGGAAGGGAGGAAGGAAGGGAGGGAGAAGAAAGGGAGGGAGGGAGGGAGGGAGTGAGGGAGGAAGGAAGGGAGGGAGGAAAGGAGGGAGGAAAGGAAGGAGGGAGGGAGGGAGAAGAAAGGGAGGGAGGGAGGGAGAGAGGGAGGAAGGAAGGGAGGGAGGAAGGGAGGGAGGAAGGGAGGAAGGAAGGGAGGGAGGGAGGAAGGAAGGGAGGGAGGGAGAGAGGGAGGGAGGGAGGGAGGGAGGGAGATGACAAAATGTTCACATAAAAACTTGCAATGAGATTATTTTCAGCTAAAATATGTATGCTGCCCCAAAAGTGCAGTCACTCTGACCTCCTTGAAGAAAAGTTGCATGCAGCCTGTCCCTTCTCCTCTGCCCCATCCAGGGTTGGTTGTGGGTCTGTCACTGTGTAGTGAGCAGCGAAGGGATCAGCTGGTTGTTGTGGTTTGGGGCACATAGGGTGCAGAATGCCCCTTCCCACTTTCTGCAGCTCTGAGCTACAGTCACCCCTGTGGCAGCTCCAAGGTGAGCTGGTTGTTTGCTTTTAGTGCACAAAATAAATTTTAAATAAAACCAAAGGCATCCCCCTAAACATCTTGTTTTTACAGAGGGACATTTCAAGGCAAGTTTTACACAGGTTTAGCCCAGAGGGAAATTAAACTCTACATGTAAATGGAGATTACACACAAAGGAATCCATTACTTTCAATATTTCTCAGCAGGAGGGTTCAGAGTTATTTAAATAAGTTTAGATATTAAACCTAAAGTAGCCATTAAAGGAATGTGGATTTGTTTGCCTAGTTTTTATAGAAATCTTCTCTTTTTTTTCCAGCTGACTGAAAAATCCATTGCTTGCATGATGGTGAATATTTTTAATGCATAGAAAATCAAAGAACTTTCAATGTAGTACTTCCTTTGAATTTTTAAGCACCAAATTACAGAATACTTATTACAGCAAAATGTCTTCTTTAGGAGAGATTAAACTGCAAACATATTCCTCACATTTTTTTTCCCTTTTCCATCTATTCTTTAGAAGAAAGCTAATATAAACACTGACATTAAACCATATTGGCTATGTAAGGCACTTTGATTGTCATTGAGATTATTTTAAAAGTTATTTAGGTCCCCACGTTACATCTTTGCAACTGCATGGAAAACGTTTCGCCATGTTTCTCTTTGCAACATTTCTTTGGGGATTCATAAATATTGATTGTACCGTAAAAAATTGATGGAATCTCGAAACAGACTGCAGTCTTGGTAGCTGGGGAATTTACTCAATTTTTCTCAATAGCTGCAGTCTATAAAAAGAGGAGATTTTGCAAATTGTTTCTCACCTTGTCTTTTTAGTATTTAATAGCTCTCAATTCTGCAGCCTTCTGAACCATGCACCGGGTGCGTTTTCCATCAAAGCTGTATCAGGCCTATTCAAAGGGAATTAAAAGGCAGGGAGTCACCAAGGGGTTAAGCAGCTGCTGTGCTGGCAAGCACCAATTCCATTCCTGGTGGCAGTGTGGAGCCATCACAGTGCCTGCTGTGTGAGAACTTCTGTCAAAAAATGTCCTTAATGGGCATGAACTGGGACAGGGGAAAAGGAGCAGAAATTTGTCTGTCTTGATGTAAAAAGAAAAGTAATAGAAATAAACCACAGCATTTTGGTGAGCGGTATGAAGAGGAATGCTGAGCAGGTAGGTCACAAAAGGCGGCGGCAGCTTTGCTCTCCTCCTGTTTCAGATAAGGAGCATCTTGTGTGTAAACAGAAGTAAAAGGGACTCAGAGGCACTGGCAGAAACCCAGCCTGGTGCCACCAACTTATCCCTGGCTTTCCATGCTTTCTCAACCCCAGTCCTGAACTCTGCAAGGTTTAGACAAAAAACAGGTGTACTGGGAGAAAGCTCTCTCATTTTTCAAGAAGCCCATAAAATACACTTCTTAAGAAGACATCCCAGTATCCAGAAGAGCACCTCATAGGATGTCCTTCTATTCAGCCCAGGTGTCCACAGGAAACTGTCTTCTCAAGGGCTGGTGGCTTTTCTCATTGGATTTCCTATTTTTGTTGAACCATAGAGTCATTAATGTTGGAAAAGACCTTCAAGATCCCCAACCCCAACCCCAACCCACTTTCACCATGCCCACTGACCACGTCCCCAAGTGACACATCTCCGTGATTCTTGAACACCCCAGGAATAGTGGCTCCACCACCTCCCTGGGCAGCCCGTTCCAATGCCTGGCCCTCTTTGAAGAAGAAATCTTTCCTAATACACAACCTTAACTTCCCCTGGCCACGTGGCCATCACCTCTCATGCTGTTGTTGTTACTTGGGAACAGGACTGTAATTCTGGATTTAAGCTGGGCTGGTGGTGGAGCGACAAATGCATGGGGACATGTGGTTAGGATGTCTATCAATGTGATGGGGCCCATGGGCATACAAGAAGTCTGTGTATTCTTAGGTCTTGTTCATGGCTTCCCCATCAAGACTTGCTGCATCAGGACGCTATGCATGGTGTCATTTCAAAGCCAAGCATGGGTGCATCTTCAAAAGTGATGACTAGAAAGGTTGTGGATGACAACACCCAAAGCCAGTTCCGCACAGATTTCTCACAGTCATTTCTAGAAGCCCCAGGCAACAGTAACAGCATTCCTTTCAATGCTGCTGTATCGGAATACCCTCATGGCATCACTTAACAAAAGTTCCTGAGGTTGAATTTAAGTGATTCTAGGTTTCTCACTCAGTTACTCCAGTGCAGAATGTTTTTATTCATTTCCTTAAAGCTCCAAATCTCTGTCAAGGGTCTGAAATACATCCTGATTGAAGTTTTCTCCTAGTCAGCAGAAATGTGTTCCTCTGAAAGTGTCTCTTTCACATCATCCAATCTACCAACCACACTATTTTGTTGCCTTCCTTAGGCTGCTTTACCCAAGCAAAACTGTTCCTGTTTTTACTTATTTTCTGCTTAGCTCCAGACCAAGTTTCCCATCCCTTAGTCTCATCTCACTCTTTGTTAAAATGAAAAAGGAAAAGATTGGAGAAATCTTGACCTCCAGTGAGAACAGGTTGTACCACTCTGGGACCACAGCAGCACAGATTAACGCTACAGAAATGAACTTTGGGCAGAACTTCATGTAGGATGTCTTAGGCAGTGGTAAAGTTTCACAGACCATCCAAAGAACTATATGTGGGGTGATATGGAAAAGCATGAAGGATAAGAAATATTTGGATGCTACCCAGCTTGAATTTCTGTGAAGTTAAGATTGGGTTGGACCAAGGGTGATCCTTAAATTCTCTTCAATCCTAAGCCATGCTGTGACTCCATGAAATGCAACTTCTGTAGGAATACTCTCAGCAAAACTCATTAAATTATGTTGCCCTGGGAAATGGGACCATTCTACTAGCTCTTAGGAAACAAATCACAACATGAAGTACAAAGCACATGATGACCCCCAGAGCAGAACCCACACTCCTTGCTCCCATCTTCCCACAAGTACACCAGTCTCCTCCCAAGCTATAGTCTTTGCTACCCTTCATCTCCTTTTTTTTTTTCCTGCTGGGATTGGAGCAGAGATTATTTTTGTTTGTTTGTTTGTTTGTGCACAGTGCATAGCACTGAGCTGTGATTTCTTGGTGTGTGGTGATGGGCATGATTATGATCTCTTAAACCACTGAACTCCCACTCCCAAGCTCAGCACTGAGGACCATCATCAACTTTAACATTATGTTAATCCCTTCCTCACTTGGAGCCTGGCCAGTTCATTTTCATGCTACACTGCTCATTTCCAGCTTCTATCATAGTTCTAAAGTTGCATTAAATAAAGAATGGATGTAAAAATCAAATTAATTACTGGCCACTCCATGCTACTTAATTTTAAGACTCCCATTCCACCAGTATTTTTTGTAAGCACAACTAGCTTCAGAGTGCCAGGATGGCTGTATTGCTCTTAAATACGTTGATTAGAGACAAATGTAAAATGGGGATAAGTGTTGGAATATTGATTTGCAATAATATTTGGAGCAGTTATCTGCCGTTTTACAGAAAGCATCTGCAACCTGAGGTAGCACCTCAGGTAGTACCTGAGGTAGCAAAGAAGGAATTGAGGGATTTGCCTCTTGAATTAGAGTTAAATATCAACTGTACTTAGAATCATTGAAAGGGATCATAGAATAGTTGAATTGGAATGGACTTTAAAGATAATCCAGTTCCAACCATGGACACTTCTGTAGCTAAATAAAAATAATAATCACCAAAATACTCAAACGCCATTAGACAGAGAAATATTAAGATATGCTATTTTTTTCAAGCATTTGTTGTACTTTAAAATTGTTATTTTATTAGTAGTTTATATGTTCGCTCAACAGAAAATTGCAATGCCATGACTTCATAGGCAGGTGGACAACAGGAATTTTCTAGAAAATATGAGCATTTTTCACTCCTTGGGTTTTCAAGGCAAATGTTGGGTTATGGTGGGAGAAGTGCCCTAAGTAACATTGCTTGCCAAATCATAGCATTTACTTTTTAGTCAACTCAGATCTGCCTGTCATCAGTGGGGAGAGAGCTCCTCTTCCCCTTCCCCTTCCCCTTCCCCTTCCCCTTCCCCTTCCCCTTCCCCTTCCCCTTCCCCTTCCCCTTCCCCTTCCCCTTCCCCTTCCCCTTCCCCTTCCCCTTCCCCTTCCCCTTCCCCTTCCCCTTCCCCTTCCCCTTCCCCTTCTCCTTCCCCTTCCCCTTCCCCTTCCCCTTCCCCTTCCCCTTCCCCTTCCCCTTCCCCTTCCCCTTCCCCTTCCCCTTCCCCTTCTCTTCCCTTCCCTTCCCTATTTAATGCTTGCAATTCTGGATTTGATTTATTATTAATAATAATATTACTGCAATTGTTTAATATTACCGTGGTTAGGAGCTGAGGGCCTTCCAATCAATCTGGCAGCCTACCATTACCTTTGAAACCAACGCAAATTTATTTATGTGAGTTCTTATGTGAAGGGGAAGGATGATGGCTTTAAATTGTGACATAGAAGCAGACCCCACGGTGGTATATAAGGGGTTACACCTGCACAGCCATTCTTCATGACACAACTTCTTCCAGGACCCACACAAAAACTTATTAAGCGGCTGCCTGTCACCTCTCCTTAATAAATAAGAATCTCTTTTCAGCCTCTTTGTCTCCTTCACCTCTGGGGCCAGCGTCCTGTAAACACACTGCCAATTAAACCTCACGTCTAGCAAGGCCACCGCTAATGAAAAGCAATAGAGAATTCACTGCCTTTTAATGAGGAAAACATGGCTTTTTACAGGGAACAATTTATTGGGCCAATTCCCCCCGTCCATCACCCTGGGGAGCCGCTGCCTTTTTTACCCCCTGTTTGTTACTTTGTCAAGCGCGTGTAAAATTGCGCGCTGAACACAGAGGTGAAGGCTCTGACTCAATTTACGGTGTGACATCTCTGATCTCGCTCCCCGGATCAGTAAGCGATCCTGGCAATGATATGCATGGAAATTAATTACTGTGCCCGCCAGCGATGCAGCAGGGCCCGCCGTTGATAATAGCTCAGTTTGCAGGAGTTTGTTAGTGGGGCGGTGTGTCTGCTTCTGTTTGCACACATTGCAGACAATGTCAGCGACGTGCGAGCCACCATTGTGAGCTGCCAGGTACCCTTGGAAAAGGCACCGGGAAATGGGAGGCATGCGGTGATGCTGTGGGTTTTGGAGGGTGGAAAGGCACTCTATTTAGGCTACGGAGATTTGTACTGAGCTAAGACAATTAATGTGATATATATCCAAATGAAAAATGGATTGAGTGGTCAAATTGTGCATAAAGCAATTCAGTGAATAAACTCTGTCTAAATACCTCTGGGACCATATCATCCATGGGTTATCTCCTTTGGCTTTTCAGTTCTTTTTTCCTAAGCTTTGCCTTCTAGAGCTTTTGGCTGCAGCATTCTGTTTGCTTCTGCCAAGTAGCGTTTCATTGCTGGTGGCTGCAGCAGGGTTACTTGGCATTATTCTCAGTGGCTCAGGATATGAAGGGACATCCAAGCTCATCCAAGGGACATCCATGAAAGCAGCTCATCTGCTGTTTTTAGGGAAATAGTAGAACTGCCCCGAAGTTGTGTGGGACCCTCCTTACACCAGGCTATCAGGCAGTATGGTACACAAGCATTCTTGCACCCCTTCCCAGGACACCAAATCCACATGAGGAGTGATTAAATCAGTCCTTTCCTGTGGGACAGGTGGGAGGATAGGAGGATGGAGAGAGGGATGCATGGATAGACAGATAGATGAATGAATGGATGGGTGTATGAATGAATGAATCAATCAATCAATTAATTAATTAATGGATGGAAGGATGGAGGTAGGGATGGAAGTGACAGAAGGATGAAGGAAAGTACAGAGAAGTGTTGGGAAGGAGGGTTTCAGGGATGGGGGGATGGAGGGCTGGTAGGATGGAGATCAGTCAGAGCTCCTCTTTTCTGTACATTCCCTGTCCCACCTCTGCTATTCTTGACACTGCTAGATTTTGTACCTTGATTTTCCAGCTGTGAAATAAAGGAGAACACACTCAACGTATTAACACAGACACCAGGCAAGCCAGCTCATCCAAGCATGATCATGGCATGCATTTGAGGTAATTTCATTTGATATTTGATGTGTTTTTTATTATATTATTTCTTACTAGAGACGTTCTTTCCTGTTTGATCCTCAGAACATTTTCATCCTGGTAGACTTAATTTGGAGTCTTACTCAGCTCTCTTTCCTCTTTGTCAGCCTCCTTATGGTCTCTGTGTTTGGCCATTACTTTGCCCACATATTTCAATC
The DNA here is from genome assembly GCA_036925125.1 of Oreortyx pictus. Classification (NCBI taxonomy): domain Eukaryota; kingdom Metazoa; phylum Chordata; class Aves; order Galliformes; family Odontophoridae; genus Oreortyx; species Oreortyx pictus. Next base: position 737,293 of record JAUPFR010000004.1, on the reverse strand, counting down.
ATTTTTTCATGTTTCTGTTTAACTGATACCTTTCAAAATTACAGTTGAAATGGATGATTTCGGAGGTCTTTTACAACCTCAATGATTCTATGGTTCTATGAAAATTAATATTTTTCTTAATTTTTTCTCTTTATTTCTCAGACATTTCATAGAATCATGGAGTCCTCTGTGTTGGAAAAGATTCTTAAGATGATCAAGTTTTGTATATTTTTAGAAAATTCACTCCTTTTATGACCTTGAAGAGGATCATAATGTCTTTCTGGGATCAAAGAAATATTATGCTATACCCTGGATTCCCCCTCATCTCCAGACTCAGCTTTGGGATACCAATGTAAATAGGGGTGACAATGCACATGGTCTGAACATGGTGAAATTCCTTCCAGGAGAAAATGTTCACAAAAGAACAGGGAACGCAGAACCAGGGTGGGCTTTTGGAGTCCCTACATACAACTCAAGAGATTTCCTAGTTGGTTCTTCCTATTTACCCCCTGCTAGTGAAGTCTAGAATCTGCCTCATCTATATAAAAAGCCCAAGATCATTTCAAAGGTTTGGAAAAAAAGAAGTGGCGGAGGGATTGCTGTGAAAGATCATTTCTTTCTTAATGCATCTGTTATATTCAGCTGCTTTAGCAATTAAACTTTTCCTTTATTTGTTACCCCTACAGACCCCTGGTTAGAATAGGATCCTGAAGTTGAGTCCGCCAGAGCATTGGGCTTACATGATTCAATTAACCTTTAAGGTAGCTCTGGAAGTTGGTACTCTAGGAGATCCTTTTGTTAATTGGCAGCCTGACACAGACAATTAAGTTTGATCAGATGAAGAGGGCATCGGGGACGTCATTAGCATACTGTACTGAAGACTACGTGGTGTGTAAAAGTTGTTTAATTTCTGTCAAGGAAGAGAGCGGGGGGCTGGGGGGACCCTCCTTGCACATCCAGCATTTTGCTTATTAAATATTTCATTTCCCTTGCCATAAGCATTGAATGTTCCCATTTTTTACCCCTCCTTTTTTGGTTTCTTCCCACTGCAGTGAAATCAACTGAATGCTCATTCTTATCTTATTAAAACTTCTGCACCCATTGGAGATACTGCATTAAATCAAAACAAAACAATCACAAAATCATAAGAAAGCAGAGAGACCAGCAGAGAGATTTACTTCAGGAGAGACAGAAGTATCCAAGCCAACCACTGAGTGTGAGTACTCAAGGTCCTGGGAGAGCCCAACAAGGTTCTTCCCTTTCCTGTGTCCCCAGAGATGTTCCAGTTGGCTGCAGAGTCCAGTGCATCTCTGTTCCCTGAGACAACACACAGCTATAGGGCAGAAGATGAAACCAAATCACATTTCCTGAAAAACAGAGATATTCACTCACCTTTCTATCTGGCAACTAGAGAAAAGGCAGCTGGAAAGGGAACAAGGGACATAAAGCCCCATGGACACATGGCATGGGAAGTTTCCATCTATACATTACATGGACAGGCTCTCTCGTTACACTCGCACTATTTCTCCAGCAATTATTATATATTGCATAATTCTTATAGCATTAGCCTTGCTACCGAAGTCATTAGTGTGCTAAGACAGTGATAGTAGCAAATGGAGGTCCTTGTGCTAATAATATCAATGAAATTTTAGTCCTAATCCAGTGAGACATTTTTAGCCCTCTACTGACATTATGTTGTATAATGCAAAATTAATGTGAAGCTGCAGTGCAGAATGAGCATGTTGTGCTGTCTCACTGGCTAGACATGCTGCATTAAGGGTGTAGAGGAAGAACAAGAGGCTGAAGATTAATCCAGACCTCTGTCCAACAGTGACCAACATTCAAAGCCTTGGAGATGAGATAGGAACAGAATAAGCACACAACATCTCTCACATCTCTGTTTAGAATGGGAAATCCAAGATTTTTATTTCATAGAATCATGGAATCACAGAATATCCCAAGTTGGAAGGGATCTTTAAGGTTCATCACATCCAACTCCTGAACTCTAAGCAGGGAAGCAAGAAGAATAAGCCTCCTTTGTCAGTCATTGTCTTCATGTGAAGAACAGCAGTGGTAGAACTTTCAGCCTTGCCACTTTAGCGGATATCTGCACTAAGAACCCAGGATTCTCCAAGTGATGACGGCATCCGTGGAATGTCAGGGAGTAGTGCTTCCTCTGCCTCTTCTGGAGTGAAAATGCGGAAAATGCAGAAATACGAATTCTCTTCAAATCCTTCTCATGTTCCATACACCCAGGTTGGTCACCATGTCAGAGATCAGACCTTCAGGAGCTGATGCAGTGGTTTGGGCTGCCAGTGTTGTGTTCTATGTGATCACAGAATAAACAGAGCTCTGGAATTAGAGATAAATGAGTCTTGTCTTGGAAGAAAAATCTTGAAAGGAAAAACTATGGGAAAACTCTTCCTATAATTTGACTGAAGATTTGTAAAGCTCTAAGTAGTCTCTTCATAGAATCATAGAATCACTGATGTTTGAAAAGACCACTAAGAACATGAAGTCCAACTGCCAACCCCTCACCACTATGCCCACTGCTGTTGTCACTTAAACAAAATAAGAGATAAATGGTTTACCCCCTCCAAGCAACCTTTGTCTCGTTGAAAAGTCTGCTTAGGTTTTCAGTGAAATTTGGGATAGCAATCTTCACCTGGAAAACAGCACAAAGATCCACTCAATATCTTTGAAGTTTTAGCCAACTCTGTGGGGAAAAAAATAAAGGTGGAAATTTCATAAGATCAGTGAGTATCCATTTGTAAGTCATGCAAAACGGCAAGGAAAAGGATAGAAAATGTTGAGGGTGATGGGCTTTTACAAGTGGAAACTCGTTGACATCAGAATCATACAATCACAGAAATGTTTGACTTGAAAGGGACCTTCAAAGGCCACCTGGTCCAGGAACCTGCAATGCACAGGGTCACCTCTTCTTTTCTTCTTTTAAAGCCTAAAGAAATAACACTTGAGATGTATACACTATACAGTTTCATTAAGATGACATAACTTCTTGGATAGATGATAATTTTATAATACCTTTGTATGCCACTGCTATTACTACTATGCTGCTTTATGACGATGTTAATATACAGATGTTGCTTTAATCTGTTTTTTAATTTACTTTGTATATCCCCTACGTACATTTTGTCGTAAGGTAGTTTATTTTGCAGCAGCTCATTTATTTTAAAAGTTGGAGTTTTTTATACCACTGCTAGAATGCTAATGACACTTATACGTGTGCTCTTCTTAATCTCTTGCCTAGTTGCCTGATACAGAACATGGATACATCATTTCTCTGATGAGTCTAAGTGCTAAAAATTGTTTTATTAGTGGTTTTATTTTAGGGTTTCATTTTTTTTTATTGGGAGGTTTACTAAACACTGCTCAGCAGCATAGTATTAAGGTGCTGAATGCCTTCCCTGTGACTTCAAACATCCTATAATTGTTACCTTTCCCCCAAGGACTTGGTGCTCCCTAGGAAGGTCTAAGGGGTGAATTTGTAGGTGGTCATGTATCTGCAAATGGACACTTATCAAGTCCTCAGACACCACATCCGTGTCTGGATTTAAAAATTCACATTTATCATAAGCCAAGGCAAAGACCTAAGAACAAGACTTGGGTTGACTTTGAGCAGGGCTATTTTGTGTGGGTTTTGGAGAAAGTAGATCAAATAGGAGAATAAGGCTGGCATGAAAAGATGGGAGATACAACATGGATTACTGACCACGACTTGATTACACCTGACCTTGACTTGATTGCCCTAGCAGCATCTATGTGTGTGTTTGGTTGCAGAAGTGCCATGAAGTCCCATTTCAGAAGGTGCTTTGTATGGTGCCAAGAAGAGTGATGGAGGTGATGCATATGGTGTAGGCAGTAGGGAACAGGAGGGAGCAGCATGCTTCTTCACAGCTTCCCATGCTGGACTTCTTGAATTCTGACTAATTAAGTTTTAAGCCCAGAATGCCAACAAATAAGCCAAAGAACAAGTTGCACTGAGTTTGGTGGGATGACAGTGGTGTGTCATCCCAGCACGTTTCTGCCCCATGGCAATGGCTCCATCTCCTGCTCTGCCTTGGTGAAGCTTCTCCTGAAGCAAGGATAAACAAGCAGTCTCTCCTCCGTGGTCTTTGGTTCCACAGCTTCAGTTTGCTGAAGCTTCCCCACCTCCTTGGGGAGAACTTCTCACTTTCTTTAAAAAATGTGTTTCAGGAGAGGCAGGAATATTTTTCCCATAACTTGGTGGGATGGAGCTTGTGGAACAGTGCCTTAGGTGGCTTCGTGTCACCAAAATGTATTTGCTCTCTGATGCTGTGGGCATTGGAAGGCCTGCTGTTCCCAATTGTCCATTGCATATTACGGATGGTTATAGCCATGAAGACTTTACTATTTATTTGCTCCCTGTTCCCTGTGACTTTATTATGCATGAGCAGCTTGACTGTGATCTTTCTTTTGTTTTACATTTTGCATTCATTAAAAACCAGTCATCTGCATATTTTGTGAACCCTCGGGGGTCTCTTCCCCCCTTGATGCATGTGTGCCAGTCCCATTAGCATGGATGGGAATTAGGAGATCATGCTGAAGGAAAACACAGCACCCTTCCCCCTGCTTCTCCCCTTCCTGCTCCACCAGGACAGTAAAAAATAAAAAAAAAAAAAAAAAAAATCATTATATAGAATATTCACTTTACATTGGAAAAAAAAAAAAGGAAAGAAGACAGGAAAAAAAACTTGACCGTGCATCTCTGGAGATTCTCCTCATTGCCCCAGGCTAGAGGCTGCACAGACAGAGGGCGTAAATCATTTTAGCATCACCAATATTCATAACTGTGCTTTTCTTTGTAAATAAGGGGGTCTCATTTCCTTCACTCCAAAAATGGTGCAGTATCTGGTCCCTGCGGCTTCCTGACAATGCTGAGGGTGTGGATAAGGGAGCTGTGGCATTTTCCTATAACTGTCACCAAAGTGGATAGATCCTCACTGACCACCTCAAGGTTGATCCTTTGCTGAGCAGAGGACCACAGCCCTGTTGATGTGATGGTGGTGGATGAGGAGGATGGTCCTGCCATTATCCCTGTGCCATGCGTTCCTGCTGATGGCATGGGCTTGCAGTTTGCCTCCCTGCCTAGAAATCAAGGATATTTTTCCATTTTGATTCAAACTACCCATGCATGTTGGCCTCTGGTGGAGGGATGCACTTATTTCTGCCGTATCTCTAAGGGTTAGAGCAGCCACGCTTCCCGACCCCAACAAAAGTTTTGTGTAAGCCCTCCCCTGCTCCTCTGTGCTCCAAGTTTGACAGTTCCTCGTTTCGTATGTGCACGCAAAGGGAGACACACAGAGAGATGAATTTATTTTCTCCATTGTTAAAGCTTCAACATTGCCCTCAAATCATTCTGACACAAAGGCAATGCGGCTCGCTTCACCAAACAGCACATTTTGCCCTGAGCAAAGACACTTTCCCATGCATGGAATGATCTCCCACTGCTTCCCATAAGAGCACTGGGCTGGATGGAGAAATGGAATCAGAAGTTTTCCAACACAACAGCCCACTCAAAACAACCGAAATACATGTGGGCTTGAGCTGTGATTGAGCAGCACCGGTTGGAGACAGGTGTGATGTGTGGAACTCGACAACAACCCTGTTGCATTGCTGCTGACATGAGCTGGAGCATCCCCTAGTTGACTGAGCACAGTGCTCATCACTACATCACGGTGTTTCCTACGAAGACCAGGCCCATGCCTGTATAGTTGCATACTCATTTGTGAGTCATATGACATGGATCATGGCAGATTTGGGAACAGTGGGTACTTTAGAAGATCTGCCATGTAGATGGAGCCCATCTTGCCTGGTCAATGGGGGGCGGAGGGGGAAGGATTAATGGTGGTGAAGAATAAGTTTCCTGGCTGGTGTTGGACTCAGAGATTCTTAGGTATCCCTTCCAACTCAGGATATTCTGTGGTTCACTGAAATAAACCAAGAAAAAACAAAACTGATGGAAAATGACTTTACAGGAAGCAGCATAATTCTTCACCCTTCTTGAACAGTTTTTTAAGAGATCAAGACTCCATTTAGCTAAAAGATGCAAGCTAAATGGCATGACTGGTCTTTGTGTCTGCAGCACACTACTTCCCAGCCTTGAATCAGCAGTTTTAAAGAGTAAATCAGTAATGGTCCCTGGTCCCATAAGGAAGACAAGTAAGTTCATAACAGGAATTTGAAATGGGGAAAGGAGATGAGCGGAAGAACATTAATTCCCAAAATAAAGCATCATATTCATCTTGAATATATGGAGAGTGCATGGAGGAAAGGAGAGGCGTTCACTTTGTTAAATATTTACTGCTAAGTATTACTTCACAGAACATTTCTGGAGCTTTAGCTAAGAAGGATGGAGTAATTGTAAATGCTCAATAGGACCATTTGCAGAGTACCTTGTTCTGAAATGGGAATTAAAGCAGAGCAGAGAGAGCTCTGTAAAGTTTGACTACTAAAAGCATTGCTCACAAAGAACACAGCTCTCAGAGATCAGCCATCATCTCATCTCACCAGTACTTCTAGAACCGGAGTTTCCCTCCATTAGCTGCTAGGCAAAGCCCTGGACATGTGCAAGGTAACCAGTGAGCTCCTTTTGAGTTGGTAGGAACCAGAAGTACAGAGGATGGCATCAGTAAGATGTACTCAGCATTCCCCCCATATCACATATGCTACTTATGGAAATGTCCTATGCTTTGAGTGATTTTAATTCACTACCATCCTCCTTGCAAGCAGCACGACTCAGATATAGCATCACCCTAACAACGATGGCACCTTCTCCCCAGAACTCAATGCTTCAGACATAGACACAATTAAATCACAGATCATTCACAGCCATAGAAGTATTGAAAGTCACCAGGAAAAAAGAACTGTCTTGCTAATCTGTGTGAGGTTGCTGCAGGAAGAGTCTCCCTCCAACCAAATACATCATTATCCTGGTTTCTGTGGCATGGAAAATATTAGATTTTTGCTTGTGAAGAGGCCAAGTATGAAGAGACTGCATCCTGTACAATATAGAAGTGACTGAAGAAATAGGAAGAGCCAGCTGACACATTCTTTCATGATATCTGAGTGAAGCAAAACTGTCCATGAGTAAGTGAAGGCAGGTCTCCCAGACAGAGAATGCGATGCCAGCCATCTACTGTGTGCATCCTTCCCCTGCACTACTCCCAGCCATAATTTCAGGGTTGTGAATCCATCTTGCATCTTTAAAATATCAGTGCCCTCTATTCAGTGACACTTCCTTCTGAGCTCTCTCCCAGCTCCCCCAGATTTCCATTTCTTGTGCAACTTGAGCTAAATGTGGTGGCTCTGTGCAAAGTGCCTTCCTTCCATGAGCTCATCTGTCTCCCCTTGAGCACTGGCAGCCTTTGAGCATCCAGTGTGTTTTAAGGAAGCCAGGCGTGACAAATAAGGACGAGTTGGATTTTTTTTTTTAAATTACAAAGTGCAAAACACATTGGCAGCTCATTCTGATTCACAAATACACTGGAGAAACTTGTAACCTAAGAATATTTTGTGAGGGGGAAGAAAAGCACAAAATCTGTTATGCCTCAGGAAGCACACAGCTCCTTTGCATTTCTGAAACTTACACCATGCTGGGCAGGTGTATGGTACAGCCCATGGAATTCGGGGAATGCAGCCCTTGCTGGAAAATCACTGCACTGCAGCCCACTGCTATGATTTAAGTCACTTCAGATGTCTGAGTACTATCCAAAAACTAAAAATTGCCATGAAACTATTGTTGAGATCTCAGTCTATTCAGAGAATTGTAAAAACTGCCCCCTCTTCTATGAAATGTCACTGCTGTTTTAATCTCTATGAACATCTCTCTTAGTCTGTGTAGGTTTTATGCCATTTAAAACAACATTTGATAAAAAAAAAATCACCATTTCTGTTTCTTGTTTTGTTGTGTTGTGGTTGTATGTACCCTCATTCCTTAACAGCAAGATTCTGAAACTCATTTTCCTCGATCTTGCATTCCTAATCTTTCCCTTCTGTGTCTAATAATATGGCTGAGCTCATCTTGGGTCTTTCCTCCAGAGGAACAAGAGTATAATTTGGAGTTCTTTATTTTTAACTGCCTACCCCTTTTCTCAAGAAAATTTCTATGAGCCAAGAGTATTTGATATATCAGTGATCTTCAACTTTCTGTCTTATTTCCTTAAAACTCTTCAACAGCTTCAGAAATTACCAGCCTCATTTCCTTGAGGAGCTTAGTTAAAAGTGTTATTTTGAAATCATGGTATTTTTTTTTCTTCTTGTTGGAAAATTCCAGTAAAACTCTGAAGAGCCTGTGCACAGAAGAGCAAAATCAGAAATATTCTGATAGCACAAACTGGAATCAAATTTTGCAGTATGTTACACCTCGGAGTACAAAGCAGAAAATAGGAAACAGCTTTCCGGACTGCACATGGCACTGCTTGTTTAATCAGGGTTTTACTGGGATTTTATACATTTTCCTAAATTATCAATCTTTTGTACCTCTGTAGTACACTGAGAGCAGGCCAGCAGGAAAGAACCTGGGAAATGTGGTGGATGAAAACCTTGACAGAAGTCAGCAGTGTGCACTTGCTGCCTTTAAGGCCAACTCTATCTCAGCTTTTTTCGTAAGGTGTTTTCTATAAAACCACATGTTAAATGAACCTCCACCACTAGAGTGATTTTTCACCATACAGAGTTCTACTCATCCTCCTTCTTCACTAAACAAATGACAGAGACCCATCTTTATATTCTTAACCTTCTACATTTACAGTGGAAGGTTGTGAGAAAGGCTTGCATTCCAAGAGCAAGGCTGGCAGGCCTTTTGTACAGAGGAAGTGAGAGGGGGTGATAATTGCGGGTGAGCATGTGTAGTGGGGGATATTGAGGCCATGGAGTGTGTCCAAAGGAAAAGGATGATGGCCTTACCTTGTGCCAGAGGAGATTCAGGTTGGATATAACAGCTAAGTAGTGGTGATGCACTGGCACAGGCTGCCCAGCGAGGTGGGGGAGTCCCCATCCCTGGAGGTGTTCAAGAGCTGCAGAGAAGTGGCACTTGGGGACATAGTCAGTGGGCATGCTACAGGTCTCAGCCAGTGTTTATCTTCATTGACAGGACAGGTTTGCTCAGCCTGGATTATTTGCCAGCCATGATTACATAGCACAAAGATGTCTGAAAGCATAGGAACCCTCTCTTGCTCTGCTGCAACCTCGATAGGCAGAAGGCACATTAGGAAATGGCTCAGATAATGTTAAAGAGGATGGATTTGTGATTATGTCTCTCTGACCCACCTGGTACTCTGCCCTTGGAGCTCTACTTAACAGGTCTTCCCCATGTTTTTGGAAGCCATTAATTTTGTGGCCAAGTCCCTGAACTCTCTTTTTTCCATTCTTTCTTTCAAGCATAGAGCTGTTTGCTTCTGTGCCATCCCATCATCTGGTGAACACTTGCTCAAGGACGCCTCAGAAGATTTGTGCTAATAATGAAAAGCTTGAAAGGGGCAAGAGATTTTGCCCGGGAAATTAATGTACATCAACCAACCCTACTGTGTTGCTGTCCCATGGAGAAGAGGGAACCAATAACAGAAAGACTGGATAACTGGTTTGAGGGGTCGTGGACACATGAATTACTGCCCTACTCGTCAAAGCAAAATTGTCTCTACATTCAAGAGATGCAAGGTTTTAAACTATCTTCTTCTTCTCTCTCTCTCTCTCTTTCTCTCTTTATTTATTTATTTATTTATTTAATATTTAAATTTTACAAAGGGATTTTTCAAGTTTTTCCATCTCCTTTTGCCATGGATCAATAACCAGAAAAATTTTCCATGCTGCTTCTTTGCTTTCTATTGGGGTATTCTCAGAAGTCAGTGGGGACTCTTTCTAGGTTTTGGGGTTGAGGTGTTGGGTTTTTGGGTTTTTTTGTTTTGTTTTTTTGAATGTGTTTGTTTCTCCTTTCACCACAAAGCACTTGAAGGGGGCAGAGCCTTGTGCATTGCATAAGAGTGTCCCTCCATGCGTTAATGTGGGTCTGCGCCGTGCCATGCCGCGAACATTATGTGTCCTCCCAGGGACAATTTGCATAAAGGATAAATAAGAGAATCACAATGTGAAGTTTATTCATTTTTAAATCCTGCAGCGTTTGTGATTGAAGGCTCAAGCTCAGATGTTTTCCTGATGTGTACCATTAAGAGTCAGGGCTCTGCCTAATGTCTCTTCTGTTTCTGCAGGGGGACGTAATGTGCAGTATTTCTCCACACTGGAGGATCATTTTCAGTGCGTACCACTCGGCAAGGGAGTGACGAACTGCAGGCTGCATTATCTTGTACCAGGCCCACTCTCCTTAATTTGCTGTAACCGAGCCAGCACATTAAATACAAAACATATTGATGTTCTCTGAGAGCCCTGGAGGGTCTTTACCCTTCCTAGTCAAAGGAACTGTACAATCCAGGAGGAAAGAAAAAGGCATTTTGCCATGGTGAAAATAGTTGTGCTGCTGGCACGCTGTGGCTGACATAATGTTGCGCTTCCATTTACTTCACTTAGAGGGGAAAGTTGTAACAAAAGGCATTTTATCTCCTAACATAAGATCGGAGACAGCGGAGAGAGATGGTCTGAGCACCAGCTTAGGGGACGTGCATAGCAAAGGCATTATTCCACACATGAGCACAGTGGGAATGGGTTGGGATTGAATGGAGTGATCTCAGTGGTCCTTTCCAGAGTTAATGATTCAATGAAAGGATTTGCTGAGGACAGCTCTGGTAATCCTACAGTTGACATCTGGTGGTGGGAGGGGCACCACAGGCATGAGCTGGTATGGGACATCCTGGTGATCATCTGATAAAGGTTAAAGGACTTGAGCCATCACAGTAATTTGATTCATATCATGTTAGTTGACAAACTTGTTTCCCCTAGAGCCAGACAAATTCACCAATGTTGCTGGGGAGAAGAAAAGCAAGATCTGATTGTGACTCCAGAAAGAGATACCCAACACCCCACATCAGTCTTTGAGTTCTAATGCATGCTCATAGACAGTCATCTTGTGTAGCTGAGAGTGTTTTAGGGGGGCTTGGAGAACTCCATTTTGGTGTACACTTTTCTCTACATTGATAATAAGAACTTGAAACTAGAACAAGTATTTCTTCACTACTGGTTTTGGCTTTCCTTATTTCAGAACTAAAATCTCTCAGGTTATTCCTCTCCTACATGAGCTGAAGATAGTAAATGGCAGTTATCTTGTGGTCATCAGAGCCAATGAAACATAAGTCTGTGATTCTGTGATAGTCTATGAATCTGTGTCCTGTCATCAACTCAACTTATTATCTAAGAAGAAGCAAATGCCTATACAGTTTCCTGCATTTTGGGGAGTCTTACTAGTTCTCTTGATGTCTTTTAAAATGTAAATTTAATCCTTCCAATATTCAGGGGGTTCCTGTGTTCAGCCTGCTTGCATTCACTTTATTTTTAAAGGCTGGGTAGTATTGGGGATTTCTATCTCGTCAGTTTGGGATGAAAAAGAGAAATATGATAAGAATGTATCTGGAAGTACTCACATGGAAACATGGAAACACAAAGAATAAAGTAAAAGGGATTTCCTTAATAAATCATGTTAAACTGTGACAACACGTAAGCAATATGATTTGGAAGTTTCTCTGAAAGTTATGTCTAACACAAACATATATGCTAGTTACTCCATTTACTGGGTATATTTGCTGGGTATTAAACTATTTTGATATTAAATCAAGCAAGTTTTATTGCATGAAGTGAGAGCTAGCAATGGTCTTTGGATGCGAAAGTTGAACCCACAGATGGAGCTCTGATGCTGTGCCCTCTCATGCTTTTGTGGAAGGAATTTGGGTCAGGTGTGGCGTTTCCCATTTTTCAGACCCATTGATTTTAGATGACACAAACTTCAGCAAGCCCTGCAAGCTCCAGCTCAAGGCATAGAACAGACTATGCTGCTACAAATCAAGCCATAGTCCTATGTTATTTTAGAATATCTCTGGCTTTTGCACAACAAAACCCATAAGGAAAATCTTTTGCAAATGTATCACTCTGAAGGGAGGTAAAAACTCAAGCAAACTCAAGGCAGCATTTCTAAGCTGCATGCTTGTGTTTTGTCTTTTCCTACTGAAAGTTCATGCCTGGCTCATTAAGTTACAAGATATTTGCCATGGGTAATGCTTATTCTAAATCGTTTAATGCAGCTCTAGACACAATCCTTCAGATCTCGTGCAATCATTTGTTGTCTTTAGCATTAGGAAGACTTTTTGTAGCAAGAGAATGCTAACTGTCTCTGCAGCCATTGGTTGTTGATGACTCTTGATCGGGGTGCATCCACATTTCTTTTTTGTATGCTTTTAGTTATGTTCAAAGAAATATTTTATGAGTCAGAAAACATTTAGTAAAAATTTTCAAGGAGTGGAGAGGTGCTCTGCTGAAATTGTTGTTTACAACCAACAGGAAGGAGCCAAGTTGCAGTCCTTAAGTTTGATTATCTATAACATTTCTGCTGTGTATCCAACACTGCCCAATCCTTTGCAGAGTTCAGGAAGATGCACACTCCACCTAATCGGTAAGGGTGTAAAGGAACCCACTTGAATCAAGCTGGTGTAATGAAAACAGAAGACTTGAAAAGGAAATGAATGCATATAGACAAGATACTTCTCCAGGTGACATGGTTTTTCTCCTTGTTAATATTGTACAAGGAGAGCAACATCAGTGGGAAGACTAAACCATAGCAGGAGCTGACTAAATCCTGTCTGTTTAATTCATATGGATGTGGTGGTTGTGGCCACTGGAAGGGTTTCTGCATGTTCAGATTATCCCTAGGGAGCAGGTAAATGTCATCTCCAGTAGATACAGTGAGGACTCTGGTTTGGGACTCTACTGGCAACAGAATACAAGTACAATGACATTTCTTCTCTATCTCTTTGCTCACACACTCAACTACTCTTCCAGTGTCTATCTCAAGAACAAATATGGCTACAACACAGGGACATCTAGTAATCTGCATCTTGCCTACACTTTGCTGTACTTCGCAAAAACCCTGTGACGTTGAACTCCTTGGGTCACCTAGGCTAGCAGTCCCCTTTTGCAGATCCTATTTCTGATGCCCAAGGAAGAAAATGCAGAGGAGTACATCTAGGAGTTACAACATGGGTTACTGAATGAAGCTGTGGGTGCCCCATCCCTGGAGGTGCTCAAAGCCAGGTTGGGGGGAACCCTGGGCAGCCTGATCTGGCAGGGGGCAATCAGCTCAAGACAGGGGTGGGGCTGGAAGAGGTCTAAGATCCCTTCCGACCCAACAATTCTGTTGTTTTCTGATCTTCAAGATCTCTTCCAACCCAATCATTCTACAGTTCCACAGTTATACAATCTTTAAGGTCCCCTGCGACACAACCACTCTGTGATTCTAAGATGATCTCCTCTGAAACTCACCCCACACCCACCTTATGTGTCTGCCTCCTCCATGTACTCCCAGCAAAGCCCTGGAGCTCACCCTTCAGTCTTTTCCAATGGAGTGCGCATGGGTACATGTGTGTGCATTTTTTTTCCCAGAGTGACTTGTTCGTGCTGTCATCAGCTGTTGTTTTGGTAAATGGCGAGTTAAACAGATATATCCAAGCGTAAAATCTAAAAAATGTTCCCTGTGGGCGCCTGGGGGGTGTTGTTTGAAATCAACTACATATCAATTGAGCAGCGGCGAGCGGATCCGATGATAAATTCCAGTCCGCAGACGCCTTATAAATTACATTTTTTTGTTCACGATCTAGCCTCATCTCAGCTCCCCAGAGGCCCTTAGACTGAGAACTATGATTGTGTTGGAGAAACGTTTGCTCAGCTTGAGCGATGCCATTAGTGTTCCATGTGCTGGGCCGCTCGTGCCGGCACCCCCCGCTTCCCTCTCCTCCCCAGTCCCAGCCCAGTCCCCCCCCTTCCTCCCTTCCACCAAATGCAATATGTGCCTGGTAATTTTTCTGTTCATTATCTCATTGTTTTCTGTAAGTACAAGGTTAGATTGAATTACTGCAGGCTCTATTGTCTATTTGTAATTCTCCTTCCATGCCGAGCTCCTAATGAATGGGCAATTTAGTCAAATCTTTGTAACGGCTTCTTCTGTGCGTCAGCCACTTAATTACTCTGAGCTTTTCTCACTGCTGCTTTATTGCATGGAAACTCAGGCTGCTTCCAGGTCTTTGCTAGGGGATCTCCAGCTTCAAAAGAAAAAAAAATTGTCAACATAATAACCAACCTGCTTCAATAGTGGTCATGGTTGGGATGGGTTGAGGTTGGACTTGGTGATCTTAGGATCCTTTCCCAACCCTAATGATTCCATGTTCTCTAATTCTGTGATCCTGATCCCTTCATATAGCAGCGCCCAGGCACACAGGACATCCCTCTCCTGCGTACTTTATTTGCTCAGTTGTCAGTGGGTTTATTAATGTTGTGTGCACAGAGAAAACTGCCACTGTGCAAATTAGGCAAAATGTATTTAAGGTGAAGATGACCTAAACACTCTAGCATGGATTTGAAACTAAGGCAAATCAAATGAATGCACAGGAACCTAATAAATGTATATAGCTCCCTCCCCCCAAAATGCAATTCCATTGAAACTGAGATGTGAATCTCCTCTTGTTCCAGGATTTCAAAAATCTGATTTTAGTTTGCTGTTGGCACAAGGGGCAAGAAGTGCACATTTTTTGTTTGTTTTCTTGTTTGCAAAAAAGTATATGTTCACCTTTGTGTCCAGTGTCATAGATTTCAATCTATGAATGAGGGGCAGGACATGGGAACAAACACATTTGGAACACATTTAAAAAAATAAATGTGATTATTTATAACTAGCAGTGAGACAGATGTGTAGAAAGATCTAAAAAAAGCCCTTAGCATGATAAATGCCTTTTCCTTGCCTTTTCTCTCTAGCTCCTATGACTCAAATCAGACATATTCTGCAGGGAATGGACTCATCCCTCAGAAGTGCTACAAATGGATGGAGAATTTCATGCAAACTTTGTAAGAGTGCAGAAAGGCTGATGATAATTACTCTATTGGTAATTATAGAAATCTTCCAAAAGACTTTCAAGGAATTTTCCAACAGGGGATTTCCCTTCCCCAGAGTGAGATTTCTGAAGACCCAACACAAAGGCACTGCAAGATGTTTTCAGTAATTTTTTTGCACATCCCTGACTCTAAAAGTCAAAATCTCCATGCCTCAGGTCTGAAATGCCTCAGGGATCTGCTCCTGGATTCTTACATTTCATAGATTTCAGTAGAAACCAGAACTTCATGTAATCACAAGAAGGAAGTTACTTTTACTACATAGGCACCACAGACTTTGCCAAATGTAAATGTACACCTCTGACCAAGTCTCTATATCTAACCCTTGTTTTAGTAAATAGGCATTTTAAGGACAGCTGTGTTATCAAGTCAGGCTGCTCATGAAAGTGGAGGCATCAAATGGAAATCAGTCCACCCATGTTAAGTCAAGCTAAGTGAGTTATAGAGTGACCAAGTTACCAAGTTATGAATTTGAAGAGTTTTTTTCCTATTCAAGCCCAGGGCATTGTGTTGACGTCAGCAGGATCTGAACGCCATACAAAGCATTGCACTTTCTACCCCATTACTACAGACATATATGTACCCATAAGCTCCTTTGTGAGCACATTGGAGGAGATACAATGATCCGGATCCTACCAGGGAATTTGCATTCAGTCCTGGGTGCAGCCAAAAAGGAAAATGCATCACGACCATACCAGAAGTGGCTACTCAACAATCATCAGACCAACAGCTCTATGCTGGGCTCCACTTTAGAGTCTGCGATCTCAGCATGGAGGAACAGAGGATTTATACTGTTGTCTGCAAAAGCAAGTGTTGGATTTCCAACAACAGAACCATGTATTAAATAGCATCTTATTTATATTTGTCTTCACAAAAGAGATGAGGACAAGGAAAGAGGAAGCCTGAGAGTAAGCTGGTGCATTGCAGACCCCGATAGGCTCTTTGCCTGCTTTGTTATAATACTTTATTGGAACTGACACATTGATAGCCACAGTTTTTCTAGGAAGTGACCTTCATGCTGCCCATTGATTCCCAGTGGCCATCAACTCCTTGCAATTGGAATGACAGGCCGGGTGAAAGGTCAGTCCTTAAATAAAGCTTCTGGATTACCAAACACCTGAAGTTCAAATGGAAATGGAAATCCGCACCTCATTTTATGTGACATGTTACTGCTAATGACACTTCAGGATCTTCAACAGCTCCTGCTCTTTAACTCATGTGTGTGTTTCACTTGATGGCCCCTTAAACCAGACCCTATAGGACAGGCAGCTGCAAGGAGAGCAATCTCACTGGGACATATGGCTTCTGGGACAAAGCTTTTGCAGCAAATGCCATCAGAACCGATTAAAACATTTGCCTTTCAAGTGATGGCCAGAAACCATCATTCTCTTAATTAAGATTCACAGGAAAGGGATTTTATTTACATGAGCTGTGGCATTGTTCTGCTGGGGATGTCAGATGAGCTTTGTTTGCTTGTGCACAGCAGGGCAGCATCCATCTTCTCATGCCCCATGGGACCCCCAGCCCCCAGGACATGGTGGGTTCAGATTAACCTTTTTGTCTTCTCCTCCAATACATTCATTTCTTGCAAATGGTCTTTATTGGAGAGCATTAGTAGATTGGACAACAACTTTCCATACAATGTTTGTGATTCCATTCTATGATTCTATGATCTCCAGACCACCCAAAGTCTCATGGAAACTGGGTAAGGAGTAGAAGCTTGGTAACCAAGTTTCCATTATTTCTTATGTCCCTTCTCTTGAACTTATCACGTAATATTTACTATTTCTTTTCTAAACACTATTTTGCTGATGTGTACCAAACACACCATTTCCACTTATGCTTCGGAGGATCAGCACAGGAGAAAATGGATGGGTAGGAAGAAGAAACCCTCATTATCAAATCTATCAGTTTCTCTCCAACCTCTGTGGTACACACCATTGTCTTAGTTAGGCAAAGGACATTTGGAAGGGTGAATCTGAAGTACTGGTAAAGGTCTGTTCCATTACAGATGCAGCTTGAATAATTCCATAGGTAGAAGGACACTTCATAGTCCCAGGTACAGGATGGAATAGAATATTCAATATTCTACTGAATACAGTCCTAGAATGTCTTGAGTTGGAAGGGACTTTCAAGACTGTGCAGTTCTGGACCTCCTGCCATGATGCTGAGTTACACACTCCTTGCCAAATTTTGAAGGGAATATTTTAAATTGTCCAAAGAAGCAACATGAAATATAATACGATCTCTCATAGCAACCATTTGGTTCTGCTCACCTGTAAAAATACACACCAAATAACAACAATAAAAAAACAGTCTTGGTTCATCTAGTTAAGTGAAGTGAGGGCTTCTGTGTAAGAGCAGTGTAATAGAACTTGTTTCAAACAAGCTTACAAAAATGTTTAAAATGTCTCCCCTGGCCAGAGACCTTACACTGAATTTCAGCCAGCAGCAAACTCTTTTCAGAGCTGCTATTATAAATCAAATCTGGGTTTCTAATGAAAGTGCTGTCACAACTTTAACTGTAACAGTACTTCCAGGCAAAACTGTGAAGAAATTGCAGTCCCATGTTTTGTCATATAAGCCATTTTTTAGTAATTGTGAGATCAAATAATTAATTTTTTTAATTGAGTTCTCAATGAAAAACATTTATTTGTTTGAGTAGCTCCCCATATCACTTGCTGTAACATTTTATTCCCGACTGGACAGCTGAAATCTACAAAATATGATTAAAAACTAAATAATGATATATATATATATATATATATGTGTATTGTCCTACATCTGGACAAAGAAACATTTTCACCAGTGTTCTCAAAACACTGGGGATGCCGCAAACATTTCCACAAATATCAGTAGATCATGGACATGAGACAATTTTGGGAACATGAGATGTCCCACTGAAACAATCTGTGCTTTATAAATTGCACAGTGCAAAGATGTTTTGCAGAACTTTGGCCATTAGAGTAAGCCTTGCCCTTTCCCTGATCAGAATGGATGTTAGGAATATTTTCTTCTTCAAAAGAGTGGTCAGTCACTGGCACAAGCTGCCCAGGGAGGTGGGGGTATCCCCATCCCTGGAGGTGGTCTACAACAGTGGAGATGTGGTATCTGAGGACATGGTCAGTGGGTACAGGCAGGGGATAGGTTGGGCCTGGGTATCTTGGAGGTCTTCTCCAACCTTAACAATTCTATGACTGTCTGAGATGATGTGGCACTTCAGAATAGTTTTGTTTGGAAAGAGAATGAAAATAAAGGTTCTGGTGAAAATTTGATACCTCTTAAAAAGTACCATTTTAGAGGCTATCCGAGGATTCTGCTCAAAGCTCAAATTGTCTCTCTTCTTCATAACATTTTCTAACAAAAGTGAAGTACAAATACTGGTGAAGATGCAACTCGAAGCCAAGGGATCCCTTTCTGATGCAAACACTGCAGTTCTTTCTAAGGAGGTGAGAGCACTGGATGTGCTCCTCATCGTTTGTATGTCACTGACTTTTCCATCTACAAAGTTGACCTCTCATAATCAGCACATGAAAGGGGTGTGTGGTCCAAGCATTTTACATGACCATGTCCACGAGTAGTGAATCCTAAAGTCCAAGTGGCTGGTGTGGTACAGTGGATATTTTTTGGACAAAATTCTATTTTTTTTTTACTTGTTTATAAGACCTCACAAAAATCTCTGGACTCACAGAGATTTTGTTCCTGCTTGTTCTGCTTTCGGTCTGCCATCACAATATGTAGCTTTATTTCTATTACACTCACAGGGAAGAAATTTTAATTCAGAACTGTGTATTTACTTTATCAACTTGTCTTTACAAATCACTCTATGATCCAAGGGGTTGGTGTGAGACGGAGAGCGAGCGAGCAAGGAGTTGTATTTATAGTAAAACATGGATAGTCAATAGCATGTGGGAAAACAACTGAAACTGAGAATGGTCCCAAAGGTAATTTGCAAATCTGCTGAAATCCTGAACAAGCTTTGATTTAACCGAAGCTTGAAATGGCTTTTATTTACTGTCTATTGTGGAATAAATGACATCTCATAAACAGGCTTTATCCATTACCACAGAATGGAGATCACTGTGTTAGGGACATTTTATCCTCTTGATATAAAACAAGATATGCTATCGTGTGTTATTACAAATAGAAAAATCAATGCTGAGGCACACACCTCTGAAATTTCATTTTTGCAGCACCCCATTTTCAAAAATGTATTCTCTAATAAAAACGTCTCCATAACCAGGGGGATTTACAAAACACTGAGCAACAAAGAACAATACCAAACAATGAATAAAGTGGCTCCATCCTGAGTCTTTCTGCTGTACATTAGTCACACGCTTGCATACATTTCTGAGCACTGAGCAGAGCTCCCGCTAGGCAGGAAAGTAAAACAGCCGAATTACCTTCTTTTTTTTAAGCATTTTGTGCAGAACACATGCTGCATGCCAAGTTGTGCTGGAGAGGAAAACTTTGCAGTAAAATCTGACCCAAGGATGGAGACATCAAAAGAAAGACTCCTATTATTTTCTCCAAACTCTGCCTTAAATCATATATTGACAAAAGAATGAGACACAGACAGAGGTTGCCAAATGGGGACAAGGGTGGCCAGACAGGGACAGAGGTGGCCAAACAAGGACTGAGGTGGCCAAAGAAGAACAGAGTTGGACAAATAGGAGCAGAGGTGGCCGAACAAAGACAGGGATGGCAGAACAGAGACAGAGGTGGCCGGACAGGGACAGAGATGGCAAACAGGGACAGAGGTGGTCAAACAAGGGCAGAGGTGTTCAGACAAGGACAGAGGTGGCCAAAGAGGAACAGAGACGGACAAACAGGGACAGAGGTGATCGAACAAGGGCAGAGGTGTTCAGACAAGGACAGAGGTGGCCAAAGAGGAACAGAGATGGACAAACAGGGACAGAGGTGGTCGAACAAGGGCAGAGGTGGTCAGACAAGGCCAGAGGTGGCCAAAGAAAGACAGGGATGGTATAACAAGGACAGAGGTGGCCAAAGAGGAGCAGAGATGGCCAAACAGGGGCAGAGGTTGCCAAGAATGTTCCATTTGAGCTGTTTTTAACTCCAGTCCTCGGTCATGAGTTAGTTACAAATTGTTTAGCATGGTTGCTGCCTCTGTGCAGTGCATAAGTGGCCCACAGAATGTGGGAATTCGAAATCTGATTGGATACCTGTAAGTGCAATATTGGATACAACAGTTAATGGAAAGTAACAAACTGAATGCACTGATATTTTGTTTTCCTGATGCACTATTGTGTGACTCCACAACTTATGGTTCTTCTGAGATTCTGAGGAACATCTGTCAAGTCGAATGGGACATGTCCCCCAGTACCACAGAACATGAGCTGTAATTGTGGAGTGACTGCCCAGAACACTCCTGAAAATTCAGATAAATTGCTTTTAATTTATTGCATTGTCAGAAATAAAGATGGGACAGTTGCTTTCAGTGAATTGGCAGAATCCCACTGAACCCGAACTAGGAAAGAGGGTGCCCTGCTAGCACAAAAAGCATGCACACTGCTGTCCCTGGAGAGGGTAATGGAAAATCCATGAGAAGTCCCCATAGATAGAAGGGAGAAGTCACCACCAAGAAGGAATTTTTCCTTCTCATCTGTAAAGGTGGATGTCAACGAGCAGATATGCAGCCATTGCTCAGGATATATGAATCTTCCTTGGGCAGATAAGTGAATTTATGAGGATGACTTGCAAAGTACAGCAATCCTTAATGAGAGCAATTGTGATGAGGTCACATTTACATTGAAAATGATCTCATTGCCCCTCGGGCTTCGCACCCAGTGCTGGGAAATAGCAAAACACGGACAAGGAAAGCTGCAGAAGCAGACCAATGAGTGATTTGCAGAAAAGTCTTAGCAGAAGTTTTAGCAGGAAGCAGAAAGCTCTTTAGGCTTTTTTTCTCTGATGCAATGCAAAATTCAGCGGGGCCCAAGGGGCTGCTGCATTTCCCTGCAGGAATCACAACCATTGAGAAAGGCTGATCTGCTGTCTGAGTTCTTGTAGACATTTGCTAGCTGCAGACACAAGCAGGAGCATTTAGGGATGCACTCAGGATGCTATTAAGAAAATTTCCATGGATTGGTGAAGTCTCTACTTTTTGCCCTCTGCCACATTCTGACCCTATTGCACCAAGAGTGTACGATATCCTTGGATAATGTTGAGTCAAAACCCTAAATCATCATCACTTAATTAAAAAAAAAAATTGAAGAGAAAGAGGGATACAAGAGCAACAATATCTGCTTTCAAGAGCAGACCAATACGGAGAACTACAGCTGTCCTGATGGAATGAGGAGAGAATTCAGGCTGAGGGACTGAGCATACAAATAAATATCATGCAATTAAACATTTTTGATAAACACAGTTTCTTGTCAAAAACCCATGAATAGCTCTGACGAATAATTATTTTATTATTTTACTGAAAGACCACATACAGAAAACAAACAAGAGAACAGTAAGTTGAGAATGGTTCCTCTCCTTCGTTCCAGCACTTGTATTCTTGTTTACTAGCTTTCAATCTAGCTTGCTGTATTCCAAAGGAATGTCCTAATGTATGTTCATGAGCAATGCGCAGAGTTTCAGCCACTATCTCCAGGACCATGGTCAGTGCCAAGTAATTGCAGATCTGCAAATTGCTCCCCTGGTTGTGGGATCTGTTACACATATCGATCATGCTTACACTTTGGGTGGGGAAGAGCTCTGTGCACAAAGTATTTAAGCGGTGGTCTGCTAATGGAAAATTTTGAAAAACTAACTACTCGGAAACAGCTCTTATTGTTCCCCCAATATATAGAATATTGCTCTTGTTTCCATTACTGTGAAGGATATTTGCATGAAAATAGGACTGTTGGTTTTTAAACATTCATTTGTTTCTGCACGCTTGGAGAACTGATATCTGTGGAGTTCCAGTGGGTGGAGAAGACTTAGAATAGGAAGGGAAAACGTGGAAACATCGTTACTAGTCATGGTTAATGGTCATGGTGGTGTTGGATTGGTTAGACTATATGATCTCTGAGGTCTTTTATAGACTTAGTGATTTTATGATTACTTCATCGAAAAAAAAAATGCCCCCACTGGCCCAGAATCCTGACTCCACTGGTGATCAGAAAGAAGGTTCAGATCACTCTGATCTTGGGTCAGTTGTGGATTTGGCCTTGGTCAAAACAAAGCAGGAGCTAGATAGGAGAAATTCAAGACCCACCTGTATGCCTACCTGTGCAACCTGGTCTAGAGAGTTGCTCTGACAGGGGGGTTGGACTTAGATGATCTCTAGAGGTCCTTTCCAGTCCCTAAAGTTCTGTGATTCTGTGATTCAGAGGAGGTTGAAAGACAGAGCTCAAGTCACTTCTGCAATTCAGCAGTGTCCAGATTTGTGCCTGAGACTTAAAAACAATTTGAGAAGAGCACCTTCGTTACCATACAGAACAGTGAGGAAGAGATAGAAGGTAATTTTGTACTTTATGATCTACTTTTAATATCAGTGCCCACTTAGAATCCAGGAAAAGTTTTTGTGTAGAATAGCAAGTTAATACTGGGAATGATCTTACTAGACTTCACAGTTAACAGTTAGGATAACTGGTGTAACACCCATAGACAGGGCTAGTGTGCAGTGCAGTTTTGTCAGAAGGGTAAATGAAAAATAAATAAAGTCCCTTCCATCTCTGATACCCCAGTTGCTCTCACCCTCAACACTGCTGGCCAGGGTCCTTCCCTGCAGCTGGCTGCACACTGCACAGTTAGCTTCATTTAAGCAGTTTGTGACAGAAAGATGTTTAAGTAGAATACAGATATCCCTTGGCAAAGGAAAAGAGGAAAAGGGAAAAAAAATACCAACAACATAAAAAATGCCTTTACAAAATATAAGACAGAAGAAGCTGCAGGCACAGATGCCTCTGAGCAGTCTCAAGTTAAGACTTTCCATTTCCATGTAAAAATGTCTGTCAAAAGGGCAAGCTACATTTACAATGAACAAAGTTTTATGGCTTACACAGGCATGAGCACTGCTAGGAAGATGGGGAAAAGATTCAATTTACCTTTGGGTTGCAGTGCTCAGATTTCCATTTAAAAGTCGAAGACCTCTGATTATTTATTGATGTCTTTCTCTTCGAAGCTGTCTATATCTGTACTGGATTGTAAGATGCAACAGTGTGGTCTAAAGAATTTTTTGAATTAAGTTTCTTTCAAGTCATTTTTCCCTTTCAGCTATTTAGCCAGCAAGGCTGAGGTTTAACAGGCCTCCTCTCCATTCAGGGGGTGATATATTTATGTATTTATTGGCTACCAACTGAATTAACAGCACCTGAGTTGTCATTAAGCACTAGGTTGTGACAGGGTGACTAGATTTTCTGTTTTCTAATTTAAAGGAACAAGTGAAGGCATCTTCAGCAATACACTAAACCAACCCACATTTTGCAGAGAACGCCTTTCAAGTTTCTATAAGGCAGCAATGCACAGAATTTAATAGCAAAATCTCCATCACTGTCTGTCTGTCTCTCCCAGAAAACATCGAAGTGGTAGTTTTCATTTTCTTTAACTTACAGGAGTCAAGGAGACTTTTACTGAAGACACCTAAAATGACATTACAAGATACTTCTGGCAATGAAATGAGTATCTCCTTATTGCAGCAAACAGAATAGAAAGTCTGTCATCACAGTAACAAGAGACATGAAAAATAAAGAAGAAAAATCAACAAGAAAACTGGATGTACAATTAATTTTGGTACTTGTAGTGCCTTGAAAAATCAAAAGTAGATAAGAGTAGAGAAGCAAGTGCTGACCCAAGTGATGGACAGGTAAATGCAGCCCATTTTATTTCACTGAGCCATAGAATCATAGAATCATGAAGGCTGTAAAAGACTTCCATGATCCCCAGTCCACCCTCATTGTGTCCACTGACCATGCTCCCAGCTGTCTCATTTCTGCAACTCTTAAACACCTCCGGGGTTAGGGACTCCACCATCTCCCCGGGCAGCCCCAGCCTGGTCCAGTGACCGACTGCTCTTCAGAGAAGAAATTGTTCCTAATATCCAGCTTGAAATTCCCCTAGTGCAACATGAGGCCATCAACTCTTGGCTTATCTTGACTGTTACCTGGAAGCAGAGGCTGAAGCCCCATTCACCACAATCTCCTTTCAGGGCATTGTAGAGAACAGTAAGGTCTTCCTTGAGCCTCCTGCAGACTGAACAATCCCAGCTTCCTCAGCTGTTCTCAGTCAGACTTGTGCTCCAAATCCTTCCCAACTCTGTTGCCCTTTTCCGGATGTGCTCCAGAACCTCAATGTCTTTCTTGTAGTGAGGGTCCCAAAATGGAGATGTCTTTAAATTTTCATAGACAGAGAAGTCTCTGGAGTTCCAAGACTTTGACTGAGATCCATGGTTGGTCTCAGGCAGCTGTGATCATCTAGCATAGCTCAGGCTGTCTGGCACGTGAATGTTGAGAGAACCTGTTGACATTGACTGAATACCGCTGCCAAGCTGCCAGATAGCATTCCAACAGGGGATATTTATGGACCCCAGTGTGAAATTAAGAAACTGCCCATCCAATTTATTAACATATTCACCATTAAAAAATAAGTGAAGTTAATAATAGTTATCACAGTAAAATTGATTGTTGCTACGCTCATATTGATATGTCACTATTAACATTTTGGTAAATCACAGTCCCCAAATGGCTTCAGATGAATGTTGCAAACTGACGTTTAACAGTAATGCACATTTCCAGAAGGAGATCTGGGTCTTCCCATGGGCTTGTGGTACCCTGGTAGTTGCACAGATATGGGGATAAAAGCTCACCCCATACAGCTGATCTTCTGGTCTGCTCGCCATCCAAATCCAGACACGGATATCTGGGGGTGTCCAAGCCAAAGGTGCAAAGTGCACAGCATGCTCCGCTCTGTTTTCACCTTTTTCCTCTTGAGTGGGACCAGATCTGATTTACCTCACTGCCTGTCTCAACATCTGGTGCAGGCTGTGGAGAAACTCAGGGAGGCAGACACATGACACGATTGAGTATCACTAACTGGTGTCTGCAGAAGTGATTTTAAAAAGAGGGTTTTATGTATGTGATGGATTGGAGGCCCTTCCAACGCCGCTCGGCTGCTTCTTCCCGAGATGGGAGGTTAATAGGTAGATGCATTAATGTAATGACCTCTTTATTGACACACTTTCATTTTGCTTCTCGTTAACCACCATGAGGGTAAAACCCAGAAGAACTGTTCAGAGAAGAGTGACTACATTTAGAAAAGTAAAACAAATACCATTACACGGAGTGCACTAAAACCAGATAATTAGTAAAATGATGTCATGGACCTTCTATTATTAATAGATGTGTGTACAACTATGGTGTTCTCTTACAGATAATTTTGAAGAGGTGTTTACAGCCTGATCTGAATCTGAATGTATTCATTTTCCTTGTGACATACATATTGCAAATATATCTATATGTGAACACAGATTTCACTTGGAAATATACATCAGATCCAGTCGAGACCTCTTTGCACATACGTGAAACTACAGTAATGAATCTCAGTTGTTATATGAGAGGAACAATGGCCAATATTATAAGAGTGGATCCTTTAAAAAAAATCATAGAATCATAGGGGTTGGAAGGGACCTCAAGAGATCATTGAGTCCAATCCCCCTGCCAAACCAGGTTCCCTACACCAGGTAATAAATAAATAAATGCCCCCATCTGATCTGAGAAGTATGAGTAGGGCATGGGTTGATGGAAGACTTTCCTCGGTCTGTTTCTGCAGCACAGACTTATGTATCAACTACATAAAATGTTTTGTGATTGGGGATATATTAGTGACTGTTTATCTTGAGTGTCTCCTCACTGCTTCTTAAAAGCAAACTGAGCCAAGCAGGAGAAAGGAAAGAAAACTGTTGTTAGAAAGTGTATGATTCGCTGGATTAGGGCTGGATTGTTTGTCTTCTCTGAATGAAAGAGCCAGGTTTATTCACCAGATTACAAATCCTTAACAGTTCCATTTTCCTGGCCTCGTGATCATTGCTATTGATTACTGCATGCTCTTGAATCTATTTTGTGCAGCCCTTGTTTAATATTTAAGAGACATAAGGAACAGCATGTTGTAATATTTAAGAGGTTAACTTACTGCAGAGAGATAAAGAATAGACACAACTCCAAATGAGGTGGAACTTTGGCCCATTTTATTGATGTACTAAAGCATACATTTAGGGATAGAGGCTGCAGTGTGTTATAGATACTATAGATCCTTCTTTGTGGTCCTCCCCTTCTGGATGCACACCAACAGCTCCACATTCTTCTTGTTCTGGGGAGCCCAGTCCTGGATGCAACTGGTAGTAGCCACAGCAGAAGGTGATCCCGGAGGTACTTCATCACACCTTGAAGCACGCAACCCCAAGAACTACCATAGGAGTAAAAGGTTAGGATTCACACCAAGTTTCCTTTGCAAGCCCCCAGACTACCTCCTCCCCTTCATCCATCAGTGCAATTAATACAAGTGGCAGAGGAGATGCTATTCGTCTTTGCATCACCTGGTGATAGCCAGCATCTAAGAGGAGCAAAAGAGATTTGCAGTTAAATAGATCCATGCCTCGTGAGTTATACCACTTCTTATACCTACAAGATCATGTGAGAGATAAGAAGTCCTTCTGATATCATTTTGTGACACACCTTCCTTACCTGGGAATCCTGGAATCATAGAACCGTACAATGGTTAGGTTGGAAGGGACCTTTAAGATGGCTGAACTACTGAACCACAGAACAGCTGAGTTGGAAGGGACCTTAAAGACCACAGAACCATACAGTGTTTGGGTGGGAAGGGCAGTGCAAGCCAGTGCAGTTATGACTGTATTGCTGACTTGTCCATATAACTTCAGTGTGTATGGGATTACATAAACATTCTTCTTTGCTGCACTTCACCACCATACCCCGGGGCTGTGGATGTTTGCAGCAATTTCTCCTGGAATCAGTCTGCAATGTGAACTGTGTCACTCCTGCTCCTGAGCAAGGCTTGGGTTAGGGATGGTGTTTCATTTGATTTCCTCACTCTCCCACAGATGAAGAAACACTGGAGCACTTTAATGAAACTGTTCGTTCTTATTAAGCTGAAAATGGAAAAATACCTTTTCCCCATTGGAGACGTAACCAGAATGGCACAAGGCTGCAGAGTTTTATTATCTTGGTCTCGACTTAAAATACAAAGAGGCGCTTCTTTAAGAAAGTTTAAGAGAAGTTCTATAAACCATGTCTATATATAATCCCTTTTGTAAGCAGCTAGGAAACTGCAGGACGGAAAGGTTGCCTGCCAGACCTCAGAAAGCAAATACTAATTCAGCAGTCTAGTCACTCTGTCAAACATTTAGTGTAGCAGGGTTGATTGTTCCCTAGTAGGTATCGCTCTGGTGTATCCGCCAGGCCTTTTGTCATGTTAACTGCAACCGATCAATGGATTGAGGTCAGGACTTCTGATGTAGGTGCAAGCTTAGAGGGAAAAAAGTCTCAAAGATTCATTTTTTCTCGTCTGGTAGCACTCCGGTCACTTATTTTTTCTCAGTTAGCCTCTGCTGCTCTAAAGTGGATATTGATCAGTGCTTTAATGCAAACCTGTCAAATTAATTTTGCAGAGCTGGGATATGACTGGCCTAAAATTGCTTCTGCATCTGTTCTCTGCAGCAAGCCTATGAATTTTAATCATGACCAGAATGGGCTGTTGGCTTTTTTTGTTAGAAACTTGAATAGGAAAGGTTTAAACTGTAAATGCCATGAAATGATGCTGTTTTGTTCTTTTCAGAAACTCGTGTGGCTGAGGTCAAAGAAATTATTATGTCTGCGCATTCTTGGCAGATGCTTGGGGAACTGTGCAGAGCTTTCTTCTTTTGCAAAGCAAAGCAAAGGTATGTAGTGAGCTTGTTCAACATTCCCAGGCCAATGAGGGAGCAGCAGGCTCCTGTAGCTCCTGCAATGCCAACTGCATCACTATTAATGTACAATTTCCTCTCTAGCCCCGCTCTGTGATCTGATTATTCCTGATAACTTTATCTCATAGAAGGAAGACGGAGACACATGAGGGGAGTGTTTATTTATTTGGTGCAAATTAAAAAGAAATAAATTCAGAGCATCCTGAGCACTGCCAAACAGTGACAGTGAGTGTAACCATTTGATATTTTGCTAGTCCTTCTTGTCTGCTATTGTAAAAGCATGAAGATTAATTAAGTGTTGTGTGAACTCCACGAAATGGTGAAGAGTTTGAAATTAATTTTAGAGAGGGGAAAGCTGACATTTAAGGTGGGATTTGTAGAAAACTGAGGCGAGATTTGGGAAAAAAAATAACTTCCCAAGCACATTCTGTCTCTCAGTTGCAGCAATTCAAGCAAACAGCTGACTTGGGAGACCTTACACTTCTCCAGCTATAGCAGAAGATGGTTTGTAACTACTGCGAGAAATGTAAGTCAGTAGAATGATTCATGCTTTTCCCTGCTGAGAGAGTGGGCAAAACGTGAATCGACTACAGCAGTGCTGAAGTGGAAAACTCCTGGTTTGGTCTTCCATTCCCTTCCAACCTCTCCCTGGTGTCCATCAGTACTTCGTATGAGTTTGCAGGTGACCAAGTATACTACTGATACAGTTTGTCTTGCCCAGCTCCTATGACGTCAAATGCTACCTAAGTCACACTGCTTTTGGCTGCCAGTTAGATACCCCCGAGGTCCAAAGATGGTAACACTGACTAACTGAGCCACATATTTCCATCTAGAGGCCTTCACCAGGTCCAGAGGAGGCCCGTGAAGATGGTCAGAGGACTGGAGCACCGCTCCTATGAAGAAAGGCTGAGGGAGTTGGGCTTGTTCAGTCTGGAGAAGAGAAGGCTCTGGTGAGACCTCATTACGGACTTCTAATTTTTTAAGGGAGATTATAAACAGGAGGGGAATCAACTGTTTACAAGGGTAGACAATGATGGGATAAGGGGAAATGTTTTTAAGCTTAAGGAGGGAAGGTTTAGATTGGATGAAGGGGAAAGTTCTTTACAGAGAGAGTGGTAGGGCTTCCCAGAGAGGTTGTGGATGCTCCATCCTCCCTGGAGATGTTGGGACTCCCAGGTTGGATACAGCCCTGGGAGTTCTAGTCTAGAGCCATATCTGGAGGTTGGTGGCCCTGCCTGTAACAGGAGGTTGGAATTTGATGATCCTTGGGGTCCCTTCTAACACAAACCATTCTATGTGTCTATTATACCACGATCACCTTATGTTTCTGTGGTACAAATAGGAAACCAACACCTCTGCTGCCCCCTGATACTCTTGGAATTGAAGCCCTGTTGGATGTCTCAGGAGCACCCAATGCTTGGTGCGTCCCACGAGATCAGTAGGGAGGACAGATTAAACATACCCTCCTGCTGGCCAACGAAAGGATAGCAGCTACTGGTGTCAGTAAAGGAACAAAGAACATCATTAATGTTGTACAAGGGGATACCCTGCGTTGGAGGGAAAGTGAGATGGTAGCTTTGGTAGCACAGGTTTTTCTCTTTCTCAGTGGAAGACACATTGCACTGGGGAGTCCATGGGGAAAACTAATTGCTTTGAATAACATGAATGGCATCAGAGAGAATAAAAACTGTAGTGAAGGTCTGCCTTCTCTGATGTGAGTAGCAAATTTTCCAGGGGTTTCCCAGGAGGTAAGATTTCATCCCTAGGCTCCAACTTATTTTGGATCAATTGCGACCACGTTCCAGTGATCATCACACATGTATCTTCCCTGTTTGTTTGGCAATATTTGGACAGATGAGGAGCTCAGAGTGGTCGGATATTGCATATATATGTGTGAAACTTCTGCTAAGGTCAAACCCAATGAGGTTATTTTCCTATTTATTTTTATTATTATTAAGTTAAGAAAAGAATTATTTTAGGTGAAGTCAGGACACATTTTTGTTAACCTGAAACAAGGAGTTTATTTCAGAAGTTATATAGTTTTATGAAATCTTCAGGGCTTTGTTAAGACAGAGACTGAAAAAAAAAGTTTTTACAAAATGAATTTTTTCAAATCGATTTTTAAGCCTTTTTTTTTTCCTTTTTTTTCTTTTTTTTTTTATTATGTGTGGTGCAGTTTTACCTGACATCATGAATTGTTTCAGCCCCTTCAGTATTTTTTTTTCTATCAGATATATCTATCCCAGCTATAGAGCTGATTTATTTCCAAGTAGCAAAGGTTCATTTTTTTACTTCTTGAAGATGAAACTTAATTCCTCCAGCAGCTTCAGCAAGAGAAAGGTTTTAAAAAGGTCACTGGTTCCAGGAAGGATAAAGGTGGGAATTACTTATCCTTATTTATTGCATCTCGAAGGAGTGTAGAGGAATTTGTGGTAGTGAAAAGATCAACAGACCACTTGTCTTTTAGGAAATGGATTTGCAGTTCTACAGAAATACACATTTCTTTGAAGTTCTCTGTCCTTGGCATGTGTCATTAGCTGGCCATATTGGCAGAGCTCTGTGGTTTTCTATTAGACGATTACACTGAGTGTGGTTATGTTGGAGAGAGATGTGGAGTGGACAGAAGATGCCACTTTGAGCTCCAAAACCCATCCTAGAGTCAAGGGGAGCACCAAGGATAACCTCATGTTTCTGCACAAAAGTCAATGTCATTTGCTGCAGACAAAGAAGATGTTAGAGGAGCTCAGATTACTTCTTCAAGAACAGCGCAGTTCTGTTTCATAGCCAAAAGATAAAGTGGATGATGCTCTCTGCAAGCAAGAACTAAGTTAACCATTGCCCTTCAAACCTCAGCAGCTTCATTTAAAATGCAGCAGAGTTACAGTGCATCTCTCCCTGCTCTGTTGGTGGCATGATGGTACTGATGGATTCAGCTTCTCAGGGGCCAGCTCCGTGTAATAACTGGCATCAGAGTGGCACTGGAGGCCATCAGCTACCAGGATATAATCGTATTGTGAATGCCATAAGTGCAAGTGATGGATAAGCACAGCTCTGCAGCCTGACTGCTGGGATGCACGGGCCAAGCCATCCTCTAATTTGCCACCAAGAGGGTCTCTTGTAGTGAACAGCCTCTCTTAAATTAAAGCATTCAATCCCACTGAAGCTGGAAGTTGGGAGGGTAATGCAGGAAAAGAAAGGAGAAGTAAGGCAATAAAAAAATCAATAGTGCTTCCCTATAAAATAAATTGAGATGTGTGGAGTTCACTTCCACTTGACGTCAGACATGCCAATTCGGCAAATTCATTTAAGACCTAACTGAGAACTCATCTTGTGCTCACCTAAAGCCTCACGCTTGTCCATGTCCTTCACTCCACGCCTTTGGAAGGGACCATGCTGGATCTTGGGTCCAAAAAGGGCTCCAGAGAACATCTGTACTCCATTCTTTGGCAGCTACCAGAGGAGGATACAAATGTGCAGTCTGCATCGCTATTTTGTTTTGGTCAGTACTCCAGAATATTGCCCTTGTCTTTTGGAGAAGAAATAGCCATGAGTTGTTACAGGGCCCCATCAATCCCACAACACACATTGGGCCTCAATATTTCGTCACTTCTAAAATGAAGTCGATTACGGTCAAAAGTTATATGTGGTCACATCTGTGAACATGAATTTCTATTGCCCAGCACAAGGCAGAAAGTATGTGAAAGTTACCAAATCACTGTGGTCCCACTCAAAATGGGGAAATTATTTTCAATGTATTTTTTTTTTAAATCAACAATTTAAACAAAAAATCAATTCGTTATGCAAATTCCACACCATCAATTACTGCAAAAATTTCTTTCCTGGATATAGTGTTTTAGATATCAACCTCAAATTTCTTGGTTAACTGTTTCCCTTCAGGAGAATAATGACAGCTTCCTTCAATGCTCCCCCTAGTGTACCACTTACACTTGCACCCGATGGGTACTATCTCAGAAGAGCATTGTCATGCCACAGGTATTCCATTATCTGAAATGATGCATGGGATCACAGATTCACAGACTGTCCCAGGTTCGAAGAAACTCATAAAGATCATTAAGTTCAGTTCCTGGCTCCACGTGGCACCACCAAAATTCAGACCACATCCCTTAAGGCTTTGTCCAGAATACCCACAAATGAAGAGTTTTCATAAAGGTCTTCCTCGTAGTCCTGTTAGGAAGATGACAAAGAAGGAGGACAGAAGAATTTGCAGTTCCTCCAGCCACGCTTTCCCAGAAGATTTTCAGATGCTGAGCACTTTGCAAGACCTCAGAAGTTGTGCTAAAATGGGATTCAGTGATTAGAGGATGTAATGGGTTCATGTTCAGCTCATGCACATCTTTTGCTATAAAAGAAGATAAAGACTCTAGGAAATTTCATTCCTCAGGCCACATCTATGTGAAAAATAAAACAAGACTCATGCACAGACCTCAGATCATCTGGACTGATAAATTGCAGCAGAAGCCCCAAAAAGTAGCAAAAAATTCTTCTCAGCAAAAGCCTGCTGCCCACTGGTTGCAGTTCACATGAGAGCACCAGTGACAGTGGGCTTGGAGAGGACCTGCAACCACAGCGGCTATACTGGTTTGAGATTTTTTGAAGTCCATCAAAATTTCTGCTAACCAATAGGCCTAGAAGCCCTCATTCTTTCTATATGGATGTCAGAGGGACTGGAAAGGGAAAGCATAGGGGGCAAGTGACCACCTTCCTAACAGGTAACATCTCTGCCGTGTCTACAAGAGAGTTAACTTCAGCTCCTGTGGCTCAGTCGTTTTGTCGTTGAGAGCAAATCTCATTTTGACCTCCTGAAATTGAATATTCACTTTAGCCTAGATTTGCAAAGCTATTTGTTAATGCGCACATACAGGGCGGTTTTCTCCAGGGTTTTAAAGAAAAAACTCATTTCAATGTAAAATTCACAGGATGAAATTGAAATTTATTTTGAGGAGAGTTGACATTACTGATTTTCAGGCTCAGACAATCAAGTCCGTGTCAGATTGTAATTACACCTTTTTGTGCATCAGCTGCATGCATGGTATGGAAAAAGAAGTAAGATAATGTTGTTTCTTTCAAGCGACAGAAAGGACCTTTGTACTGTCCTTCCCTGGAAATCCCCCATATTGAAAGGAGAAAGGAATCTATTTCAGTTTCCCAGGATGAACTGAGCATTAATTGCACAAAGACACTCGTCTTACCCAAAGTTTTGTTTGATTTTTGCTTGTAATTGTCTGCTAGGTGTCTGCAGAGCATTTCCTTTTCCCTGCAGCAATTTTCACTGTCATAAAACTCTTGCTTCTGTTAAACAGCAACATTAAAATATTGCAGTGCTGACCTTAATGTTTTATAAGGAGCTCAAATCTCTCAAATAAGGGTAAAACATGCCATAAAGTCTATATAGGAAGAATTAAAACATCAGAAGAAAACTGACAGCCTTGATGTAATTCCATCTTGGATTTGTGTCATTGTAAGGTCCCACCCAACAGCAGGCGGGGGAACTGCATGGCCCAGTGCAAAACTGGAGGTGGCAGGATTCTGGCAGAAAGCACTACTGAATCTGGGAGGGTGGTGTCCTGCCTTTACTTTGATATGGCAGTGAAAGTTGTAGGGAAATGGAGAATGAAATATCATAGCTTTAATATTATTTAATATTTTATTAGGTTAAATGGACACACATTTTATGCTTTGTAAAATACTAGGTAGAAGCAAGGTATTTTGGAACAGCATTTAACGGAGAAGATGACGGAGCCTGGATCAAGACTTTACTAAGTGTATGATGCTCCCAGTAATCAAAAAAGGGATGGTTTATTTTGTTCAAAGAAAACCAGATTGGGAGAAAATAGATGGTCAGTGAAACAAATTGTCAGAATCATAAAACTGTTGGGATGGAAGGAACCTTAGAACCTATACAGTCCCAACGCCTGCTGTGGGCTTGGTACCCCACCAACTCAGGCTGCTCACAGCTCATCCATGGCCTTGGGTACCTCCAGGGATGGGGTGCTTATACATTTCTGGGGAAAGTGTGTTGTCCATTGTGCTATTCAGATTATCTCTGACAAGTTTTTTCAGTACAGAAAATGTGACCCATCAGCCACTGGAGACATGGAGATGCATGTATGTACTAAATGGATCTTGGGAAACAAAAAAAATGCAAGGTTGAGTCTGACCCTTCTTTACAAGACCTCATTTTAATATCAGCAGAGAAGGACAAGAAGTCAACAAGAGTTAATTCCTTCTTCCAACAAATTAAATCTTCAGAGCTGTCATCAAGCAGAAGAGAATCATCATCACTGTACAAATGGATTAGACCTTTAGCTTCAAATAAACAACAACAACAAACAGAAAAAGAGCTTGATCCTGGGGTAGCTCTGTCAGTGGGAGGCTTCCAAGTGGATTTACAAAATGTGGGAAGGGCGTGTAGTCATAACCCAGCTTCCACTGAAATTGATGGAAAAAATCCCAACACTGGCTCCTGTTTCCTACAGAACACCTTTCACAAGATGGCAATGGTGCCTAACACCATTTCCCTCTTCTATAGCACCTTTAGATTGTAGCCTGTAATTCATGATGAAAAGTAACAATAATATTGCTTTACATCAGAAGATAATAGCCTTCCTGTGCAGCAATGGAACTCAGATGTCTTGAGCAATGTGTGTAGCTTAAGGGTTTTTTTTTGACAGTGCAATATTGTATATAATAACAATTACCAATGACCTCTATTAGGTTGTCCAGTCTCATTAAGACCGATGCATTTGGTACCTGCCACCGTCAATTTGCCTCAACAGAGGTTTTATTCAGTGGATATGATAGAGCTGTAAAGCAATCTTTTTTCATTTAAATAGTTTAATTGAGGAATGCTATCAGATGTTTCGAAATTTAATGTATACAACAATTTGCTTCCCCTATCTCTTTGCAGAGTTTAGTTTGCAGAAAATGACATCTGATTCTTATAGAAAGAAAGCAATTACATTTTGGAGCCTGCCTGCCCGCATTGCATATGTTTTTAAACATAAAAAGAAATTCTTAATATGTAATTGTCAGGTAATAAAAAGGAAAATATTTTACTTTGCATTTATGAAGTAATTTTTCAAAAGCATAAGGGAATTGCACGTTAACATTTTTCGTTTATTACCACTCTCCTAATGCTGCTCTGTTTTCACAAGTTTAGATTAAAAAAAAAACTACACAGATCTGATGCTCACATATTAGTATGATAATACCCCATAAAGTAATTAGGACAGGGGAAGCCGCAGAGTTTCAGAGGTTCTGCTCAGCTCACGCCTGCTCTCCAGCATCATCAGAAACGCACTGAGAGGTTCTCCACCAATTTCTGTGGGGACTATAGTGAGAACCCAGTAAAGTTTTTCACCACCGTCCACGGAGCATTTCTACCCCTCACTTCAAATTTTCAATAACCATGGAGATGTGGCTCTTGGAAACATGATTAATGGGCATGGTGAGGAGGGGTTGGGGTTGGGCTTGGTGATATTGGTGGACTTATCCAACGATTCCAGGATTCTATGAATCTCAGCTAGAAGACTACAAAAATGAGTATTAAAAATGCCAAACTAATGTTTCATTTGTCTTTTGTTTTGGGATTTGTTTGCAATGTTTCCCATTGATTTGGGCTACACATGCACGGGAGATCCCACGTGCTGCTTTGGTCAGAGACTCACCAAGGGGTAACCTAAGCCTTTTTTTTGGAGTGCCTTTGAAAAGAGAGCATCCCATGCCCAGAGAGGAGACCTGAGCTGGCAGTGCTAAAAATAAAATAACCTATTTTCTGTGGAGCTATAAGCTACTCTGCTGTCCCTGCTGTTCACAGAATCACAGAATTGTAGGGGCCGGAAGTGCCCTCTGGAGATGATCAAGTCCAACCCCAGCTCTTCCCTGTAGGCTGGCACTTACCCATCCCTGGTGTCACAGCACTATAAAAACCCAACACAAAACTCTTCAGGTATGTATTTGGAACCACACAGGAAAATCTTACCTCTGTGTACAAAGCCATATCATGAAACAGTAGAACTGGGTGAGAGAGGACTGAAGGATCTCTGTGGAAATGACCAGAGAAGTCCTAAAGCACATTGCCCAAATTGCTGATGGATCTCCAGCACGAGTTAACAAACACCTCACGAACATGTCTTGGGTCTAGCTCATCTCACCTGAGGTCAAGGGCATGCAAGAAGTGACTTTCTAGAGTCCTTCCATCTGTGTTTGCTGCACTTCCATAAGTTCAGATGAAGACAGCTGCCAGAGGAGGTATCAGTCTGGACAGACACTCAGCATCAAACGGGCACACGGCTGTTTTATGGACTCACTGGTACCTCCTGACTCAGTGCCACTTAGTGCAAGATTAATGCCATGCGAATGCAGCTCATGTCCCCAGCTGGGATTTCCTACAACCTCCTGCTGATGCTTTGCTGGCAGCAAGAGCAACAAGCTCTCAGTTTACCGTTGGAGGTCAAGGTAAAGTGATTTCAATTAGAAGAGGATCACGTAGGGCTCAATCCGATGAGGGCAGGTTGTGTAATGCTGGCAGAGCCATTTATTCGTTTCTGAGCTGCACGGTTCAGGATTTCATTTTCCCTCTCTGATTTTACAGCCTTCCTTCTCACTTTTACCATGTGAAGGATGGCACCCCAATCACCCCAGTAATTAGCAGTGATGAACTAGAGGGGGAGAGAGGAAAGAAAATATTCTGCTGAGTGTTTCCTTCCCCTGTGGCTTTTGCTGCTGTGTGACACAGCTGCATTTCAAACCCAGCACATATTTACATGCCTCTAAGAGGAAGGCTGTGTGTTTGTTGCCCTGTTCAGAGCAGAGCACATATTTACATGCTTTCCTGAATTGGGGCCACATACCTTTCTTTTTCCTTGACATTGTGGGCAACCCTTTGTTTCTGCTGGTCAAACAAAACAGAACAAAAAGAAAAAAAAGAAAAAGGAGACTGGGGAAAGAAAATGTATTTATTAAATGGTTCTATAAATAAAAGAGCTGGGAAGGTATAAGAGGCTCTGATCTCTGAGGGGTGATGGCAAAGTGCTGCTGATAAAGTGGCTACGATTCAGATCAATACAAACAAGGCAGGCAGGTGAATTTCCCCTTTGATCTTCATTCCCTGTGCATCCCGAGTCACTCTGACTGTACCACACGAATTACTGCTTTGTGCAGGGGAAAAGCAGTTCACTTGGCTTTTTGCTTATTACACGTGTGGATTGGATGGCAAATGATGAGTATCGCTTGTTATCGCTTCAAAAAGGCAATGGAAAGTGGTGGCTTTGGCACTTCATGTGTCAACGTTTTTTGTGTCAATAGGGCTGATAGATATATCAGCACTAAACGGTCTTAATAAAAAAAGATTAAATCTGGAAAAAGGAAATAAAGCTTGTGGCAGGGTTCATCTGTAAATCTAGAAATACACCAGAGGGAAATTTGAGGGGACAAAATAGCAATGATGGCAGATTATGTTTTGTGCTTTTGGCCTCAACAGATGTGCTGTAACATGCTCTGTCCTACTGACTAAGGGAAAGAATTAATCCATCCCTGTGGTCCACAGAGCAAGGCAAACCTTGTTGATATTTATAATTCCTCGTCTGAATAGGATGGGGCCTCAGCGGAAGTCTTCTTTAAAAAGGCAAATCTGTTAAACCATGAAATATTGGCTTCTATGTGGTCTCATTTTTGTCACAACATCCCAATCTGTTGCAGGCAGAACTTCCCTCTGATACGACTGACAGTTTCTTGAAAAATAAATAATAACCTTACAGATTCTATGCCCTCTACTGCTGTTCAACTTCCCGACCAGCTGTTTTAATTGTTTTAAAATTAAGCATATACCATGGAGATCTGTGGGTAGTTGGAACTTGGTATGTGCTTTTGACTGGGGCTAATGAGTCGGTGATATCTACTCAGAGTTATGTCACCCTACGGGCTTCTGAGCAATTGTGGGACATTCTCCCAGTTGGTTTCACGTCATTTTCGAGCTGGTGTTGTTTCTTCCCTTTTTAAATCCTGGGTATCCCAGGGAGCCTTGCAGGTCTGTCATTTCAGTAGAGGAAGAAGTATGATTACTGGAACACAAATCACATTTACAAGACAATGTACACTGCACCTGAACACAGCTGCTGTTCTGTCATCATCATATCATGAGTATTTAACAGTAATCATGTCAGTACAGTGGCCTCAAACCCTGGACAGGAATAATACAAATGCTATATAACTATGTGCTCTGTGTGTAAGCTAAATCACGCTGATGTCAAAAGTGCAGTGGATCCCACTGAGCCATCACACCAGCATGGAAGGGCAAGGCAGAATACTTCTAGAAGTTGCCACTACTTACATTCATCTGTGCTTGCTCAGTGTTTACGGAGACCAAACAGTGGGAACACTGGGTCACCTCTTCATGTGGAGATTTGTAGGAGTGTGACGTGTGGGATTTTGTTCAATGCTGGCAAAAATGCACAGCTAATGCTGGCAACTTTGTCAAAAAAATGTTATTTTGTAGCTGGTAATTTTTTCTATCTAATAGTATCATTGTGCTTTTTTTATCAATCATAGTTACTACTGAAATAAATAAAAGGCATTACTTTTAGAGCACCCTACATACTCTTTTATCATATAATATGCAGTGCCAGACTTTGCGAGTGGAAGGAGCTTTTTATTCAATTCAATTTTAATCAAATTCTACAGAGCAGCATTTCTATGGCCTATTTAAAATGCAAACAAAGGCAGAAGAGCTCCCTCCATATCTAAACCCTCTTACTATTGTTGTAAGAAAAGAACAAGGAAAAGCTCAAAGGAGCCCTCACAATCCCATTGACACTGGCCAGCTGCAAGCTGTACAGATATTTTAACCTTACTAAATAATGCCTGAAATGTCTTTGCCTTCTATTTTGGGGTTCTAAAGAGTTGGATGAAATGGATGAAATGATACCTGAAGGAAGTGGGCAGCTCTATTATTTGCCGGATATCTCTGTGTTTTCTTAATAGGCATTTTGAATTCTAAGCATTTGCCCTGGTGCTGTTCTGAGATTCTCAAAAATCTGCTCCAAAGTGAAAGAGACAAAAGAGAATGAATGAGATCAAATTGAGTTGTGGCGGGGGACAGCTGGGACCCACTCACTAACATAAGCTGATCTATTCATGATACTCTGTTCCATGAAGAATGAGGTTCTAGTACTTGGAACAAAGGTGGAAATAATACAACTCCTAAGATCTGCCTTACAGTGGCATTTGGATTCTCCAGGAGATGTGTTTAAATGGAAAACCTGAGTGGTTTATTTTTCTTATTACCATTATTTCTGCTTAGCAGTGAAACCTAGTAACTCAAACTCAAAGTTTGTTGTAAGAATTGCACTACTCTTCTAAAAGTTTTCTTGGACATATGCAGGGACGAAGTTACAAAGCTACAACCTTCCCTTGTTGTTTGAGAAACACTGATATGACCTGCTTCAAGACTTTTCAAGACTTTGACTTCAAAGATCATCGGGTCCAGCCATTGACCTATCCTAACCATGCCCACCAAATCGTATCCCTGGATGCACTCTCAGCTTCAGACATATCTTGATAGCTAGTCGCCAGAAGGAGGTAGCAAAGAAAGAAGCAGGTTCCAGAACTCACTTCCTGGAGTTCTTCCCTAAGCTTCTACTATTGCTCATTGTCAGACAGAAAATTCAGAATCAACTGGAATTCTTAACCATGTCAGACAAGCCTTGGATACATCTTCTGAATACTGTTCCCTCCAGAGCCAATATCCAGCAGTATGTATTGCAGCAAGCTCTCTCCACCTGTTGCATAATATCAAACTCTCTTTTTATTCACCCAAAATTAACGTAGAAAAGGGAAAATCTGATGACCGATCGCAGTCACCCAACAAAACACCTCAGCGGTCAATAGTTAATCTGACATCTGGAAAATCATTGTTCTTTTCTGAGGCACATGCTGCTTGTTATGCTGATTGTTGCTGCTGGACAAGTTTGCTTTTATTTAACATCAACATCCAGAATTCCATAGATTCTCATCTATGGACCCTGAGGTTGCACTCTGTGGCTAGTAATGGAAAAGCTGCTATCAAATTAACTCTTTAATTTTAGGTGTAAAACTAAGGAAAATACTCACTGTAGGGCATGGGAATGAGGCTGCATTTGGTCTGAAATATAATTTTAAGCTATATCCAGAATCTTATGGACTTTTCTATAATTCCAAATGAATGCAAGAAAATAGATAATGTGAACAGCAGAGCTTTACAGACAAGAGTTTTCACATCCAGCTTCCCTTTTCCCAAGAGGATGGAACAATACAGCCTTTCAGTGAGGTCTGCTGAGCTCACCTTCCTGTGGCTTAGATGTAGGCAGAGAAATCAAGCTGTTGGATGGCTCCAGAAATCAGAATTACAGTATTGTAATAGTGTGATGTTTCCATTTCCTGATGACCCCCTCAAAGGAAAATCAACAACAAAAGAA
This sequence comes from Oreortyx pictus, assembly GCA_036925125.1. Lineage (NCBI taxonomy): Eukaryota > Metazoa > Chordata > Aves > Galliformes > Odontophoridae > Oreortyx > Oreortyx pictus. The sequence continues at coordinate 696,838 of JAUPFR010000004.1, read as the reverse complement.
CAACAAAAAGCAAACAGAAAAAAAAGAAAAAAAAAGCACAATACAATGTATTGCATTTAATCAAACTTCTGCAGTAGAGAGTGGGTTTGTTTGTTTGTTTCATTTTGTACTTCCATATTCCACCCATGGAGCAATCTTGCTGGTAGGGAGGATAAACAACCAGCCACCAAACAAACCAACCACGGGGCCTCCAGGAGCTGTTGTTATTTATTTCCACAATTAGCAGCCGAGTTCTGGTGCTGTGCCCAGAGAACTCCTCTCATTTTTCAGCATGTCACTCGGCGCACAATATGCTTTTAGGAATTGAGGATTAAGACGGCTGATTGTGGGTGGTTTATGAAACTTTTTATGGGAAGCCATATAGCCAAACCTTTAGAGAATCAAACCGTCATTTTAATGGGCTTATGTTGTGTACAAGACTGCTTGGTAAGATTTCCATGCAGTGCAGACTGTCTTGATAGAGAACTTGGATTAATCAGGGGCTGCTGCTGCCAATTGATGCTGTGGGTTGTTTTCTGAATTAGCAACAAGCAATGAGAAGCATTGAGAGAAACCTGAGGGCAGCTCCCTTTTTTCCCTGAAGATGCTGTAACAGTCAGATTACAGTAGGGAAACATCTACATAATGGAAATAATGAAATAAACTTAATATATATGGGTGTATGCCTGGAAGATCATTGAAGTGGAGGAGGCATCTACCTGCAGCTGTCAGGATCCTGGGATACTGGGCAGGATGGGACTGGAATGAAGTTATAATCCTGTACATGATGGCCAAATCCTAAGAAATCTTTGTGTTGTAAGTACCCATACTATATGCACACACATGTGCAGGAAAACACCCCAAATTTAGAGACAAGCAACTGTTAGGCAAACTATCTGTATGTCACAACCTGGATGGAGGGCCCAGATGCAGATTTTGGATGTGAGAACCATTACCTCCTAAAAACTGCTCAACACCATTCAGATTTCATCAGCAATTTCAGTTGCAACTGAGGGATGAATATTTAAGGTGCAAATCTATAGTGCAGCATTCAGATTTAGCAGAGATGTCATCCTCTTCCAGGATCATTAAAGGTAATGATTAATTGCCTATTGTTAAAGATATCAATTGATGAAGCTGCAGTATAAATACTGGCAATGTCGGCTACTCTATGCTGATTTCTACCTAAGTACTCAAATGTTTTTCTGTATTTCTAGATCACAAGAGATTCATGCCAAATTCCCACTGTGCTCTGGCCCCTGGTTGCTGATCCCTTCCAGCTACAACAGTCCTTCAAGTGTCGTTTTCCAGTCATAAAATGGTTTGAGATGGAAAGGAACCCTGATGGCCATCTGGTCCGACTCCTTCAATGGACAGGGAGAACTACAGCTTCGTCAGAGTGCTCAGGATTCAAAATGCAATTTCTTTTCTGTGCTGTGGGTACTGGAATCATCTTAATATCCAGTTTCCATTTGGGATAGTGGTGAAGATTTTTGAAGACCAAATTCCAATGTGCAACCAGCAGATAAGCATCTACCATTCCGAACAAGCTAAGGACAAAAGAGATCAGCCAGGAGTCACCTTACCAGGGGGAACCAAGAAGCCAGTTTTCTAGTTGCTAAGACTTCAACTATACCTGTAATCTAAAGATCACAGAATCATAGAATCATCTTCCTAAGACACAATAAACCTTGCTATAAATTCTTTAAAAAAAAAAAAAAAACATTGATTACTGCCCACTCTCAATAACATTGATACATTTGAAGGGAATCCTGAAAAACATTTCCAGAGCCTTCAAGGTCAATCCAACACCATCATTACCAAAGTGTTGCACAACACTCCATGTTGATTAACTGCCATAGTATTTAATTAGAACTCGAGTGGCACTTCATCCTGCTTGAGGTCAGCAATCCCTTTATCTTGCTATTTGCATTGCACAGTTTTTAATTAGGATATGTATGGGGAATCTCTTAATGATCTCATGTCTGAAAAACCATCCAAGCTTTGTGGAAGGTTGCTTGGTTGTCTCTGTCTCTCCAGAGGGTGCTTTACTGCTGCAGGTTTCATCATTTTCCTAAGAAATATTTGTTCCTACTGATCCAAATCCTCTCCATTTACTATTTGTTTCACTTGCCATTGTTACCAACAAGTCTTTCTAATGACCTATTCCAGTTGGACTCTGTGAGGTATATAGGCCCCTTACAACTTTGTTTTGCAAACACGTGTCTCAGGTTGACCAGGTCTTGAATTCATTCCCTACGGGTCTCTTCCAACTCGGGGTATTCTACAGGTTTATGACTTTGGCACAAATAAACTCTTCCTTCTTCTTGAACCCCAGTGCTGTCCACTTGAAGATATGAATGATGTAAAGGTGAAGGAGGGCAGCTGGATGGCCCTGGAAAATGATCACTGGGGAATTCAACAGCAGATGAAATCCATCAGCAATGTGTGGGTAATGCCCATCTGAAGGAAGAATTTAACCAACTCGTTCATGCTGATGGGTTCAGAATGAATTGAAACTCATGGGGGCAAGACAGGCATTGCTCCTGATAGCTCAGTGTGCAGAAGAGGTTGAAAAAGTAAATAAGACTTGAGGCAGTGTTCAAAGGGGAGAGAGAATAGAAGGTAAAGATAGGCTGTGGCAAACAATTAAGCCTTTGCTTTAGATGCAGCTTTTGGTTTTTTTTTTTTTTTTTTTGTCAGTTGATCCCAAACCGGGGCTTCCCAGAGAAGAGAGGTTCCTAACACCACAGAGATAACATGAATGGGGACTTTGAAGGAAATGTCAACTAAAGGGTGAGCTTATAACACAGAAATCAGAGTACACATGATTCCTTGTCCAGAGAGTGTCCGAAATGCAGACCACAGGTCCTGAGTGCAGGAATTTCTGCCCAAGGTGATGATGCTGAAATCACTCAAACTCTGAAGTCAGGGACTTCCTTCTGTTGGAAAACTCTTCCACTCCTACAGCCAAGTGGTCTAGGTACTCCACTTCCTCAGAGTGAAAAGGGGACACTCTAAATCTTCCTCAGAGTGAAAAGGAGACACTCTAAATCTCCAGGAAAATGACATTTCTTTTATCTGTTCACAGATTTGTTCTTTTTTATGTTCCATAAGGTATTGCCAAAAAGAAGTAAGGAAACTGTAACTATTAAACAGCCGATGTTTCTCATTGTGCCTTGGGTTTCATGCCTTGAGTTTCAGAGCTAAGAAACGCAATCCTGAAGTCTGCAGTGCTGTGAGTGAAATACAAAAGAGTTCTCATTTTATAGGGCAATAATAAAAACAAAGCTGATCTTTTGGTCCAAATGTCGACTGCTAAGAGGAGAATATCAGGCCCAGAGCCCTAAAATGTGAATGTGTGATGGACTGTGTCCTTTAATGCACTTCATACAATAACATTTAATCATAATTTAATTAATGAATTATTTTTGTGTTATTTCTTCATCTTTTTCCTCCAGGCATGGCCCAATTTCATACCACCGCACTTCTACTAAAGTCAGCACTGATCTCATCTTGCTTCCACACCACATCCAGGCACAGTTCAATGATTCTGGCTGGGTAATGTCTAAATAATACCAAAGGCATGGTTTGGTAAGACCAGGAAATTTGCTCTAATTGTTGTCACCTTCCAGTCCCAAGGATTTCTAAGGAATTTTGCTGCCAGCCCCATACACACATCCACCACATGTTTTCCTCCCCTCCTCCCTTCCACTATTGCCCTCCTTTGTGCTCAGGCTGTGGGACACAACTGCCGGTCATAAATCCACTGGGTATAGATCTAAAAACATCCTGACAGAGGAAGAATAAAAGCAAACCAGCACCTTTCTGAGCTGCAGACAGATGCACCCAAATTGGTACCCAGGGCTCTCACAGAAATTCAAAATGCATCACCCAGAAGTGGAGTGGATCCCAAGTAATTAAATGTATAAATTAATTCTCCCCTTAAGATACGCTTCTCTCCCATTATTAGGTTTGTATCAGGGAAAATCCTTCGAGGATCTTCATGAAAGTAGCACTATTTCAAATATTGTCTTTCTTAAGCCTTCTTTTCTTTTTTTTTTTTTCAGGCTTGATGCCTGCAGCCTACAATTAAAATAAGTGACATGAAGGTGTCTTTAAAACAGAGATCTATGGAAAATGAAAGGATTGTCTGTCAAAGGGTGAGAAATGAAAAATAGCGGTCTCAGATCTCTGAATGGATGAGTGAGGAAAATTCCTGTCTGTCCCAGTACCCAAAGGGATAAAACCCAATGATAGCTTCTCAACTGCTTAGCAGATAATGCATGTGCTGTTTGGACGCTGGTAATGTGTTTTTTACTTCTTTCTATCTGGGAGGAACAAATCAAATATGAGAAGTGCTGGGACATGATTTTCAACCCATTGCCTTTGATTAAGTGCTTTAACATGTGAGTCCAGAGATTCGCAATAATACTAATGGGGCATAAAGAACTATAAACAGGACGGGCCTACTTTGGTCCAAATGCCATTATCCTGGAATAAAAAAGAGCAGCAAATATAATATGTCCACTGCTAACCTTTTTTTGACAGGAAATTTTCTCTCCTACGCGCACACCATAAATTACACTGCATTTTGCCCGACCTGTGAGTGATTGTTCAATTTCATGAGGAGGACTGTTTGCTAAGCCCAAACCACTTTGCTCAACACAGTATTTGGCTGTGAAAATATGATGGGGCAAAGCAAAACATGTATATGAGTGGAGGGCTGGGCTAAAAGTAAATATCTTTTTGTGTCATGTTTGGGAAAAGATGGCAAAACCCATTGATAAATGCTGGGGAGAGGGGTTGATTGTTCACTGACATTAAATACAATGAAAAATCAGGCTGGAAGTCCAGACTGTAAATCCCAGGAAAGATAAGGGAGATTGGAAGTGTTGTCTAAGTTTGCTTCTAAAAGACAGGAGGTCACATCTGACATATATACAACACTAGGTTGGTGGAGTGCCGCTCTTTGAACCTGACTTCACGTCACTTCCAACTTTGTGCTACATTTTATTGCTCTCAGCAAGTTGCAGATTGTCCAACTGTTCTATCGTTTCTTGTAAACGGCTGCAGCAACAACGACAACAATAATAAAGGAAGAAGAAGGGCAAAAAAAAGATTCCGTGACTCTATAACGGAGTCCTCGGTGTAAATCAAACATTCCCTGTCATGTTGATAGCTTGTGTTAGTCTAATGTATTTTATATTACTCAAAAGCTTTGAAACCCTGCAGCTTTCTTCATATAGGCCATTATGCGGTTATCATTAAATTGTCTTGCAAAGAACATTATCGGTAATTATAGCAGACACTAAAATCAAATGATCAGACTGGGACCTTTAACACCAAGAGGAACCATTAGAAGTTAATCAAATAAAAGGATGAGAATAATTATGTTAGGATTAAGCAGTAATATGCCAGAAGTTATATACTTTGCTGACTATATATCTTTACTCTCAGCTTCCTCCCTCTCCTCCTGTTTGATGCCTTTTATATAATACTTTGGCACAGAATGTAAATGACGGTATTTTTGTGTGTCACAAATGGGGATTTAGGGTTCAAATGAGGTTCATGTTGAAATGGCACAGAAAGCAGCACTATAGAATGATGAAGATAAAAACAGTAGTGGTGTACGAGTGTATGGATAATATATATAAAAGTATAAAGCTGCAAAAAATCCATTGGTCAATGGAGCATAACACGATGATAAAAATAGTTGCAACAGGAGGTGAAACCACATGGCTATCGGTTCACTGCTCAGCATTGCTTTGCTGTTTCTAAGTGCTTCTGTGGTTCATCTGCCACAAGACATGCAGCATAGACAAAAATTGACATTGTTCTCAGGTTGGATATTAGGAATAGTTTCTTCTCCAGAGGAATGGTCAGGCACTGGGACAGGTTGTTCACAGAAGTGGTGGACTCCCCAGTCCTGGAAGCATTCAAGAACTGTGGAAGTGTGGCCTCCAGGGACACAGTCAGCAGGCATGGTGGGATGGGTTGGGCTTGGGCTTGGGGATCTTGGAGGTCTAGTCCAACCATACTATAAATAAACCAGCAGGATGGCAAAGTCAGTGTAGTAGTAAGCACTGAAGCTACTGAAGCTAGCTTTTCTGAAAATAAAAGGAGCTGCTTACTTCTTTTTTTTTTTCTAATTTGTACGGGGAAAAAATATTTTGAGAAAGAGAAACACGAAGAGGAGGAATGGGACTTCTCAGTGTTAGCCCCACAAGCATTTACTTTTGAGAGAAATTAAAAGCTAAGAAAAATATTAATTTGTAGACAGTAAAAATGTTTACTCTTTAATTAAATATTCTTATTTTAAACTCTTTTAAATACAGACTGTCAGGAAAATTGTGAACTGGAGTTGCCAAACCGATAACCTATCTCCACCATGCTCACTGATCATGTCCCTCAGTATTATATCTCAACAGTTCTTGAATATCTCTGGGAATGAGGACTCCAACTCTTCCCTAGGCAGCCTGTTCCATATCTGAACAACTTAATCCTTGGTCCTTGTACCAGATAAACTCCAAAAGAATTTTACATTTCCAACTCCATCAGATTTCTGAAAATAAACTTTAGGCCCCCAAATGGATGTCATGGTTTTATGATTTTTGGTATTGGTATTCCACATCATAACAACATGTAGTGCATTAAGAGTTAAAGAGTTAATACTCCAACTCCACAGATCATTGATATTTTCCGGGTATACCTGTCTCAGAAGAGAAGAACTATATTCCCCAGAAGACTTTGCGATGCTTTGCATTTTTACGTATTTTCCGCTCAGAGGGAAAAGATAAAAACCCTCTGCGGTCACGGGACACTCTCTTTCCTTCGGGATCGACTCAGCAGGGGGTGCTCGCTGCCGTATCGCCTTCAGCATTTAGTGTAAGGCCTTCGGTTTATCGGACACTCTCTCTCTTGCTCATTTTATTTGATTTATTAGCTTCAATTCCAATTATATTGTATTATATTGTGTTATTTTGCTTTCTGATATCTTATTTAGTAAATTAGCTTTCCTCCTCAGATCGTTGCCGCTGTTTCGTTTCTAGGCCCATCTCCCTTTTTCCTTTTCCCTTTCCCCCTTCCCCTTTCCTGGGGCGTGGGTCTGCGGGTCCCCCACACCAATCGTCACGGAACCGGGCCGATCCAGCCCGGTAAACCGTTGACAATGGAGTATCTCAGTTGATCTGTCTTTGGAGGTGTTGAGGTGAAACATCTCTCTAATACCACTTTAAGGGTATAATTTGAAAATGCCCAATTGCAGAGTAGACGTACCTGGATGGATGCATGGATGCAGGTACCGGGGATGTAGAGCACAGACACAGCAGGCACAAAGCCTCTGTTCCAAGGAAATGATTTTGCTCCATTTTCTGTCTTGAAATCGTGGTGTGGAATTAGCTGATATTTCAGGAATTTACACCAAAAATATCTGATAAATGACAACTTTGTTATGCAACAAGCAGATCCATTGGGCATATGCATATTATGTGCCTGATATAAGTATGAACATGGCTGACGCATTTCTTGCTTGCCCTACTGCCCCAAATTCTGTTCGCAAACAGAGAAGGAGTGGTGGGAGATGTGAAGGTTGGGAGCTGTTTTGGACAGAGTGAAGAAGAGGTAGAGTTCTTGGTTCTTGGTGAAGTCAGAAGAGAGGGCAGCAAAAATTCTCCTTTGGACTCCCAGAGAGTAGACTTTGAGCTGTTCAGGACACTTGTAGGGAGAGTACCTTGTGGTTCAGTACTGGTCAGGAATGCTGGCTGCTCCTCAAGAAGGAGCCAAAGGAGCAGACTATCCCCTGTGCCACAAGATGAGTCAGTTTGGAAGAAGATTGGCATGGATGAACCTGGAGCTTTTTTTCTTCTGGGTAAACAGCAACAGGACAAGAGAGAATGGCCTCAAGCTGAGCCAGGGGAAGATTCAGGTTGGTCATTTGGAAATGTTTCTCCTCTATGGGGTGGGGAAGTCACTGTCCCTGGAGGTGTTCAAGGAACATGTATTCACTGTACTGAGGGACATGGTTTAGGGAGAAATACTGGTGATAGGTAGATGGTTGGACTGTATGGTTTTGAAGGCCTTGTTCAAGAATCATGATTCCATGATTTTATGAACTTACACCAAAAACCTCTGATAAGTAATAACTCCTAAATGCAACAAGCATATCCATTAGTTGCATTATAACATGTGTCTTGTACAAATATGAACATGCATAACACATTTCTTGCTTGCCCTACTGCCCCAAGCTTCCTTTAGACCAGAATTTCTGTACTGTTGACAAGAATAAGATTTTAAGTTCCATGGACAAGGTTGTACAGATGCTTACTTATTCCAGTATAAGCAATACAACAAAAGGACATCAAAGCTATTCCCTGCTAAATTTGCTAAGATTGCAGCAAGCCATTCCCTCTAATTCTAGCCTCATAATTTGATTTCATGACCTGTTGCATTGACAGAGATTCCAACAGAGTGCTGCTCTGATTGCATTTTAATTGTGATATTAATTTAATAGTTGCCTCTTCCAGCTTGAGGAGTTGATAAAACTGGAGCAAATTAGCCCCGTAAAGTGCTAGCTGGAGTGTGTGAAAGCCACAGAGATTCAGGCTTGGAAAAAGCACATTCTGTGGTACCATTCAAGCATATCACCAAGACTGGGCAATTAAAATGACGGTGACTTGCAGTCACCAGGGATGCATCAAGGGGGAAGTGGGTGGACCACGGGACGAGTCAGGGGTTTTGCTCAGGACTTGGGAGTAGGACTTGATGATTCCTATCGGTCTGTTCAAATTCAGGATATTCTATGATTGCATGACTTCTCAGGTAGGCTACAGACATGAGAGATCAATGGTCTTTCTCAATGTATGAGGCTCATTAATAAGCTGAAATTGACCCTCTCCTTGGATCCTTGAAAACGAATTTATTGAAGTATAAAACCAAAGAACCTCTCAGTAATTTTGATTCTACTGAAAGAAACTGGTTAATTTTATTGGTTTTCACAAAAATAAAGCTTTTTCTATTCTTTGAGAACTTAAGTGGTTATTATTTCTTCATTAAATTTTCACTTTCCCATGCCGCTACTCCATGGGAAATAATACACAAAGTGACCTCATCCAGCCTACATATGGAATGTATGCAAAAATCTTTCCACAATTGTCCACATCTGAAGAAATGTAAGGGTTTCCCAGTACTTAACAATTCACTTTCCTCTTCCCTTTCCACTGAATTTTATTGAAACACCTGGGAACATTTTAGGAAAGAGGACTGAAGTTTTGGGGAATTAATTGTTTTGAATGAACAGAGGTGTCAAACACAGTTACTTGTAGAAGTTACCTGGCAGCAAATATAAAGAAATAATTCAATTTGATAGAACTGCAAGCTTTTCTTGGACAATTCAAGAACAGAAAAAAAATCTGAATTTGGGGAAGAAATTAATCATCATAAATTATTGGCTCAGCTGTACTATTAACATTAATAACGCTCCAAAATTAATTAATTGAAAAAAGTCTTTTTATTAAGAAATAATCAAACCCTCAGTCAGTGTCCTTACAAAATATTAGGTGTTCGCATCACTGTGGTAGAGCTGGTTTTATTAAAATAATGTGAGAGTGTGGAGGCCTCTAGGAACTTAGAGAGAAGGGGAAGGGAAAGGAAGGGAAGGGAAGAGATGGGAAGGGAAGGGAAGGGACGGGAAGGGAAGGGAAGGGAAGGGAAGGGAAGGGAAGGGAAGGGAAGGGAAGGGAAGGGAAGGGAAGGGAAGGGAAGGGAAGGGAAGGGAAGGGAAGGGAAGGGAAGGGAAGGGAAAAGGGAAGGGGAATGGGAAGAAGATGAGTTGGGACAGAATGAGATGAAATGGGACAAGACAAGACAAGTAGAGAGGAGAGAAGAATTAAAAATCTTTGACACTGCGAAATGGATCTAGTTGATAGAGTGCTTAAAAAAGCATGGAGCCAAACAGTGTAAATGATGTTAGATGAGAGATTATTTTATCCCCTTACATTTAGGTGACAAAAGTATGTGTCAGGGTTCTTGTGCTATCACAAGATACCTAAATACTCATTGAACATTAATAACACTCCCTCCTTACTACATACACTTTTAATAACAAATGGAGGCCATTCATTAGGTATTGAGACAAACAATGAAAAATCCTTTATTTTGTTGAAAATTGTATTTGCAATAAGTAGAAGAGATCTGGCTGTACTCCATCTACGATACTTGTAATCTCATTTTAAACCTGAAGTATCCATTTTGTGTGACCTACCAAAAAGCACATCTGTTAAAATGCTCTACAGAAAGACACCTTCAAATGAAATTTGTCTCCAGGAGATGGGAGAGCGTCCTAGTCACGTTTCATATCATTTTTTTTCTCCTCTGGATGGATGTCTTCTTTCAAAGCCTGATGGCCAGAGAAATGAAGGGTACCTTTCAGCAGTAAGTAACTACTAGAGCTTTACCTTGCTAGATTATTTGTTAGTTATAACTAATGTTAAAAATGCCCTGTCAGAGAATGCCTTTAAAAAAGTGTAATATTTTGTTTTATTTAGCAACTACTTGGGAAAATTTAGCACTGAGCCAGAAAGGTTGTGGAGCAAGTAGCACTTCATAAATTGCTTGAGCCCTAATCAATACATATTGTCATCTAGTCAAGTCCTCCTGGCAGATTTTTCTTTGCCCTGCCTCAAAAGTGTATTTTATGAGGTTGTTACTGGCTTGTGCTGCAAGGCCTGGCCTAATGAATCTGTCACTGGCACTATTGATTGACATGCCAGTGTAAGTGAGACATGTGATTCCGATTGACTTCCTAATTACTGCTGCTGTGATGTCTCACCAACTGGTAAGGGCAGAGGTTAATAGTTTTGATGTTCAGCCATCTCTGGCTCTGGAAGCCGGAGTTAAACCAGCTCGTTGGAAGTCAATATCTGAATCAAGTTCTCAAGGCTACTTTCGAAGCTGATCAATTAAGTCTTCCTTGTTCTCCCTCTTGTCGCCTGACAAGGGTTTGATGAGTGGGGACCTCTCAAGACAGCATTTTAAGGTAGAGCAGGCATGTTTCTAGATGGTGAGATTTAAGTGCACGCCATGGTCAAAGCATTATTCTCACTGGAGTAAATGAGGTGAGGTTACCAAAAACACATGGGTAATCCAAGTGTACTCATCATGTGGAAAACCATGGCCATGCCCGCTTGTCCCTCCATTCTCTCCCCTAGAAGAACCAACTAGGGAATTGTTGGTTGCCCTCTGCCCCAACTGTGAAATGGTCTTGGCTCAGAATTAATCATGAGAATCCCAAACCTTCATTTGAAATGTATATTTATTTTCTTCATTACTAAGTGAATTACCCTGAAATAAGTCACTGTAGCTGTGATTCTTGTCTAGAGAACACCTGAAAACCATGACATGTACAAATTTATTTGCGTCAAGCGTATTTTCACAGTTTTCAGCACAGGGGCTTGAGGAAGTGTAAGTGTTGCCTCCATTAGTCAGTGGTCCTAATGGATTTCTGTTACACACATCTAACTGCATTCTGAAACAAAATTAATTGTCAGCACCCACTACATCTGCTGGCAATGAGCAGTGGAGCCCACCACGTTCACTAAAATAAAGGCACCTCCTTTGGATTTGTATGCCTCAATCTCCACACACCATTTTTCTGAACTTCTCTGGGCCTCATGGAAAACATATCGCTCTTTAACAATTCTACCATCCTTTTCCTTTGTTCTCTACTATGTGTGAAGCCAGAATCATATGAGGTGCAGCACTGGTTTATGCAGACATAATATTTTCTGGCTAGTCCTTCACTTCTTAGTAGCAATTGCCTGCAGTCAGTTTTCTCTCTGCCTGTAACCAAGCAGAAAGCTGACAGTTCCTTCAAATTATCTCTTATAACCCCAAATTCTTTTGCCAGATGGTAATTCAAGTCCATGCAAGTGCATTGCCTTGCATTTAGCAACGCCAAACTCCAAATCCAGTATTATTTTCCAGTCAGTCAGTGTTGCAGAGCCTTCTGCAAATCTCAGCAGTCAGCTTTTGCTTTTACTATCCTGAATAATTCAATAATATCACTGAGCTTTGTCATCTCACTCCTCCCTAGGTTATTTATGAACATGCTGAGCAGCACAGATCTTCCTACAGACATATATGGGATTCCACTGTTGACTTGTCAAAGCCGGTTGGATCTTCCTATGCTCTATTTTTTCCTGACTAGTTATTAATTGATTAAAGGCCCTGCCCTTCTAGCTGCTGTGTGAGCTTTCAGTGTATGAGCTCATAGAAAACCCACCTATTTATTATCTGATTACCTTTCCCATATGCTCAGCAAGACTTTCAAAGACCTTGAACAGATTTATAAGCATGGCTTCCCTTCAGAAAAGCTGGATTGAGTCTTCTTTATTGTATCATATCTATCCATGTTTGCTTTGATGAAATGTTTCATCATTACATCTAACATTTGCTTAGTGCAGGTGTAGGACTTACGGGTGCTGTCAGCCCACAGATGCCCTGGAGAACCTACCAAATCCATCAACATCAACATTATTAGGGTAGAATACCTTGTAGGCTTCATTGTGCTGAATATAGATGATAAAAAACAGTTGGTTTCTTCACTGTGGTTGTATCTTTGAATATCCTTTCTGTATCATCTGAAGTCTCTGGAGATGTCTACTTGAACTTTCCAAGCTACAGATCCCTGAAGGATGGAGAGGAGGTACTGAGAAAGTTCATTAAAGGCTTTGCTTCGCTTTTTTAACCACTCAGTTACCTGAGTTCAATTCTGTAAACTTTGAATTGTAAAGCTAAGTTTTTTCTGGCTTTAACAAAGCCTCTTTTGATTCACCTCCAAAAGTTTCCTAGTTCCTGATGAAAATCTCTCTTTGTGCAGCATATTCTTAGCCTCTAATTGCAGCTGTCTCTGAAGATTTCCTTTTCTGAGACAGTGGTAGAGCATGGCACAGGCTGCCCAGGGTAATGGGCATGTTCCTGAGATGCTGGAGTTCCAGTAACATTGAAATGCTGCTTTCAACATGGGATATTCTGTGCTTCTATAATTGGGCTTGAGCTGGTCCTATTTCACAGGGAAGCTCAAAAATCACACTTCTTTTTCTTCTCTTTCGTTTTCCTGACTCTACATGAGATAATCAGCAGACAGGTGACATTTGAAAAATTTCTAACACAAATATCTCAATTTCCTGACAGCTTTCCACAATGCATCACATTGTGGATGGGGAGCCATGTCACCTCTTTGCATGACCCTGTTCATCACAAGGGATTTGGACCAGATGACTTTTAAAGTTCAATTCAAACTTAAAAATTCTGTGATTCTATTTTGTGAAGATGGTGGTTCTTTCTTCCCAAACCAGCACTGTACCAGCATGTCTCATCTGTCATAAAATCCAACAACCATGAACGTTGAAAAAGAGCTCCAAGATCCCTAAGCTCAACTTCAACTGATCCCCACCATGCCCACTAACAGCGTCTCCAAATGCCACATATCCACGGTTCTTGAACACTTCCAGGAACAGTGACTCCATCACTGTCCTATGCCACTAAACACAGGCTGCAATTCCTGTGGGCTGGGACACCACACCCACTCCAAAAACCACCCATCAGAGTCTTTCCTGTGGCATTCTTGAACTGGCAGCACAGACCCTGTGATATCCCCAACCTCAGAAAGAACGAACATCTCCTCACTATGGTCAGCCAAAGTCCCAAGAGACAAATCACAGAATCATAAAATCATCAGTTCATTAGGACTGAAAAAGACCATTAGGACCCCCAAGTCCAATCCCAGCCCATCCCCTCCATACCCACTAACCATGTCCTTACATACCACATCTCTGAAGTTCTTGAACATCATGCATGGCTTTCTCTGAGCCATTTGGAGAAAGAAATGTTCTAACATCCCTCAGTTTCATTTCTGCTCTAATCTTGTGTAAATGTTGAACAGTAAATTAAGGCTGAGTATTAGAGTCTTACAATGGCAAGTTTTTTTGTGTGGGAATTAGTCATGCAGTCTTCATTACCTTGGAACAGACCTCCAAAAGATTTCACTGTAAGTGAAGTTACTAAGAAAGGCAAGGCAGGATTTGTGATTGATTACTCTCCATGTTGTATTAGACAATATAGATCAACCTGCCAATATGAATTTCTCAGATGTCAAAAATACCAGGTACAAAAAAAAAGATCATATGAGAGACGAAAAAAAATCATTAGGCAATCAGGGACAGCAATAATTCACCCATCTCTATGCACTGTGTACAAATAATGCCCAGGGGAATTAGCCATACTTATCACTTTGTCAGACAGCAGATAGGGCTCAGCTTCTTTCTCATCCATCACTGCTTGAAACAGTTGTTGCAATGTTTCTAAAAATGATGGTGAACAAGAGGGTTTGACTGGACCTCAAATCCATAATTAAGGACAGTCTGAATGTATGTGCTCTGTCACCTAATTAACTTCAAATATATTTTGTAAGGACAGCATAGAAAACTTCTCGAAGTGTAGAGAAGTTCTTGAAAATTCTAATTGCAATGTGAAAGACCTCTTGGCTACATTAGGGAAAGATAATCAAAACCAGATTATTTCTTGCAAAATGATGTGCCAGCAAAGCTATTCCTATGATGACTGCCCCTGTCCATCACGGGGACATTTCTGCCAGCACCAACGGCTCAGTAAGCAGCCATAGTTCAAAGCCACCAGCAGAAACCTGAGATCAACCTAATAGCTCTGTCACATCACAGGGACTGGGAATCCAGCCCTGTCTCCTGCAGCGAAGATCTAAACTCAGATGCTCTGCCAATGGAGATATTCAGGGTTGTGTGTGATATGGCTGCTTTTAGAAAGAATAAGAGTAAGAAAGAAGGACAAGGAGGAGGAGGAGAAGGAAAAGGAGGAGGAGGAGAAAGAGAAAGAGAGAGAGAAAGAGGGAGAGAAAGAGAGAGAGAGAAAAGAAAGAAAGAGAGAAAAGAGAAAGAGAGGAAGAGAGAGAGGAAGAGAGAGAAGAAGGAAGGAAGGAAGGAAGGAAGGAAGGAAGGAAGGAAGGAAGGAATAAGGAAGGAAGGAAGGAATTCGGAAGGAATTCGGAAGGAATTCGGAAGGAAGGAATTCGGAAGGAAGGAATTCGGAAGGAAGGAATTCGGAAGGAAGGAAGGAAGGAAGGAAGGAAGGAAGGAAGGAAGGAAGGAAGGAAGGAAGGAAGGAAGGAAGGAAGGAAGGAAGGAAGGAAGGAAGGAAGGAAGGAAGGAAGGAAGGAAGGAAGGAAGGAAGGAAGGAAGGAAGGAAGGAAGGAAGGAAGGAAGGAAGGAAGGAAGGAAGGAAGGAAGGAAGGAAGGAAGGAAGGAAGATTAAGAGAGAAAGGCAAGAAGAAAGGAACGAATGAAGGATTGAAGAAAAGAAGGAACAAAGAAAGTAAGAAAAAAGAAAGTAAGAAGGAAATAAGGAAGAAAGGAAGGAAAAGAAAATAAAAGTAAAAGAGAAAGGGAAAAGTAAAGGGAAAGAACACTCCTTGTGAAATAAGAAGCTTAATTACTTCCACAACAATTAATTAATTAATTACTTCAGCCTTATGTCACCTCTGCAAGGCAGGAGATGATTATTTTATCCCTTTTATACTGAAGGAAAACCTCACTGTTCAGTGACTTGCAAGAGGAACTAACATGGAAAGCAAGAGCATCATCCCAGGGCCTGCATTCCCAGGCCTGACTGTGAACCAACCCAATTTGTTTTCAGTTTTCAACACATATCCCCCATGGAGGCTCCATTTTCCCCACCTCCCCAAGAGCCCTGTGTCAAAGGCAAGTCTCTGCCCCAGGTGTGCTGAAGTTTAAACCATGCCATGGGCCAGCTGACTCCTGTGTTGTTCAATTCAGCACCCAAGGATTCTTTTAAAGCTCTGAAGGATCTGTCTACAAACACTGCTGTATTCCCATCTGACCCAGCCTTGAGCACCTCCAGGAACAGGGCACCCATGCTTCTCTGGGCAGCACTGGCAGGGCCTCACCACCCTCTGAGTAAAGATTTTCCTCCTGACATATCACCTGTATCTCCCCTTTCCAGTGCACATCCCAGTGCTTAGCAGTGTCCTTGGCACTCTTTAATTCCCAAGGACCCAGGGGTCATAAAACCCAAATGTCTTCAGAGCAAGGCAGAAGAATCAACAGTGTTACTGGGTTTGGGTCTGAGCATCTTTCTCTTCATATCTTGTAATGCCCATGAGATGAGCAATTATAGAGTTCCCCTGAGGATTTGAAAGGTACCTCCAGCAAAACATGCTCAGTTAATTCTGGCACAGGTGGGCCACATGGGGATCAGCGTGGGACAGACGGATTTAGATCATTCCACTCTAGTCAGGTGGTGACTTGCTCCCGATTCCTCCCTGTTAATTCTTACCTGGGATAATTGTGTCTGCTCAATCTAGCCCAGTTTAACCCTGCTCATCCCATGTACTTGCAGGGGGTGCATTGTGGTGATGGAGATGCTGATCTGTGGGCAATTGTGACCATTCTTGTCCTCTGCTAGGTGTTTCATTGATGACCCTGGGTAATTTAACTAATTAGTTCTGCCTGTGGTTTTCTAAGGGGGCAAAAGTTGCATGGTGTTCAAATCACAGGAAATCAAGGTTGGAAAAGACCACTAATATCATCAAGTCCAACCCCAACCCATTCCCACCATGCCCACTAAACCATTACAGCCAGCTTCAACAGGTTGTGGCCCAGAAACCAGGGAAATCATCCCCAGGTTCTCTGGTCTCTCATGCAATTGCCCTGTGACAGAATCTTTTCCTGTAGATGAGACACACGAAATAACATCTTGGATTGCAATAGCTGATAAATTATTCTTGAAAAGCTGTAATTGCTCAGCTGCAGATGCAAGAGCACTGAAGTACAGAACTTAATATAATATTATGGTTCAAAATCAATTTGCTCCAAACCTACATTGTTCTCTGCATGTGGTGCTAAGCAGCAAATAGTAAGTACTGATCACAGCACACTGCTTGGGGATCCGAGTGGCAGGGTGATTCTGGAACCTGAATTTTGCCATCCGTGCTTTTTTTCTCAGTTGTCTAATGAAAGGGGACAGATTCTGCTCCACATTTGCACTATTTTCTGTTTCAAATACATGGGAATGCCAGCTACTGCACGCAGAGGTTTGCAGAGTGACTCAGGCACATCAGCAGATGATCATCCGGTGAGATTTACAGTGGTGCCTTTATAGTGTGGAAGAGAAGGGAAGTGCCCAGCTCCCAACAAGGTGAAAAATAAATACAAATAAATCGCAAACAATGGTGCAATTGGCATCTCCTGTAACAAGTTCAGAAAATGACTGTGCGTATACTACTCTGGATCAAAACCCATTGAAGTCAATGAAGTTCACTCTGGATTTACAGTGGTATTAACTGGGATCAGAATCCGACCCTATAAATTTGCTATTACTGCTAATCCTGGTGCCTCTGATCTCACTGAGATATTTGCTTTATTGACACTGAAATAACATACCGTGCCCTGCTATTGTTAAACTCAGCTAGTTTTAAAAACCCATCATGCTGTTTGTCAGGGCTGACCTTAGCAAACCGGCCCTCTGTCCTTGGATCTATGGGCAAGAAAGTTGTCAAATGCCCCTTTTTTTTGTGCAGCGTTCCACCAGACAAAAAAAAAAAAAAAAAAAAAAAAAAAGGAGGAGAAAAAATCAATTTCAATCAACACGGAGTGTAATATTATCAAATGTCAGATGCTGAGGCAGTGTGCTTTGAAAATTATCCTTGACAGCTTCTTGTCGACTTAATTAAGTGCTCAAAAAAAAAAAAAAGAAGAAAAAAAAAGGCAAAATATCTCAATTGTCGGCTCCCTCTCTTTGTGGTTCAGAGGTTCTATTGACAGCTCTGAAAAAAAGATTGCCTTTGGGAGTTTTATTGATAGATCCTTGCCTGATATTGGAACGATTCCTGGGCAGATAAATCACATTTAGATTTGTTAGTAATTGAGGAGAATTGATTGAATCGTTAGGATAGCCCCAGAGGGAGGTACCCACTGCTCCTCCGTTCTGCAGAGGTTGTCATCAGATTGAGGACCTCACCAGGCAGGGTGGGTAAAGGTCTGATTGTTACACAATCAGGTGTTGCTTCCCTTTATCTTTCCCTCCACTGCCTTCCCTTCCTCGCATGGCAAATGTCACAATAATGGAGCAGAAGGCCATAAATAAAACTGAAAGTGGACAAAGGAGATGGCTATCAGCACTTCATCACCCAGAAAGGCACTAATTGTTTTCAAATCATTAGTGGAATTTGGGGATTAACTGTGATGAGCTTTTATTTAAAAAGCTTCACAAGGAACTCATCACTCTCACATGCTTATTTAAACAGCCATGAATATTATTTAGTGGCTGACTAAGCGTGGCAAACGCAATGGCAGTGCTGAGCAGCTCCTTCCAACAGAAGGGAAATGCACACAGCACTGGGTACTGGCACACTGTCTTCTCCTTCCTTGATGATGAGTAATACCAGAGCCCTTTGTTCCCCAGGATGGGTGGGCTGATGGTCACTGTATGATCCTGGAAGGGAAAAGCATCACTTGGAACCTGGAGCAACAGCCCCATTCTTCCCTTACCAGAGAAATGGCAAAGTCCCCACCCCTAGATCTGTTCAAGAACTGTGGAGATGTGACTCTTGGGGATGTGGTCAGTAGGCATGGTGGGGGTTGGACTCAGGGATCATAGAGGTGTCACCAGGATACTGAGGAAAATGAATGGACAAAATGGCTTCCTTCTTTTGCTCAAAGAAAAAAAGCATTTTGCAGCCACCAGGTAATTAATCTGAGCAACAATGATCCGCTCCAGACCTCACCACCTGTAGGATCGCCCCGTGAGTGATTCAGCACCATTTGTTGATTGAAAATGTGCATTGCTCAACCCCAACACAGGGACAGCAGAAGCCTGGTTCCTCCCTGGGTCACACTGCTCACCTCAATCTACAGCCCCACAATCCCTCCTCCTCTCTGGGAATTGGCTATTGAAGTGCAAATGGGAATAAATCAGCCATGAATAAATTTCATCTGGAAATTAGAAGAAGGTTTTTAATTATCAGAGCCTTGAATATCTGAAATAGGAAGTGAGGAAGTGTTGGTGCCTGGATTGAGGTACGGCAGCAGTAGCATGATGCCACGTGGCACCAAATTCTCCCCATACCCCATTTGATGGTGGTGGAGGCAGTCTGTCTACTTTTACCAGTGTGCCTTTAGACTCCACAGCAATAATGAAGTTTCCAATGAATGCCCTGTTGTCTCCCAAAGTTATATTTTCAGATTGAAATATCCTGTTAATGTAGTATTTGGGATCTGGGTTTCTTTGCCTTTGTTATCTTGCATGTTTTAGTCTGGGATGGAGCCCTGAGGATAGGAGGAATCCCTTCTCTGTGTTCATTATTTTTCTCTTTTGTTCTTGTTGCACTTTTCCCCTTCCCATCAGTGGACACTGCTCCTACATAAAGGAACTGTTTCAAATTATGACAGAAAGTGCTTTGGTGAAATTCATGGCAATGTCCAGCCTTTTGAAAGCCAGAGTCTTTTCATCACTCCTGCTCCTATTACAGGCACAGGTCCGCACAAATCAACTGCTTTTATAGCAAAGTAGATACTTCAGCCAAAGGAAAAAACAACCGTTCTTCAGAGGTGTGGAAGTAGTGGTGGGCTGTATTGTCCACAGCTTTAAATCAGGTCTTCTTCACATTGTATGAAGACCTAAAAGAGTTTAAATAGCCCATGGACCCTGTAATAGCAGGGCACCATAGTGCTAGTAGAAAAGAAACACCAGTGTGCAGATCTGCACATAGAACCATAGAATCACATAATCACAGTGGTCAGAAAAGACATCCAAGTTCCCAAAACATAACCCCAATCTCCCCCGCCATGTCCACTGTTCACATCCCCAAGTGCCACATCCCCACAGATTTTGAACACCTCCAGGGATGGGTACTCCACCACCACTCTGGGCAAGATGCCAGAGCATCATAGAATCACCAAGATTGGAAAAGGCCTACAAGATCATCCAGTCCAACCATCCACCTATCACTAATAGCTGTCACTAAACCATGTCCCTCAACATGACATCTAAACGTTCCTTGAACACTTCCAGGGTCAGTGACTCTACCACCTCCCTGGGCAGCCCATTCCAGCACCTGAACAGTCCACCCTTTTGGATAATAATTTTTTCTTTTGTAATATTCGACCTGAAATCACATGTACACATACATAAGAGCAGATGCTGGAAATGTTCAAGAGGACACTTGGATCCAGAACAAAATCCTGCATTTTTTAAGTAGCCACAGCAAAGCAAGTAATCCTTTTAATGTTCTTCCCCATTTGAGTCCTTCTTGCTCTGAGGAGCTATGAATTACCTTTTTCCTTCCGTTTGCTCATTCCTGCAGCAGGAGAGGGATTGATTTTTGCTCCGACCCACTCTGTTTGTCACAGATTGCCTTCCTCTTCCCCATGCACACTGCTGAAACATCATCTGCAAATGATCGTTCCCATTGCTGCCATCACTGCTTAGCCCGGGGCAGGGAGTTCTGAGCAAAAGCCAGGTGAGTAATTGAAGGCAGAGACACCACTACCTGTAGCCTGAAATCCTAATAAACTACCAGAGGTCCCGGGAAAGTTAAATATGGGGAGGCATGTCACAGCCGTGTCATGATTAGTGGGACTGAGCCATGCATGCACACAGCTCACTGTCAGGATTTCAGCAACTGTGCTACACATATGCCTTGCTTCCCTGCCTTCTGCCTACAAAATTTTTATACTTTAGATTATTCAGATTTTACATTGTTCTGAAGATTCCTGGTGTACTTCAGAGATATGCAAATTTACACTCTAGCAGTATTTCCTGGACAGAAAGATGATATGCAGAATATATTCTCATGAGCTTATAGTATCATAGCATCATAGAATCATTTATGTTGGAAAAGACATAGGCATCAATTGGGATCTAAGGAATCTGGGATGGAATCTGTTTGCTGCAGAGGAGTTAAAAGGTACAATCACTGTGCTGAGAATGAGAGGACAAAGGTGAAGGAGGGGTGTGTTAATTGGGATTTCTATATCTGCCTCCCTAGCAATTAACTCCACATATCCCACAGGGAAAATGCCAGGTCCTTTTACACTGTTTTGCCACCCTTTCTCTTCTTGCTTGCTTGATTTCTTTCTTTCCTTTAGCGACATGTCTCTAATCATTGCCCCGCATCATTATCGTTATCTTTGATTATGGTCTTTACTTACGATGTCAAAGATGAGAAAAATGAACACTGTTTTCTGGCATCCGAACGCGTATTGATTTTAACAGCACCTGCCACGAGGCCTTCACGTATGATGAATTGCTGTTAGAGTGATGCAAAAAACACCCACGTGAATAAAAATAGTTACAAAAGAGAATAACCAGTGTTTCCCCAACTGCGTTTGAAGCAGGTTGTTCTACTGACCTGCAGACCAGGCAAGGCATCTGAATGCAATCACAGGATAATGAAGTGCTCTTAGCACATAGTAATACCCTCCAGGATAAGTGTAAGGGATTGCATTAAAGCTCTTCTTTCAGGCCATTGTGCTGATAACTGCCTCCTGGCTTCTTTGGGCTACCTTGAGCCTGGAAAATAAAGCAAGGTCCTTGGCCACTTGGAAGGCCCCCCCACACCCTGCACGTTGGCTCTGGACTGCGCATATTCTGGATGCTTGGAAAGCATCAGTCTGTGAGCTCTTAGGATAGCCCAGCATCCGGCAGCAGTGGGGCTTCCTACAAGTCAACACCCGGGGAAACACCTCTCCACTGCACCTCATCAGATCTGCAGGAGTTAAGTCACAGGTTAGGGAGTAATTTTTCACATAATATTTTGCACCAAAGCCACCATCAAAAAATGTCTGGATTCAACTCTTCTTTTTTTAAAGCACATAGCATACTGTATTGTAAGGCATGTTCTGTTCTGTTCTGTTCTGTTCTGTTCTGTTCTATTCTATTCTATTCTATTCTACTCTACTCTACTCTACTCTTCCCTACTCTACCTTACTCTACTCTACCTTAATGTACCCTGTCCTATCCTATCCAAGAGGCAATCTCAGCTAACCCCTCTGAAATGCATTTTTTGTCCGTTTCATACTGGGTTTTTAATTTTTCTGGAATTCTTCCTGCTCTCTTTCCCTGTTTTCATCCATCTGCACCAGCCTGGCAACCAGCAAAAACACACATATCAAGATGTCTTAATCTTAAATATAATTAGATAGAATACCTCACGCAGCGTTGTATGATTAGTAAAATATATGATCATTAGTTATTAGATTAATGTGTCTACTTGTGTAACTGAAAGCCATTTGCAGTCAGAAATGAAATAGCTCAATTTGCTGTAATTGACTTATCTCCCATTGAGATTAGCATGCTTGCTGCTGGAGAAGGTTTCTCCTTAAGCTACATGCATCTGCTTGCATGAGCTGGGTCCCATTGTCTTTGGAAAGATGAGAGCTCCAGAGCACATGGCCATGCCATTTTCAGTGACCTGCTGGAGATGACTTTGACTTGGGGGCTTCCAATAGGACATCGGGAGAGATGCCACCACTCTTCACTCCCAGGGCAAATTGAGAGCAAATCCACACATGGGGATGTGAGCAGCAGTGGTGGGGTCTTTGTGCTCCCCAGTGAAACATCCCATATGGGAAGCATGTATGCTGAGCACAGTATCTGCAATGCGGTCTCTCCTGCGTGCAGCACTGGGAGCTCCTCCCCAGGGGTGCCAACAGCAGCTCAATGTGTGAACACACTCGGAATCAGCAATCGTGCCCTTAAATTATCCTCTGACATTTCTGACATTGGGAGGTGCTGGGGGGCCCCACAAATCTCAACTTTTGCTGCTGCCTTTTCTCCCTCTCTCTCTCTCTCTCTCTCTTTTTTTTTTAAATAGGTTTTTCTTATGGTTTTCTTAATTTATTTTTTTTTAGCCACAGCAACGAAGCGAACCATTCAAATTGAAACACTGAAATGAACCGCGCTGAACAATAAACTAAAACATGCCTAGAGCAAGTTGAGCAATAAACAGGTTTTTAATTTTTTTCCTTCCCCTTCCATCTCTGTGGTGTCTGCCTCTGATAGATGATGTGACAAAGGAAGAATCCTCAATAAATTCTAAATTCTGAATACTAAATCAGTGAGCATGAGAATGCAAGGAGCTCGTGGTGGCTTTGCCAGTGCAGTGCTGAGGATGAAGCTGGACCAAAGTGACAATCCATACAGGGGTGATGTCTTTCTCCAGCATAGACCTACAGCCCATGTGTAAGAGCAGCAGTTCCTTCCTGTGTAATGTCCTAGCGAGAACATTATTCATAGGTTTTAGGTGCAGGAGAGGATACTTTGCTCAGCTCTGATCTTCATTATTATACAGGATATGGAGCAATTCCTGCAGCAGTGACAAACAAAAGCAAGGGCTGCTGTGTTTGATGGGAGAACACTGTGACTTCTACTAGAAGATGACACAGAGATTAGGGACATGTGAAGCAAGTACTGAAGGAAATAAGAACCCTCTGGAAGAATTGGGTCAAAAACATGCGTGCGAGCTTAACACCGTATGCCCTAGGATGGTCAGGGGGAAGAGAATCAGGAAATATTTACCTTTGCAAAAACTGTATGACTTGGGAGATACATTGAATAGTTTTTTTAAAAATCACTATCACAGTCTTTTCCTTGGATGCAGTACTGCCTCTTCCGAGGAGCCATGCATTTCTGCTCAAGATGCTGTAATTTTCAAAGCAGAGTTTCAGCATAGATTTGCTTCTTGCTACAGCTCAGCCTGCCCACACCTGTTTACTTCCCATGTGGTTCCCTAAGGGACTTGCTGGTGTCAAAAGCTTTTCACTTTTAACCAAAGAAGTTCTTTGCTTTCAGCTGAAGCAACCCACCAACCTGGCTGGAGACGTTTCCCTTTAACTGAGTTTGCATCTCAGCTTGCAACTGACACAGGTAAATGCACAGCCCAGATCTACATCTGAATCCATCCAGCTGAGCATGGCCCCTCTGAACAACCCATGGCACAGAGGAGTGTGAGCTGAATAATTCAGGCATTCATCTTACAACACGTAATCATCAGGGAGCTGGGCTGCTCAGACACAGGCTCTCACAGAAAAATAGAGAAAGAAAAGAAAAATAGAGATCTTCAAAGTTCAGATTCAGATTTTTGTCTGAACTCCGGGTAAAGATGCAAATTAATCTTTGTGATGTGTCTACCAAGCCATAGACTTGGTTAAGCACTGCCAGGGAGCTGTTGGTGAGCCCTCCAGTTGATATGACATGGTTTGTTGTAGGAAAGTGAGTGTAGACCACAATGCAAATTAATGGGCACCTTTATTTAACCCAGAGTGACAGCAGAGAATCTAGGCCGGTCTCTTTCAAAGATATGGCTTGCAATATGGTGACGGAGTGGTTAAAATGTTTGTACAGACACTGAGAAGCTCAACAGTTAATGGCCTCAGATTGTGCCTGGGAAGGTTTAAGTCAGATATTAGGAAACATTTCTTCTCCAAAAGAGTGCTCAGGTTCTGGCAACAGCTACCAATGGAGGTGGTGAACTCCACATCACTGGAGGTTTTCCAGAACTGTGAATATGTGGCACTTTGGAACCCAGTCATTGGGCATGGAAGGGTAGGATTGGAATTGGTTATCTTAGAGGTCTTTTCCAACTTCAGTGATTTCATAAAAGGCCTCATTATCAGCGGAGCAAATAAACCAAGATGCCAAATATAGATCACATGTAGATATTATCAAACCACTGCTGGCATCACTTCTGTCCAGGCTATTTCCTGCAACAACCTAAGTTTCATCATATCCATCATCTTTTCCTCCTCACTCTGATTCTCACAGTCAAACACATCACCAGTTTAGTGACAATATTTTTGCTTATTTATGAGACACGGACCTGTTGGAGTGCATCCAGTGGAGGCCCATAAAAATGATCCAAGGGATGGAATACCTCCCTTATGGGGGCAAGCTGAAAGAGTTGGGCTGTGCAGACTGGAGAAGAGAAGGCTCTGGGAAGACCTGAAAGCAGACTTTCAGTATCTAAAGGGGGGATGTAACAAAGAAGGGGACAGACTCTTTAGCAGAGTCTGCTGTGAGAGGACAAGGACAAGGCCAGTACAAGGAGTAATGTCCTAAAACTCATACACAGAAGGTTCTGTACTAACATGCAGAAGAACTTCTTTATGGTAAGGGAGACAGTGAACTGGAACAGGTTGCCAGAGAGGTGGTGGGCACCCTATCCCTGGAGACACCCAAGACCAGGCTGGATGAGGATCTGAGCATCCAGTGAAACTGGGAAAGTTACTGTGCATTTCAGGGGAACTGGACAAGATGGGTTTAAATTTCCCTTTTGACTCAAACCACTTTATTAGTCTGATTGTACTTCTTCAGTGATTCATTTTGTCCTACCGTTTTTATTATATTTGTATAAATCATGTTATTATAATGCCCTTTTTCCATTGTTTGGCCATAACTGTAGAGCACAAAATAGAAAATCTCACGTCCATGAACAACACTGGAAACACAGAGCAGCACCAGGTACATAGGCACAGCAAAGCACTCCCAAAATTCTGCCTCATCTGAAAGTTTTCTCCTGTCTCCAGATGAGATACACCCCAAAAATGATATGGAGATGTCTCATAGAAAGAAACTACTATATTCATAGATTAGGAAACGAAAAATCTTTGCCAACCAGGGAGCGTGGGCAAGCAGAAGGTTCGGCAGAGTTAATGTTGCTTCAAAAAATGGAAAAAAAATGGGAAAAAAATGGAAAAACATGAAAACAATTGGAAAGAAAATGGAAAACAAAAGAAAACTTTAAAGAAAGAGAAAAGAAAGAAAGAAGAAAAGAAAATGGACAAAGTTTTAAAGTGTTGCTTTAGCCACAGAGGTACTACTATAATGCATCCCCTTGCTTTGGTGGGCCTTTTGCTTCCTCAGGACTGATTCATTTCAGTAAAAGGATATTTCACACACACAGCGCTGATATGGAGACAATAATGCAGTGAGCTCTGGTTCCCCAGTATTTATTACAGCAGTGGTGTATAAGAAAAAATGAATTGCATGCAACAGTCCCATTAGGTAAAGGAGTAGGGTGCTCTTAGTTATGCTGAATCTTTATATAAAATAAAGTCCCAGCACTGTAAGGACAGTTTAAGGATTTGGTGTTTTTTTTTTGTTTGTTTGTTTTTGTTTGTTTGTTTTTTCTAATGTAGATTAAACAAATGCAGTGAACTCCTGGTCAGTGACTGGCTACAAATTTTGGGAAGTAACAGTCCTCAGAGCATCACAGTGGTGCACCTCTAAATAACCATTTGTTTCTCCTTACATCTCATCTTCAAGACATTTGCATGGGCAATATTGATCAAGTGCACTTCAGGACGACAGCTATCCCTGGCTACATCTCCACCTCAAAGTCCAAGTGCAAAGCACAGTTGTGCTTCCTTTAAACTGTGGGTAGTCGAACATCCCTTTTTATCCCATCACAGCACATTCCTGCACTCACACATGGGCAAGAAAGGACGTGACAGCAGATAACCTACACCAGATGCTCAGGGAAACATGATGAAATAAGGTGCTACGGAGAATTCAGAAGCTGCTTTTTGGAATGCATCTCCCAGGTGGTGCCATCCACAGATTAGAATCACGGAATCACATAATCATTATGACTGGAAAAGACCTCCAGCATCTCCCAAGTCCAACACCAATCCACTCCCACCATCCCCACTGACAATGAACCCAAGTGCCACATCTCCACAGTCCTTGAACGTCTCCAGGGTTGGGGAGTCCACCACCTACTGAGCAGTCTTTTCCAGTGTCTCACCAGGTAGACATCTCATGAGCCAGTGGTGGTGTTCAGTAGTCATGGAGGGGATCCTTATTCCATCTATCAGATTCTCTTTCATTGGAACTAGATACTCTGTGAGGTCCCTTTCAAACCAGACATTCAATGATCTCCATTCCTCCAGTGTAGGTCCATCATAGACTAATACGGAGCCATCAAGATATCTTCTGTTATGTTCTCAGTCTTCAAGCATCTCTCTTTACCATGGAAAACTGTAATGGGCCTTCTTTTCTTTTGTGTTGCATGCAGGATTGTTGTACAGGATACACTTGTCTCTGCACCACTAACATACTATTCTTTCTTCTCCATTAAATTTTTGGGCTCCTGTTTATGACTTCTGATTTCACAGGATTAGACTAGCACTTCACAAAATCTAAAGTATCTCTGCTAGAGAAATTCAAACTATCAAAACGTGAATCACGCTCAATATACTATCCATCCACTGTAGAATCACAGAACCATTAAGGCTGAAGATCCCCAAGGCCAGGCCCAGTCCATCCCCACCATGACCACTGACCATATCCACAAGTGTCTCTTGAACACCTCCAGTTATGGGGACTAGAGTAAAGGAGTAGAAACAGAGCTTACATTAAATCAGCCTAACTGATACCAGGTGGCTTGAATTAGTGCACAGAAAGTGTATGAAACATATTCATTTTGTTAATAGAAATGCCTATTTATATTAGTCCCTCTTTTGCTTATTATTCATAACATCTATCTATAACAGAAAATCAGTTTTTATTTTTAAAATGCAATCAAATTATATTTCCTATTAAAACTTTAATATCAAAACAAATTAACCACTGCTGCAAATTACACATTGGCAATGCACTTCTGCCATAATTCATGCTCCTCTTGGTTATGTTATGAACTGTCATATTGCTAAAGTGCTGCTGTTCAGAACATATTCTTAAGGGGAAGTAAATGCTGTTTGTGGGTTATTTTTTGTTTTGTTTTGATTTTTTTTTTTGGGGGGGGGGCTTTCTTTTGTTTTGTTTTGTTTTCTGTTGTTGTTTTGTTTTGTTTTTTAAGAAAAGAATTTTAATAGCAAAAATACCCCAAAACTGGGGTATTAGGTGTTGGACATTGGGTGTTGAGTATTGGATATTGGGCATTGGGTGTTGGGTACTGGTTATTGGGTGCTAGGTACTGGTTGTTGAGTTTTGGGTATTAGACTCATAGAACCATAGGATCACAAGGTTGGATAGGACCAACGAGACCATCCAGTCCTGTCATCCCCCCATTACCATTGCTACCACAAGCTACTATACTATACCTCTTAGCTCCTCATCCAGACACCTCTTGAACACTGCCATGGATGGCAATTCCACCACCTTCCTGGACAGGCCTTTCTGGTGCCTGACCACTCTCTGAGAGAAAAAGTTTCTCCTTATGTCCAATCTAAACCTCCTCTGGTACAACTTGTGGCCATTTCCTAGGGTCCTGTTCGCTGTCTGAATATCCCTTCAGAACGTTGGAATTGGGTGCTGGATACTGGTTGTTGGCTGTTGGGTGACGTATGTTGGACGTTGGGTGTTGGGTATCGAGTACTCATTGTTCGGTATTGGACATTGGGTGCTGGGTGTTGCTGGGTGTTGGGTGCTGGAGATTAGGCACACCTGAAAGACAGTTTCTTGTTCAAGTGTGTTCTCTCTTGCCAAGACTTTAGGTTTCCTCAAAACCAATGGGCCTTGCTGACCTTAAAACAGTGTCCACAAAGCCAAGCTCAGAATTTGCAGTCCCATCTTCTCTCATAATAGGCGGCCTACATCTCTGGACCTGAACTGTATGTGCTGTTAGTTACCAGTTGATGATTGCGATGCTAATTAAAACATACTAAGAGCCACACTATAAACATGCACAGCACATGAAGGAAATTAGCCAAGTGAGCTCGTCTTTTTCATCGTGCTTTTATTATGATGCTCCTCTGATTATGTTTTTAAATGAATTTTGAATAGTTTTCTTAATTTGTTTTATTCTGCTTCATGGTAACAAAACTGCCAGGGCCCCACAGGAATGATTCAGAGAAGTGCAATATTATTGGAACATGTCTCCTGCTTTTCTTACTGCTTACTTATAATTAAGCTTTATTGAGGTGGAAAATGAATAACAATTAAAAAAATAAAAATAAATAAAAAAAACCCCAAAACACTACATTTATTGATCCAGGTGCAAATACACAGATACTGCCAAAAACTTCTTTCTCCATGACCTCAAAGCAGCAACTGCTTGGTTCTAACAACTCCCATCACTTCTCCTATGGCATCGGGTCACTGTGAACCATGAAATCTCAGAATAATGAAGGCTGAAATACCTCCAAGATTCCTAAACCCAAGATCAACCCGACCCCAATGTACCCACTGACCATGTCCCCAAACGCCATATCTCCATGACTCCTGAACACCTCCAGGTCTGGGAGTCCGCCACATCCCTGGTAAGCCTGCGCCAACACCTGACCAAAATTTGGAGAATAAGTTGTGCTAATATCCTATCTCGACCTCCCCCGGTTCAATGTGATATTATCACCTTTCATACTCTCACTGTTTCCTGGGAGAAGGGGCTGACCTATAACTCCCTATAACCTCCTTTCACATCCACACCTTTCAGTGGATTTTCCAATCTGTAGTGTAGTTCAGAGCTAAAACCCACTGTGGTCAGTGCGCCTTTTGCTAAATCTTGGATTTTAGCACTTAGGGTATCCATTTTAGCACCATGCTGCTAGCCAAAACATGGCACTAATGGATTAGTGTCCATTACATCCCTCGTTACTGCTTAAATTTTTATCAGAACATTGATGGTTGGACTTGATGATCTTATAGGACTTTTCCAACATTAATGGTTCTATGATTCTGTGATTGCGTATTTAGTGGCTGGAGGAGAAATGATAATCCTGCATTCCACCATGCAAAAAGGTTAATTACAGACAGGATAAATCTCTCTTACAAAACAAAACACAAAAATAACTTTAAAAAGGATAAAACATAGATATGGAGATTAACCAGAGAATGTGTTATTTACAGATAAATAACTATTCAGCTGCATAATCCTGGTACAGGATTTCAGTGTAGGAAAAACAATTAAATTCAATATTTTATATCCATGGTCAGTGTTTACACTGCTGCCAAGCAAAGAAGGCTCTTTGGAACAAATCAAATAAATTTTCAGAATCTAAATAAAATAAATTATTGTCCCTTTGAGGTATCTTGCTAGCCTGGAGATGGTGTCCCTAGAAGTATCTGGAGGAGTTTGCAAAGTATACACTTCACCTGGCCACTTGAAATCACAGAATCACAGAATCATGACGATTGTAGAAGATCTCTATGATCCCCAAGCCCAAACCCAATTCACCCCCACCATGCCCACTGACCATGTGCCCAAGTACCTCATCTCCACAGTTTCTGAACACCTCCAGAGATGGGGAGTACACCACATCCCTGGGCAGCCTGTGGCAATGCCTGAGCACGCTCAAGGCAATCCAATCCCACCTCATGCTGCTGTCCATGGAAGGAAGGGCTTATTTATAACTAAAAAACTTAATTTGAGCTTCTTAAGAAGACAGCAGCCACCAGAGCACCCAGTTGCTTGTGGAATTCAGCCAATGTTTGTCTCATAAAATAAGTTCTTAAGGTAACTTCTACTGGCACTGTGAAATATTGTTCATTATAACGGAGCAGCTGAGATAATGTTGTTTTCTAATTTCCCTTTCTCAGTCAGAAATTAAATAAAAAGTCATGTCTAAATTACAATACTGGATTGAATGCAGACAAGGACCCCATGCGGGGAGATTATGATATATCCTTCCCACGTTTTATGGCCATTAAAAAAGATTATAGGATTTTTTCCTTTTCTTTGAGGCCATTTACATTTGTTCTGAACTCTCACTGTGTTTTATTTGAAGCTCTTAAAAGTGCCAATGTACATAATAAGTCAATCAAGAAGTTAAATTAAGAAAAAAAACACAAAAACACATTGACTTGTCTCTACTAAACGTGCACTTGGAAATCCAAACTCCACCCAGCGACTTCCTGATTCTGCAATAAATAGCACTGAGCAGGGATGGGTCATTCCACAGAGGGGTGCACGTTTATAATATGATTAAGAGGACTTCTGATAGATCTTTGCAAAACCCCAATAGTGTGGAGCTCTGAGCACTTCCCTGCCAACACACATTTTCCGTCTGTGAAAACACTCCACACACATTGAGTTGAGAAGCGCCTCACCACATTAACTCCCCCTTGGGACAGACTCCTCCAAAATCCTTCAAATACTGTCTCCTCACTTACCCTAGATTCCTGAGCTCTTCATGGGGCTAAAGTCCCAGAAGTTCAGTCATTGTGGTTTCCCAGGCCTGTTTCAATCATCTGCTGGTTACCATCATTCTATACCCAGTGTTTCATGCACAGAATCGCAGAACTGAAGAATTGTATGGGTTGGAAGAGATTATAAAATCCAAACCTCTTGCAAAAATAAAGTTCCTTTCAGCATGTCACACAGGTAGGTGTCCAGATAGGTCTTAAATATCCCCATAAAAGAAGACTCCTCCACCTCTCTGGGCAGCCTGTTCCCATGCTCTATCAATCTAACATTTAAGAAGTTCTTTTTTGTTAGTATGGAATTTGCTTCCTGTGTTTCAGTTTCTGCACATTGTCCCTTGTTCTATTGCTACATGCCATCAAAAAGAATGCATCAGCCTCCTTGGTCACGAGGGCATACTGCTGGTTTATGGCCCTTCTCTGCTGAGTTTCTATCAAGCAGATCATCCCCCAACATGTATCCATACATGAGATTAATTTTCCCTGGGTGTAGGACTCTACACTTGTCCTCATTGAATCTCATCACGTTCCTCTCAGCACACCTCTCAACCTGTCCAGAATGCCAGTATGACCTTCTGATGTGCCAGCTGCTCTTTCCAGCTTCATGTCATAAGCAAACTTGCTGAAGGTGGAATCTATCCCTTCATCCAGGTCACTCAGCAAACCCACAATCCAACAACATGCCTACAAGGATGCTGCAGGAGATTCTGTCAAACACCTTGCTGAAGTCAAGGTGAACAACATCCACTGCTCTCCTCATACCTACCCAGCTGGTGATGATATCACAGAAGGTTGGTCAACCATGATTTCCATTTGGTGAATCTATGATGATTATTCCTGATAACCTTCTTCCTTTTCAATTGCATGAAGAAGGCATCCAGAAGAAGTTATTCCATCACTTATTAGGGACTCGCAGGCCTGTAGTTTCCTGGCTCCTCCTCCCTGCTCTTTTTGAAGACTGGAGTGACACTACTTATCTTCAAGTCTTCAGACACTCATCCTGCTCTCCATGACCTTTCACAGATGACAGGTAGTGGTTTGGTTTCCTTGCTCCATCACTCTCATTCACATCTCGTGGAATCCTCATGCCAGCTGCCCCCTCCTTCTCGGATTACATTCTGCCACTTTCCTCACAGATGTACACAACGATAAAATCACAGAATCATCAGGATTGGAAAAGACCTTTATGGTTACTAAGACAGACTTCAACCCATACCCACCATGCCCACTAACCATATCCCCAGGTGACACACCTCCATGTTTTATGAACACTTACAGAGACAGTGACTTCACCACTTTCCTGGGCAACATGTTCTCTGGAATTTAATATTTTTCTTTCTCACAGTTAAAATTATGGTTGTATTTCACTCCAGAAGTGATCATTCTCCACTGGAAGGTGATGTGTTCTTGCACGTGGATTCCTGGACTCTGTTCAATAACCATAAAACTTTAATACTGCATTTGAGTTGCTACAAATGGAAGCTGTTGTGTTACCCTAATGCAATTTCTGGGAATGAAAGTCCACTCCATATCTCTTGGATCAATTAATTAAGGACTATTAAATACAGTGTAAAGTCTTCCTCACAGAAGCACAAACATGCCGTGTCACAGCTCAACTGGATCAGGGTCATTGGGGTTTCAGTGTCAAGACCTAATAAGGTTGGGGTCTCCAGTGTCTCCTGCAGCCATATCATGATTGAACAGGATCAGAGTCAGTGGGGTTTTCAGCTATGTCATGACCTAACAGGACTGTGGTCATTGGGTCACTGGGCACTGTGCAGACCTCCATGAGTGGTGGTACAGTCCCACATCTGTAGTGTGAGCTGTGGTGGGCAGAGTGGTGGGAACATTTGCAGCTGTGAAACAGCAGTGAGTTCCATGGGGCTGCGATGGGAACAGCTCTCTGATGACATTGTGCTGTAGAAAATGTCTGTGTTGGTGGTATTTTAATGGCCACTCGCTGAGAGTATGCAGTGTGAGGGTGTTCACTGTGGGGTGGCCATGTGTGGTTACATGGGATGACACCTTACTCAGAACCAGTGGGCAGCCACCCAGTAGATCTATGAGCATTTGCCCAGGAGATGAAAGTATGGCTGCGCTGTATATATGTATGCATCTGCCTCATAGGTCCATGCACACCTGTCCTATAGAACTAATGGGTGATTCTATGTGGTGACCGTGGGATCTATTATACAGGTGGGCATGGATATATGGGTGGCTGTGCACTCGTTCTATGGGATAGATGTGCATGGATCCATGGACACCCTGGAAAATTTGGAATCCACTTGGGACATTTTCTGGAGCTGACCTTTTTCCCATCCCCACAGGAGGTCAGCATGGAAAGGGGAGAACCCAACCACGGCCCCATGTCTCACTCACTTCATTTTTTCTACTTCTTTGTATCATGTTAAGAAGTCTAATTCCCTGGAATTTGTTGGATTTTTAGAAAAACACTGGAAAAAATAATAAATAAAACCTATGAAGGTATTTCTGAATTGATCTGTAAAAGAGAGAACTACCAAGAAAAAACAATGAGTTTTATACAATTTCCATCCATCACAGTA
Organism: Oreortyx pictus; assembly: GCA_036925125.1. Lineage (NCBI taxonomy): Eukaryota > Metazoa > Chordata > Aves > Galliformes > Odontophoridae > Oreortyx > Oreortyx pictus. Next base: position 663,110 of record JAUPFR010000004.1, on the reverse strand, counting down.
TGTTCCAATATATCTTTGAATTTAAGTGCCTTAAATTTCCAAATCTTGCGCCTAGAATTGAGTCTTCACCATTTGTTATTGTTTGCTTACACTGCTCTCCTGTATGGGAGCCATCTGCTGTTTATAATGCTCTGTTACAATGAGTTTTCTCTAAATATAAGAGCCTTTATGGCTCTTTTCCAAAGGTCACTTCAGATTTTAAACCTTTTTTTTTTTTTAATTCTTTTGCATTAAAATGAAGTGATGTCATCCATTTCTCCTTGGGCAGTAGGGATCACTTTTACTGAAGGAAATATCAAAATCTTTGTGTTCACAGAAGTTTTAACCTGTAGAGCATGGATTGGTGGGCATGCTGGGAATGAGCTGGATTGGACTTGGTGCTCTTGAAGGTCCTGGAAGTTCCAAGTAGTGCTGGTGAAAATGGATTTGAGTCAGGCAATATCTTAAGGAGACATCTCCCTGGCAGCTACATAGAGAGACCAAAACGAAACTCATTTCCTTCTTCTCTCCAAGATAAGCCAGTCTAACTCCAACCCACCAAACATATGCATCAACACAGACCAATAATGACAACTGATCTAACTGCAGTATTTAATGAGTTTTCATGGACTTTTCAGCTCCAACCACTACCCTTCTTTTTCATGCTTTAATCTGTCATAGACATCACCAATTGCCTTCCTAAGTGGACTCAACCATATTCCAGGTGACAATAAAGGATGTTTCCAGGGAGGTGGTGAGGTCCCATTCCCAAGAGGTATTCCAAAACTGTGGAGATGTGACATTCAGGGACGTGGTTTGTGGTGGGGATAGGCTGGGGTGGAACATAGTGAGTCCCTATCAGGCAGCAGGAGTGATTGATTGAAACATTCACCCAACACACTGTGCCAACTTTGGGGTGTTCAATCCAAATTGAAATAACCCTGAGTGTTTCCTCCTTGGCTAAGCACCTGAGTGCTAATTACATGCCTGGTTAATTCCATAATGTACGCACATCTCTGGGCTCCCTCTGCTTGTGTTGAACTCTCTGCACGTTGGGAGATTAATGAGGTGAAGAAACAGAGATTGTTATGAACCTGCAGTACCTCCTAAGAAGATGATGGGAAATGCACCAAACACGATGATATTTTGTTAACACTGCTGTGTCCATTACGTAATTATAATCTGGCAACTCTATTTCTTTCTATTAAGACGGATAAGCCGTGATCCAGGACTGCAGTGAGCAGCACGGATAGATGGAACAGTTTTTGCCATTGCACAGCAAAAATTTAAAACAATTTTTTACATGTAATATTTTAAGTAGGATCACTCACAGGGACATAATTTATGAAAAGGTTTATCACCTTCCATTCACTTGTTTTCCCTGTTAAATGAAAGTATATTCACACACACACATGCATATGCATATTTATTTTTTGTAGGGGCATGGTGGACATGGGTCAACAGTTGGATTTGGTGGTGTTGGAGGTCTTTTTCAACCTTCCCAATGCTGTGTTTCTATTTCCCTCATGTAACCCAACCCAGTGGTGGGAGCCCTCATATCCTCTTGATTAACTGAGTGGGCACGCTCAGCATTCACTTACCAGAATAAGGAAGATTGCTTTGTAGACCACATTAATGGGGATCCACCTCTCTTGTTCATCGATGACATCAAGCCTGACCATGTGGGGTTTTAGGAGCAAAGCAATTCCACCTTTGATTACATCATAAATTGACACCTTGCCAAGACGTAAGAACATGGTTTGAGTCCATGGAGGCATCAGTTCGGTTGATACCCTCTCCCATTTGCAGGGTCTGTGCCACAGCAGAGCCATAGATCACAGCCATAATCCTGCGGAGTTCATTATCTCTTAATGCCATTTGCTTTTTTAGCTCATTAGAATGAAACTCGACCTGACCTGTGAACTCTGAAATTGATTGTTGCCTTTAAATGGTCAGCAGCCCATTTTCCAATCGATATCCTGAATAATTTTATACATATTTAAATTATATATAACTTTAATGTTCGTTAAATTTATCCACCACTTTCCTTCTATGGTTTTATCTGAAACATGGATGGTGCTTTTACTGCTTGGTGGTTCCACTTAGAAAAAAAGGAGGAGGAAGGCACAAATAAATCCTGGCCTGAGACAATGGCTGAGTCACAGAGTATGAGCTCTGTTCAATGAATATGAGTTCATTTCAATGAATGTGAGTCTGATTCTGCTGTGAAGACTTTTAAACATATCCCAGGTAGGGCTGTGGTTCCAGGATGGAAAAAAATACAGTTTTGTTGCAATTATTCACATTTGTATGGAGTTTGTGGTTGGTGAATGGCTTCGTCTCCTTTCTCATTGCTTTGTAGAATAAAAAATGGGAAATGAAGGGAGATGTTGAGGTTATGGTGGCATTGGATCCAGCTCTGGATTAGTAGGGTCCCGGGGAAATATGATTCAATGGCTTTGGGTCTGCACAAGTTTATAAAAGGATGGGAAACATGGTCTCTGACCACTTTACATCTCACTTAACTTTTAAGTAGATGTAATAACCTCGGTAGTGCTCTAAAGGTTTTAGGAATGTCTCCTCTGGGCATCCTTTGGCATCATGCCTTCGCTCTACCTCCTAAAGGAACTTTTCTGTCCTCATGCACAAAATCACGCTGACAGCCTCGTGTTGTTCTGTTTTTTTTTTTTTTTTTTTTTTGAACTTAGCGAAACAGACATTGGTGGGTGGAAAATTCAGAAGGGAAAAAAAAGGTCAAAATCTGTATATCTATTTATTCTGTGGGAGAGATGACCTCACAGCACCAATACTGCTAGGGGAGAAATGCCATCTCAGCATCAGGGTTGGCACTGTAATGTGTATGGCAACTCAAGGACTTGAATTCTTGGTTTCATAGCTAGGAAGAGGTCCAACCTGAGTTGGACTAGATGGTCCTTATGGTCTCTCCCAACTCAGGACATTCACTAATTGTCCCAGTCCCTGCTGAAGGCCTATTAGGATGAAGGAAGTCTCTGTCAGTAGAACTTTGTGTGTCATTTACAAAGGAAAAATCAGTGCATGCTACCACAAGTGGCAGATAATGGTGTACAAAATGGTCCTACAGTGGAGGGACCATTTTTTACCATAGAGTCACAGAATCTTACAATCATTGAGGTTGAAGAAGACCTTCAGGATCACCAAGTTCAACTGTTGACCACTGTGCCCACACTGTCCCCCAGTGCCACCATTGGACAAGTGAACCGAACTGTTCAGAGAGGGTTTTTAAAAACTTGACAAAAAAAGTAATATATGAAGCAACAACCTGTGTTCACGAAGAGCACAACACGACTCTTCCACTGAGCATCCACACAATCACTTTTCAGACCTCTTTGGACCTTTCATGGGCCCTCCGAAACATCCCCATTCCTCTTCAGAGCTCTGACCTGAATGAAGGAGAATAAAAAAAAACAAAGGAAAAAAATTAGAAATGAGCAAAGAACTGGAGAAGAAGGCAGCACTCAGCCCCTGGAACAGTTTCCTGGATTATTCCTAGGACTTAATCTCTGAGATGTTTTCATGCAAAGAGGCATTCAGCACTTATCTAAAATTAAAATGGTGAGAAGCTGAAGCCCTCGCAGGTACAGGAGTCATCTGCATTGCTGTGTGCTTGTTTCTGCTATTAGCACATTCCCCTTGCTTGGAGATAAGCAGGGACCACGTGGGAAGGGCTGCAGCAAGGAAATGGCACTTTTTAATACATGTCCATTTTTACTCCTATCTTGGTTTTATGGAACCAATGGGGTATGCGATGTGCTGCTAAATAATTAATTTGTTTCTCAGCGGGACAGGTGACAGAACCTGGATGAAGTGAAGGCGTCAACGCAGGGCCAAGACACCAGGAACAAAGTGTATTAGAGAATATCTCCCCTTCAGCAAGACAAATTTGTGCTGGAGAAGCATACTTTGCTGGGGAAGCCAATTGGAAAAGAGTGATGGAGGCCCAGCTCCCCAAGTTCATCAAAGTCATCCATTTTGGGGAAGCTCATTTTTCACCAACCGAGGGGATATTTACCTGGAGTCCACCTGTAAGGTACAGCGACAGATGGAGTGGTGCAGTGCTTTGTTATATTTCACACCCTGATGATTCAATATGATGGAAAAGAGGGAGAGAAAGAAAAACTGGGAAAAAAAAAAAAAGCCGTATCTTCTCTAAGTTACACCCATTTTTGTCCCTTTTAGGAAAAAAAAAAAATAATAATCCTCCAATAAATTAGCATACCTTTAAAATGATAATATAGACTATAAAAATTATTGTGATTCATATCAGGACACACAATGATTTAACTAATCTGTCATTAATTAAACAGGTTTTTACCTGCGGGGGCTGCAGGAGTTTAATAATTTAAGCTGCCTAAACGTTAGCACTACCCAGGCATTAATTAGAGCTGTGGGGGAAGTTTCACAAATACAGCAAAGTGAGCTACAATTCATGCTATTTACTGAGTGTGAGCAGAGAGGAATTTTCACATTTCCATGAGCAGCTGACCAGGAAAGAGCAGGAAGGGTGAGACAAAAGGTTGTCAGTCAACCCAAATTTGAACAGAGACTCTGTCTTGCAACAGCATTGCACAGATCTGAGGAGATCAGGTCTTGGCTGAACAGTCTGTGTTAATAAAACTTTCAAAATGTGGCTTCTTTTGGAAGAATGAAGACAAGCTTTGGTAATCTGAAGTCTTCACTCTTCCAACTCTTGGGGTTACTGTTTCATCTTTGAGTGGTGTGATCCCATAGTGCTGACGGAAACACCTGGAGGAGGTGATGAGTGCACACCCAGGCCCGTGATTCCTGAATTCACTTTCTCTCTTGGTAATGACAGGGAGTGTATTTAACATGCAGCATTTAGAATAGAAATGCTTTGGTCAAAGAGACGTCAAGGAGGAAGAAATCCTTTTTCTACAGAAGGTTAATGCAACTGGGTGGCAGCCGAGAGCATTTGCATGCAGAGGTATCATTAATCTGTGAGGTAATAATTTGTGAAATAAAAATCAATCTTGGGAAGGAGGCAGAGCCTCTGGTTGCCAAGTAATGGACTGCTTTTGCGCAGCATCTCGTTAAGCAAGACCCAAATGCATAATGGGCTCCATTTCCATACCAGGCTTCTCTGCAGCCCAAAAAACAAATGGCAACCTCTAACAAAGCATATGTACAACATTAGCCAACAGCACTGGTACCTTTGAGACAGGACCACCATCAACCCCACTATGGGATTCCACACAGGATCATTTGGATGCATCCTGGAAGCCTCTTCCATCTTAAGTTTGGTTTAATTTAGCAATTGTAATAGCAACTTGACTTAGTCATCACTTCATTGCACAGCAGCCAAAGGCAAGCTGATACCTCTGCATCAGGAGAAAGGCTGCAGAAATCCATGGGCTACAGATACACAACCCAAGATAAGACGCAACTGAAAGGGAAATGTGAGTGTATCTCCATAGAAGAGAAATCTTATAACAGTGTACTTCTTTTAAAACCTGCCCCACAAGCTCTGCTCTGGACAACTGCTGGTGTCACGTCCACTCATCAGTTTGGTATGCAATAAAAAGTTTTTTGCTTTCATCCTATTCACATGAGTTACAGTGCTGCTTTGCTATAGGCAGCTGGTTTCTGCCAGTGTCCCAGAAAGGAAAACCATGTGTTATCACTTGCTCCTCAGGTTGAAATTGGTCCCTCTCGCCCTTTCCCTGCTTCCACAAAGTACAAAATCCAGTCCCTGTAATCCTCTTAAGTCTGAGCAGAAAATAACCAGTGTGATGGATAACCCAAAGACAATCAAAACGTTCAGGATTTAGAGAAGGTGCCGTATATACAGAATATTTCCAGAAAAATACACGACTTAAAGGACTGGTTTGTTGTAAAGTTTTTCCTTTGGTATACAAAAGGATGGGGAAAAAGAAGCACACAGTTATAATCTGAAAATACAGGTAGATCTATGGCAGTTTTGCCATTGATTTGAATTGGTTTTCAATCAGTCCTTAAAAGAACACAGCAGAAGTATCAATTAACAATGCCACAATCATTATAGGTAAACACAGAAGAGAAGAAATAAATTAGAGTCATGGCAGAAATCAATATCATTCAAAGACAGAAAATCAGGCAGGGCTGATTTGAGTATAACGGATTCACCCATCCTTGGAGATAGGAAGGCCATGCATGGAGCCCTGGACAGCCTAATCTGGTGAGGTGTACCCAGCCCATGGAAGTAATTACCAATGTCAAGACCACTCAGTCCTTTAGCACTTCTCCCAGGGATGTCGACACCTGAAGGATCCTGAGATGCCAAACATGGGAGTCAAGGGCAAATCCCTACGCAATATATACCTGCAGGGTTTTTTTAAGGTAGGCATTGCACTTGTAATTCTTCACACTAATCCCACTCCTGGCACAAATCTTCTATCTCAATCTTCCCATTTTTCCCCTGTCCACATCTTGACATCCATTAAATTCTCAGTGTGCCCAAAGCTTACCAACACAGTGTGCTGCTTGATCCAGTGCCGTCAGTCCATCAATAAAGCTCAGCCGCCGAGTTTGGCTGCTTCCCTGCATTCTCAGATCACCATAAAATATGTGGATGTTGGAAGAGGAAGTGCCAGCACTGAGATCCACGATCCGGTGGGGGAGGATTGATGCTTTTCCCTCACTCCTAACCACAGTCAGCCAAAAATGTGGTCTACCTTAGGGGTGGAGAGGGATGCAAACACAGATTGCATTTTTGTCCAGTACTGTGGCTTTCCACTCATCTTCTCCCTCCTTTCTCACTCCAGAATGAATACGCAATTAAAACACAATCCATCTCTGTGATGTTTCTGAAGTGTGCAGTCAGTGCTCGGGCTTCACTGTTAGCCTTGGCCAGAGCCCAATTCCTCAGGAAAATAAAAGCCCTCAGCTTTCCCCTCGGAGAAACTCAAGGGCTGTCGAGTGGGGAGAAAATGAGCATCAAATTTGGTGTCAACAAATTAACACGCTGAGTGAACCTTTTCAGGTTGAGCAGTGGGGATGGTTAATTCTTGCAGTAGACAATGATTTGCACTCAACAGCCCCCTGTATTTTTTACTCCTCCTTACAAACATAAACAGTACAAAATCACAGGAGGGCAAAAGGGAAAGGAGAGTGAAAAGCCTCTTATTTTGCTAAGAAGAAAATAATAATAATAATTTTTTAAAAAAACAACAGATATTCCTGTTTATTTTGTTTGTCCCCTTCATGCAGAAAAGAAGAAAAATATCAATATTTAAGACTACCTCTAGCAGTGTGTGTTGTTTTTCTATTTATTCACCCGTGAGGTGCATATAGGGTATGACAGTGCCTCGGGTCACATTTATAATAGCAGAAACTCACTTTTATTTTATTTTTTTTTCTGTCTCTTTAACACAACTCTATTAGCACCATGCAAGCTACCTTAAGCAGCATCTGACACATACAAACTGTTGCCTGTAGGTCGCTGGTTTGTTTGATTTTCTGCAGTGTGAAGGTTGAGTTGAGTCATTTTGCACCCAATTACTTTGCAGTAAATTTGTCGGATGATTCTTGTCGTGCCGTATCGATCCGACGTGTCACCTTGAACTTGTTTATTGACACATCAAATTCCGAAGGCAGCCCGGTGCAATTTACCACTTCCCAATTATGGCATTTATATGATGTCACTGAGGCTTCTTGTCACGTTCAGATGAGGCCATTCTCCCCCCTCTACCACCAATCACCTGAGTGGTAGTGCCATTTTTCTCTGACCTTTCCTGAGACAGATGGCAGTCCATAAAATACATCATTAGCACACGTGTCATTTTATCTTGTCTCCGTTTTTTAAGTGAAAGGCATTTTGTTCAACAAAAGATTTCTCAATTTACTCCTTGATGATGATGTTACTAAATAGTTGTTTGTTTTTTTTCTTCAGAGATCAAGAAGGGGATTCAAGTCCAATAGCATGACGAGACTATTCAAAAGTGATTTAAAGACTGATTTTTCTCAAATCATGATAATACCTGATGCCAGTAACTAGGATTTTATGATTATATGTTAATAACTGAAAAAATAGCTGACCAACTCTATCTCTTCAAATTGATTTCTGCTCAAATTTATGTTGTTATACATTCATCAGTCCCACAACCCAAATGGAGGACGGTCATGTGTCCAACTGGAAGATGCCCGTGTGGTTTCTGAGATTCTATGCAAAATGCAGGTCTCCTCTCTCTGCGCACTGAGGCAACCCAGAAGGCAATCGGGACCAAGAAAGGCTTTGTTGTTTGAGCACCCCCAGGTCTGAGGTCAATGTTAAAGACAAATAGAAGAGGTGTGAGCTCCTGCACAGTGTGATTTATCACTTGACAAAATGTGCTTGAGAAAAACAGCCAGGGAGGAGGGAGGAAAGCAACCACAGCTGGAGAGATTATCTTCTGGATAGTTCCTCAGCTGTGATGCTGATGGTGTTTTAGAGTAACTGTGAAGAAAGAAACACATTTCGAATTTGATTTCACTAAATATAATTTCTTTCTCTTGCCTGACATTCACAGCTTTACTTCCCCATTTCCCTGACAGAGGTCATGGTCATTTCCACGTCATTAGAACTTAGAAAACAGTGAGCAACACCTCTAAATTTCTGAAAATCCAGGCTCAAGGGCTCATCTCCCTCAAGATCTTCAATTCCAACCCCAACCCACACCCACCATGCCCATTGACCATGACCTCAAGTGCCACATCTCCATGATTCTTGAACATCTCCAGGGACAGGAACTCCACCACTTCCCTGGGCAACTTGTGCCAGTCCCTGACCACTCTTCCAGAGAAGTTGTTCCTAATATCCAATTAGATTAAGCATATATCTCCCAGAAAGAAATGCCCAGAAGTCTGTGGGTGAACAAATTTTCGAAGTAAACATTTCTACTGAGAAAGATTCTTTCTGAAAGATGCAGAGTTCTTGGAATGGGTCCAGAGGAGAGTCACTCAGATGATCAGAGGGAAGGAGCATCTCCCCTCTGAAGAGAGGTTGAGTGAACTGGGCTTGTTTAGCTTGGAGAAGAGAAGGCTCCAGGGAGACCTCATCGTGACCTTCCAGCACTAGAAGGGAGCATATCAGCCGGAGGGGGAACAACTGTTTACACGGGTTGATAGTGATAGGACAAGGGGGAATGGTTTTGAACTAGTACAGGGGAGATTTGGTTTAGATGTTAGGAGGAAGTTTTTCACTCAGAGGGTGGTGAGGCACTGGACCAGGTTGCCCAAAGAGGTTGTGCATGCCCCATTCCTGGAGGCACTCAAGGTGAAGCTGGATGTGGCTCTGGGCATGCTGGTGTAGTGGTTGGTGACCCTGCCCACAGCAAGAGGGTTGAAACTAAATGTTCTTTGGGGTCCTTTTCAATCCAGACCATTCTGATTCTACAAACTTCAGGGCTTGCTGGGTTTTTTGATTGCAGTGCCACATCTTTCTCTGTGTCATTGCAATTCTCTGCACATGCTCTCAAATAAAATGGGATAGAGAAGAAATTCTATGGTAGATACTGAATTTATGACATCACATTTAAATAGCACTCACGAGGCTTAGAGAAAAGGCAATAGAGAATCCACTTTCTAATTGAAGCAAGTTCAAACAAAGCTTGCTTTCTCTTCTCACTATACGGGATGATGTTGGGCACCAGTTTCTTGAAATTCTTCTGCCAGAAAGATGTCTCTACCTCTCAAGTGTGATTTCCAGCCATTTTGTGGGGAAGGGAAGGGAAGGGAAGGGAAGGGAAGGGAAGGGAAGGGAAGGGAAGGGAAGGGAAGGGAAGGGAAGGGAAGGGAAGGGAAGGGAAGGGAAGGGAAGGGAAGGGAAGGGAAGGGAAGGGAAGGGAAGGGAAGGGAAGGGAAGGGAAGGGAAGGGAAGGGAAGGGAAGGGAAGGGAAGGGAAGGGAAGGGAAGGGAAGGGAAGGGAAGGGAAGGGAAGGGAAGGGAGGGGAGGGGAAGGGAGGGGAGGGGAAGGGAAGGGAAGGGAAGGGAAGGGAAGGGAAGGGAAGGGAAGGGAAGGGAAGGGAAGGGAAGGGAAGGGAAGGGAAGGGAAGGGAAGGGAAGGGAAGGGAAGGGAAGGGAAGGGAAGGGAAGGGAAGGGAAGGGAAGGGAAGGGAAGGGAAGGGAAGGGAAGGGAAGGGAAGGGAAGGGAAGGGAAGGGAAGGGAAGGGAAGGGAAGGGAAGGGAAGGGAAGGGAAGGGAAGGGAAGGGAAGGGAAGGGAAGGGAAGGGAAGGGAAGGGAAGGGAAGGGAAGGGAAAAGTGAGTTTTTTATGTATACTTCCCTATAGCGGAACAAAAACCTAATTTTGAGAACTAATGCATTTTGGTTCCAGTGATGGCTTGGCCTGCTATACTATTTTGCACAGAACACCAAAATTAAAAATCACCTCCAGAAAGTAATTTTTTATTTTATTTTGCAAACATTAGATAGCCCATTTCCATCTTATTGAACATATTGTCACTCTAAGCTGGCAGCCCATTTGTAATTCTCAGAGCATTCTGAAGATACAGAAATTAATACTACAGAGAATACAAATGGCTACACATTTCATGAACACTTTCCAGGATATAAATTTATAGTCATGGAAGAATTTACAGACACTTCATTGTTTTGTTTTCCAGTCAAAGAAATATACTCTTACACTTCATGCGTAAAATTGTATGCAATGTTTTACTGCAAACTTATCAATTAATAACAGAGAGTTATAGAAAAAATAAAGGGGCAAATTTTGCGATCCCTTGAGCTTGGGCAGGGAGAACTCTCAGAGGTGATCAAGAACTGCCTAAAAATAAAGAAACCCCTTTATGTATGTACATTGTTCCATATAATTCATATTTGTTTTCTTATCTGTGAGTGGCCTGACAAATCTGGGATTTTTTGTTTTTAGGAGGTATGATCATGAATTTAAAAGGCTAAATGAGAACCGTAACCCCCAAACAGCCTGTTCCCACCCAGTGATGCGTGGCTTGTGGTGGAAGGTTTGCTCTAACCATGGGATCAGGTCCTGTGCACTTACTTATCATTATTCTTAAAATCAATAATAGATACTGACTACTCTTAAAGTGAATATCAAGATTAATTGACCCAAGTGGTAACTATTGATCTGAGAATGGCCAATCAATTGCCATGGGATGATAAATCACAGAATCATAGATTATCCTGAGCTGGAAGGGACCCACAAGGATCATCAAGTCCAAATCCTGCCTTCACAAAGGACCACCCAAATGCAAATGGTCCCTGAGCAGTGGCAGTTTGGGGCCATGCCTGCTGCACTGGGCAGCCTGCTCCATACCCATTGCCCTCTGGTGCAGAACCTGTACTTAACCCCGGTCTCCCCTCCCCTGACACAGCTCCATGCCATTCAGGCCATGTCACTGTCATGGAGAGCAGAGCACAGCACTCCCCTCATGAGGGGCTGCAGCCACCATCAGACCTCCCCTCAGATCCTCTGCTCTGGGCTGAGCAAACCCAGGGACCTCGGCCACTCAGAATCACAGAATTATAGGGGTTGGAAAGAACCTTTAGAGATCATCTTGTCTAAATGATACGATGCTAACTTAAATGAACCAAAATGGAATCGGAATATTCCCCCCTTCCTGGACAGCCAAAGTACACAGCTCTTCACAAACCAAGTCCCCAGACCCTTCCCCATTTCTGTAGCCCTCCTTTGGATGATCTCTAATAGGTTCTTATGCTGTGGCAGCCAAATCTGCACAAAGTGCTTGAGGTGAGGTAGTACAGCGCAGAGCAGAGCGGGACAACTGCTTCCCTCTCCTGGCAGCACTAGGCTTGATGCACCCCAGGATATGGGGTGCCATGGGAAGAGGTAACCTCATGCATGCTACAGTGGACTCTTGTGTAGTGGGCTCTTTCATCAACCTGGTCTGATGTGTCAGAATTAGGGAATCTGTTTTGATAACAACGTCCAGCAATGCAACTCCAATCTCTTAGAGATGCTAACATCAGAAACTAATTAGATCTTTGTCCAATTATTTTTGAACAAGCACAACCCAGGAGGTAACTGCTTTTCTCTGAAGAACCTAACAGTGGTTTTTTGTTTGTTTTTAAATAAAGATAAAAACTAATAGAGAATGTTCATATCAAAGTTATAACTGAAGGGGTTTTCACATCAAAGGGAAGTTACTTTTTAATCAGAACTCTGATGATCAGGACTGTGTCCATCCATGGGCTACACAGAACCAGCTCCAGCAATGTTATACCCCAAAGAGTGGAGAAACACTGAACAAATCCATCCTGTGCTTGTGAACACAAAATAAGTCTGAAAATCTAGGGTCTTTTGTAACTGTTTAGAGAGAATTTTCTTAAAACATTCCTTCTTCCTTTCCCAACTGTGTATCTGCCTACTTAGCCATATTCTCATTTCTCTTACAGTGGTTCTACTGCTCCAGAGCCATCACATCCACAACATTTGTTCAAAGAGGAACCACTCGGGAGATGCCAAGCAGCATCCAGACCACTGGGATGTGAAATATTTGTATTTTAATTGCATTCTTTGTTCTTTTTTTTTTTTTTTTTTTAATAAAGGATGATATTACGAGGCCTGAGGGGCATATTGCTCTTTCTAGGGATTGTTACTGTGCAGTGATAAGAAAAATCCTACATGATGTTGGGTGTGTGTTCAACAAAAATATCCTTCAGCGTGAGGAAATATCCTATCTGCCTTTGTAACCTCAGGTGGAGAGAAGCACAGCTGAGAGCTCTTCCCTTAAGCACTGCTTCCACACTGCATCCACTCCTCAGTCTGATTTTCAATGAATGAGACAAGGAAGAGAAGGGAATTTTCAAAAACTGTGCAGGAGGCAGGGGTATAAAACCAATTATTTATTAATAGGTTTTGTCCACACACCTCCTGTGCATCGTTTGGAATGTTTGCCCTGTAGGCAGAGAGGAGCAATCAGGTGAGAAATTTGGGTTTGCATTGTGCCAGACGGGCTTGACAACTTTGTGCTGAAGTTGAGCTCTCCATCTCCGTCCTTTTAAAACAAGGGAGTTGTTAATTTCAGCAGAACAAAATGCCTCACACAGGATTTCCTCCTCACTAAATGTGAAGTTTATACTCCCTGAAGTGTAAATAAAGATATTCACAGACAATGTTATGAATTTATAAATACATATATATCGATATTTCCACAGCAATCTTGCTTACGTATATAAAGAAGAGCACCCATTGGGTATGGACTGGAGATCAGTGATGGTTCATATCTATGTATGTATATAACAAATTTTCATTGGGAAATGACTGCTAAGCAAAGGAAAATTACATTTTGAGTAGATCTTTAAACATCACTTGCATCTTTTGTGACACAAATATTGGCCACTAATGCACAGACGGTGTCAGTTGAACCAGTTGGTGGACTTTGTTTCAGCAAGAGCTATAATCCTTAGGATGCCACTAAGGAAGAAATGTCTTTCTAAAAGCATTGGGCAGCAGCATCCACACTGAGTACAATGCAAGACACCTACTAAAAGACTTGGCAGAACTCAATCAGATCTGGGAAATATTTCCTCATTGAACATCACTACCAAAACATACTCTGATTATCATTTTGGTATGCTGAGTTGAGGCGGAAAACACCTGTGGATGCTGAACTTTCCTGCGCTTATTCATTCTGAGAGTCATGGTCAGTGGGTATGGTGGTGATATGCTGAGGTTGGATTTGATGATCTTAGTGGTCTTTTCCGACCTTCATGATTCTTTAATTACAAAGCACAAGATGCTGAAGAAAATAATCCACTGGTGTTTAAGTTAATGGCTGAAATGCTGCTCAGTGTGGGTTTGACTTCTGTGGGCTGCTGGAGCAAAGCTGTTAGAAATTTCCAGTGGGAATCATCTTGAGTGAACACTGAGCAAGAATGCAGGACACAAACTTATGTGTGCAGTGTTGATAATATCATAGATCAGAGACAACCAGGAAAATATGATTCGTAATCACCTGCCAAGAGAAGGAGATAATGAAACCAAGCTGGGAACAAATCTCCCCTAATGGACTTTCCCAATTCCCATTCTTGTGATACACTTTCAGCACTTAGTGACAAGTTAATCACAACGTTTAAGCTTTAGTCGATAGTGCACGTTCCACAGAACAAAAAATGGCTTTGTTTTCTGGCTGTCCATCATTATTGCAAGCAGTCTTCTAAAGGCAGGCACAAAAATCTACTGATAGGAGCAGGACCATGAAGATCATGGAATCATAGAATCTTTAAGGTTGGAAAAGGACACTAGGATCCCAAAGTCCAACCTCAGCCCATTCACATCATGTTCACTAACTGTGCCCCTCAACTAAACTGTGTCTACCCACATTACCTGGTTGGATTTCACTTAATCACCCTCAAGTAAATGTGGGTGTTGGTCATTAAAAGCTGACAGGAAAACAATTAGCAACAGCAAGGAAGCTTTGCAGCCCAGAGGTCAGACATAACATTTTCCAACGTTCATTGGCAGTTCTGGAATTGATGACTGAGCTGAGAGATAACATCTCTACAGCACTGTTCCAGGCTCTCCATGCCATTGATAACGACCTACTTGCATTTACAAGAAATAAGTCCCAGCATCCTTTTATTGATACAAAACTGCCCGCCATTGAGGAAGTCCACACAGCTCTGCAGGAGCTAAAGATAAATAAAGCTATTAAAACCTGCTCCATTTCTCTGAGCTACTAAAGTCTGTGGCCTCTTAATTGCTACAAAGCTATAGATGCTGTCTAAACTCATTTGAAAGAATAATCATACGCTCAATAACCAGCGCATTGGAATAGTAATAATAAAATACCACAGAAAAGGAAAGATGACTCAGCACAGAGGTATCGCTGAGTGTCATTCTATTTTTAATATTGGCAGCTTTCACCAGGATTTGCTACAAGAGATTCCCATGATACAATTATCTACAAGACGCTCAAAATGTGGTTTTTTTTTTTTCACTCCACCAAATTTCACACAATCCTTTCAAATAATACAATAAATGTATGGACAAATAAATGCAACTCTAGACCATTAGCTCCAATAGAACCATTGAAGATTAGCTGAAAACTTGGCCCATGAGCCCTGCTTCATTCTGGCACACTGCAGTGACAGCAGACAAAAGATCATTTAAAGTTATTATATTTTGTTGCCTCTTTCAACCTGCTCCACAGAAAACTATCATGGATTTGCAGATCTCCTCGTAAGTCATTGTAAAAGCACATTGTTTTCCTCTGATCTTTAATTCCTTGAGTAGCTACTTCCTTAATTGTAGTTTACAGATAATTCCAGGTAGAGTAGGTGTCATTAAAACCTCATTTGTCACTCTGTAGTGACTACAGTAATGCAGTGTATCCTACTGTAACTAGGAGAAGGCTCCAGAATAATTGCACATCCCCAGGCAGTGAGCACTGAGTGTTTAACGGTGCCAACTGTAACCATGGGCATGCTGCAGCAGAAGAAGGAAAATCCACTCTGCAGCTTCCTCCAGCACACGAGGGCAGTGAACAAAGGTGGTGAGGCACTGGCACAGGCTGCTCAGAGAGGTAGTGATGGCTTGTCCCTGTGGCCCTGTGGCCAGATGGCCTTTAAGGACCCCTTTCAACCCAAGTCATTCAATAGTTCTACGTGACGCCAAAGGGCAGACATTCCTTTCCCTGATTGCTCATCTCCTGGATATATTCTAAGGTTCTATGATTCTATGCTTCTGTGATTCTATCATCCTACCATTCTCTCATTCTGTGAATCTACAATCTACGATTCTACAATTCTGTGATTCTGTAATTCTGTGATTCTATCTCTCAATAATGCTGTGATTCTATAATGTTATCATTCTACAATTCTACCATCCTTACATTCATCACCAAGGCTGTCCAGAACCATAGTGTTCAGCTCAGCTCCGTCAGTGCAAAGGTGCAGAATATGGAAATTAATCTGCTTCAGGCTTGCTCTTGACAAAGGGACCTCCTGAAGGCACTGCAAACCATGGAGATGGCACAAAAAGGCTGCCAGTGAGAGTTCAGAGTGTAGAATTTAGCTGTCAGGATGGTAAACACATTAAGCCAAATTAACACCGCTGCAGTGAAGTGTTAGGGAGAGAGGATATAGCTTGTGTTGTTTGTATTGGCTGCGAGAGAAATCAGTGGAGCAGAGCACACTTTCACGCTGCCATTTATTAACATTACACTCAGCACTTTGCTCCCTTGCTTTACAAACACGAACAGATTGTCTGCACCACTCTCATTGTACCAGTGGGGAAATGAGAGCACGGAGGTGAGTGACAATCTTGTGTGAAGAAGACAGCTACAGCAATTCTGGGAGCCAGAGCTGGAGATGGAAAACTCAATTACTTTGCATGAACATGTGGGAAGGACAGGGATGGGTTGGGATTGGATTTTGTGATCTTAGAGCTTTTCTCTGACCTTAATAACAATTTGATTCTATGATTGAGCATGGTGTTGATGGATCGAGGTTGGACTTGGTGATCTTGGAGGTCTTCTCCAAACCTAGAGACTCTGTGATTTGGAGATCTTCAACATACCTTTTCCACCAAGAAAACCCTCTCTGATCCCATGGCGTCTGTACCCCTCTGCTCCCAGAGCAAAAGGAGGGCAAAAGCATGACCTTTCCTGTGAGCTGTGGCAATTTACATCTGGCAGAAAGCACTGGAAGTCAATGCTTGTCCAAAGGAAAGGCAAAGACACTGGAATTTATAAATGGAAAAGTTCTTTAAAAGTTATTTGCCAGAAGCGATTGTTTAGACTTATATTCTGTTCCTGAGCAGTGGTCTCCAAATGGCCCTTTGCAATGCAACTACAGCATGCATAATAAATAAAAATTATGAAAGAGACCTGGAAAGCAACGAACAGGTGCCATTGCCAAGAATGGCGTTGCTAGAATGCTGGTTTTAATCCTAGGCAGGATTTTATGGGTCTGAAAATGTACCTCACTGCAACACAGGAGACCACTAAACCTCATTAACTTATTCAAAATTTTTCTATGTGCCATGAAATAAAGGGAAAAAAAAAAGACAAAAAGTAACTGGTACAAACTCCCTGCTGATGGAGAGGCACACACCTGCTTTCATTTCCCAGAGCAAATTCTCACGGAAGCAGAACTCAGACAAAAAAAATAAAAGATATCTCAGGTACTGATTAAACAGGCTTTACGAACATCTACAAAATGAAGTGCAGCTAGGTCACTCTTTAGACAAAGGGATTGTAACCATAAAACTACTGGAACAACTTTGAGAATGATTTTCACTATGGAAACAGTATATTTCTCTCTTTCCTGCTCTAGTAAAATGAGCATAGACCTATGGCTAGGTAAAAAAAATGTTTATAGCAAACTTTTTTTCAGTATCAGGCTTTGAAAAGAGCAGCTAGTTGTAATTCCAGGTTTCCTCTTGGAGGTGTCCAGCCAGATCCTCCCAAATTTCAACCAGGTTCTAAAGGAAGCTGTTAAATACAATTTTTTTAAATGTATCCTAATAATTACTGCTAGTGGTGTCTGTCGGAGTTACTATTCTAAAGACCCTCAAGAATAAATTGCAAAGTAAAGGGAAAAATGATGCCCTCTAATTTCTGATCTAATCAAACAGGTTTTATTTACATGATCTCCTGTTAGCTCCACCATATTGGAGCTGACAGATTGTCTGAGTTACTTTACTCCCTAATTACTGAAATGAAGGGAACACCTCCGTTGAATGATGTGGATATTTCCTGTCACCACAACAGAGACCCTCTCCTGGTGATTTAATCAGATCCACGTCTTGCCTGTAAATAACATTTAATCATCTTAGCCAACCTCATTTTTATAATGGCCCCTTTCACTGTTACTCAGAAACATGTTAATCCACAATCATGCGTGCACACTAGGATTGTGCTCTAAGATCAGAATACATTCATGTTCTTTTATTTACTAGGAATTATCTTCAAGATCAGATCAAATGAGTGAGCCATGGAAGAGGTTGGGAATTTTTTCCAGATCTCATGCTTATTTCCAGCCAACTGTCCCTTTGATGGGCTGCTACCCAACCCGAGGTGGCACTTCACTGGCTTTGTAACATCCACTCAACTATTGCAGACAGTCTGAACTAGCTGAATTAGTGGAGACCTACTCATCATCTGCTCAAGAGACATCAACTTTAATCCAGGGGAGATTCAGGTTGGATATTATGAATAATTTCTTCTCAGAAAAAATGGTCAGGCACCTACCACAGTGATGGAGTGTCCATCCCTGGAGGTGTTCAACCGTGCAGATGTGGCACTTAGCGACAAAGTCAGTGGGCACTGTTGGAACGGGCTGAGGTTGGACTTGGGGATCTTAGTGGTCTTTTCCAACCTTCATGTTTCTATAATCTTCACACGAATGGGAAACCAAAAACAAGAGATATCCATATGTAAAGCCTTACCTCCATTCTGATGGAATTTTCCTCCCTACTCCCAAAAGAACTGTGGACTAACAGAAATCATCCATCAGATTCTTTTCTTAGTCCTCCAGAAATGCAATTCATACCTTTCAATAATGCTCTTACATTGGATTAGTGGTGGACAGATCCCTTTTTATTTCTGTTCACAAATTTTACATGCACTAACATGGAGAAATACAAGTATAATTGACTTTTTAAGAGCTTGATCAATTCATATAAAAACCTGGTATTATGAAAGAAATAAAAGTAGAACCAGTTAATGTTCTTTTATGACTCTAAAATATGTCATGGGTGAAAATATATTTAAATAATAAGAATCTCCTCTCAGAATCCTATGATTAGGTTTGGACCATACAGACAGAGTGCAGCTGATATAGCATGAACCACTCAGCATACCTCTATCTCGTTTCATCCACAGGAAGAAGAATAATCTTTGCTTTAACAGAGCAATTCCAACAGAACATATTTTTCTTTATGCGTTAATGTGAAATAGAAAGCTATAATGAAAAAAAATAAAAAAAAAGAGCTTGAAAAGCCACAGAGACCAGAGTGGGCATAGAAGGAATGTAAAATTGATTTAAAAGACTGGAAGTAACAGGTCAGAAATGTTCAACAGATTCATGGAAATATTAACAAGATCTGGAGCCTGAAAGAGCTAACACTGTGTCTCAGCGTTAGAAATGTAAGAAGACCTGAACTACGGTCAGGGAAGTGGTAAATAGTGCCTGAAATCTACAGGGAACTATTGGCATCTCTTCCCACCACTGACTAATCAAATGTCCTTTTCTGGAAAACAAGGTCACTGATTCAGAGGAAGAGCTACAAAGGGAAATTAGAAGAGCCAAGTTATTAACTTTTTTTATATTCAGAGCTTGAAATATTTTCCCCTTCACATTTTAAAGCACATATCCCAACTCATGTTTGGATGCTGTTCATGGATCAATACAACGAGGAACCAATTCCAGATCCTCCTGACACTGATACAGATTTTACCAGCCTCTTCAAGAGGCAACAAAGAGAACCCTCACTGAGAGGTTCCATTCCTGGTTGCAGACTTGCGTTTCAGAGACACCATGACCCTCGAGTTTGCAAACAGCTAGAAAAGAACTGAATGAATGATGGAACCACATATTCAAGGAATCAGTCATAGAATCTTAGAGTAACAGAATCACAGAATGGTTGGTTTGGAAGGGACCTTTAAGACCACTCAAGAACAGCTGCCATGGCCTGGTTTCCAGACACCGGAAAGAGGCCCTTGTACTCTCTGCATGCAGACTCCTGAGGGAGCACACCATCACATGCACTCAATTTGCAAAAACGGATAAATCTTTTTATCCCATCTCCACCTCTGCAGAATTTCTGCTAGGACATTACAATAGTATTTAGGTTTGTAATTCCAGAATCATGGAATTCCAAGGGTTGGGAGGAAATTCAAGATACCATCATGTCTAACCCCTCTGCTAACGCAGGTTCCCTACAGCACATAGTGCAGGTAGGCCTTCAGACAGGTCTTGACAATCTCCAAAGAAGGAGACTCCACAACTTCTCCAGGCAACCAGTTCCAGCGCTCTGCCACCTTTAGCATAAAAAAGTTACTCTTCATGTTTGCATGGAACTTCCTATGTTCAAACTTTAGCCCACTTCTCCTTGTCCTACAGTATACACCAGTGAGAAGAGCCTGGCCTCATCCATTTGCTTCCTACATTCCTTCAGGTACTTATCAACATTTGTAAAATCCCCCCTCAGTCTTCTTTTCCCCAGGACACTCAGATTGTTCAGCCTTTCCTCATATGGGAGATGTTCCAGGCCCTGTATCAAATTTCTGGACCTCCACTGAACTCCTAGGAGATCTCTGTCTTTTTTGAACTGAGGAAAAGAGGGTATTTCTCATCCCGGATAAGAGGCAGCACAGCACATACAAACGTGGCTCCTGCAAATACTCATGCTTCCTGAGAAATGGCACCAACATCACTTTGATTATTATCCCTCTCATGATAAGATCTACAAAAGTTCCAAAAGTTGTGCAGACATAGCAATAATCTGGAAATATCCCTCTGGAGGCCCCTATTGATTGCTGCTGTGGGTGGATTAGACAAGGAATCTATCTTAATTACCAGCAACTATCTCCTTGGAATAGCCAGCAGTGTAGCAAAAATGATACACAAGGAGATCCATTACTCTCAGGGAAAGGTCAATCCAATAGGATGGATGTTTGCATTCAGATCAAATGATGGCTGAGTCCATCACCACGCTGCACTCTCCCTGCCCCGTCAGCTCCGTAATGGCTTCACCTCTCCTCCCTGCCTCTCACCTCCTTCTCCCTGGTGCCAGAGTGATGACACGAATTAGGGCAGCTGGAGTAACAGGGCACAGCTGGATTATCACAGATGATAAACAGTGTCAGAGACAATTACGGGGGCTGTGGAGAGAGGAGGGACCTTTCAAATCTGTCTTGTACTTGCTGGGTTGGGGGAGGAGAGCACCTGTGATGGGAACATCAGAGGAGAGGTGGGAGGATGAGAAGGCTTTACTGCATCTTCCTCCATGAAGGAATCATAGAATCGTAAAATCATAGAATCATTATGGCTGGAAAAGATCTCTAAGATCACAAAGTTCAACCACAACCCATCCCACCACTGATCGTGGTATTCACTGGAGAGTAATAACCTACTCTAAGGCTGCAAGTCTCTTGACTGTGCCAGGTCCAAACTGAAAGCATCAAAAAACACAGATTCTGTTCTGTGGAATCAGAAACAAGACTCACTCTGGAGTTCAAGGCCAAAAGGACTTTGTGGAGGTGTCCCTTTCCACTTCTCCATCACAGCCCTCCTGAACATCTCAGGATCCAGCACAAACTCTTTGTAGGTAACTAGCATTGGCATACTCCAACACTCTTAATGATGGCCTCAGCTGGAATTGCTTTATTAATATTTATTAAGTGATCACTAGCTGCAGGTACATTCTTTAATAACTTATTTATAAAGCGTGCTATAAAACACATTAAAAATACATTCTTTAACAGATAACACCATAACAAGATGCTGTAAAGCAAATTATAAAGCATAAATGATGATGGTACCTGAACTGAGAACACACTGGAGGCTACAAAAGGAGGGTAGAGGATCCATGCCCAACACACCTGAAAACGAGCAGTTGTTTTTGTTGGAGCACTCATGGAAGAAACAACTTGATGCCAGGCAGGGCCTGGAACTGACTTGCCCAGAATGTGGTCTGATCCCAATTCTTATGTTCTCCCATTTTTACCAGGTTCCCAGAGGACGTTCTGTTATTTGTGAGCTCATCCTCAATTCAGGACACCTCTGTTTCTTCATTTCCTTCTTCCCAGAGCACTACAGCCTCTCTCCTAGCCTTCTCTCCCCCTCCTCCTGCAGCAAGCAAAAATGGCACGGCTAATTTTATTTCTTTTGCTTTGGTTTGTCTATCTGTGACAACCCTTTTTATGCATTTAATTCATTCTCAATTTCTCATCATCAGGCAAAAGGTGTCCCCTAAGGTTAGGAGAGAGCTTGTCAAAAAGGCAGCGTGAATTTGCAGAGGTAATCACCAGTCTATCTCCTCTCCCCATTGCCCGTGGAACTATTAACTAATATTGCTGCCTAATCTTTTTTGTACTTATTTATTTTGCAGCGAGAAACTAGTGTTATAAACACCCCTACTGTCAAAACTTGTCATCCTCATTACCTCAAGGCGGGCTCTGTCTCCGTTATTCTAATTTCATAGTTTCTCGAATTTACAGCCGCTGGAAATTGAGTACAAAATCCATTATCATTTGTATATTTTAATTATGCAAATGAGGCAGCTCAGCTGCTCTGGCCGGGACCTGCAGGGATGCCTAACTTCAGTCTGGGTGATTACAATTTATCCAGTCGAGTCACTTTAATTGTAACAAGCTAATTACATTGTTCCATTTGGCTTTCACAAAAGAAAAGGAGGCGGAAGAGGCTCAATGGCAATGGCCTGGCACTGCAGTGGGCTGAGAGGGACAGGGAGGATTTAGGGAGGGGGTGAGCCATGGGGCACAGTGGGGTGCAGGAAGCTGGGATGGGAGGTAGGGAGGGCAGGAGACCAGAGTGAGCTGGATGAGATGTCAACAGTTTGGAGAGGGGATGCTTATCATGCTCAGCCATCTCCAGCTTGGAGAGGGCAATGTCCTGCTCCAAAATGCCAGTGCTTCCCATCAGAAGTCTAACAGAGGCACATCTCTGTCTCAGCTGAGGTCCCAAGGATTGTTGGAGGGGTTTCAATCTCCTGCTACCTGAATTCAGTGGCATTTCAGTCAGGTATAGAAAAAAAATGGAGGGAGGGAAGGAGGAAGGGAAGAAGGTAGGGAAGGAGGGAAGGTAGGGAGGGAGAGAAGCAGGGAAGGAAGGGAAGGAGGGAGAGAGAGAAAATCTTACCAATTCCATCATCCCACATTAAATGGTCAATATCTACATTAAATACCTTGGAGAGATGTAATATGGCTGCCCCCAACTTCAGCTTGTTCATAAATAATAAATTATCTCACCTAGAACATCTGAGGATCTCAAAACCTTTTGTAAGTGTTACTGAATGAAGCCTCTATGCGAGCAGAGGTGTACTCTTATCAGCTCTTTGTAAGTGGAGAACGAAGTAGCAGAGAGGAGGAGCAGCTGTAGGGTTTCAAGGTAAGAGCTGGAGTTAGTCCACTCCAGACACCTGTTTGATCAAACAGGTCCAGCTCCTTGCTTGTACCACTTGAATTGAAGTTTGAAAACCATCCGGCAGGTCAGATCCCACCCTTTATTTATACAGCTCCTTCACGTGGGTACTTTGGTGGCATCTGGTTTCTGGTGACTACTGGTTTCTTCCAAACCTTCCCCAGAAGAGCATTCAGGAAGGACTAACCAGATCCTGAATGGGGGATGATGTCTCATCTAGAGCTATTCTGGGGCCCTGATGAAGTCATCATGTAAGGGAAGGAGAGAATAGCTGCATGCAGCTGATGCTGGGGAGATTGCTTGATCCCCCAGTGAACAAAATCCAGCATGCATGTGGGATATGAAGTTCATAGATGAAAACAGCCTTTTGGCCTCCATAGCATCCAAGAAAAGAGCTGTAATGGGAAACTGCTCTGTGCCATCAGAGCCATTCAGCTCATGAGTACTGCCACCATGAATCAGGACCAGCAGCTCTCAGAGCAGCCACCATGAGATCTTCAGCATCTGTTGAAACATGCAGCAGTTTGGCCTCTTACTGCAGTGCCCTTGGATAAGCATGTTCCCTCTCCATAACCTCTGCATGATGACTGTGGAATTAACTGTAGAAGAGAATAATTGCTCCTTGGCAGGGAAAAGACAAAAAAACTACACAGATCTCTTCCCTCTCCAGTTGCTAGGGATGTGCATTATTATTGTTATTGCTATTTCCTTCCATACACAACATTCAATTAATTTCCTCCAACACACAGTTACGATGCTCCGAGGAGTATTCCAGGAGCACATCCAGCATTCTTTGTGCCAGTTTCACCCCTTTGGAGGGCAAGAGGAGAGGGAAATGGGGTGATCCTTCCCAAAGAAACACTCACCCTTGGCCACGTGTCACAAACCTGGGCACTGCTTGCAGTGTCTCTAGGTGAGTGACGATGGGGTCCTGTGCCATAAAGCAGCGGTAGCCATCATCATGCTGCATTCCCTTGGCAGCTACCGAACCACGGCAGGGAAAGGAAATTGAACCTATTAAACACATGCATTGATGCCTTTGTGCTGGTGCCCTGCTCAGGAGGAGAGGAAGGAGCCACTTTTTTTTCCTTTTGTGCCTTTACCAGATGCAGTCATTTAATCATTAAAAAGAGGAGGAAGAAACCAGTGAACCACGGGAAAGCACCAAATAATTATCAGTGTACATCACTTGTAGCCTTGATTTTATGTATACTTTCAATCTAAATAGGGCTGAGACTCTTTGTACATCAAATAACCAATCCAGAAAACATACAGATAATGATATGAGGGTCAGTGCCAACCAGATGCTGGTATAGCACCCAGGCCAGAGGCTAAAGCAGAACAAGGAGAATTATCCTCTAACACAACATCAGTTCTTTGATCTACAGTTGCAGGGTGCAATCTGTTTCCTTTTTTTTTTACTTAATTTTCTATAGAATCTTCAAGTCCACCACAGCACAAAAACTCCAGACTAATCTGAATACCTGAAAGTTTTCTTAAAAACATGAATACTTTTCCAGTTTTCCAGCAGACAGATAAAGCATGAAATACCACCATAGCATTTTACATAGACCTGCATCAGATGTTAACACAATAACCTCTCCTATGGGTTTTTAATGTTTGCTATTTCGTTCGCCACTGACATAGGAGGTACATTGAGCTGTATATCTCTAATGGCATATGACTAAAATGCCTGGAGAAATAAATAATAATAAGCTCTTTTATAGCTTCTTATAGTGGCAGATCTCAGATTAATTGAAATTATATGCCTTATGCCTGCTCATCCTCAGGACAGAGATTAAAATGGGAAATGAGCATTTGTAGCTCTGCAGACGAGAATGAAAGGTGGGATTTTTCTTACAGTTTAAGATATTTGGACATCATTTTGTGTAACTTTGCAAGGACTGAATCAAGCCCCATTCTTGAGGATGAGTAAGGCTATGAGTGTTTGCATTCCATTCATCTCCTGTGAGACAAACCCATAAGCTCCTACTGGACATGAGAAGGTGAAAATCACTTGAGTTTTGCAACTTTCAGCAGAGAGACTCCTCGATCCTCCTAGAATTAAGTGATTAAAGGGCCCAAGTTCCATTACAGACCAATAGGAACGATGTTTCTACATACACAGGTGTGTGGTGATATAAGGACATTTGTGGTGGTATGGCCACGCAGTTGGCTCAGTGTTGGTGTGTCACCATTTGCCCTTACCTGTGGGCCACTAAGTGCCACAGTGAGATCAGTGTGAGCCACCACCAGCTGCCAGATTAAGAGGTCTGGGTTGTTGCAGCACATGGAAATGAGGGAGGACATGAGAGCTGATAGGGAACAGGAAACACAAAATGAGATGGGGCAGATTTGTGTCCTAGGTGTAACAGGTAGAGTTGATTCTAAGATTTGATAACAAAACAGCACTGGGAGGAAACTAATGCTGTTGGCACATTCATGGTGACTCTGAGTTTCAAAAACAAAGACCTAAACTAAAATTTAAGGGAAAATGAACATCTTTCATTTTTTCATCCCTCAAAATGATTTTTTCAAATGCTAATTTCAGTTGTCTACATTTCATTTTAAAAAGAGTATTCCAAGACCCAAAGCCAAAACAGAGAAATATTCACCCTGGAATCCACTGATGGTAACTTTCTGAATTAGAAACTGGACAGATCAACCAGAGGTGATGTGTTACTCAACTTGGTGCTTACCAGTGCAGAGGAAATCATTTAACACATTAAGATTGGAGGTAGTTTGGGTTGCAATGACCATGTCCTGGTCAAGTTAGTGATCCAGAGGAATGTGGGTCTGGCAAAGGTTTAAGAATGCCTTTCTGAGAGCACAAGATCTCTCCATCCCTCAGAATAAGAAATCAGGCTGGGGAGGCAGGAAACCAGCATAACATGGCAAGAACCTGCTGGTCAGGCTGAGGGAAAAGATAGGCAGGTACAGGCAGTGGAAACAAGAATGTGTCACCTTGGAAGAATACAGGGACATGCAGAGATGGGATCAGAAAAGGCACAGATGGAACTGAACTTAGTGATGGATGTTAAAAAGAACAAGAGTTTTTATAGGTACATTGCTCATAAGAAACAGGCCAAAGAGTGTGTACCTCCTCTGATAAACAAGAAAGGATAACTGGCTAAAAAAGGTGGGGAGAAGGCTGAGGTGCTCAATGAATTATTTGCCTCAGTCTTTACTGACTCAGTCTTCACTCATATTTCTCATATCCCTATAGAACAAATTCTCCGAGCAGGTGAGATAGGACAGCCAGCACAGCTTCACCAAGGGCAGATCATACCTGACCCATATGGTGGCCTTCTGTGATGGAGTGACAGCATTGGTGGACCAAGGAAGGGCAACTGATGTCGCCTACCTGGACTTGTGCAAGGCCTTTGACAAGGTCCCCCACTACATCCTTGTCACTAAATTGGAGAGATATGGGTTCAAACCATGGACAGTTTGGTGGATAAGGAACTGGTTGGAAGGTTGCAGCCAGAGGTTTGTGATCAATGGCTCTATGTCCAGGTTGAGGCAGTGATGAGTAGGGTTCCCCAAGAAGTCTGTCTGGGACTCTTTAGCGTCTTTATCAGGAACACAGATGATGGAATCAAGTGCACTCCCAGCAAGTGTGCTGATGCACCATGCTGAGTGGTGCAGTTAATATGCCAACCAGAGGGACCTTAATAGACTCAAAAGGTGGATGAATATAATGAGCGTCAACAAAGCAAAGTGTAGTGTGTTGTTTCAGGAAAATCCCTTATATCTATGGAGACCAGGATAAGAACTCCTTGAGAGGAGTCCTGCTGAGAATTTAGACGTCCTTGGAGATGAAAAACCTATCATGAGACAACAGTGTACACTTACAGCCTGGAATGTCAACAGTATCTTGGGCTGCAGAAAACAAGGGACCAGCAAAGCAGGGAAGGGTATTGTCTCACTCTATTCTGCCTTCATATGGCCCCATCTAGAGTACTGCATCCAGGTCTAGGGGCTTCAACACAGGAAAGATTTTGTGCTTTTGGAGAGGGGCCAGGAAAGGGCCCTGTAGCGTTGTAGCACCTATCCTGTGAAGACAGGGTGAAGAAGCTGGGAATGCTCAGTCTGGAGAAGATAGGGCTATAGTGAGACCTCATTTTGGCCTTTTAATTTTTTAAGGGAGATTATAAACAGGAAGGAAGTCAAATTTTTTCATGGGCAGATAGTGATAGGACAAGGGGGAATAATTTTAAACTAAAGGCGGTAAGATTTAGATTAGAAGTCAGAGAGAAGATTTTCACTGAGAAGGAGCTGAGGTGCTGGAACATCTTGCCCTGAGACACTGTGGATGCCCTGTTCCTAGTGGCTGACTATCCTGCACACAGCAGAGGGTTGGGACTTGATGACCTTTAAGGTCCCTTCCAACACAAGACATTCTGTGACCATTCTGTGGTGATTATGGTACATAGGAAAAAAGGAAAATGTGCTCATATACGTTTATTTGGGACCATCATCTGGGTTCATTTCTCTAGTGCCACAGTAATAGAGCGCTGAGATATACCCCTTTGCTTTTCATGTAGGGTCTGCAAAGAGCTTCAGAATGAAAGGGCTACTTTGGGACAGTATTATTACAACTGTAATAACCTTTATGCATGCTGTACTCATTTTATTATGTAGGCTCATAGTAATCCATATTCATAAAATCTCAGGTCTCCACCTAAACGTCCTCTCTATTAATTTCAATTTGCATCAAAAATAAATATGCTGTGATCAGGAATTTAATTTCCATCAATTAAAACAAACAAACAAAAAAAAACCCAACAACAAAAAAAAAAGGATGCAGGAAAGTACTGAGTGCAGAAGAGAAACACTTTATTCTAAGAAATATTCTTCTGGCTAATTTAACTCATGTAGATGCACCAAAGTATGGAAATAGCAACTCCACCTACCGTGTATTTTGCACTCTGGTCATACTAATGTGTTTGAATATCAGCTAATGTAAGCATAGCATCACCCATGAATTCCAGCAGCCCCCAGGATGAATGTCAGCGGACAGCAGCACTGCACGTAATTAAACAGTCAAGTAGGCAAACCCAGACAACAGAGTCACAAGTTGTCGACAGTCAGCGCATGAGGCCATACATCACGGATGATATATTTCATGCCTGATGCTGCATTGCCATCAGCAAAAAAGAAAAAAAAATTAAGTGGGATACATTGCTGAGGGATTGGAGGTGGGGAAAGAGTGAAATTTCTTTGTGATTTAAACTTCTTTATGATGGGTCAGTGGTTGGACTAGAATCACAGAATCACTGATGTTGGGAAAGATCTCCAGCATCACAAAGTCCAACCACCATTACTGAGTTATCAAAAAAGGAATACTGGACTCAGCATAACTTGTAATAGGAGCCAATTACTGCAAGTCTGCTGGTGGGCTCTGAGCCAAGGACATTTAGAGGGAAGTTCTGGTCTTTTTCTTCTTTGTTTTTCTATTTTTTTTTTATTTTTCCCAGTTTGTTCTAGTTTGTGGCATGCACATGGATGGAAGTACACACATAAGTCTCCTACTCCCTCCTGAAAATAAAATAGTAATCCCAAAGGCCTATGTGAAAATAAGACAGAACAACTGCACTCACGCTTGCACTGCAGCTCAGAAATTCAGATTACTGTAGATGCATGAGACATTCCCAGTGTTTTTGTATTCCATACTCATCCCAAAGGCTTTTCCCCTTCAAGATCTATTTACAAACAGGAATGGAAATGACCACATAGCAACAGCAAGGCAGTGGATATGCCTTTTGCATGCTCCAAATCCAGGTCCCATGTATGATTATAAGCATCAGCTAAATAGGCAGGCCTTATTTTCTACTAACATTTTCTAGTTGTTTTCTACTAACGTTTCTGGTAAGAAAACCAAGGCTTTACAGGGGGACCAGCTCTCCCTCCAGAAACAAATGGGTGCCAAGACCCACGCAGTATGGTTTAGCACTCACAGCAGATGGAGTGGAAGAGCAGCAGAAAGATCTGCCTTGAAATCTTATTTACCACCCCAGTAACTGGTTTATGTAACAAACTCCATTTGAACCAATAAGGCATTTGCTTCAGAGGGTAAGATTTTGGTATACGAAACAGGCGGCTTTCAGTGCCTATTAATATCAACCAGAATTGATAGACCTACAAGAAGAACAAGGAGATGTTGAAGTTATCTGTCTCAAGAATTAGGACAATTTTCACCCAGATATCAAGTGGCAGGAAAGTAAATATGGACTTTTAATTCAAAAGTGCTTTGATCTCAATAAGGTGACAAAAACAGAACAAAATTTGGAAGAAAGTAAGTGCCATCTTCTTAAATATAGCTTGGGTTTTCCAAAGGTAGACAGTGTGATTGTTTTTAGCATATGCCCCTTGATAAGAGAGCTGAGTTTAGGAAAGAAAATGAAATAGGTATAATTGATCCCTGCTTCAGAGAGGGATTAGCTGGATTAGTGCAGCTGGAGAAATTGGGGGATTAGAATAGAAATAGTAAGGTGTTTACCTGTAGGGAAAAAAAGTGTCTCAAGTAACAGAAGTGCTGGGGTGGGACACTTTGTTAGTGGATGTGGTTTTTTTTCAGTAGCCACATTTAAAATGTTTGAGGGTGACTCTGGTATGAAAAGTTGACACTTTTTCAGAAATACAAAAGATGTTTCTTTGTGTAGGACTGACGTATATAAAAACCAGGACTAAAACTCGCACTTAGAGCTGATGTTGCTAAGTATTTATTGCCCAAAACAGGCATACTGGAGCACTGCCTAATGGCTTAAAGAGATCACATAACCAGAATGCCTGCCCAGAATAGGCCTAATGAGATGTTTTTGGATAAAACTTGATGTCTTTATTAAATTAATGCAATGCGGCCAAGGGGCAACAGCCCCATCAGATTAATATTGATGTTTACAATAAATTGCTGAGGATCTGTGGCCTAATTAGGCTTGTTGGATTTGGACATCATTTCCAGAAAATCCTGCAGGAGTCTTTCGTTTCAGTGGAGTCAGATGTGTCATCATTTGGGGAAAGGTAAGTATGGCATGGTGAGATACTGTATGTTGTTTTGATTTCTTTCTCTTTAAGAAATGAACTGGGAAGAGCTAAGACTGTGGAGGTTCTTCCCAAAGTTCACAGCTCTGAAGAAGTCATTCATTTGCCCAGCATTTCTCTTGAAATTTAGATGGGAAGTTCTTGACGCCTAGAAATCTTTCAGGAGTGTTTTTTTTTTTTTTTTTGCTGGAAGCTCCATCTAAGTCACAAAGCTTGACACATCGTATTTCTCCTTGGCTTCTTTTTAGAGTCTCAGTCTGGGGCATGGAATGATGCAAAATGTCTGGGATACACTGAACATACATGCCAATGAGAGGAAAGTTTCCCCTCTGTATCATATGAAAAGTTGCACACTAATCATAATTTATCATCATCTTCATATATTCTTATATAAGTAATACAAATCACCACAGTCAATTAATCAATCTGTAATTAGGAGCTGACATGAACATTTACTACCATCAGGCATAATTTGTATGATTACAGATGATTAAATAAAATGTAATTGAGTGAAGAGGCAATTTGTTAAGCACATGGAAATTCAGCCATACCACCCCAGGCTGTGATCTTGTCAGAACTCAGCACCTAAGAGGGGTCAGGGTGGGTCAGGGTTTGGATGAGGAACCCCAAGGAAGAAGCCTGGGTACTGCAGGAAGAGGTGATGGCTCATAGGTAATATCTTCCTGGCTGAGACTGTGTTGAAAGCAAACATGTTGTTGGAGAGATGGACATAAGCTATTAAAAGTGTTCCTGAGAGAGGTGGGAATTTGCCTCTCAGGCTTCAGTTAATTTCATTTTGTGTAGAGCATGCACCTGACGAGTCATCATGAGGAGACAGTAAACTACGGTACCTTGACACTGCTCTTCAGTGGAGGCAGAAGAGATGTCACTGCACTGATTTAGTCTGCCTACCTCTGATACCTCCATCTTCATTATTTGGGCAAGAAGAGTCCTCGTAAAGTAAGTACATAAATTCCTCTTCTGCTCAGTGGAGAGAGTGCTCCTGAAAGCCAACCAAGGTGGAATCTGTCTGCCTAACTCATGTGCTCAATCTCCCGCACAGACATCTCCGTTCCATTGACTGGATGGAGAAGTTGGTCATATCCATTAAGTCAACACCTTTATCAAAACACAGGCATAAATTGAGCCTTGATCCCAGGTGCGTAGAGCCCTGTGGAAGAACAAAGCCCACAGGCCAACCAAGGGCTGCCCAAGAATAAGGAAATGAGAGTTTGTTCCTCACGGTCCGTCCAAAAACAGCTGACGTCGTCAGTAGACAATCCCACAGGAACTGCTAAAAGCAACACAGGGAAAGTGCTTTTCCTTTTTTCTTTCATATTTTTTATTATCTCAGGACCAAATCCAACAGAGTGAAAGATTTCTTGGAAAGCTCAGTTTGTTTCCAAATTGGTTCTGATCATGCAGCTAGAGAAGCACAAGAGGTTTCCTTTAATTATTGCACAAAAATAAACTCGAATTATTAGGAACAATTCAATTTCTGCAGTCTTAAACAAGAGTATTTTTGCTTCCCCTGTTTTTAGTTTCTTGGCTTATGCCAAGACATCTCATTTAAAATAATTAAAACCATTTGTTTGTATACAGTACAGCAGTTCTTTGCCTATGCATTTTGTTGTGTTTTCCTCAAGTCCAGTATCACTCCCTGTGGGAACTGGAGCAGACATCTGACAGATCAGAGATGTGAAGGAAATCACTCCACTTTCTCCTGGTGGAAGGCAAGCAGACTGGCCAAGAAGGGGCTAAAAAAATGTTCGTTGATTATTAAATGGATATTTATGCATACGGATAATCAGATGTTTTTGGCAGAACATGGGGGGTACCTAAGGATTAGAGCAGAAAGTAAAGCAAGCTTTCTTCTCTGAAACAATTAGTGAAATCACTTTCTGTACATTAAGAGCCCTGTGTGTGCAACATTCTCCATTGGGCTGCACAACCAATGTGGGTCAGTGTGATGTTTAAACTCTTAAGTGGTACCACTAATCTCCATTAATCTGACTTCAAAGATGAGACATAATGCTCAGTGCAAGAGCCTAAGAGTTGTTAATGCACATTCCTCAGCTGGAGCACTAATACACAACTCCTGCTGAAAGAACAGGGTCTTTCAGGCTGGCAATGTACAGTTATAAATAAAAATCTATTTGGGGATCATTCCAGAACTGATCTATTCTTTGGATCTATACATCCCTTTGTACCCTTTGCAATGTGGACTTGAAGATGCCTTTCCACCTGGGTGGTTTTTTTTTTTTCCACAGAAATAATTGCTGGAGTACCGCAGTCAAAATGGTAAACTGCTGACCTCGTTTAACGAGAGAGAATACAGGCAGTAGGCCATGGATTTACCCCACATTATTTGGGACAGAGAAAACAAGGTTGGTCAACCAAGATTTAATCTCAGTCCCATGATTATCAGTCAGGAATGACCACAGAAGCCAAAGAAATAGTGCTGGTCTAAAGCACCTAAGAGAGGTCTTGATTTGAAAATTCTATTAATTTTGTTTTTCCAAAGTAAAACTTAGATTCATGGTGGATCACAGAAGTGAGTAAAAAGAGTCATCACTGTAGATGGGTAGGATATTCCATGTGCTCGCTGTGAAAACGTTTAGTTTAATATTCTTGAGATACAAGAAGCATTTTATTAAAAAAAAAAATCATTCATCTTCAGTTCTACAGGTTTTGAAATAGATTCAGTTGTCCTTACATTTTTCATCATTACATTTTCAATCACAATCATTTGTGATTATTTCCAAAACAATTCATTTTCTGTCATTAAAATCAGGGAGGAAGAGTCTCTCATCCTCAATTAAAGTAGTGTTGATCAAAAACAATAACTGAGTTTTCTTACCAAAATTGTGGTAACAGATATTTTCTCAGTCTCACTCTTTTATATCTGAAAGAATTCATACTTGTTTTCTAGAGGACATGTACAGGTGAAAGGATCCCATCCAGTTATTCTGCAAAACAAAAGGCAATTGAAGAAAGATAATTCTCCCTTCCCTTCCCTTCCCTTCCCTTCCCTTCCCTTCCCTTCCCTTCCCTTCCCTTCCCTTCCCTTCCCTTCCCTTCCCTTCCCTTCCCTTCCCTTCCCTTCCCTTCCCTTCCCTTCCCTTCCCTTCCCTTCCCTTCCCTTCCCTTCCCTTCCTTTCCCTTCCCTTCCCTTCCCTTCCCTTCGAAAAAAAAAAAAAAAAAAAGATGTTGGCTGAAGTTTTCTGTTGAGTTTTACAAGGTAGTAGAGCAGACTGTAAGCCGGTGCATTTAGGCGTCTGGGTGGGGAAATGTATGAAAAATGCATGAGAGGTTTGCATAAGAAATGCTGTTCGCTGGTGTTTCAGATTCATTATTCTTTTTTCTTTTTTTTCAATGAAATTATCCCAAGGAATTTTTTTTTTTTTAGCTGAAGAGAAAGCACGTGCTGCTCGGTAAGTGAGCTCAGCCGCAGATTTCAGGGTCCTTAAGCACTCATTGACACAAGAGGCGACAACAGCTCTGCAGGAACCTTGATGGGTCTCCCAGGGTTGTTGGTTTTTTAAGCCTGTGTGTTATGGATTTCCACAACAGGTGCTAACTGCTCAAGGCATCTTAATGCCTATTGGATTAAATAATGCACATTGTTAAAATTGCATGAAGTCTCTCTCACTGGGGTTACACTAACCTTTTCGCATTTACTTTTTAAATGAAAATAAAGCATGGATTACAAAAAAAAAAAAAAAAATTGACAAAATCCATCCATAAATGAGCTGGTCTGAAATTCTGCCTAGCTTACTCATGCAAATCTTGGGGATCTTGGGGCAGATCAGGGCAGACTGAAGGGGTAAAACCAAAACAGCCTAGAGAGGAGAATCATAGAATCATTAAGGTTGGAAAACACCTTCAAGGTCGTCAAATCCAACTGTCAGTCCATCCCCACCATACCTGCTAAGCCATGTCACTTGATGGGACATGGGATACTGGGACCAGAGCACAGGTTACTTTGGTTATATATGCCTCCTCTCATGCTCTTGCACCAATTCAGAGAGTGTACACCAGTTGGAAGTCTGGGGCAGAGTTTAGCTGGAAATCAAAAATGAGTGAAGAATACATTGCAGTGAGTAGTGTTCATCTAGCCCAGGTGGAGGATGTGGGCATAGGAACTGCAGTGGCTCAGTCCTGAAGTGGGCCTTTATCAGTGCCCTGTTGATAGCCAACAGTGAAGCACTGCTGCCCCCCTTCACCATATGCAAACAGTGGTGATTAAGCACCAGATTAAACATCTTCATGAATATTTCAAAGGCTGTTTTTGAAAGTTTCCTGTCCTTTTACACTAATAGCCCCATTAAAACCTGTTTACAAGCCAGTCGTGAGAGTAACTGCGTGCACTTAAAACACGAGAGAGTTCCCCTAGAGGAGTGCTTTCACCACGTGAGAATGGCAGCTGATCAATAGGGATCTTAAAGTAAGACTGTCTGCCTAAACCCCATGGAAACAACCCTTATAACATGGATATAAAGAGCTGGCGAGTGCCCAGCTGGTTAATTAGGGAGGTAAAATGGTAATAACAATAATAATATTTGCTAGAAGGTCCAGCTGTCCTGGTCCTGGGGGTCTGGTTGCCACGGGACTTCTCAGAAGCTGCCTTCAAGATGTTAACAGCAGCCAGGAAAAGGCTGGGGAAACTTTTAAATAAACTCAACAGCTCGACGTTTCCTGGATCTCCTTATCTTTTACACATCAGCCTCTGGTAGCGCACAGCCAGAGCCTACAATGGGGTTGTAGACACTGCACAATGGCACAATCAATAATTCATGCAAGATGTAGAAGTTTAGTAGAATAAAAGCAAGAATTAAGTGTATATATCTGTTTGAAGGCAAGGGCATATCCAATCAGTGCTCTCTTCAGTCAGGACCGATCCCTGGAGGTGTTCAAGAGTCACAGAGGTGTGGATCCTGGGAATATGGTCAGTGGACATGGTGGGGATGGATTGGTGTCAGGCTTGGGAAACTCAGGGGTCTTTTCTAATCTTCATGATTTTACAATTCTATGATTCTGAGCTCAAGATCTCAGTTCGTTATGCTGAGCCCTCTTACATGGAGACTACTCTTAGCTCACCCCCTACCACTTGTCAAATTTTACACTGCAATTACATTGCCTTATTCTAAGCTGAGGTTGGTAAGCTGCAGCAAGGCTCCATGAAGTTGCTCCAGCTTAAAAAAGGGATCGGTTCTTAAACACAGCAAAAAATCTGGGCTTTGTCTACTCCCTGGAAAGTAATCTACCGACATCAATGGGTTTTGGATTAGACTCTTGCTGTGTTATTAAGTGAATTATTAATTATTAATAATAACATAACAGAAATCACGCATTGCCTTATTCAACCATTCCATTTTGTCCTATGTGGGGGTTTTGAGAAAATACAGTCGCCGCGTTTAAATACAAGTGCGGATTGATTGTTCCTCCTCCTTGCTCATTGCCAAGGAGAGTATGCTTACATAGGGGTGTCCAGCTTTAAACGAATATTGATTGGCTGAAATTCATGCTGTCTGCTCCTGTTGAACTGGCAAAACTAGAAATGTCAATAAAAGTGGATTGAATTTTGAACGATATTAAAACTTTCTGGAGCCAAGGTAATCGTGATGGAAAAAAAGTAATAAATGGCTGCAGACCTTACAGAAGTGAGGCTCTTCCTACTGCTGTGAGTCCCTCTGGGGAAAGGGGTGTTTATATCCAGCGTTAAAGACAGGTAGAGCTGCTAATGGCCTTTCAGGTCTTTGACTGCAGCACATATAAATAAGCCAAGTGGATGCTCTAACTCAGACCTTCCTAAAACTTGAACAAAATGTGGTGACACTAAAGCTCTGAGCTCACTTATCCCTTTTTTTTTTTTTTTTTTTTTATGCTATTTCTAAATGCTTTCTGTGAGAATTTGTCCTGTGGCTGAATTTATATTTCTATCTGTCTCATTCAGCAGTTATCTGTTCTCCAGAGCTGCCTTCTTTTGCCATACAGTCATGAAGGGATGGTACCTTGGTGTAATCTGGAAAGAACTCGAGCATTTAATACTAGAAGAGAGAAGTCCACAAGATGAGGCGTGACTGATGATACCAAAGCAAAGAGATGAATCAGAATGCCTTGCAGTTTTGGTGTGTACCTCAATTCTGACCTAGAACTTAAAATCACAGAACCATAGAGTCTTAGGATCATAGAATCACAGAATCATTAAGTCTGGAGAAGGCCTCCAAGGATCGCCAAAACCAACCAACCCCCATTACACCCACTGACCATGTCCCCAAGTCATCCCCACATCTCCACAGTTCTTGAACACCTCCTGAGGACAAAGACTCCACCACCTCCCTGGGCAGCCTGCGCCAGTGTATCACCTCTCTTTCAGAGAATAAATTTGTCCTGATACATAACTGCGGACAGCTTGAAGGTAGTTCTCAGAACCTACTTCTTCTCTGCATTGGCTGCCATGGCTTGTTCTTGGGAACTGGACTGTGGCTATATAAAATAGCACCAGGAAACCCATTCCATACTGTCTTAGTGTTTGTACTGATGCAAAACCGTCAAAGTCTGTGACTGTTTTTATTACATACCAATTAATTAACAATCGGGGGGGAGGGGGGGGTAAGCAAATGGAAAACACTAAATTCTGGGTCAAAATCAGCTTTAATGATCCTTTGAAATTCCTGAGGGACAAAGAATAAGGAACAACTCTTATGGGGAGAGGCTCAGGGAGCTGGGATTGTTCAGTCTGGAGAAGAGTAGGCTCAGGGGAGACCTGATTTCTCCCCACAATCACTTGAAAGGAGGTTGCAGAGAAGTGGGGTCAGCCACTGCTCCCAAGTAACAGTGATAGGAAGAGAGGTGATGGCCTCATGTTGTGCCAGATTCAGGTTGGATATTATAGAAAAATATGATGTAGCATCACTTGATATGATGGAAGGGATGTCTTCCAAATGGACCTTGACAAATTTGAAAAGCCAGCCCATGTAATACCTAATGAAGTTCAAGAAAGCCATGGGCAAGGTGTTGTACTTGGGTTGGGCCAAACACATCTGTGCATACTGTCTGAGAGAAGAACTCATTGAGAAGAGTCCTTCGGGGAAGGACTTTGAGGTTCTGGTAGATGAGAAGCTGGACATGAGGCAGCAGTGTGCACTTTCAGCTCAGAAGGTCAACAGTATTCTGGGCTGCATCAACAGAGGAGTGGCAGCAGGCATGGAGGGGGTTGTTCCCTTCTGCTCTGCCCTCATGAGACCCCATCTGGAGCACCATGTCCAGGCCTGGGTACCCCAGCACAAGAAGGATGCAGAGCTGTTGGAGCTGGTCCAGAGGTGATCATGAAGATGATCAAAAGGCCAGAGTACCTTCCTTATGAGGAATGGCTGAGAGAGTTGGATTCATTTATCTTGGGGTAGAAAAGACCCTAGGGAGAATTCACTGCGGCCTTCTAGTACTTAGTGAGTTTATAAACAGGAGGAAGAGTGACTTTTTACACAGTCTGACAGCAATAGAACAAGGTGGAATGGTGTTAAGCTAAAGTGAGATTTAGATTAGACATCAGGAGGAAACCTTTCACTCAGAGGGTGGTGAGGCTCTGGAAACACTGCCCAGAGAGGCCATGGATCCCCCATTTCTGGAAATGCTGAAGGCCATGGATGAGGCCCTGAGCAAAATCTAGTGCTTGATCCTAACAGTTAGCAACCCTACCCACAGCAGGAGCTTGGATCTAGATGAACTTTGAACTCCTTTCCAGTCCAAGCTATTCTGTGAATCTATAATTCCTAAGCTCCTGGGAATCTTTCATTTTCTGCAGCTTTCCAAGGATGCTTTTAGCCACATTTGATCTTTCTTTTATTTTCCACTGCACTGTGAAGAAGGAAGCACAAAATCCGAGCAATGAGAGATTTTTAACCCAACTGCATTATATACAATCTCTTGGAACGCTGGTGGATGAATGGTACTCTGTAAGCACACTCACATCCTTTCCAAGTGCATGAATTGAAGCTTGAAGAAGAGGTCATATTTTTTCATACTTGGGTATCTCCACTGAGAAATATCAATTCAAAGCAGATTGATTTTCAGAAATGCCCAGACTGGACAGATGGGAAGCAAAACAGATTACTCACAGGGCATTCTTATTTGAGAGCTTAGCTTTAAAATGTTGGGTTACAAATGGCCCTCTGCAAGGTCACTCAGTACTCATCAAACTGAAGACTTAAATTCCAGGATGTTGGGTGTCCTCCAGCATGATCTTACCACCACACTTCAGCCCACAAAACATATTATTTGAGGGGTAATTCTAGTGACTGTTATTTTAAACCAAAAAAGAGAACTCCGTGTTGAAAAAACAAAAGATCACTCTTCTGTATCTTGAGCCAACAGCTGAAAGAGACATGAGGAACCTGATTTAGTGAGTATGGTGGCCATGGGTTGGTGATTAGACTTGACAATCACAGAATCACAGAATCGTTAAGGTTGGAAAAGGTCACTAGGATCATCTAGTCCATCCTCAACCCATCACCACTAATTTTGTTGTCTTTTGCAACCTTAACAGTTCTTTGAAAGTGTTCCCATTTGCTAGGCCTGTTGATTCCTGGCATGGTAGCCTGGGACTTGTAGCATGAACGCTTGCCTGGAGCAGACTGATCTGGTCATTGCTGACCTGGAGAATCAGGAATCCCTACAGGCCATTGCAGTGCTGGTTAAGAAACATATATAACATTTATGGGTCCCTTCCAACTCAGAATGTCCTGTGATTCGTTGAGTCCTGCCTTACAGTCACTGATTTCAGAAGGAAAAGTAATACACACTGTCTTTAGAAGGCACCACAAAAAAGAGAGCACTGGTGGAACGCTAATACCTCAGCACTGCTTGGAAACTGCACTGACAGCCTTTACACAACCATGAAACTTCCCTCCCCTGAAGAAGGATCTTTGCTCTTTGAAAGAGATTTTCCTTTGTAAATTCATCCTATGTTAGACCCTGAGAGGCCGAGAATTTGGGATTTCCATCCTCTGTTTCAGCTTTGGAGACACAGCTCTACCCTGCAACCACCAGATCCCACTGCTTCTCTGGCTCCAGTAGCACTTCAATGGGAGTCTCAGGTGTGCGGAGGAGAGACTAAATGGATTAAACAAAAAGAGCAAAGAAAAGGCAACTGCAGCACAAGTGTACGTATGCATGTACTGCATTAATATACACCGAGCTACAGGCAGAGAGGAAACAACACCTGGACACATCTGAGAAAGGGTTTTTTATAAGTTAGCCTCATGCAGCAGCACAGTGCACAGCTCCTTTACTGGTGCACCATTTCTGTGCTGTGGTCAAAGAGAATCTGAGGAAAACTGGAAGGATTTCCACTGCCTGTAAGGTTTCACCTACACAAGGACACTCAGCAAAATAGCACAAATTAAGATGGGGATTTAAAAGTGGATTAATTAAACCATGTGAAACCCCTGCAATGGTTGTTCTTAGAATTCAGGTGGTCTTCATTCCATATAATTTAATTCTCTTTGGAAATTAAATCAAATTAATTGTCCTGTTTTTTTGTGTACCTATCCTAGGTGAATGCCAGGGTAATAAAAAGGACTAAAGCCCAATGGCTTCATGATGCTTTTTAGACTGAAACCAGAAGGCTCTGGGGGAGATCATAGGGAGACCACAAAGTTGTTTCCCCTGGGACCTGATCCTTTATCATGTTCTTTTTGAAAAAATAAAATAAAATGAAATTCTTTGACATCAAGAGGAACAATATCCAAATCTCCTAATTCCAGACAATCCAATTCAGCAAGCCTGGAGCCAAAAGAAAATCAAAACTACAAGAGAGGGGCTGCTTCTTGGGAGAGTGGGGGGGAGAAGGAGGAGGAGGGTGTTGGAAATTGCCTTAAAGAGATAACTGCTGAAAATCTGCTTCTCAGAGGAGGCTCTTAATAGGAGGTTCTTCTTGAGAGCTCTGCCCAGAGGGTTCTTCAGGAGGGATTTGCTCATTGGCAGCTCACATTTGGAGATTGAAGCCCCTTTGGGAGGTCCTACCCAAATTTGGGTGGGGGAGAGTAGAGGCACAAATCTGAAATTGCTGATGGGTTTGGGGCACTTTTATTTGTCAGCCTTTGAAGCCATTGTGAGCAGGGGGGATTGGGTTCAACTCTGCTCAATCTTGTTTGCATATTTCCATTTTGCATGCCAAGTAGGTACTGGAAAAAGAAAAAAAGAAAAAAAAAAGAAAACAGAAAGAAAATGAAATTTCAATCTGTCCAAAGAAATGAACGCAACTCCAGCATGATGGAGCTGTAATAAAACAGCAACAATGCTTATAATGCAAATAATCAGACACTAATAGGATGGGGTTGGGGAGAAGGGGGTGGGGGACTTATCCCCCAGACATTGTATTTTGGAGCAGAAGTGCTTTAAACCTCAACGGGAAATCCAGAGCCTCCCCCCAAGACCATTTCAGTGCCATCCCCTCTGGAGCAGCTGAGAGAAGTGCAGAGCTAAGGGGCTGTAGCATGGCTTTGGGTGGGAGCTGCAGAGAGATCCTGGAGTCCCACACACCCCTTAAGCTCCACAAGGAGGGGAGAGAGGCCCTGCAGATCCTTTGACTTCATGCACTGAACTGAATTTTCTGCTTGGGTATATATGACCCTGTTTCTTGGCCCAGATATGGTTCAAATAGTTTTTTCCTTAAAAAAAGAAGAAGAAGAAGAAGAAAACGAGAGAAAAAAAAAAAAAAAAAAAAAGAAGGTAGAAAGAAAAACAAAAGAGAGAAAGGCATTCTGAAAGGAAAAAGAAAAAGAAAAAAAAAAAACAACAAAGAAAAGTAACGTTTTTTGGCACAGAAGTGCTGCTGTTTTCTGCGCAGTGATGAGAAACCTCTCCCAGTGAGCCCTGGCAGTGAATCCTGGGGGCACCCCAGCCCGGTGAGGACACGAGGTTTGGACATCATACTGCAGACGGAGCACTGCAAACCTCCGCATAAATGCATAACATGAAGAGGGACGGGAGGAGTGTGGATTCGGGATCACTCCCCAAAACTCCTCGTCCCCAGAGCTATTATTTTGGGTACCCTTCCCGACGGGGTGGGGGTGGGAAGAGAAGAGGGATGAAGCCAACACGTCCCTGGTGGCCGGAGCCCCTTGGCCGTAGGGTGGGTGAGACAATCTTCCATCCAGTAATACTTTGGTCCCATTCTTTCTTACCTCGGGGTACGCGCACAGAAAACCGCGCAGGCAGCAGCACTCCCCTCCCCGCAGCCAGTGCAAGGCTGTTCTCTTAATGAATTACTAATGAGTTCAAATTGGACAGCCGGCTTAATTAAAGCGTAGAGGCGCTGTGTTTACCACGTTGTAATTGAACTCATTAGGGCTCCGGCTTTGTGTTTTGAAGCAGCCGCCGCAGTCCGCCCCGTCGGGTGAAGTGCTTTGTGGGGACGGTAGTGGGGACGATTGCGGAGGGGTATCCCATTTTTTCTGTTCCCATCCCTGATTCAGGGGGGTGTGTTAGGCGGGAAGGGTTGCTTCTGCTGCCCCATGAAGTATATGGGACTCCCATTTTGCAGAAAAGGCAGTGAATGAACGTATTTTTTTCTGTTTTTATTTTTCTGTTTTTTTTTTTTTCTTTGGGGGGGGGGGGGGGCGATTTTGAGAAGCAAAGCCCACCCCCACCCCCCCAGTTCTTCCTTTATTAAAGGGCAGAGTGGGGTCCCCCTCCATCCTCCGCAGCCGTCAGGGCGGCCCTACCCTGAGGGCGGTGGCGGCGGGGCGGGGCGGGGGCCATCGCTGTTCACCCCCCCCCCCCCCCCCCCCCTTTTTCCTAGAGAGGGGAGGGGGCCGGGGAAGGGGGCGGCTTCCTCGCGCCGCTTGCAGGGCTCTGCGTGGCTGCTAGAAGGCGTCCGAGCCCCGACCCACCCGCGGCACATCCTCGGCAGCACAGGCGGGAGCGAAACTTCCACGAAGCCTGACCCGGGGGGGGCTCTGATGGAAGTGGGGAGGACAGGTAAGCTGTGGGGCTGGGGGTGAGCTGTGGGGCTGGCGGTGAGCTCGGGTGGGATGGGGAGGAAGGAGTCCTTCGTGCAGGTGGTGGTGATGATGATAAGGAGGATAATGGCATTTGGGGTGCTTGTGAGTCTGGGGGTTTCTGAGCTTCATCTCTTTACGAGTTTGGGTTGCAGTGTTGGAAGGGAGCGGTGTGTCAGAGCTGTGCTGTTCCTCTTTTGCGTTTCTCGGCTTCCGCGATCTTTTGCATTTTCCTTTGGAATCGGGAAGCTGGGTCAGGTTTGGAGAGTAGATGGGCAGCACAGAGCTCGGCCGGATCCCAAACTTGGGTGGGCTCGGGGGGCACTCGGCCTCCATCCCCTCTTGGATGGGAAGTGGGTGGAGAGGACTGGAAAGAGGTGGGATAGTGGACAGTGAGCGGTTGCAGATTGGGATCTCTGCTTTGTCATCTCCGAGGTTTAACGTTGAGGGAAATTAATATTATTTTATTAACAGGATTTGGGTCCAAGAAGTGAAGCACAAAACACTTGCACATGTGGAAAGCCCTCTCCCCCCAAACCTTTGGCTGTGTGCTTGTTGCATGGCTCCTGCCCCAAAGAAGTGGGCTATAGCATCCCACTGATGCCACTTACACAGGGGTGGCTTTAGCGAAAGTGTGCTCGAGGTGGGATATCCTCTCTGATTTTGGACCATAACCACGAAATTATGTTGAGAAGGAGAAGGGAATATGGACGTGGAAGGGAACAGAAGTTGTGTTTGGATGTAGAGAGGCAGAAGGAGTCGAGGTGGACCCCGAAGTAATGGGAACTGTGGAGGAGAGCAGTAAAAGCCAACCGACCCCAATCCCCACAGGTTGTTTGTTCCTCATAAAATACAACTCTCCATAGCAGGAAGTTACTGCAAACATTTATCAATAATGAATGAATCTCCTGTAATAAAATACTCGCGTAATTAGCTACAGGCAAGTGCGTGCATTATGCCAAAGCCTTTTGCAACTCTTTGTTGGAAAACCGACTCAAACAGAAGAGCAAATAGTAAGAAATAACAATAAAAGTTAAAAAAGCAAAGCTCCACTCAGCCTTTCTACATCTTTTTTTTACACCATTTCTGAAATCCGAACCGTAACTACTCCTAAAATATACCCGGTAACTCTTTGGTGAATTCAGAAGAGTCATTAACATTCAGCTTTAAGTGAATGTTAACAGTAAATAAAGAAATCTCTTGATTGTAATCGTCGCAACAAAGCAATAATAAAGCAGTGGGTGGTCATCAGTAATGATAAATGTATCATTATTACTGTGCGTTGGGAAAGGGGTTGGGAAAGTGCTTCAGACTTTGTTAGCGGTGAGCGCGGTGGCAATTCGTTTCTTAGCCTGGGAAGGAAAAAAAAAAAAAGCCATATAATTTTATACACAATTTAGGTGAAAATAAATTTAAATCTGTATATTACATTTTTAATTTCAAGATAGTAATTAAAGCTGCTTCATTATATCTCCTCGGAAACTCTCAGTGCTCGTCGTAATTGCCTGATTGCACGAGCTGCTTTCTAAGACACCCAAGGTTACTGGGTTCTGAAAAGTGAATTGTTCACTGACGTGATGACTTTTCGCTCCATCGCGTCACGTTTTCTGGGAAGTTCCGATTCGTTGGTCCCAAACCCGATGATGGAAGTTGGATCCGATGTTCCTTGCGAGTCCCTAACAACTCGGGATATTCTCTGACTCGAAGTTTGTTGCTCTTTTAAACACTTAAAACAAACCCAGCCCGGCTGGAAGATGCTCAGTGCGCGTTAATTTATGCATTTGTAAGCAAAGTCAGTCGCGGAGACGATTTTCGTTGGGGACTTCTTATTTTTCCCTACGGGGGTTAATTCACCCACATCCAAATTCGCAGTTTCCCCAGGCAGGACAAAAAGCAAATAGCGTCGTTTTTTGTTTTAGATTTATATATATATATATATATATATATATTTAAGCACGGAGGAGCTCGGGGCTGGGATGCGTCGCACCGCCCTGATCCTCGTAGGAGGGGAATGAGAGCCGCAAATTGCGGTGCCGGGGGAGGGGGAACCTTCCCCGGGGGAAGCGCTGAGCTCTGCACGTACCTTCACCTCCGTTCTGACCGCTCGGAGCGCACTGGGAAGTTAGCAGACACAAAAGATACTGTTTATTCCTTCTTTCTCCATTTTACTCCGATTTTCAGCAGTCAGACGGGGTGGCAAACAGACCCAAAACGCACCATCTCCAAATTCTGCCCCTGCATTAAAAGCGTCGGGAGGAGCTCGCGTTTTTCCCCGTTGTCATCGTTATATGCGTCTTTCCGAGGGGTCCTCTCGCCACTGGAAAAAACTCCGCGCAGCTCTCTGCCCTTTTGTTGTGCCTAGCTGCGTTATTCAGGAGCGGAGACAAAAGCC
The DNA here is from genome assembly GCA_036925125.1 of Oreortyx pictus. NCBI lineage: Eukaryota > Metazoa > Chordata > Aves > Galliformes > Odontophoridae > Oreortyx > Oreortyx pictus. The sequence continues at coordinate 618,567 of JAUPFR010000004.1, read as the reverse complement.
AGAAGTGATGCGATCTAAATGAGCTGCGGGCTTTTCCAGATGGGACCACCTCTATTCCAAATGCCCCTTCCGCTTTCTGTTCCATGTAATAAAAAGGGATTACGAAAAAAAAAAAAAAAAAAAGCAAAGGTGAACAGTGCAGAGGAATATACACCCAAAAGTAATTTCAAAACCTCTTTTTCTACCTAAATTTTGTTGGAAAAAGGGGTTGGGAATGATACCTTGTGCTCTACTTTCACGGCTGTGAGTTTCAATGGGATGCGAAGGGGTGGGAGGAGGGGATAGATCCGTGCTGGGGGTGGTTTTCTTTGTGGTTTTTTAAGCGCACCGAGATTGTCTCGTTCCCCGTGGGCTGTTCTCGTACTTAAGCGCTGGGGGAGTAAATAAATGCCAGGAGAGTGGGATGAGGTGGGTTAAACTTGGCCGCTTCTCTTTCCTGCTCCTTTTTTTTTTTTTTTTTTTTTTTCCACGAAGCAACTCGCAGCGAAGTGGATGTGCTGCTTTCGCCTCGTTTCCAAGGCAAAGCAAGATAAGGAAGAGGGGAAAAGGAGCCAGGACTCGTATTGGCCCCCTTAGGGCTTCTGAGAGAAGTTTGTCCGCTTACTCCTCTCCTCTCTAACCTAACCGTTCCAAAGAGCAAAGAACGAAATGAACTGGAGTCAATGAACGGCGGCAGAACAGGAGCCCGGGGCGGCAGATCCACAGGGAAAAAGAACGGACACACCCTCAAGCCGGGCTGTCCGCCGCGCTCCTCGCCGGGGGTGCAGCTGGGCTCCGGCCCGCACGCGGAAGTGGCTAAGGGGTCGGAGGCGGACGGAACGTCCGAGGAGGGCGCACCCGGCCCGGGGTCACCTGCGGGAGCCTCCCGGTCCCTGGGCGGACGGAGTTTTCTGCTGCTAGCCGAGGACAAGACTTGCCCCGTGCTACTCCACGAGGTTTCGCGACGGGCTTAAGTAGAGAGGAAGTAGAGAAAGGTATAATGTCGCCTTGTTGAAGCGGATAAACCCATTTCCAATTAGGAGGGTTCCGCCGAGCCGGGGACGTTGTTGTGGGCAGTTTCCGGGTACCACGCGCTGCCCGGCACTCCTCTGTCCGTAGGGACTTGTGCACGCACAGCACAAGTCCCCATGGGTTTTAGTTTTCCGTATAGTATAAATTCAGGAAGCCTTTCAGTTTCACCCACGGATTGCAAACAGGCAGCGAGCGGGTGACCAAACAACTTTACTTAGCTTTTCGTTTAATGCCGGTGAAATGAAAGGCGGGCAATGACTAAAGACTTCGCACCGAGTTTGAATTTCAGCCCCTCTCAGGCTGAGAGACCCGAGCTCGGGGTGGGGGCTTCGTTGAAGGCGCATCGCAAAACCTGTGCATCCCGTTCTTTTACTTCTTCCCCATCGCCGGGCTCAGGGCAGGGGCCGAGACTCTCTCCATCCCCGCTTCTCCCGGGAACCGTCGGGGCAAAGCCCCCCGGGGGCCCCCACGGCTCCCCGGAGGCGACCGCTGCGGGGAAGAGCATACCGAGAGCCCGCAGGGAGCGGGCGGCTCCTCCAGGTTCCCCCCCGGTGACAGGGAGCGAAGAGAGAAAGAGAGATTTTCTCCTCGACGTTGTCATAGATCAAGCGATGCGTGACTCCGGTTTAAGCAATGAAACAATTGGAATCAATTAGCTGGCGGAGTAGAGTTTGGAAGTGTAAAATTCACGTCAGCTCGGCTAGGAAGCATTGATTAAAATGTCACCGGTGTGAGGTTATGGCCACGGAAAACAACGGTCTCCGCGCAGAAGAGACTCGGGAAAAGAGTGGGGGGAGGCGGGGGTGGAAGGGGGGAGCCTCTGTGAGGCAGGGACTGGAGTTTAATAAGAAGTGACAGAAGTAATAAGGAGAGGTGGGATTACAGTTTTTTAATTTATTTATATATATATATTTTTTTTTCTTTAGCGAGCGGGGGGGCTTCGTCGTTCTGACGCCCGGTGAAAAAAGGAGCGGAGAGAGTCCGAGGAACGTCGTCGGTGTCTCTGGGACAGAGCGGCTCTGAGATTTTCGCCTGGACAGGTGGGAAAAGGAAGGGGAAATGAAGTGCAAATGTCATGTTTACGTGATATTTGTGGTTGGTACTGCTCGCGTGGACGGAGAGGAATGTTGAGATGGCTGCGGGTTTGTAAAAAGGAAAAAAAATTGAGAGGTGTTAGAAAACATCGCTTAGTCCAGATTTTCACTCCAGGAAAGAATGTTTGGGATTTTCTCCCCATCTTTTAGCCGCTGTCTCAGTTCTTCCCACTGGTCGGCACCGCAGAGAGAAGAATTTTGTGAAATACCCACCACTTTTTTTTTTTTTCCTCGCACTTTATTCATCTGCTTTGGAAAAGAAAATAAGAATAAGGAGCTGCAGACTATTTGCTGGGAGTTTTGATTTCATTTTTTTTTTCTCTGGTTGGAGGGCATCGTGCAATTATAGAAGGTCCCATTTGCGACGCGTTAGGAGAGAGGGCAGGTTTGGGAAATGGCAGTTTTGAAAGGGGAGCACGGTACTGACGCCCTCGCCTGTGTGTGGCACGGCTACAGATGTTTGGGGTCGGAAACCAACTTTATTTCCGCTCCCCCAGCCCCCTTTCTATATTCTCCCACTCCGCAATTTGCAACAACGTTTGAAAATACTGACCATGAAAAGACGTGCGTTTTATTCTCAGAGAGTACATTCATCTTGTAAGCAAAGTGGCTCATATCGTGGGGTGGATATGGAAGAGGGCGAGGGAAAGGGTAAAAAAAAGGAAAGGGAAAAGAAAGAGAAACAAAAAGAGGTGGAGAAAGAAAGGAAATAGGGCAAAAACGAAGGGAAGAAAAGAAAGGAAAAATAGGAAAGGAGAAAAGAGAAAGGGGAAAAGAAAGAAAAGGCAGAAAAAGAAAGGAAAGTAGAGGGGGAAGAAGGGGGGAAAATGAAAGGGGAAAAAAAGAAAAGGAAAAAAAGAAAAGAACAGGAATAAAAGGGAAAAAAAAGAAAGGGGAAAGAAAAAGGAGAGTAGAAAGGGATGAAGGATGGAAAAGGAAAGGGGAAAAAAAGAAAGAGAAAAAAAGAATAGAAAGTGGATGGGAAAGAAGGTGGAAGGGGGGAAAAAGAGAGGAAAGGAGAAAGAGAGAAGAAAGGAAGAAAAAAGAAAGGGGAAATGAAAAAAAAGAAAAGGAAAAAAAGAGGAGGGGAGGGAAGGAAGGAAAAAAAGGCAAAAGTACAGCCCTCTTTCACTGCTCCTTCCCGATCCCACCGTCCCGACTCGATGCTCCTCAGGACGAGCGAAGGGCTGCGTCGTGCCCCGGGACCCCGACAGGGCGTCCCGTCCCCTTCTCGTCCGGGGAGGACCGAAGTGAGGGATGGGGGAGGCGAATGGGGGTCCGGCCCTGTCCGACCCCCCGGGTTCTGACGTCACCGTGCCCACGGGGGGGTGGGGGGGGCGGCTCCCGGAGAAGCCCGTAGCTCCTCGCTGCTGCCACCGTCTCCTCCTCTTCCATCGGCGGAGAGGGCAGGGGCCGGGCGGCCGCGGGGATGCGCGTCCTCTCCGGCTGCGGCCCGCGGAGGTAAAACGGGGATCGGAAGGAGAGGTGGGAATTGAGGCGATGGGGCTGCGGGGCAACCGTGGAGTGCGGTGGCGAACAGTCTTCGCGGCGGTAGGGGGATTTATGGGGATACTGGGTGGGATATGCACGGTAAAGCAGAGTTAGTGGGTAGGGAATGGGGTGGGAGAAGCGGGGAAGTGCCCAGTGCAGAATCAGTCTTCTCACGGATCGCTTTAGTGAGGGGGCTCCATGCGCTCCCAGCTAGCAAATTCAAGGGACGGAATTTTGGAGTCGGCAGCTCTGGGACACGTTCACCCTGCCCTCCCCCTTCCTCCTCCCCTTCCCTTGACAGGACCCCCACTGACAGCTCGGTGTCCCTCTCTTTCTGCCACGCTGACAGCTCCATGTCTCTATTCTCCCCACAGCTGGAGCACAGCGGCCCCACTGGCATTGAAGCGATGGCGACCAGCCCCCTGCCCGCTCCCACGGACATTTTGCTGCCGTCTCCATCCAGCGCATACCCACCGGACCCCATGAGCCAGCAGCAGCGTGCTGGCCACGCCGCCATGAAACCCAACCAAGTGGGGCAGGTGATTCTCTATGGCATCCCTATCGTCTCGCTGGTGATCGATGGGCAGGAGAGGCTGTGCCTGGCACAGATCTCCAACACGCTGCTCAAGAACTTCAGTTACAATGAGATCCACAACCGACGTGTGGCCCTGGGCATCACCTGCGTGCAGTGCACACCAGTGCAGCTGGAGATCCTGCGGCGTGCAGGGGCCATGCCTATCTCATCACGGCGCTGCGGGATGATCACCAAGAGGGAGGCAGAAAGGCTCTGTAAATCCTTCCTGGGGGAGAACCGCCCACCCAAGCTGCCCGATAACTTTGCTTTCGACGTGTCCCATGAGTGCGCCTGGGGGTGCCGGGGAAGCTTCATCCCCGCCCGCTACAACAGCTCCCGCGCCAAGTGCATCAAGTGCACCTACTGCAGTATGTATTTCTCCCCCAACAAATTCATCTTCCACTCGCACCGCACTCCCGACGCCAAATACACACAGCCCGATGCCGCCAACTTCAACTCCTGGCGCCGCCACCTCAAGCTGACCGACAAGAGCCCCCAGGATGAGCTGGTCTTTGCCTGGGAGGATGTCAAGGCCATGTTCAATGGGGGAAGCCGCAAGCGGGCACTGCCACCCACACCCACTGCCACCACTCCTGGGACTGCTGCTGTCCCCCAGTGCCATGCGCTGGGCTCAGTGAAAGCAGCGGCCGTGGTGGGGGGTGGCTTGCTGGCCCCACACCTTCTGGCTGCAGCTCCCCAAGAGCTGCAGCAGAAGCGACCACGCTTCGAGGAGGATGAGGAACTGCACGAGGCTGTGGCGGTGGCAGGAGGGAAGAGCCCGCGGAGCTACCCACTCATCCCAGTGCCCAGCAAAGGGGCCTTCGGAGGGGTGCTGCAGAAGTTTCCAGGCTGTGGGGGGCTCTTCCCACATCCCTATGGCTTCCCTGCAGCCTTTGGGCTCTGCCATAAGAAGGAGGAAGGCAGCGGTGCGGGTGATGCTCTTGGAGGAACGGCAGCTCACAAAGCTGGAGGGGGGACAGCAGGCAGTGGGGGGCTCTCTGGGCTCTTCTGGCCCGGCAGGAAGGATGCGGCCTTCTACCCGCCCTTCTGCATGTTCTGGCCGCCCCGCACGCCAGGTGCACTGCCAGTGCCCACTTATCTGCAGCCCCCTCCTCAGCCACCTGGAGCAACACTGGGCTGTGCACTGGGAGACGGCGCGCTCCGGCAGGCTTTCCTGGACCTCTCGGAGCCTGAAGCTGCAGCCTCAGAGCCAGCATCACCCTCCGCCTCAGATGGAGGGAATGGGGCAAGCGGAGCCCGTGTTCCCCCACACCCACTGGAGGCAGCCGGAGGCCATAAGGCTGCCAGGGGAGGCTACCACCACTCCAGCGCCTTCCGCCCAGTTGGGGGCAAGGAGGACTCGGAGAGCCTGGCCAAGCTGCACGGTGGTGGCCCGCACCGCCCTGCATCTCCACTGCAGCTCCTGCTTCCCCCACCCCCCCCACCACCGCCCCCACCGCCACCGCCGCCCGAGGATGGGGGCTGCGAGCGGCCTCCGTACCCTCCAGCGGGCACCTTTGCCAGTGAGGACAGCAGTGAGGAGGAGGAGGAGGAGGAGGAAGAAGAGGAGGATGAGCCCGAGGTGGATGTTGAAGGTCACAAACCGCCTGATGAAGAAGAGGATGAGGAGGAGGAGGATGAGGAAGAGGAAGGCGAGGAGGACACCGACCCACTGACACCTACTGGCCGCTTCCCACCTGGCAGGGGTCCACCAGAGAAGGCTGCCCAGGACCGCCCCGCCACCACCAGCCATCCCTTCGCCCGCCCGCCTGCTGAGGAGAAGCTGGGGGAAGGCCAGACCCCCAGGGTGGGCAGTGGCGGCAGCAGCCCTGTGCAGCACCCAGCGCTGGAGGAGCCACCCTGCTACAAAGATGTAAATGTCCCCTTGGGGCTGAGGGACAGTGCCTGTTGTTCCAGTGGGGTCACCCCATCAAGCACCTGGCCACAGCCAGGCAGCCACAATGGGGCCTTGTAGGCAGCCTGAAGGCCTGCAAGGTGCCTTGGCCACCCCGTGTCCCCAG